>OX596005.2:10116633-11483670 GCA_951394115.2 Drosophila phalerata
GGTAAGGGGAAGGGGAAAAGAAGACACTGAACGTGTGCAATCTTGGCCATGCTTTGATGCAGATGCTCGTCCTGTTGATGGACTAAATGTCTGGCAACGCCTCCCATTCAGTCATTGACTTCCTGCGACATGTTTTTGTGCTAAAAACACGTATTAAGTATTTAATGGTTTTGTTTTCATTATGCGGCCTCCCCAAAAAAAACGTCGACAGTTTACTGGCCATTGATTAAATGGCAATGCCCCTCACCGCAGTTAGCTCAGACCATCGGCTTTAGGTCCAAAACACTGGAATTAGTTGGCATTTTAACACGAACACCTGACGCAAACATTGTTCCAGGGCATCGAAGCTTCCTGCAGTCTCCGGTGAAATGGGCTGGTACTAGTATCTCTTTAGTCAATTGGATTATATTACCCGTACGACGAGAGGATAGACGGAGCACAAGTGTACACTGTACATACTCGTATATACTCGAATATGTTGCAGGCTTTTATCGATGGGGCATGCCACAAACAGGCACTGCAGTAAAAACAACAACAATGGGTTATTGAACGATAATTCCATTTAAGCAAATGTTCGCGTTGAGCACCAGAATTGTCCAAATTATACCCCAGTACCCCTTAACCCCCCTTAACCCCCCGTGCCCCCTTGTGCCCCTCATCTCATTCGCAACTGTTGTCCGTATAAATTAAAAAATGTAAGAGTTTTCTCAAAATCAACTCGATTGCAACTCTTTTTGCTGAAATGCGCGTAATAACAGACGCAACGACCAAAAGAACAGTACAAACGGTCAATGTCCACACTCCTTTCACCTTCTCCCCTTCCCTATACCTTTAGCGTTGCCACATGTGTGCGTTTGTCGCTGGGGACTGCAGCATCCAATCCGTTGAGAAGATGCATTTTCTCTTAAACGTTTTACCCATCGCATAATGGCTTTAATGACTTTAATGGCGTACGGATAATTTGGCCATCGGGCAGTTGAATTTACTTCCCTCCCAATCAACTAACCTCTTCTCAACTCTTCTGCCTTAATTGACGAAAGTTACGGACCATCGGTGAGTTACACACACACACACACACTCATGGCAGCTCCTCCCCCTTTGGCCAACATAAATACATGTAATTTGTTGTTGCTGCGTTGCTTTTAAAATGCAGTTGATTGGCTTTAACACAGAAGGCTATCATCTAGATTCTACAATATGAACTCGAGAGAGTCTGAGATTAATCAATGAAATGCATCAATAGTTTAAATAATTAAATTAACATTATTATAAAGATAGAAAAAATCATTTCAGTATCTTTGAAATTGTGGGTTGAATGAACTTGTTTGTTTAAAACTTATATATTTCAAAAATGAAGATTGTCAATTGAAGTATTCATAGCCGAGTACTCGTATATATAGCCAGAGTAACCTTGAAAACTCAGAACGGTTGCCGCTACCATAATTAAAAAAAAATCGAAATATACAGGTATGACTTGTGGAAAAACAAGACCCGAATAAGAGATACAAAAAGAATGAACAACGTGACAAGGTGACACAAATCAAAAGGTGCAACATAAAAAATGGCATTGAGAATAAAGATAATTAAGTAAAGTGGAAGAAGAAGAGGAAGAGGAAAGTGCCAAATGGCCACCGACGCGTCGAGTGGAATGACATGAGACGAAAACAAACGAACTGCAAGGAGAGGGAGAGAGACCGGGAATTTGTTGAATGACAAGTCGCTCATTTTCAAAGAAATTACAAAAAAGAAAACATGAAAGAAAGAAAGAAAACATTGGAAAATGCACATAAATTGTGGGAGACATAACCAACAGACGCAGACAATTTGAAAAAGAAGGAGAGGATAAAGTGGAGAGACGAACAGCTGCCAGAGGGTAGGGGTGCAATCCCACTGCTGATGGACATGTGTGCTCTGGGGGAGGGGCGAGTCGGATGCCAATACATTCCCAAATTAGTCAGAGAGAAGTCAATTAAAAAGAAATTTATATAAGAAACAACCGATCGAGAGGAGTACTTAAAAACGCATTTATTAAGAAATATTTTTCATAAATATTTACAAAAACATTCCCGCTGACCATTGGGAATGTCGCCTGGCCAAATTTATACGACAAACCAACAAAATGCGATTTTTTCATTAAAATTCCAGAGGCATCGAGCGAAAAAAGACGCAAAAAATGCTTTTATTATTTTAATTACCAATTCCGTACGGACTGACAAACTCAGCTGGCACTTTTGGCCAGTCAATATTAATTTCATAAAAATAACTTTGTTGTGCCGCCATTTCACTCTCTTGCTGTTTGTTTTTCTTCATTAATGTCCCTTACTGAAAACGTGTCTTTTGTTTCTTGTCACACAGCTGCGCCCCAAACTGTGGATTTAGAGAGAGAGGGAGAGAGAGAGAGGGGAGTGTTGGTGAGTGGGAAGGAATCCGACAACTGGGAGCTGGAACACCGGAATGTTTTCTTTATAAAAACTCCCAACTGAGCGCGACAGACATGCCAAACATTCATAGATATAGTAGATGCGCATTTGTGGCCCCTTCGATAAACATTTATTGGGCAATCCAATCACGGAATTCACGTTCTGCAGTCGTGACAGTTTCGTTAAAATGCTTTTTGTTTAATTTCCTTTTCCATTTTTTTTTTCGCTACGGGACTAAAGAATTATGTTTGCTTTATGAAAAGCAAATAAATAATCGAATATGTGCTTGGGATTGCTAAAAACAATACAAATAGAGTAAATGAAATCGAAACTGATTGTGATGGGAATTTTTTGATTTAAGAAAACAAATTATTTTTGAGAAACTGATCTCATAGTAGTAATTATCTATGTTGTAACTTATCAGAATTTTAAATACTTCCTCAATCCTTAAGAACTTCAGCTGATCATATGAATATTAATTCAAACAATTTCCCATGTATCACTTATAATTATGTTCGATATTCGGTTCTTTTAGTGGTTTTCTGAAGTACTTCAGACCACTTGACATTTGAGTTTTAATTGCCATTCATGTATTTAGGGAGATACATTTATTTACATTGCCCATTATTATTTTTCAATGTTCCTATTGTCATATATTTTAAATTTTAATTTAAGTTGCTGTGTATTAAATATTTTCTGCTCATTAGATTACCAATATTATTTTTCAATGTTCCCATTGTCATATATTTTAAATTTTAATTTAAGTTGCTGTGTATTACTATACGTTTTCCATATAATAGAAAATATGCTGAACTATATCCCATTTAATATTTTATTATGTAAATCTCACCAGCACGCATAAGTATTATCGAGCAATTTCGTAGAGCACTAGAACAGTATTTTAACGATTCATCAAGAATGAGGCTGGGACTCAGACAAGTTGCCATTTGATTCAATGAGGTCAAAACGACACACAAAACACAGTTAGCTCCTTGATGGGGCAAGTCGGTGATTAGGCGCATCATCTTGGGGCAATTTGTCACCACACAACGAGCGACGGCAGGCAAATGGCCACTAAAAATCATTTAAAGCGAAATAAAAATATTTTTTATAGCATTTTTATAGTTGTTGCAACAATCTAATAACAATCCAAATAATTATCCAAACAAACAATTTCACCGACGCTTCGCCAAAGCGACGGCAACGTTCAGAGCTCAGTTATAGTTACTGCAGCTCCGACGGACGACGAAAATGAGCCATAAAACGGACATAAAACCCCAGTGCGAAGCGCTACTGCTGAGATAGGCCACGCCTCCGCTGCGACTGCGCTGCCGACAACAACGTTGCGACGCGCATACGGAAGCCATAACGGCCATAACGATAAGTCAAAGCAAATGGCGTGTGCGAGCGAGACAGGCAGATAGAGCAGCAAAGAGAGCGAGATACGATTCCAAGAGAGCCAAACTGCGCACACTAATGGCTGCGCATTAAGCGCTGACTGGTTTGTTGTTGTTACTGCTGCTGCTGCCTCTGCTCTCTCTCTCTCTCTCGCTCTCGCTCGCAATCGACTCTCTCACAGTCTGAACCTGTGCTGAGGCCACGTGTCTCTCGCATTAAAGCAAGTAAATCGCCAGTTGAGCATAATCGATACGCAACTCGTTCTGATTTCATTCGTGAGAATTGCTTTTCTCACGCTCTTCGACTTTGGCAGCGCGCCGACGTCGCGACGTCGCCGGCGAAGTGGCTGTTGTTGTAGCCATAACTGTCGTCGTTTATGGCCGTTTTAAGTGCGACTGAGATGGCCTCATAATCGTTTGCTGAATGTTGCTCAATTGTTTGCCGTTACCGACGCTCTTTTTGAGCACTTTTCCCCTTATCCTTCCCCTGCCCCAGGGTATTTGCATGTTTGTTTGTTTGCCAATGCTGCCTAATGATGTTTGCGCGCATTAATTAGTATTGATTTAATTAGTGTGTTGACCAGTGCCTACTAAAAGTTTAACTCCACTCTCTCTCTCCCTCTCTCTCTCTCTTTTTTCTCACTCACACTTATGAGTCGTATATGTCTCTCGCTCTCTTGGCGCTTTTTTTTGGGGGCGCTTTTTGCAACTGCTTCAGCAACAACAACAACAAAAGCTCTCGCACGCGCATCTGCCGACTTAGCACGGCTGCTAGAATGGGACATAAAATGTGCCAGGCAGTTAAAATGTAGATTTAAGTAAGTGGAAACGAGATCGTTACGTTGGCGCATAAAAATAAAAATCATTGTTGTTGTGCACTGATTGAAATAAGCAGCAACAGCAACAGCAGCAACAGCAGCAGCGGCAGCAAGAAAATCACACGATTTTTCCGCCCCAAACACGAGACACAGCTACGTCTCTACGTCGGCGTTCATTTCGTGTGATTTCACTCGGCTTTTCTTTGAGTGGAAAAGTGTAGCGCTTTGAGTTCATTTCTTTTCTGGGGGCGAACATGTTGCGACCATTGCTCCCTATTTCGATTCACTCTCTTTCTCTATATTTTTCTCACTCTTACTCAAGATCGATCGGAGCTTTAGGCATACAAATGGAGCCACTTTAATGGAGCACTTTAATAACACCTTAAACTTGTTTATTTCTAGTCTCTAGCCTCTGTGCATGTTTCTTTATCAGCTACGCTATGGCTTTTCTACCTTAAACACATTCCCACTCATTCTGCCGCTCACTCTCTTCCTCTACCATATTACTATTCATTAATTCTCGTTGTTTTTTTTTAAGATTCTTTTCATTTTCATTTTATGCTTTTTATGCGGGCCTTTATGACTTTTATGGGGTTTAGTGCGTGCCAAAAACAAAAAAAAAAAAGCTAACAACTTTTAATTGAATAATGCCCAAGCGGCCGCCGGCGTCGGCTTTTCGGTTTGTTATTGTTGTGGTTGTTAGCTGTTGTCTGGGGCGTTGGCGTCGACGCCCGCAACGGTAATTAGGCAGATAAACATTTAATTGGCAAATTCAAAATTGGAAGCCGCCATGAAATCGCCATATGCACTTTAATTGGGTCAAAGTACTGAGATCCAGCAGCTCATCTTGGGACAGTTCTGCAGAGACTTGATTTTTTGTGAGATGAGAAATTATAAATGTAAAAAAATTAATAAATTTGAATATGACAAGAATTTTAAAAACCAGAACAAATAATTAATATAAGTGAGCTTAATATTTTCAATTATATGTTTGAAAGGAAATAATTTCTTAAAAATATCTTATTAAATTATTAACAATTTATTTTTTTGAACTTAAACATGATTTATTATATTAAAAATGCAATGAACTTTGATAAAATAAATTGGCTTGAATAATTATCTTTAATTTAGGAAACTTGGACCTTTATAAAGTAGACTTACATAACTTGTCCTTATGATGTTGAACGGTTTATTGCAAGTGTTGTAACTCCACTCAGCGCTCAGTTTATGACCTCAAATAATGAGCTGTAGTTAAATGCAGGAAAAGGTAAATTATTAAATTATAAAATAAAGTAAAAAGTAAAAACTTAATAATATAAATACTCAGCAACTGCAACTTGTCGCACCCGGACGCAAACGGGTTGCATTAATTGAAGTTTTTAATAGGGTTGCCCTCTTTCTGGACAGTGGACGGTGGACGGCGGACGGTGGTAGGGCCAACGCCCAACTGCACAGAAAGGGATTTGGCGGACGGACAGACGTTGGGATGGACGGGAAGTGAGTGTAAACACGACATGAAATGCTGCCATTGCCAGCTACTTACACGACTGCAACAGGAATTTGCGTGTGCAACACATGCAGCAATTCAACATGCCACATGGCTGCTTGGAACTGGAACTTGGACTCGCACTCTAGGACCCCCCGGCCGGGCAATGGCAACTCCTTTGGCATGCCGCGCGTGAAAGGCTGCAAAGGATGCAATTTATGACAGGCACAGGGTCATGTAATTGCACGCAATGCCGCAGCCAGCGAGGAGTCGAGGAGTCGCCGACCTGAACGGGTCGAGTCGCAACCGGTGCCGTTGCCGTTTGCTGGTCACACAAGTTTCAATTTTTAAAAATTATGAAAACAGCAGAATGCGAAATGAAAAATACTACAAAAAAAAAAAAAATGAAAAAAGAAAAACAAACAAAGCAACCAGGACACGTCCTGCACTTCGTTCTCGTCCTGGTTCTCGCTGTTGTACTCGTCCTGGCCGCATGTGGCACTGACTGCCTGCAGCGAGAGTCCATTTGCCACACCAAGTGGCACACGGATCGGTTACGTGGAATGTCCTTTTAATGGACTTTACACACTCACACTGAGAGTCCAGTCGCATCCTTTTACAAACCTTTTAGAGGTTGCACTCGTGTTCTGCGCCGTTTGATTGCCGTGAATTGCTGCCGCATGATTTTCATCCTTTTTCGCCAGTTTTTGCCGCTTTTGTTGCCACAGTCGTCACAGGCACGTCATAATTTTACTGTCTACGTCCTGCCAGGCAATTACGGGACATTGTCCGAGCTAAAAGCGAGTGAACAGCAGCTGACCGATTGAACAGTTTAATAGCTGAATAGTTGACCAGCTGACAGATTCTGTGCGGTCATTGAATGAACACAAAATGAAGGAATTCGATTGAGGTTGTCTTAAGGAGAATCTTGAGAATATTCTCATAATTTATAATGCATTATGATCAAATTATTATCAGCTAATTGAGATGATCGTGATAAAAAGTTGATATATCTTAGAGTAGTTATCGCTTTAACCCGAATCTTCCCAGCGTTACCATATGGTAACAAGCAATAGGCATTTACTAAATCTTTATTATTAGACAACCTATTAACGTTAGATTAACTTTTATTTGATATTCTAAGAGTAAATTGTTGTCTCTAACTAATAAAAAGTTGATTGAACAAATCTCTTGAAGTTAGCTGATCGAAAAATTAGCTTTAAGTTGCTCATTATATTCTGCAGTGCAAAAAAACGGCATTTGGCAATTCGTCGCAAGTAAATTTAAGCCGTTTGACTAATTTTAGTACTGAACTATATGCAATGCACACATCATTAGAAAGGTAAAAGAGTGCACTTATTAATAATGAAAAAAATTCTAAATAAAAACCACTTTTTTTCGCTTAATTTGCGTTTTTTATTTTCGTGTTACCATATGGTAACGCTGGGAAGTACAGGGTACAGGTTTTTTCCATACATTTTTTCGCTTTTAGGTATTGTTTTGTTTACAAAATATGATTGCTCCTATGGCAGCTATATGATATAATGGTCCGATTTGAACCAAATTTGGTCAGGATGTGTAGCAACATATAAGACACACATTCTAAGAGTTTGGTTGAGATATCTCAGAATAGAAAAAAGTTTTTCATACTAAAGGTGAATTTGACCCCGATTGTTCCTATGACAGTTGTGTTATATATACGATATACTGCACCGATTTGACCCAAATTTGGTCCTATATATCAAGGAAGAGCCCCCCTGTTGAGTTAAGTTGTGTTTATTAGACTTTTTCTCAAACATTTGTATTTTGTAGCATTAAGAAAACCTGTACCCTGTACTTCCCAGCGTTACCATATGGTAACAGCCGAAAAAATGGTCCTGTCGATTATCCTGGCAAGGACAAACAAAATGAATATGTTTTTCGGATTCAGCGAACTCAAATTTATCAGTCCTGAAATTTTCATTAAGAAATTCGAAAAAATGTTGCTCAGGACGATTCGGGTTAAACCAAAATAAATAAATGTGAGATGATTACACACTAGATATTCTTTTGTTTCCTGCCTAGCCTTTCTCGAAATACATCCAAATATTACTCAGAAACCAATAAAAGGCTACTTTAATTATTTAGTGTCCTTGTCAGTTGATCAAGTTGACATACAGTACTCTTAGCTGAAAGTGTCCAGTGGTCAAATCCCATGTCGAGTGTTAGTTTTGGAGCTCTTCTGTGTAGAGAATTGCAATGGCGTTGTCTGTGTCAGAAGTGACGCTGAATTTATTACTGACTCGTTATTTATTAGCTTATCGTGTTGCCAGTTGTTGGCCTTAGCACGTTGTCAAGTGTTTATCTTGGCCCGGACACAGACAGGCACGCTGCCAGTTTTAAGCGAGAATCGCGCCAACCACAACGAAAAGTGAACCTAAATGAAACGAAATGAAATACCGAAAAAGCTTAAAATTAAATTTATGACTCCATCTAAATCATACGACGAATAAAAAAGAAGAAGATAAAAGATGGAATAACAACAACTAAAGCGTGTAGTACGAGTATCTGAATCCGTATCTGTATCTGTATCTGTATCTGTAGATCTTGTAGGAGTGTTGTTGCGCTTGAATGAGCCTGTCGCATGATTTATGGTAGGTGCCATGCCAGATTCAAATTTAAATAATAAATATTTCATTGTTACAACAATGCGACACGAAAAACCAAAAACGAAAAGCGAGAAAATCGAAAGGCTAATGCGTAAAATATTCAAAGCGAAACACACACACACGGGCACACACACACACAACAAAAATGTGCGACTAAATCAAAATGTTGTCGAAATAAAACGTTTGAAAATTGAATTTCAGATTTTTTTCTCTTGTGCTCAACCAAATTGAAAACATTTGTAACGGAAATGAAAACCATTTTTCTTTCCCTCTCTGTTCCTCTCCCAAGTGTCCCCTCATATTCTGTCTCCCTCTGTTCCTCTGCTGGCTGTTGTTGTTTTTGTTT
The DNA here is from genome assembly GCA_951394115.2 of Drosophila phalerata. NCBI lineage: Eukaryota > Metazoa > Arthropoda > Insecta > Diptera > Drosophilidae > Drosophila > Drosophila phalerata. The sequence goes on from OX596005.2 coordinate 10,125,749, forward strand.
GATTTGGAGCTGAGTCGGCAAAAACCCCAAAAACTCGACTCGCTGCCAAGTCAACGTTGGGGTCTGAATTTAAATTAAGAAATTTATCTTTTGAATGCGTCTTTTTCCATTTCGAGTTTCTTTTGTTGCTGCCTTTGTTTTGTAAATCGTCTTTGTGTTTACACACCAACAAAAAAGAAGAAAAGAAAAAAACTAAAAGACATAAAAAATCTCTCACCTTCTGGCAAATAAAGTTGAAATACATTTGATTATTTTTGATGCTTTTACCAAGCGTATTTTATTATTATCAAAAATATGATATCGTAAGGTAGAATAGAAAATGCAGAATCTGTTTCTTGGTTAAAATATTTAAAAATACATTTGGAAAACCATTGCTCATTTGATAACTTATTAAAATGATGATCCGCTAAAGTCGATATAGCTGTATTTCTAGATTTTTACAGCGTTCAGCCATCACATGACTATAACAAAAGTTATTCCCAGATTTGATCAACAAAATATGGCAAAAATAAATTTAAATCTATACCCTGTTTATTTGGCATGCGCTAAACGAGTTGCTTCAAGTTGCTTAATTTAATTTCAAAGATTTATGTAGACGTGGACTTTAAGATCTGTTCGAAATGAATATTCCCCTGGGCAACTCCAAATTTATGGGAGATTTAAGAGCTGAGTAGATGTGAGAATACATAAATTAGAGGTCCACTCAGATTAGCATTCGAAATTACGCATCTTGAAAATAATTGCCTTAAATTAGTTGATATTTAGTATTCGATTAAATAAATCTATAGAGCAAATAATGTCATTTGTGAATGGATTTTCGGTTGCGGTTCTGCAATATTTTCACAGTTTTTATTGTCTTCAATTGATTTAATGGCCATTTCATGCAAAGTTTTGTCAATAAAATGGCCAAATTATGTGATAATGACAAATCGGATAAATTAATTCACACAGATCTCGTTCAAGTGCCCATAACAATTTAGAAACACGCATTTAGCATTAATCGATATTTATTTCTCAACATATTCGATTCATTCACATGCTGTGTTAATTGTCGTGAATATTCGCGGCGAGTCACCAACTGAATAAATAATTTGATTTTATTGTGTGAAATAATGCGTGAGAAGTTAAAAGCAGATGAAAACTTAAATTTACAAAAGTCGAATAAGTTCAGACTGACCAAAATTACCAAAAAATTTATGTTGATATCTGACTTTTTATTTAAAAATTATAAAACCATTATAAACTATGATTCAATTCGATACAAATTCAAAGTTATCACTTATAATTATGAAAGATTGACATCTGGAGAGTAGATATTTAATTTTAATTGTGATAAATATATGAGGGTATTTATATCCCTAGAAATATTTTATGATGGTACTCTAATATTCATTGATAAGGCCGAGGGTTGAGCGTTTATTACAGAGTTAATGAAAGTTTCTGATATATTATATTATTTTTGAAGAAAAATTAGACAAGTTTTCAATAATAGGTTGAAATACCCGTTGCTCAATTGAGTTTAACTAATTTTATTTATGAATTCTAAGCGTCAAATTATTGCATTAGGAGATTTTGCAGCTTTTAAACTTAAAACAGCTCTTACTACTGTTGCAATTGCCAGATCTTGAAGAGATTAAGTAGAATAATAATGAAAAAAAGTTCTATCTTAAATATTATGGTACATTTTTCCGATTTGCGGACTAATTTTTAAAAATACAATGATGTCTGTGGGTTTTAAAACAAACTTTATCTGTTTTTTCTGAACAGAAAACAAATTTGGCACGTTACGAATGAAATCCTTGACAATGTAAGATACTAACACTTTTCAATTTTTCAATTAGAGGTCATCACATATGTAATTATATAGCTATCTAACAGATGCAGTTAGATATCCACCCTAAAAATTGTTGACCAGTGTCAAAAAAGGGACTTTATAATATTTAAATATTTAAAATTCCAAACGCATTTTTGGTGAGTGCTTGTCCACTCACATATGAATAAATGTGAATGTATCTCCATATTTATGAGTCCTTCCATGCATGTTTAAAATGAGAGAGAAATCCGTTGAGTGTGTTGATGATATGTGGAGTCGAGTTGAGGCCATTGTAAGTGGCACAGTTTGGATGTATGTCAGTGTGCCTATGGGGTAGCTCAGCAAAGGATATTTGGGACACTCGGCAAGAAAAGAGAGCGGGTAGAACGGACGTGTGGTCCAATTTGCGCCATGTGTGGCATGTTTCGCTGAGCCCAAAAACCGGAAAAATATAAAAAAAGAGACAAAAAACAAGATACAGATACAAAATGTAGGTGAAGTACGGACTCTGTCCGAAACTCGTTGACCGCTGGGCGTTGACTGGGCTCATACGAATCTCCGAGTCAAAACGGGCGGCATATAATACTCAAAGGCTCATTTGCATATTGTGGCAAACGGTAACTGTAACAGGGAAAGTGCCCTGGCTGAGAAATTCATTTGGTGTGTGCTTTAATTCTATTTTTGAGACTGTTGTTGGTTTTTGTAATTAACAAAAGAATTTCGTGCGTTTCGTTGTTATTTACGGCCGCCATTGCCCAACCTTTTGACCTATCGCCATTCAGAGAGCTTCTGCTGGCGGATGGTTTATATATTGTACACTCGCTCCGATAGCGATCTAATTAATTGATTTATGATCTTGGCATAATGCTGAACTATTTTAGCTACACTGCATAATCCCCGACCAGACGCAACCATCTTTCTCCCTCCGGCAAAGCAACCCACATGAATCCCCTCAGATAAGCATAGCTGGATAGATATGCTGCTGTTTCTGCAGCTCTGGCAATTTATGAGCTCATATTTTGCATAGTTTCAAATGGCTGTTATTCTCGTCGGACTACACAAATTCAAGCCCAAAACGCAATTCATTTTGGCCCAAGCTCAACTACCAAATCCAAAGCGTCGTCCAACGGCATACAAATCTGCCGTTTTGCATTTGGCGGCAGTATATCATACCAGACCGGGTCAACAGTATCCTCCCCAAAACATCACGAGAGACAGCTCAAAGTACAATGGGATTGCAATAAAATAAAGACAATACCATTTAAAGAATTACGTATTAGATCAATAAACTCTCTTCTTGAATAAAATAAACATTAACATGCTTATAGTTTTTGAAAATAATATTATTTAAGATTAATAATATAATTTTTTGAGACAGTAAATGTTATTAATTATTTCAATTTTCATCAAGATTTTTAATGTTAATTAATTTATTTGTTTATTCAAGCAAACTTGTAGTTTAATATATTTTTTTATTCGATGATTATCCACTTTTATGATATTCTTTACATGGGACTGATATGTGTTTTAGCCGTTAAATGTGTTGATCCACACAAGCTAACTCCCGGTTTCGGTTTGCCGTTAAATGGCAACAAAATTTATGCACATTTTATTGACCAACACTGAGAAAAGCAGAGTTGAGTTGTTGTTGCTGTTGTTGGTTGGCACAACAACATGTCCAAAAGTGTTTTATGGTCGTTGTGGGTGCTCAAGTGGCCTTTTTGGGCTGGTCTCGATGTGGAGAGACCTGCATATATGCACTCGCCCATCTTATCCGACAAGCACTTGACAGAGCAATGTGTGTAAAACCCTGAATACAGATTAGCTGCGCCCTGTTTAGAAGAGGGAACTAACTAAATATGGATAGTTGCGACTGGGAATTCGTTGATTTATTCGACTTGGATTGGATAAAGAACGCTTTAATCTAATCGCTATTAAGGCCGCATCGTATCATGTCAATGACCTGGTTCAATCAGCGAACCACACACACCCACACAAACACACAAAAGCGGTTCAAAGTCAAAAACTCAATTAGCTACTTGATGGGCGGGATGAGGTACTGAGAGGGCTTGAACAGAGGTCGGAACTCTGACCGTGGCGTCTTCTAAAAATAAACATGGAAAACCGCAATGGAGTCGACGGGCGGGCTGAAAGTGGAAATCTCGTTAAAAGTCAATAACAGACGCCATTAAATGCGCATGAAAATGAAATGAGAACCGCTTGATGATGAGGCAGTCTTTGGACTGCAGACTGAAGAATGGAGGGAAAGGGCGGTCTCTAAATGCTGCAGAAGCCACGCGACCACTTGAGCCGCTCCACCACTAATGTCCATATAAATTTTGTGGAGTAATTTGAACTGACCTCAGAGCAACCAGACAAGTTCAATGGCATTTATGCATAACAAAATTGACGATAGATAGATGGAATTTATTTTCAAATAATTGTGAGATAAGAAATGAATATAAAACGATTTTGTAGTGAGCAGGCTAGAGAAACAGAAAGTACCTAATGTTTCTAGCTTCTGAGCTTAAGATCTCTCCATTTTCAATTAAAGGATTTTAGAGCTTATTCTTACAACACAAATTAATTTCTGAAATATACAATACAATTTTAATTTAAATTTTTCAAAGACTACAGTACTACAAAAATTTGTAACAAAGCAACATTAACAAATTATTTTTATTTCGAGCTTACTTTAATTCTGTACTCCAGTCTAGAAACAGATTTCACATCGATAACATTACAAATCGTATTTGAAGATAATTTCCAAAAAGAAAGTCTAATCGAAATTAAAAATGAATCGCGTGCTGGAGGATGTGATCCATAAGAATGCTGCAAACACGGAGCGCATTACTTCCGAGAATACATTGGGCTATGTGGTCTCTGATAATAGTACCGGAAGTGTGGCAGCAACTTCTTTTGATAATACCACCGCTCAGGGCATTGTGAAGCATATGAATGGAATACTCGTTGGCCTGGTTCAGAGCGCCATCCGAGATCTAGAGCCGTCGAATAAACTATGCTACTTACGTGTGGCAACACGCAAATTTGAATATCTTGTTGCCCCAGAGGATGTATTTACCATAACCGTATTGCAGTGATGTTTGAGTTCAGTTTATATCAGGGGTGTTTGTGTGTGTGTGTGTGTGTGTGGGCGTTAAGTAAATCAAATTTAAAATGACAAAAAATATAGATAGAATATCTTTCTGTCTGCATGTGTTTATTTGGTATATTATTTGTTCAATTTTGTTGAGTTATGATTTGGAACTTGAACTTTTGTAAAGCGTTTCCGTGTCTCTTTTTTTCAAGGGAAGCAATGCTTGAATCAACAATGAGACTGGAATAAATGGCAGACCGAAAATCCTTTTATAATACCCAAGTGACATTGGCAATATTTACGACATGGCTTCATTGGGCATCAGGCTACGAATTTTATCCATGAGAATGCGGCATTCTAATGCGATAATTCAAAAGATTTACTTCTGTCAACATGACCATTTTGTTAGACAAACTTGGGGTGGAAATGGCCTTTGACCTTTTTTTTTTTTTTGTTGTTCCATCTTGGATGCTGGCTGCTATTTTAATTTAAAATGGCAGAACTCGTAACTCATTTTAACGGCGCACCCTCCAGCGTGTGTGTGTTTGTCAGTGTGTGTGTCTGTGTGCGTGAACTTGTCCTATTTTTACAGGCCTAGGCCCTTGCAGGGGTTGCTCACTCGTTACAATAACTTATCTGCCCTTTTTTTATCCCTCGGCCTCGGCCTAGGTCTCGGCAACACCATAATCACCACGACGCAAGACGCTCCTGGGGTGCGCTTTGTAGTCTATTCTCATTCCCATTCTCGTTCTCATTCCCATTGCTATTTCCTCTCCATCTCCATTTCCATCTCTATCTCCCTTTTCCTTATTTAATTTTATTCTTCCATTGCTATCTCAAAGCAGTTGGCCATTGTCTTGAGTCGTTTTGTGGTACATACACAATATAGAAATAAATAAAAATTTGTACAATAATTTTAATTCATCCAATGGCAAAAATTCCTTGAATATAACTGGCTTTTCGTCACGGGGGTCTCACCCTCTATTGTTCAGAATGTCGGGTTCATACTGCCACTTCATTTCATGCAGCGTGAAATCAAATTAATCCATGGACCATTGCTGATGACTTCATTTCAAGAACTCGTCTTGCCGCTCTTCCTCAAAATCTTTCATAATTTATCCAGAAATTAGCAACACTTTGAATCATATTCAAATAAAACGTATTTCCTTGCTTCAAAATTTAATTTGTAGCGAAAATATTAAAATATCTTTTACGCTATCCCGGTTAATGTCCCCAGGGGCGTGTCCAGCCAAAGTACGAGTTACTCTATGAATTTAATTAAGTTGTGCGACAAACCCAGAAATGGTACTACAATACGAATCACTAACAAACAAACATGAATCAAATTTACATATATGTACATTGTACATGTACATATGTGTGTTTTCATATGAATATTTCTGAATGTGCGTGAGTATAAGTTGGTTTTTAAGTAGATTTTCAAATCTTATTTAAAATCTGCTAAGGGGGGGAAAGCCACATTATAAAAATTAAAAATAAATTGGCATTTCTCCATCAGATTCATACTCATCTTAGGAATACCTTTAATTATAATACACATAAATAAAGATATTATACGAGTTGTAGTATTTTTCAATTGTGGAATACATTGGAATGGCACTTTTGCTTACGATTTCCATCTTTATAATGCTTAACAATAAACCAAAAAACAAATCTTGAACGCATTCAGCAGCCTGTAAGAAATCAATTAAGTTAATTCAAGCGACGAAATGCTAACAGAATAACACTGCGATTTTAGTGAGTGCTACAAGAAGCAAACGCAACTGCTAAATATAGAAAAAGAAAAGAAAGAAAGACACACATACTCTAAGTGAAAGACAGGGACGGAGATGGAAACTGAGACGGAGCTAAATGAGCAGAAATACTCTCACTCAAATGCGCAGGCCAAGCCCATTTTGCCTCTACACTGAGAGAAATAAAGTTGTAGAGAGTTTGAATCAAACAAAAATATTAACTTATTGGTATCTTATTAATTATAAGATAATAATGCACTCTGATAAAATAAATTATTACTTAATTATTAAAATAATAGAAAGATTTGTTATTACAACATATTTATTACACGTCTTATTTAAATTATTTGCAATATATTATTTATTATTAAACAAAAATATATTTCTGTATCATGCCGTGCTTGTAAACTGAAATTTCCCTCAGTGTAGCCATGCACGAACCCGTTTTGATGAAGTGTTGGGATTTTTCTGACTTGTTCAACCACCGAACATTTTCAGTTGAGACTCGCAGCGGCGCAGACGTCGACCACGAAAAACGGTGGAGGCCAGCCATATTTTGTTGCTTAGCGGACAGACGGACGGACGAGCAGACAAAAGAAAATTTAATAAATAAAATATGAAAACTTTAATTTAACTTACTCAATAAAAAATATAAATGTTAAAAGCGAAGCGAGAAAAGAAAAGTGTCGATAAAGTGCAGAAAGAGCTCAAAAGCAACATAAATAATAAATAATAATAGGAAACATAATTAATAATATTCAAAAGAAAATTAATTTTTATGCAAATTTTTGTATCTTAAAATAATAAAATAATAATAAAATTGGAAAAAATTCAATACATTTTTTAATGTTTTGTGACGTTCAGCAGTTGCAGCAATTATGCACTAGATGGCAGCAGCTTGTTGCGTGCGCCATCTATTGGTCGTTTTGCGCTGATATCAATGGTGGTTTGAGAGTCATTGCGCAAGCAGTCCGACTGACTCCTTTCAAAATCGTAATTTAAAAATTAAAAAAATTGGCAAAATTGGGTGAGGGGGTGATGAAAATAAAATTTAGAAATTAGACAAAATTAAATTCGAATTTTAATGAAGATTTGAAGTTCGTCTGCCCTGGGGAAGAAAAGTTAGAAAATTTACTTCTGAAAAATAAAAAAATTATATCAAGAAATCAAGAAAATTCTAAAAAAAATTATTTAAAAATGTAAATTATTCTAGAAAATCAAAAAAAGTCCAAAACTGGGTCGAAATATCCAGTTTCGGACTACACTGCTTGTGACTCTCGCAGCAAGCAGTGCGTTCGAGTTTAACTTCTTTTTTAATTTAATTTAATTTAATTTAAATTGAAACAAGAGTGAATTTAGGACTTTACACTGACTTTACTTAATTTAAAGAGCATGAACTGAATATTTTAAAAGCTTTTTTTAATACATTAATTATTGTTGTAGAGAAAGTGTGTTTTTTTTGTTTCTAGTAGTGATTGCAAAATTGCATTTATTGTTAAAATAATATTAAAGTTATTATATACATTTTAATTATTTTAAAAGAATATATTTAATGAAATGAGATTAAACAATTACTAACCGATATCGAAAATTAAAATTGAGCTTAGACTTTTTATTTTATTGTAATTTTGCCAATTCCATAAATTTTATTAGTACAAAAATGTTGTTATGAATTGTTAATTTGATAATAATATACCTATTGTATTAATAAGAAAATGTAATAATTAATCAGAAAAGAAGTAAATGCTAATCAAATTCACAATTGGTTTGCCCAATTTCCCTCGTTAGGTCAACTGTAGTAAACAAAACTCAATATACAAAATGTAGCTAAATTTTAAATTGATTTGATGGGTGATGTGCTAATAAAACGAAGCACAACTAAGCCAAGTAACTTAGATTGTTAAGAGAGAGGAGACCGTCAAGAGCATATTGCCAATCAAAGATTTCAATTCAATTTCGACCGCTTGTCACAATATTCGAAATGGGGCATAAAACTAAAGAGCGGGTGATGCAACGCGAACCATTTCATTCAAAATCAGAGCAATCGAAGCATCAAGATGTCAGTAAACGCGGTTAAGACAACAAGATTGCATCGGGCATCGTTAGGACCATGACTCCATTCCATTCCAGGCGAAACGGGCCAACGGAATGGCCATTGGCATGGGCTGGGACTTGGGCAAGCGGATGAGGGCAGTTCCTGAGGAAAAACATGAAAATCATCTTTCAACGCATTGCGCTTACAGTTGCTTTGATGGGCGAAAGGGAGGGTAGAAACGAGTCATTCGCAACCAGGTGAAGTGGGCGATGGAGGGCCACTAAAACTGTGCGCTGGATCGAAGGATGAGGTAGGTGTGTGGTGGATGCACATGTGATGCCAACAAGTGCAAAAAGGCAAACCGACGACTTAAACTTCAACTGAGACGGAGATGGAGATGGAAACTGAGTCTGTGACCGGGAAGGGAGTTGGTACTGAGATTGGCACTAAGACCTCTTGGACTTGCATTTCAGCTTTTCATTTTGTTGCCGCCGGCGCTGTCCACAAACTGCGCTGCACGCGACGAGACGCGTCGCTGCACAATGAGCACAATAAGCACGAGATGGCGGTGCAGCCAAAACCCAATGCAAAACCCAACTGGTTTTCTGGACAATCTTACGCTGTCTACCTTTCTCCTTCTATTCTTCTCATGCCCTTTCATCAGGCACCATAGCCAACAGCTTATATTACCAAATATAGCATAAATATTTAAGAATTTATATATTCTTTTTTACAGGACTTACAAAAGAAGATATATTGAAATGTATACAGACTGTACGGCATGTACTTATTACATTATTTGTAAGTTTTAAAAACGACCGTCTTTCTTTTTGTATTCACATATTTTTAAATAAAAAATAACTCTTATTCATTTACGATTATTTTCATATTTAAAATAAGTTTACATCATATATTTTCAATAAAGCTTAAAAAAAGAAACACATACAAATTATTTATATTTATTTATTAAAAACAGATACAGAATTTTTATATATGGGTTTTTGATGGTAGTAAAAGCTAAATTTAGGTTTTTCTGCTTTTTTTGTTCCCTGTTCACAGCATATTCTTTTAGTTAATAATTTCTACTCTAAATTTAACATATAATACATAGCAAAAAATATCTTTGGTACTCGTATTGAATACTGCTATCACTTTAAGTGCTTTATTATATTTTGACTATAAGAATTTGAAAATTTAGAAACTTTATATACTATTGATTTATTCTCTCTTCTTCTAACTATATTTTTTAAAAATTTGAGTATCTGTTTGCCACCATTGTGAAAGTTTTCACGTAGTGCCTTCATTTTTGAGCGTTTCAGTAAAAACTAACACCCACAGCCAGCTGGGGAGCAACAAAAGAAACCACAACATCATGACTATCAAAGCTGCATCGATACAGATACAGATACAGTTTCTAGTGTTTCCCCTTTTAGTGAAGCTAAGTACTCCCTCTCTCGCTCTCGAACACTGTCTCTGTCTTACTCTTTCTCTATACAATATTTTGTCTCTGTTCGTGTGTCAGTTCCGTGTCTCTGTTCGTTTTTGTTTTGTTCCGTAAATTACACTTTTGATTTTTAGTGGCCGTAAAATAATCGTAAATGTCGTGGTTATTGCGACCGAAAGTGCCCATTTTGAGTGTTGCTGCTGTTGCCTGTTGTTGTTGCCAGTTGTTGTTGCTGTTGCTGCTGTTGCTGCTGCTGATTCTGAGCTGGCATTAACTGATATTCTCGTTTCGCTCAGTGCAGCGTTATTCGACAGGGACTGAGACGTGCTGCCACTGCACAAACAGCTTATATCCCGCTAAGAACTCTTCCACATCCCACATTCCTCTCCCTCCTCATCTTTTTAGTTGCCAAAGCTCCAAGCTCCAAGCTGAGCTGCACTTGTTGTTTTTAATAAGTTTATGCTTGTCGTTGTTGTTGCTGTTGTTGCTGTTGTTTCTTGGCTTTCCTTCTTTGATGTTTCGATTAAGTTCGGAGTTCGCGTTGTCGAACTGGTTAGTTGGGTCTGCCTCCTGCCAGCTAGCCCTCTCCCTTCCCTCTTCTCCACCCTCCCTTCCCTCACTCCTCTCCCCTTGTCACCCCTGCAGCCATTTGGCTTAAGTTTATGGCCATTTCGTTTGCACTGTCTTTGCAGCAGTTGCCGTACTCGAATTGTTGTTGCTGCTCGTTCAGTTGATTTTCTTAAGCATTTCACCCATTTACCTTTATACTTTGGCTTGTGCAACACATTTTCTCACATTGCCTACTCCTTCTCTCTCTCTCTCTCTCTCGCTCTCTGTTTTTCTCTCTGTGTTTTTATGTTTCTCTTTTAGCTGATTCCACGGTTATTCTCCTTTCTCCTGGCTGCTGCTCTGACGCAACTGGTTGCCGATTGCCCATTGTCAATTGCCAAGTTGCCAAGTGGCCAAGTTGCCTGTTGCGGTGGCCGATTCGCTCCTGCTCCCACTCACAAATTTCGAATTTGATTTTATTGTTATGATTTCAATTGTTCTCGCTATGTAAACTCTAGAGATTGCTGGCCATTCTCGATGAGAACATGTCGATTTCTTTACTCACTAATTATACGAAAGTTTTAAGTATTTCAGTTCAGCTTCCATTTCAATGCTGATTCAGTTTAAAGATACATATTCGATATATCTTTAGAGATCGAAATTGTAACATGTCTCTTGATTTCATTTTGAAGTATTCAAAATTCTCAATTATCAAATTCTCTTGATAATGGGCTAATTACACATTTCCCAAAAGTCACATCAGAACGCCCAATTTTCACGTAAAACATGAGAATAAACAAAGATTCTTAAAGATGGCAAGTTGGGCTGTTAAACTGTTTTGAGTCCAGAGGCCCTCCCAGTGCATCGAAGGTCGCGTTCACAAAAAAGTCAAATGACAATGGTAATAAACGGGATGATCGGCGTTAAAGTGTCCTGCCAAGGAAACCAAACCAATTCATAAATCATAAAAATGTGTCATAAAATAAAAAAAATAAAATACAAAATGAAAACAACATTAGATGCGATGCAGTATGAAGCTGCCTTTCAACATGTCCTCGAAATTGGAAGGAACAAGCATAAAAAATACTCAAGGCGAAATACTTTTTAGACTGACCTTAGAGTCTGTCTGAGGATTTGTTTTGACTCCGGGCTGAGGCTTGTTATCTGGCTAAGGCTCTCACATATCTCCGGCCATAAAGAACACACACATACACACCGAGTCACATTGTCCTTACAGACTGTTCGATTATTGCCGGCGTGGTAATAAATCATAAAAATATGTTTCAGTTACCCAAAAGCCGACGGTTTCATGCCGATCGCCTCGTTACACGGTGGAATTCGAAATCCCTGTAAAATTGGGACTCTAGGTAATTGGGACTCAAATGTGATTCTGGTACTAGGACTGTCAGAAGACTGCTGCGGTGATCGCGCCCTCGTCCATCTGATAACAAAAACCACTGGCAAATGCCAAACAAAAGGGCCAACAACTTTCTCTTTTTTTTGCCCTCTGATTTGGGCCGCATTATTCTCCACACTCTCTCTCTCTCTCAGGTTTTGCATTGCCAAATATCTACGAATTTTGATTTATTTTCCAAAAATTATGTGTATTTGTATCTGTTTTTGTGTTGTTGTCACCAAAAGGCGCCTAAATTTGTTTGCGATTGATTTTTCTATTTAAGTGTGCAAATCAGTTGGTACTTTTGAGCACTTTGAAGAGAATATTTTACAACATCTAAATAAATAATAATGAAAACTAAAATACAATGTATGAAAAAAATCATCATATTAAAATGAATAGTCATTACAAATAAAATCGATAAACTTTTAATTATTCTATTATTCATTTAAAAGACGTATCAAATTATTATAATATATTATTTTTAAATGGAATAAAAACAATGTAAATATTTGTTTATGAATGATGTATGCGACTTATCCAATAAATAATTTCCAATTTAAATAACTATATAAGATTATTAACAATAAGTTGAACAATCTAAACTCGAGTAATTTATATATGCAACAATTAAAATACTCAAAGCTGCACAAATCTAAATTAAAATTATTTTCTTGAGTTCATCGAGAGACAAATACGCAGCTTATTTATGGTTCTCATTGGATGGCGATGAACATGAAGATGACTTCATTTCCAAGTACGTGTGCGTGTATGTGTATGCATGTGTCTGTGAATGCATATGTGCTACTTATAAATACGTATAGAATATTTGTCAGGCCTGTACTTGCGACAGTGCCTCCTCCCACTCTTTCTCCATTTCCAAGCGGACATGATATACTACAAGCAGATGATTTAATGTGACCGCATATTGTGCAGGCACTTAAGATGCAGCAGTCTGCTCGAACCCGAACCCTAACCCGAATTCGAACCCGAATCCGAATCCGAGCTCGTAATGCGCTCCAAGTGCAGGCGTACCACATATGTTTCAATTCAAGCATCTAGAACTGAGAAGAGCTGGCGTCCATCTTGAAAATGGTGCCCTGGGAGAATATTTTAAAAATGCATTAATAAGAACTCTACAGATTGCCTAGAATTTATTTTGTTTATGGATTAAATATTTATAATTTCCTTGTAATACAAACAAACAAGTCATAATTAATTCAATTTTTATATGTATTAAAAACTAATCAAGTTAATACCTTTGTCGTAACTCTCTCACCCATTTTCTTTATTTTATTGCAGCTTGGAAAAGCTGTTCCCAGACTGTAAATCAGTGTGGTAACGAGCTGTGGCATCGCACGCATAGCTCATCATCTGGAGATTGGCCAAATCCGCAGACAAAACAAATCGTTAAAATGCTATAAAAAGTCCATATGCACTCCAGATTGGTAGAATGCGAGAGAAATGAGAGGAAAGCAAATGCATTCGAATAAAATTTTACCACCATTTCCTCAAACATCATCAGCATGAAACTAACGGCGGCAACATCCGAGTCACCTCATAAAAGTAACGATGTCTATGAAAATGTATCTGATGGATACGATGGCAGCCTCCATTGAGATGTTGAGGGGTATCACACAATAATTATGGCATACGTCACGGAACTTGGGTTTTATGTCTTTTATATTGATTGTCATCATGTCACACTAACAGATCGTAAAAAAGTCGTAAAATCCATGGACGGGGCTCACTTGAGTGCAAAAGCAAATGAACGCACAACCCTCGCACTTCTCTCAAACATCAAACATCAGGATCAGGCTCAACCTCTCTCTCTCCCTCTCTCTCTCTCTCGGAGGACACTCAAAGGCAGGCACAGGATGCTGAGGGATCGCTGCCGCTTAGAGTGAAATGATTGAGCAACTTACTGACGAGCTGCGAGTTGATTTGGACGAGCTCGTTGCTCAAGTGGCGTCAAGTCGTAAAAAAAACATAAAATTTGGGCTGCTGTTGGTATTAACCGCAATTTGTTTATATAGTTGTTAAAATGCCATTTTAGCTTGTTCTATTCGGCTTGGCATTTAATTGTCGGCTGCCGGTATTTCACTGCTTTCTTCTTTTTACGAGCACACAAAGTGGGCAAACCTAATAAAATTTATTTTTACGACAATTTAAATGGTTTCATTTCAAATACGGCATGCGACAATACATAGATGACAATGCGGCAGAGCAACAGGTCGTAGATTAAGTAAATTATATCTGGGATTAATACAAGATATATGTTTGCATTAATTAAATAGATTAATGGGCATTAGTAAAAGTTAGGAAGGAATGAATCGCTTCTTGTAAGTATAATTTTTAAATTAATTTTTTTTTATACATTCAGTTATTATTTATTAAATATTTAAGTAATCTTGTTGATATTCTAAAATGTACATTATTTAGAGTTTATTTATTTATTTATTAATACACGAGTAAATGCAGTGGGCACCAAACAATAAAAAATAATTTTAAATATAAATTATGAACTGAAAAGAAAAGAAAAAGATTATTTCTATTTATTTGGTGACATTATAGAAACGCATAATTGATAATCTCATTGAGTAATAATAAATCTAGTATATTTTCCTGAGAAAACAATTGACTGAGCTTTATCATTCAAATGGCTTAATTAGAAAGTTTTCAAGTGCTTGTAAGCCTTAGAGGGCAAGTGCTGAGACACGGAATTACCCTGTGGGCGTTGCCTACCCTCTTATAATGTTCAAGGGAAAGGGAACGGTGAAGAGGAAGGGGCGGTCTGGTTGCAGTCATCATTGCCGCCTTGGCGTGTTTGTGTGCAAAGCAGTCATAAAAATTACAATAAACAATCATCATCGCGATCCGTTTACACCCACTTTGCACGTTTTCGCAAGCGCCGTCCATGGAAAGTGAAAAAGGATTTCCCACTCACCCAAGCAACCAGGTAACCCTGATTGGTAGTAGGCGCAAAGTGCGGGGATTTGAGCGGACTACGGTTAACCAGCTGGCTAACAAGTAGACAAAACCGTGAGGTAAGGCAGTCAACAAAAATGCTCAATTAGTTTGGCTAAAGGACTCACTGCCATTTGGCTGGATTTGATGAGCAGAAGGCGCAGAAGCGGCAAATGCAAATGCTGCCAATTGTTTGATGAATGAAGTCAAGGGTTCATTGCCTGGGCTACTCCTAGGATTATGTAGGTAAGTCTAACCGAAACGAATGTCTTC
The DNA here is from genome assembly GCA_951394115.2 of Drosophila phalerata. Lineage (NCBI taxonomy): Eukaryota > Metazoa > Arthropoda > Insecta > Diptera > Drosophilidae > Drosophila > Drosophila phalerata. Next base: position 10,141,077 of record OX596005.2, read on the forward strand.
ATTGTGCTACCATTATGTCCGGCTGTCTTTCTATCCCTATCCCAATACCTATCCCTCTCACTGTACTTATCCAGCCAGCGGCGAGTCTTTTGTCTGGCCTTTACAGTTTTGCATAAGGAGGCGGGTGATTTTTGGTGTTTGGTCTGCAATTGATTCTTGACCTCGTAATGAGCTGTTTGCGGCTGCGCTGACTCAGTTGAGCCACTTTGTGGTTTTCGGAAATTAAGTCATCATCATGGCGGGTTTTTGAAAAACCAAGAAACCACTTTTAACAGCGTTCGAATTGAATTTGCATATTAAGCATTATTGATTCGAGTTAAGCAATCGAATTGGCAGAAAAAGACAGGAAGGCAGATAGTAATATTTTGACATCATTAAAATAAAATGAAATTGTATTTCAATGGACAGTTTTCATCATTTTCTGGTTGCTCTTCATATTAAATTTCATTAAATGTGCAATATTTAATCAAGCGATGGCTCTGATAGTCATCAATCTAACAATCCAACTGGCAATCATCTTGTAAGTGCAACAACTGTTGAAATTGAATTGAAAAGAAGCAGCAAGTGGTGGATACCACAACTAACCAGACTAACACGCACCAATTAGCTGCATTTAGATTGACGGACTGACTGGTACCAGTTCAGCTACAAGTTCTGGTTTGCTTTATGGCCAAGACGCTGATGGGGCCGTGGTTTAGGCCATGAGTGGAACACCAGTTGAGAGCATAAATTAAGGCAACGTTTATGAAATGGCGCTGGGGGGCGTTTGCGATGCATTTTTAATTGACGTTCATTTGAAGAAACGCGGAGAGAACGCTTCAATTCAATTATGCGACGCCCCCTCGTCTCTTCTTCTTACTCCTTCCCGGCTGTCCCCTGGTTAAGACCTGGTCTGCCGACCATCAACCAGCAGCTGCAGCTGCAGCTTGTGTTTGAGCTTGAGCTGTGCTTGGGCCCATAAAAGGCACTCGCAACGGTTTTTGGGGCCAAATTGCCACTTTGTGTGCAAATTTGAATTGTGGAAATGCTGGGCATAAAAATGAAAATAGCTCTGAACAATTGTTGAATCGCCGTCGAAAACGCAGTACGACTCGTATCTCTCGCATGCAATCTCGCAAATATTTTAAACGACGCAAGAAATCAGTGAGCCGTCGAGCTTCAGTTGAGTGAAGTGGGCACAACTTGGGGGCATGCAACGCGTGGCATTTACCTTAAGGGAAACAGAGTCTCAGTTGGTTCTAGGTTGATAGGATTGCTCCTGCAACACGCCCCGTTTCGCCCACGCCCAGGGTGATTCATGCCGCTTGGCAATTACGAGTACCGTGCCACCAACGTTGGTGGCAACCGGCTCCTAACGCTCCTAACGAATGCACGCCCAATTGTTGCACATCCATTGACAGTCGATCGCTCTGCAGTCAGTGGCACGTCAACTTATTCATTAATTCATCAAAATGAATGCTCGTATCTACACGTAGCTCCCCTTGCCTCCCCATCCCCTTCCCCTTCCCATTCCCCTGTCTCTGCCCCTAACGATATATTTGCAATGCAGAGTCGCATTCGCTGGTGAATCGTTGATAGTCTTAATTGGCTTCGTTTCTTCGTTTCGATTGCATAAAATAATCGTTAGAAAACGTGTTTAGCTTAATTGGAAAATTTGTATGTTTTGTCTGTCTTCAACTGTGTCTCTCTCACTCATTGCCAATCTCTCTCTCCTTTCTACGTTTCTTCTACTCCTCAGCTACGTCTTCTCATGCGTCTTCCTCTTGGACTCAACTTGATGTGCGTGCTGGTCGCTCGGTTTATTGATTTTCCACAGTTTAATGAAGAAAAATGTTTTTGTTCAGTTCGCGAACAGCTCCATTAAACTCCTCTAGAATTCTAAATAGTTTTGCAAACTCTTACAAGCAACAGTTTAAAGCAGATAATCCCAAACTAAAAATCACTGAAACATTCTGACAAGCATATTATCAACAATTTATTAAAGAAAATATTAAATTATTACAAATAATATGTACAAATAATTAAAAGGTAATTCATTGAATTAGGAGAAGAATCTGTTGAGTTATAATAATACTTATATTTTTAAATCAAGCTTGGTTCATTGCAAATTTTATTGTTGACTTACTTAACAGAATATCTTTTAAAATCAAGCAGAAATCTATGAAGTTAAAATTTGAAATTCGCTAATTATTTAATAAATAATGAATCAATCAATTAAATTTAGCATAGATTTCAGTTTATTTTAATTAACATTGACAACGCCAAATAGTATGCTAACTTAGTTGCCATTGAACTTAAACTCCTTCAATATTTACCCCAATTAATATTTGTTAAGCTTTAGGCATACCCACAAGTGGAAAGCAGGAATGAACCTAAGTTATGTGTTTTTGTGTGAACTTGCACACAAATCGGCGTTAAGTTTAAATCCGCAAATATTTATAATTCTGTATTAAATTCATAATGTAGAATGCTTAATGCATAAATACATAATAAAATTTTACGGCTTTTACCTTATCTTGTCACACAAAAACAATAATAAACTTTCATTTCCAAATGAAAGAGGAAAATGTTTCGCCTACCTTTTGTTGCTCGCTGCATTTTACGACAATTTTATTGCGGCTAAATGCAGCGTGGCATGTTGGCAGGTTGGCAACATTGGGTTGGCTTGGTTGCAAGTAGGCAATGCACGTGCAACTCCACGCTGGCGACATGGATGTGGATGTGGCGCTCAATTCCTGCGCCAATCGAGCGCCAAACAATTTGTCATTTTTTACGTCGCGGGGTTGTGGGGATTGCGGGAACAACGGGGGGTTGTGGAGGACTGCAGCGATGATCAATGCTTTGAATTATGATGAGGATTTATGCTTGACACTGTCGCAGTGTGGCAGATAGCGTCGGACAGACAAACGTCCAATTGGACAGCCGGACACTGGGACAGCTGGATGAATGGATGAATGGACAAACATTTACAGCACTCAGTATGGAGCTGGGAGCCCTGTCCCTGGCATTGGCGCTAGTTTTATGGCCTCCACTTCCCATGCACCACCACGTCAGTCGAAGTCAGTTGGGTACGAGAACGGGGGACAGAGAGGGGGATCAACTGTGTCTCCTCTCAGATCCGTCTGCCCGTCTGCTCTATGATTTATTAAGTGTTAATAAAGAACTTAAATCCATTGGCTTGCATTTCGTATTCTCCATTTTCATATCACTGCTTTACTCTGTTCTGTTTTTCTGTGTTTCTCTTTCCCTTTTTGCATTGGTGTTTCAGCTTTACGCTCAGGATTTCCTTATCAATGCGATTCCATATTCGCGGCGCACTGATTTCATTTTTGCACCCAGCAATTTCGCAATAAAATTTCGCCAGCCTGCAAATTAAAATTGCAATGTAATTGGTTAATCCATGCGTACATTACGAGTCCTGTTGCCAGGACATCATGCCAACTGCCAACTGCGGAGGAAGTCCGCACATTTTTGCATTGTTTTTCTTTCATTCTACTTGTTGGTATAGAATGTAATGAAATGCATTCAATGGGGCTCAAATTTTGATTTGACTTTTCTCGAAAATAAATTATATTTTATGAAATTCATTGAAAATAATAAATATTTTAAAGTCTATTTTTAAATACAAATGAATTAATTAGAAAATGTGTTTATTATTTATTTTAAATGGTATGTTAAGGAAAATTAAAACAAATATTATGATAATAATGATAATGAAAAGTTTAGCCATTATATTTTCGGGCAAGTATGCAGAACCTAAAGGGTTGTTGATTTGAACATTTTGCGAATTCTTCTGATAGTTATTTAGCTGCGATTCCGATTTGCATACAAAGCTTACTCATTACCATACTAGTATGCCCCACCTCCCTGTCACGACTGTCAACTGTAGCCGAGTATGAAATTTACGAGTGCTACCGGTCAGATGCAGAGGGAGATATACTTCTATATAGAGAATAGTTGTATCTACAGGAAGAAGGTGAGAGAGAATATGATCTCACTCCCTGTCTTTGTGGGAATGGGAATTGCAGTCACAATGAAAACTATATACAGTGGGTGCTCGTTTATGCTGACCACCTTTAAATCACCTTCATTTAACTGGGCGCCACACCTGATGATGAATTGCGTTTTAATTTCCAAGCTCATTTCGCTTTCAAAGTATATAGCTGTCAGCAATTACACGGCTAATTTAATTACCACTCCCACCTACTGTTTAATTGGCCATAATCGCTCAAAACGAGCGCCAGCGCTGATTGCCACGCATTCGATATATTGAGACGCCCATTTCGAAAAGTATCTGCAACTAAATGTATCTGTGCCTATGCTCTTGTAGACTGTGCTGGGTTCGGGGGTTTCATGTGCTGTGCCTGCCACTTACGCAGCTAATAAAGCAGCAATTTGGCAGCTGACGCCGCTGCCAACGCAAACAAAACATCAAAAGGCAACAGCAATGGACCCCACTGTAACCCCCCTCCTCACTCCACCCCGTTAACCACCCACACTGAGATCAAACGCCAACTGTGCTGAGGTTTATTTACAAAAAAAAAAAAAGAAACGAAAACAAAAACAAAAACAACTCGTTGCAAGTACAAAACACTCGATCGTTGGATCGCTTGCCTTTTGTTTATGTGTGTGTCTGTCTATTAAGATATTTGGAATTTCGGCTACTGCCCGCTACTTCGGCACCTGTTGGATGTTTTGAAGGGCGCTGTTATCGCCACATCCCAGATTTATTCCAGCAATCGTTCAGATTTTCAAAGTCAATACTTTTACCGTCGCCCATTGTGCCTTTGAAGCCGCCGCCTCAGACATTTTTATGGCCCGTCAAATGATCGAATTTGATGCATTGCCATTGAAATGGGCTAGAACTTCACCTCAAGTGCGTCAAATCGAAAATAATGACCCATCAAATACTTTACATTGTTTTGCTGCAGTATTAGTCAACACATTGTGAAAATAAAAGTATTAAATTAATACAAATAACAACATTTAATAGCGGTATTTAAAGTAAAGTTACAAATAAAAATAATAATAATTAATATAAAAAAGATGTTGACAAGTCTAAAAATATTTATATATATTATAATAGTGAGAAACTTAGCAACTTGGCAAAACACAGTAACAAACTGGAACACTTATTTTATAACAATATGTTGAACACAAATAAATTGTATTTATAACTAAGCAACAACACATAATTTTATAAGTATATTTCTACGTATTCATAAATATGCATTATTTTATAGTAAATTATGCAAATTTGAATATTAAACATGCAATAAAGAATTGAGTTATCTTTGTGTATTATAAAAATAGACTTAATCAATAAAGTTATTAGGTGTGATGAATTTATAAAACAATCAGGATCCGATAATACTAATATTGCCAAACTACCAACTGCTGCACGAGCGGGGAACAAGCAGAACAGTCACCGATGTAAGGCAGCATCCACTGAACTGAATCTCACACTGGGAGCAGCATTCGCATTCCGACAACAGTTACAACACCAACAGCAACAGCAACAAAATCAACAGAAATGGGGCAAGCAGCAGCAGCAGCAGCAGCCACATAACGAACCAAGTTTGAATATACTCGTAAGATTCCTGAGTATATTAGGTAGCAAAATTTTTACGAGCTCATTATGGCTCATTTCGGCGATTGTTGTGATCCTTTTATGCGCCTTCGAATGGCTTCAAATGGTTATGAGGCTATTTTGTCTGTCATGGCGTCCCAGTGTCCCGGCTTCTAAGCTTCCCAGCATCAGAGCGTCCTGCTCCAGCGCGTTTCATCGCAGTCGTCCTGTCGTCCTGCTTGTCTTGTCCCTGCTATTCACGATATTTAGTTTGCAGTTGTGACTGCGATTTTTACTTTTGCTGTTCTTTACGTTTCGTTTGCTTTGCTTTGCTTTTTGCTTGTACTTTTTGCTCGGCTTTCCGCTCATGTTACTTGGCAGTTTGTTTGGTCCTCGCATATTTGGGGAAAATGTCGCCGTCTGTCTGTGCATGTATATGAATGTGTGTGTGTGAGTGTGTGTGTGTGTGTGAGTGACATCCGTGCGCTGTGTGCAAGTTTTTGTATCTTTCGCTTGTTGTTGATTTTAGAGACTTGGCAACGAATGAGAACGGCGACTGTGACTCTGACTCTGACTGAGACTGAGACTTTGGTTGCCATTGGAATGGATGGATGAGGGGGCGAGGGCGGGACAAAAGTAAATTTCTTCTTATAATAAGTTTATTTTGCAAACACTTGTGGCAAGCAACTTTGTTTGTTCGTCCTCGGTTTTGGCCTCTAATCTACGAGCCGTTTGTGCGAATGTGCAAACTTTGACAAATATTTGCTAAAGTTTCGGGAATAACGCTACGATCTCTTTGCATTATGCATATGAATTTATTACCATCAATTTGGAGACACATTTGCAATCGCATTAATAACAATTCTCAAAATATGCATATCCATATGAATTAAATTATTAAATATTTAATAGGAATATTTGCGTCAATATGAATTTAACTCAATGCATTGCTACTCAATACATTTCAACTTGTTACCATATTAAGAATTGAAATTATCTGTAAAATTATTATTGAGAAAAATATTAATGCAAATAAAATTGCTTTGTCCCACTCGCAATTAATTTTCTAAAATCAAATAAATGTTTAATAAATAAACCTTAAGTGTTATTGGTTACTCTTAACTATAAATTTGATTTTGGTATGAATGTTTACTTAGCAAAGTCAGTAAATTTAAATATATAGATAAACTTGACTTTGTTAAATTGTAAGTTTAATTATTTGCTGTTCATTTAAAGTCAGACGTGTCTATTTGAATATTACACTTCTAATATATGAATAATTTCCAGAAACTGTATTGTCAGTTACTTACAGACATGTGCATTAAAATATAATAATTAAGTTCAAATTAATGGTGTAACTAAATATTTAATTTCAAAATGTAATGTAAATAGATTTTTTTTTGAATTAGTATTATATCTTCCACAACTTTTTGTAATTCTTTGATATTAAGTAAAAATACAATTATTGTCATTCTACTAATTATAATAATTTAATGGTGAAAAATTATCACTAACGCTTAGAATTATTAATAAATGATTCTTTATTTAGTTTTCGCAAAAAAGTATATCAGTAATATTATAGTTAATTAGACATATGTTAAAATATAAACTAAAAGAATACAAAATTATTTTGTAGTAATTGTATAATGATGCATATTTAACATATTTAAAATTAGAATAGAATTCATAAAAAGCGGACAAAATGCACCGCGCAAATTTGTAAATGCGATGAAAGTATCTGAAACTGAATTTGTATCTGCAGCGCGTGCCGAGCATTTGGCAACTGGCAACTGCCAACGGTCGACTGGCAACTGGCGAGCACTGAATTGAGTGAATATGAGTAAAAATCGTTTGAGCACAAATGAATGCATGTATAAACGCTCGCTTGGCCTATAAGAAAAATCAGCCCTCCTCCATGATGAATTTCCACGGCACTGAATTCTGAGTACATTTTCCACACGAACAAATGATGAATATCAAACGAACTGGGCACTCAAACATGTTTGAATGAATGCGCTCAAACACAGAGAATGAACACACGGTTCACTGAGTGAGAGCGTCAGCAAGTGAGAGCGAAGAGGTTTGAGTTGCCCTTATCACTTTCTGAGAGCAGTGAGTGAGGCTCATTCTGTTTCAGTTTCGCTCATTCATTTTGTCGTTTCGCCTCTCTGTTTTGGCTGCTTCTTCTTCTTGGTTGCTGCTGCTGCTGTCGCTGTCGCTGCTGCTGCTGCCGCTGCCGCTGCTGCTGCGTATCGGGGGAGCTCTACAGGCAAACGACGCTGCCGACGTTGCTGTTGCTGTTCGCTGCTTGTGGCCCGTTGCCATTCAGTTGAGTTTAGTTGAGTCTCAGTCAAAACACAACCAACTGCGATTTGGTGGCACATTCGTTCGATGGCAACGGTTTGGATAACAGGCGCGCGCTTTGTTTTATTATCCCACATTATCAGCGGCATTATTGTTATTGGTATTGTACGCTCAATTTTAATGTTGAATGGCCCTCGCGCTCTGTATTCGCATTCGCCATCGCATTCGCATTCGCATTCACAATCGCATTCGTATCTGTAGTGGCCAGTGAATAGTATCTCAAGTTGAATTTGAATTTCAATCGGAATTTGAATTAAGTATCTCAAAACTGAAACTGAATCTGAATCTGAACCTGAAGCGTCAGTTGAACGTGTAGCGTGAGCGCGCGTCGCCGTCGTCGGTCGTTTCGGACAACGCTAATAACAACAATAATAACAATAATAATTATAATAACAATAATAATAACAGCAATAATACTAATAGTTTGTAATAACAATAATGATAACGCTATGAATGCTAAACGAGTCAGTGAGTTCAAAATGATTGAATAGGCGCCACTTCAAATACTTCAAATCAATATTTACTTATTAACAAACGAGTGTCAAGTGAATAAAATATAAGTGCAATTTAAATAAATATACGAAACCAAAATCAAGTATACGCCACACGAAACTCTGTTACAATTAAATAAATATTTAAACTAAATTAATTTATTGAATTTTACAACTTAAACGAGTCGGCAAAAGTGCAATAAATATTAAAGAAAAGAATTTGATAAATTTCAAAATTTTAAAAATTTTTTAAATTCTTTATACTAAGGAAAAAATAAAAACAAAAATAAACAATTGAGAAAAAAATAGTTTGAATAAAATTGTAATAACTAAATTGTTAGAAACTTAAAAGTGTTGGTACTCCGGAGAGAGTTCAAGTTTCGTATTCGATTGTAGAGTGTGCCGCGTGCAGTTACTTTTAGTAGCTGCTGTAGCTGCTGTAGCCAACCGCCAAAATTCTCACCGCCAGCAGCAGCCACAACATGAACTCCTATTTTGAACAGGCCTCCGGCTTCTACGGCCATCCGCACCAGGCGTCCGGCATGACAATGGGCACGGGCGGTCACCACGATCAGACGACGGCCAGCGCCGCGGCGGCTGCCTACAGAGGCTTCCCGCTGTCGCTGGGCATGTCCCCCTACGCCAACCATCATCTGCAGCGCACCACACAGGACTCGCCGTACGATGCGAGCATCACGGCTGCCTGCAACAAGATCTACGGCGATGCAGGCAGCGCCTACAAGCAGGACTGCCTCAACATTAAAGCGGACGCCGTCAATGGCTACAAGGACATATGGAACACGGGCGGCACCAACGGTGGAGGCGGAGGAGGCGGTGGCAACGCTGCCACCGCTGGCAACACCGCGAATGGCTCCAATGCGCCCAACGCTGCCAACGGACAGAATAATGCGGGCGGTGGCATGCCCGTCCGCCCATCCGCCTGCACGCCCGACTCCCGCGTCGGCGGCTACTTGGACACATCGGGCGGCAGCCCTGTCAGCCATCGCGGTGGCGGCAGCGCTGGTGGCGGCAACGGTACCGCCGGCGGCGTCGCACAGAACTCAGCCAGCGGCGTGGGCGGCGGTGTGGGCGCGGCCACAGCCTGGAATGCCAATTGCACCATCTCGGGCGCTGCAGCGGCCCAAACAGCGGCCGCCAGCAGTTTACACCAGCCCGGCAATCACACCTTCTACCCCTGGATGGCAATCGCAGGTGAGTCCACAGCAGATCCAATCAAAAGTGAGTGTCCAGCCTAGTGGCAACCTCTCTCAACCAACTCCAATCAACTCGTAACTCGTAACCTAAGATTCAGTTATGTTTGCTTTGGTTTTTATTTTTATCCATTGTACGTTGTTGTTGTTGTTGTTGTTCCTCTAGTTGTTGTCACTTCTGTCTGTTTTGATAGTTGTTTCTCTGATCGAGTGATGAGCCATTAGACACCCACTTGGCCAAGTGAATAAGCCAGAATAGTAATTATAAATTAAATGACAAACATTTGTTAATTGCTGGCAAAATATAAACATATTGTCCATTGAGTAAGACAGTTTAACAGACGACTATAATAATAATAATTGTCAATAGTTAACATATTAATTACAGCAACTGCTTGAATTCGTTTCTAAAATGCAATTGAAAAATTATCTTTTTTTTAACAAATTTATATATATTTTTTTATTCCTTTACTTGAAAACAATTTTTAATTTTATGTTTATATTTAATAAATTCATACAGTTCAACAATTTAGTTCTTAAGTCTTATAACATAAAATATATATTAAAAAATATTATATATTTCATTTTATAGCTAACAAAACATTTATACATACTTCCCAAAATTATACGCAAGTTGAAACAAAAAAAAAATCCAATATAAATGAGTACTTTATTGTCAAGTTAAAAAAGGCAACCATAAATCAACTAAAAAAATTCTAATCCGTATTTAGACGTTTGTATAAAAATTCGAGAAAATATAAATATTGTACCACATATGGTTTGATTTTTTTTTTTTCTAAAAAATGACAATTTGATTTTTGCAATACTTCGTTTTTGTAACACTATTTTAAACGCGTTAACAAAATTTAAATGAGGTAGATTTTATGAATTCGGATTGCGTAATTTAAATGGAATGTTTAACACTTTTAAAACGCTGTCCATCAATTTGAAGTCTAATCACAGGTTAGCTGAGCACAAATTTCGCTCGAAGTCTGTGCAACAGAGACTCATAAACAAAATCAACTACTCGAACTGGACGAGGGGCAAGCAATTGAGGTGCAACCACTTGCGTCTACTTGCCACACGCCTTGTTGCAGCAGCTGCGCTGCTTGTCTCATAATTTTCAACACTTTGTTTACTAATTTTTGTCACCTTTGGTTTTAATGATGCTCCACAACGTTGTCAGTAATTGTTGCAGCAATGACGACGACGACGACGACGACGACGACGACGACGACGACGACGACGGTGGCAAAGTGGCAACAAAAGTGTGCTGCAATTTGTGCAACAAGAGGCAGCCGACGCGGCAGCCAACTGGCAACGGCAATGGCAATGGCAACAGTAAATTATGACCATGCGGCTAAAAGAGCTGCGAAAATAGTCAAGCAGCGGCAACGGCAACGGCAGCGTGAAGAAATCCTTTTGCCAGGACACACACTGAGCGCGTCGGGCGGTTGAGCAGAAGTTGCGCTTATTACAGTTAACAACGCCATTATGTAATTATGTACAGCACGTCGCAGGAGCGAGAGACTCGACAGCCCTTTCAAGTGGCAGCAGAGTACGGCCACCAGCCGAGCAGAGTCCTCGTAGTTCCTGTTGCCAACCTCCTTGCCCCTTTTCAACACCACCTGCCACTGACTTCTCTCCCTACAATTCTACAGCCTTATCGGCTGCCTAGCTGTCTTTCTGGTTCAGCTTGAGGTTCAAGTCGCTGATAAGCCTGAACGTTGTCATAACACCTTCAACAATCACAAGCTAAACTGCATTTCACAATCAATTACATGGACAATGCGAGAAAATTAATTCCCGAATCGCCCAAAACTGAACATCTGACCATCAGGCCATCTGAAATTTATGACTGCCCTCATGTAGGTGGTCAACGGGCAAACATAAATTTCATTTCGCGTTCAAGTTTACAACATTTATGAACCCCTTTCAGTCGCACAACCACAATTGCTTCGAACAGCAAAGCATGGTTCAAAATCAATCAAATTTCACTTGGGCTATCGATAATTACAAAACTTGGCACCCAGATCCCAAAAAAAGGCGACGCAGCTGGTTAAAAAACAATTAAATTTGAACTAAATACGATCACAAGGAACTTGCAGGCGAAAGGTTTTTTTTGTGACGGGACTGGTTTGATCTTCGAATCGATCCCCGACTCGATCCCAGGCTCAGTATGCTCCCTACGTGTGCCTCAATCTCAATCAATCGATTCTGATATAACACCGAGATGATCGTAATGAAATTTATGCGCTTCGCAAGTCTGGCAAACTGAAATACCGATGATGTATTGCGGTTTCCATTTTGCTGAAAATTCAATACAGGGTGTTACACTTGTGATTACTCGATCATTTTTGCTACCACACAAAGTCTGACTGTTATGCTGGTATAACAAACTTCAAACAAAATTCAGTATAACAGAAAAAGTCTAATGGGACCTCCGCGAAATTCTTATAAAACAAAATTTACCTGTATTTTATCCTGAATTAAGGCCTAGTTGATTCTAATAAGAATACGATATGTGGTTCGAGTTCACCACTCCGTAGAGTAATTTGAGGTGAATTGATATACAATAAATTATGTACAAATAACTATGATCTCAATATAAACATGTTCACTATTTTGAATTTCTTTTTAGTTTCCAAAATTCAACATTTTCTTAAATGCAATATCAATATTTATTTTACTTAATTTTCTATCAAAATCAACGTACAAATCTCGATTAAAATCAATATCCATTGCAATTTGTTGGCACTTTTGATTTATTTCACACTCGAAACAATTTGTAATGTGAAAATAATTCAATATGAAGTGTTTTTGGCTCTGAGCTGAACTGAACAACGAACTGATTCCATCGCACAAATATTCAGAGAGGAAGGAAAAGCAAATCAAGCCATAAATAAATCGGCGCACACTTCCAGCGATCATCGATCATTTGCAGCCGCCTTCAAAGCCAAACAAAATCAAGAAAAATAATGAAAAATTCCGTTTTTATCGTATCTAAACATGGTTTAAGATTTGAGAACCTACTTCAACATTGTTGTCTCTTATGTGTGTGTGAGTGTTTTGATGTTGTTGTTTGTGTGTTATGTGTGAACACGTTGAGCGCGGAGCCATTAAATCATTGTCCTGAAGGCTTTTAAGTCATTATCGATAAATTTCAACATAAATTCGCAAATTCGTAAATTTGCTTTATTTGCCTGGACCCCACGCACATACACAGGTTGTGTTTGGATGCGTGTATGTGTTTGTGTGTGTGTGTGTGACATGTTGTGTTTTGGGGCTACATTTGTTTGGCTAATTTCTTAGCTTATCTTAAGCAAACAGATCGATATCAGAGTCACACACAGACGACTCGTACATGTTCTTCTTTCTCTTGATTTTTTTTGTCAGAAAATGACCTTGAGAATCTTCTAGCTGATCCTGCAATTGACACGTCCTATGGCAATCATAATTCATAATTTAAAGGCTGATCTCTTGCTGCGTCTGTAAATAGGCGCAATTATCAGTGGACATTGTGTCCTGGTCTTAGGTAGGCTGACCTATCCACCTTTGTCTCAGTTCCGGGACTCTGTCAATTAGTTGCACTGCCACGCAATTGTGGTTCACACGTACAAAGGGCCGAGTCACGTTGAGTTCTGATGCTGTCAAGGTTAATGTTCTCTTAGCCATTACAAGTCCATAACTCATAACTCACTAACATACTCGTACTCGCAGTTAGACGGTTCAAATGGCAATGTACTGCCAGCATTGGCATGTCATGCAACTGCAACTGCAGTGCATGTAACAACATACAATTAATAGGCCACAAGTGGCACGCACCCCCAACCCCAACCCCAACCCCAACATCAACACCAACATCAAACACGACAACAACGAAAATTGAATTTCAAACAGGAAAACATTTTCAACGCGCGCTTTTAATCATATTTGCAACAAAATGCGAATTGCAAAATGCAAAATGCAAAATACAAAATCAAAAGCAAATCAAATCCGCTTTCGGAATTGGTTCACAATTTGCAGCGGATGCAGCAGCTGATGAATCCCAATGGTCGGTCGTGGATTGGTCTGTGTTCTTTGGGGCAGCTTCTTGCATTTTTTAATGTATTTTTAAATAAGGAATTTAATAAGCACCTTGGCGGCCGTCGGACAACGACTCGAACGTCTCGAGCAACTTGCTCGACCGACGACGACAACGCAAAGTGGCCCAGACACATGGCCCAAAAAAACAACCAAAAAATATATATACAATATGAAAAAATAAGACTGCAGGGCGAGAAGCAATTTTTGGTTATACTTCGGACCAAACAGTGGACACAACTTGTAGTTTTCCAGACAAAAAGCTAAATCAATTAAATGTAAATTATTATAAGATAAATAAAAACTTTACTTTAAAATATTAATTAATATGACAACTGTTATAAGGTGTTCATCGTTTGATAAAATATGAATACAAACATTGTTATTTTATAAAATTATGAAATATAAAATGCACTTCAAATAACTCAATAAAACAACAGAACGTTAAAATAATATTAATATTTCAAAGACTTAAATAAACAGGTTTGCTTAAATGATTGTAGTCGATATTGCAAATTGGAACGAATGATCTCATTTAGTAAAAAATATAAATAATAAAAATATTTGGTATTTAACTCGGTTCAACCATAAATACAGAATTGTTCTTTTAAATTTTATGAAGTAGCTTTCCATTTCTTGTAAATATTATAATGCGTGGTTCCTGCTATAATACATTAAATATTTTGAAAGCATATTTCTTTATTTTTGCACCAGTGTTCATTGGCCGTTTCTTGGCAGTTGCAAAATCATGTTTTAAGGTGTTTTTGATACCTAATAAAAACAACAACACGGCCCGGCAACAATCACACACACACACACACACTGGTACACACACACACACTCTGACAGAAATGCAACGAAAAACGCGCCATGGCAAAGGGTCAACTGAAGATGGCAACATGGTTAAGCTAGCGGGTTGCAAAGGGAGACAAGCTGGCCTGGCTATAAGCGCAGCGAGCGCCGCAGTGGCCAACACAATCACTCACACACATACACATATAAAGAATAAAAAATAAATTTTGGGGCTCAGGTCCCCCATCATACGTCATAGCCACGACGCCGCTCGGCGTGTTTATTATAAAACAACAAATCATTCATTATAACCACTTGTGTGTACAGATACACACACACACTCGCACACACACTTAGACTCACATCATATATGAGAAAGTGGCGTAAACATGAAAAGAAACACAAGTTGGCAACGCCATGTAGTTTTTGGATATGGCCATCTATGTATCTGTATCTGTATCTCAGTATCGGTCTACATGTATCTGTTTGCTTATGTGTTTGTCTGTCGTTTAATATGCATATTTGCGTATTATTTTGATTTTAATAATGATTTATTTATTATTAATAATTCATTGGTGGTGGGCCCTCGCCTGAGATCGCATTGGATTCGATATGTGCTCTGTGGCCGCTGATTGCGATCTGATCTCCAAGCTAACCAAGTGCAAAAGCTACGCACAAGTTGGACAACTCGATCTCCAGCCAGCTTGCCATTTGAATACGAGTATCAGTTCCGTTGAGACTGAGTCTGAGTTTGAGTTCGACTCCATGAATGGACTGGGCTGATCACCGGCGATCGGTTTGGTAACACAAGTTGCGTTATGTTGGTAGGAAACGCATATTATAATGAGCTTCAATTAAGATAGAAATCTTGAAAACAAAAGAGACAAAGATTTATAGGTTCACAATTATTCAGTGACCACCTTGAGGCACTAGACCAAAGACTCCAAGTTCGCTCTCCAACTACCAGTCAACCAACAAACATACTCTTCACACACATTCACACACATACAGACATACAGTTGAACTATTTTGAGAACGTTTCAACTACTGAAAACACCTTGAATATGTGTAAAGGGTTGCAGATCATGTAAGATTAAATATTTTAGGAAATTTTTGTGGTAACAAAATTAATGAACAAGCAGCCAAGTGTATTAAGTTCTATAAACTTGTAACATAATTTATTTATTTATTTATTTTAATGCAAAGAACAGCTGAAATATTTATAGTTCTTTTGATTTTGATGTAGCTAAAATTTTAACTTAAAATTGTGATGAATTATTTTTTGTTTACTTCAATTTTAAAATTATTAAATACGCTCAAAAAATGGATTAGTTTAATTTGTAAAAAGCCGGCTTTCTAGAGTTCAGTAACAAGTTTTTAAATATTGGCTTAAAATTCAATTAATATATAATGTTGAAAATAAACATTTATATATTTTTATTTATTGTTGATTAATTATTTAAAATATTTTTCAATTTGGTTAGAGCATTTCACTTTCGACCAGTAGCGTCCCCTGTTCTACGGTAGCATTTTCGGTGTTTGCCAAGTCTTTGTGATTTACGAGTGCTCCATGCAAAACTGGGTAACTGTTATACCAGTTTAAATATTTGGGAAAGCGGATCGATGTGCTCCATGCATGAATTATAGTCTAACTATTTTGATTTAGAGCCGTACATTGAACTCAACGAAGGGCTTTAAGAAGCCGCTCTGGCGCCTCGGGTCAACATAACAACAACTACCATTTCATTTCCCGCTCAGACTCCGACTCCGACTCTGATTTCGTGTCCGAAGCCTGACCACTTGGGGGCCTCCGTCCCCACCTCCACCTCCGTCTTCGTCTCCGCCTGCGTCTTTGCACATTAATGTCAATTTAATGTTTCCTTAATGACTTCTTTCGTTGCAACTTGTTTTCCTTTTCATATTGTTGTTGTTGTTGTTGTTGTTGTTGTTTTAGTTCTTATCAGTTGCTGGTCAAACTTGTCGCTTGAGTGGAAAGTGTTTATGCTAAATAGCTAACGAGTTTTCTCCACGAAAGTGAAGACACTCTCTGAAAATATACCAAATAAATAGTTTCATCTATATCTTTGAGTTCGGCATTTAACCTAAGAGAGCGTCAAAATGCTACTGCCAAGTTGTGATACGTCTATAGTCTACTCTATAGTAAAGAATATGTTCTGAGACATGTGCTCCACTCGTTCGTCTATTTATTTGGGTCGGCAATTAAGATTTATATCGTCGCCTTTGATGGGGCTATAAAAGCCCTGAACACAAGCTGCAGCCAAAGTGCAAACAAATGAAGCGAATCAGTAGCTATTTGCCATCTCTTTCTCTCTAACTCAGCCTCTCTCTATCTCTCTCTCTCTCTTTCTCTCTCACGTTATGCAGCTCATTTATGCGACTGGGTATTCTGTCTGGAGCGTGCGTCGCTTTAAAGAGTCATAAAAAACAGCTAAATGCGCTTCCAAAAGGTGTGAATTGCCAGTCACCCACTGGAGGGAGTATGGTAGAAGAAAGAGGTAGGGGGGGTAAGAGGGATGCTCTGCACTTGACGAACTGGTTAGCAACTCGAGCCGTTAGCAGACCACAAACTAAATGTTTAATTTTTCTGAAGCGCACGTCGCATGTAAACACTATTCCTCTCCCTCTCCCTATCGCTACTCTCCTCGCCTCCTGCTCGGGTCACAGATTCCCGGTGCCAGGCCCTAAACCAGCTGACTGTCTGCCGACGCTACGACGACCCGCCAACCATTTGTTTGAATTTGTCTAAAGTGGCTGCCCTTTTTTTCTATCCTCCCCCTCTCTCTCTCTCTCTGTCTTGTTATTTGTACAATTTTCATAATTTTCATTGCTGCTGCTGCAAAAAAAAAAAACACAAGAGAAAAACGTTTGTCAAATTTTCCGTTTACTTTTAGTTGGCGCCCCTTTGGTAACCCACTCCACTCCCCCACTGCACCACCATACCACAGCATAGAGCACCACATAGTTGTGTTTCCTTTTCTTTTTAATTTAATATGTTCTTTGTTTTTTGTTCTTTTTGGGCGCTGTGTCTGCTGACTGCATCTGCAACTGGGTGGGTGTCCGTCTGGTCCTCTCTATCTCTCTCTCTCTCGCTATCTCCCTCATTCTGTTGCTGTCTCTCTTCAGTGGAAAATTACGTTTACTCAGGCGCCAGGCGCGCATATTTAAATACACACGTGTTTTATCGCTGCCATTAAATCATATTTTTATACTTTACCTTTTTGCTGTGCCACCTTCAACGACTCCAATTCCCACCCCTTACCTCCCGCCTCCCAGCACTGTCCTCCCTCTTTGAGCGCGTTGGCATTTTGATTGTTTACATTTTGCACTTTCACGGCGTAAACAAACAAAAAAAACGATGCTAAATATTGTGAAAATAAAGAAAGAAATACGAGACAATGAGAAGACGCTGCGAAACATTTGGAGCATGAGTGGGAGAGCTTGTGGGGACGGGGGAGAAGAAAAACTAAGATAGGGTTGCTCATGAAGAATTTGAAGACTCTTGTTGTGCCAGACGATATGTCAAGTGGAAATTTTGAATCATCCAAGAGATATAAGTGACTGTTGAATAGCTGATCTCACACAGCTCCCGATCTCTTAAAGCTTATCATTGTTTAAAAAGACTAGAAATTATGAGTCGAAATGAGAGGAGCAATCAAAAATATTGATGAAAAGATCAGGCTGATCAGATGAATATATATTACTTGCTTTTCAAAAGCAAATTGAACTGATACAGTCCTTTAATAAAGTACCTCTCATTTTATAATATATAATTATTCCTATTATTTTCTATTTTTATTATAAATTTAACATTCTTCCAGAAAAACATTGATTAGTCTTTATTAACTACTAAATTATAATTAGCTATGCTTTTTTTGATTTGGATATAAAGTTTGAGTCCACAAATTGAGCTGGAAAGTATTGTCTTACTCTTACTCCTATGCTTTAGTATTCGTCTGATCCGTAACATAGGCTAAAGATCAAAGGAACGTGTCTTTAATTGGCTACTGTGCAGTATGCCTTCAATTTCAACTATTCCTCCCCTTCTCTGGCCATACTTCTGATCTAGCAAATTTGCTGCATTAAAAGGCAACAACTACAACTACAACAACAACAAAGCGTAGTTTCAATTTACCCAAGTGCCCCACCACGTGCGGCTGCTTAACCTTAATTCCACACAAACACAATCTCTCCCTCTCTCTCTCTCTATATATCTCGTTCGCTCACTTCTCCGACATCTACCCCATTAGCTGTTACCTCGTCTGGTGGTGGCCAAGTGGAGATGTGGCGTAGTGGAGCTGTGGCGATCTGGAGAGTTAACAATTTTTTAACATTTTTTAAACGTTTCTTTTCTCTGGTCTTCTGCATTTTCAGGTAAGATAAGATCTGATTTAACACAATACGGCGGCATATCAACAGACATGGGTAAGAAAATTTCCACATTACTTTTTTATTTATTTACTTAGTTTTGTTAGTGTTAGTCTTTTAACTTGCAAAAGAGTTCTCGTCTAGACCCTTTTGACTAACGTAGCGTTGACTACTAATTACATAAGCTAGATATTAGTTAAGGTGTTGGTTCTAATTTCTAGCATACATCTGAGCATTGGCAAAGCAAAATCTAAAGTCTAAGACACGCCCCCTATGCCTCACGCCCCCACATACTATATAGAACATGTAGATTTATGTGGCAAGCTGTGGGCGTCAAATGGTAACTGCCCCACCGTGTGCAAAAATGATTGATTAGCCGCCGCTCTATGAGCCTGCCACCTGATTAGACCAAAATGCAACGCGTTGCAGCACGCAACGTTGCGTCGTGGCAATTAATGTTAACATTAAACAGCGCCAAGTTGCAACAAGTTGTGGCAGCCTCTACTCATACCCAACTCTCTAGAGATGCGGCAGCTTCTGTGGCTCTGGAGGCGTTTAATTTTCAGCCTGTTGCATGAAACCTTTTTGCGTTGCAAGGTTATCAATCAGCTCGTCGTCGTCATCTTCTCAGCTACTTCTTAAAATCCAATTACACGCACAGACGGACGAGCTGACAGATTGACAGACTGAGAGACTGAAAGACTGAACGACTGAAAGATTGCAAGACTGATCAGCGCTTGTTGTACGGAGCACTCAAATTACATGAATCGCTCGGCACAAGGCATGAATTGAGACTCAAAATTACCGAGACGAAGCCACCCAGACTCTGACTGCCTACCTACCTCCCTATATCCCTCCCGCCCCGGTCTCCCCTGCACTCCTCTCTCTGCGCACACGACTGTGCTGCAGCTTATTATTTACTATATTCAATTGATTATCTCGTGCAAATCGGTAGCTAAATATTGGCACAGGCGCAACAAGTGGGCAGCCAGACTTGGGACCTGAGAACTGAGAGCTGAGACTTTAGCGTGAGCGGTTGCAAGTAGTTCGATAGGTTGCCCAAGGATTCGAAAAGGGGTTTCCAAGTCACCGAGTCATCATCCTCAGTGCGGTGGGCAGCACTTTTGGCACTTGGCAATTAAGTGCCCGTAGATAAGATGCGACTTATAGATTAAACCTGGCAAGTAGGTGCCACCGTAGAGAGCTACCACTTTGCGATGTAAAGTGAGTGGGAATTAGTTAAGCAACTTAACGGAACGATCACTGCATTTGCATCTAGTTAATCATACTCATGATTTATTATTATACTCGTAGGATCAACAAAAGTAACTCCTACTGCTTAAGGTTCAAAAAAAAAAATTATATGAATCGATTTTCATGGAGAGGGTATAACAGTTATTCGAAACTTAAGTACAAATTCGTTAAGTATATGAACACCTTTCTTTTAATTTCCCAACAGACAACCTCTTTTTAAGTTAGGCCTTTTTTGCAGTTAAAAATAAAAGTGAAATTAAAAGATTTTCGGTAATGAAAACCAGTTTAAATGGTTTATCAAATATGGTTTCTCAGAATTACTAGGAATACCAAAAGAAAGAAACCAGTTTATCGCTAAACACCTTCCGTTGAATATTACATATGATAGTCGTCCTAACAAAAATTGAGAATTATTTTATCCATGCTTCTTCATAATCACACCATACACATTAAATTGTATTTTAGTTACTGTCTAAACCCTTGTACTAAGTAATGACAGCTTTGACTGGCTTTTAACTAATAAATACAACAACCCTACAATTATAAACCTTTCGATGTATCGTGAAAAACAGTTTAAATCACATAATTTCGCTGTCATTTCTCACTCATTTCAACTCAGGACCACAACAGGGGAAAGGAGACAACTGCAGGGAGAGGTGGGGTGGGGTGGTGTGGGGCAGTTCGGGTTTTTAGCCATCGCAATGCTGCTGACATTGAACATGACATTTTCCCCCAAAGAGATAATTAAATTGCGGGCTTAATAGAATTAAATGCCGTGTTTGCATTTCAAAATCCAAAACGTGCCCCAGTTGCATGCCCCACACCGCATTCCAACCTGCTGCACCGACGCGGTTCGCCTGGTTGGTCAAACAGAAACACAAAAGCACTACAAAAATAAAAGAAAAAACACAAACTAAAGGGAAAAAATGTCAATTTGGACAAGTTTTGATAATTGCAGGCGCGGCACAGGGTCCAAAGCAGCATTTGGTTTTAGTGGTGGCAGCTACTGTGCTGCATGTTGCACGTAGCTATGCTGCTGCTATTGTTGTTATTGGTGGTGCCGTTGGTGCGTGTGTGGTGCTCCATGTTGCATGTTGCAGTTAATAATTATTGAAATGTGCGGCCGCCAGGAATTGTGCTCGTGCTCCTTGTGCTTCCTGCGCGGCTTCCGTCAGTAGTGGCAACAGTCGACAGTCGACAGTCGGCAATGTTGCATGCATCGTTACGTTTAAGCTCTGCTCTTGCTGCTGCTGCTGTTGTTGTTGTTGCTGCTGCTGAGCAAAAGACTAACAATGCTTGCATTTTCCCACCTTTTTCACATAACTTTTCAGTTGTTGTTCTCGTTTTCTGTTGCTGTTTAGTCTTCGTCTTCGCCTGTTGTTGCCACTGGCAGGGTAAACAAGTCGGCCACCAACTCGTTACCCCTCCCTCTGTCCACCATCCTCCTCGACACTCATAACCCTCTGCACACATGTCGATGTCGATGTCGAACTTGTTACCACTTTGAAAGCGGCCCGGCCTCCGTTCGGACTGGCCCCTGTAATAAATTCATATTCAAATTGTTAATTGAATATTATTTGTTAAATTTGCAAGCATTAAATGTAAATGTCGGCTGACTGGGCAAATGTGGCGGGGGCGTAACCGCAGTCCGTGTAAATTTCTGTTTTATCATTTCCACTTTTTTTCATTTTAACAATTTTTGTGTTTACTTTTAGCCAGTTTTTAATTGAATTTGTGCGTTTTTAACACATTTCACAACGAAAGCTATGCGAGAATTGGGAAACTGCTTAGCATATTTGGTGTTTACTGTACCCATTTCAATTGTGTGTCAACCAAATTTGGTTACTGTACCAACGACCTCCATAAGGCGACAATAAAAAAATGTTGCATCGATGAGCAACGAGTACTTGTAACTGTAACTGTGACTGTGACTCGCAATGTTGTTGTTGTTGTTGTCGTTGTTGTCCTGTGCGGCTGTTGTCCTTGTTAAAGCTGTTGTTGTGTAATTTCCATAATTCATATTCATAGACATTACAAACGGCCAGACAAACAAACAAAACGAACCAAATCGACTCGACTCGACTCGACAACACGATGCTACCTGCACCTGCAATACGGACAAATGTCCGTCCTAACGTGGCCAAAAAAAAGTAGAAAATAAAAAAAAGAAAGAAAAAGAAATCTGCAAAGTGTAAATGCGGGCAAAAGTGCAAAAATGGCACATATGCTTTTTGGGCGAGGCAGCCAAGGGAGCAAAAGCTTTTGAAGTATCTCACATAAAACGATTCCAGTCAGACTCAAAGTAAAAGAGAGAGGGGAAGAAGGATGTAGGGATGGGATAGGGACAAGGGAAGAGACAGTTGCGGCACGCTTCTACATAAATTATACGTTACGACCTCAACAAGTCTGTGTAGAATTCAAAGACTTGGTCATTAATTTGATTGAGCTTTGAATTACGAGTAATTTATGCCCAGAGACTGAGACAGACATACTCCTTGTGTGTAAATACAGAAAGAGAGAGTCTCGTTAAATCAACAGCACATCAAAATCATTACTATCAACATCAACAGAATGAGCTAAAGTATCTGAAAGATACTCTTCCAGCCATCATGTCCATCAGCAGCATCAGAAATGAATTCAAGTGAAGTATCTCAAAGATACACGCACACAAGCTCATAACGTGCCACATTTGATTTTACACACTTTGAAATTATTAACTGGGGAGCATTTTGTAGTTCGGCAAGTGTAAGTGCTGTCCTGTTATCCTCTTCTCCAGATACTCTGCCATCCTGTAACTGAAACTCTGTAACACAAACAACAAACACTTCATAAAATCGCACACGACACTTTCGTTTTTACCGTTGGCATTTGCAGCACGTGGATGGACATGGACAGAAAATCGAGAGAAGCATAGAGAGAGGCAGAAAGAGAGTGGAGTGAAGGGGAGATAGTAATAGAAGGATGCCACATGTGCTGCCAAATGGCAGTGAACATCGCCAGCTGGATCTGACCATTGGGCTTCAATTAATGAATTAGTAATTTCAGCTTCATTGCTGTAATGAACACTTGGTCTATTCAGTCCAGTGGGCGGATGTGTCTAACATTTCCAGTTAATGTTATAATGATGCAGGTGCTCACAGAAGGTAGTTACAGCCCAGTATCTAATGGGATAGAAATAATGTATCTTTCTGAATTTAAGCAAATCCAAATTAACTCAAAGTGAATGTGAAGCATAGATAATAATTTGAATAATAAAGTAAGATTTGAAGAAAATACTATAATAATAAATATAACTTGAATTGAATTATAAAAAGTTTAAATAGTTGCCTTTACAAATCAACTGGATATTTTGTTACAATGAATTTAATTCTCAAGCTTTTATATCTTGAATATTTAATTCAAAATAAAAAATAGCTGCTCAATATTTTGTTGCAACTTCCCATTAGGGAATTTCAGTTGGTATTGTCTTTTATTACGCGTTCTATCAGTACTTCCATTGCATTGCATAATGGAGCAGGGAATTGAGTATGTCCATTAAAAGTATTAATACCTTTAAATCATTGATAATTTTTTGTTGTTGTAATTGTTGTTGTGCCGTAGAGTGTACATTTACTCGCATTTACTTGGCTCCATTTGCTGCATTTGTTTACATCGGCTAATGAAAGGTTGCACTTGTATAGTATCTTGGGGACACACCTCCATTTTGCAATTTACATTTGCAGAGTTGTTGTAAATGCTAGGGAACCCGGGGCCATTTGTTTTGTATCTGTGCAACACGGCAATTGTGGCATTAGAGCCGTAATATTATGCTTACTTAGCAATTACGAGCGATAATCTATAGATGGTCTCTCGGGGAGTTGAATTCATAGATATCGATATGAAATTAGCGTTCGAATGCTTGAGATACTTTTGTATCTTTTACTTTGCTGTAGGTATACAATTAGTCAATTAATTTAAAAATTTATTAACCGCCAAAAAGCAATTTGCTTCACATCAAAATGTTAACACGCATTCACACACATATGTATACATACAAACGCGGATCGCGAATTGCCGGCGGTAAAGCGAAACTGAAACAGATTCTGGACTCCGCTCGATAGCGACTGCGATAATCCTCTTCCGATAGCGATAATGTTAAGGGGTTGCGATTTGGCAGCCGGATCGTTTCACGTTCTCGTTCGACGGTCAGTTGGCAAATGAAGGAATTCTATATGAGATTGAGATTGTAAACTTTTGGGTTACTGTGAATTTTTGCTTATGACTCTGCAACCAAACTTGTTCAGCGCAGAGCTCACACACACAGATATACACACATACATTCACAGGGAGAAACACTCATAAAAGGAGTAGAAGTAGAACGTAGTGCAGATAATTTATGGGTTCAGTCTTGAGGTTCGCCGGCGGTTCGGCCCCTTTGGCAGCGGAAGTGCGTGCGGCCGTTTTTGGTGGGTTATGAATAAGTATTTGTATCTTGCAGATACGAACCGCAGCAGCTACTCGGCTTACACAATTTCTAGGTCAATTTGCTGCTGCAAGAAACATATCAACAAAACAGAGCAAAACAAAACAAAATAAATAAATGACTTTTGTGCATGTCGCGAACTGGCAACCGTCGGCTTCTGCTTTTGTCCATAAATTTATAGCTCAAAAATCAAAATGTTTTCAAACTTTCAAGTGATTCACGTGTTCACTGACTCTCTTCTTTTCGCTCTCAATCTCTCTCTCTCTCTTTCTCTCTGTGTTGCTCTCACTGTGCGTGTTAATGATTAATAACGTGAAGACTGAAACCTGCTTTTAACAGCGACTCTCAGGCGGCCATCATGGCGATCAGCTGATCGACGTGGAGTTGATGCGGTGGTGGGAACGACAAGTCATGTCACCGCCATGTCCGCCAGCCAAGTGTGTAGCTCATCAGTCAAAAACCAAAGTCTAACTCAATATCTGTACCTGTAACTGCGTGTATCTGTAGCTGTATTTGTATCTGTGTGAGCCCATTTTGAATTACAGGTACAGAAACAGAAATAGAATGAGAAACAACACACACACACACACACACTTACGCTCAGGTGATGACGTCTGTTTATTTCACTGAGAGAGCACATGCCGCTCTCAATTACGATCTCGCTCTCACTCTCTCTCCCGCTCTCTCGCTGCGTGATGATTGATCATCTTTTTGCTCAGCCACAGCCGGTTTCCTTTTAATTTATGTGTGCGCTCAACTCAGCGTTTCAACTGAATGAATCTCACCTTTATTCGAATTGGAACATTTCGCTCGCTAGTTGGAATTTATTCTCTAGTTGATCGTAAACGATATTCGCAGCTGCTTCTGCTTGGAGTTGAGTTTGATGTTAGAAGACAACCGAAAAGTGTTATACAGGACAGATCACACCTGAATCAATTTCGAGTGATTTCTCATTTGAATCTTAACTCATCTGATTAGCTATTCGGATTACCAAATGAATTTTGTGGCAATCAGCTTGTCTACGGGTATATTGAAATTATTATAAATAATAAGAACAAGGAATATATTAAGTGATTTGCATTTAAATCAAATTTATAAACATCATTCTCCTTATCTCTATTGAAAAATTTATTCTTTTTATTCTCTGTCTTAAACAAATTGTCTGTTTATGTATAAATAATATAATTTAATGAATTATGTAATATAAAAACATATTTCTTAAGATTTAAATAATCAATAAATCATTGTCATCAATAAATAATTGTATATTCTTCAGAATCCGTTTTTCCTAGTAAATTAGTAAAATTGCTCAATCTTCAGCCCGCATATCAGTTGATTGCCAGCGTTGCCACCTTGTCAGTTTTTACAAACACACAATTGAGTTTGATTTCGGTTAGCAACCACTGTAAAAACCACATTCCTAAACGTTTGACAAGTTCAAATGAATTCGAATGGGACCTACCACGGCTACTCGTAATCGAAATGGTTTCCAATCGCAATTGATGATCTATTAACGAGCGCACATAAAAATTATGCAACTTTCCAATGGCAAGTACAACAAAAATGGTGCCCACATGGGCAACTACAACTACAACTATTACAGCAGCAACAACAATAACAACAACAACAGTTAACATGCAATGCCATTTCCTTTGTCAGCAGAGCCTCAAGGCAATAAATCCTGAGCATATTAACATGGACGTGCGATGAAAGTGCCAGGCAAATATGTCATTGTCAGTGTTTGGCTTTGACTTGGGTATGGATGGGTCTGGGTTTGGTATTGAGATCGAGACTGGAGCAGGGACATCGACAGGAGGAGGGGTAGGGGCAGAGGCAGGGGCAGGGGCATGTCCAATGGCCGCCTCTGCGGCTACCAAATGCGAGTGTATTGACACCTGAGCTCAGAGCAAACCCAAACAGAAACAGAAACTGAAATTCAACCGAATCTGTAGCATCG
The DNA here is from genome assembly GCA_951394115.2 of Drosophila phalerata. NCBI lineage: Eukaryota > Metazoa > Arthropoda > Insecta > Diptera > Drosophilidae > Drosophila > Drosophila phalerata. Next base: position 10,167,646 of record OX596005.2, read on the forward strand.
ATGAAGCTGAAGCCTCTGGCGCCAATTGCTATGGTTTTTGTTGTTGCTGCTGCTGCTGCAAATGAAGTGAAAGAAAAGAAAGTGTCAGAGAAGCAGGTAACAAAGTGGGAATAGAACCAAATGCTCAGAACTCTTCCAGCTACACTTTCCAATGAAAACGGTCAGACATAAATCACTGATTGGATGGCTAACTAAGTGTATGCATATACCTACTTGTATGTGTGTGTGTGTGAGATAGTGTGTGTATGTGAGTGTGCTGATAACTGACAGAGTCAAGCATTTTTGGGCTTATCGTGCATTTGAATTGGTAGACAACGCATTTTTATTTATATATAAAAATTCTCTCTACGTCACAAAACATGACAACATTTTGGGCGTGAACACACTCACACACACACACACACACACACAGCTACACTCGGTTGCCCAGCAACAACTACAACAACAACAACGAAACATGGCTCAAAAGGCAGCAGCAGCATCGTCGTCCGTGGTGACAGCGCACATAAATCTCTGTAACATGACACTTTTGGCAATGGAAATAAAATATGGCATACGGCGCACCAAAATGTCGCACCAAAAATTGCTGCCGCAGCAACAGCAACAGCCTAATAGCAACAGCAACAGCAACATCATCAGCAGCAGCAGCACTTTTTTTTTGTTTTTGGCACTTGGCAGCACTTTTTGGCCCAATGCGACCCACTGTGCCATTTGAGAAGCGACTCATGCCGCATTCAGCTAATTACAAATGAAATTACACCGCTCAAGTCACAGTTGCAGTCGGCTTTATGACACTATGACACTAGCCGAAAATTTAGGGGAAGGATATTCTATGATAAAAATTAATCCAATAGTTCTAAAAGAAATAAATGAAAATAATTTCTTTAAAAATTGCGCATAAAGGTCTCAGTTAACAAATGTAATGTAAGGAAACAAATGTCAAATTCAATAGTATTCATCAGATATAATAAAACTTAATTCTACGATCTAACTTTTTGCACTAATAAGCCTAGAAAAATGATTAAGAGTCATTGTAATATTTTCAATAATGCAATTAATTTCAATAGTAGCTTAAGTCTTAATTTATAGGCTTTTATTTTAAGACCCGGTTTTTAAATGTTTCCTTAAACTTTATCATATAGATATTTTGAAATTTAACACTAATTTGTATACATTTTTTATCAAAATATCTGTGATATAGTTATCAAAAATAGACACTGAAGAACCGGTCCTAAGACTTTTACACTTCGGCAAGTTGATTTCAATATTTAAGCTAGTGTCATTGGTAGCTTTGGCAATGTTTTGCCTCTGATGGCGACACTGTCACTTGCCGCTGTCATTTTCATTTCGTTTTCATGTGTCACTTGGCGCGCCTGCGCACGCCTGCCCAGCGCCCAGCTCCAACTCCAGCTCCAGCTCCAACCTTAACTCCAACTCCCAGTTGAGCTCCTTCTCGTTCTGCTTCGCCTTCTCCTTGTAATAAAGCAAAACGGCTGCACATGCGCGCAACTTACTCACCAGCAAAAACGACAAAAGCAACAATAAGAAGCGACTAAAGCCGTTGCCTCTGTCAGATTTTGTGAGTGTCACTTGGCTGCTTTGTTGTTGTTGTTGTTGTTGTTGTTGACTGGAACCTGGAACTCCAGACTGTGACTGAGACTGAGACTGAGACCCAGAGTCGTTGCCAGTCTTGAATCTTGGGTGTTATCTGTCCCGTCGACCGTCTTCAGTTTCTGCCGACTGCATTCCTCGCACAACACGCAAAATCTGCGCGTCTGCGTATAAAACTGTTAACTAACTCAATTTTGTAGCTGTCAGTTGGTATCCCCCTGCCCCCTGCCTCCTCCCCCCACTCTATCCATTCCTTTCCTTTCCCCTTCGTCTGTCTCCTGCTCTATGCTCTTTGTGGCTTACAGATGTTGTCCGGTTGGCTTGGTTAGTTGAGTTCGGGCTTCAGAGTTCAGCATGGGTTAATGAGTTGTTGTTGTCGCTATAGTTGTTGCTGTTGTTATTGTTGTCGTTGTTGTTGTTTTTGCTGGCGTGCCGCTTACACATGTCACAACAAATTGCTAACCGTTGAGCGTCCCGGGCTCATAAACAAATCACTTGACCTTCGCATTGAAAACATTTGCGTAAAGTGTTAAGAAACTCGGCCAGCTTGATACGGGAATAAATGAGAAAGTAGAAATCAAGACACAGTGGAATAACAAAAATAAGTATTATTATTGTGTGCCCCAAAAATGGGGCATTAGAATCTGTAGAAATTGATTTAAAAATGTTTTTTTAAGTTAATAGAATTAAATAGACGAAATCTTATTATAAATTGATAAAAATATTGCTTTGTCATCAATTTATATTATGGTTAATAATATAATAAAAAACTGGAGCATTAACCGAATTAAATTCTAGCTTTGTCCATTTGAATTTGTTCCCATTGTATTTCTTGAGCGGCCTTTTCCCGCCTATTCCCGCGTGACACGAAACCGGACTCACGGATGCACGGGCATGTCTGTCACACAAATGTCACTTCAAGTTGCGAAAACTCAACGCACGCATTGCAATTTCATAACTTTATTAAGCATATGGAATGGAGGAAGGGAGTAAGGGAGGAAAAGAGGGAGTGAGGGTGGATTACCGACTGCTCCACCTGACAGCTGAGGCATTTGCGGATTCTCGGCACGTTTTGGCATCTAAACGCCAGCAAGAGGCTATAACTACGATATGCCTGAAAGAGCTATAGAGTATGGTGAGAGGGGGGAGATAAAGGGGATAGAGAGACAAGACTTGGGCCTAGGTAGCGCCAGTGGCAAGAGCGAAGAAGAAGAGGAAGTGAAATGATATAGAGTTGACTATTCAATCATTTAATGCCATGGCCCACATAAGGCCCTAAACAACAACATGGAAATTGCAATTGGAAGTGGAAATGGAAGTGCTTTGGGGTAGTCACACCCCTTCCCTCTCTCTCTCTCTCTCTCTCTCTCTCTCTTCTTCGCTCTCTTACCCTTCCCTCTTTACTCCTCTGGAGTGCATTGTTGTCATGGGTTCTGTGCCATTTCTTGGCTTTCCTTGCTTTTCTGTACTTGTATTTTTTTGTACTTTCATTTGTTTGTGTCACTTGGCAGTTGCTGGGTGCAGTGACAACAACAATAACATAAGTTGTAACATGGGGAGCACAACGAACCACGCGGTAATTCTACAATGAAAGCGTTTCGCACATACACTCACACTAATGTGCGTGTAATATGGGTGTGTGTGTGTGTGTGTGCGTGTATACAAACAAAACTTGTGGCAATAAATTTCAAACGGATCACATAAATCACATTCAAGTGAAGCTTAACACACGCGCCCAACTAGAAGAGACACAAATACAAGCAGACTACACACACATACACACATTAAAATGTACATATGTATTTGTATCTGTGTGTGTGTGAAAAGATACTCGCATATTTGTGAGCTTGACATAGAAAACATTTATTTCGAGCTTGTAGGACTCTAAGACCTTTTGTGCTCACCCAAAAATGCAGTTGAACATCTTTTTGGGAAGTACTCGTACTTGGTGTTGTCAGTTACAGATATTTTGAGTTGTCTTTACAAGTATTGGGAAAGAACACATATTAAAAAAAATACTTTATTATTGTTCAGTTTTCAATAGTCAGTCTTAATTAGAATTAATAAATTCAAAGGAAAAAAAAGCTTAAAGATATATGTATTGGGTCAGCAGATAACATATATACAGAATAAATAAGAGACACCAATAAACCCGTTTTTAATAAAAAGTGTCTAAAGTTCAAACATCTTCATATTTTACTTGAATCCATCATATTTCTCATATTAGATATACTAAAATATCTGTGAAAGCCTCTAAGTTCACCATACAATATGTTGGCTTTAACATTACTAATGGATTTTAGTTACCAATTTTGCTTGATTAAACCATTAAAATTAAAATATTTTAGCTTCTTACCATGGTAAGCTCCATTTATAAAGCTTTTTAACTTAACCAAAGCACAAGCTCCACATATAAGCTCTAAATACACACAATTGCCGAACAGGCCAGGAAGTTACCTCAACTCAACCCAATTTGACCCCAAAAATGTTGGCCAAGTAAAAGTTGTGCGCCAAATTAACTAAACGGTTAAAGCAACAACTGCAAATTGGCAACAAATTCGCAGATCATAAAGTTGCCGTTGCAACAAGACAAGCAACAAAAACAACAACAACAACAACTGGAACTGGATGTGGAACTGGAAGAGAAGCATCATTTCATTTGAAGAACTTTGGCATTTGAACTTGACATTTAGCACACGGTTCGGGGACTTCTTTGAAAACAATTGCAGGCCACACACACAGATACACACACACACACACACACACACACTCAATGCACTTTTGGCATTCCTCGACTGTCTGCCATGGAATGCCAGGACACACCAAACCAAAGAGCAACAACAACAACAGCAGCAACAACAACTGGCAAAAGGGATTCCAATGAGAATGAAACAGTTGCCAACGTGACGCTGCAAGTGTGAGCGAGAGAGCATATGCGTCTGCAGCAACCCTCTGTAACAGCTGCGGGGTTGAGTGTTGACCCACACACACACACACACACACATATAGGGACACAGATACACACACATACAGAGCACAGACAGTCGGCCATTGCAGCACCTGTCGGCCATGCGACATGGTTGATTGTATGTGTGTGTTGGGTGTGTGTTAGTGTGTGAGTTTTGGGTGTGTTTGTTCTCCGGATTTTGCACCATTAACAATATGGTTCGCTTGGTTCGCTCCGCTGCGGTTCGGCACGCTCGCCTTATTGAGGAAATGAGGCACAAATATTGTGTCCATAGTCACCCCCTCCCCCTATCCACCACATAGAGTGTTGGCAGTTGAGGGTGAGGAATGCATTGGCGAGGGGTGGTCGAGTGGTTGGGTGTTGCTTTAATGCAGCGCCATTGATTTGCTTATAAATTAACCCATTGACAAATGAAAATATTGTCTGTTAATTGATCAATGTGTATGCAGAGAGTGCACAGAGTGTGTGTGTGTGTGACAGTAAATGTGTGTTTGTGTGAGTGTGGATTGCAGCTAAAATTTAATTAGATGCGATATTTGTATTTGTATGCGCCAAATGCGTTTTGGCCATTGCGAGGGTGTGGCTATTCGTACTCGCTAACTGCATTGCGTGTGAATTACACACAAACACATACTGTTGGGCAACCCTCGCACACACACACATGCAACGCATATCTCATGTCGTGTGTGCTTAATTTATTGTTATTGAAATACAATTGCAAAATTAACTGTCAAAGTGTGCGACCCATCGCCAATTTAGTTCAACTCCATATGTTACACCTATCTATATACATACATATGTATGTATGTATGTCTCTGTCTGTATATAGCAAACACATGTGTTCTTAATTAGTTGACCTGAGTTGTCTTTAAACAATATGTGCGACATTTATCGAGTATATCAGTTTATTCAGCTCCTTCGATGCCGCCGAAAGGGGATCACCCTGTAAGCCGTATTGACCAAAAGTCGTAGCTAACATTGGCAACCTCCGTTCCCTCCCTTGAGCCAAGAGAGAGAGAGAGAGAGAGAGGGGGTGTCTCTAAAATGTTACCCTTTATTTACACCGCTAAACGAGCTTTGCATATTTACTGTACTAGCAACAGACATTTTACGATATATTGAGAATTATTTGCAATATATTTGGCGAACCAGGCGAGGGGTAAAGGGTGAAGGCAACAGCAACAGCAGCAGCAACAAGGACGACAAATGTTCCAACGACAACAGCAGTAGCAACAACAACCAGCAACAACAACAATAACTACAACAACAAGTGCAGTTCAGCGCAAATGCAGGCAGAAAGCTTCTAATTCCGGCACTGAAACCATAAGTCTTTGTCGCATTGTACACACTCACACACACACACACACTTAAGCACATACATCTACTACATTGATACATATATATACAACTTGCAGCCCAGTTGCAAATTTACACATGAATTCAGTAGGTAAATCTCAACTTCACATGAAGGAAGTTGCAATTTTAGACGATTTTATGGTCAATAGTCGACAAAAAGCAGCTGGAAAAGCACATTATTAAATGAACACTTAATAAAGTATAATTTAAAAATTAATATTCAATAAAATTGTTTAATTTTTAAAAAATTATAATTTATTAAAATAAAACATATTTTATTTTCAATTTATCAGCTTCAAATTTGTATTTATAAAATGTGTGTCTGCTATATGCATGCATTTTTTCACACTCAGATTTCCTGCTGGGCTATTGGCGAAGTCCTCTGGTCTCTGGTCGAGTCATAGACAGAGTCTTTGAAATGCAACAGCAGCAGCAGCCGCTTAATAATTTAAGTTCGATACACAAGTTTTGCATTGTAAATACTGAAACTTATTTTTCTGTTTTCCAAAGATTTTGTTTAATTTACGTAAATTTGCATAAGATACAATTGCAACTCTGGCCTGCACTCTGCACTCTCTAAATTTGTTCGAAAATTGAGCCAAACTTCGGTAACAAAAAAAAAAAAAAAGAATATAAGAAAAAAAGAGAAAAACTGGGAGAGTTTATTGCCTTTGGCCTGGGATGTTGGGCTGTTGCCTGGGCTAAATTTGAATTCAGTTCAAATTGAAAGTTAGCAAAGTCACCAACACCAATACAGTACACATACACACAGTTACAATGCCACATCCCTCTGCCCCCTTTGCCGCTCTCACACTCTCAACTCGATATTTATGCCTTTTCGAATGCAGCTCAGCTTTAATTTAAATGGATTTCTCTGGCAGACATATGGCAGTATTCGCAATTTCCATTGGAGTGCCCCAACCCGGGGAGAAGGGGGTGCAAAGGGAAGGCTCATGACTCCCGTCTGTAGCTACCGACTGTCGACTGTCGACTGGCGACTCCTGCAACTGCCGAGGATTGATTGTGCTTGTTGATATTTTGTCAAATAACGCAAATAAATACACAATTACACACTCAAGTGAGTTCGAGGCAGTACCGCAACGAGTTGAATTTGTGGGGTTAAGCGGGCAGGTCGACCCACACCCCTCTCAGCACCCTCTTCTACCATCCCTCTGAGCTATCCTTGTTTAAAGGATTTTCATTTGTTTAAATGTGTTTTATCGAAAATGGCCAAATGGCCGCTGGCTGATGTTGTTGTTTTTTGCTGTCTCGTGAAATTTATTCTAGCCGCACAGTGGTACAAAATTAAACCAGTTTTTAAATAATAACAGATATTTTTGATTATTTTATGCAGCATGAATTATTTATTGCATAAAAAAAGGTTTTTATTTTAAATAAATCTTAATAAAGTTTTTCATACTATTCTTTGAACATCTCAACCACTGTGCGGCGACATTTGACTTGGCTATTGTTGCTCTTTTTGTTTGGTTGTTGCTTTTTTGCCACACGCCCGTAAATTCCAATGTAAAATGTTGCATTTATCTTGTAAAAATAATAAATCCAGGCAGAGGGACTTTACTCTTACGCTTGGCAGCACATCCAGGACTAATGGCGAGGAGGGGAATAAAGAGTGCTTCGACGTTTGGGATAATGCAGAGGATGGAGGGAGGTCATGACTATTGTTAGCTAATGGCCCAATGTCCAAGAGTTACGTAACTTTAGCTAATTTTATGAACAGTCAGAGCGACAGGCGAATTTCAAACATTTAACCCTTGACTAGGGGTTGGCATGGGGGCTATGCTGGACACTGTGGCTGCAAAGGGGTAGCCTGGGGAGGGGAAGAGTCAGGGGCAGGGATGGAGTGTAACAAAAAAATTATACACACTGCCATTAATTTAATTTATTTATTGGCTGCCGTTTCATTGGCGCAAATCCCGAATGCTCTGCGATAAATTTAGTCAAATGTGAAAATTGTGTGTGCATTTTGGCGCATGCAGTTTATACACAATCACACACTCACACACACTCATACTAAGAAGTCGTGTATGTATAAATCTACTACAACTACATACACACATCGTATGTCAAACGAGGATTTTCATTATAAAATATCGCCTGGCCCGAATATGGAAATGCAGTTAAACCAAACAGAGTCGCAAAAGAGTTTGCAATTTATTTTAAAATAAAAGCCAAGTAAGCAGTGAGAGAAAGCTCGACTGAACGATACCCTGTACTATACTATACGTGAAGTACTTCTATGTTTGCTTTCGCATTTCTCTTATACTCTCAAAGTCCAACTGACGTTATAGCATCTGAAAAGTTCTCAAGCCATGCTACCCTGTCACTACTTGAGTTGACTGCAGGGTATAAAAAGTATCTAGTGTGACAAATAGTGTGAGATATGTTTTTGCGCACTGCAGCCAAAACCTCCAGTCTTTAGTTACGCCCATTACGCCCTTGTCCCCCTTTCCCCTTACCCTTCACCACACTCTCTCTCTCTCTCTCTCTGACGCTCAAATACGACATGTGACGGGGCGCCGCTGATTTATTTGCATACAAAAGCGCAGACGTGCATAAAAAATACAAAATCAAAAAAAAATAGAGAATTCGAAAAAAGTAAACAATATGAAACAACAACAAAAAGTGCACTCGAAACGCCCCTTTTCGACGCCAGATTCCTTGGTGTTGTGGGCCATCGATTGGCCTGACATCAGTTGCCAAAATGAAGAGCCAAAATGGAGCTGGTTGGGAGCTAACACCGGAAGCGACATTTTCAGAGTCAATAAAAAATACATTTTAAATCAAAAATCGGAAATCCAATTGCCAAAGAGAATTGAACGAAAGGTGATGGTTGAACTGAGCTAAATCTTTTATGGGATTTATTAGAATATATTTCGTAAATGGTTGTACAAAATATGAGATGCTACTTTAATCTGTTAATTATGTTTATTAATTTGTAAAAGCTATGACTAGAAAACTTATACATCAATTAAATATGTATATATGTGTAGATCCCCAACTTATCTGTCGTTCAAAAAATTCTAAGTTGGTCTGGCAGTTGTTGCCAAATTGCCAAATTGATATCCATGTTGCAAGTCCTTAAAATACACTTTTTTAGACTGTTGCCCCAACGCAATTCATCATTTGGCGCCATTTTGCGTAGCGTCAAGTTGCATTTAGTTGTTATTTATGCAAATTTTGCATGTTTCAACTTTTCACCAAGTGCGTCGAGTCGTTTTCGATTATTTAAAACTTTAGACGATATTTAGTAGAACGGTAAAAGTAATGCTAAAGGTAAAGGAGGAAAAATGGAAGAGGAAGAGTCCTTTTAATGCGCACACCTGACGCGCTTCAATGTCTTACTGCCGAGGTCCTTGGAACATAAGGTTGACTAGGAGCTGGATTAGGGCTGAGACTGAGACTGAGAGACTCTGAGACAGAGACTTGGGTTGATGCCGTGCTCTGTGCATAATTTTGTGCGCTGCTGTTAGAACAAATAAATTGTAGACGGCTAAAGTTATTAGATTAGCATTAGGGACGAGGACGAATTCCTCCCAGCATCCAGGCTGTTCTCTCTAAGCTTGAAATTATGATTTACCTGCAATATTTACATGCTTATAAAGGAAATACAGCAAGCAACGCCAAGTTACGCCAAATTTATGAAAAAGTCGCCGCGTTTTTCCGGAGTCATGTGCTTTTTATAGTGACCTCACCCCAAATGTAGCCAAATAAATGGCCAAGCAGGTGGATCCTTATATTTATATAGCTTTCACAGTCACAGCTGCTTGTTCAAAAAGTGTTAGGAGTCTATTTCCTTATATATATCATTTTAATTTCCTTAAATAAAATGTGGAAATTTTCAAACAACAAACGTAATATTCAATATCATAATACATTGTGTTTTAAGTTGTATGGCATTCTTTTAATTTTGCTTTGCTGTGCCGTCATTTTTTGTTTAATAATTACATTTTATATCATTTTAAGCATAAGCTAAACATTCTTTTGATATTACATTTTAAATATGGTTTAATCATACAAAAGAAAATTAACAATACATTTTTGTACATATTTTCTCAAATTTCTCTACAAATTCTGAAATTATTATTTTATGTACTTAAATTTATTTTAAATACAATATCATTTTTTTTAATGTTTTATAATATATCTAAATGTTGTATTACGTATTTATTAATTTATTAACACATACTAATCTATGACAAATTACCTTACCCAATTTAATGGCATTTTATCTATCTTGCTTTTTAGGTAAGAGATACACAGAATCTCTTGCGGGCTCTCTTCTACCAGACTGGCTAGGTAAGTGCGATTTTCTTTATATTTTTTCTGTATACTTTTAGCTTTTAGTTTACGACAATAGTTTTATTTTGATTTTTGTCAAATATTATTTTTTTTTTAATTATTAAGTTTTTATTTTTGAATTATTTGCTCATATTTCTTATAAGTTGCACTCCAACTGCCGGCGCTCAAAAACATTTGAATTTTGATTTGACAAGTGCCAACATCCAAATCCCATAAGCCATGATAAGCCAATCTATTGACAGCTTCTCCCACACCCAAAAACACAATTTGAAGTACTGAACTCAAACCCCCGTCCTCAAATTTATGCGATCCAAAATTGTTGAACCCATTAAAAAGCTTCTTAAACTTGAATATTATTTTGTATTTTGTTGTTTTTTCTTCTTGAGTGTTATTGTTGTTGTTATTGCGCATATTGCATCCTCTTGATTTAGTGTGTCCAGTGTGTCAGTCAAAGGAGCGTGTTCCACAGTCCCCAAGAGAGGTAAAGCCAAAATACAAAGTACTCAAATACCAATAAATCGTAAATGTTGTGTGCATTTGCCCAATTTCAAATCTAGTTTATGTATATGTATGTATATATATATATATATATATATGTTTGTATGTATATACTGTATATATGCTCAAAGCAAGCATGTGCATGTCCCAAGAGAGAGCGAGAAAATTTACTGCAAAACTGTTGCAATATGAATTTAACAATATAATATGTGAAATTATCAGCTCATAAAACTTGCCAAATAATTGGCAATTATTCAGTTTGTCAACTCGCACACACACACACACACACATACAGACAGTCATTCACACATACAAAAACGTCACACACACATTTACAAATGATTGCTCAAAGGTTTTCTTTGCTGCACAATTAAAGCCGCCTCCCAAAAATGGGCGTATTTTCTCGATATGTTGTTGGTTTTCTTACTTGTTTTTGTTATTTTTTTTTTTGTGGTTTTGTGGCACTTGGAAAAGTATCACTTGGCACGCAAAGAAAACGAGTGAGAAAATTGCAGAGCCAACTACAATTTACAAAGCGTATCATTTAGTTAGCAATTTTTCAGCATGCTGCACTTTACAGGAATCGCTTTAAGGCACGCAGCTACCCCATCCCTCTCTACCACCCCCTCTACCCAACTCATTCCACCTTGCACATTTAAATCGCATGTAACCTATGTACATAGTCATATAACACTTGTACTCATATATAACCAGCGAGAACCCAATTAAACACACTTTGCCTGCCTCAATTGAGATAACAACACTCGGGTGCTCGAATCTGAAACAAAAACAATTAAGTATGTTCCCAACGAAAGTGCGCGATTAAGAGATACCCTGTAATCAGTACAAAATTGATAGTTTTTTTTTGAATAACTTTATAACTGTGCTCTTTATAAATGGATCCTTATCCCATTTGTTGAAAATTAAGCTGATATATCAGTTTTTTTCTAATGTAAATAAGAGTGATTTACAGGGTATTTTTATTAATTGTTGTTAATGTCTGTTTTTGGTTGTGTTTACCAGGCACTTCAAAGTATCTGTCAGTTTCAGTCACATTCACATTTGGGCTAAATATGTGCAACCTTTGCAGTTTTACGCTATGCTCTATGGTCGTATGTAGTTTGTTTATTGGCAATTTATACAAACGCATAAATTACCAACAACAACAACAAGAACAATAACAACACACATAGACAATGAGCCGCAGGCGAAGAAAAACATAAACAAAGTTCGCTCACTAAATGCCACTTGCCAATCGTAATCAATTCTCATGTGTGTGTCTATAAAAAAAGGGCCAAACAGACTCAGAGACTGTCGCAGACAGAGTCAGAGACACAATGTCAGTGTCAGCATCCGCATCCGTATCTTAAGTACTCGTATCTGCACCCTAACAGACCAAGTCAGCCCAGGACAGAAAGGCATAAATATTTATTTGTTGAAATCTTCAAATGCAGAAAACGTAAAATCCATTAGAAAATTAATAAAGAGCAGCCGAAAAGGCACATAGAAATATACTTACGGGAAAATATATACATAAATGCGGTTTACTTGTAGCTCACCCCATGTGAATGGTATTTTGGTAGAGTGAGAATGGGGGAACGCTAATAGAATGAAATTAAATTGATTCAAATATTGGTCTGGATAATGTTTTCCAAGGCCCGAGTTGTCAGTAACTTTTACATCAAAAGGATATGGGAAATTAAAGCAAAGCTATTTAATAAATATATTCTGTTATTGTAAATAAAAACATTCTCTTATGCATGCTGACCTTTATAATAATATCCATATATCAAAAATAATAAATATTTAAAAAGCTGAAATGAATTTATATAATAACTTACCTTAGCATGTTTCATATTCTCGATGTTTTTCAAACTTTACAAAATCACAGACACAATTAAAAATTGAACTATTATTCAATGAAATCAACAAATAATTATAACATTTTTTAAATACTTATGAATATTGTAAATAAATATCTAAAACTTTTTTATATTTCAATAGTCAAAGCAAGAAATATTAAGTACCTAACTTGATATTAAAGTTTTGTATTGTCTGGTAATACAATTTATACTATTATACATTCAATATATTGATCCATTAATTATAGGGATTTCAAATAATAGTTTACAACTTGAAAACATGGCTGTTAAACTTGTTTAGTGTCTAATTGATCTACTTAATATATAACTGAAAGTATCGTATAATATATATCGTATTCTACTCATTTATAAAATCGCGGGAATATTTTGTTTGAACAGAACAATAGGAATATTTTGAACAGATTCACGTGATCGAATTAAAAGTCTCGTGGCCATATGTTGGAGCACACTTGGGACTGGGACTTGTACACATTATTATAACAATGTGTCTATTTATAAAGACGGAGACGATAGAGCTGCGTGGAGCAAATGTCTCGTATTGCCGGTCATTAGAGTTTGATGGGGGAGATTGGGCGGAAGGGCGAAGGGGAAGAGGGGGCATGGCAAATGGCACGCAATTCACAGTGAGATCATAATAATGTGCAATAAACTATCTAAATTTGTTGAATTGTTGATAAACTTTGGCGCCACTTTGTGGGAAAAACATGAAACAAGGCAATTGGAGAAACGCTCTGCCTTTTCCCCTTCCACATTTGTGGCACATCTTTGAAGTGGGAATTTCATGAGCGCTTATCGAATTTTTAAATATTCTTTTTATAATATTCAGTTTAGTTTCTTTTTATTGTTCTGATTATTACTTTGAACTATCGTACTAAGATTCCATTAGGGAAAAGCACTTTAAAACAACTTTGAAAACTTTTGTATCCGGTTTGTGAAACTGTTTCTACCTGTTTCAGCAACAACTATTTCGAAATTATCAGTTCACTTGACATTTGACTTGCTGCCGAGTCGAGTAATCTACATATGCATGCGAGTGTGTGTGTGTGCGAGTGTGTCTCTATCTCAGGCAGGTCGCTGTCCGTGTCCGTTTAATTGCCCCTCGGAGTAGCTTGGCAAATTAGTTAATTGGCGGACAGTTTATTGTGGACGACATAAATGGCAAGTACTTCCCTAAAAGACAATCTAAGCGAGCATCTACATTATCTTGGCAAAGCATTTACACTGAACTAAATTCAAACATAATAAAAGACTTAGAGATCAGACTAGAATCTATATATATACATATGTAGCTCAAGTGCTTTTAAGCAGGGTTTAAAAACTTACAGTCGAAGCAGTACAAGTCGACTTATTTTGACTGACTTCTGCTTCGACAGTTTCTAAGTGTTTAAAATAAACTGTTCCTTTTGCTTCGACTTTTAAAAAATTCTGAAGTCGAAGTCAAAGTCGAAGCAAAAGCAAAAACAGTTTATACAGTTTTTGAAAAACTTATTATGACTTATAATAATTTTGATTTTGCTTTTGCTTCGACTGTTTAAATATCTCAAGTCGAAGTCGAAGTCTAAGTCGAAGCAAAAAACCAAACAGTCGACTGCTGTAAGTTGAAACAGTCGACTTATATAAGTTGAAACAGTCGCCTTTTACAAGTTTAAGCAATCGACTGTTTTCCTATTTTGGTTGTGCTTATAAAAAATCTGCTTTAACTTGTGGGTCCGATATCCCTATAAAGTAAAGGGTGATTTTTTAAGAGCTATAAGAAAGCATTTAAAAAAAAAAAACACAGTAAGATTCAGAAAAATGCATGAAAACTTTATTTGAATCGATAGTACGGTCCATATAATTTAATGTTTAAAGATAATTTCATGCAAATGTTGACCGTGACTGCGCCTCAAATGGTCCATCCGCGTAGTCCAATTTAGGCATACTCTTTCCAACATTTCGCCCGGTATCTCACGAATAAATGCTTCAATGTTGTCTATCAATGCGTCAATTGAAGCGGGCTTATCTGTATAAACATGAGCTTTAACATAGTCATACAAAAAGTAGTCTAAAGGCGTTAAATCGCACGATCAAGGCGGCCAATTGACCGGTCAAGCTCTTTCATTTTGGGCAAATAAAAGTTCGATATCAACTCCATAACGTAATAAAATGCATTTAGCTAATTTTCGTTATTTTATATAAATATTAAAACATGTAAGATGTATTTAATTTATCTGTGAATAAATAAATGTTACAAAATAATAAATCAAGAGTTGTCTTGTTGAAATATCCAAATATTTTCGTATTGATCTTTCGCAAAGGCTATCAGTTCTCTTTCCACTAGTAATACAAACTTGATCTGCATGCACAATATAGAAGAATTGTCACCAAATTTGGTTGCTCTAACAAGTCTCTGAGATCTAGGTGTTCATACGGATGGACAGACATTCAGACATCCGTATTTCTTATCAGTCCACGCTTGAAATTTTTTAATACTCTTCTGCAAGGGATTAAACACTAAGCAATAGTTTTCTATAAACTCCCACAAAGAGCAATCAACAACAAAGTTTTCGTCTTGTGTCCTGTTTTTTATAGATTCTACTTTTTGTAGAACGTCCTTGGCTTTTGCCAAGTCTTCCAACATATTGTAGGTAGAGCCCCACCTGGTTGGGCAATCTAACTGCGGAATCCTTAATTTCCTTAGCTCAAATATTTCCCGATAGCCGTTAGACGTTTTCCTTATATATTTGGTAAGGTTTCGACAGGAGAACAAAAATGGAGTTATCGACGATGACTTTGTGACATCAAGTGCAACCAGCTGAGCTGTGTGTGCAGCACAACGACAAACTTGTATATTTCCCAAAAGAATATTTGGGGGTTTTTCAACAACCTCCATTCTTTTAATATATTCATCGTTGGTGCATTCTTCTGCTTCTTCAGCCTGTTCCTCGGTAACGAATGATAATAGTCTTGTCGTTTTTAACATATTTGCTCCGTTGTCGGAAGTCACAGAAACAATTTGCCTCAAGTTGATTTCAAATTTCTTTAAGACTTTTAAAATTTCAACCGCAAGATTTTTTGATGTGCTTGAACCTTCCCCTTTTAGCTCCACCATTCCAATTATGCGGGAGTGTATCTGGGCTTTTATTATGTATTGGACACTTATCCCAAATATATTCCTGCATAGGCGCGTAGCGCTATCTATTTTTATTGACAACAATTTGTTTCGCACTTCGCCTGCAATAGCGGCTCTGATGGAATCTGCTACCGTTTCTAAAGTTTTTTTGCAATTGTCGGCATTTAATTTCAAATGTTTTCCATCAGCTTCATTTAGGCCTTCGCATATTGGGTCGATTATATTACGCATATTCCTAGAATTGAGCACATTGAAGGGAATGGCATCTTCCGTCACAAGTCCAATGTAAGAGCGTATAAGAACTTTTTTATTCACGTCTATTTTAATTTTCTTTTTACGAATTATATCAGTCCGTATTGGGCATTCCGGTTTTTTGATACTTGCCTCAACTTCAATCTTGTGCACTTTTTTCATATGCGTTTTTAAGTTTGACACGCGATTGTTTCTAAGATTGCTTCTGCACGTTTTGCACGTAGCCATGCCATCATCCACATTATTTTCGAAATAATTCCAAATTTGATTATTTTCCCGCACCATGTTTTTTATTTTTTGAAAATTTAAACCAAATAAGTTAACCGAAGGCAATGCTGAATACAGTCGACTGAACATAAATTCAGTTGCTGAGCCTTAAGTCGCATATGTGACATAAAAAACTTATAGAAGTCGACTTTTCTGATTGCTTAGATCTAAACAAAATTTGAATACAGTCGACTGTTTCAACTTATATAAGTCGACTGTTTCAACTTACAGCAGTCGACTGTTTGGTTTTTTGCTTCGACTTAGACTTCGACTTCGACTTGAGATATTTAAACAGTCGAAGCAAAAGCAAAATCAAAATTATTATAAGTCATAATAAGTTTTTCAAAAACTGTTTAAACTGTTTTTGCTTTTGCTTCGACTTTGACTTCGACTTCACATATTTTCAAAGTCAAAGCAAAAGCAAAAGCAAATGAAATATAACTTATTGTAAGTTTTTAAACCCTGCTTTTAAGTATATACTACTACTAAATTATACATTTTGAGAGATAAATTTAAATAAATAAAATAATAATTTCTTTGTAAAAGAATTAAAATAATTTAATACAAGAAATTTTTATAAAATTACTAGAATACAATTTAAACTTTTATGTCTCAAAAAATTAATAAACCACAATCTGATTGACCTTTAACCAAGTCAATATTCGTTTTGTTTCATTTATTATTATTGCATTTTCGGATGAGTCTCTAATTTGTGTTTCTTTAGCTTGTTATTGAACTTTGCACTTGACTAACGACATTGAATAAAATTTTTTGCATAAATAAGCTACCATTTAGCATTAACAATATACAAAAATGCAATAAAATTATACAAAACCCAAACGTAGAGTTGTCTTTTGGGTGGTCGAATTTAAAATACTCTTTTGAAATATTGTTTAATAAACATATGGATTGAAATATATTGCTTTAGCTACTCGTATTCATCATGAATACATATGTATATGTATTTTCTTTTTAGGGTATTAGCTTAATTCTGTAAAAAATGTGTGTCTACCTGTGCTTTGTCCGTTGGCAGTCAACTGCGATAACTGCGTCCTTTTTATTGATTTTTGTACGCCATTAAATTTTGCACAGTTACCCATATTTTCCGCCATTTGCCAGGGCGAGGACTTACCCCCAATTCGGATGTGGCAGATACCCCGCTTCGGGGCAATGTGGCAGATATTTTTCTTTTGCCAGCTCAGCAGATGAATGCGTGTAATTTTCGGTTTGATTTATGCCCACTGACCCCGCTCCAGGCCTTCTATTCGCATCCACCCGCACAGACGCACACATGGCCAACGATTCTCCATTCCCCACCCACTACGCCTCCGCAAGGTTGGCAACCTCAGATTTGTTACGGGAGCAGCTTCTCTATGTGTGTGTGTGTGTGAATCCTGATGCTGGTCGTCCTTTTATCGCCCAAAATGCTAAACGCAGGCAATACATTTGCCGGCAGCCTTTGGCTTTCTCAGGGCGGGCTTTATTACATTAGGCGTTCGTAAAATAAAAATTGTGCCACTTTCTCAAAAACACGCAACAACAACAACAACACACACACGCACACACACACACAAGTGTGTATCTGTGTGTATGACATCGTGGAAATCAACCTGCTGCGGCAAACTGCCGAAAAAAGGGCAGGACAAGCGGAAAAACAAGGCCTCAGGATGGGTAGGCTCATGAAAAGAGGGGGGTTTTAGGTGGTGGAAGGGACAGAGGGGAGTCAGGGCACAAATGTTTTGTGCTTTGTTCGTGGCGCATTTGCTTACATAATCAGTCATGTTATCCTTGTCTCGCATATATCCTCTATACAGTATACCAGGCCGTATAAAAATTATTTATTTATGCCACTGGCTTTGGCTTTGATATCTTTTTTTATATTTTTATTGCGTGCGGACTTTATAAAGGTTGTGAGTGTGTGTGTGTGTCTGTGTTTGTGGGAGTGTTGGCTTTAAAATCGGTCAGCGATTAGCCGAAAAATATTTGAGAACACAATGGAGTTGAAACTGTGGTAACGTCATTTAAAAAAAACCTATCGGAAGGTCTTGAAATAATCTAAAAGTTATTTAAATGAAAACAAAATTATTCTAATTTAATAAAATCACTCTATCCAATTATCTTCCTAATTTATCACTGAAATACACGATAGTTATCCACATCGCTTAACAATCTTATCTCTAGGAACCATATTAGTTCCAGATACATACGACAGCACCCCTTAAATATGGCTTATAAGGGATGTTTCATATCAAACGAATGAGAGTATGGCTATCTCTATCTAATTATAACTAAGTGCTGGTAGCCCTATATTTATGCAAATATCTAATAGCAATAGTCCCACCTCTAATATTTAAAATTAATATCACTAATTCCATAGCATTAAAACTTGACATCTCTATTAGAAATTAAGCGACCCGCTTTCCGTTACCGATTTCCACTTTGTCTCTCAAACTGTTCCTAGTGCTGTCTCTCTCTAATACTGTCTCTTCCCTCTCTGTCTTTCAATTGCTGGTCGACAACATTTTGTAGCTTTCCGCACCAAATTCCGAATTCCTTTGCCATTGATAAATGGCATTTTGCGCACTGTTTGTTGTGTGTTGTTGTTGTTGTTGTTGTTGTTGTTCTCCTCCGCTCCTTCTTCGTGTTGTCCTTCTTGTTCTTCTTTATGTTTGCTTTGCGCTTTTCGCACAGCGTTTTAGCAGTTTGTCCTTTCGCAGTCAGCCAAAAAGCAAAAGCAAAGTTTTGTTTGTTTCTGTTTCAGTTTCCACTCGCATTGCTTTTGCTTTTCTCTTTCTCTTTTTCTTTCGCGTTCACGTTCTGTTTTTTTCCATTTAATTTTCCCTCCTCGTCCTTTTTTTTAGCTTGCCCAACGGAATCTGGGCTATTTATTCACCCAATTTCTTTTTTTTCTGTCTTTTTTGCTTACCACATTTATCATTGTGCCTTCAGCTGCACACACACACACACACACATACGCACGCACACACACACACACTCACGCACATGGAGTCGAGCAGACGACAGTTACACCCACAAAGTCGTACACTCGCAGAAATTAATCAGTTAAATGTTATTTGTTTGACCTTTTCAAAAGTATTTTTATTTACATTTTATTTTTTGTATTATCATTTAAAGCAAATATAAAGCTAGGTTAGGTTTGTCTGTATTTATCTGACGTTTTGACTCTACGCTTTTTTATGGCACCGCTTTGGGGCCTACTGAATTCCCTATAGAACCGCTCGTATCGCTGGCACAGTGAAAAAAAACGTTTCTGGCGTAAATCAAGCGCGTTATCAGTGCTGAAATTGAAATGTGACAGATGTTGACCTTGGGGAGGTTAAATGATCGAAACAAAATTAAAACAAATATTTAGTTGAATTCATAGAAGCTTATACAATAAGAGAGATACAATTTTCGTCTATTATTTTGAAAATTTCGCAAATTAACAGTTTTATTTTTAAATATTTGGAATATGAAGAGTTTATTTGTAACACGTGATATCAAAATTTCATATTTTTTAAATTATAAAAATGGAAATTATTCAGGAATACATTTCCAAATTTGAGTGGATTACTTTAGCTTCGAGTTAAACAATGTGTTTTACATGATCCCCAACTGATCATTAGCCAATTAATGTCATATTATTTAAGTACACACCAATTTGTTAATGTTTTTTGTACCCACGTTTCGTATGTTTCACCTTGACAAACTCGTGAACTTTCTCGGTGTTTTGACTACATCCCTTGTCTCTTCTCCATTCTTTGGTTCCACCAGCTCAGATCATTGTGCGTGTGTTGGTTAGTTCCAAAAATAACTTAAAGGCTTGTCCGTTGCTCATTCACTCTTCGAGAGCCAACAACAACAAATGTGGAGAAGAGTTAGACGCAAAGGAGAACGACAAATGAGTCAAGCTGTACGCAGTGCCATCTGTTGGTCATTAGCGGCAACTAAGAAGGGAAAAAGAACAAGCAAAGCTTTAAATTGAGCGCAAGCTCTGAGGGATCGTTTTCAAATTTGTTTTGGTTTGAATTTCATATTGAATCGCACATAAATTGCCCACACCCATACAAAGGCACAACATCCTCTCACACACAGACACAGACACACACACACTGTTGCAATTGAGTGTAATTAAAATGCAATGCATGCACCCACGCATGGTGGAAAAACATTCGTTTTGATGAGGTGTTGACTGTAATTTAAATGACAACGTTAACGTTCAAAATAAAATTTAAAAAAGAAATATAAAAGTGAATTTTAAAGTATCTAAACAGGGAGATTATATAATTCAGCCACCGACGGCAACTAAACACATTCAATTCTCAATGGAATTGACCCATATAACAATCGAATGCTCTGCTCTTCCAGCGACGGCAGCGCAGCTCTGCTCATGATGATAATGATGATGATGATGATGGCGATGATGGTGAAGCGAGGCAATAAATGAGTGGTTTATGGGCCCGCAGCTTATGCAAAAAGCGCTCAAGCTCAAGGCGAGCGCAACGCTCTCTTTGCCGCTTTGCTCTGCTCTGACAGAGTCTGAGCTCTTTCACTTTTTCGGCGCGCACACATAAATAAATCGATGAGCGCTCGAGCTGCGTCGCATCGCGCCGTGAGTTGTAATATAGTATTATTGATTTTGAGCGCTTTGTTGTTGCTGCTGTTGTTGTTGTTGTTGTTGTTGAAATCGCAGTGTTTATGCGCTCATTAAGTGTCAAGTGAAATAAGTTTAGTAAGTAATTGCTTTAAATCTATAAATAAATACAATTGAGTGTTGATAAAACATTTATAAGTTTCAAGCACAGACTCACACACTCCCACTCCCTCTCTTTCGCTCACGCTCACTCTCGCTCTCGCCGTGTCTCTTATTCGCTCTGGGTTGGAATTTATTGCGGCGCATAAGAAAGCGCGGCAAGTGCGATAAATTTTGCAGCCCTGCGGCCATAAAACATGCGACTTGCAGTTGAGTAATTTTTGTTGGTGTTTATTTTGTGGCAACATTTACGGAACATGCGCAAAAAGCAATGCCGCAAAACGTCGAAGCAGCAGCCGAACAAGAAGAAGAAAACAAAGAAGCAGCATAAATAAAAGTAAATCGTAAAACGTCGCGTGTGTTGCAAATTAAATTTATTTATTGTATTTAAAATTATATATTAAAATGCGAGCAACAATTCTTGGTGTTCTTTTGTTCGCACATAAATTTCCAGTCGAAAAGACGTGCTTAATTCGCTTTATGCGCATTTGTCGCCGTTTTCAAAACAAACCAAATTATTTATGTGCTCAAAAATTGAGCGATTGTCGCTCGTAAATCGCACTGTGAGAAATGTATGTTATAAATATTGAATAAATTTCATATTGTTAATTAATAAACAAGCTAACAACTAACAGTTAACAGTAAGTACGTGTGAAGAGACCAGACCAACGTTTTGTCACTCAATTCGTGTCTCTGCTGAGCAAGTGCTGGAATTCCAAACACCAACATTTCCCCTCCACTCACACACACACACATGCACACAGCAGTAAGCGCATGCAATGTCTGCCTGATTTATTTGCCATAAGTCAAAGCAGGCGCGCGCACATGTACGTTGGCTATGCGCGACGCGTGTGCTAGAGCGAGAGCGCGAAGACATGAAGAAAAGGCTGGGTTATTTGTCTTGCGGCAACGCTATTATTCATTTGGGCTGTTGTTGTCTTGCGCTCGCTCTTTCACTCACTCACTCATGTTCATTCTTCGCCTGGCCACTCATTCGCTCTCAGCAGCAGACTGCTGGCCAGCGTGTGTGTGTTTATCTGTGTGTTCGCCTTTGATTGTGTCTGTGAGTATCTTTGCGCTCTTGCGTGCGTGTGTGAGCGCGCGCTCTCTGTTGTTCTCTCTCGCTCTCACTCACTCTCGCTCTCTCTTTGGCTGATTTTAATGGCCGAAGTGAAGTGTTTATCGTTGGCACACAATATTCGCAAGTGGCATTTCTTATGCCGTCGGCCAAGCCCGCCCCCTTTTTCACTCAGACTCAGTCGCACACACACACACACACACACACACAGACACAGTCATACATATACATACATAGAGTGTCGCATTCTTATGCTCTCTGTTAGTGCGCTTTGTTTTTGTTTGACTGTTTTCCTGTTGCTGCTGCTGCTGCTGCTGCTGTTGTTGTTGTTGTTATTGTTGTTACTGCAATTTTCTCCTTGGCTTTTCTTGGCAGCAGTTGAAAAACCGCGCCACAATTGGCAAAGCGTCGTTGCCTTTTCTTCTTCCATCTTCAACTGCTTACGCCCTCCCCCTCCCCCTCCCTCTCTTCGTGTTCTCTCATCACACAAAACTTGGCAAAAAGAGTTGTTTTAAAAATTGTTTATGACCACAAACGCTGGCGCTGTTCATTTTCCGCCAACCAAAGGGAAAATGTTGCCCCGTCTTCGCCTGCAACATTCCACTGATTAATAGTTTTATTTATTTTTAGCGCTCATCTTCCAAGTCGCAAGTCGCTTTTGTTGTTCTCTTCGTCTTCGTCTTCTGCTTCTGCCTCTTCTTCTTCTTCTTCTTCTTGCTGTTGTCGTCTCTTTTTGTCGTCGTTTTGAATTTATGAGTCTTTATTAAAATGTTATACGAGTTGAGTTTGTTGTATGTTTTCTTCCCCTTTCTCTCTTTCCTTTCCCCCCTTTTTTTTATTCTTTTTATCAGCTCTGCGTATATATTTTTTTTTATCAAATTTTCTGTCAGTTTTGCCTGATTTATGGCAGACATTTTCCTTAAGACTCCAATGAAGTGGATCAGTATCTTTGCAACTGTAGAATGTTGTAGATAGTAATAAATACATCGAGTAATCCGAAGAAATATTGTACTTTGCTACTTGAGATTTAACCCAGAGATTAGAAAATAACAGATGACTATTTTAATGTTTTCAATATAGTTTAAATTTTAAACTTTAAAATATAATACTTAAATTGTTAAGAAAATATTTTAATTACATATACAAATTGGAAGAGTTACATATTATAAATCGATTCAATCTACCCTAAATTTTACAAAATTCAAGATAATATTTTAGTCTTTTCTTATATGCTTTTCTTCAGTAGTTAGAATTGAGAATTTGAGGGGTATAATCTTATGTGGTATATAATAAAAGTCGTTTAATTCAGTTGAAATTTAATTGGATTGCTCTGGCGATCAATTGTTTTTCTTGCTGTTGTTGTTGTTGGTGCTGGTGGTGGTGCAATGTTGACATTTTTCTCATTGCTTAAGTTTGTTGCAAGTTGCTTTCTGCTTTTATCTGAACCACGACGGGAACTCTCAAGCTGAACCTGAACTTTGTTGACCCCCGAAGTGCAACATGTGAACGTTGTCTGTTCTTCATGTTCCTGCTGTTGTTGTTCCTGTTGTTGTGTTTGTTGTTCACATCGTGTCCGTGTCCTCGAGTCGATCGAATCATGACAAGAATTTCGTGCTGCAAACGCCAAGCGAATGAGAAATGTTGTTCATGCCACGTTATTTCTGTGCATTTCGGCGGGAAATTGTCGTAAATTGCAAGCGGCACGAACTGCAAACAGACGGAGAAGTCAACGGCAACGGCAACGGCGACGGAGATGTCTTCGAAATCGGATACAACATTAGAGTTATCCTTGAACGAGTCCCTTTTTTTTCCAGGTTTTTTATGCCATTTTTTAGTTGCTGTTGCAACACATGAGTCGCAGCATTTTTATGATTGATAATTAACTTTTTAATGCCAATATAGTCAAGGTTGTCCCTACTTTTCCTTAGCTCAGTCCTTGAGAACAATTGCTTGACTGTGCTGCCTTTTTTTTAAACGGTTCTAAGGATCTGCGTGGTCATAAAAAGTGCACTTCCAAGTGTCATAAACAAAACGCTAATTTGCGCTTCCGTTGAAAATTTGCTCTCAGGATGCTGTCAGAAAGGACACACACAAATACACACACACACACAAACAATTCTGTTGTTGTTGTTGTTTTAGCATTGCCATTTAGGTAGATAGGTTGCGAATTGTGCCTTGCATTTGTCAGTTTTTTAGCGAGACTTCTGCCAACTTCACAACTGTCAGGACCACAAGGAAGAAAATATCAGGTAAATGCGGAGAAATTGCAAACACTTAAGAGAAAGTCTGGTGAAATTTAATGAAGGGCAAAATTTTCAGCTAAAGCGTTGGCCAAGTATAGTTTAAAAATTGTAGAAAGATCTGAGAAGAAAAATAAAGAAGTTTAATTTTTTTATTTACTAAGAAAAAAGGGCATTAAAGCTGAAAGAGTTTTCAAATTTCTGTTTGATTTCTTTTGTTTTTGACTTAAGAGATGGCTTACAAGATTATTGTTTATAAATAAAACAATAAAATAAATATATTTTTGATAAACTTAAAAATGAATTTACAAATCTGTATTTAAATTTTAATTGTATCTCTTTTCAATTAAAATCTTGTAAAATAAGATGAGAGCCACTGTATATTTAATATTACTCACTGCAAACTAAAACTATTTTGTTTTATAATATAGAAAATGTTTTATTGAATTTTCACAAGAAAATGCCATTTACTGAATATTATTAGAAAGTGATATATGAGTCACGCCTTTAAGTTAAATTAAATGAAATTCCGCTTTTAGTAATTAGATTTCAGTTGACAATCTGCATTAATTCGAACCTTTAACTCGCCTTAACAACTAACAAAACCTAACTTGACAGTTTTTGCAAATTAACTAAGGCGCAATTCGAGTGGAAGCTTATCAGATTTCTAATTAATTTAATTTTGCGCCGTGTGGCTTTCCCGTTGAAAGCCTGAGTCGACACAATTGTGAGGCGGAATGGGAGGCAGGAAGGTAGGGAATGAGGAAATAGGTGTAGGGCTAGGCAGGTGGTGGACGAGGCGACTTCCTGACTCTTGTCAAAGTCTGCTGATTAAATCAGTCATAGAAATGTCGAGAGCCAGCACAAAAAAACCAACAGAAAAGCAGGAAAAAAAAAGAGAAACAGAAACAGAAGAAACAGAAAAACCTTTAGACCAAATCAAATATTTGCCTGTGACTGGGCAGGACAGGACGGTGACAGTACAGGGTAATGGGCAAAAGGAGAGATAGGGTGGCCGGGAGAAGTAGACCAGCATTTAACCGTTAGTTTTGTGGTCTTATTATGCAAAAAGTGGCAGTCAGAGTCGGACCACCACCGGGCCAAGCAGCCAAGCAAAGAGCCACGACACAAAAACCAAACACGAAACAGTTAAAAAGGCCAAGTCAAACGAGCGAGGGAGGTAAGGAGAGAGGGCCTAGTGGAGTGTACAGACGGGCGGACGGACGGACGGACGTACAAGGAAAAAAGTCATCGTCATCGTCATCGGCAATTCAAACATATGCAGACCTCCACTCTGCCTCTGCTACCGTCTCTGTCGCGGCTGGCGTCGCTGCCTGGCTGCTTAGTTAGCCTCATTTAGAAAACGTTTGTTATGCAATGCCAACATTTGTATTCGAAAATGTTTTTTATTCAGTTGTTGACTTTTTTCTCTCTCGATTCGTTTGTTTTTTTTTTTTCCTGCCTGCCTTTTGTATTGTAAGTTTTTCGTTTGGCCTGGCGCGGCCTAAATGGCTGACGCGGCTCTGTGCCTCTTACCCAGGCCCTGGGACTGGAACTGTGACTGAGACTGAAACGGGGACTGAGCCAGGGACTTGGACGGCGACAGCGAGTGGGTCTGGATGCCTGAGAACGATGTGGACGACATGGCTTTGTGCCGACTTCAGCTGTTTTTCCAACGAGTCGAGTTTGAATTTTAAATGCAATCATTTCCTTTGCCGCAGTTGACTGCCCCCTATCCAGTGTACCACCTATCCTCCCCCCCCCCTCCATCTCTTCCGACTGTTGCATGGATTGGGCTAAGGACACTTCGTGATTTTCGCTATGATTGTCTGAAATGTTTTTGGCTGTCGTTGCTTTCTTAACTAACGAGCCTCAAATTGTTTAAATATGCGCGCGATATAAAACATTTCGTGAGCTACGAGAGCTCATTCGAGTCCAAAACCGAAATGGCCAAAAACTCAACGGGACACCTTGCCCCAAGATGGCCAAAGAGGCCATATCATAGAATCTTGCTTTCCCCTTTCTCTCCTCCCTCTCTCCCTCTCTCTCTCTGTCTTCATCGGCAGCTTTCAAACTGATTTCGATCGCGGCTGCACGCCCGCAGAATTTCCACAAAAAATAAACTTAGAGCTGTTAAATGGTGTATGTTAGACTAGAAAATACCCAGTAATGCAATGTGAAGTAATTCCTGTGAGAACCACATTCATAAATATAAATATGTTGATCAGTGAAGTTTTACAACATTGTTAATCATATTTAATATTTATTTAAAGTCTGTAAATGTTGTATACCCATTCAAGGTATTTGCCAAGTGTATAGGGTATGTTAAATCCAAATATCTGATTTGATTTATGTTCAGCGGCTTTTTTGGCGCAATTTATAAAGATGTCGACTGCAAGTTTGGTTACTTTTATATAAATATAATTTTAGAGATATAAATTTTGGGAGTTTCACGTTTTACCTGAGCGACCAGCAACTCAATAAGATACCTTAAATAAATGTCGGTGCTTTGTTGTTGTTGTTGTTGCTGCTGTGGTTGTTGTTGTTGTTGTTGTTGTTGTAGGTGCTGGACCCTGCGCTGTCAACCCAATTCAAATTGTGTACAAAATCGTGATGCGCATAATTAAAATGTATATGTTTAATTCATGGCAAAGGTGAAGTGATGAGGTGGAGGTGGAAAGGGAGGGATGCGGGGTGGACGTGAGATGGGAGGAGTTCAAAAACCAGCGGCAATTGAGTTATATACAAAAAATACCAATATCAAGCGCTTCTAAAGTATTTATAAATTAACTTTATAACAAGTTAATTTGCGATAAAAACATTTATTGATTTAATTTAATCATTTTATTTACGCGCAATCATTTAATAAATGTTTAAAGCTAATGGTTTTATTAGAATAATTAATTAGATAATTCAAAAAATAATGACAAGTGTGCGGAGAGAAAAGGGAATGATTTCCTTAAGGAGATTCCAGTGAATCCTTATATATTATAGTTTTGAAGATGATAAGGATTCAACATCATTTGTATCCAAGGTCCTAGTATCGCTATCTCCCACTGTCGATGCCCTTATTTTAAGCTCGTAAATGAGGGCATACAAATGGCGCCAGTTTGGTCAGAATCAGCGAGGAATTAAGCCAAGTCATGGGAAGTGGTCAGGGCCAATCTGTCCAGTCCAAAAGACGTTGAAGGCGCTGCCATTTTTGGTGCGATGCGAAAACTTTACAATGGCAATTAAAAGTAATTACTAGAGCCATTAACGCAGCGGCAAAAACTGCAGCAAAATACAGCAAAAAAAAAAAACAGCATTCAGACGGCCTCGAAATGGCGATACCAAAAACGGTCAAAAGGCAAAGGCGGCTAAAAGGAAAAACAGCAAATAAAATGCAAGAAAAGAAGCAAAAAAATAAAACACACAAAAAATAAACACAACAAAAATGCAGGTAATTTATTTGTCATCAATTGGCTGGCAATAAATCAGACAATCACAAAAATGCTGTCAACATTAAGACATGTGAATACGAATACATTTGCAACAACAGCAACAGTTGCAGCCACGGCAGCAACAGTTGCTGCAGTTGCTGAGACAACAGCAGCAACAACAACAACAACAACAAGATTGCAAGATTTATGGGCGTGTAACCTGTTTCTTTAATTGCACATTTGCAGCCCCAAACGACAACGACAATAACAGCAGCAGCAGCAGCAGCAACAGCAGCAACAGTCGCAGCAGCAACAACAGCAAAAACGTGAAAAATGAATTAAATAAAAATGCACACACATGGCAAACGAAACGATTCGAAAATGAACTAAAAACAGTAGCAAAAACACACAAAAAGTTGACTTGTTTCATCTGTTGTTGCTGTTGCTGATGTTGCTGTTGTTGTTGTTGCTGCTGTTGTCGCCGCTTCGTTGCACTGCATCAAATTTGGTATCAAGGCGGCTGCATTGCAGCAAAGTTTGCAATTCTTTTTTTGTGTATTTTATTTTTGCTGTTTAAGCATTTTTTTTTGGCTTACCACATTCGTCAGGCCGTCCGACATGGCGGCTCAATTGTCGCCATTTTGGCTTTTTGTTACATGCAACATCATTAATTAGTAGCTGCCATATATGAGAGACAAAGAGAGGAGAGAGGAGGATTGACTACAGTCAATCATTAAAATCAATTGCAGTTTCTCTTTGTCTATTTATGGATAAACTTAAGTGCAACCTGATCAATTCACAAAAAACTTACTTAATTAAATGCTCAGTTAAGGCAATTAATTGTCAGTCAATTTAAAAATTGGAATTACTTTGTGAATATGCAAAAATAAGGAGTGGAAATCTCTATGTGGGCCAATTTATATTTTATTTAACATTTATTAGCATTAGATTATTTTTCATATCAAAGCAGAATAGTGAGTGTTATAAAACACAGTTATGTATAACTTAACTAAAATTATATGAACATTTTTTAAATATAATGAATATAAAAATGAAATAAATTCATCTAATTAGGTTATTTTTCTAATCAAAATTATGAAATGCATTTGAAGCAAACAAACAAAGTTATATATAAAAAATAATAAATATAAATATTGCTGGATGTAAAAGTTTACAATTTGGGGCAAGTTGCAAGTGGCAGGCAACATCCAATAACAATTTCAGTTGCATGTTTTTGTCGAATTAAAATTTGCAACGTGGCACGTTCGCAGTTAGCCGCCAAAGTTTGGCGCTGATCCTGCCACAAGCACACACACACACACATACACATACACATACACAGAATCTGCCTCTTCAACTCTTAACAATTCCTTGCCCCGCTTAGTTATTCATGTACATTTGTATCCTGCGCATAAAATGCGGCTGTGGCTGCTGTGCGGAAAGGCAGCAGACAAATAGTAATGAAACTCTTCTCTTTGCCAGCCAGGACACTACTTCTTCTGTTCTGTTCTGTTCCCCATTGTGTGGCTGCCACGCCGTCTCACTGCTGTGTGTGTGTGTGTGTGGCAAGGCAGCAGCTACATTTCGACATAATGTAAACTAATTAAAATTCAAAAGCCATAAACAGATTTTGCCAATAAAACTTTGCTAGCAAAATATTTTTTACACACACACACAAAGAAACTAGTGGAGAAAGGAGCGAGATGGAATCGGGGGGAAAACAAAGAAAACTTCAGACAAATACAAGTGCGGGGATTTTTGGGAATCAAGTTTTTTTGGTTTTGAGCCTCGAGCGAGCAACTCAAGTTAAAGACAACTCTTAAAGCTGTTGTTTTGTTTTTTTTTTTGCTTGTTGTTATTGTTATTGTGCATTGTTAGTTGCAGCTATAGAAACATATATGTTTGTGTATATATGGAATATATGTATGCATGTGTGCTTAAGATGTGCTCTCGAGTCGAGTCGAGTCGAGTGCAGGAAGTGAAACGTAGGAAGTGTGGCCAACAACATTTTATACTCGAGCGCATAATATTCATATGCAGGCCATAAAAAACTTTGGCAGCTCAACGAGAGATCTTCCTCTTCTTTGGCTACTTCTCCTACCACCACGTCTTCTTCATTTTATCATCCTCTCCGTGTGTTCGTCCTATAGTCTGTCCGTACTCCATGCGAAACCACCAAGTGAAGCAATGATTCTGCCAAGTGTTTGGTACAATGGAGCAATCCCCGAGTGTGAGCGAGTTTACGAATATTTAGAGAATTCCTATACATAGATTTAAGATTGAGTTACTTGAATTCAAATGTACTTCAAATGTTTATAGAAATTTTTTACTTTATAGTCGACAAATGTATTATTAACTGTTGAGAGACAGCACTAAAGTTGATTAATAATCAAAATATTTATTTCAAAAATTAATATGTTGATCAATTGACAAAAATTTTCTTATTGAAATTTAAAAGATGCAGTTTTTTTTTAATATATTAAAAATGTTTTTCAGTCCATTTCTATAAATTTCGAATTTATATTTTAATTTTACTCTTTCACATGGTAAGCATTAAAATATATCAACATTTCGTAATCGAGAGATTAAAGCAAAAAATTCTATATATATTTTCATTAAAATTAGATGAAATAATAAGCAACTAATTATTATCTAAATGTCTAAATTGATTTTTAAAAAGATGCAGTCATGATGATATTTTTAAATAAATTGTTATATTATCTATTAGTAGAATCTTCAAGAATTCTTAGATTCATATCGTGTTTTATCTCTTCCATTGTGTCATATTACCACAGTCGATTCTTAGACAGATATTTGTGCAATATACGAGTTCAGCTCGGGTTTGGTTGGGTTTTTTTTTCTTTCTCTTTTTTGAGTTGCAGTCTGAATCGTGTTGAGTTTGTGTGCTGGGGTTTATGTTTGCTGCTGAACAATTGAAGTTCGTCGGGGCAAATATAAAAAATGAGCGTTAGAGTGGGACGGAGATACAGATAGATGTTGTTATTGTTGCCGGTGCTGCTGCTGTTGCAACGCCTCCATTTGCCAGCAAAGTTGCAACACGAGCAGGGAAGGGGGCGGGGGCAACGGCAACGGCAGCTTAACTTAACTTTGCTTTTACTGCGATAAAATGAAAATTGCACACGCGCCATAAATAAGGATTCTCACAAGGATAATTTATAAAACTTTGCTCACAACGTTTTACTTATGAGCAGCAGGCGACGCCAGACAAGCTCACCCTGTCCCTCACCCCCCTCAGTTACCTGTGCGGCAGCTACGTCTGCCTTTTGGGGGTAACTGCTGCACTTCAGTATCTCTCTCCCCCGGTGTCAAATCCCTGCCCAACCCCCTCCCTTCTCTCGACAAAGTTAAGTTTGTAAATTCCGCAAGTGTTGAAACTATGACGTATGCACAGCTCATAGACTTTAGGCCCCTCCGTGGCAGCCTATCTTCTACTAATAGAACGAGTGGCACAGGCAGCTACTGTCCACTGTCCACTGACCACTGTCGATCTGCCCCTTTTTGTTGCCAACACAGCCAAAAGTTCTGCCTGCCTCCCACAACGGCAGTCGAAATTGTAATCGATGTGTGAAATAAACAAAAGCGGACATAATTATCGAGTTATCGCGCGGCGTCTGGCTGCGGGTGTGGCATGCCCCCGGACTAACCCCACATGCACAACAAAACAAAACAGGACGGAATGGCATGGAATGGAATGTATGATCCTGTCGGGCCGTGCTAAGCCCGCACCGAAAATTTCGCAATGGCAACGCATCGATATTTATGATGTCATGGATTTTATTGTTGCCTGCTGCAAAATATTCATATGCGTTGCAAGACCGGCTATGGCTTGCCACTCGGAGTCCGGCAGGGCACGGAAACAGTAAAA
The DNA here is from genome assembly GCA_951394115.2 of Drosophila phalerata. Classification (NCBI taxonomy): domain Eukaryota; kingdom Metazoa; phylum Arthropoda; class Insecta; order Diptera; family Drosophilidae; genus Drosophila; species Drosophila phalerata. Next base: position 10,199,292 of record OX596005.2, read on the forward strand.
CGACCATCAGCCGTACAGGATGTAAATTTTGCAGCCAAACGAGACGCACAAGGATATGAGCAGGCAGCCATAGATTGGGAGAGAGGCAGAGAATGAGAGTGGGTGAGCGGGAGAGTGAGAGAGAGAGAGAGAGTGGGAAAAGAGGAAACGGAGGAGAATGAATGTCGTCGGGTGGCTTGTTATTGACGTTGGCGATAAGGAGATGGTGGCTGGACTGGAATGGACTGGACTGAGCTGGACGGAGCAGAGATGAAGCTGCTGCGATAGTCCAGTTACCCATTGAGTCGAAGGGAGAACGGAGAGGGAATCGAGGAATGTGCGGAGTCAAATTTCGAGCAGGTTCAGGACCAGTGGCTGCCACAGATGCTCTAGGTCACAGTGCAATAAAATGTTGCCAATATTATTTCGCTGTTGTTGTGTTCTATTGCTTCTGCTTCCTCTAAGTCTCTTTTCTTTTTTTTCCATCTCTTTTTTTTGTGTATTGTGCTGCCTATTGCCAAGTTTGATGCAAACTGGGCCCGCAGAACGAAGGCCAGTGTCCGGATCGAGGCCCAGCATCAGTTAAGAGAGCTCTGCACGGAAGTTGCACATATGCCTCGAATGAGGCGAGAAGAGATGTGAAAAAGTAGGGAGTGCGGAGTGGGAAGGTGGAGTGGGAGTGGGATTGGAAGGGGGAGGGGGAGGGGGAGGTCGCGGACTGTTATGCGGGTTTGGGGTCGTTTGGGGTGTCGAGTTTGGTTGCTGCGCCGACACTTGAGTTATGCGCATAGATTGAAAATTGTCGATAACCGAAAAAAGAATCGCACGAACTGCAGCAACAAACAACAAACTGAAACAACAAGCACAACAACGACAACAACAACTCGCGGCAGTTTGCAATTGTTGTTTGGCTTGTGTTGTGTTGTTGTGGCCACAGGGGGATGCAGCGAGAAGCAGAGAGAAGTATTGCCTGGCTGGCTTTTTGGAGGCGTGTCCAAACGAAGTTCGAGCGCGTGATACAACACGCCATTATAAAGTTATTAAAAGACAAAGCAAAAAAAACACAACAGAAACAACAACAAACAAAACAGGTTGATTGAGGGAACACAAAGATAGACCCACTGTAGCCTGAGGATGATGTTCATACTGAGATGGTTATGAGACACTTTTGTGGGCACTTCAATTGCATTAAAACACAGCTCTTTAGTTAATCGAAATGAATGGTTAATGAACTCAAAATTTATGATTTAAAATAGCATATTGATTGATAAATAGCTTAAAGCTCAAATAAAACTAGGATTGATTTTAATAACTAATTTTTATATGTATTTCGCGAGTTATTCAATCATTTAAAACACTTAAATAAACAGAAGAATCTTTTTTCGTTTTCTTACATATATTTACTCTCATTAGAGAGTTATATCACTACATTTTACAATGGGTTATACATGCAAATTCTTTCTAAAATTACTATTGACAAAAGTGAATAATAAACATTTTATTTTTAATCTATTCGATTATTAAGCGAGTTTCATCTTTTGTATTTGATTAGATTAACAACTATTACCTTCTCTCACTATATATATCCATGTCTCTCTCTATTTATCGGAAAATATTTAAACCTTTTGCCGACAGTCAAAATACGCGAGAATAACAAAAAGAGTTTGCAACAATACAAAAATTGTTTATGAGATTAAGCTCATAAACTGCGAAAATGCATTTTAATTGAAGTGCAGCTTTGGGACTTAATAATACATTTTTCAGTTTTCCAATATTTTTTGTTATTTTTTTTGTTCATTCATGCCACAACGCCAACGTGCAACGAAGCTCAAAGCGGCTTTGCTGCAGTTGGTGTTGTAGTTGTTGTTTTTGTTTCAGACTGTTGCTGATAGTAAATTGACAATATTGTTATATGAAAACTGTGAAATGTAGACAAAATGAACAGCATACTGTGTCGCAACAATGGCGTTGATTGTTTGAACTTTGCTGGCGCTTCAATGCAATTTTTCCCTTACATTTCCAATTTTTTATTTTTTCATTCTGCAGTTGCTGCTGCCAATAAATTGGCAATAAGCATAAATCGTTGAAGATTTATGACACGCATGCATATAAAATAAATTAGTTTTTTTTTTATAAAAAAAATTTTTAAATAAAAGGGCAGAAAATAATGACTGTAATTAAGCGCATTGATAGACAAAGTTATGCTGGGAAAATAGGCAAAGAGGAAATGCCAATGGTTGATAACATTGATTAACATTGATGGGAGTTTATAGATTAAAGTATTTTCAGATCATTTCACAACACATGGGAGTTTCAGACACTTTTGCCTAATTTGCCAGCATTTGATTTATAATGCTGTGCAACGGATGTGGCACTCAAGATGCAGCGGATGTGTCTGCCCGACATCGCACTAATTGCCAGTCACCCTTGCCACCAAAGGGGGCGTGGCTGTTGAGAGTTGAGCGCCTCATAAATACGACATGTTTGCATGCATTTTCAATGAGAAATTGTCTGTCGAAATTCAGCCATTTAATTTGTATGAATCCATCAGTAGCTCCTTTGTCTTAACCCCCCCACAAAAAAAGGAAATAAAAGAAAACCAGACAGCGACGCGACAAGCGAAAATGGAGGAGAATTCTCAGTGCTAAGTCATGTCAACTCCCTTTTATATGCAGTGGCTCATTCTGTTGGCAGTTTTCATTGCTTTGTTCAGAATTACCATCAAGTTGACAGTTCTATGGCGCGTTGACAGTTCACACACACACACACACACACATCATATGTGTATGTACATATGCAAATATGTCGCCAACTCGCTGGACTCATTCTTGTGGAAAATGTGTCGTGTGAAGAGCCCGCAGAACGGAAGGAAGGAACTCGGCGAACGAACGAAACGAAAAGAACTGAAATGAAATGAAATGAGGAATGTGCTTCACTAAAACAGCACAGAAAAAAACGTGCAAAAGTCTGTGGCTAGAACAAAACAAAAAAAACCAACAGGAAAGCGAAAAACTCTTCGCACACTGGCCAAAAACTTGAAAATGCAAATAAATGTAAGTTGGCCATTTTCATTTTTATTTCCATTTCCACTTTGTTGTTCTTTTTTTTTTTTCTTGCGTTGTCACGTCACGAATTCGTCACGTGAAGAGACCCCGCCCACTTTAGCGACTCCCATTCTTCCCCTTCAGCTGTCTCGCCCGACTGCCATTCAAAACTATTTTGGTCGTTGGCATTTAAAGTGTCACATTTATATGGCATTTTTATGCGGTCCTCAGAGTATGACTAGCCCCCTCTACCCCTCATCTGTTGGCGGGATATGTGTGAATTTTCCTGTGCCTGGTCTGGCATTTTAAAACGAGTCATCTCTACACAATGGCCACGTATAAAAGTCACTCACGTGTTAAAATACAACGACACTTGAATGGGTTGACTTGCCACTCATTGTCGCATCGGATGAGTGCAGCTGACAGCTGTGGTGATTAGACGTTGCCCCATGGACAAGCCAAACACACAGCCAATGCCAACACGATTATAGACACGACTTCAACTCAAAAAACTTCCTCAATTATAATAGAATTTTGAATACAGTCAAAGAAAAGTTGATCTAATATATCAAAGAAGAAGTAAACATACTACAAAATGATTATTATTTCGAATGAACTCGAAACTCGAATTTGATTAATCCATTAAATGTTACTTAAGGATTTAAGAAATAAATGTTCTCCATCAACATCACAATAAGCTACTATAAATTATCAATAGATATTAATCATAATATTATTAAGAACCTTTCACTTATAATTTTCTAAGAGCTGAAATCTAAAACTTATCTCTAGAGATTATCTCAAGATTTTAAATTTTCAGATCTTGATCTTTAACTATACTTTGGAGATTTTACACATCCTGTGTAAGTCTTGAGTGGGATAATGGGCTAATTCTCAGGCCATTTCAGACATTCCAATTGCAGCTCCAATTACAAACATTGACTTGTTAGACACAAATGCAATGCCATGAATATATATATTAAGAAAAATGGAAAATATGTATGGGAATATATTGTGTTCTCTACGCAAAACATGGCCACCGTTTTCCATTTTCCATTTTCCATTTTTCTCAAGTGCCGCGCACAAATGTCGCTATTTTTGGCCTTCAACCACTTCAAGTTCGAACTCCTGACTTTGCTGAAACTGCAGCAAATGTCTCGCTAACTAGCGCATATGTGCACATTTCACACACACACACACTCGCTCACATACACATAGGCACACATACTTACACGTTTGTATTCTAAGTACCCTTGCGCCAGTTACAACATGTTTCAATCATAAATCATAATTCAATATGGAGTACAACTCCCCCAATGAGAGCAGCGAGGAGTAGGAAGGTTTGCCTGTAGAAGGAGAAGGGGAAACATGGATAGGAGAGGAGGAAAAGAAGGAGAGTTTAACATGATTTCAATGGGACAGAATTATGGACAGGCATTATCCATAGCCAAGTAATCTTGTACTACAATGAAATATGCATTAAAATTGCCCACCAATTGGCAGGCCGTAAAATATGAACCGATCAGAAAAACGAAGCCTTGTCGAATTACACACACATATACACTCTCACACACACATTCATACACATGCTTTGTGGATTTTTCGTGGAAATTCGATGATGTTCTGGGACTGGCAAACAGAGCGTTGAGGTTCTGTACTCGTATCTGCATCTGCATCTGTATTTATAATTTGATTTTTGAATGTCTAAGCGGCCATTGGTGGCGCCACGGTTCGTCGCCTTGGAACGGCAGCAGCAATGGCAACGGCAATCGGGGTCTTTTTGGGGTCTGCCAGAGTTGCCAACGTCATGTCGTACATTAACTAGACTTAGTTGAGTGCTAATTGCATAAATCACATGAGGATTTGAGTCGTCTGGCATTGCCAGCCATCTCCACACTTCCCGCCCCAAAATGTTGCATGTACTCGTACATTCCAAAGGGGTTGGAGGGGCTAAGTGATAGTTTTTGGCTTGTGTATGCTTCAAGCGATTAAATAAATGTACACTAGCTAAGTACATAAGTCCACTAGCCGCAAACAAAGATGCTGCAGACATGTGCCACTAAAGTATCTTGTGTATCTGCATCTGTATCTGTATCTGTATCTGAGTAACCGCAACACCTGAACTCAGCTCACACTTGGCATTTGATTGAGACCCAAAAAAGGATGTCCTAGAGCCTACAAGGATTACAGCAACCGAGTTACGTGCACAAAAATTGTTTGGGGCAACAAGAATAAAGTCAGAGTTGTCGATAGTTCGATGACATTGCCACAAAACAAGATGAGACAAGTACAGCAACAACTAACAACAGCTACGATGACGACAACTACAGGGAACAACATCATCAAGCTGCGTCTGGGTTCGAGTTCGAGGCCTGAGAAACTTGCCACTGCCACCGCTAAAGTGCCACAAAAGACCCGCATCCGCAGCAACAACGACAATATCCATTGGCGGAGGGTTGGGGAGGGGAACGTGAAACAGAAATGCTTGTTTAAGATTTAAAAGTAAAAATAGCTCCTTATTCATCTTCGATACACGAAGGCAGCTGAGGATGCGGATGCACCCCGACTCCTTCGTTGTCTGTCCCTCCGTCCCTCTGTACCTCTGTCCTTCCTACTGTCTGCACTGGGAGCCAAAGTCAATGGCTGCCTCAAGTCGCATGTTGTGCCGCATCTTGGTTTATTTGCATATGTGCGAGGGAGGTGCTAGGCAGAGTGCGGTGCGGTGCAGTGTGCTGTGGTGCGGTGGGGAGTGGCGGGGCATCGGGACAGCGTCTTGTTGCCGCCAGCATCAGACGCAATCCTCTCGAGCTCTACAACAGCCAAGAAGCAGTGGCAGTACGATGGGAAGGCACTAGGCAAATACAGCAAAATGCAAATCAAAAGCGCCCCAAAATCGCTAAGCGTTTTCTGCGCGCTTTCCACGCGATTTTATAGCGACTTTTGCAATTGCTCCTATCAAAGACAGTTATATATTTATTTATAATATATGTATTCTTTTCTATAATATAGATTTTTTTAGTTTTATAATTTATTTTCAAAAACAGTTTAAGGTAACTCTAAAGTCGCTTCTCTCTATGAAGAATTTCTATTGATTTTATTTCATTGTACTCTTTTTTTGGGGTTCTGTTCTGTCTACCATTACTTAACTATGTATTTTCAGTTCTTCTCTTTGTGTGTGTGTGTGTGTGTGTGTGTGTGTGTGTGTGTGTGTGTGTGTGTGTGTGCTGTTCATGTGTTGCTTCCTTGCTTCATTCTTGTTGTCTTTTGCCCTCTTTTATCTGCAGTTCGACTCTGGCGAAAGATTCGCTTTTGAGATATGCCCACAATAAAACACACAAATAAAACTGGCGAAACCTGCAGCAACTGCGACTCACCTTTTACAGAGGGGTTGTCCCCCTTCTACCTCTTCTACACCTTTTCCCCTTCACTTCCCTTACTCCTGATGGGGTCGCTTCAGCTACTCGGCTGTGTTTTCTTTAGCGCTGGCCAAAGCTGGCGGCAAACCTTTTGTTTATTTTATTATCGTTGGCTATTTGGCTGATGTTGCTGCTGCTCCTGCAACTCCTTTTGTATATGGAGTGTGGCGAAAACGCTTAAAACGAAATTTATTTAGTCGGCCCAGAGACAACAACAACAACAGCAGCAACAGCAAAACACAGCCGCTGAGAGTTCAACAGAGATTCGCAATGCGACAAAAATGCGACTAAAAATAAATTTATATTTACAAAAAAAAAAAACAAAAAATACAAATAAAATGAAAGCATATTTGCGACGCAAAATCCAAAAAAGAACTAAAAATAAATAGACGCAATGGTCGAAATGTTGGCTAAAATTAAATTTAATTTATATATTGCAGGCCAAAATTTTAATTCAAAAATTGTGCGCGAAAAATGCGGCTTAAAATAGCCGCCGAATCAGCTGCCAAATCCAATTTTATGATGGTGCGCCCGACATTTGCATAAATGTGTGTGCGTGTGTGTGTGAGCAGGTCAGCATGCTGTGTGTGTGTGTGTGTCTGTGCGTGCAACAGGGAAAACAACAAGAGCAGCGCAGCATGTGGCAACCTTGTTGTTGATGTTGCCTCTGTTTGAGTAGGCTAAGCAGGGTTAAGAGGGAAATAGTGTGGTTAATGGCTGAAGGGTTGGGGTTACGGGGGAGCTGCCTTCATGCCGTTGCATGTTAGCCGTGTTTTGCAATTCTCACATGCAAGCAAACAGCACGCAAAGACAGATTAGAAATCCGCCAGCAGTTCCGCGAGGCAGCCCACTGTGTTTTCTAGAACTGAAATGCAACCAACTGGTACTTCATCTAGGTGTGGGATGGGGATGGGGATGGGGATGGGAATGGGGATTGGGAATGACTCTGGGACTGGCTGTTATCATTGCAAACACAGCGGGAAACTGAGCAGCGGCAGTCGAAATGGAAATCAAAACTACAATTGAATGTTACGGGCAATGGGAATGAAAATAGATGATGTTGTAGCCAGAACACAACAGAAACCAACAGATCTTTTGATCTCAGGAAACTAGCTTCAAAACTAGATTTATCTGTAGCGAAAAAGAGTTTTAACTTTATACTATCTACTCTTAATATCTAAAAATAATTTCAAATAAATATTCTCAGACTTTCTTAAAGTATGCCGTAATATAAACTAGAACTATCGTCGTCTTTCAAGTTTATTTCTTAAGTATTTCCTAATGAAATTTCTTTAATGCTGTCAGCCTCAAGAGAAGCACTCGAATGATTTCAGACTTTCTAAGAATTGCATAAAAAGTTCTACCTAGAGTTGTGAATTATTTGCGCGAGCCCCAATGAAAGGAAACTCCGTCTCCGACTCCGACTCTGACTCCAACTCCGTATCCAACTCCAACTGCAAGTGAAACAACAATAATGCAAACATTTTCCTCAAGGAGTGCCCAACAATTGTGTCTGTTTCTTAAACATTTCTCCCATTCTCTTTCTCTTTCTCCATGTACTCGAATAATTCTCCCTCTTGCCGCACAAGTTTAGCTTGTGGAAATTTGCATATGCTGCCTGTCGTCGGTAAAAGAAAAAACTTCTTAACAATTTTCTTTGTTTTGCTGCACTTGTCTAGTTGTTTGGCTTGCAACTGTCGGCATTTCCATTTACCAACTAAAAAGTAAATAGAAATACGAGCCGGGGAGTTGAGCCATGGCCAAGAAAGAGCTCCTTAGCTCAGTTCGAGACTCATTTCTTTAATTTTCTAAACGATTTTCAATTTATGGCTGAATGCAGTCAAGATCTTCAATTATACTCGAGTTTGGTAAGGTAAGGATGTTGCAACTGCAACTGCAACTGCAACAACAGCAACAGCAGAAGCGTCCCTTGGGGCATGGCTTGTTAGCCGATGCGTTGCCTGCTTCGAGGCTGCGAAAATTGCAATAATGTTAATTTCTTGCAACTATTTGCCGTACCTTGCACTCACACCCGCACACATTCCCCCTCATTCTCATCCTCAATCTCATCCTCTGGCCTCTGGTAACGAAAAGGGTTTAATTTCATTTCATGGCATTGCCCCAAGTACGTGTAAGTGTGTGTTTATGCTCAGCAGCTATTGGAATGGGGGTTAAGGAGGGGCATGGTGGTGATACGCAGTAAATAGAAGGTAGAGATGAAGCTGCTGTTGCCGTTGTTGCCGATGTTGCCGTTGTTGCCGCTGTTGTCGTTGCTGTTGCCTGTTATCTGCAAAACTCCATTAGAAAGGCAACGCGGCGGCACGCAGGAAGCAAATGGCAATGGCAATGGCGCGCTCCAGCTCCCAACTCGCTGTGTCCCGTTCCCTGTTCCCTGCTTCCTTCTCCCAACTGCCAACTCCATTGCTCGACGGCTAACGAACAGAGGCACAAAGGCCGAGGCAGGCGCAAAAAACGACGACGCTTAACGACTTTAAAGAAAAATTAAAAACATCCCAAAAGGAATACATCTTCGCCCTGCCGCATACATCGACTCTGCAGCCCGGTTGAAACTGGAACCTCAGACTCTTTCAGAGTCTCCTCTGGCTGTGGCAGCGGCAGCCGTTGCATGTTGCCCATTCGTCCATCCGTCCGTCCATCCGTCCATCTGTCTGTCCGTCCGTCTCAACATTGTTAGTGGCTCTCGAATTTATTTTAACGAACTAGTTTGGTCACTTCATACAACATCTTTTTTTTTCCAGATTTTTTTCTTCTCTTTTCTTTCTCTGCGTTTTTGTGCCGAGTTTTTGCGATGTGCTCGACTGCATTTGCTGCGGGTTATAAAATATATTCGCCTTATATAAATAAATAAATTGGTAAATGGCGTTTCATTTGGAGCTCAAGTTGGAGCTGGAACTGCATGTGTTCTTGTCTTTCGTCTTTCGTCTCCCGTCTTTCGACTCTCTCCCCGTCTCTCTTCTTTCATCTACAGTCCCATCCTCAGTCTTGTCGTCTGTGATGTTGATGCGATGATAAATGCGGCAAAAACCTGTCGCCGTTTTGCCGACTAGCAGCAAATTGAATTTATTTGCTCGCAAATGTCGCCAGGCATTGCCCATAAGAAGGAGATGGACTGAGAACGAGTCGAAGAAGCAGAAAAACAAATACAAATACAAATAAAAATACGAATACGAATCGGAATACAGAACGAGTTGACTTTTTAATGGCTTACAGCAGTTTGTCTGATTGCCAGCTATGTGAAGTATTTTGGCCAAGATGCAGAAATGTCGACGAACAACTCGATTGCGACTGAAAGATTTAGGAATCACATAATGAATTCTAACAATTTTTTCAAGTTAAAACTTGCAGATACTTATGGGAATTTTTGGCAAATATATAAAATGAAATAAATAAGCAGAAATTATATGCATTTGATAGAAATCCTTATGACAAATTCAATAGGATAGACTGTAAGATATATTCTGAATTAATATTCGAAAAAATATTTAATGCACTTTAAAGTTTATTGAATTAGTCATCAACTAACTTGTGTGTCATTGACTGTATCATTAATCCGTCATTAGCTAACTTTACTTTCTTTCTTGCTCTCTCGTTGACGTCATTATTCCAACTTAACCGATAATAATTCGACTTTACTCATCGTATTATGTATAGAGAGAGAGAGAGAGAGGTATTGAGGGGGAATATTCCAGAACGCACCCAAATATAAGATAAACGAAACGGAACCACTTTTCGCAGTCGGCGCGCCCTTTTTATTTAGTTCTTTTTTCTGCAACATTTTCGTATCTTTTTCTTTTGGATGGCGCATTATGAGCAACAACAGCAGCAGCAGCAGCAACATTGCGAGGCATCAACAAAATAAAAGAACCGAATATAAAAGAAATCGCAGAGCAAAATGCTTAACGAGCACGAAGCACTTTCAAAAATGTTGCAAGCAAAACGAACAGCGAAAGAATTATTTACTTCAAATTCCGAGTGCAACATAGAATTCGTGCAGCGGCAACATGTTACCCAAAAAGCGCAGCAGCAACAGCAGACTGATGCATATAGGAGAAATACAACAACAACAAAATAAGAAGACAAAAAAAAAGAGCTAAAACGCCGATAAAAGCAACGATGGCAGTTCAGCTTCGTTTGCTGCCCAGGCGGCCATGTTGCTGATTGCCATTGCTACAGCGGCGGCAACAACGGCAACAGCGGCAACTCATTGCGAATGCAACAACTGCGCGCCTTTCTCAAGACTTGGACAACGTTTGGGGCAGCATCATTACTTCCATTCAAGCTGTTTGGCTTGGCGTGTACATAAAAAAAACTGCTGCACGCTGCTGCTGCTGCTGTTGTTGCTGCCACAACCATTTTGGACAAAAGCAACTGGGCATTGGTTGCATGCGGCTGCTGCTGCTGCTGTTGCTGCAGCTTCCAACGAGTCACTGCCAAATAAAGCAAACGCATTGCAAATTCCTTGTCGACATTTCTTGTTGTTGTTGTAGTTGTTGTTGCTGCTGCTGCTGCTGTTGACTTTTTTGCAGCGGTTTTTTAATGATTTAAAATTCCATTTTAAGAATTTTATACTTAATGATGTGTTTTGCGTTGTATAGCATCGTTGGACCAGCGTTGTCCCTGTCTCTCTCTCTCTCTCTCTCTCTCTTTCTATCTCTCAACCCTCTCGACTGTCCTCTGTCCTCTTTATTCTGTCCCCTGTCCTGTGTCCTGCCAATGGCGACTTGCGACGTCGCGACGTCTTTGCTTTTGATCTAAACGCTGCGTGCTTTTCGTAAATTGCTTTTCGTTGTCGTCGTCCCTGGAGGGATCCGGGTTTGAGTTTGAGTTTGGTTTTGGGTTCGACTCGATGCGACTGTTACCTTTTGTGGAAGCCGCATGAAATGTGTGCGACTTGTCCTCTTCCTTTTTTTTTGCCTGTCGGGTTTTTTTTGCTGTGCAGAAATTAAAACGAGCCCAAGTGCAATGCAATTGCCCCCCTTGTGCGTGGCATGAAATCGCTGCAACCAAAATATTTGCCACACACACAACAAAAAAATAGTAGCACACGAGATTTATGACAGTCAGAGACAAAAACAACGGCTGTAAATCAACTCAACTAACTGAATGTGGCAAGTTGCAACAGTTGCAACAATTCTCTAAATTTCATATTTCCATTGACGCATGCAAATTTCACGCCTGCCACCCGCGGCGATAGATATAGATACCTGTGTATCTGTGTCCTCTGTCCTGTGCGAATTTTCCCCTAAACATTTTCCCGCCAAGTGCGTGCAGAAATATGAATTTTCATAATTTCTGCAACGTTTGCGGTTTCCGTTTGAAATTGTCGCAGTGTTTTCTCTATGACCCCTCATAAAACAGCTGCAGCTCCTATCTTTTTTCTCTTGTTTTTACTTTTGCATTTTGTTGATACTTTTTCATAACAATTGTCGAAACGGACCAACAAAACAGTTTGCTACGTTTTTTGTATAGTCCAATTTTTTGTATCTCTGTTTAGAAAGTGCGTTACATGGCCGAATTTGTAATCCAGCGTTGAACATTGTCTGATTTATGACACAGCAGCAATTTTGGTCATTTAGAAAGTTGGCAGCACAATTTACTGCGACACTGAGCCCAATGAAGAACTGTTTAGCTCAGTTGGACGGACGTTGCAAGTGTTGCAAGTGCCGCTGCACGAGCCGAAAAGTGAACGCTAAAAAATATTTAAAAATTGTTTTTGAAATAATTAAAAAATGAGAGATTGGCTTGCAATCTTTGGGTGAGTTTGGTTAATAGAATTTATTTAAATTCAAATTTATAATTCAATGAGCATAAAGTTTATTTCTTGAGCTAGACTAAATGTAATAAGCTAATTTTATTTTTAATAAAATAATATTTTGCTATTAAATTTATAAATAAAAGTTTCCTTCAGTGTTCAGGCAAGTCATCTTGGAGCTCAGTTTTCGCATCCTTTCTGACCTTTCTGTTAATGGACCTGAAGTACATTTCATGACTGTTGTCCTGTTGGCGCTGGCATAAAAATTCAATTATCACTTAATAACAGTAGCAAATGAAATTGCGTGTGGCGCACAGTTGACAAAGCTGCCACAGTTGCAGTTGCAGTTGCACAGTTACGCATTCGCAATACGCATTATTGTTGTTGCAGGTGGATGGCCAGGCAACGTGCAACGTTCAACGTGCAACAATCAGCGAGAAAACATTTGCACTTTGCGTTATTAACAAAAGGTCGTTAAAACATTTTTAAGTTACTTTATGCGATGCATTTTAATTATTTCATTTTACTCAATTACGCCACAGATATATGAAGAGCAACATGCTGTGGCACACAGAAGTTGCAACGTGAAAATTAAATATCAAAAAAGAGAATTAAGATGAGATGAAGCCAGTTTGAATAATAATTCGAAATTTCTGAGAAAAATAAATATATACATATATCGCTTTGCCATGCACGTATTATTAGTATCTAAATTATTTATATCAATTATAAAACTGCATGTTTTTGCTATTGAAATCTAAGTAATGAAATTGAAAAAAATATATACTCACTCACTTAATTTATCATATACTAAATAAATTTATATATGTATAACCTGTTATAAATCAATTTGAGAAGCTTTTTAGATTATATTTTACTGTATTAATATATAAATCTATATTTTCTTTTCTTCCTTCCAGGTAAGTGTAGTGGTCTATCGACAATATCGACTCAAAGTCCCTTGAATACATTGACAAAGTAAGCGAATGCAACCTAGAGTGAGTAAATAAATAAATATAAAACTTTTCAAAGCAACCACCAGCAACACAAGTAGATGTACAAATAAACTACCCGAAACTCCCGGCTTCAAGTCGGGGCAAAAGAAAAACCATTTTCCAGATTAGCTGCAAATGCGAAACAAAAATTGGAAAATTACTCATGCGTGTTTTTTCTAAGGCACCCACAGTCTCGGAATTTGAGTCTCACCCGGTTCCAATATGGGCACACATGCGGGGATTAGTTTACGTAGTCAAAGACAGACCAAAAAAGAAAAAAATAGAAAATTGTGCTGCCTTGCCACAAATGGGCGGGGCAGCAGAGGCAGCAGAGCAAACTCAACGCCCTCATTTAAATTTATTTGCGCAAATTTACTTTCCCATAGCATAAAATCAAATCCAATCAATAAGCATCTTAAATAAATTCATGGCGCCCTAACATACACACACACACCCTCTTACACATACATCCGTTGAGTACTCTTACCACTTCTCTCTCTCCCTCTCTTTATTCGGCAAAAGCCACTCAGCTACCTCATTTTTTGTAATGCTAAATAAATTTATTTGCTAATGTAGTTTTTCCTCTCTTTTTCCTCCTGTCTCTCTCTCTCTCTTTCGCGTCGGAGAACTGCAGCAAAGTAGTATAAAAAAAAACAGAAACAGCTCCAAAGCGAAAAGAGAAATAACGAAACTTGGTACTTGTTAGTTTTATCTGCATATCATTGAGATAAATTTGGTGCCGATCAAATGCCGTGTCTGCTATCTGTAGGTCTGACTGTCTGCCAATGTTGCCACTGTTGCAAATGGGGGTGTTGGGATGTTGGCGGGGGCAACAGTTGGGAAAAAAAGTCTGCAGAAAAGCCGCTGATTTGCATACGAAAGTAATTTGATGTCTTGCGAGCAACTCACATACATACTCACACACTTAGACAGTTGCTCACAAAAGTAAGCCGCCATAACGATACGTCACAAGTAACATTTCTCGAGCAGCTGATAAGCAATCCACATCCCTGATAAGAATGACTGAGAGACATGGTCTTGGAATGAGCTTCCAACTAATAAGTTCAACTCAGTTATTGAATTATATATAAATATTATAGGATAGTTCCTTTATTTGAATATATACTGCACTGTCATTCGTTAGCGTGTTCTTAATTTCATGATAATTTTATTTGACAATTCATTTTTAATATGATTCGAGGAAGAATTTTCAATTAACCGTCCGTTTCTGCTGGCACCCTTTTTAGGGGTTGTGCCTCGGGGGCGGTTTTGAGGCCATGATATGGTCGCGACCAATGCAAAATGGCCGTCAGGCTAGCAAATTGAAAATTTTCCAAAATTTTCACAACGTTGTTGATGGCCCAAAACAGAGTGGAGTCACATAGTTTAATAGTTGTTTGGTCAGTGCATATGTAGATTTTCAGCTGACCTGACAATTTGCAGCGTATATATATATAGTTTAATGGGGGCTTGGGGTTGTTTTGGGGGCGTAACAATTTATGGTGCTACGAAATTCCTGGTACTTAATTGTCTGCGTTTAATGAATGAATAAATGCGTTTTCCTGGAACACAGTCCACTGTCCACCATCCACATACGACTAGGCAAGCATATTTATTAAGGACTGCGTTCGGTCGGTTGCTGAATGTGAACGCCAGGCGGCGCTTGAGTGCTGCAGCCATTAACTCGCGATTATTATTAGTTTTTATTGCGCTCTTCATTGTTGATTTTCGATTTTAATTGAATTTTAATGGAATTCATGGAGCGTGCTTACAATTTTTTGTTCCTTTTTTCTCCTACTTTGTTTTTGAAGCTTTTTTGATTTAATTGTTCGCTCATTTGGAGTTAATCAAAGGCAGCCTGATTATTTTCGCTAAATTAAATTTTAATCATCATTTTAATGGCTCGACGCGCTTTAATTGCCAGTTTGCGGCAACATACGAATATTTATTTATTCAAATATATACGAGCACGTATTTGCCTACACATGCAAGCTGTTTAATTAGTTTACACTGCGCTACAACAAATTTTGTTTTTACGTTTATTTTTTTCTGTATCTCCAACTCCCGTTTTTCTCTCTCCCTCTCTCTCTCTCTCTCTGCACCTCTGCGCCATGCCGACAAACGTTTTATTTCGTTATCTTTTTGCCGCAGGCAGCTGCAAATGCCACGCAAATTAAACATGCTACCTTTTTGGGTTGGCAGTGCTGCCTCCCCCAACCCCAGCCCCCCTTTGGGCAGCCCTTGTCCCCATTTGATTTTTTACCTTTGTCGCTTGACAAACGGCACAACTCTCGCAATTTCTCTTACATTTTCGGGGTCCGTTTGGGTTGTTGGTCTGATGCTCTGTTGGCCCGTTGGGTTGTTGGACTGTTGGACTGCTGGACTGTTGGCCATCCGGTTATTAAACACCCACTTATTAGCTGCTTTTATTTACATATTCATGCGGCACACTCCCAGCTTAATTGGCAACCTGCCTGCCTGCCTGCCTCGTTGCCAGTTTGCCGTAAATTTCGACTGTTGCTTGCAACCTGCACAACAACAACAGCAACAACAGCGAAGAGAGGCAGCAGCAAGTTCTGCTAATCGCATCATAAATATTCAGCGTGGTTTGCTTTTTGGTTTTGATTCAAGTTTTCACACCCTCCGGCAATTCGGGGCATTTAACATATTTTATGAAGAGTGCGCGAAAAAAAGTGTTGCATACTTCTCCGCACACGCATGAAGCAAAAGGATTGGCCTGGCCCATAACCAATTGGTTATGGAATCCAAACTCCCCGACAGCGGCAGCAGTCTGTAAATTATTTTTGAGAAAAGTTTGTTGAACTTGTTCTCATACTAAATGTGTATGTCTGTATGTGTGTGTGTGTGTGTGTGTGTGTGTGTGTGTTTGCTGCCTCTGCTCGAAAATTAATTGCTTAATTAGTTACGGGCAAACACTTTGAAATATGGCCGCATCGCTTGGCTCAATTCGAGTTTTTCAGTTCAGTTCAGTTCTCGCCTTTCAACTGGTCATAATTGCTCTATTAAATGGGGTTTACTTTTTAAATTCTTTCTCGTCTGCTGCTGTCTTTTTGTATTATTGTAAATGCAACCGCTTGTGCTAATGGTCAGACTGTAAAAAGAGATAGAGAGTGAGCGAGGGAGAGAGAGAGAGGGTTAGAAGTCCATTGAGATATACGACTTTCGGCTTGGCCATTAGGCATGCAATATTTCTATAAACTCACACATAGATACAACTACAGATACTTATTGCCATTGCAACAAAAACATGTTTTATGTCGTCCTTAATGACCCCCAAGTCGAGTCAACTCGACTCGCCTCGAGTTTTGTCGCGTCCTCTGCATCGCCATCGTCGTACTTAATCGCTTTGAATTGCAAAAGCAAATAATGTGCAAAAAAGCATAAGGATAAAGGATAAACCATAGCGTCGCCAGCAGCATCATGTTTGTGTATGTGTCTATGTATGCTTTGGTCCTGGCGGATCCTTGCTGCCTTATGGCATCTTTGTCGGCTCGCAACTGCCGCCCACACTCACTCAATCGCCTCCTCCCTCCTTCCCTCCCCGCTTCTTTGCTTTGGAGACCACTGCAGAATAACGCCATTATTTTGACAAATTTTTTGGCAATGCCAATGTTGTTGTTGTTTTTGTTTTTGTTGTTGGCTTGGCTTTTAGCTTGACTGCTGTCAGCTTTTGTTGGTTTTTTAAATTGCATGCAATAATTCAATTTTATATTTCCGCAAAAGAGCGCAAAAAAAATCAGAAGAAAATCTTTATCATTTTTATTGGCGCAAGATTTTGGTCTTTACAAACTGTTTGCAACTGCAGAGGGATGAATAGGATATATATTTATATATATATATTTGTATTTATTTTGGCACAGATCTAATATGGTTGAAATAAAGAGCAACATTGTATAAGAAATTATCAAAATATATATTTAGTTGAACTAATCGTGACTCAGAATATAAACATTTCGATTCTTTTTATAGAGCATATATGTAATTTATCCGTTCCTTTAAACGCTCTGCACTACATAATTATTGTCAATTACTCACGAAACGAAACGAAAGCAAATCAAATTCTATTCTTTTTATTATTATTTTATTACAGTTGTAATAAGGTTTTCCACACCTTTCCACCCTTTCTGGTAACGGCATATGCTGTTGGGAAATTTATGCAAATTACTTAATAAAATGTTGACAACAACAAACTGCATAAGCTTAATACAATTTCAATAGGCCAATATAAACATTTCCCCTTACATATCCCATTCCCACACTCTGACCATTCCGGTCAACTTTAGTTGTAAGAGGGCGTTTTTTGTTGGCCATTTATGGGTTTTTAAGGGCGGCAACCACCCCTTCTAGGCAGAACAACAGCCCCCGTTGCGTTGGTGGTTAAATCACTTGTATGACACAGTTTTAGACAGGAAAATGAAATGACGGACCTGTCCTCAGGAGGGTGGGTTGAAAATTGGGGGCCTCGAGTTACACTTGCCTACACCAAATTTCAGCTGACGGTGGCACATAAATTTCACATTAACCTGACACGTGAGAAGTAGTGTTAAGGCTGAGATAAAACATAAATTAAACAGCGGCTAGTACTCTAGTTACAACCCTCGCATTCGAGACGCTCACGTGCCAAAAGGCATCAACTGCTCCTGCGCCTGTTTCTGCTCCTGTTCCCTGTTCCTGCCCCTGCCACGTCAGTTGCCCCATCTCCTCACTCTGCTCTCTGCTTTGCTCGGGTTTCTGTTTGGCTTCTGTGCCGATTTCAGCCGAAAGATAAATAATAAAGCGCTTCCCAGACGCAGTCATATTTGCGGTTGCTCCGCTGCCTCCATTGCCTGCTTTCCTCCCCTCCTCTCCCTTGTGGCAGGCTGACTTCTTCGCATTTTCGCAATAAAATCGTAATAAAACACATTGGTCACGTAATTTCGTTTGTCTGTGGGATTTTATTGCCATTTTTTCGTGCAATTTTAAATTGTTATAAATGTGACGGCACACAGAAGCCGTGTGTTTACTCTCCTTTTCCCCCCTTTCTACTCCCCCTCCCCAGGCGACGCGTCAGATCTCCTTATGTATTTATGATGTGGAAAATATCTTGAAAACTGCAGCACTGGCAAAATCGATGATTATGTTGATGGGGGAAGCAAGGTTGCTTAAAAATGTCCTACAGCATTTATCATTAGGATTGGGAGCAGGCAAATGAACAACCGCACACGCCCTCGTTTTCCTAATTCCCCTCTCCACTGTAGAAACTGTTTCGCAGGACTCTCGAAACGGCAAAGGGACAACTTTCACTGCCAACACCGCACAGACTACAATTAAGCAACAAAACTTTGATAAATTGCTTCCTTGCTGGCATTTTATGAGTTCTCCAACCCATACTTCTCGCTTCTCTCTCTCTCTTCCTCCAGTTCCTGGGGCAATTCGAGAGAGCTGAGAGCTTCTTTACACTAATTAAGGGGCTCATGGTTTCCTGCAAATATTTGTTATCTGCTTTTGGGGCTGCCACATTCAACCAGACAGTCAGACAGTCATACAGCCATACAGCCAGCCAAGCCGCAGTTCGCCCAACCAAAATCCAATAGCAAACAAGCAACTACAACAATAGCATGAGAGGAAATATAGGCAGGAGGGGCAGGAGGGACAATAACAATGAGGCAGCCATGTGGCGCCACTGGACGATGTTTGCTTCATTGGGCAACTTCGTTATAAAGTGTAAATAGTTGAAATAGTTGCCATTTGTCGTCGTGCACTCATCGAACTAAAGACCTCAACCATTTTGGCCATTTTCTGTCATTCCAGAATATTATTGTACGAAAAAGAAATATAAATGTATCATTAATGTTTCCTTGAAATATTTGTCTTTAAAATGAAACCTAAGATCAACAATTTTATGTATTTCTCATTAAATTTTCTCAAGTTCATTTATATAAAAAAAAAGAATTCTTAAAGTAAATATTTATATTATAGATTCATTTTCGCATTCTCATTTTAAACTTGAGATTTTTTTATACTTTGCACATTATTAGTTGCCCTTCACTCGAAAATGTTTCCAAAAAGGCCTTTCAAAGCAATCCATCATTTATAATAATAGTTAGTAGAGTTGGCCATATTGTCTATATTGATTGAATGCACTTGAGGGAAAATAAATTGCTATCTTGTATTTTTTTTTAACAAAAATGGGGTTGGCTGGTTGTAGAGGGGGGAGTTATGGTTATGGATAAAACGTAATCTTTAGCAAATTATAGCAATTTTTATGCTTATAGAAAAGCGCATTGCATTCAAGTCGCAATTTGCTTCACTCGCTAACCCTAAAGGGTAAAGATGCAATTACTTTTATTATAAAAACCGATTGGTGGTGGACCGCGTTCCGATCTCTTGGTCTTGGACAAAAGCTTCACCTTCACATTCACCCCGAAGCTGCTGAGCTAAGTAAAGTGCAGTGCGGTCCAGTTCAGGTCAATTCCTTTGAGCCCCGACTGATTGATGACTGTCTAGGCAATTTTATATATACAAAAGCCAGATATTATTATTATATTGCAAAATGTATTATTACAAGTAAATGGTCAGACAAGGAATTTTCAGCAACTTTTTATCCGTGGGCGTTACTTACATATCATCTTCTCTCTTTCTGTATCTCTCTCTCTCTCTCTCTCTCTCTCTCTCTCTCTCTCTCTGTCTTCCTCTGTCTTTTGGTCTGTTTCTCTGCTCGTAATACCCGACCATAAATCGCAATGAGTCAACGACTTGCAGAAACTGTCCACAGTTCTTAACTCATTTTGGCTGAACGAGCGTTGAACGCACAACGCGCGACGTTTATTGGTTCCGTCTGGCCATTTATTTCACTCCTATGATCCGCTGGCGGAAGCCATTAAAGCCACCACCAACATGCGACCGAGGCTGTAGCACAGTAGGCGACCGTTCGGAACCGGCTGCTGCTGCTGTGGCTCTACCTGTATTCGGTCGGGTTTTTAAGATAACCAAAAAACCGGTTAACTTCTCGTTGTTAGCTGCTGCCATGGCAACCATAAACATGGCAAAGAGCAGCAGCAGCAGCAGCAGCAACAGCAACAGCAGAAACATCAGTCGAGGTTGCAATGGCTGTGGAACTTTAAGCAATACATCAAGATGAGAGCTCATCCAAGTAGGAGCCGCTGCCCATTTGGCGACCCATTAGACAATCGCGCACATTTCATCAGGCAACCACTTTGCGGTGAACGTGGCAGCGCCAACTCACGTATTAAGCACCACAGCACCACCGCACCACCATTGCCTTAGCCTAGGTTAATCATATGCACAAGTGCCAAAAGCCGTCTGATGAACGAGCCACATTTGTTGACGGAGCCAGAAGAACCGGTGTCGGTGGTGTCTTCACTGTCTTCAGTGTCTTCAGTGTCTTCTTCGTCAGCTCCATCTTGTGTGGTCCGATGTGGTGTGGCTACAATGTGGTGCCGTTGGTCAGTTTCCAGCGATTGCAGTACCTGGCACAGTCATTAGTTTAATTGCACTGTTTATGAAGCATTTTCATTGACTGCTGCCAGCAGCAACAGCAACAGCAACAGCAACAACAACTACAACAACAACAACAACAACAAGTGGTTGTAGCTGCTCTACAACTCAACGCTGATTATCATTTAACAATTTTGTTGTTGTTGGTTTTTGCATTTTGCATGCAACGCGCTCATTTGGCCAGTTATGTATGTTGTTAGTTTTAAATTAAATTAAATTTAACGTCAGTTAATAGAAATCTTCATTAATGCCCCCTGATATATGTAATCTTTGGCAACATGCATGGGCGGAAATTGTGGAAAACTACACAAATACATATGTAATTTAAGTCTAAGTACAACATCTATATTTACACAACAGTTTAGCATTTCTAAACAATAGCATACATATGCGGAATAATTAAAAGTTTATTAAAAATAAATTTATATGTAATTATTGGCAACTTTAGATAAATTAAAAGATATATAACACGTTTATTTGAGTAGCCAGCTGAGTAATTTCTGAAAGCTTTACTAAATATTTAAAAGTAACACAAAATTGTTAAATATATTTTTTTAATTGTTCAGTTTATAACTTAAATTGCAAGTTATTAAAATGTTTTAAAATTGAATTGCTGCTTTTACGTGGTATAATCTTAATTGCAATATCAGCTTGCAACATATTATGCAGCACTTTAGCTGTGGCATATCTAAATGGCAATCGCAAGCAAATTGCAGGCGATGTCAACAATCAATTTTTAGTGCGACTCGCCACTGAGTTGGTCTTCAACTCCTTAGTTCCGGTTCCTCTAACAAGTGCCACAACAAAAGCCATATTTATATGTATGTAAATTGTTAGAAAGCGTATGAAAAAAAAAATACAGCAAAACATTTAGAAGCAAATAATTTGGAAACATACTTAAAATCAATTTACTTAATAACTGGGCAATTTGAGTGCGCGCTGAGGCCGCTCATTTAATGCGGCTACTTTTGAATATGCCGACGCACTCACACCCCATGTGAGTGTGAGTGTGACTGCGAGTGTGGGTATGAGTGTGTGAATACGTGTGTGTGTGTGAGAGTTTATGAATAAACTAAACATGTTGCATGCCAAGAGTCGAGCCTCTGCCTCGTCTCGACCAGCTCAATTCATTTTGGCATGCGAATAATAATTTCCAGCCAAAGCAGAACAATGGCCACAACAACAACAACTTGTATAAATATATATATATATACATATATATAAATATATATGTATTTTAACAACAACAACAACTAGAGGAGCAACAACTGAGCGCGCTTAATAATAGTTGTTCCAACACATACGAGAGCACTCTAACCGAAGCAGGCCTAGCCGGCGGGTAATCGTTTTACTCACCCGACGAACGTTCAACGGGCAATTTGAAAAGCGCGCAACAACAACATCAACAGCTACAACAACAGCAACAACAACACCGGCAACTGGCCAAAACAAATCAACGACAACAGGCAGAACAACCTGCTGACCAGTCGCCTTGCAACAGAGGTTCCCAACTCCGACTCGGGAACGTGTCCCATCTGCCCCTGCCACCCATCTCCTGTGCCACCTTCCTGTCTGCATGCAACTGCTGCAGCTGCAAGGTAAAACGGGTTGCAGGGCCAAATGGTTGCAATCAAGTTGTGGCAGTCTTTCGACTCAAATTTGCAAATATTATTAATACGAGTGAACAAAAGTTGCAGCAAGAACTTAAGAGTTGCTTGTAAATTTAATTTAATTTAATTTAATTAAATATGTGCGCCTCAGTTATATTGCAATTGCATTCCTCAGTCTCCGTTCTGCATCTTTTAATGTCCTCTTGCAACGTTCCTCTTATTTATGCGCTTAATCTGCAAATTTATTTGCCCGCTCGTCTGGCATGAGACCATCTTAACACATACTCAACAGCCATGAGTTATAGCCGCAATTTTGCAGCCCCCAATTCTCACCCCTTTGCCAGTTGCCCCGTGCAGATGTTGCCACTTGGTCTGCCCCGCTGTGCAGGATGCAAGTGCCCCAAAAACGTTGCAATGTTGCAGTTAAGACCAGTCCCTTGTAAAGATGGTAGAATATCTGATTTTGTAAAGAAAATTTAGCTATAGATCTTTTATAATACAATACATTTATTGCATTTTTACATTTTTTAAATTCCCAGTAAATCAAATAAAATGTTCAATTAAAGTTGAGACAGCTAATTTATATTTAAGTAATGAAATAAAAAATTAATATCTTCAAAATGTGTATCTGTATTACTGTGTATTAAACTTCCCATCCATTGGAAAAATTCAACTACTTAATTTCCTAAGGAGAACTTTTAGTTAACTAAACTGAACCTAAATTCCATTTCATGGCCTGTAAATTGTATTGCCAACTTATTTGTCATGCCATTTAGGTACTAGCCAGAATATGTTGCTGCTTCTTATCAGTGAGAATGTGTGAGTGTGTGTGTGTGTATGAGTGTTGGTGGGATGTGTAATGCTTTGGCAGTTAGTTTTCGAGAGCAGCTTTTGGGCAGAGTTTGTTTTGTGGTTATTTTATTGCGTATACGTATATATATATTTTGTATAAAACACAAACACCAGCATAAATATAAAATATATATATATATATATATACTATATGTACATATGTGTGTGTATATGTGTGTTTGTTTTTGTTGCTGCTGCTGCCTGGCTGCAAAATTTGTGTGCAGAGAGATAAAAGTGCCAGAGCAACTTGTCATAATAAATTAAAGCGAACGCTGCGTCGCCTTTTTGCCATTTTATTTATGCGCTTTTCATAAAACACAATAGCTTTTGTTTAATAACAGTGAAATTTATTTTTAAACATACACCAGTAGCAGCAATAAAAACAAAAACAAAAACAACAACAAATTTATTTCGCCTTAATGAAGCGCCCGCAGACAAATTTCATGCACTTCGATTATATACCCTGTAGCTGTTGAAGAAACTAAGCTGGGTATAACATTAACCCAAAGCATCGAAGTATATATAATTGAGTTTTTTTAAGGTTTAATAAAAGAGCGCATCGTTCAGTTTTTTAAATTAATTTCTTATATCTAAAAATATTTAAAAACTTCATAGCTGAGTATCTATTAGTCTAGTAATCACAATTTAAGCATATTAATTTATTTTAATTTTTTGCTTCTTGTTTTGCAATCTTTGTGCAATTATAAATTTGCATCAATTTATTTTCATTTTAATAATCTGTTAACAATGCAATTTGGATTGCAATTTTCATGCTCAGTCGATTGCATGTGGCAAATGATCAAAGCGAAATCGAATAGTATGGAATACCAATTGCAATAATGTTTATCAGTCCGGACACACTCTCACACACACACACACACACTCAACGTTGCAAATAAAGTGCAACAGTGTTTAGAGGCGGCATTGGAGGGGAGTTTGAAAACAATGTGCAGCATTCAAATGATTAAAACAGCTCCAAAATGCTGCAGCCACAGCCCAAGCACAGCTCAACTCACATACACACACTTAAATACATACACACACACACTCACAACAACTACCACAACAACAACTGACCAATGACTGTGTGCGCCACGTTAATCTTTGAAAATCCGAGTGCTGTATGCGGTATTATGCGAAAATTTATCTGATTTAACACCTAATATACAATAACTTAATATGCAGTGTGCTCCAAACGCTTGCACGAGCCTGCAGTCATCCAGCAGCCATACCAGAGCTCCACTCCAGTCCCCTCCCAATCCCCTCCCAGTCCCCTCCTAGTCCCAGTCTCTAGTCTTCCCTTACAACACTTGGCCATGGACAGGGCGCGACTAGGCTAGGCCAACAGGCAGCGCACAGTGGTTCGCATATAGGAAATTGAGAATAATTTAATCATTGTAAAATTATTTTTGTTAACAATCTTAATATTTGTAGGCAAAAATAAAATTAAAAAAGGAATTTTCTAATTCACTTTTTTAGTAAGAAATATAGAAAAAATTAATATAGGTACGTATTTTTTTTATCTTTCAGTCGAGATCTAATCCCTTTGTATTGTAAAAAGGGGGTCAAAATGTTGATTTGTAATGTTTTAATCAATGCATAATTTGCATTATTTTCTCAACTCACATGTTAATGTTGTCCCACTGTGCTGTGGCGTCGTGTTTTGGGGTCTAGCAACAACAGCAACAACAAACTGCAATGCTCAGCGCACATTTTGCGCCCAAAAAGCTTCAACAACTGCGACTGGCCTTTCATATCCTTCTCTCTCTCTCCCTCTCATGTTTCCTCTCTTTCACACTCACACACACACAACCACATACACGTTTAGGCACGTTTACAATGTTGATATCCATGTGCATGCCTCAAACCGAGTGCCTCCTGCGTTCGAATGCTGCGCCTGGTATGCGGCGTTTGGAAAATGTGAATATGAACTGCATAAATCTTCCAGAGGCAACGGCGGCAGTCTTTGCCAGTGCGGCAGCCCTGGTCTGCTCTCTCGTCCCGCCATTGGCTTTACGGCTTTTCGGCTTCGGACTCTACACATGCACAAAATAACAGTCCTAGTCCGACCATTGGAGATATATGGCCATAGGTACTCGTACTCGTACTCACACTCACACTCGCACTCTCAAATGTGAATAGAATGTGGCGGCATCAAAGTTCAGCTCACTTACTCACCCGGCGTTGATGGCCGGACCCAGGGCAAGGTAGGGACAGGGAGGGGAACAGGAACGGCTGTGGGTACTGCACTTTGCGCCTGCCGCTTAGTTCACTGCAATTTTATGCGTCAATGGGAATGACTCTGAGTCTGAGTCTGGCTGTGTTCTTTTTTTTTTTTTGCTGCTGCGGCCTAACACTCATAACTCTGGTATTATTATGCATTCATATCGCCATTTTAATCACACACATGTATCTGAGGATGGCGGGATTAAGGGGAATTGCTATCGACTTTACGGTGAACAATGCCAGTTGGGTTGGGATCAACCTATCAATATATGCTCTGAAAATGGAGTCGGAAGTACTTCAAATAGAATTTTAAAGCAATTAAAACCGTTTTATTTATACTCATGATTAGCTTTTTATTTGAGAACAATTTACAGATGTGCCTCTTATGTAGCTGGAATTTGCTCTTACCCCACCGTTAAATGCTCTGAAACTGTCGCAAAAATCTATATAATTTGTAGTACAACAAATTCCAACTGTGATGTCGCAACCCACCGTACCGCAGTATATAAAGGCAACACTTTGAGAACCCCCAATGATTTATTACCCAATTTTACTGCCATGTTTTCTTAATTTCGCATTCGACATTTCCCCTGCCATCGCCGTTGCCATCGCCGTTGCCTCAGCTGAGGCGCCTCCTTTAGCTGCGGCAGCCATGCGTACCAAGAAACAACTAGTACACACACACATACACATAGAGAGACATGAGCACAACCCCCCTCCCCCTGTTCAACCCCTAGGCAAAGGGAGAGCGTGTACCGTTAGCTGGCGGGTTGTAACTCAACGAAATAAAATAAAACACGCACCAAAGCACATTCATCCCTCGAGAAATATCGCTTATTTGGTCGGTAATAATTCTTGTGTCCACCCTCTACCCCCCTGGCACGTCTTGACAAAACAACAACAACAACAACAACAGCAACAGCAACATAGAGAAAAAACAATGGCAACAACAATGAAGGCAATGCCAGCAGCATCTTCGAGCAACTTGCCTCACATCTGCCACGTGCGTGAGCTGCCGGCGAAGGCGGAGGCGAAGGCGGAGGCGTGGCACTGTAGCTGAAGCTCATGAATGCCGCAAGGAGAAAGTTTTGGGCGCCCAGCGAACGCAACTCGAGCCAGGACCAAAGGAGAAAGAAAGAAAGCCAAGATGAAGGCAAGACATTGGGCAAAGGTGAAGCTAACTGAGAATAGGAGAGGCTCAGTCTCGCATTTTTCGACCGTAGACACTTTTTACGAAATATTTCATCGAAATGTGTCCCTGGTGTAACATTTAATATTAAAGGTGGGTGGTTCAGTGGTTCCGGCAAACGAGGCGGTGCCGTCGACTACTTATAAATTAGCTTTACTTTTAAGACATTTTGTTGCGAATAAAGCAGCGACCGGAGAAAGTTTACGAAATGAACCAAAAGCGCGACAAGTGCCCAGTCAAAAGAAAGGAACTGTTGGACAAGGGAATGGGGCCAGCAAAATGAAAAGAAAATGCAAAGAATATAAAAGAAAAGAGCAACCAATGAAGCGTCGCCGTAGCGCTAAAAACTTGAACCAATAAATCACAAGTTAATTACAGCCGCGTATTAACTCAGTGCACTGCATTGAGAGGGCCAACTCTGGATACCCCCCAACCCCCCATGCAGCCCTGGGCCACAAGGCCAACCGCCATTCCCCTGTAGCACCCCTCGCTGTGGGCAAACAAGCTACAAATTTCATAATTATATTTTATGCGATTTATTATTTGTGCCGCGTTGTCATGTCTGTTTGCCCAAAGATAATGCCCAAGCTGCGTCTTCCGAGCCACTTATCTTGTTTCTCCCCACTCCTTTTCCTTTCTCCTCTTTCACTCATTTGCTACTTGCATTTTACCCCATTGTCGTCATGTGTTGGACCAATTTAATTGCCGAACTTTTGTTTGAGAATGGGGAGGCGACAAATGCGGGCATTTTTAATATGGCACCCGAACAGGGACGGAAACAGGAACATCCAATGGGGTCCCTTCGATTTATGTCGAGCAAATTTAATTGCGCGCCTCGATAAGAAGAAATCATATTAATTATGATTATTAATTTTATTGGTTTCATCTGCTGCTACTGTAATTGTTCTTTTTGTTGCTCTTCCGATGGGAACATAAGTTTTGGGATGTTTTCGTTTAGTTTCACTGGAGTGTCTTGATATTGACAGATTAAGAAAAAACCATGGGCTGTGATCATTACAAGTTTTGTTATAAATATTACTTTATAGTGATTTTTTAATACAAAAAAATAATATTTATTATCATTATCTTAAATCCCTGAAAAATATCATAAGCAATCCAGCAATTTCACTCTATAATCCCAGCAGTTACTTATTTCACTTAAAAATTGTCTTTATTATGTTTATTCACATAATCGTTTGATACAGTCCAAATTTAAGGCGTTTACTTTGAGACAAAGTTAAATATTTTTAAGGACTATTCATGTAATTTGAGGTATTCGCAGCTGTTTGAAACTCATGGCCCAAGTAATTTGCACTTTATAAATGGTAATACAAAGTATAGAAAACTTTACATTACCCTCTGAAGATTGCGTGTGGCATTTCTTGCATGTTTCTTATTGTTGTTCTTGTTGTTATTTTATTCTTGAAGTTTTTTGTATTTTGCCAAGTAATTTACATATTTCCAAGCATGGCCTGGCCATTCGTCTAAGCGCCCCCGCCATTTATTCATTAATTCCAAGTCGTCCGACATAAATTAGTTAACTTGGACTCGGAATCGGACTTGGAGTTGGACTCGGCTTTGACTGGGAAGAATTTTAATGTAGCGACGCATGAGGGGCTGCTCAGTATTCCCCAAAGGAAGGCAGCAGAGAGAGATGGATAGAGAGAGAGAGAGAGAGATAGAAAGAGAGGAGGGGAGAGCATCGTTGAGTTTTGGGAATGAATCCAACGGTACCAGGACCGTATCGTATGAGAAGGCAAAGGCAAAGATACTAACATAAGCTGCGGTTTCTTTTGCCAGCAAGTGAAGTGCATGTTGAAATGGCAACAACAACAATAACAGCAACAACAACAACAACAACAGCAGGGCAGGCGGTGCTGCCAACTCAAGTAGAAAAATACTCGTACAATGCAATAATAAAAAAAAAAGAATAAAAAAAGAGTATATAACCTGGAAAAAAACATTGTAAAACGAAACAACGGGCGTGAGCATGAAAAGCGAGCGGTTGTCGGTCTGTCCGTCCGTCTGTCCGTCCGTCTGTCGGTCGGTTGGTTGGTTGTTTGGTTATTGGGTTGTCTGGGCCTGCTTTGGGTTGGTTGTTGCAAAGTTTTCCTCGACTTTTTGTTTTGTTCGCAACAATCTTGAACATTTTTTGGCGCTGTCTTTTTGTGCCTCGCGTTGCACAGAGAGATAGAGAGAGAATGTGGGCCGCAGGCGGAAACACCCAATACAAGTCACATCTGGATTTATGTCATGCCTTTAATTGGCTGCTGTGCCGATGCCGATGCCGATGCTGAAACCTCTCTCCCCTCTTCCCTGTCCACTCCTCTCTTTCCACAGACCCAGAACAGGCCAACAGTTTTGCCGTCATCCATTAGCTGCGAAATCGAGTTTGGGGGCGGCCAAAGACTAAAAAACACAAGTGGCAAGGTTTGTTCTGGGTTTTAGGTTTGGGTGCTCTCGAGGTCTGGGCAGCTGCCCGCCGTTTTGCCAGCAATTAAAACCAAATTTTTCTGGCCGCCATCTTCGGGATTTTCAGTGGCAATTAAAAACGAATTTCGCGCAGCTTCATTAAGCGAATGCCAAATGCGAGTTTAAATATTCATATGCCAGGCTGGCTGCAAGCTAAGACTACGACTAGGACTATATCCCGAGGCTTGGATCTAATGATATACTAGTGGCAACATAAGTAACAGAATATCGGATAATCGAAGTATCGGAGTATCGAAGTATCGTAGTGCCAGCTGCTGTCGACTCCTGTGCGATTTCAAATTAAATTCAATAAATTCAAATTCATTTTTTTTTTGTTTTGCACATGCAAAAACTTGGTGAAATATCAACACTTGCAAGGGTTGCCACCGTCTCTGCTGGTGCTGTGGCAGGAGGCGGGGGCAGGGGACAGTTCTGAGTTCCACTTGATGCCGTCGCCCAGTCTGTGGCCCCTTGGAATTTATGCGCTCCAGCGACAACATATGGTCACGTAAATTCATGCGACAATATACGATGTGATGTCACACACCAACACACATGAGTCTTTATATTTGTATATGTGTGAGTGTGTGTGTGTGTGTGCTTTATTTTTTATGCAAAACGTTGTAGGGATTTTTTAATATGTGAAAAAGAGTCTTGAAACTGCCGCAAACTGTCGCAACTTGTTTGCTGCCTGCCTCACAGACTCCTCAGCTTCCACAGCCAACATTAGCAGAAACTCTGACTCCAAGTCTGACTTTGATTTACTAGTGACAGCCGCCATTCGCTTTAGTTAATAAGCGTGGCAGGCGTTGTACAATATTTTCAAAACTGTGTGGGGTTTAGGCCCTTAACTTAAGGGAAAACAGAAAGGCAAATAAATTCAGCAGATACCATGATTATCCGTTAAGAAAGAAGAATTTTAGAATGAATACCTTATATATGTAAAGGAAGATAGATATAATTTAACCCTCTACTAATATTTATGTAATAAAAATCTAACCAATTCAATTGCCATATTTCAATATTTGGAAATATTTAAAATTTTTAATTAAATATTAGATAGATATAATTAAATAAATATATAGATATAATTTAAATATTTGACCGTCTTTCTCGAGCTTTTCCGAATGTATGTTATGTAATATTTCAGATCTTGCCGATCGATATTGTTATGTTTTTCCCAAGTGGACAGCTGTGGGTGGTTCAGTTTTGTCTCTGTAGTTGCCAAAAGCTGTGTATGCCCCCTGACGACCCCTTTTTTTGTTGGGGCAGCTATTGGCCAAAACTTATTGCTGGCCCAGCAGCGTTTGGCAGAGTGTGAAATTGGCAAGCAGCAAAATAAAGAAACTTTGCCTTGTGGCCAGCTAAGCAGCTGAAAGGACGGATAGGCAGACAGAAGAAAAGAGAGAGAGATAGTGAGTAAGACAGAGCGAATGGAAGGGGAGATAGACAGTTCATAATTTTCAGCAAGATTTTCGAAAATATTAGTTAAACAAAGCATAAAGCAAAACGTTGCAGACGTTTCTGCATACAAACGTGTGCTAAATCACCTAAAAGCATGCAACATAATTCAGCAGGCAGCTTCTTGCCGCAAACACACACACACACACATACAAAAGCGAGCTTAGAGAGAGAGAGAGAGAGACAAAGACGTAGACTTGCGACATAGCAGCCCAAGAAGCGACGAAGCTTAACGTTTCCGTTTCCTTTATGCTCAAGCAGCATACGAAGGCTCACACTGCCACTCCCCCTGCCCCAAACGCCCCCTTTTAATGTCAGTTTCGGGTAGAGTGTATGGGAAGGGAAAGGGGCGCCATTTGAAGTACGTTTTGTTTTGCATGTGCATGAGCTAAGTGAATCTCGAGACTGGGACTGCGACTGAGAGTGGAACTGTAACATGGTCTGGGACTGGGACTGAGACCAAGACCGAGGATGAGACTGTTGAAGGGAATGGAGTCTGGGCAAGACAACAAGGTTGACATTAGCGTGCTCAGCGCACAACGAAACCCAATTAGAAAGAAGATATATGACACCAAAGTGAGGCGACGAAACAACATGAAAATGGAGCTGCTCCCCATTCTCCTTGTCTCCTCACTCAAGGATGCTGCCAGGACACAGGACACAGGACTCTGACTGCTTCGCGTGTGCTGAGAGGCCAACAATGAAGCGTGTAATTACAAGCGTAAACGGCGCCCAAAGACGCAGCGGTGGGTGGTGGTTGGGTGGTTGCTCCTTGCTCCCTGCTCATTGCTCCTTGCTTTTAGTCAGAACAAAAGTGTTCACATACTCGCAAGCGCGAAAAAGACGACAAGCATTTTTTGAAAAGGGTTGCGACTGAGTTATAGTAGGGTGGCAGTTGGGTGGTAAAGGTGGTAAGGGTAGTGAAGGTGGTGCACACGAGTGAAAGCGTCGCGGCGCATAATTACTTTACAAGTTCATTATAAACCATCATAAATCTATAAGCACCGAGCCCTGAAAGGATGTTTTCAAATGAAATGCTCAACCTTTGCCACTTTCTTTTGCCCCCATCGGCGGCAACTGTAAATTGTGTGGCACATCTGAGGGATGAGCCAAGAAACAATAGCAAGTAATTCACTTGCGAAAATGTTATTGATTACGAAACACACGAAATACGTTGACAAAAGTGCGAAACCAGCAACAACTGCGTTCAGGACAGAAGCTGAACTGTGCAACTGCAGCAGTACCACAAAGCACAGTGGAGCACATACACAAATTTTTGATAATAAATTGATATTTCGGCTAGATTTGTAGAAGAAATGGGTTAAAGTATCTGTGCATTCGCCTCTGTGTGTCTGTTGTTGTGCTGTTTTTGACCACTGTGCCTCTGTTTTTGTTGATTTTGCGCAAAAGCAATTTGCGCATAAATCTTCCAAACGACAAACTCGCCTGCACACACACACAGACTAACACACACACACACTCAATATGTGCTGCAACTTTCCAAATGGACGAGACAGGAATTGGAATTGGAAGAGGAATAGGAATAGGAATATGAACGCCGACTGCAGACTCGGAAATTAACTGCTAGTTTCACACGTTCCAGCAGCCAGAAAATAGAAGGGAAAAGCAGCTGAGGAGTGGAAAAAAGTCGCGCAAAACCAACTACAAAAAAAAAAAAAAAAAAGAAATAGGAAGAAAAAGGAAAAAAAAATACCTAAAAGAAATGTTGCAGTAAACTTTCACTTTTGCACACAGCAGAAACAATGGCAACAGAAAAAAGGAAGCTAAAATGTTTGGCTTATGCCAGAAAGCAGCTGCTCTCAAACCGAATTCCTCCTCTTGCCCCACCGTCCTGTCATTCCCAATGTGGTTCACCCACACAGTTGGAACATAAGTTTGTCGTTTAGTTTGTTTTTTTTCGGGGGAGAAGGGAGTTGGGAGGCGACAAATAAAAATAAAACTTCAAGTGCCAATTATGTGTGAAATTCCGACACTTTTGGCTTGTTTACTTTTATGTGCCCTTAATGAAGTTGCAGCTTCCACACACATCCATAAACACACACACACACACACATACAGCACACACAGCAATGTGTTATGTGAGTAAAGGTGTTGTCGTTTAACTTGATACTTGTACTAATTATGTGGCTTATGAGTTAGTCAAAGCATTATCTCTGGACACTTTTGATAGGCAAATGTTGTCATATTCTGAGGCGCCTCTGCCAAAATGGCTGCCAGCTAGCAGCAACAACACAATATAAAATAAAAGAGAAGCAAAAAAAAAAAAACCAAAAGCAATTAAAAACGCATTCGATGCGATGCCCCAAAGCGATAAGATGTGTTGCCACAGCAGCAGTGGCAGCGGCAGGCAGTTAAACGAGTGGGCGTGTCAAATCAGAGGGGCGCTCTCAAATGCAATTAAAAGATACAGATACCGAATGTATCTGGAAGATTGCGTGCGTGCACCCTCCGCATCCAACCAACATAAATAATCACATCTGCCGCTTATCAAAGCCATTGGCAGCCATTTTGTTGCACAGTGTAATTTATGTTTGACACTTGCGACTTGCTGCTCATTTTTATTGGGCGACACAACAATCTTTGAGCAGAGCCTGCGGAAATGTTGCACATTTCCGTTTCTAGTTTCAGCTTGCCACATAACTCTCCGTCGATAGACATCAAAAGCTGTCGATGATGTCAGAGAAACCCAAGCAAATTTTTAGTTTTTGTCTAATGAACTCTGAAATTGAAAATATATATCGCCCCAAAACTGCTCACTGGCCACTGGACAATATCATCATCATCATCATCATCATCATCATCATCTGCTACAGACTCCTTCTGCTTCCTTTTCAAACTCTGCAGCTGCTGAAGCTGAAGCTGATGCTGCCTCGTGATATGGAACAGCTTGACATCGTGCCACTTATTTATTTATTTATAATGTCCGACTTGGAGTTTTGTTTTTGGAATCCAGTCTGCTGAATAACTTCATTTGATGCTTTTGCTTGTGCTTTTGAGCTGCTAACAGTATCTCGTATCCGTATATGTATTTCTATCAGTTTCTGTATCTGTATCTGTAGCTCAGTGCGTTCCGCCAGCTGTCGCTTCTTCATGGAATCGAGCCAAAATAGAGTCGTTGATTATTTAAATGAAGGCACGACAGAAGAAGGCGTTCCACACACTCACACATCCCTCGTATCTATCTCTATCTATTTCTATACATGTCTATGCTGCCCTATCTCTATTTGTATCTGTATCTGTGAATATGGAAATGGCGTGTTGCGTGTTCAAATATTGTATTTTTTTTTCTTCTCTTTTTCGTGTATTTTGTTGGGGCGTTCGCATCGCTCATTAATTGAGCTATTAAGATAAACCCGCAGCGCTTTTTGTTCGGCTTCGTCGCGCTTTTAGAGTTTCAGCATTTCAGTGGGTCAATCGTCATCTGGTGGGGCGTCAGTCAACGGACCCTCCGAGCCAATGATGGAATTATTATACAATCCAACTTTATAAGTATTCAAGCAGAGACAATAAATTTCTGATGTATTCATTTTGTATTGTTTCTCGAAATGTTACTTTAATTGCCGTAACATGGCGGCCAATTCATTGAGACGGTTTGATATAAAACATGAAAGTGAAACCCACAATTTGATGGAAATATTTATATCATAACACGTTCTCAGAAAGTTTCTTCGACTGCAAAAACTCAAGCATAAATTTGATTAAAACTATTTTCAAGCTGAACTCGAGATCAACCAAATTATCAGTTGTTTTTTTTACTGATTTAAAAGCGAAATCTATGAATAGAACGTTTTTACAGGAGTTTTTACCACATGACTTGAGAGATTTTAAAAGAATTCAGTGAAATTCATTAAATATGTAAGTAACAAATTTTTATTATATCATGAAATCTCCTTCAATCCCCCCGTTGCCTCAGCCTAATTGCAATACCGTAAGGGCTTCAACTCATAACTCAAAATAAAATGCAGTGCATATTCCCTCTGCCCTTTTGCCACTGATCGCTGCCGATCACATGACCAGTGATCACTCGCTACGGAGCAGGCACAGGAGGCTACCTGTTGGCCTGTTGGCACGGCAGCTCAGGCAATGAATTACTTTAATGACGAGCAAAATGTCCGTCCGAATCGAGTGTCCTGCGCATGCGTGAGTTGCAGTCACCGCCATGCCATCAGGAAACCTGTTTCCTCAACCCATTTCACTCCACTCCTCTCCATTTCAAGTGCAGTTGCTGAGGCGGCCATTGAGCAACGCGCTTGCACCTTAAAATTGCCACAAAAAACATCAAAAAATGCGTGCGAGTTGCCCAAAAAAAGAAGAAAAAAATATAAAAGAATTAAGTTGAGTCCTAAGAGCGTACGTTAAGCTGATTTTTATCGGTTCGGCAATTTCACCTGAGGAATGGGTTATACATACGAGAACTCGCATATATATACTATGTATATCACAGCAGGCCGATCGACAAAGTGAATTTTCGACCACAATTATGCTCAGTTTCCGACAATTTGGTAGGTTGAACGCGCCACGAATTGTGCCGCACTTTAATGCTCAGTGCTCATCCTCGTCTGCACGCTTAATCATATTTGGCACATCATTTTGGTTGCCCTCGGATCATGGGAACGGAATCGAGAATGGTAACAGGGAATGGGAATGGGAATGGAAATGGGATTGGCCAATTGGTGGCTTTCAAGTGCAGTTTGCAGATGTGGCATAAGTCGCAGCACAAACTCAAACAAAGTCAATTACCAAAGTGTCACCAATACTCCCAGCAACTCCCTCCAGTTGTCAGTGTGTGTATCTGTGTGTGCGAGTGTATCTGTGTGCAATTAAAAGCTGATTGCCTGCGCCTGTTACAAGTATATGAGTTTGAGAAAAATTGAAATTCCGACTGTTCGACTGCAAGATGTAATTGCAGGTGTGTGTATGCGAATGTGCGTATGTTGTATGTGTGTGTGTGTGAGTGTGTATATTCTTGCAGCTGTGCACACCCAAAACGTGTAGCTCAAAATTTGAAAACCGCACAGAGACAAACAGACACATAGATACATTCATATGTACATAGTTGCAGATGTATCTCGAAGATTGCGTTCGTGTTCGCAATTGCAACTCAATTGCGCATTTGCCACCGCAAGCATCAATATGCAACATGACCAGAAATGGAGGCATTGACGGAGACATAGGCACATACCCAAAACCATAATCACGTCTGAGGAAACTGTGGCATGCCCCGACCCCAATCTCTCCTCCTACTCCCACTCCCACTCCCACTCCCTCTCCTTCAGAGCTGTACGCACTGGGGATTTGCACTCCCTGCGGCCAATTTAATTGACAGATTTAGTGCGACTCGATTGGCAGTGCGGAAAATTAGTTTTCCGTCTCGCAATCAGCCTCTGACTTTGACTTTCTGCGGCTTTTGTGCGTCTCGGGCGCATTTAATTGTTTTATCGACACACTCGAGAGTAAGTAAAATATATTTATACATATTTCCCCTATATACCCCCTCCCCGACCCAATCGTGAGGTGAAACACGCCCACGAGCAACACGCACGAAAATAGATTTAATTAAATTGCGAACAAACTGCGTGATGTTGTTGTTGTTGTTCGAACTATACAACAAAGTCCATGGACAGGAGAGAGGTTTGAGGGGAGGAAGGAGAGTAAAGAGTAAGCTGGCTATCACACACTCAATTAATCGATTTTCTATTGATTTGCTTTGCCTGTGAATTCGTGTGTGTGCCAAAGGGTTTCTGTCAAGACAATTTCCGGTTCAACGACTTCCGGACAGCTTTCTAAAATGTCCTTGACTCAAGTCCAAGTAAAA
The DNA here is from genome assembly GCA_951394115.2 of Drosophila phalerata. Classification (NCBI taxonomy): domain Eukaryota; kingdom Metazoa; phylum Arthropoda; class Insecta; order Diptera; family Drosophilidae; genus Drosophila; species Drosophila phalerata. The sequence goes on from OX596005.2 coordinate 10,235,663, forward strand.
GGATAAACAAGTTAAAGCAGACTGTTGACATCAAATAGACAACCCAAAAATGCATATACAATTTTATGATTAAGGAACTTAGAAATATTTGAAAAGTATTTGTGTTTGATGCTTTAATTTAGTTAAGTATATATACAAAAGCTATATAGATCGTATATTTATATATCTTCATAAGCTACATACATAGATATATCTGAAAGTATTTATTTTGTTATTCCATACATTTTAAATTCACTTTATATTTTATTACATATTTTAAGAACTGTTCGTAACTCCAACTATATCCCAGATCATAAGCTAAGATAAACGAATTACTAATAGTTCATTCGCATTGTAAATTGTTCAACCCTTTTCCATTTAAAAGATTCTAATTCCAACGAATTAATGAGAAAGACGCAACAATATTGTTGTCTGATTAGGTAGTGTTCTGGTCATGTGTCTGAAGACGTGTTCCGCGATGGATTCTTCTCACTTTTGGGCCATTGGCGGGCGCGTGCGTGACAATTTTATATAGCAGGGGGAGGGGGGGAATGGAAACAGCGACGTCAACAACAAAACATAAATTAGAGCACGCAGAGGGAGCGTTCCGAATTGGGAAGTTGCCTCGCAATCGAATTAAATATAAGTAGTAGCCGAGACCAGATAACACACATGCGCAATGCGTGTGTGTGTGTGTGTGTGAGCGTGTGTTAGCTTGTGTGAATGTTTCCCTAAATGTATCTGTATCTGTATCAGTGACTGAATGTGTATGTGTATATAAATAGTTATAATAGAAGCATAGATCACACGATGCGCCGCATGCAACATGGAGTCACCGTCACCTGAAGATTTATTGGCAACGCCCTGGCCGGGGGTGAGTCAGTCACCAGAGAAAGAGAGGGAGAGAGAAAGAGAGAAAAAGACAGAGAGTGAGTGAGATAAAGCTACTGTGTGGCAGTTGGCCAAAGACGTGGAACTCTCCGGCTCTGGTTCAAAGTTCGCTGCAGAAGGCAAACACGTAAACTGTCAAAACTTTAAATCCCGCAGGAATTTAAGTTAAAAAATACAACACGTACTGTGCGCCCAGGCGCAGCTGCTACCCAGAAGAAACCCCCAGTTCCACTCTCCCCACGACTCCACCATCCCATTCTCCATTCCCCATTTCCACACTGAAATAAAAAGTAAAATCAGCCGTCAGCAACGTAGACAGAACCTTGAAAATGTATCTCAAAGGCAACGAAAAATAGAAAATACGAGTGTTCCTCCAAAAAGATTCTAGTCTTTCCCTCAACTCGCGCTCGTCTAAATAATCTAAAATAAAAAAATTTCGCGCCTTGCCATACAAAGTTTTATTGTCTAGTTGAAGTCATACCTCTTCCCCTTCCATACCTCTGTCGCACATACCAGCATTTAAATTATGTACTTAGAAATACACAAAAATGCTCCGAAAGTCGACAAAAGAAAATGGCGCAACGCAGCAGGAGATGTGGCATCAGCACCAGAAGAGGCAAAAGAAGAAGAAGAGCGAGCCAGCAAAATGAATTTCGCACTTTTTCGCATAATAAATTTAAAACTTGTCCAGAGCCAAAAAAAAAAGAAGAAGAAAAGAATAACCCAAAGCTGGAAAAAAATAGAAGCAAACTTTTGGTAAAAAGTTTATTTTTGCATATACTATATATAAGTATATATGAGTATAGGCAAAGGATGATGAAGGGAGGGAAGGGCTTCAAAGGGGTGTGAGGAGGGAAAGGCGTGGCGGAGGCGCGTGACAAATTCCATTTAAAATTGTTGAGCTCAAACTCACGTACTGCTGCCTTCTTGCCAGTTGCCTCTTAAATAAAATGAAACTTTTGCCAACCTCAGCGTGATGTATTCCACAGGCGCAGGACATGCGCCAGGAGCGCCTCAGTCAGAGCGAGAGGGAGCAAGAGAGAGGGAGTGAGAGAGTGGGGATAAGCAGAGGAGCATTCGAGTAAAAGACGCACTGAGATTTAAGTTAATCAGCAAACAGGTTTAGTGTTATATAAATTTATATTTATTCGTTTACGTATTCACATTTTATTTCCTATATTTGCATTTTACGTCTTATCTTGGGTAAGAGGGTTGGAGGGGAGGGGTGTTTACAGCACACAAGAATGTCAAGCGAAAACTCGGTCTCTAAATCCAGTCTATCATTTGACTAATAAATTCACAAGTCACAGAAATCACAAAGTAATCTTGCAATAATCATAAAATGTGAGTCATATGTCTTGAATTTGAAAGACAATCAAGGATATTTGCATCTCATCAATCTGACGGATTAACTGCTGTAAAGTATCTAATAAATCAAATGTCACAAATTTGGCAATTTTCTCTCACATTAAATTAAATCTTTTACGTTCTTAGCAATTTAATAAATGCAATATTAAACAAATAAAATGAATTGTATCTGCATCTGCATGTTTATTTGTATTGTATATGTAGATAATTCTTTGTTGCGTGGTAAAAATTATATTTTTATAGTCTATAAAATTTTCTCGCCATTTATTTAACGTGCCCGTACAATGTATATGTATATGTATTTATTTGCACTCGCACTCCCCTAAAAATGTGAGCAGGAGGAGGAGCAATATTCGTATGCGAGTAAATGTGAAAGATAAATGCGTTTTCACTTTATGACTTTCGTGTCGGCATAAATTTGTTAATACCTTTAGGCCAAATTTATAACATAATAAATGCTCATAATATTTAACTTAACATTTTGCCAGGGCCAGGGCAACACGGCGAGTCGCCTCAATAAAATGCGAAAGTTACTTAACATTGTCCATTGGAGCTGAGCTTGGGGAGACAACGAGGTGGAGAGTTGCAGAGATAAAATCTCACAGCTCTTGTGCTTGTGATTGTGCATAATGCAGTTGCAATGAGTGTATGTGTGTGTGTGTGTGTGTGTGTGCACACACATAAAATTGAGTTATTGCACTTGAGGCAAATTAAACTTCATAAATATTTAAAATCAGAGATTAACACAACAGCAATAGCAGAGCACACACAGAGATAGTCAAAAGGCAGCTCAATTGTTGATATTGTTGTTGTTGTTGTTGTTGACGATGTTGTTGTCGGGTTTGTGAGCTGCCAATTAAAGTTGCATTACAATGGCATAACTGCAATTTAAGTGGCACACGGCAACATCACTGAAAGGCCTGACAGTCCGCATTTGCAACGTGCAACGTGCAGCATGCAACATGCAACATGCGGCACAGCAGCAAATGTTCAATTTAAAGTAACGATCTCGCCAAAGATACAAATGCAACAACTGCAAGAGCAACAGCAACTTTAAGCCACAAACCAGCCAACAGGCAACTGCCAATGGCAATAAAAATGAAATGTATTTTTTGTTTCTTTTTTTTTTGTTGTTGTTTCTTGTTCGCTGCCTACGTCAAAATGTTGGCTGATCGTTGCTGAAAAATTTATATTTATGTTTTGACAACAAGCAATGCACAACAACTACAACAACAACAGCAACAGCAAATGAATAGTCTGTTGCAAATTTTGTGAAATGATTTTTCAATTTAATATGCTTGTTGAAATGTTTATAAACGATCCAAATGAGGCAATTGAACCCACATTCGCTGTCTTTTGCTTTGTCAATGTATTCGAGTTCCCCAATATAAACAAATGACACCAGCTGAAAGCGTCACTTGAGCATTAGATACAGCTTGCAACATTGTTGAGCAATTCAAGGTTGAAGGGAATATATTCCCAAAAAATTTTGAGATATATATAGTCATGCTCAAGTGTCATTTCAGGCTGTTGGTATTTAAAAAAATATTTAAAATACTATTTAGTATATTTTTCTAACTTATATTTTATTTATTCTGCTCAACAGGCACAAATGGTCTGAGGAGACGCGGCCGACAGACATACACCCGCTACCAGACGCTCGAGCTGGAGAAGGAGTTCCACACGAATCATTATCTGACCCGCAGACGGAGAATTGAGATGGCGCATGCGCTGTGTTTGACAGAGCGACAGATCAAAATCTGGTTCCAGAATCGGCGGATGAAGTTGAAAAAGGAAATCCAAGCGATCAAGGAGCTAAACGAACAGGAGAAACAGGCGCAGGCGCAAAAAGCAGCGGCGGCAGCGGCTGCGGCGGCGGCGGTGCAGGGCGGCCATTTAGACCAGAATTAGAATGAATTAATCTGCATGCAGAGCAAAAATATTGTAACAAATAAACCATTTACTTAACTTAATTCAATATGAGTAATAACTGTACTGTATGGTTATTGTACGTGTATAATATACCATCAAGGGATTATTTCAAAAATGTTTTTGAAAAGCAACCGAAAATACGTAAAAGCAAACAGCAACAAAAAAAATACAAATTAATTTACTAGACTCGTAAGTGACAGATTAAAGTAGTGGACAGATAACAGATCGACTTATCTAGATGCATAAACATACATTACTATATACGAATACAAATACATACAAATACAAATACAAATTTAATTTAAATTAAATTCCACAAACAACAAATGAATCGATAGAAATAAAAACTATTTCAAAATTGTTTGCCTGCCTAAGATTTATGTTTAGAATACGAGCAAAAAAACTTTTATTTTCATAAATCCTGTTCAAATGTTGCTCCCCTTCTTCCCTAGGACCCCTTTGTTGCTTACTGCTATGTTTAAATTATTTTTTCGTAAAATATATAAAAATACTCAAACAAAATGTTAAAAAGAAAACAAATTAAAATTCTGTTGATATGAATTTTTGTAAGGCGCGTTTTTAAACTAATTGAAACTTAACAAAAATTACTTGAAAAATTTACAAAAAAAAAGCGAAAGAAAACTATTGAAAATTTAACTTAAATATAAATAGAATTTGTTAGCAAAGTAAAAGTATATTACAAAAACAAAAATAAAAATATAGAAAACTAAAAAAAAAATAAAATAAACATTATTATAATAATAATAATAATAATACAAAAATGTGTATAGTTCGTGCTTAAAGTTAATGCAATTTTAGTTAACTCTGTTTAATTTTAAATTAAATTGTTTAGTTTTCGTCTAAGCCCGCAACAACAACAGAAACAACAATAACCGCAACAACAAACAAAAGTGAAGCTGTTTTCTTTAAGTAATTTTTAAAGTTTTTTAAACTAAATTAAATCTTAATTTTATTATGTTTAGTTTAATAAAAAGCGTTTATGAGATTATCTGAGAAAAAATCAGCAACAAGCAGAAAATAACAAATTTGCCACGGCAAATCAAATAAATTATTGGTTTTGAAAAAATCTTAAAAAAAAATGAAGAAATCAAAGAAAAACGAATTAAATAATTGTGTTATTATTTTAGTTTCAATTTTTTGTTATTTCGTTAGTTTTCAGTTGTTTCAGTTCTATATAGAAGACAGCTTATAGTTCTTGAAATCGGTGGGAAAGTGACCATTGCAAAATTGCTTTTGATCTCGTTTCGTTAATTGTTCGTAAAATAAATCCTCTCGTTATTGATATCGATAAGCAACGAGCTGTGCTCGATACGAAACTCTGAGTTACAAATGTATCTTAAGATGCGTTAAAGTCTATTTTCCGTTTGATTCACCTAAGGGTTAACCCACAACCTACACAAGATGTATACGTAATTAGCGCATAAGGTTCAACAAATAAATTAATAAATAAATATATATATATAAATAAATTCACATATATTTATATTTATGTATTTTACATGAAAATCGAGTATAAATGAACAACAATAAGAGAATATTTGCAAGAGGCAAGAGAAAGTGCGAGATAAGAGATAAGTTAAATGTTATAGATTTTAATGGCAAACAAATGAAACATATACGTAAATATACAAAAGATGAAGAGCGAGAAAGGAGAATGTGGCTAAGAGAGAGAGAGAAAGGTCCTCCCCCGCCCCAAACCCCCTCCAAATAAAAAAAAAACAAAGATATGGAAGAAGAAGCTAAATATACAATACTTAAAAATTTAAATGTGAATTGTCGTAGCAACGGATATACGTAAAATGAAACGGAGCGCGTCAGCGTTAGAATTTATTCTACATTCTACAAACTTACCTACTACTTACACTTACTTATGTAATACATACGTACATATGTCCCCATATGTATTTGTATATGTATATGTATTAATAAATCGCTGCAATGCGAGTATTGTATTGTACATTTTTGTGGCTTTTTACTTTACCCTCAACAGCCTCAACCAACCAACATCTAAGTGACATTAATGTTTCATAATGTTTCTCTCTAATTCTGAAACCCATGTATAAACGATGCATCCGATAGGTTGATTTGAAAACCCCCTACATACATACAAACATATGTATCTGCAATATAAAAGGGGAAAAGGTATCGTTTATACATACTCGTATACTATGTAATTCTAATTTAACGCCATTCTATGTTAGCCCTGTAAGTTGTAAATTATCAATAATAACTATACTATATATACTATAAATAAAAGCAAAACGAACAAAAATACAAAAAACAACCAGTGAGAAAAAAAATAAAACCAATAAAAATTTGAACTAAAAAAAAACTCAACCAGCAAATTTTGATTTTTATTTTATTCAAAGAGGGCGCCAGTTACTACCGCCATCTGGCGGATTGCAAAATGGTATGTGTGTTGGAAAGGTGATTGCTACGAGTCTGCGCAAGATTAGTTCCATTGTTGTCCAAAAGAGTGCACCATGTGTAACGCTAAAGTATGGTCACCCTAAATCTGACTTTCACTTTTCAAAACTGTGGCGCCACCTATTATATACTTTGCAAAGCATAACAGCGCCACCTAAAGTTTTAAGAATTAAAGCAGATGTCAGATCAGTGATGCCAATTTAGCCTTTTCGCGGATTGTCGAGACTCTTTGCTATTTTTTTATTAATAAATAAATAAATTTGATGAAAATTAAAATTTAGAAATTAGACAAAATTAAAATTAACATTTTAATGAAGATTTGAAGTTCGTAAGTCCCCGGGAAGAGAAGATAGGAAATTTAATTCTGAGAAAGAAAAAAAATTATTCAAAAAAATCAAGAAAAATCTAAAAAAAATTATGCAATTATTTAAAAAATTCTAGAAAATCAAAAAAAAAAAAACGAAAAAAGGTACAAAAATAAAATGTAGCCAAATACAAAATCAAGCCAGATTTTTTTTTTTCGTCGGCGCCAAAAAAAATCAAGCCAGATCGCAAACTTTTTTCGGGATGGGCAACCCTCGAGACGCCGTCCCATAAAACGGTACTTTTTCTGCCATTGAATTTGATTTAAAGAAAGAAAAGTTCCAAAGTCAGCGAATCATAGCGACTGTCTGTCCTATCTGCAGGTAAGTGTGCCGGCTGTTTTAGTGAAATTTGTTGATTATCCTTTGCCGCCCATAGACGCTTGGCGATGCCACGCCCAAGGAGGTGGCCGACAAATTGGCCGACCTAATAAATAAGGAGGCTGACAATCCGGAAACAAGCAGCATCGATCAGGCTGCTCTGAATGTCAGCTTTCAATCTATTATCACATTGTGCACAAATACGAGCTGCCGGATGAGCACTTTGCAGATTTGCCACAGTTGCTGTCGGTTGAGGAGCCGAAGGCATTCCTTATGCTGCAGTCTGTGCTGCTGACAGATCACTGGTCACGATTGGAGGATCAGCTAATCGAGGGCAAGTGCATTGATGCCATTATTGCGGCACTGCAGCAGAACAACAGTTGCCTAGTGCATCAATTGAAGGCCACCAATCTGCTGGTGAAGAAGTTTCCCAAGCTGGAGCTGCTGAAGCTACAACTGGAGCACTTCTATCACTGCCAGGTGGGATCTAGAGAGGAGACGCTGACGCTTTTCAATCATTGCTGCAAGCAGCGTCGTCGGGCGTTCTTTTACTTTCGCCTGATTGTCGAGTTCTGGCCATGGACAAATCGCAACAAGTACTATCTGCTCAGTGTATTTAGCCAAGTTAATGTGGTAAAATCAAAAATAAGAAACTGTCTGGAAATAAAGACGTTAAATGCTGTTTTGACCATAAGGGAAATATATATATTATATAATTTTTGAAATATATGTTAGTATGTATTATCTTCTGAAGAATCGGATTGCGTCGGCACAAGTCCTGTTGCCATCTCTATAAATTACCCGACAAATATTTAGATCGACCGAGTATAAAATTGAGATATAAATAAATCAATAAAAAGGGTTTTAAGTGTATTGCTTAGCTATCGATATATAATGACGAAGTATGCTGACAGTTTTGTTATTGATTTTGCATCTGTAAATTATGGAATATCAATTGAGTCTTCTCTTTATAAACCACAAGTTGCCTGAGTTTGTCAAAAGTACTTTTTTTTTTTTTATTTATATATTTATTTAATGTATATTTACTCACTTAATAATAAATATGTTAATAAAAGATAAATTTTCGCGGCATTGTGCTTTAAACTATTTGATTTTTTTAATAATCAAGAGCTGACGCCAGTCTCTCTTAAGAATGCTGGTTGCTTGGTAACGCGCTCTTAAAACGTGTTTCGGAGCTGAGCGGGCTTAGAGTTTATATACTCTACCCGATAGTATCATACTTATGTTGTGTGATTTAAAAAACAAACGAAAGACGAGGCTGAAACCAAAGTAAAAACCATAAATAAAATATCACATATTGTGAATATAAACACCAATTGCTTCAAATATCGTTGCGAATAAAACCAGATTTAGCTGCACTTTAACTGATAGACCAGGAAGAGTATTTACATTTCGACTTTAGATAAGTATTTTGTGTACTTCTGCTTATATTAATTTGAGTTTTAATAATTCTGTCTCAGTGCGGTTTCTGCTGTCGATCGTCTCGTTTGTATTTTCTTCCTGATAGTGCAATCAACTAAATTAAAATTCGGTTAAACTATAATTGTTAACTTGTTTTAGTACAAATGAGGATTTTAATGGATTCATAATCTTATTTTAATCAATTCGATTGTAAAGCAGAAAGTATGATATCGAAAAACTTCTCAACACATTTATTGTTCATTTTCCTGATTCCGTTGAGTTTGAATTCAAGTGAGTAAAGTTCAAAATGATAACAAAATTCGTGCTATAAATAAGTAAATACATATAGATATGGAATATATACACTGTATGCTAATGTTAATGTAATTCAGAATCATTGCCTCTGTGTGTGTGTGATCGTGAGAGACATTGCAAAGAAACTTGATTTGAGCCAACTTTGGCAGATCTTGAATCTGGAGAAAAAAGAGCGAAGACAGTAAGAGAAAAATGACAAGGCAGAGTGTGAATGCTAGCTCTCTCTTAGTATTATTATCAATTTGACTTCAATGCGGTTTTCCCTCTCAGAAGATTCTCAAGGTATTTAAAAACAAACATGTTGTGGAATCAAATGATTGATACTCGATTTAGCATCTATATAGGTTATTTGTTAATACAGTAACTTAATAATAGTGTCAAATACAGATTGGATTTAGATATTGATAATAGTTAAATACAAAATTTTAATAGACACATAATTCGAATTTAAAATTTATTTATATTAAAAATTATTAATTTATTTAAACTCAGGATCAGTTTATGGAGCCTGCGGCGTTAAAGAATTTGAGTGTGGCAGTGGAAGCTGCATATCGGAGTTCGAAGTGTGCAATGGAGTTAAGAACTGTCCGGATGGTTCAGATGAGTCGGGACTGATGTGTATTAACCAGCGACCGTATTGCCCTGATCCCTACTTCCAGTGTAGCTATGGTGCCTGTGTGGGCGCTTCGGCCAGATGCAATGGGATCACCGACTGTGCCGATGGCTCCGATGAGACAGTGCTCCGATGTGGCACCGAGGATGATGTGCGGGATTTCGATCGCAAGCAACAGGGCAACTGCCAGTAAGTACTAGTTGTGATAGTACATAACAGTTTCTGTTAATTGATTTGATTTGATTTATTCCAGGGCGAACGAGGTCAAGTGTCCATCTGGAATATGCATTGACAAGTTCCGGTTTCTATGCGACGGCCACGACGATTGTGGGGATGGCAGCGGTTTTGATGAGTCTGTCACCATGTGTGGACACCTTGATTGTCCGGGCTACGCCTTTAAGTGTGCCACTGGCAGCTGCATTTCCAGCCAGCTGATGTGCGACGGCAAGAAGGACTGCCACGATGGAACCGATGAGGCACCACTGCTCTGCAACACCACATCAGTGGCAAAGAAAGAGCCGTCGGAGCAGTTGCCCCTACCGGATCAGATCGGCTGTCCACTGCCAGTGGGTGATGAGCGACCCATATTAACAGATTTGCGTGGCCGTATATTGACACCGCCCATCGTCAGGGCAACGGTGAAGTTCGCCTGCAGAGAAGGATACACTCTGGAGGGTGGTGAGAGCAGCCACTGTGCCAACCGGAAGTGGAGTCTGCCCGTTGTGCCAAAGTGCGTGAGTGAGTAACAGAAATTCCAGCAGTTGTCAGGATTTCTTCTCTATCCATATCCATCTTACAGAATACTGCAACTCCAGGAGAGATTCATTTGGTAATGCCAAGAATCAGTTGAAGGGCTATTCCACCAGGGCCACGTGCATTTATAATGGAGAGCACGTGAACTGTGACCAATCTTACCATCCGCCGGGAACTGAGGTGAAGTTTGTGTGTGCCACTGGATTCCGCTCTCTGAAGACCAGTCTGCCGGACATGAAGTGCCTGCCCAGTGGACACTGGAATCGCGAGCGTGAGCCATGCGATCAGGAGTGTGGGCAAATTGCCACGCCCATTAAGCAGTTCTCGGCAAATGGATATTCAATTAACAATACGGTGGTGCCCTGGCATGTGGGTCTCTACTCCGAGCTCAATGAGAAGGGCTTTAACTTCGTCTGCGGCGGCTCTTTGCTAACTCCGGATATCGTAATCACAGCTGCGCACTGTGTCTTCAATGAGGTGGTTTCGACAGCTTACTCAGAGGAAATATTTCGTGTGGTTGCTGCCAAGTTGTACAGAGGCTATGATGATCAAACAAACGAGGATCGCAGAAGACGTGTAAATCAGATCATGGTGGCACCGTAAGAGCTCCCTAAGATCCATTTCGATTGTGTTTGACATTTGTTTCGTATGATCTATTAGATCAAGATCATAAAGAATTGTCAAAATGATCGAAAGACATTGATCCAATCTCTAAATGTATTTATGATTATTCTTGTAACAATCCCTTATCAATTACAGTGGCTATAAGGGCAGAGAGGATAACTTCGTCAATGATTTGGCCCTGATAATACTGGACGATCCCTATGAACTGAGCAATGTCGTTCGACCCGTGTGTGTGGCCTTCTCTCAGTTTGCCGAGAAGGAGACCATTAATAACCATGTGTTCGGCAAATTTGCCGGCTGGAACTTCAAGGATAAGCGCGAGTTGCAGTTTGTTCCTGCTGAATCGCAAATGAACTCCGTATGCGTTGCAAGTCTGAGGGACATCAGTACCGACAAGTTCTGTATGTACACCCAGGGCAAGTCTCTGGCCTGTCACGGTGACAGCGGAGGGGGCTTCACTGCTGAGCGGGAGACAAAATCCTTCTCTCGAGATCCTTCTAGGCACTATCTATACGGAATTATAAGCAGTGCACCGAATGCAGGTCAGTGTGCCCAGAGTTTAACAACCTTGACGAATATTCAACACTTCGAGTCCTTCATCAAGGATGCCATCAAAAATAGTGAGGAAAACAGATCTTAATCTAAAATAGATACAAATTAATTAGCTTTAGCCAACATGATCTACTTTAAATATACATATATATAAGCAAATATACGAATTTTAATAAAGCATTCTATTCGTTACCCACAGAAATCAAAATTAAATGAAGATAAAAAAAATGTTAAAAAAAAAAATATTTAAATTAAGTTTTAAAACAAATTCAATTTCAAACGAAATAAATCTGTACAACATACTACTTTTTAACTGATCACAAGAAGCCGTTCGGCCGTAAGAAGCTTTTCCTTATCGTATAGTTTTAGTCTGTTATCGAACAATTTTGATTATACGCAATATCAATCGGCAACCGTAAGATTAAATGGATATAAAGTGGATGATTCCATTGATACTTTGATAGTCATTGAGAGAGATATAATCTATTCCTTGGAGTATGAACTTTTCTAATGTGCCCATCTTTTTGCTTTAGATACTCTTTTTGATGTTCTCAATGTGTGTCATTGTGAACATTTAACAGAACATCAAAATAGCTAGGTTAATAAATTAGGAACCGTAGTTATGCCTCTGTCTTGTTCTTCGTATCTTCAACTATCTTTCGAACCATTTGTAATTTTTTGCCAGAAGAACAACAACAACAAGAGCAACTACAAGCAAATTTTAGTCCACTTCTGTTTTATGGCAAATTAATGGAGCTACATGCTGACCATGTTCCAGGCTGAACTTCGTCCTGTCCGCGATGTCCACGTCCACGTCCACTCGAGCCTAGCAGGTGGCCTGCATTAATGGGGCTGTCAGTTACTTCCAGCTCTCCCCCAGGACGAATCTTCACTGGACCATGGATCCCAGCCCCAGCCCCAGCCCCAATTGCCGCTTGGTTGGAGCTGCTGCTGTTTGTTTCACACATGCCAAATGAAAGAGCCTTTTTTATTGTTGTTGCTGCTGTCGATTCTGTTTGTGTGTGGGTGTTGCTTTCTTTTGCCGAGTTTGCCATGTTGCCAGCCGGGCTAACATATTGGACATTTATTATTTTCGTGAGTGTTTTTGCTCGTCGGGTAAATTATAGCGCTGTATTTCCAACCGACGTACGGGCAGGAGAAAGGCTGAAAAGGGGGAGAAGGGGGAACTTCTATTACCAACACCCAAAAACGGCGAGTTCATTTGTTGCATTGTCGCGCAAAATTGGTTAAAACGCTTAGCTAGGTCAGATTAAATCTGCATTTCAGTCCAGTTTATAGGCTGATAGCACCAATCGGGCTACGAGGGGTGGTGGGTGGTGGATAGTGTGGTTTGGGTGGATCGCGGGAGTGTTAAATTAATAATTGCATAAATTTTACATGTGCTGTTGCATGAATTATGGTCGGCGCAGCATAAATCGCGAATAATGTGTGCACTGGCCGTGCGAATATTTATAGCTCCGACTGTAAATCATCAAACCATAAACGCACTTGCAACGTCTAGCGGTCAGATGGCAGCAAATACACTACAACCGGAATTTTGCCAACAGACCTGCGATCATTTTTCTGTACTCATTTTACCCACGGACTTTCATTTGAATTGACACTGTCAGGTTTGTTAGACATGATCTTGTCTCAATATATTTATAGTGTTAGAATAGATTTTAGCACCATTAAAATGTTAAATAGAGATCTGCCTCTGCTAACTGCAATAAATTCTATCTATAAACAATTACGCTTATTTTTTCTGTAATTTCATATTGTGGTCTGTCAATGGTATGGATGTGATGTGACCCGTGTTGACCACAGCATTGCATTGTTTGCACATTTGTTTGAGTTTCGAAAAATGCACTCTTGATGATATATGCGTGAATTTAATGAAGTCGCACAATTGATAAAATATATCGGTAAGGTATTTTGTTATTATTTTCATTTACATTTAACACGTTGTATATATGCTGTGTTTACTGTAGAATTAGGAGAAAAACGTTCCCATAAATTGAAATTGGCTTGATTTTAAGAAGTCAAAGAGTTCTTTAAATTCGAAGACATTTTGATAGTAATTTTGTAGCTCAACAAATTCGTTCTTCATAATTTATTTAAATAATTAATAATTCAAAATTAAATTATCAAGGTAGTTCAACGCTGTTTAACTATGTATTATGATAGAATTGAGCAGAGACTGCTTGTATATGTAGCTTTTTATCTAGAAATCTATAGATCTGTATACTACTAGAATAGTATAAGTTGAAATGGGCACACTGGCAATAGATGCACCCTTTTAAAATGAAGCACTTCCGGCAGCTGTGGCCATTATTCTTAATACACGCATGGAAATGAACAGAAATTCACCCAATAAAAGTTCAATGCCATAAATTAAGCGAATCCTTGCTACAGATGGAGATGGAGACGGAACTGAAACTGAAGCAGGAACTGAAGCTGGAGCTGGAAAGGGCAAGGAAACAGCTGCGGACCTGCGTCAAGCGTTGGATCCAGACGGGCGGGCAGCCAATGCTGCATTTCCTGCTGCAGTGGCGCCTGTTGTTGTGGTGCTCATGTCCTTGTTGCTGACCCTTGCAAAGCAAAATAGAGAACAAGAGGGGGGAAGAGAGAAAGACAGAGAAAAATGAGAGTCAGATAGATAGGCGATCAGTAAATACGTTTCCGCTTGCCAGCTAATATACATCCCATCTAGTTTCCGCAGTTAGTAGACTTTAAAGGAATTCAAATGGCCGAAAATAGAGAGTACATTAAGCTCAGCTGGTGCGCTGTAAACTCAGATACTTTCATGTTTCGTAATCATTTCAAATTCTATATTCATCTCTGTAAATATAGCCAAGTTAAAGGCGTTTAGATTTATAGCCGGGAGGTAGACAAAGTGTCTGCGGTTCGGTCAGTCTTCAGTCTTCAAGGATAGCTGTGAGGAAGCTGTGCAAAGCTGAAAGTTTGGCGCGACAGGCAGCAAAAAGTTGTCAGCATGCGAGATGAGAAACTTGGCTAAGTCAAAGTCAATCCTGCAACATGCTGTGGACTACAGAGGGAGCTGCGGGCCCGCAATGTTGTCAAGTTTTTGCGGTGCATTGCAGTTTTCCAGACGAAAGTGCAGCGCTTGCATTTGCGCCCCATGCCGGAAGTCGGAAGTACTCCATTCAATCTACGAACAAGCAGCAGCCATCAGTCACTGACTCCCTGTCTCCAACTCCAATTGCAGCTTTGATTCTGACTGCAGCTTCAGCAACGAATGAAAAGTTCTCTGTTTATTTAAATTCAGGGGCCAGACGAAGTCAGCTCCCAGAGACCCGAGGCGAAAAGTGCAGAGCTGCTGCTGTGTTTTCCAATGGCGTTTCCGGCACGAGGAAGATGAATGTCGGGCCACCGACAACACGATGACGCCAATTGTTTTTCAGCCTTCGTCATCTCAGATTGTTGATCCAGGGAAAACCCAGTCAAAAATAAACTAAAAACAAGACAAAAAGTACACTTTGTTACTAAGATACTCATGCTTGGAAAAGTTATAATGCAATAAGTTCAACAATTCGCTGGAAATGGTCTGTAAGGAAATGCTGACCATTCAACAGGATATTTTTAAATCAAAAATTCCAGCACCTCTGAAAATAAAGCCCCGGTTACACGAGCGTTTTTTCACCGCCACTTTTTTACCGACGGTAAACTTTGCCATTCACAATATTCGCACACAAAAATTCCATCGGTTAATTTCTCATAAAATCTGGCAGCACTCTATTATTTCTGTATGCATTTCAGTGACTTGAGGTTGACCGACACAAAAAACCGATGAAATAGGACGTGTTCTATTTCCATCGGTGAACGTCGGTCAAAAACCGACCCAGTCAAATGTTGTGTGTTCACACGACTTTGACAGCTTTTCAGCAAAAAGTGTCGGTGTCTACGGTGTATTCTGACGCCAAAATATACTTTACTATTACATACTTTCAAGGGCTTTGTAAATAATTTTAGAAATGCACAAAAGTATGCAATCTATTTCAAATAAGTCAGGGGTGTTTCTGAAATGTAAAAGATTTTTATTTATTAAAAAATTTTGCTATTTTTATTAATAAATTTGATGAAAATTAAAATTTAGAAATTAGATACTTTCATACTAAAACTGGATTTTCAACCAATCATTCATATGGCAACTATATGAAAAGTGGACCGATTTGTCCAGTGTATATAAGTCAAACCCGGATGCTTATTCTGTTACTTTGGTTAACATATCTCAAGAAACAAAAATATTTATCAAACGCACTAATTAGACTTTTTTTTGAATCATATATAAATTTAGCAGCTAATGAAACGGTTGGTCGAATATCAAATGTATATTTGATAAACTTTTTGTTTTTGGTATCTGAATTTCTATGAATGTTTTTTATGACTCTGTAAGATATAAAAGGCTCTTTTAAAACCTTATCAATGCTTGAGGCGATTTCCATATGACATGGCCAAATGGCTGTAGAAAGCGTGAGTGGTTTTTGCCCCTTAACGGATTTGAATCCATTTTGTGTACTTTCTTACTTACAAGGACTCACACACTCACATTAATGTCCTGCATAGGTGTAGGTGATATTTTGAAAAGGGATAAAGAGTCAACAAGTTCAACACACCCGAGAATCGTCGCCATCTCCCATATTGCAAGTGAGTATGTGTGCGACTGTGTACGTGTGTGTTTGGTGGAACATCCATAAGTGTCATGTTCGGTATCCTCATTCATCCTTGGCGTGCACGCACGTTTTTTGCGCCCTTTTTGTTTTATTATGTGCACGAATTTCTATATACATATGCTCTATATATGTATACACAAGTATATCTGTGTGTGTGTGTGTGTGCGTGAGTGCGAGCCAAATAAATTCCGTAGCGCTAGAACCAAAGATTTATTATCAAATTAAATTTCTGACAGAATTTATTGCTTTATCTCTCGCCAAACATAGTTCTTTTGCCTCTCGGCGGCATCAGCATCAGCATCAGCAACACCACCAACAGTCGCCAACATCCGTCCAACAAACCCAACAGACCCAAGCAATCCCAACCAAAACCAACCAATGAGTCCTGCTTCCCGAAAACCTAGCCACTTTCAAGCCCTTGCATATCCGGGATTGTTCCTGTCCTACTTCTCCGGTAAACAAGCAGCGCAAATTTCATTTTACGTTTCCTTTTTTTTTCTACATTGTTGTTGTTTTTTGTGTTTTGTTTATAAAATTTATAGAGAACAAATTTGGACAATATGCGCGCATTATTTTTGCGTGTTTCCTACATTTATTTGCTGTTGATAGCACACATGCATGTGTACAGTTTATAAAGTGCGAAGGGGCAACAAATTAGTAAGAGCAAAATAAGACACGCCACCTCGTTCCTCATTCATATGATAAATTGTCCTTGTCGCGTTTCCATAATTAAGAAGCAGCAGCTCCTTCCAGTAAAAGGAATACTCCTGAAAACTTCACACTTAATTTTCAATTAAGTTGTAGTTTGGATGAAAAAAGGGTATTTTACTATATATTGAAGTAAGATCAGTATAGATATATTTTCTTACATTTAATAAATACATAACTTACATATATTCATACGTTTTCACATGTACTAAATAATGTAATTAAATAAAATTTGTGTTTTTTATCGGAATGTGAAAAATATAAAAATAAGTGTATTGAGTACCGCTGTAAAATGCAACAGAATCAGTATAAGCAATCGAGTCAACAATTATCTATTATAGTCTTATTGACTAAGCAAGCGAAGCTGCTAATTAGTAGGTATACAAATAGCTTAAAGTCCTTGAAATCTAGTAGAGAAGTCTACTGGGATATTCTTTGAGTTGGCGATCTGCATTTGGACTCGTTAATTCACGCGTTGAGGGTATAAATTACATAATATACCCGAGGCGGGACACCCACTAAATTAAAAATGATATAACGATGCCGCGGGTGGCAAATAAAAGTGCCGTCGCGTCGGTCTCTCTGAAGGCAGTTGAAGTTTCCTAATTAATTTCCATTACAACGTGCCACGAGTTGCAAATTTGCAACGCACGCTGGAGATAAAAAAACAAATAAGAACTCGCGACACAAATCCAAAAATACATGAGAGGACCTGCCCATGTGTGGGGCAGGATTTGGTGGGGTGCAATGGGGTGTGTGATTGTGTGAGTGGGTATAAGTGAAGGCGATTAAATTAAGTGGCGCATTAACAATTGCAGTGGCAGGAACAAAACTAAATCATTTTGACGCCACTCGCGTCGCGTCACAATTCACACAAAATTCGTGTAGTGAAGTTGCAGGCTTTTAGCCAATTTGTCAAGCTGACAATTGGCCGCACTTTGAAGGGTAGATGGTTGATGGGGTTGCAACACCAACAACAACAGAGCAGCGGCAGCTTCTTTAGACCAAAACGTGGCACTCAGTGAAATTGGCTCATTTGCATTCGAAATTTAAATTAATGCAAAACCGCTGAAAATGGCAAAGTTGGCCAAACTTTTGCTACCGGCCGCTGGATGCCGCTTGCCACTTGCCACTTGCCACTTGCCGCATTCGGTTGTTGGCTACTGCTGGCTGAATGGCTGTGAAGAGGACGGTGGTGGACGAGGGGTGATCATAAATATTCGCTGGCGCTCGTTAGAATGGACGCGGACGCGAACGCGACTTCCTTACTAACTACGCACGGAAAATCAAGTGGGAAAATGCTGCGGCAGCAGCTGCTGGCGCAGCAGCGGAAAATATGTGGCAAGGACCAGAGCCAGGCAGCAACTTTCTTGCCGCAGTTCCTTATTTCTTATTCCCAGGAGCCGCAGCATCGCCCATGCCACCAACAACAACAGCAAACAGAACAACATTAGGAGCAGGGAATGGGGAATGGGGTTGGAAGCGTGGGGGTATGTGTGTGTGTGTGTGTAAGTGTGTGTGTGTTGAGAGAGCGCGTAGAACATCTTACTCGCTTTTTAAAATGTCCAATAAAAATTGCCGACACATTTCGCCCATATTTCTTCGGAATCCCATATAAATCACGCGCTGTAATCCCTCATGCTATCGCCGCGTCGTCTTCGGCTGCCGCTGTCGACTTTGCCACAGACCAGAGACGACTGCGGGTCTGCCTTTGGGTTTGAGTTTGCGTCTGGGCTTGGGCTTGGACCTGGCCCTGGGGTCTGAGTCTGAGTCTGAGTTTGAGTCGGGGAGCCTTTGGGTTCGGGGTTTCGGTTTCGGTTTTGGGTCTGAGTTTGGCAGTTTTGGCAATAAGAAAGTTTTTCTTTTCTTTGGTATGGTTGGTTCTACACTGGCTTTGTTTGGGTCCCGTACCCCATCTATAGAGTTGTGACTGGGAATGAATTTGGGTGGTGGCTTTGTAAGTCTGTGTGCGTGTGCTCCAAGGCCTCATTATGGAGCCTGCGATTATTTGAAATTGCAAAAGTTTATTCATTGTGGGCGGGCAGGAATGTGTGGCATACGTAAAATTGGAAGATGTATGTGTTCTGCACAGATAAATCAATATCAATACATGTGCTGAATTCAGATTTAAATGTGACTGTCTACTGCTACAGTTGCCAATGTGAGTGTATAGAAATTAACAGTACCATTAAAAAGGATTCGAACGTTTCTTAAGAATCTGTTTTTTTTTTTCATCGTAGCGCATTACAAATAAATATATGTATTCTGAAATAACCTCGCCTTCGAATGCAATACAAATAAAATAAATTGAGACCCCTAGCTAATTTTGTATAATTTTATTTCGCGACAACTCTGTCAAAAGTGCATTGAGAATTCTTCCTCTACAGTTTCTTTTGCTGGAATTATTAATTATTAATTATTATTATTAAATTAATTTTTATATTTAATAAGATTCTCATAAGATATATCTGAAAAAAAAGAGATGAACTAAACTGACCTTGTAATGAAAGGAAACAATATTGAAGGTCAATGTTAGCAATATTTATATACACAACTGACAGGTGAAACATTTGAAAAGCAATGGGAACAATCAGTGACCTTGATCCAAATGGGAAAATAAGTCGCATTGCCATTATCTTTCCATTGTCCATGTCCGATAGAAATAATAGACATTACGCGTTATTGGGTCACAGCCAACGCACTTTTACTTTCAGCCGGCTCACACAGGTAGTTCCATTAATTCGGCCATAAAACAATGTACAATTCCCCTCCCTTGGCAAGAAGGTGAGAACCGGAAAGTGTCGCGCAACATTTTGAATGCTCGACTCATTGAAGAGGCAATAAAACAGAGATTTTCCTTGCTGCTGGGCTGACCGTACGGTGAGGTCATGCCGAAAATATGCATTACAAGAGCGCGACGAGGACAGAGAGGAAGACGAAGGACTGCGCTTTACCATATACGAAGAGAAGAGAAGGCGATGCCAACATTTCGATAAGATAAGTGGACGTTGCCAACTAAAATGTCATAAATCTCGGCGCTAAGGATGCCTGGTAAAACGAAGCGAAAGAACCAAAGAAAAATCAGAAGAAAGCAAAAGAAGATGCCAAGTGAAAGAGTTGTCGCTTTGGTGCTTTGGCTCTCGACGGTTAGGTGCGCCTGCCTGGGGGGCCTGAGGGGGCCAGCGGGGTCAGTGAAGAGGTCCAAAAATACACTTGACATACGAGTATCGAGTTTTGTCCGCGTATGTGTCACACACACACACACTCGCACACACACACACTCAAGAGTGCGCTGATTTATTTTCCCGTTTTGCAGCAGATTTCTTGATGCAGTATTCGTAAACTCGTAAGCAGACGGCAGGCGGCAAACAAGATGAATGGGATGAATGGCGACCGGACGGCTCTTGGCCGTTGCCGTCGTTTATTTGTAAAAAAAAGCATCAAAAACTAAAATAATAAAAAAAAACAATATAATAGAAATCCATCTTTGTTGTCGTTTCAATCTCTAAGAGTTCAGATTAAGCTTATGCGCATCCTCTCTTTTGGATCTAAAGCGAGGACAATTTTCCTTAACATTAATTGAGTGCAATTATATAATTGAAAAAATATTAATAGAATGTGGAAATTTTAATAGGTAAAAACAGTAATATTCTTAGAATTAAAGCAAGTAGCCTTCAAAGTTTAAGTTAATACTATAAAAATAAAATTACAATTATAAATTTGTATCAAAAAACAAAACCAAAATGAATGCTAAAATCAGAGCCACAGATTCGATGTTTCAACTAAACCTATAATATAAAGTATAAAATACAAGATATTAGTTTATCAACTTAAAAGACGCATTTATTCGAATAAATTGCAGATAAATAGAAATGTTACTAATTTTAAGACAATGCATTCTAAAGTAAACGTAATCCTACATTGTCCGCCATTTAAATGTTACAGGGTATGTGCACAGCCTCACATTAGCTAGCATTCAGAAGAGTGTGTGCTTATTATATTATGTATGTGTATGTGTGTGCATTTCCACCCTCATGGAATAAGGGCACTGCGGCGGTAAGAATAAGGACTCTCGACAAACGACGCCATAGAAATCCCTAATACCTATCATAGATCAACCATTTTGGCCATAAATTACATTTCGAAATCTCTAATTTGTTTTGCTCCAAAGGTGAAATCCTTTCTCAAAATCCCTTTTACTGACTTTTTCGTTGTCGATTTTGTTGGTGATTCTCTTGTGTGTTGATCCAAAGGAATTGAAGCGAAAATAACATTAGCTCGAATTTCGAATTTTTTTGTAGTTTTTTATTAATTTTTATTTTATACAAAGGGCAATTGTCCAATCAAATAATATATCTTCATTCGGCCATTCGAGAGTGAAGGCGAATATGAACAGCCGAGAATAAAAAGAATAAATTAACATGCGACTCACGAATAATGCAACGAATTAAAAGACAATATAATCAATTATGTTATTACAATGAAGTGGAATTGCCAAGGCCTGTTCACCTGATGACGCGAATTCTTTTGCATGCAGAACTCGAGAATTCCAAGAGCTTTAACTAAAAGTAAAATTCGCCGACTTGGCATAATTCACAGTGCTATTGCACCGATTCGTGTCTGGCATATTGCATACGTGCAAAGAAGTAATCCCGTCCCCGGGGCCGGACTATGCATAAATATAGAAGCGGACATGGTAAGGATCTGTGGACATATTTCAGAGGCGAACAATGCGTCGACTTGGCGATCTTGAGTTATGGGTTGTCACCTGTCTGTCGGGGCTGTCAAATTGAAAGTGGATTGAACTGCGGTGAGTATATGAGTACATGAGTGCGCTGAGTAATCGTAATCTTATCGATTGCCGATAAGAATATCAATTAATGTCAATCGATGCAACTTTTGTGCCCTGTGCCCAGCACTAAACACCGAGTAATTCATGTTCCGATCAGACACCCCGCGAGTTGCGATCAGTGGAGATCGCAGATCGTGTGTTGCAGTTTCTACAGCTTGCGCTTTTAATGAAAATTAATTGTGCCACCAAAGTCGTGTGTTTTGGTCGCATTTAATTGCATTTTACACTCGCATCCAGCGACTTAAGACGACTCCAGATAGCAGCTCGCACCTTGCTTAACTCGACGGTTAATTTATCAAAATGCAAAGAATTTACCCAGACCCAAACCCATATCCATACCCTTACGCATACTGTTCCCTGCTCAGCGTGTATGTATGTGTGTATACGTCCGTAGGAACAAGCACATGATTAATTTCTGACAAATGTGCGACACAAAAGAGATGTGACACACCTCGCAGCCAGATCACTGGTCCACAAGATGGCCGCGCTTGCCACAAACTCCGGTCTTCCCGGCATTTTGATCACATCTACGAACCTCCACTACGTTGGCTCTGTGTGACAAACTGGTACCCGTTGCGTCTCCATCGAGAGACGGCATGAACCTTGCCTGTGGCATCAGGTTCCACAGACTGCACACGCGCTCGAAATGATCGATTGCAGTTGCTCCAACAGGGCCAGAGTTAGAGTCAGAGTCAGAGTCGGAATGAGAGTCAGTATCGGAGTCAAATAAGGTCCATGGCAAAGGTTCTCCCATACATATATCATTCCTTATCAACTAGACAACTTTCGCACTAATTCGTACGCATTTTTTATTTCGAGAAAATAAACAGAACTCTCACTGATCAAGTAAATAAAATAAAATAAACAAATTTCACAAATTACACTATGCCAACAAGAAAATAATAATATTGGGAGATAAAGTAAAATATAAAGCACAACCTTATATGAGAAAACAATAACAGGCATTATCCCAAGATCATCTACAACTACACATTATAAGTATGATATTTTCAAAATGACCAAAAGTACTCTTCCGCTCCAACGAAAAAATCTGATGTCCTTATAGATTAAGTAAAGGGTGTCTTACAGCTGAACAGTGATCATCCACCTGTTAAACAAATCAAATGACTAAAGCTCACGAGAGCATTCTGACCCAGACATTTACATCCCTCTACTAATAGAGGGTGATATACACTTATACACTTGTATTATTATCTAAATAAAAAGATAATTATTATATGAAACAAAAAAATAATGAATGAAAGTCGCCAAAAATAGGATATCGTTCATTTGGAGACCACTAAACGAGACAATAAAGATAGGTCGAAAATGGAGCATATTAAAAAAAACGTTGGCGAGGTGAGAGCGCAACAAGCGTTCACATATGTGTGGGCAGTTGTCCTGGCTAAAAGGAAACACACAAAAAAACTTCATCCGAGTGAGTGGTGGGTGGGTTGGGAGGTGACCTGTGGCCGGTAGCCGGCTGTGCGGTGAAGACCCGGTGGACGCTGCCTGACCTTTTACCGCTTAATTGTGCAACATTTGCTGCCCGGCAATTATTTGATAAGCGCTTCACATTTGAACAGAGGCAAATAAATTGTCTTGCCGCAAAATAAATTCAAAGAAAACTGGCAAATGCTTAACTTTGGCCTCTGTCCTGGTCCACGAATGAAACTCTGTCCTGGCATTGCACTTTTGGGGTCTCCCACAAGGACAGCCTTAAGGAAATTTAGCTTTTTGAGTACATAAATTTAACTCTGTTCGCATTCACAACTACAAAACAATTCAAAAAATCCTGCTGCACAAAATTAATGAATGTGCGTCTGCGGCAACTCTAACTTTGCCTCACTCGTTAAATCCTAAGAGAGAGTCCTTAAGACTTGCCTTTTGCTTTTACGAACTCTTTGATTGTTGTATTCTTTCAAATTTAAACCAAGTTTAATAGAAATTTTGAAGTTTAATATTTTGTATATTATATTCTACATAAGTATATAGGTACAAATATACCAAAGTGAATAGTTTAAAGACAACCTAACTGCGGTACAAAGAAAAACTCCAGACTGACGAACCACCAAGCAGACAACCACATGAGAAACTTGGCCATAAAATTTAAAACATGGTTAAATGAGAAACAGAAAAACAAACACAATAAAGCCCGAACACGAGTTCATGAGAGGAAAACCACTCTAAAAACAAAATTAAAAGAAAACCCATACCATAGATGAAGTTTCCAGGCTCAAGACGAAGCTGAAAAGCCAATGTAACCACAAGGAACAAAGTTTTCATTTTTGGACCGGGCAAATCTTACGGCCGACCGAATTGTTCAGGATGTTCTGAAGGGTATAATGATGGTGTCGGCAATGGAGGGTGTTGGGTTGATTCTCGTGTGTTGTTTCGCTCGCACTCTCTTTCTCAGTGTGTGACAAACTATCTTAATGGCTTTTCGCAGCTTGGCGGCTGTTAAATGTGAATTTAATTAATTGGACACTTAAGTTAACGACATTTCTTTGCTCGCTTCTTTGACTGACTCCTCCGACTGCACACGGCGACGATTTTGATTAATTGTCCAAAGGAGAGCGCTCAGACTCCACAGGAAGCCGAGCACCGAGCCAAAAGACAACTTCGTAAGCTCAGTCCAGCCGAGGTGTTGGATGCTGCCTCAATTTAATTGATGACCACCACAAATGGAGGACTGTAAGCCAAACACAAAATGGAGTCATGTAGTATCAAATTATTGGTAATGTATAATTTTTCTTTTAATCCTTTCTGATTAAAATAAAAATTATATACAAAATATTTTTAAATAATATTAAATGTAATTAGTAATAATTTTTTATAACGATTCATAAAATGCTTAACTCTGAAAATTACCTAGTGCCACCGGTGTGTCTGTTCCATCCCGGTTTAGTTGTATTTCCCAGTTCACAAATAATATTTCAATGCTCAAAAATGTTGAAAATCTTTTACATATGTCAATGCTTATTTTTATAAACTCTTTAAATTATGACTTCAAAAGGGAACTCTTCTAAAATTATCAATCAGATTTTTTAAAGATATGAACTGGGATAGTGATCTCGAAATTTTCCCAATCGAGTACGAAATACCAAATTCAAGTAGGGGTTTTTTTCGCTCTCTCTAAAATAATTATTTTAATTACATCAACTTTTTGTCTCTTTTAATTTGTGTCTTTGTAATATGAATGTACTTCAAAAAAAGAGTTTTCAGCATTAATTTTAGAATAATTAAAACTGTATTTCAAATTTTTTAACATCATTAAAGTATTAACTGCTTAGATGTGTCACATCTAGTTATAATCATTTGATGCCAACATAACCATCCCACCGTAAAATTGATAGATGAGTTCTAAATAGACGCGTTTATTCCTTAATGATTAATAAAGCAATTTTCAAGTTCAAATACAACATAAAGTGCATATAAAGAGCTCGGGGCAATAACTCGTACTGCGAACTGCAAACGGAAAGCACTCAAACCGTCTGTGAAATGCTCAAAAATCCACTCGAGTGGAAACTCAAGAGCTCGTAAATTTCATAAGCGCTGCAAAAGTAAACGCCCATAAACAAAGCAATTTGCCGAGTGCCGCAGAATCAGTTTCTGAATGAAAACCACGTGTAGCCATAAATTTGACTGTGCTCTGAACCAGTTCGCGACGCGCTCCTCTAACAGGTTTCTCATTAGACCAGTGCTGGTTAAGGTCGAGAGTAAAATGTAGACGGAGTGCTTGGGAAATGCAAAATATTTGCATGTATTTTGTCAGTTTTTGAATTGTTAGCGGTTTCATGGCATTTTCCAACACGAAAAAGGGGCGGAGACTGATTGGCCGCCTCGCTCACACCAGTGCGATGGTCTAGTTTAATTACTTCCCTTTCTTTCTGCCTTCAACAACAACTCAAGCATATGCTTGACACAGAAACAGCTGCTCTCTCTCTCTCTCTCTCTGTCGCTCTCTGAGAGAGTGCGCAGGGTCAGTGTCAGTGAGTATGAATGTGTGTGTGTGTGTACTGGCAGAAGATGAAGATGCCAGCAATAAACCATTCCCGGCAGCTATAAAGCATTGCAAGAGAGAAAGCGCTATGCCAGCCAGTGTGCACGAGCGAGATGGCACACGGCAGCTGAGAGAGCGACGTCGTAAATTTGTGCGCGTGTGCGTGATTTATATCGTGCTGCTGCTGCTCTGCCGCTGCGCTGCTCCGCTGCCGCCGCGTCGCAGCCATCATGGCCGGGCAGAGCGCAGACTGCGACTGCGCTCGTAATTCTCCCGCTTAATGGTTTGTTTACATCATAAATAAATATGGCTGAGCTGCGAGAGCCGAGTCTGCGTGCTGGAGCAACTCTGCGTTTTGGCGCGCGTTCTCAGCTCGCTTGCCTTGTTGTTGTCGAATTCGCACATGTGACGTCAGTGAGTGTATGTAAGTATATTAGCCAAGACACGGTAAGGAATATGATCATCATAAATGATATTTACCAAAAAATGTACAATTTACAATACACGATATAACACGATATAACACCCTTCGTGTTGCTTTAAGAATTGTTTGTGGATTTTTATTTCAAAATCACTCAAAAATATGTTGTAAAATGATTATTTGCTCAGTTTGGTCAAATTATATCTGTGAAATAACAATTATATTTCTCAATCTTAAATAAAAGATTTAAAAATTTATTTTATAGGTTTCTGAAAAAATGTTTCACATGATACGCACCAAGGAAACAGTAATAACAATTAATTATATTTTATCCTTAACATTTCAGTCTCTAGTGATTCTTAATAAATAAGTAAATCGATCAATATATGTGTTAATCTGGCTACTTTAAATCCCCAATTTTGTTCTCCTGGTCTTGATTTAATTACTAAAAATTTTATTATAAAATTAAATCAACATCGCACAATGTTATATTTATGTTTGCAGGAAATGAAATGGTTTTAATAAAATAAAAACTTGTTTCTGGACAATAAAGGATTAAATTAATCTATGAATAGCTTGTGGAGCTTCACAAATTTAAAAATACATTATTATTGTTGCAATATGTTATTGAGTTAATTTTTTTTATCATATCAATAAACAATTGATTTGCATTGAAATTGCAAATTGAAATAAATATTAACATATCTATTACCTTTCTAGGAATACACTTGTCCAAAATTTTTTTGAAGAAATAAATATCATACTGTATATTGCAAAATATTTATTCATAAGACGGTCCAAGTAGATTAACAATTGCCGTCGGAGTTGCAACTGTCGAAATCTGTGCGTGCAACATTATGAGGCAGAATATCAAACATTGGTTGGCTGAGACATGGCCGTCAATGTGGGGAAGGGGGCTCAACCACTTGTGGCGCTTCGCTAATTTCACTACCCGAAAAATGGCACGCTCGATGGTCACACAATTACGGACGTAATAAAGTAATTTGTCGTAATTGCAATTGAGCCGAGGGCGGCAGATGCGACGTCGACTATATACACCAAGTAGCTGCCACTGCGAAAAGTTTGTCTTTGAGCTAAGTCAACACAGCCTGTTCAATCCTGGCACGCACCCCTTTAAGAGGCAACCGCCTTCGCCATCATCTTCGTCTTTGTTTCTAAGTTTGAGCTGTTGCCACCCTCTTTAACTTCTTGGATAATGTGTAGCAATGTCCTGGGCACTTGCCGCGCACAGAGGGAGATTTTAATTTAGCCAGGATTTACCTGAGAATAACAAAAGCGAAAAGTGAGAAGAGATGAAGAGAAGAGAGTAAGCGAGTAAGCGAGAGAGATAGAAAACTCTGTTCCAATTTTGCATAGAAAACTACTTAATTATTGCGGCCAAGCTAAGTCGGTTGCGGGTTGTGTGTGTCCGTGTCCGTGTCCATGTCCGCTTTATCCTTTCAGCAGGCTGTGAGTTATGATGTCTTTATGACGCTTTTGTCTGCCCGTTACAGTCACAGTCTCAATTCCTATGCCAATGCCAATCCTTTGTGTGTTGTTGCAGGATAATGAGCAAGTTAATTCTTATTATTATGGTTATTATGTGTGTAGTATGAGTCTGGACCGTTGTCCTGTCACAAACGTATAAAACATTCTTACACTTACACTAGCACTTACACTTACTCCCATTCGTATTCGTACTCGTCGTAAACATGCCCCATCCTTAACAAGTGTTGAGCAATCGAATTCTGGCAGAAGCAAATAAACAAACACCACTTCATGGAACACATAAAATGAGTGTATAAAAAAACAAATAGTGGGGCATGTGGCAGGCAAGTGTCGACCCCCTTTGGATAAACAAACGCCGCCTTCGAGCGCCCCTCAACATTTCGTGTGGCACCTACCAAACTGTAAAACACAAAAAAATAAAAAAAACAAGGCAACTCTGGAAGTGGCCAGTGGGAGCCACTCGGTCTCCCATCATCATTTCTCTCGGGCTGCCTGGATTTTCTGAGCATGCTGCGAATATTTCCAAATTTGTTTTTTTATTCAAGATTTTTAAACGCTAGATAAATAAACAATCTATCGATGAACCCAATTTTGATGTTTTTCATTTTAAAATAACGACTATGAACTGTGTTTAGATATTTTTTTTGAAAATAGCAGCTATATTTCTTAGATTGCATGGAGACTAAATGCAGAGTCCGAAAGACCATTTAGCATATGGAGAATCTAATTTCGATCAAATTAATGTTATTTATATTTAGTTCTCGACAATTGTTTATACAAATATGGCTAAGAACTTTTGATTACGTATCAGAAATCATTCTTAGTCCTTATATTATATTGGGTCTTTTCAGTGAGAGATTAACCTTATGTCTAGTTAGTTGATTTTAAATAAATGTAATGATTAAAATAACTATCCCAATTCATTAGTTTACTATATTTTTCTAGCATCAACTTACTTTAAACACTTATTAGCTAAACTAAAATATATTGATATATATAATACAAATGATTGTTAAAATTTAAATGTTTAATGATAATTGTAATTTTTTAATCATCCACAATTTGTAATGATTTTAACTAATCTCGAATTAATTCAATAATTATAAATCAATACGAATTCAATAATGGACTCTCACAAATATTATCTGTAAATGTACACTACACTAACACTCTCAAGAACCAAGAACAACAACAAACGAGAAAGCACACTCAAAGTCAAACCCCTAACATAAAGAGAATTCAAACAATTTTCAAGTGATGCCAACTTAATTAAGTCACTAAATTTATGAGCTCCTTCTGGCTGGCATTGGTTCTGCCCCGATGCCACAATGCTTATGGGCGCACACACATTCAATTCCAAAACACACACACAAACCCATACTCTGAAACTTTCAATATCAAATACAAAATATGCGCGGAAGCGAGAGCAACTCAATTGACACGCGTCGTATGATACATCCATATAGACATCGTTCTCCCTGGGCTCCACAAACTGCTCAAAACTCCGAAAATGAAGCTGTTCCCGCATTCGCATCCCCAGATGAAAGCATTCATTGAATCTGAATGTGAATGTGAATGTGAACGCGAGTGTGAATCGAGGAAGCAGCACGAAATGACGACAATCGATGACGATCGATTTTAACGATTTGTTTTGATATTTTTACGATTATGGGGAATCGTTTGCACAACATAAATAGAACATAAAACTCCCATTACAGTTGCCAGTTGGCATCTCAGGAAAGCCGACGGGGAGTGCCTATCGGCTTGAGAGCGGCGTAGTTCCTAGATGGGGTTCCGTTTCATTCAATTAATAATAAATTAGCTGCAAGTGGCGTCGGTGTGTAGAAATCTCAATGAATATTTCCCATTTAACGGTGTATGAATTGCACTTTGGTGGCATTATCGCATCGACTTTTAATTGCCCACCCTGGTGCCGGATGCATGTGGCACTTACCGCATGCCAAGCTCACTTCGTCCTGCTATTGCACGACTTGTGAGATGTGTTCCGTTTGCATAATCATAAATCATATCTATGTTATGCGCCACATGCATATGATGCAACCAAAAAAAAAAAAAACAAAACAAGACGCAAAAAATTCAAAATTGCATTTAAGCATAATTTTTTTGTAAATATTTTTGGTATGTTGTCCTTGTTGTTTTATGATGCGTTCGTCCTGCGTCCGTCGCATATGCAAACTACGCACTCCACGTGAATTTTCGCAAGTCTCAGTCTCTGCCTTCGCTTTAAATTCTGCCTGCCTCTCGAATGGTTGCTTCTCCTTGGTGCGGCGACATATCTGGAGCAAAACATAATTTCGGTCCTTTTTTTTCTTATGCCTGGCGAATATTTTGTCTGCTTTTATGATTTATGGCATTCGGCACAGGATGCTTAGACAGCGGCAAGTGTGGCATGCAACACAAACTCAGCATATGAGCCACTCCATGCCATAAAAGAAATGAATATTCAGATCGATACAGCAAGACATATGTTACCATTGCCCAAGTCTAATATGACCTGGGTTTCTTGGATACTGAAATATGATTTTAAATATAAACTTTCTTTCCTTTTATAAGAAGAAATGAATACAATACATTTCATATGATTTTATTAATTATTTTGGATGCTGGAAATATCTTTAATTAATCTTTAAAATTGTTTCGCAAACTTAACTAATTCAGAGAACTTGCTACTCTCTTTAATGTCAAATTATAAAATAACTTAGTCTTAATAAATTTACTATTTCAAATTAAGTGGGTAAATAAATTATTTGTATATGTTTTAGTCGACATACATTTAGGTTTTCAGAGAATTTGTCTAAAGTCACGTGCGGAGTGGCAAATGTAGTGCATTTGTCATATTAAAATAGAGTGAGCCCAGTGTGGCTTTATTTTGTTGGTTCCCCGTTTAAGGATCCATTACCGTTTGTGGCCATATGTCGACCGTCAAAATTCAAAATGGCGTCTGTCAGCTGCGGGGCATCCATGTGTGGATGCAGCCGGAATTCGTGCTGGGGTGAATTCCACTTCCAATTCGAATTCCAAATCTAATTCCAAGTGCTGTTGTTGATAGATATGCTGGCAACCCAATTTTCTCGCACGATGCTCCAGCGTGTCCTTTGGCAGGAAGTGTTTTCCTAAGCCTCCGATGCTGTTGCAGCCATTTTGAGCAGTAGGCGTAACGGCATTCAATTGTGCATGCTAAGAAAGCCCGTTCCCCCCTCATGCCACAACCTCCAGCAGTTGCTGATAAGCCTCAATCGGGCACAAATCGATTGCCAGAACGCTGCGTGTGCAACATGATAAATGTGCGTGCTATCCTCCTTCTCCTTCATGGCAGTTGTCAGTTGCAAATGTATACCAAGAGTTTTCTATCTGCATGCAGCATGTCTCGTTAGTCCCCATTTTCATTTTCATTCTCATTCCCATTCCAATTCTAATTTCCACTCAAATGAAACGAAGAGACTCTACTTAACAAGCGCCAGTCAAGCGGTGCTTCTAGATAAAACTCCATGTGAGCCTAATCTAATTTAGGAGAACAGCAAAGTCCTCTCTCACAGTGATAGTCTTTTCAAATATAAATTCAAAGAAAATAACGAGGCTTAACCGATAAATAGGTTTAAATATAATTAGAAATCAACTGATATGGTCAAGTGCTTCTGCTACTGCTAGTTATGATAGATGATATAGCTAGTGCGGCCTTCCTTCACATCGGGCGTAGTTCGCTCCATTTTGGCCACCAAGGTTTCATTGATCTTCAGCTCACGCTGCAGGTCCATCATCATGGTATAGGAGATGCGCAACATGGGAGTGCCCTCTTTGTGCCACTGCTCGATGAGCTCGTCATTGGCCGCCAGCTGGTCATCGCTGGAGAAGATGTGATAGCTGATACGGCAACCCCGAAAGCCTCTCACCTCCACTTCGTGAATGGGTTTTGTTTCAGACACCCGTTGACGTTTTGACTGCGGCTCCAAATCATTGCAATTTTTCGGGCTTCTCCCGCTGCCGTCGGTTTTATTGAGATGCTCGCTTAGGGAGAGCTTGGAACGCAGCAAGTGAAGTTGACTCGTGTCCACCAGGAGCAGCATATAGTGCAGTTGTCCATCCGAACGCACTGTCTTCAGGAAAAGTCGAGTCTTTTCCTCGCTAATCGGCACTGCATCATGCAACAGATGCAGCATAAGTTGAGACACAGTCAGATGATCAAACAGATGCTCCAGTCGACCCACTTCATTCTGGCTCCGTGACGAAACGAACAACGTATCCACAAACAGCTGTACTGCCAATTGCTCTCCCAGAGATTCACCCACCAACTGGAGACAACGACTGCAGTGAAGATGTTCCCGATTCCGTATAACGCGCTTGCCCAAAATCAACGGACTAATCACAATATAGTTAAGGGCGTAGTACAAGTCACCCTCGCAGATAGTTGAAGGCATCTTGTCGTTGGAGCAAAAGTACTTCGTTGGCTTCAAGGTGTAGATGGGCATCGGTTGAATATGGTTAAAGCGACGTATGTCCACCAGATCCTTGTAGCAGTTGCTACACTGTAACCCACAGGCCATGGATTCAGTCAACTGCAGATGCAATCCCTCAATGACCACGTTCACTGTGTGGTTTTCCAAGGCATCGTCGTTGATGCTGAGCAGGCTGATCTTCATGGCCGTCTCGCTGTCAGTTTCCCTGTCCACGGTTAAGCCTTCCTCTGGATTCGTATTGATCTCAAAGAATTTGCCAAGGGGCGTAAACTGCTCAAAGTCTTGCTCGATCCATCGAATTCCATTGGACGTCACATCGATACGTCGTTGTCCGGTACTGTCATCTTCCGGGGAATTCATCATCAGCACATTGATCCATTTGCTGGTGCGCATTAGCGATATGACAATCAGTTCAAGCGGCATTACGAGTATGCTAACTGATTAGAGTTTTCAGTATTCGTCCCACAATTTTCACACTTTCGACTTTCCAAATGACAAATTATTTTGAATCATGGACTGCTTAGATTGCAAAGAAGTGTAAGTAGATTTTTTAATTAAAATTTGTCTTCAATTTAATTGATCTGCGAAAAGTTTTAAATATTTGCGACAACTTCTGCATACTCACTAAGATTCGAATATTTTGAGTTCTCTAGCAGTAGGGAATATAGACTTCTACGAAACGCTTTTATCATCATAGTCATACACGGAAACGAAATAAATCGAGAGCGAAATGAATGGCCTGAAAAGGATGAATGGTCAGTTTGAAGGCAAGGCATAAAAAACGATACGACAACAACAATAAAAGCAAAAGCAACAAAAACAATAACAACAAAAGCTAGCAAGAAATATTGAAACGAAAAATACAACTGACAAAATTTTATTTCGTTTTATTTGCAAAGCGGAGCACTCCATAAATTTTCGGGCGCTCAATATTGTTTCAGATCATAAATCATGGCTGCATTTGCGTACGGACGTACATTTCAAGCACACACACGCACACACACACACATAGAGAGACATGTGTGCACACATGAGATGCATTCGCAGTGGAGGAGTTTGGGAACTCCGACGCAACCTCCGTCTGCATCTGCATTGCCACAGACACAGATACAGATACAGATACAGACACAGACACCGACAAAATGTACCTTGTATCTGACATTGGGTTGCAGATGCAGCGCAAAAATCGAGCAAAAGGCCAACAAGAGCTACAACAATAACAGCAACAACTGGAACAACAACAATATCAACATGCACTCATAGTGCATTTGTATAAAGTCAATGTCGCTGCACTTGTGCCCGGCGCATCCACATCCACATTCACACTCACATCCATATTCGCATTCGCATTCGCATTCGAATCCGCATCACATCGAGCACCTCACATACCTCATCCCCTAAGCCTGCGACACGCCGCACAGTGGGCAAAAAAGCTGTTTTTATTCAATATTGTTTTCTATCAAATTACGCGAAAAGAATGTTATTCCCACTATGATTATTTCTATACCCGTTACTTACAAAATAAGTAAAAGGGTATATTGTATTCGTTGGAATGTATGTAGCAGGGAAAAGGAGCCGTCTCCGGTTCTATAAAGTAATATATATACTTTGATCAACAGTCGAGTCGATATAGTCTTGTCAGTCACAAAAATACGGAAACAATGTAAATAGTCCATTCAATTAACAAATTTTTTTGTTAAATTTTTTATTTAATTTTCATTTAATTGGGGAGGTAAAAAATTAATTTAAAAAAAATTTAAATAAATTTCCTTATGTATAAAACACTCGTTTGACACTAGAAATTTATAACAATCAAAGTTGCTAATTTTTGTATTTGATTGTTTCGATTCCCAAAAAAAAGTCTCGTAAACTACTATATATTTCGATTGTGTATTTTCAAAAGTCCATGCTAAAAATGTCCATAAAACCTTGTAGAACTAAGCGGATTGCTACATTTTCTAAGTGCAAAATTACAAAGTTATGGAAATTAGAATTATTTAAAGTCTTTAACAATTAATTTAGGGGCTATTTTGATATTTTCAAGAAGTTTAAACACAATTGGTCCACTGTGCGGGTATGCAAATTTAAAATGAAAGCAGTTCGCCAGTGTAGTTGCAAGTAAGTGGCGATGGTGCGGGAGTGGGGGTGGGGGGTGGGTCAGTGTCGACCAACTGAAGTGGTCTGCAAATTCACATTAACGCAAATTCCGTAAGTGAAGTATGTTGCATTTGCCGCACGTAAATTTAAAAAGCGCGGCACAATAACAAAACACTCGCATCGCATTCGCTTGCAACTCGCTTATTTACAAATACAAATACAGTTACAGATGCGACTGCATTTGGCGTCGGAGTCGGAGTCGGAGTAATTGAAGGAGTCAGCCTCCCAACACTCTGACCCTCACTGCTGACTCGTGCCCCATGCCCCACGCCCATGCCTCTTGCCCACTTCCTACTGCCTACTGCATGTTGAATGCTACATGCTGGCTACAGCTGGCAGTTGCATAGGCATTCGCATTTGCACTCGTACACACATATTTGAGATACATAAATCTTGTGGATGAGCGTGCAGCGTGCAACGCAGCTCCTGGGCAGCCGAGTGGGCGGCACAAAGTGGGGTTGGTCCAACACTTGGCTTGTGATTGGGGGTCAGCAGCTGTGAGTCAGTTGGAGCAGCCGAAATATTGGAAAATTTCTATAGCACTGGTCCTTTAAAGGACCTTAAACTTTTTAAATAAACAGCTGCAAGATGAAAAGATATTGAAACGTATCATAGTATGCATAGTCTGAGAGATTAGCCCAATGAAATTAAAAAAAAATCACTATTTTCGTTCTCTTATTTGTATATCCTTTTACTCTTTCTTCCTTATCTTAGCAATATTATATTAACTTCCTTTAAATCAATTCTTAAAGAGGTATTAAGTAATTTATCCTATTATTTCTTCCTATACTATTTGTGTTATTCGGTAAAAGTCCGCTGCCAACCAAATATAAGATATATAGTACTCTATTTAAAACCTATAACAGTCATTTTAACCCCTTTCAACATAATGCCAGAGAAGACAATCCTTTACCTTTAACTGACTACAGATGGCGCTTTAACACGATGGCAATCCATCTGCGGCACTAATAAAAGATTTCGCTAAATTGATACTGTCGATGGAGTAATTAAACTGCAATTTTTATGAGACATGTCGGACAGAGGCCGCTGCTATCACAGATCGAATAAATTATATTCGTTGGCTATTGGACCCTCGCACTGCTTTTACACGCACACAAATGCACACACAGTCATGCACAAATTTGTGTGTGTGTGTGTGTGTGTGTGTGTGTTTGTCTCTTGTGACTGTGGTGGGATTCGGGGTCGTGTGTGCATTGTTGGCCATATCCGTTGGCCGGTTCGTTTCGACGGTAAATTTTCCGACGCAATTTTGTCATACTCCGGTTCCGGCTGTGCCTCATTCTCGTACCTTTTACTGTTTCAGTTTCAGTTTGGTTTTGCTTTTGTTTTTGGCACGCAAATAAATTTTCAGGAAAAACTGTGCAAACTTTTGAGCCCGTCTGATTGCATTTTAATTTCCCAGTTCGTTATATTGAATTCGACTTTCAAGTTGGCACGACAACTCGAATCGACCCCTGTGATTGCCAGCTAATGATTGTCGCCTCCGTTTTGATGTCCCCACTGGCACTTGTGGGTTACAGCTCCCTTCTCCTCCCTTCAGTCGACCTCTTGATTTGAGTCGAAAGTGTGGCTGGCACACATTCAAATAATTTCAATGCAAATGGCAGCAAACAGCACAAAATAATAATAAAAAAAAGCGAAGAGCGAAAAGATACTCTATCCATGAAGTTGTTAATTTTTATGACGTCATTACTCGCCTCGTAAAATCCAGTCAACAGTTGGTTGCCTTGCTTCTGGAAGCAACAGGCTTCATTCAATTTTATGAACATGCTGAGATAGAAACTGAGACAGAAGACGGGTCTGGAAATGGGATTGCGAATCTGGACAAGTCGACTTCAAAGTTGTGAGTTTTATTTGCAACCGGAATTTTTATTGTTATTGCGACATTTATGACATTTACGAGATTTCCCTGGTTTTGGATCACTTCTAATTTGACTCCATTGTTTTCGGTGCTTGCTCGCTCAGTTGTCACCACATTTATACAAAACGTATGAATCAAGTCCGTCCTTCAATTTGTTGACATTTGAATATGTGACTCAAAAGGTGATAGTCTTATGTCGAGGGTGTGAAAATTGACAAATCTGACCCTGTACGATTTATAATGAACTTTAGGAATAGTGTTTACAAATTAACTTAATTTGAATTAAGAGACTGGCAATGGGTTAAAACATTATACAATAAAAATAATACAATTTAAGTTGTTTTGATATTATTAATAATTATGGGAAATTTAATAATTTATTGATTTATGAGTAAGTAATGATTTTATAATTGTCAAAAAATTTAGCAAATTTAAAATGTTTAGTACATGTTCACTATTAAAGGTTATTCTATTTATCTATTCGAGAATATAATGAAATATTAATATAGATATGTTGTATAATTTATAAGAGTTATGGCCTTATCAAATAGAATATGTTTAACTCTAACACAATGATCAATTATGAGTTCTACAAACATGACACGGCCAGTCCTTCAGTGCACAACTGTAATTAAAATTTATGGTTGAACTTGTACTCGTATATGTTATAGTCAGTTTTTTTTTGTCTCTGTCGATGGATTGAATTTCTGGTAATTTAAGGCCTTCATATTAGATGATTGTGAACGAGGTGATATTGAGGTGGTGGTTGTCATTCAATCTTCTTTCCACCCGCTGGGCAGAACATTTATGCGCCATGTTCTACTTATATTTTTATGGCCGCTTCCTGCAACTGAAAACCACAGGAACACACACACATACATACATACGTGTATAGATGCTGAATAAATAGAGAGACTCAGACATTCACCTCGGAGCACTCGAAAAGTGAACGAGGAGCATATTTAAAACATGGATTCTTAATTAGTAGCAAATGTATCCCATTTGTTTTTTACACTTTGGCAACGCGATTCACGTACACATGTATACACAGAGGTATAAGCAAACTACGGTATATATGAGCTAGTTAACACCCCCACGCCCCGTCACGCCCCTTTACCACGTCCGCACAGGCAGCAAATTAGTCGAGTGCCTGCCGAGCTGCGTGCTCCTTTTCAACTTTCCTCCGTTCCTTTGTACCTCCGTTCCTCCATTCCCATGTCCCCATTCGATGTCGACAGTGCGTCTCATAATGCGCGCTAATTAATCCTGCAAGGATCGGATTTTCCCGACGTAATTATATTTACAGCCGCCATGCGAGCTAAACAGCAACAGCAACACGAACAATACAGGATGCTCATCCTTGGTGGGGCTCAACAATCGCTTGAAGGGCTCTGAGGGGGGGTTTTATGATATACAGCGGCGTTTTGTACTTTGCCTTGGTTAGAGGGAGAGGGACGCTAAGAGGGGAAGGGACCTATGGCAGCAGCCTGGCAGCACCGGTTCCCCTCAGTCATGGCGCAGGAGCATGCGAGTCGACGTCGCCTCGTGAAAGGATACACAAGAATATTAAATTAATTTTTAAGTGCGTGCTGAAGACGCAAGCAATGCGAAGACGAACAAAGCAACAAAAAATTAATGT
Organism: Drosophila phalerata; assembly: GCA_951394115.2. Lineage (NCBI taxonomy): Eukaryota > Metazoa > Arthropoda > Insecta > Diptera > Drosophilidae > Drosophila > Drosophila phalerata. The sequence goes on from OX596005.2 coordinate 10,273,583, forward strand.
GCTTTACTTGCTTACGTCTATTGTCTGGTGGCAAGAAAACTTTAAGGATATTTTAGTACTCGATTACAGGGTGATTCAAAGAACATAACTACATCTAAGTGAATAGAATAGAATTTAAATCAAATTCTTAACCGTTGAATAGTCCTATAGAAATAAAGAAAAACTTGTTAAGATTTCAGAATTAATTTATCTCTCAAGAGCTTATATACGCTATCATCATTTATTTTACAGAGTTTATAGCCAAGAATAAAACGCTTGTTTGCTCCGTAGAACCTGCATAAAATGTAGCTTAGACTGTTCTATTTAAAAATTTGGAATCCACATTTAGCTTTACAACGAATTTCATGATCTGTACATTTTTACACATTAACCCTGTATATTATAAAGTTCTTGTCCCACAGATTGTTTTCATGATTTTTATTCTTTTTCGTCGCGAATATAAATAATGAGTACATTTTGTTTATTTAAGTTTGTTATTCCTCTTTTTGCTGTTGCTTTATTGCTTTCCACGCGGGTGGCTAACTGGCAACTGGCAGTGGTTGAGTTGATGGAGAGTTCGTGATGTTGCTCCATGGCAGATCCGCCGATACGTTGGCAAATTAGATACAGCAGTTTTGTGAGCTACCAATTCTTATACTTGGTTTCCTTTTTGGTGTGCTCCTTAGTATATTTAAGCAGCATAATGAATTCTGTTCCTTCTTCTCTTGTTCAGTTATCAGTGCGCGATGATTAAGTTAGCAACTAGCCGACTTTTGGACTATCCAAGTATACCAGAGTCCGAGTAGCCGAGTATAGAAAAGTTAAGTGATTACTTTTTGCTGTGCAGATTCAAAGTCCTGGCGTAAAGTTCTGCTCGTAAATTTATTAAGCAAAAACTTGGAAAACTTTCGACGGACAATGCATACGCAAGTTTTGTAATTGTATTCATTCAATGAAGTCAACTCGGTTGCTCACCATTTTATGCATTATTCATGAGTCCGTGCAGATGAGCTCGAACTTAATTGGAGCGCTCTGTATGTATACAGTGTTCCATGGACTGTGAATTTGTTAAGCTGCTATATGTTAACAAATTAGATCTGATAAGATATCCATCTATATACTTTACAATAAAGAGCAGAATCATATCTTGAACATATATGAATTTCAAACATAGAAGTTGGTCTGCTAGACAAACCCACAAAATATCCCTACTTATTCCTTTAAAAATAGCTGACAATAAAAGTGTTCATATTCTTCTTATTTAAGAATCTTGACAAGTTGAAAGAATCTCCACCCTTCAGACCAGATTAAGCTACAGGCCATGGTTAGGACCCGAACTCACTATCGGTATGTTGAATAAGATGTTTAGCACTTAACGAGCTATAAATGGCGAAATGTTCGTTGTGGTTCGCGACCGTCACTGCATGCAACTGGCGAAATTACAGAGAACGTGGACGGGTTTAGTGTATTTTTGAGGTTGGCTAGCAGATGGAAAATGCATCTATAAGATACGCACACGTCGAAGTACAAGAACAAAATGCATTCGCATAAAGCACACCTTAGCTTAATGCCGCGATGAATGGATTTATAACTGAGTGCGAACAGGGGCAAAGCCTTAGGCAAGGTGGTGGTTGGTGGTGGTGGTGGTTGTGGTGGTGGTTGTGGTGGTGGTGGTGGTGTCGGTACTGGTATCGCTGATAATGATAATGTGCTCGTCGTCAGTGTCAGCTTCATCGGCAATGCACTGAATGCATCGATAGGATAAGTTTCCTGTGTCGGTGGTTCCACTGAGCTCAAAGTGCCGCCATTATAGGCAATGGCGGTGCGATGGGATACAACTATGCAGTGGACTCCACTCCAAAAACAACAGCACCAACAATAACAACAACAGCAGCTGCAATGGCATTGCCGAAGTCTTTTTGGCTGCGATTCAAGCATTTGGATGCATAAATCAAACATTTATATGCGGCACAGCTTCGGCGTCGTTGCGACTCACATGTGGAACGGAGTTCTTGGTGGGGCAGGCACTTGAATGTGATTACGCAGCAAGAGATTGCAGGCTAGCTGGTTAGGTCTGAAGATGGAGATGAAAATGGGAATGGAAATGGAGACGAGACTCAACTCGAGTCGACTCGACTCGCCTAGAGTCGCAAAGTCGTCACACACATAAGCAGACAGTACCCTGACCCTTTCCTCTACTCTTTCCTCCCTTACCATTTCTCTGCATCGGGATCTGAGTCATGGCCTCGGTTTGGGGCATCAAAGGCGTCTCCGACGCGGCATGCACGCTGGAAATGAAGACGATTACTGTGACTGCGACTGCGACGGCGACGGCGAAGGCGACTGCGACTCTGACTGCAATGATGGATATTATTTCTAAGGCGAAAAGTCTTTGCCCAGCGGTGCTTTGCGACACCAAAGCGATTTGGACGTGATTGATTGCTTCATTGCGGCACAACACGCTGTCCAGGATTTGGCAAGGATTTCTGTCGAGTTCGGTTTGCAAGAATGCGACATAAATATTACTTATTTTCAAGTTACACAACACTGCAATGAAGTGTCGATGCAATTGTCATGATATAGTCTTCAAATAAAATAACATCTCATCTGATTTGCTTTTATTTTTTTTATTATTTGATTCTTATTTTATGAAACATTAAGCAGCAAGAGATTTCATCTGCTTAATCTAAGGCTCCTTCTTAGAAAGGGCTCTATCAGTTCTTCAGTGAAAGTTCCCAATTCAGTTCAAAACATACATACATACAGACCTTAACTTATTTAAAAAACAATTTTCATAAACAAGATTTCATTAACTGCAGACCCAAGACTGCATTTTGTATGCGACCTGAAATATTGTTTCCATTAAAATAGTTGGGCTTTTATTGGAGTTGAATGGAGAGCTGAAGAATAGTCTAATAGAGTGGAAATTCCGTGATGTAGCAGACTTCAAAATAAGTACTACAAATTACTGCTTTGCTCTAGCCCGAGTCCAACAAAGTTCTCGATCTCAGACACAACATTGCCAGGGTGTCTATGCAGCTGAATTGAAATGAGGGCAAAACTTGTAATTTGGATGCGTTCCAATGGATTCTCGACCAACTTTTAGTACGAGTACGACGAATCTGAAACAGAAGTACAAAATAATCTCTGTGTGTGTATCTCAGACTGTCCCTCTGACAGTCTCCCTGTCTGTGTGTCTACTTGTCCCATTGGGGCGCTTTTCAAATAATACACCCATTCAACTCAATCCATAATAGATGCGAATGTCCACAAGTAGCCGAGCACGGAAATGGCAGAAAAATCAAGGCGCAAAATATATGCGCAAAAATTATATGGAAAACATAGTAATTTTTTCTTTCCTTCCATTTTTTTTTCTGCCAACTCGGCATGTTTGTGCTAGTTCTTTTTTCGGCTAGCTGAAATTTATTTTTTACTTAAAACTTTCTGTTGTAAGCAATGAAAAATGGCAAAACAAACTTTCCAGCTTTCAGCGAACTGAATTTGTTTTTGTTGAAAGTATCGAATTGATTTCAGTTGAGGAAGTTTCGAATTTTCAAATGCAAACGGCTAATTTATGCGAAAGTTCCGCCTTCCTGCCTATTTTCCCCCCCTTCCACACTTCGTTTATCTAAGTTCCTTTAATGGACGCAGAAAATAAGAACATACTAAAACATATATTCCACAAAGAACTTTGTTACAGTAACAATAATTTAAAATAGCTAAACTATAGTCCTATATTTATATATTGTATATTCTTTATATTTAATTAACTTATTACGTAAGTAGTTAAGTTTTATTTTTTTTTTTTTGGGTTATAACAACTGATCAATTCAATTGTAAATTATGAGTTAAGTTGTAAAACAATTTTAAATATTTTAGTTTTAATTTTACATATTTTCACTTAGTTTATTACAGAAAAAACTTGGAAAATTGCAGTGCATGTGGTTCTGTTTAATCCTTTAAATATATTGTATTAAGCCCAAATAAGTATAATTTATATATTGTGTGAAATTTATTGTTTTGGAAATCAAATTATTTGCCAAACTTGAGTCAACAGCAGAACGACGCCACAAATATTATTCATTTGGCCGAACCGGAGCCGGAAAAAAGCCAAAACCGAGAGATCATGCGAGTTGAACTGCAAAAAACAGACGACAATATTTTAATAGTTTAACGCAAAACAATAAATAAAATAAAATCAATTGCCGGACGACAGGGCAGAAGAAATGGGGAGTTGGCTATAAACGCATTCATAGCTTGTTTTCTCTCTCGCTCGCACTCTCTCTTACTCTCTTCCTTGCTCTCTTGCTCCTTTTCACTTTCTGGGCTGATTGTTGGAACAAAAGGCAAATAACCAAAATCGCAAATAATACGACATGTTATACGACAACAAAAAACAATAGCTTGCAGCATGCAACAGCAACAACAATTGCAATTACAACAACAATTGCTGTAGTAGTAGCAATAAAATCGTTTGTTTCCGGCTGCTGGCTATCAAAGCTACTGGAATTTATTTTCGTATCGAACAACAAACACAGAAACAGAAACAACAACTGCAAATCGCAAAACCAAAGTGCAAACATTGCCGTTGGTCTTGTTGTAGTTGTAGTTGCTGTTGCTGTTGTTGCTATTGGTGTTGTCTCTCGATGCTGCTTGACTATTTGCTAAAGTCATTGCGGTGCTTTTGCCCCTTCTCTGTCGCATACGCCACACAAATTGCCCCCCGAGTCAACAAGCTTCCCAGGGGCATGCAACCGACTCTGCACAATGCCAACGGCAGCAACGGAAAACCACTACAACTACAACTACAACTACAACAGCAATAACTTCAACAACAGCAACTGCAACAACAATTTTAGTAATAATATTCACATTTATGGATTTGTAAGTGGTTCCGCATGACTAACCCCGCATCTTCTGAATCTCCTTCTCTCTTTCTCTCTATCCTTCTTACTCTCTTTCTATTCTCGCCCTGGCTCCTTAGAGCCGGCACACGACATCGACTCCAGGTTGGCATTGGTCGTGTAGGTCATTAAAGTTTCAATAAGGTTGGCTCTAATTTGGCTTTGCATTTTTGAGTTGTTTTATTGTTGTTGTTGCTGTTGTGGAGGAACTTAGGGGTGTCCTGTGGGTCAATTTCGGCTTACAATTCATAAGTTACTCCTCAGCTCAATAAACTTCTTTGCCTTGGAGGCTTGCGAACTACCGAAGCTCATGTGTAATTGACACTACAAAGTGTGGCAATCATATTGATGGCAAAATACATACAATTTTTGTATACATCATTATTTCAGTATATCCATTTGAAAATGTAATTTATTTAATGTGATAAGTATTTAGCTAGCATTTAAAATTAAAATAATATTGTAGCTTAACAATATATAAAACTAGTACATCCAACAGCGTTTTTAACTTGAATTCTCTATGGAAGATATAGCAACAAAATGTAAAATTTGGGAGCAAAAAATCATTTCCAAATAGATGAAAAAAATTCGGGACTTCGGAATAATATTAATGCAATGCCATGCCAAAAGTACCAAGTACAAAGTACTTGGTTAAAGTACGACTTTTCATTTGGCTCTCAGCTAATATATTTATTTTCGGGGCTCTGTAAAATGTTGTTAGTTGGATCAAATAGTTATCTTCAAGACCTTGATTTAAACTTTAGTTAATATTTGCATTTGGAGGAGTATATTCCAAAATTCAATAAAAAATGAACTCGAATTTCCTGAACAAAATGTCATCAGGGAAGCGAAGAAGAATTTATGTGGCGAAATAATTAATTCTGTCAACAGCATTTGCTGCAACAGAAATTGACGGGGTATAAATAAATTGGAGTGGAAAAAGTGCAGGGAATGGAATCGCTTTTCGATTATGTTAATTTAATTTCCATTGCTTGGGCGACATGAGTGGAACACATGCCGGCAATATGTCCAATGGCGCGGCGGGAATAAATCCAAATCATGCGATCCAATGATCACATTGTGCCGCAACTTGAGTTATGGCGCCGACCAAACATTCTCACTCACACACACACACAGACACATTCCCACACACACACACACACAAACACATACACACAAGTGCACACACGAGCTGACAAAGCGATTGGAGAAACAACATCGATGGCTGTTGGCAAATAAACTGCAGATGTGAACAGGACAAATAAACAAAGGACAAGCAAACAAAGCGACATCCTTTTGATTCAAGAAATTAAAGAGAAATGATGCAGAAATTAAACTCAAGCTCTTACGTTTTTGCTCTCTAGTATAAACTATTATATAAAATAATACAACTAACATAAAAACACGTTTATTTTTGCGCCCTTAAATTGGAAAAAACTAAACAGATGTTTAAAAAATTACAAAATATATTAATTTTTCCTAGAATTAGTTAATTATTGATTTAATGAGTTAAAAGCCTGAGAGATATAAAAATATAAAATAAATTAAAATGAATATATGTAAATAAACATTTTCTATTATACTTTGAATTTCACATTTAAATTAATATTAAATTAAATTAATAACAAGTTGTGGTTCAATACATTAAAGAAAGTGGTTAGTTTTAATACGACAAATAAGTATTTATGTTAAAAGGCTGTGATGGATTCCACCCAAAGTAGGCATATGTATGGCTTTTTGATTGTTGTGTTCTGCCTTTAAGCACACATGACTAACAGTCTGCCAGTCTGCTCGACCATCTATCTGACATTCTAGCCACAACAATCTCTGGCAACTGAGGATAAACATGAAACATTTTGGGCTCTGTCTGTCGTGTCTCGAGACGAATTTTCTTTATTTCTGTCTCCGATTTGAATTACGTACGATGCATGCGATTTCTTTCGTGTGTGCGTCTTACAATTTTGAATGCTATTTGTTTTATATGCCGTAGATTTTTTTCTTCCAAGTGAAATACGTTTTAATTTATGGGCCTTCTGCGTACATTATAAACTCTTGTATTTTACAAGCACTTGGCAGACTTCACCAGGATATGTTGTATTACAATGAGAATTAAGATTGTGCAAGCACACAGATAGTCAGAGAGAAATGCAGATTGAGGGAGAAATAGAATAAGATGCTTAGTTATATTTTACCCTTTGATCCAATACATAGAGATAGCCTTGGTATTAAATGATCGAAAATACTGATGAAAGACCGCATTTTATATTGACTAAACGCTCTGTAATAGCGTCATAGAAGAGACACATAACTATCTAAATTTGTTGGTTTCTGTTCCCTGTTATCTGCCTCTATTTTCTACAGACTCACACTTAATAAATTCATTAAAATAAAATATAATGCTATGAATCAATCTGAACTCTGACAAACGCTAATTAATGCCCTAAAGTTCAGCCAAATGATGGGAATGTGTGTGTGAATCTTTGACCAATGTAAGGCCACTTGAGCCAGATTCAATTCCGAAATCGAAAACCGAATCCAATGCTACCCTGACGAAAATTGCTTTTCACCATAAATTGCCAAAGAAATCGAAAGGAAACCGTGAACATCGTAAACAACATTTGCAGTTTTTTCATCGTGTTGTTGTTGTAGTTTCCCCTTGCTTTTGAGATGCTAAAGCAATTTGTAATTTTCCGTATTTCATTCGCATACACTTCATTAACATCCCCTCAGAGCCTGGCGCTAGCTCCAAGGAAGAAGAGTTTGTTTCAGTTTGCTTCAATGGCTTCTAACCAGTCTGCTGTCAAGGCAGTGGCAGGGAAAGGGACGGGGAAAGTGGAAGGGTGGAAGTTGAGTGTGGGATGCATCATTAGAGTCGTTGAGCATAGTCGTGCCTTGAAATTTACGTCCTCTTTTGGCGAAGACCTTCTCTAATTTCTTCAAGGATCCTGCCAGCCGCATGTATGCTCGCGTCCTGCGGCTGACGAAGAATGGAAGGAGGGGAAATTTCGCATCAGCGACAACGACACAAAAAGTCCTTGGCCAATGACAGCCATAGCCGCAGCAGAAGCAGTAGGAAAAGCAGTAGCAGTAGCAGATCCAAGAGCCAAGAGTCAGGAGCGAGGAGATGGGGCGGACTCAGGCTCAGGCCCAGGCTGAGACAGGAAAATGTTTTTTCACGATAAAAATGATGGATGACATCATAAATAACGTTGGAGTGCGCCCAAACAGAGGGTTTCCAGTGGTTGTTTATTTCGATATAAATGAAATTCTTCTTTTTTCGCCTTTTCTGCTGCTTATTTTGGACAGCAAACCGAACAAATAAAAACTTTCTGGGCCCCCAAACAATTTGGCAAGAAAAATACACTCACTCTCACACACACCAACACACTCACATACACCCAAAAGCGCTCTGAACTAGGCAATGCAAATACCGAAGATTCAATGCCCTAACCCGATGCTGCTGTTGATCCAAAACTTCTGCACATAATCAATGGCCATTAATTTGTGGGCGGGGCCTTGTTATTGGGTGGCATTTGTAATCACAGTTCCAGTTCCACATTGTATCTGAGATGTTTCCCGTCATAAATATCGAAAATTATTATTAATGTGCTCTGATGTTTCTTAGGCAGCCAGTCAGCAAGTCGAGACATCGTTGACTGAGCTTTTGTAAATTTACCGCACTCGAACAATGGGCGTGATTCAAAAAATATTCAATATAAATAATTTTCCTTGGTTAAAATATACTGTGAACTATTGAAAATACAGATGTTCTTTATATTTTTTTATTTTTTTTAAAGAGAGTGTGGTTTCTCACCAGAGTTTTTGTCTTCTCTCTTTTTATTTTACATATTAAACCAAATCTTCATTTATTTTTGTTTTTATAAACTAAATATTTTTTTTTCATGCATTTACATTTACATTTTTTAAGACATCTTTATGATTAAGGCTATTAAATTTAAAATATTTCTTTTCTCTTTATCCTACTCTAATTCGTAGTTTTTTTTTAAACATTGTAACCAATTAACAATCAGTATGAAAAGTTTGTTTCATTTAATTTTGGATCAACTAATTGAAAATTCCCCCCATTGTCCGACTTATTTTGAAGGACGAAACTCGAGAAGGACGACACACGGACGTAGATTGTATGAAAGTGAAAGTCTGCCAAGATGTTTCGATGTGTGTGTGTGTGAGTGTGTGTGGGTGTGTGTTGGTTCGCTTTAATGATATCCTTATAGCCTGCTAAATTTATGGCAAAGCCGCATAAATTTAGACGCGTTTTTTTCACGCTTTCACTACAAGGCAAACCTTATCGTATTTTTATTTTAATGGATTTTTTATCTGCCGCTGCTGATGATGACGTTGCCAGCGTCTTTTGGCATAAAGCAAAGGACCGGAGGACACACAGGACACGCTGAATGGCAAGTGGGGAAAAACCACAGTGGCCAAATAGCTGTGCACATTTCTCATTTTATTTAACTGTAACTTGATGCAGGGAAATGGGATTTAATAAGCCAACATTTATTTTAGACATTATTGATGACGGTTTATTTATCGTGCCCCTGCCACGACTCTGCTCAATTCAACTCAACTCAGCTCGGCTAGTGGCTCCATTAATGTGGAACTTCCCCTCTCCCCCTTCATGCTACTTATGCGGCAAAATTCAAAAGGATTAAGTCACACACACAGGCACACACACACACACACACACACACACACACACACACACACACACACTCACATACACATTCATGGGGAGACAAAGGCGCAGCCAAAAAGATTCACAGTCGCCGCACAATGCAAAAAAGCTTCTCTACATGGTTTTGTGCCCTGTCCCTCTCTTCCTCTTCCTCCTCCTGCTCCTGCCCCGTTTCCTCATGTTGTCCGACGATTATTCAAAATGCAAGTCACAAGCTCACTTATGTTTGTGTGTGTGTGTGTGAGTGTTTGAAAATCCTCGCAGCCATGTTGGCGTCAGAGGCACAGTCTCCTCTCCCTCTATTCCCGCTGCTCCTGCTGGCTGTGCTCCTCGCCTTAGCTTTAGGATTTGGTGCCGCGGCTGCTGCAACTGCTCCTGCACCTTGTCCATCTCCTCCAGCTGGTGATGCTGCTGCAATTGCTGCATGTAAATTCTTAAAGTAGTACTTAGCGCTATTATTTATTATATTCCAACAGTTTCAACACCTCTCAACAAGTAACGAGTCGTCGAAGGGGTTTGCGGGGGAGGAGCTGCTCTCAGCTAGCTGCACTTTCCTATTGTTGCGCACTGTTCGCATTGTTGTTAGTACTCCTCTTGTTGTGGTTGTTGTTGTTGTTGTTGTTGTTGTAGTTGCAGTTGTTGCTGCTGCTGTTGCTGCAGTCCTCGGCGATGTTGTGCAGAAATTTATGAATATTGCATGGTAATAAAGCGAAGGATTTCATTACTTCTGCATTTGCGACTGTGTGTATGCGTGTGTGTATGTGTGTGTGTGTGTGAATGAATGTGTGAGTGTGTGTATGTGTAGTCGGAAGTTCAACGTTTTTGCGAGTGTTTGAATGATTTGGGTGCCTTTAATTTGAGTCTCTCCCTGTTGCTCTTACTTCTAGAGAGTTCAAATGGTTGCCAGCAAAATACAACAAATTTCTTGTAGACAAATATGGAGTATAAGTCTGAAGATGGAATTTAATCATCCGCTGTTATATTATAGAATTGGCATCTTATTTATTTATATACGTTGTTAAATTATTTCTAAGCTTTTGTGTTTCCTATCTCCCTAAAACGGGCATAAAAGTAAGGGCAGTTTTATTTTTAAACAGTTCTTTGAATATAACTCATCTTGGTTCGGCTGTAAATACCATAAAGCATCTATTTTAAAATCCTTCGTGGATGGGAAATTTCACTGGCGGAGTCCCATATCAATGGTTGACAAAGACAGCGGGTCGCTCAGTGGCCACATTGACTGTGAAAACCACCAAAAGATTTATACGCCACATAATTCCGAAATAAAAAGCAGACCGAGGGAGGAAACGAGCAGAGGTTGACTGAGAAACAGAGAGGGGAAACAGAGAAGGGGCGCGACACTTACAACCGCCATAATCATTTCAATAAGAATAATTTAAATAATTATTAAAACGATTCCCGAGCGTTGATGACAGCGTCGACAATTACAAGCGACTCGAGCTTGAACAGGACATTTGTCTGGCAACAGGCCGCCAATTGTTCGTCCTCGTCCTGCGTCCTTCGCCGCATCCTGTCAGCTGCGTCTGGTTGACTTTTGATTGCCTGTAGTGCATTCAGCTTTTTTGTATTTGTGTGATCGTGTGGTTAAAAATTAATACGCGGAAGGATATGGCAGGCAATTCGTTTTCAGCTTCTCCTTCTGCTTCTGTTTTCTGTACAATCCTGCTCACATACAAAATCCAAATTCGGCAGCGCATTTCATTGGCTCATGAAAAATTTACATTTGAATAGACGCCTGAATATATTCCTGGTCTCCCTGCAACTGTATTGCTCGACTCCGCCGGACAGCTGGCGCAACGATCCTGCGGTTCGCGACCGCCAGGAAACTGCGCCAACAATGGACCCTGGAAGTGCGCCTCCGTGAGCATTTATGTGGCGTATTGTTTTAATTTTCAGCATTACGATTATATGAATTTACTGTGAATACATTCAAATAAATTCGACGAGCTAACAGCAAAAAATTAAACATTGTTTAGCTTTTGATTAAAGAATTCAATTATTTGCTGATTTAGATTCTAGAAGAACAATATAAACTTTTTAACATATGTTTTCCTTAGGCATCTAAAAATATATCTCCATTTGCAAATTTAAATAGCATATAAATATATTTTTCAGCTGAAAAGATATTCTTTCTAAACTCTGTTTTAACATATAAAGCTAGCTTTAAGCAAAATGTAAAATCTAAAATGGCAAATAAAGCAATATTATTATTATTATTCTTAGCATATGTATTTTTATTTCTCCTGTGTCGTTCAGTATTTGGGCTTAAAAATTTCAAAATCTAGCCAAAAATCCAATCGGCCAACACGCATTGTGAACAGTTGGCAGTTGCATCGTGTCACGTTCTGGGACAGATTCGGAGTCACAGCTTGTGGTTGGCGCGTGTTTAGGCCATGTTCCTCTCTCCCCCATCTTTCCGTTCTCCGGGCTGTCTCCTTTGTAGCCCTGGGGCAACCGCTAATGGCGCTCGCGCACTTTTGGCTACTTGCACTAGAGCATTTTGTCTTCCAAATTAATTTGGTGTCCAGCATACAACGCGGTCCTTTAGTATTGCGCAAGAGCAAAAAGGACAGCAATAGTGGACCAGGACCAGCAGCAGCAGGACATGATTATGTTGAACATTGCAGGCGAGCAGAAGAGGCTGAGATTCAGTGTCCATGTCCGCACTGCGCTGCTTCGATTCAATTAAAAGAAGAACCAGAATGCCAACGAAATTGCGAATGAAAATAGTAATGGAAACGGATAGCGACAGGGATACGGATACGGGTAGGGATAGAGATGGAGGTAGATTGTAGAGAGAATGATGTCGCCGCTGCACTTAATGCATAAATTCTCTGCTGGACATCGCTCATGATAAATTTGATTATTTTCAGCGATGTTGGCGATTTGCATGTATCTGCATTTAATCGATGTGTAAACTTTACTGCTTTGTAAAACATTCAATTAATTAAGAGTTAGCTCATTATGACAACATACAACATGGATAATAGTACATCGAACATCTCTATAAGGCTGTCGAACTTTAATAATGTGGATTCAAACAAGATCTTACAATTCTAAATTAAGATGCATAATGATTTGAAATTTCGTAGTCACATTATAATGTAAAGTAGATTCAAGTTATATTTTTTGTATATATGTTTATCTGTCATTATATTAATTATTAATTGACTAAACGTCTCATAGATATTGTTTGTAAATTCTATCTAGAATTAAATTGTTAGGCAAGAAGTAAGATCAAGTGTGGAGCACATTTGGCAGTTGTTGCTGTCAAAATAAAAGCCAAATGCTGTTGGCTTTAAATTGTTTAAACATTACGATGCATTGGGGAATTCAATGCAAGTGGCTGGAAAAAAGTTTTTCAGTAGGAATAAAGGCAAAAAAAAAATTAAAACTAGAAAAGGAAAGCAAAAGAAAGGCAAAACGTGGCTGGGCAGCAGCAATGGCAGTGGCAACATCCAATTATTTTTCGATTAGTTTCGCTATCATTCTTCAAAAACAACAAAAACAACAACAATGTGTATTTGGCGCATCGGAAGCCGAAACCTAGAACGAACCCAAAACACAAAACTCACCCCTCAGGACAAAAGGACTGGGTAAGGGTAGCAAAGAAGCGGGATGAGGAAAATGTTGTGTATGTGAATATGTGTGAGATTGTATGTGTATGTATGTGTATGTGAGTGTGGTAGGAGTATCAACAGAGCGGCAAAGTCGAATATAAATAAATAAAACATACAAAATGGAAATAAATCTAACTGAAAAGCCATAAAGCATTTTCAGCATTCGCAATTTAATATGTTCGAGGGTATTTTTCTCGCACGTAGCGAAGATGAACAACACCCACCACCGCCACAGCCACCATCAGCAATAGCACCACCACCAGGAACAGGAGCAGGAGCAGGAGCAGCGCAAGATGGTGCCTGCTGGCATAAGAAGCACGCAGGACGACGAAGGACAAGCTCGGCAGCTGGACGAGCAGACAATGGACAAGCTGTAGGAATGAAACGAAGAAGAAGGAGAATGAAAGAAAAAATAAAGAAGGGAATCGCATTTGGATTCGGATTCTTAGCTCGAGACACTGGGAATGTAGATGAAGATGGAGCGAGTGGTGCTGTAAGAGAATGCGAATGAAAGGAGGAGGAAATGGTGTGTTGTTGTGCTGGACGGTGGGGTGGGTGAGGTGAGGGGGTTTCGCGAGCGCGCTAAGTGTGATATATTTCCTAAGATTATATAAAATGTTTTATTTGTTCTTCTTGTTGCAACTTTTTCTTTTTTTGTTGATGTTGTTGTTGTTGTCGTTGTTGTTGCCAAGCAAATTGCGTGCGCATCAACAGAGCGGGGAGGAAAGTCGACGGAGATCCATGTGAAAGTGCGAAAAAAGGATATTAGGTGTATATCTATATATATATATAGTATGTAGAAGTATGTATATAAGTAGTTGAAGGAGCGTCGGAACGAGCGAATGAATTATTTCTTACCCTCATCTAAATTCCATGTCAGTTTTTCTTCTTCTCCTTCTTCCCTTCTTCAATTTTCGTTGTTGTTGTTTTGTGAAAATTGTGAAAATGGAAAGTTTAAGGCATTTACAAAACAACAACCACAACAAGACAGTGGACAATATATTAAATATTTTAAGAAAATTAATAAGATAATATTTTTGAATTAATATACAAGTATTAAAAATAAAAGATGTGTAAAAAAAATCAAAACTAAAAGCTTATTTTTAAAATGTCCACATTGTCTAACAACTTGTTTAAGTAAATGATGAGTAAGCCTTTGCCAATATTTAAAATCTAACAATTATAAACAAATATTGAGTAAATTCTAGCAAGACATTTAAAAATTGATTAACATAATTCAGTAATTTGTTCCACTGTGCTCCCATTCGTCAATTGTGTCACACTGAGGCCAGAAAGTAGGCAGCTTTTTGTCCACTGGGCATTGGATTTGAAGCGGACTAAAATATAGCTAAAGATGGCACCAGATGTGTTCAAGTTGGATTCTTAAGTGGCAAGACACACACACACACACACACATACAGAAACACACTCAAGCATACACATACACACAGTCACTTAAATTGCCTAAATGGGGCGCTTAGAAATTAGTTGAGCATTTTTTGTTAATTCTAGGTCTTCTGTTTGACGCGAGCTCAGATGGAAAAACGAGCCTGATGATGTTGCCAATGGCCGAAGATGGTGAAAAACAATGAAAACAACAACAATTTTTCCAACTTTATGCCAAGTTAAGTGGGTGATGCGCACGCTCACAAATTGATGGGTGTGGGAGGGCCGGAGAAGGGATGGGAGGAAGAGGGAGACGAAGTTGGTCTGAAGATGAATGTGCCGCAGCTCTATAAATATGTATGGGATGCTATATATTAAAACCGACTCGACTCGACTCGAGTCAACTCGACTCGACTCGCACAGAGCAAAAACTAATTTCGAAAAATACCAAAAGAAAACGCAGCAAAATGAAAATAAAAGAAAAGCACAACAGCAGCAACAACAACAACAACAACGAGTTGAGCTGAGCTGAGGGCGGAAGGAACAAGAAAAGGACATTTGTGCTTGCCTCTGCTACTTTAGCACACGGATACGCAGGAGTTGAAGGCAATGGCTCGGTTTTGGTTTCGGTTTTGGCGATGGAGATGGAGATGGAGATGGCAATGGGGGTTGCTCTGCAGAAGATGGAGCTGGAGCAGAAGAAAAGCAGAAAAAGCAGACCCAGGTCCTGGAGCCGACACAGACTGACAGGCAAGCTGCTGGCAGCTGCTGCTCCTGCTTCCTTTGCTCCCTCCTCTGTGTCTCTGCCTCTGCTTCTGGTGGGGTACACGAGGGTAATATAACACAACAAAATGCAATAAAGCATTTTGTGGCAACTTGAAGATGTGAGCAGCAGATGCTGATTAAAGGTGTGTGGTTGGGTATGAGTTAAGGGCGGCACTGTGCGGTGGGTGGTGGGTGTGGGGTGGTGGAAGATTGCTGGAGAGTTCTACACACTCTTCTCAACATACTCGCATATAGATGAGCGCTGCAGGAAAAGAAATGGGAAAACTCATTTGCCGGTTGCAAGTTGAGTGGCAAGTAGATGAATGAAATGAATGAAGGTGGGTTGCTTACAAGCAGGACAAGTTAAGGGGGGAATTGAGGGGGCTTTTGTGTTATTTTGCTCATTTAAATTGCGTGTACAATTGCCGGGCACTTCACACTTGAATACGAAAGTAGATAAAGTAATGTAGGAAACGACTGGAAGTAATTGGCTGCTGACTGTAATGAACTCACTCACACAACTACACACACATGAGCACACAGTTATACTTAGAATGCAATTTCATAATTGACCATAAAATATATGATCAGAATATGGCCTATTCAACAGTGCCAAGAAAATGATGTGAATAAGATATGTGAAGATACCCCATTAAAAAAGTCAAAAAACCAAAGGATATTTTTTTTTGCAACAGTGATGCGGTTTTCATTACCTTAAATTACGTATACGCAATTCAGATTTAAAATGGATTTCAGATAATAATTTAAAAACTACATTCTCTTTATTAGACGCACTACAAATTTCTACATTTACAGATACTCTGGATTTTGGAACGCGACAAAAAGTGCGGCCAGATGAACTAATAATTGAACAGACATTAAAGCGGTCGCTTTGGATGAAAGCCTTACTTTTGTGTAATGTAACACAGTGCGAGGTACAATATCATTTGGATTATAGGATCGATCCAAACAATTGCTTTTCAGATTGGAAAGATATCTAAGGCTGTAGTTAAAACAGTGTAAGTCTGAGTGAATAAATCGAATTATTTTGAAGTAGTCACTCTTGTTTTTGCCCTTTAGGAAATGCGAACTTGGGACAAGAGTGACAGCATCGTATGTGGTAATCGGTGAATCATAGAATGATGCCAGAATAGTATAATCCTCACCACTTCCGGTCTGCCACAGTGAATATTGAACACCTTTCTCAACCCTCAAGTCCATCCATCGTAAAATCAGATCCACGGTGATTTTACCATTGCATAAAAATTTAAATTCCTTTCCTGCAGCATATCTACAGTTTCCAGTGCTCTTTGCAAAAGTCTTCGGTTGCAGGCTTTTAGCTTTTTCTGTAAAAGGCTGTATGCCTCTTAACAATACGCTCGAAATTATCAAGAACTGCCAAACTCCATCCATCGCCCGTTTTTTAACTTTCTGAGGTTATTTCTGTTTGATTTATTTTCAAAATAAAATCTTTTAATTATATCAAAATAACTGACTGCAAATTCAAATCATTTTTTTGTGAATCTTAAAATACGGCGAATAAATGAAAACGAAAATGAAGGATGGAACGAAATCCATAATATATTCTCATATTAATATTACAATCAGCTGAATTCTCTATCTGCATTATTTAAGATTAAGTCCGAAGTTGTTTGTAAATTTCACAGTCTATGACTAATGGAATCAGGAAGATACTTAGCCTGATCAGATCTCAAGTCTCTTTAAGTTATTATCTTCAGTTGTACCCAAGTTAAATCAGCGGATGGACACATTCCTGTCCAGCACATAGGACCCACTTTGTATGTCAACATCATAACGAGAGCTGCAATAAAAAAAGAAAACCCAAGTTTGTGTTGTTGTAGCTACCTTGTTGAGTACCTGTATCTGTACCTCAAACTGTACTCATCGGATCTGCCTTTTAAATTTAGCGAAAGCCACGCGGATCGTGATGAGAATTGGCAAAACACTTTTGCATTAGTTGATCGGTGGCTGAGGGTGTTGTGAGGGAATGAGGAAAGGGGCAGGTGGATGGTGTAAGGCACTAACAACTGACAGACACAACATGCAGTTCTTGGCAAGCGTTACGTCCTCACAGCCACGCCCCCGGACGCCCAAATTGGCCAGAGAGCTAGTGAAGGCTTTCTATGGTCGCTGCCTAATGACAGTTTCGACAGTTTTGGATTTGATTGCTGTCGCATAAAAATGGAGTCTCGACGTTCGAGAGATCGACATGGGTCTGGGTCTGGGCCTGGTGAGGCATGGTAATGTGGTTGTTGACACTAATTATAACTGGAATTGCATGTGGCTGGGTGCCTGACTTGGGCGTGCGTTTCCACATCTCCACATTTCCACCTGCAGGCAACTCGGTCAGTTTTTCATTATTTTCATGCTGCATTTAGCTCACGTTTTAATTAAGTCGTCGTCGGAGTCGACAGTCGAGAGTTGCCAGTTGCCATCGTTGCGATTCCTCGGTTGTTTGGTTGTCGTTCCCTGCCTAGAGATGGTACGGAGATGCGGGGAGAGCGGAGAGGGATTTGGGTGTGGATAGGTTTGTAGTGCGGCGTTGCTGCACTTGCATGTAAATCTGCTCATCATTGTTGATGGCATATTACAATGCAATGCTCCTGCCACCTGACAACCAGTTCCTCCCTCCTCCCCCTTTTTAATCTTCCCGCTTCCCAGCAACGAAATGAATGCGATTTACAGTCGATGCGTCTCCGAGTTGCACTTGCAGCCTTTGGCATTGTTTTCTTTTTATGGATTTTCACTGGATTTGCTACTCGTGTCCGTTGACACGTAACGTTCAGTTTTTGGAAGATGTTAACACATTCTGGTTGTTGTCGTTGTTGACGTTGTTATTGTTTATGCTAATATAGTTGTTGCTGTTGACGTTGCCAAATTGCAGAAATGCTTTGGAATTTTTATTGTATGTAGACTGCTTATATAAGCCAAGTCAGAGACCACATTTATCTACCTAACCAAAGGCAGACCTACCGCACACACTCCCAGAGAATTCTGTAAGCTTTGATCTTCTGTCAGTGAATTATAAATAAAGATTTCATCATTATATTTCCTAGACAGATCATCTACTAGACGACGCGGGCGTTACGCATTCCGCTGCCAATTACTGTGCCCAAGAATATAGTGGGAAGGAGAAGTAAAAAAAACGTATATATGGATAATTGGATTATATAGGAAGAGATTTGCAATTCACTTTATAACTTTGAATACCTGACGCGAGCTGAAACTCAAATGCACTTGAATATGACAGACTTTATGATTGTTTATTTTGTGTATATAAAATCATTACCATCTTGTGTTTGGCATATTAAAGTTATCTCTATAAGGAAGTAATCTTTTTTTATTATTAATAATAAGTAAACTTATTGAACTGTTTCCTAATAATTTTTGCCACAATAAAAAAAGAATAGAATTACCAAACCTATCTTTTTTTCTCTAGAGAAAACACATCTATCATGAAGTCATCTGTCGCTTCTCGTGCCGTCTCTCAACTGAGCAGAGGATAATTGTCTTTTCAGTTTGTTGTGGGATTTGTGTCTCGTTCTGTAGGCATGTTATTGCCTTCGATTGGCAATCAATGAGCAACTGCATACATGGCTAAAACAATGCCAAAGATTCTGGAATCATTGAACAATTGCATCAGTTGCAAAATTGCAAAATACACTTGAAATACCAAAATGAAAATGCAATTTGAGTACGCAATGCACTAATTGAGGGTTCATGTATGGCATGTCGAGCAGTCCGTGGAATGGGAGTGGGAGGGAAGGGGAGAGATGAAAATTGGAATAGTTGTGGAACCCATTGGCCTATGCTGGAAACGTTATTTGTGAGGCAGATCTCATCCCTGGCACAAATCAAAGTGCCAATCAGACAAACTGCAGATTGACATCTGTCTGATTTGCATCTACCGAATTTTATATTGGGGTAGCTATCGCTCCAGCTATCGATGTCCTCCCTCAATCCCCAAAGACTCTTCAGCTGGTGGCCATAAGCGATTAAGTCTGTTGGTCTCCGGGGAGCAGGCAACTGAATTTGCGGGGGAGTAAAGTTTCCCTGCTTGTGTGTGAATGTGTTGATATTTTTCGAAGCTGAAAAACATTTTCGAAATTGAGTGAAACCGATTTCCCACAGGATTCATATGCCAATCTCTATCTGAATGTGTGTGTGTGTGTTTGTGTGCGTGTGTGTGTGTGTGTTTGTATCTCGGCCAAAAGTTTCCCTGTCAGTCAAGGCAAAACAAGTGGATTCAGTTTCTGACTGGGGTACAGCCTCAGACCAAGTCCAACCCACAATACTTGAAATGAAGAAAATGTGGTTTTGGTTACGGTTTTTCACTGTTTTTCTGCTCGCACTCAGACTTCCCATTCGAGGCCCAAAGCTACCCATCCACCCAAACTCTGGAACTCCTCCCTCAAAAAGCCCGAAGCTTGTTTGTGCTTCTGTGTTCTGCTTTTGGTTCTGCTGGTTGTTGTTGTTGTTGTTGGTGTTGTTTTTCTTTTTATGGAAATTCACGAAAAGTTTTCGTAGGCATTTTGTTTATTTGAGTTGCTGTGGCGGCTGCTGTTCTGTGTGGTTCTCTGTGGTTCTCTGTGGTTCGATGTGGGTTGAAGTTTTGTCTTGACTACCATTTGGCCGGCCTCTTTTATTGCGGTTCCTGCTTTCTGGCTTTCATTTGCTGATGTTGCTGCTGTGCTTGTTGTTGTTTATTTTATCATTATCATTGGCAATTTCTTTTAAGTGGTGCCAATCTTTTTTCACTTGTTATGCCCAAGTTCGGGGAGATTACCCAGCTCTGTGTGTGCAAATTTATTATAGTCATTTTATTCAATCGACAAATCGGAAGTGATTTTGAATTCATTATAGTGGGTGGACACAACTGTCCGTCCTCTTCCTTACAATGTCCACTTGTCATGTAGTAATATTTTCTAGAGTCTTGCTACCTACAGACAAATATACTCAAACTCAACTGATGATATTTTTAAATGGTCTAGAAGTAAATCTTATTTATACATTTAAGATAGAGTTCAAGTAACACTTACCGACAAGAAGATACCCTCGCATACATGCATTATTTCAGTGTCAATATCTGGAATATCTGGAGTTTGGAAACAAGAATAGTGATATTACACTACTCTCAGATAATTACACTGCCTTGCTGATTTTTTGAGCATTCGTTGTTCTATTAAATACGAATTTTATTTTCACTATTTGTTGTTCAATCTCAGCACATGGTTTTCTGCACTGTTGGTCCTTTTTATTCGCCCTTAATTCATATTTGATGTGAGCCCCACAAGCAGTTGATAAGGCTGTTGGCCAAGCCTTAAAGTTTAAGGCAAAGCCAAATGAGCGCATTGACCTCATAAATTACCTACACACACACACACACACACACACACACTTACGCACATACACAGTTCAGTTAAGATGCAATGCGGCCCAGCGACTGGCTTATGGCATTGGCGGGGCATGCCACCTCATAGCAGTTTTGGTGGTGGCATTTCACAGACACTTGCACTTTCTCCGCACGCTTAATGGACAATTAACCTTGATTGCTGACTGCGGTTCGCTCCTGACCTTGCACCACTAATGCCATGCGGCACAGCACTTGCTCTGTGGCAATTGCAACAATTATTGCATTTTATAACTGCCAACTGCAGTTGAGGTTCTGTTTCGGGTTCGACTTCGACTTCGGTTTCGGATTCGGATTCGGCAACTTATGCATTATTGCACACACACACGCTAACGACGCTGGGTAATTAGTGTCCCAATACCACCAACAACACCAGCAGCACTTGCCGTGATGGTGATGGTAAATTCCTAATGCTCAACCGTTCCACTTTCCGCCTTTTGACTGCAACAAGCTGGCCAATGGCCTCCTTTGTTCGTTGGCCATGTGCTCATTTCAGGTGTGTCTCAAACAAATCGTTTACTTTCGCTTTTCACGGTCACCTGGCAGCATCCCAAGGTTCGTTTTTGGACCCGTTAAATAACAATTGAACAATTGGATACAGAATATTCGGAAAATAAACTAACAAAACATGTCATGATTAAAAAATAAATTATTTTACTTGGAGTTGTACGTTTTAATGAAGTATTTACAAAATATCTGTTTGATTTCTGAAATTATTATTATTTTATTTTTAAAAAGACTTAACTTCCTGTCCACCTGATCTATTGCTTCAATCAACAGCATTCCACCTGTTGCATAATTCATCATTGTGACCATTGTGACCAATATAAAACCATGATGTTAATGAAATTTCATTTAATTACATTATATTATGAGCTTTTTAATTCTAATGAAATTACCCATAAAGCTACCATATAACAATAGCAGCTAATCTCCGAAATTGGAGGCTTAGGATTTTGTCCACAATGCCGAGATATATGAGGCTCATAATGAAAAATGTAATGAGAGGCATTTATCAAAAATCATTTGTGTGTGCGCGAGAGAGAGCATGTATCTTGTATCTTTTTATCTGCAGCGGCACACATAAAAAAAAATACAAATAAGAAATGAATATGTATGTGCGAGTATTTGATAATTTTGTTGTGTATCTTGGCCATGAACATGAATCTTTTTGGCTCGCAGAAAAGCCAACCAGCCAAAGTAAAATAAAAGAGAAGAAAAAGCCAACTCAAGTCGCAGGCTGCCTTAATATGTGGCATGAAACTGGGGGATCATCTTTAAGTTTTTTTTTGACCGACCGTCCGTTGGCCATAAATCTTCGTGTATATTGGACTTTTAGACGATATCAATGAAATTGTATCTTTTTATCCGCATTATTATAATATACGGATGCGAATGCTTTCGCGCCCGCCTGCGACTGTCCCCAACTCTCAGCTTTCAGCTTTCAGCCTGGCCAGCTACAGGGCCAACATGGCCCACCTGCCCCTGCCTCGGCTTCTCTGCTCTGCTCTGCTCTGCTCTGCGCACATTTGCAGATACTTCACGACATTATGAGATATTATTTATATACTTTTTTCGGCATTCCCTTTCCCCCTTCCTACTTCTCTCACACTCTTCATCTCTTTTTTGGTTGGGCCTTTCTAAATACTTAGTTATGTATATTTCATTATGGGGCTTGGCTGGCCAGGACATGCCTAAGAGAACTGTCTGAAAAATGCTCATTTTGATTGCAGGACAAAAGGAATTTCACGTGCGGGTGCCACAAGATAGATTGCCCCGCCTGCATATTTATGTGCGAAATATCTGAGATACAAGCAGTTCCTTATGCCGCGCCACATGGCAGTTCCTCCTCTGCGCCTCCGGCTCCGTCTCCCCGTCATCTACTTCTTATGCGCATCCTTGAGACAGCAACCGAAAAAATCCATTTAGCTACCAAGTAGCTTTGAATTTACCCTGTAAGTATATAAAATATATAAAAGTTGTATCACTAAAATCTAAAAATGTACATCAAAGGGTGAAGAAACTGATCCAAACTACTTAATTTTCTATTTAAACTAAAGTCCAATTTATTTTTGATCTCTTCACAACTAGAACATTCAATCCAAAGCTTTTAAATATTAAAGACAATTTTTTTTAAAACAAAAACCGACCAAATATGTGGTCTTAAATTTCTATCACTTGAATAGGACATGATCGTTATCTTTATGTACAAATTTATTTCTAAACATTTTCGAATATTTCGTCAGTCTTAGAAAAGAAGAAATAACGTATGGATAATTTTTACATCAAAAAAGTATCACTGAGATATGCACTTACAGGGTATCTTCTGGCTAGTCATTTTAATCTCAAACCTTCTCGGATGGTATTATTTGGAAACTCCTCCGTCGCCGAGTCTTGAGGCTCGCTGCGGTTACAGGGCCAGCTGGGGATGATGCAGCCACTCAACCACCCATCTCCACTCACCCACTCATTGTCAGTGGCAACAACAAGAGCAACAACAAAAACAACAACAATTGACGACACCCAGAATCACAAATCATATAGATAAGAGCACACAAAGGAATTTATTTCTATTTTGGCATTTTTCGGTCTCTCATTTTGCTTGTAATTTTTTTCCTCAACTGCTGACACTGTTGTAGTTGTTGTTGTAGTTGTTGTTGTGTGTGTCCTCCTCCATCGATATTTTCGGCTATTTTCACCCCAAAGTTATTGCGTTTTAGATTTTTTTTGCCTTAGCTTCCTACTGCCTTGGGCCGCCTTCCAAGTTGGCGAGTCCTAGCAACATGGCGAGGCGGAACGGGGACCCTCAGTCCGGGACTGGAGCACGCACCGGAAGCGCCGATAGCGCCATGTGTCGAGTGCGTGCGTGCGTGCGTTGCTCGCGTGCGTGTCCAGGGAGAGGCATTGGCATCTGTATGTGTTTGGGTATGTGTCTGTGCATGTGTATTGGTGTGCATGCTAGTGGCGCCTCAGGGTGTTGCCACATCGTATTTCACCACCCAAAAAGGTAGTTCCCTCTGTGTACTTCTCTCTTTGTCACTCTGCTTCTGGGTCTGCCCACTCCCATCCATCCAAGTTGTAGGCGTTCCGCTTCTTTTCATTTTAATGGCGCACACGCATTTGCTTTCGATACAATAGATATGAGAAAATATACACACATACTCACACATACACTCTCCTAACTACATATGTATGGGCGTTGTCGTATTTTATTTTTCCTCTTTCTGTGGCTTTAATATTTTTCATAATCATATCATTAGATGCACCCAATGGGCATAGTTTTTGACTCACTCGGGAATTTATTTGCCTGATAAGATAATAATAAAACAAATAAATATTAATATACACACTTAAGCAAACATACCTACTTTAAGATTGTTCTTCAATTTAACCCATCCATAAAAATACTAGATAAATAATAATTTCTGAACTTCCTCACATAATGAGATTGTAACCCAGTTTTAGTCTGTTGATTGAGTGTCTGGAGCAGGTGATAACACCATGAATAATCTGACTTTTAAAACAACTATTTCTTATAACAGTTCATATTAATTCCAAAAATTTGAGGGCAAAACCTTCTTTATTCATGAACTAAATATTTAATCAATTTACCAAACCATTTACTATACCTTTCAAATCACAATCATAATCACATAATCATAATCACAATAATCTTTCAATCTATTTAATCGTATTACATTTTTCGAAGGGATTAACATTTATTAAAACAGCACTGTCAATCCATTTCAATTTGTGCCAATTTCAAGAGTCGTAATGTCAATTTTTACGCCTGTGGCACGAGATCCATTTATATTGTTATGAGTGGATATGTGTGATTCGTGTTATTCCAAAAGGCATCAGATTGACTCGTCTGTCTCATACGAGATCTCGTTGTCATCTGACACTTGTCAACGGCAATTTGCGCTCGTGATGGCAGCATTGTTGGTAATGGTAATGTGGCACAAACGAACTTAATCAAAATTGTTGACGTTGGCACTCGGTCACAACATAAACGCCCATTGCCACGCCCACTGTGTGAAATACTTACATACAAAGTAAGCAATTGATGTTAGCATTAGCTCAGTTCACAGACAAATTATGATAAACGACTATTAAAATGTTGTCATATGTTCACATATGTCGACTGTATGTCTGTCTGTCTGTCTATCTGTACTCCTATTCTCATTGTTGTTGTTCGCGGCTACCGTGCGCCGTCAGTTGGCGCTTTATTTATTGACTCACCTGATCAAATTGACTGATTATTCGTATGCATGCACACTTTGGCATAAAGGCAACAAAAAACAATGAAACAATAACAACTTCAATTTCATTCATAACAATTGCAAGCAGACATATGAATACTTACGACAGAGGAAGAAATTATGCAAGAAGCTGCAACTAAGTATTTAATGAATTAAATTATTTTATTCAAAAATGTATTTAACGATATTAATAATAAAAATTAATTAAAATATAATACATAGCATAATATGAATTTCCGGAGTCGGGATCGTAACCGAAATAAATTCTTTTGCATGAAGCAATTTGGACAGTAATTTTGACTCCTATTTTCAAAAAAGGCTTCTAAATTCATTCTTCATTCAAAATTAATTCATTTCGTTAGTAAAAACATCACTGGAGCCGATATTTGTTTCCGTTTTATACCCAGGATAGTATACTTTAGCTTCCCTTTGTAATATTTATGTATTATAAAGTTACTTGTTTAAGTTTCTATCTCATACAATTTTACAATTCGGTTTTCTATCAGATGGGTGAAATTTAAAGTTAAAAAAATAAAGATAATTCAAGCAACATTTAAGTAATTTTGTTTTCACTTGAAGTTGAGCTAAAACACTGAGACACAGAGAGGAGATCAGTGCCGGGAAAAAGGGCGAGTGTTGTGGCAGGGTCACAAGCTGTGGCAGATTGGGGGGCAACTCCACTCGACGGCAAAATCGAAGCGACATGCGAAACAATTCAAAGTTTCACGTCGTAAATTTGGCAGTGGACTTCATCGATCACTTTTGGGTTGTTGCTGTTGTTGCAGCAGGTTGACTTATTTCGAGTCGAGGACGAGACAGGCTGGGTCCCAGAATCCCAGGTCCACCGACTGAACGGCACGCGCGTCTTGTTTTTCTGAATGTCGGTATATCTGTTATTTGTGTTGTTGTTGTGATTGCTGTTGTTGTTGTTGTTGGCTTTGCAGCACTTTGTTGAAACGGAAATGGAGACCGAGGGCGCCCGCTGAAAATATTTTCCAAGGTGAACACCACAAAAGGGACAAACCCAGCGTAAAACGAGCCGCAGTCACAGCTACAGCAACACGATTCCAGCTGAGCCCCCGCTAAAGCACCTTTCCTCTGCCCCAATCCTTGCTCCTTGCTCCCTGTTCCCGCTCTTGCAACCCAATTGAATGATTTAGGGGCGCACAGTTGTCAAAGAGCAGCGATGCGTACGGGTCTACTGCCGTGGACACTGGACCGTGGACTGTGGACTGTGGACCTGTGCGCATAGCTTTCGGTTCTGCCAGTTGTATACCAGAGAAGCATCCACATCCGCATCCACGTGGTTACAACGTTGGTGGGGCGCCAAGTACGCTTTTAAAACCGATTCATCCGCTCTTCAGATATTTATTGCTTCACATAATTGAGTGTAAAATTGTTTGGAAGAAACTTAAAAACAGCTGCCAGACACTGGATCCCACATTTAAATTGAGCATTGTTACTAAATAACGTTAAAATTATATTGATCAATTATCCCTTTTTTTTAATAGTCATTCTCTATCGTCTTAAATGTTTTTATCTTCAAATCTCAAATCTCTTAATTTAATATAAATTTTTATATTTTACGTTTAAACATATACTTTATTTTTTGTCCTTTACATTAATTAAATTTTCAACTTTTTGAAAATTCATTAATGATAAGATAGAAGATGTAAGATTACTAGACCATATATTTCGTGTTATAACGTGCAATTTGGAAGCAAGTATTTCATTACATTATTTAATCTTAATTTAATTTTTAAATGGTTTTTTTTTAAATATAAGTAATCATTTATAAGAAGTTTTTAATAAAGGAATAAATAGTTTATTAACTTACTATGATCATAGAGATGCTGTTTATGTTTAAACATTTATTATCACAGAAATAAACAAATGCGCAATATTAAATCTTTCAATGTCAAATTGACAAAATATTTTTCAAAATTCGTTAATTTGAATGCTTTTCTTATCAATTTTTTTTATATTGGGCTTTCCTCTTATACCCTCTATCGGTGCACAAATATCAGATACATGTAACCATACCTAGCAAAAGCCGTTTTAGCCGCTGTCTTTCTCCTCGTGCATAGCAGACGGCAAAAGGCCAAATGACTCTCCACTCAGAGCGAAGCCGTCGGATTGCGCTCACAATGTTAACGTCGACGTCGACGCCGACGTCGATGCCGATGCCGATGCCGATGTCGATGCCGATGTCGATGCCGAAGCCGAAGCCAACGTCGCGTCGACTCGGTCTGTAGGTCTGCTCGGTGTGCTGCGTAAATTTATGTGAGAAATCCCATTGAAAAGAGCAACGCGGCCGCTCACGACACAATAAAGCAAAATAATGGCACATTCGTCACACTTAACGCGGTCCGCATGTTGCCGTCCTTGTTGCGCATGCGAGTCGGCGCTCGTGCGCACTCGCTTGCACGCACACAGTCGGCGTCAACAGCGTCATCCATCTTGGAGGCAAGTTGTTGGTGTTGCTCTCCGGCAGGCGGTCGAGCAAGCGACAGCCGAGAATGCTTTATGAGCGCGCTGCACGCCGCAGCGGCTCCTCCCTGTTTGCCGACGCGTTGCCAATTGGTGGCGTCGCGACGCTAGCAGAGACGACAGAGGCAGAGACAGCGACAGAGGCAGAGACAGCGGCAGAGGCAGCGACAGAAGCAGCACAAAGTTGGCCAACTTTTCGCTTGAAGCTGTTAGTGAGTTAAATTGTGGACCCTTCTCAGCAGCATGTTGCACGTGGAGCTTGTTGTTGTAGACACAGCAGCTGCTTCTCTTCTGCTTCTTCTTCTTCTTCATCATCATCACCATCATCATCATCATCTTTTCTGCTGCTGCTGATCTCATGCTCTTATTCTCTCTCATGCTCTGACCAACAGCTGTGGCGAAGAGAGCAAAGATGCTGAAGCAATTCGCTCATTTAGGGTGGTTCTGTTTTAAGTCTGTGTGTGTATGTGCGTGTGTGTGTGAGTGTGAGTGCGTGTTGTTTGTGTTTTGTGGAGATTTTACGCCATGATTGTTGTGCCGTCGGCAAATGAAGATACCAGATAGGCGGCAGCCATAGTTCTCCCTTTCAAATTGCTCGATTTCGAAAATAAGCATTATTTAGTCATATTATTATTTTTTCTTTAAATGTACTATTTATGAGTCTAATCAAATGAACAGTTAAATCATCTTTTAGTAGTTGAAATTATGTTTTTGAATAGAAAATATTTAAATTGAAAGCCCAAAAATTTCCATACATACATTGAGATTATTTTATATTGTAAGCAATTAGTATAAAGGAGTTTTAAAAAAATATTTACTGATCTGGTCATAATTCAATAGGAGATTTAATTATAATGAATAAGCAGAACATTGGACCTCAAAGGAAAAAAAGGGAAAACAGTAATAAGAAATAATATGTTTAAGCCGATCATTGTCTGAGGTCAAAACATAAACTATTGGGTTGTATGATTTTGATGTTTTGGTAATTAATTAATCAATAATTTCATTTAAGATAAATTAATTCAAGATATAAGAAATAAAATATATATAATGAATGATAATAAAAATAAGCATACCAAAATAAAAATATTTTCAGAAATGCGCATTCCAACTGGAAGTCGACACAAGTAGCCTCTGTGCAAATGTGAGATACAAACACAACTGGCAACTTGCTATGGGCAACTGGCTGTGCCACAAACTGTGGCAAGCTCTCGCAAACGTAAATTTCGTACTCATTCACTCACTCACTCATTCGCTCAACTGAAACTCTGGCAACGAGCGCAAAATGCGAGCAGAAGATACATTTTTTTGTTGCTTCGTACTGACTGCAGATACTTTATGGGCGACGCTGACGCTGACGTTGACTTTGACGCTTACGCCAGCGTCAACGGCGGCAGCAGCAGCAGCAGCATGCTCGTAAATAACGTCGACTGCGCGGCTGCGGTCTGGTCTCTCTCAGTCGCTCTGCCGCTGCCACTGCCACTGCCGCTGCTCGCTGTCGACGCGTGAGTTTCTTATAAGATTATTTATATACTGTTTGGGGGCGCTGCTAACGCTGGCGTTGGCTCTGACTGCGCAGCTGGCGTCAGCTGGCGCGTCGCTTCTGGATTAATAAGGAGTTCTCGCTTGGATTTTCACATGTATATGCTTTGAATTGAATGCTTTATGGGTTTAGTTTGATAGAAGTCGTAAAGAAATCAACATCACACAATACAAAACGCACCCGTATATTGTAAACCGTGTATGCCACACGTTGCCCGTTGTCGTTGTTGTTGTCGTCGTCGTCGTCGTAGTAGTAGTACTCGTTCTCGGTCTGGTTGTTGTCATCGCTGGTGTTGTTGTTGTTGTTGTCGACGTTGGGGGCATCATCAGCAGCAGCGGCATCTTTTGGTTCTGTTTGCCCAAACTATTCGGTCGCCTGCGGTCGTCGTGGTCAGCTCGTCGCCCGCCCGCCCCAACGTCACGCCACGCCACGTACCGGCCAATTGACAGCTCGTAAAAATCGTAAAAATCATAAAAATAATCATAACAATAATCGTAAAAAATTAGAGCTGCTAACAGTCGCACATTGGCCACAGTCAGACGCAGACAAGAAATTATATTCGCCGTACTGAAGAAACGCGCGCGCTCTTCTCTTTCTTCTATTCTATATTCGCATTATCTCCTCTCTTGTTTTCTCGGCCAGATTTTTTATGATGTTGACCCACGCTGTAGATACTTAAGAGCCCATAATCGCCCATCTCTATGTCTGGCAGGTGTCTAACTCGGCTAACAAATTGTGCAATAAGTGAAGTTGATGTTTTTACACTCGTTACACTCTCCTACCAATTCAAGCCAAGTTAACGAGTGTACGAGAGAGTCTTTAACATTTCTAGTCCCAAAACAAGCAATATTTACACAAACGCAGCAGACAGCCAAAAATCTCAAGAAAGAAAACAAAACAACACAAAAGAAAGTGCGCAGAAACAAAATACAAAAAATATATAAAGAAAAAGTTTAAAATAATTCAAATAAAAGTTTGTGTGAAAAAGTTTCGCGCACGTGCACAGCAACTGCAAGTTGAATTCATAAACCTCAAGGATCCAAGGATTTGGCGATTCAAATTGGATTTAAATGGTAAGTTGCTGCTTTTTGTGGCACGAAAATTCAACACTTCATAAGTCATAAGTTGCCAAGAACATCAGTCAAATTGCTAACTGTTGACAGGCTTATTAGACATTTGCATAAATTTTGGAGCTAGTAACTGAGTATAGACCTGGAACTGGAACTCGGAATTCGGAACTAGAGTTGGAGTTGGAGGTGAAGCTGGCCACGAGTAATGGCTGCTTTGAACTTGGAATCATTTTGAATTATTGCACATATCCTGGGCAACATAGTTTCACTTCCGCATGCGGCAGCCATTCCACACACACACACACACACACACACATAAACAAACACTCACACAGAGACACACATACAGACAGACGAACAGCCTTTGCATAGAAAATTTATGCGGCCATTGTTGCGGCGCATTGTCCTTGTTGTTGTTGTTGTTGTTGTTGTTGTTGTCCTAGTTGTCTGGCTCCTGCATATTTGTCGCACTCTCTGACTCTTGTCGCTCTTTCTCTTTGTCCCTCTCTCTATCACCATGTCTCTCTCCCTCTCTCCATCCCTTTTGCAGTTGCGCTCAGATTTATTACATTTCATATTTAAAATGCACTTTTTTACAGTTTTAATAAATATTTATTTGATTCGTTGTTGATTTGTTCAATAAGCTTTAATGAACATTGGCCACATTCAACGACTGCGGCCTTTACTTTATTTGCTGTTAACGCATTTGTACTAAATAAACAGCTAGTCCATTTTATTTTACCAATTTTTGTCATCAGATCATATTATTTTCTCATAATTTATCGATTTAATCAGCTGGAAATGTTTCACTGCTGACAAAATCATAAACTCTTTCTCTCTCTATATCTCCTGCTCTCTGCATATTTCTGTTTCTGTTTCTCCTTCTGTTTACATTGCAAAAAGGTCATGATTTATGGCTCAGACAGGACACTGGAGACTGAACTAACATTGTTCATTGATGCACTTCGTATTGTCACTGGGCTCAGTCAGATTGTTGTATAAATAAAGAATTTTCAAATTACTTAAATTTCTCAACATATTTAAAGAAAATCTTAATTTCACATAATTACAATATTAATAAGAATTAAATTATTATCCCAATACATTTTCGAATAAAAGACATTCTTTCAAAAAAGATTTAACCAAAGTTAATAGAATAAAATATTATGTCTTTTAACACTTTCAATATATTTATTTCAAAAGGAAGTTTGATTCTTAATAATAATAAAGCAGACCTCTTAATATTTTAATCAAATTTACACAATTGGACATGAGTTATGAGTTAAATAATCCCGCATAAAAATGGCGACAAAGTATTTTGTAAAAACATTAATCAACGCCGTTCAGTGAGAGAAGAATACCAAAGCCAAAACCAAAACTAAGCTACAAAAGCAAACGAAATTTTAACAAAATCGATAAATGTATACACAAAGTCCCAAAATGCTTTAAAATAATGAGCTCTGAGAAAACAATAAACAAAACTTGTTTAGTTAAAACAGATGCTATGCATTTGAAATTAAGATTATTTAAAAATCATTGATAAATGGCGACATGAAACGGCTAATTAATCAAATGCAAAAAACCTTAAGAAATAAAACCTAAAATTAAAACAATACAAAATTTCACACACATTAAACACAAATACAAACGGCATGGAAAAAAAATAATTTAACTTGATACGGTAATATGTATACAAATATTGTGAATATTGTGGGCTATACCCACGATAAAAGATTTCTGCTAAAGTGCTGTGACGTTAATTCACTTATTGTTTTTTATAAATAAAGGGAACTTACAAAATAAATACTATGAATAAAATAATTCATTCACTATTTAATAATATAAAAAGTAATACAAATATCTATGATTCTTATTCCAAACAAAAACCACAGAAAAGCATCTTATTTAAATAAATTTCTATGTATGTAAAGATTGTATCAAATTAAATAACACTGTGTTTAATACTAAAGCTTGTATTATCAACAATTTTTAACTATTTACGAGAGTCTTTTGCCTGCATTGCAAAGCAAATGACAATGTTATTTTTCATTTCCTTTGAAATTTCTTGCCAACGTTTCTCAAGTTTCTTATTCATTCAACCGAAAACGATTTAAGCCAACGAATTTCTAGCGGATTTCCAGAGTTGCATTTAATCTTTTTTTTTTTGTGGCATGCCACTTGTTGTGGTCTTTTTGCTGTGCTATTTAATTTCAGTGCGGATTTTGATGTAGCTGCAGTAAAAAAGGACTAAACAGCACCGAGTTGCCCGGCATTGGGTGGCAATTTGCTGTGAATGCGGATTGTCAGTGTGTATGCTTGAGTGTGTGTGTATGAGTGTGTGTGAGTGTGTTGTGGGTTTTGCGTTTTTGGAGTTAGCAGTCAGCGCCTTTTGCGAGTGCACTCGAACTGTTTTTGTGGCACCAGCACGGCGTGAATTCAGTTGGGGAGTTGCAATCGGAGTCATAGTCGGAGTCATGGTCTGGGTTTGAGTTTGAGTTTGAGTTTGGGTCTGGAACTGAGTCTGAGTCTGAGTCTGAGTCTGAGTCTGAGTAGGAGCCTGAGCTTGGGCCGCCCAGCGGGGTGCTCTCACAGTGACATTGCGCCGAGCGGGTGACAATGATTTATGGCAAAGAGATACGCGACAACGAACGCAAAAAGTCCGAAAGTAAAAAAATGCAGATAGAGAACCAGAGCTCGCGAGAGAGCAGGAGAAAGAGAGAGAAAGTGTGCACGGCTGAGACTAAAATTTATCCAAACTTACTGGAAAATCCAACTACCTGATCGACTTGTTTCCACTGACACACCTTTAAAATTGCAAGAGTCTCCTTTTTTATGTGCAAAGTGTCCTTGAAAATGCAACAACAACACCAGAGAAAAGCCGAAGTAAAGTCAACTCAGCGGAAAGTGAAAACCTGCTGTGTGGTTTCATCTTTATGTCACTTGCAATTTTCTTGCACATGTCATAAATACCATAAAGAATTTCCCAAATCCAAATTATCATTAGGCATTTAGGAAGTCACCTTGCGAAGGCCGCTGAGTTCTCAGTTCTCAGTTCTTTGTCCGGAGTTATGCAATAGTCATTTTCTACGGTCATAAAAATTAATATGCGTCCTTCGCAGTGGCAATTTGAGGCGCGTATCTAAAAAAAATGCATCTTCTTCTTGCCATAGCATTTGACTTTGAACCGATGCGCTGCCCCTGTCCCTACCCCTCCTCCTGCCACCCGCTCTGCCCCTGACCCTGCCGAGCACCGGACATGACTTTTGACTTGACTTCGCCAGCCTCTCTCCGCTTGCAGCCATTGTGCTTGAAGGTTACCTGTTTTTACAGTTGGCCCTGTTGGCCGTCTTCTACTTCTACATACTTCTTGTTATTTTTTTAGATTTTCAGCGCGAGTCAGCCTGAAATTATTATTTATGAGTTCGCATTGTTGTCGTCGTTTTTGAAAGTGATCTGAATCAGAGCCAGAGCTAGGTCCAGATCGCATCGGTTCAGTTTGAATTGTAGTCATAGTTGGCTATCTTCTTTCTGCCTTTGCAAGATAAGCCAGTTTATTTGTGTTTTTACTTTCAAATGAAAACGAAATTTCATAATAAATCATTTCATTTGTATGCAGTTCAATGTGTCACTTGACTATAAATCAATTTGCGACTCTTTAAAAGACCGTGTTGTTTACCTTATGCAAAGGATTAAGAGGTAATCGGAAAACTGCTACGAATATATTATACATTTTACAATACAGTGAAATGATCTATCATACAATACATATAAATGTTATATAAATTGGAATATTAAGCAGATTCTAGAATTAAGATAATTCTTTCTCAATTTATTTTAAAGTGTAAGTAAGGTATAAATTTTCAGCTTTTCATTCTGTTTGGCTTTACCACAAGCTGATCAGATGACACTAAAAAATATAAACACTTCAGAATGGAGAAAATTTGTGATTTATCTGTGTAAAGAAGTCAATAACTCATAAAAAATTCGACATAAATCTTTGTTACGGCTCCGTGGCGTTGCAAGAGGCAGACTGACTGCCTGCAACAACAACTGCTGTGAACTGCAGCAGCACAATTGTCTCAATTTTCATGGGGCAGATTCGTTGAGGGATTCACGGGATGACATGAACTTGATGACGACATATGTTGCATAACATTTGCATATTGCAACACAGGCCGCAAACTGCGGGAGTTCCGAGGAAGCAGCGGGCAAGGCTGAGAGCGCGATCTACGGACATTTCGCCAACGGTAGCCGACGGATATGTCCAAACAATGACAAATATGTAAATATGCATATCAATATGGAAATATTCTGGAATTTTACATTTTTTAAGCAATTAGCTACGCTCTACATTTGAGAGACTTTGGGTTTTCCAAATGTGTATCTTGTAGTACGGATAGTATTTGTATCTTTTGACTGCGTTCAATGAATTTCAAACGCACACACCGCGCCCAACAATAACAGTAACAACAACTTTGACATGAACAAACAAAAAACTCATTGTTCAAACAGCACGAGCCACGAGAAATATAAAAGAAAAAGAATACTCGTAATAAAAAAATTGAACCTAAAACTGAGTCGAGAAAAGTCGCCGGCAAAAAGCGAACCAAATTTGCAACGAAGAAACTGCGAAACGTTGCTCAAAGTTAGGCGGCAAATTTGCAAAAAATAAAAGAAATAAATAAGATAGCTCTAGTCAGGACTAGGGGATACCCTGTAGACAGTTGTTTTGTACATTAGAATGTCTTCTGAAAGAACTTATTCAAGTATATATTATTTATTACCAATTTGAAATATTTAGAAAATTCTGTTAATAAATAACATTGAGTTCTAAAATTGAATTTAAAATGTATAATTTTTAAGTTTAACAGAATATGATTCATATTATTAGCTCGATTTGATTTCGTTTTCTAAATCAATATTATTCTAATATAACCACAATTTACCCATCTTAAAAGCACAGGGTATACAAAATGAGCATGCAAAGGCCAAGCGACGAGGTTTTATATATGTTTGTAGATACATAAGTATATGTTCATGTAGATGTCGACATATCTGGTATCTAAGTATCTGTATCTGCATTTGTATATACACATTTGTATCTGTATCTAACTTACTAGCCATGGGCAAGTTGGGCACTTGGCATGTTTGTGTGAGGTTCGCATATAAAAAGTCAGAAAACAAACTTGAAATAATTCGTTTTGTTGCCGTTGCCAGACCGACAAACTACACGAAAATGTCGCTAAAAAAGAGACGGAAAAAACAATGTCACACATGTCAAAGTTGTCGCCGAATGACACAAATGTGGCTCGGATTGCTCACTAGCCTGCACGTCCCCCTTGACCCCTCCGTCGGATTCGGACTCGCAGCGTACTTGGACTCCACTGGACCCACGTCGTCATCATCAGCGCTTCGTCTGTCTGCGTCTGTCTGCTGACTGGCGGAATCGGAATCGTGTCAGCCCCAAAACACGAACCAAGTCCAAGTCCAAAAACCCGCGACTCGCATTTCGTGGAAATTTCACAATTAAAAAGGCACAAAATCTTAGGAAAGAGTTAACCGGAATATGAGAAATCGTGTCAACGTCAAACTCCACTTCCAAGTGAACCACAGCCAAAAACCACAAGCCACTAACCGTCGCTGATCTGATTTTTCTTTGCCAAAACTCGAAGCGAAACGAAACAAGATGAAAAGAAAGAAAAGGGCAAAAGAGATTTAGCCATTAAATCAGATGATAACTGAATTGCTTTGGATTTTATGTTGGTCCATTTATGTACATGTTCTAGAATAGTTTATCTATAATATTTGACTAGTAAAGTGCATCTATCAGATATGGTACATTATTTAATTCGTACATGACAATTAATGGTTTACTGAAGATATGAAAGGATTTTAATAGGCTCTTAATGTCAATATTCCATTCTGTTCCCACCAATATTGTGTAAATGCATATTTAATAACTTATTTGAAAAATAATCATATCGAGTTATTGCAATTCCTACTCAAAACAATTCATAAAAATTTCTTAAGAACAGTTTTCTGTGTTGCCAGATCGGGTAACAGCCGCCATGAAGCGGCAACCATAATGTCATTCCCATTCCCCTTTTCACCAAAGCCATTGCTCGGTTTCGGTGGAGGATGAGTCACTTAGAGAGTGAGAGAGAGACATGATAAGGGTGAGAGTGAGATGCATAGATGATTAGAAAGATGGTTGAACAAAAAAAATTCACTACAAGAAATGGAAACTATTTGGTAAAATCGAAACTAGCGGGTGAGACCCAAAAACCCAACACCAATTTGAGGTCCCTCATATGTGTATACACACACACACTCGCACTTGCACACACACAGTCATAGTGAGAAAGAAGAAGCAGCACAGGGCAATGTCTACG
The DNA here is from genome assembly GCA_951394115.2 of Drosophila phalerata. Taxonomy (NCBI): domain Eukaryota; kingdom Metazoa; phylum Arthropoda; class Insecta; order Diptera; family Drosophilidae; genus Drosophila; species Drosophila phalerata. The sequence continues at coordinate 10,310,142 of OX596005.2, forward strand.
TCGACGACGAACAAAAATTAAGGCCCATTAATCATTTTGACTTATTTCTTTCCTTTTTTCGTCTAAAATTAATCTTGATGCCAAGCGTTGCCAGGCAACGCGGACCCAGCTCAAGAGTGAGAGGGAGAAATGGTGTGAGTGAGAGAGAGAGAGAGAGAGAGTGTGGTTGTGTGAGAGTGAGAGAGATAGCGTGTTGTTGTTGTTGTGCGGATTATAAGGGCAGCGCACTGAAAACAACAAAGTAAAAAAGATGCAAACAAAAAACAGAAATATGAAAGCCAAAAAGATGCGGATGCATAAAAGGCAAACCAACTGGGAATCGGCTTCGAATTCGCAACCAAAATATTCGACTTGCTCTGCCTACTCCCCTGACAACTCCTCAATCCTCCCTCTCCCTTTGCCTGGTTTCCCTGCGCGCGACCAGATTAGCGTGCCGCATCCACGACAACGTCTCTTGCCCATTGTTTGGTCTCTGAAAATTCACAAAAATAATTTAAAACAGATTAAACCGTTACGGCTGCCATTTGCACCACATTGCTTCCACACACACACACACACTCTCACACGCCCCTTTCAGCTGTGAGTGTGTGCACTGGAGCAGGAGCTGAGACTTAAGGAAGGGGTGGAAGGAGGGAGGAGGACACAGGGGATTGGATCTGGCACACATGTCCGGGCAGTGACATTGCGGCCCCCGCAGAATGAATTTGAATTTGACCAAATGTCTTGCGAAACTGTCGTCCTTTCGTCCTACGTCCTCTTGTCCTCTTGTCCTGTCGTTCGCCCTTTGTGCATATGCTGCAAATTTGCCACTGTCTACTTCGCAGGAGGGGTTAAATCGAGTCGAGTACCGTTCTGGGTGGTGCGAGAGGGTGAGGTTGTGAGGTGGTGAGGGGGTACTGCGCCGAGTGGCATACTTAAGGGCGCGTCAGCGGCAACAAGAGAGTGAAAACAACAGGACGGCCATAAAACCGTTTAAATCAAACGGCTGAACAAATTGGTTTCCTTCGAGTCGAAAGCTTTATGCGCCAGACAAACGATATCCGAACGGATTGGCCTTTGGGGGTGGTAAGTTCGCTTTGGGGGTTGGCAAACTAAACTTTCGTTAAGTCTGCAGTTGCTGTTACCTCATGAAGTGCTAAAGAGGTGTGCGAAATACGAAATAAAAACAATACCATTTGTTGAACAAGAAACGAGTTAATCAAATGTCTCATAATTTTAACATGAAAGATATGAACTATTTACAAATATAAATAAAAAGAAAACTCTTCTAGATTTAGTTTTCATTAGTGAATTGAATTTACCAAGTTTTTGATTTATTCAATTACTGATTTATTTTATTGAATTACTCATTATATCACCCCCAAGACATATTATACAATTTGAAAGCAAGGAAGCTTTTTCTATTTATAAAATAAAATGTATTTATTAAACAAGAATAAGATGAGTGCTCCAACTGAAAGTGTCGTCAGATTAAAATCTAAACTTTATGTAATAGATTTAGTTGCCAATCAGATTTTACGGTTTTCTTTTTCCTATAACTTGCTATTTGAATGGTTTCCAGTTTATACTGCCAACAGGCTAAAAGACTGACTGAATGACTGACAATACCCACTTAGCCCACTCAAAACTCACAACTGATTTGCATGTAAATTGTCTTAGGAAGTGATAAACGATGGTCAGCGTACTGCCCTTTCTATAAGAAAATCTAATAAAAATTAAGTTCTTATGGATATGCAGATACAACAACAACAACAAACACAGACACTCACACATTCGCACAGAGGAAACACACTCCCGTTTGTGACATGACAGAGAAGATGACAAATTGTCGGTCTGGGTTGACTGACAGGCGCGACGGCAGCAATAACAACTACAACAACAACAACTGCTAGACACTTCAAGTCGCAAGTGCACTGCAATTAGTCAAAGTGGCCCAAGGTATGAATAACAGCAGCAAACGCAACAGCAACAGCAATAGGAACAACAACAGCAACAACAACAACAATACGACAACGACAACTACACACAAAAAGCTAAAACATTTTGACTGCATAACCAATAAAAAAAAACTATAAAATTATGAGGAGCCAAGGCGGCATTAAAAGTGTGATAAAATTTCGCTTCCAAGTAAAAAGAAAATGCGACGACGCGTCGTTGATCCACCTATGATGTGGCGGGAAGGGGGAAAGGGGAAGTGGGCAGCGGGTAAAGCAAGTTGCCACAGCGGGCACGTAACTCCACGTGCGACGTGCGTCAACTAGCGACAATTATGAAGTCCGTGTCCACATCGTGAGGCACTTGCAACACCGCCGCCGGCGCTCAAGCACACACAGCACCACACACATAACACACTACACAAAAGACAGTGGCACCCAAACGTCAGTTCAGTTCAGACTGAGTCCCAGTCCAGACCGAGTCCCAGTCCAGACCGAGTCCCAGTCCCAGTCCCAGTCTCAGTCATAGCCAGACCATTTGTGGCAGGTGTTGTGGTGTGTTGTCTGCAACGTTACCGGGATCGGTTGCAGAACTGTAGCTGACGCTTCGGCTGTCGTTTGTATCAATAAACTCTGATTAGACACCGTCCAGTCTCGTGTTATCGACCACTGCAAATCGTCTGCCAATGCATCCGCAATAAAAAACCATTTGCTCCTGCGCATTCCAACTAGCCACAGAGTCGGCTACAAATTGCAATTATGCAATCGTCAATCGCCAATTGCCAACTGCCAATTGCTAACTGCAATTGGCCCAAAGTGTCGCTGTGCTGCGTCACGTTTCGATTCCACGACGATTTCAAGACGTTCAGTGACCACTGTGCGTGGGTCAGTCAGCCGGACACTGCGGGCCCAGACCTCTTGGCCAACATCCAGAGATTATCAATGCTAATAAGCCAATAAAATGTTGGTCTTTCCTCTCTTACGATATCTGTCTGTCCCTCTCTTTCTCTGTATGCTTGGGCTCGCCTCGCTGCCTACTTAAAACTCGTATCTTCAATCATCTAAATCATCTATGAAATGCTGAGATAACTAAATGTTTCTATCTATACTTATTTGCTTGGCGTCTGCAGCGCGTGAGCGAAACAAATTGCCAAAGGATTGGGAGACGGGAAACTAATAAGTAATAAAGATATAAAACTAATACAACAAACGATTTTATTAAATAAAAAAAATCATTTATCGACTTATTTTATTTTAATTTAAGAAGTATAATTCTGGATTAGATTTTAGATTAAAAATAGATAAATACAATGTTGAGCGCTTTAAGAATCTGAACTAGATTTATTCTTTGAATACTTCTCGTATTTATAAATTAAAATGAAATTGTTGACGTATACAAGAAAATAGAATATCTTATGATTACAAATTTTCAAAATGATACTTGTTATTTCTTAGTGTTTGCCTATAAGCCATGTTTACATTTTATAGCATAAAATATTTATGTAGTAGTTAAATCAAATTTTATTACTGCATTTAATCATTTGATTGATTCTGTCAACCTTAGTTAAATATCATGTTATTTTGGAAATCTTGAAATCTAGTCTAATGTACTTAAGCAATTTAAGTTGAGAAAAATATGTTTATTTAATATGATCCGAATTCCTATTTTAGAATGATATCAATTAATAAATTTTATTAATATTATAAGCGTTATATAGCAACGTTTATTATTAACAGCAAGAATAATTTTACAATAATTTAACATATTATTATGTATTCAGATATAAGCTTTTTATAAATTACACGTGATATTATTTTACGTGCTGCGATATTCAAATAGAGTTTAAATATTTCATAATCCATCAACAGACAGAACTGTAAATTGTGCGTGAGTGAGATGACAATAAACATTAAAGAGTGAAACATAGAAAGAGAGAGAGAGAGAGAGGCAAGGGGCGTGTTATAGTGGACAGTGGACAGTAGACTGTTACAGGTTGGGGAGACATTTCATTCAAATGAGATATGTGATATTTTGGCTGTCTTCTCTGTCTCTCTCTCTCTCTTTTTCTCGCTCTCTTTTGCACTTTCTGTTAATCTTTCTCTTTTGATACGATTATTCGTATGTTTCGCTTGCAAGCGGCAATAAATCTTGTAATCATAATAATTTGTTTCAATGTTAATGCCTTCAAAATATCTGAAAACTCAATAAATAACAAAACTACATGTTCGTGTGTGCTGTTAATGTCATACCATGAGATACTTCATATATCATTCCGTTGCTGCTGCTGCCGCTGCCTCTGCCACTGTCTCTGCTGCTGCCTCTGCCGCTGCTGTGGCTGTTGCATTGCTCTGGCAAAACCTGATGTTAGCCCTGGCAGGTAGGTGACTTGTGCCTCAATTTTTAGTCTTTTTTCTCTTTTTGTTTTCCGTTTTCTCTGCGAAGCACCTTTTGTGACGCAACGAGCCAGAAATGCAACGCACTGGGGACGGGCAAGGGGGATGGGAATGGAAATGGGAATGGGGATAGGGATAGGGGCTGGGATTGCGATTGGGGATTTACTTGACTGCAGAACAAATTAATCCAAAATCAGCAAGAGACAAGCAAGAAATGAAGCAAACGACGACAACATGGGGCATGCAACGGTGCTAAGAGGCACGCAGGTTGTGGGGGCACAGACATTGTCGCCGTCGTAGCCATCGTCGTCGTCGTCATCGTCGCTTTGAGGCGCGGCTTGGGGCAGATGAAGCTCAAGTGTGAGGTCGGATGACAACACTTGAGTTTCGATATCGATATCGAACTCGCCTGCAACACCCAATAACAACGGCGACGACAAGCACACACATTTATCTACACACAAACACACACACTCTGACAAGCACACACATCCACAACCAAGGTATATGCGATGCATCCAATGCTGAATAACTCAATTAATTTCTGTCACCTGATTTATCACCTTTCGTGTGTTTTCGGTGTACGTCGCAAACAACTTTTAATTTCAATTTTATTTATTTGCATTTAATGAATTTCACATGGGGTATGCACAACTACAAGTAGGTGGCCGCCTCAGCGCTGCAATTGCAATTGAGACATTGCCAAGAATGTATCGAGACTCTCTTAGACTTCACATTCCCATTCCCATTTACATTCTCAATCCCAATCACAGCTCCAACTTGAAACCAACAACATCGAACTCGTTTACGGCCAGCGTCGCACTTGAAAATTAAAATGTTTTATCTCTCGGATATTGTGAGGAACATGTTATTAGCGCAGACTCTTGTAATTTGCATGAAAAGGAGAACCCAAAGTGTCTTGCTATTAAAACATTCCGCTTAACACTTCCTGCGACAAGAGTGCGCAGACCTTATAAGCCGATTGCACAATGGGTACAAAACCAGATATTCTTACTAAAATTAACAAAAAAAAAAGAATAAACAAGTAGATAGTGGGAAACTCTTAAGGATGACTTTTTCTAGGTAGCCTTTATTTACTATTAATTAATTTGTATTTAAATTGAAATCAATAAAATAATTGTATTAAGCATATATGCAATATTTTGAGTATTTGCTTACGGGGTAAAACTAGAATATATTTATAAATTTTCCATTGATTTGACCCACTGTGTTTCATCTGCAAGTTTTGAGTATGCCGAGCCTTTAGACATCTTCAGCGAACTGAAACTAGTTTCTCAATTAAGCAACGCAACTCACATAAGATTGGCTCACACACACACACATACTTCTACGTATACTTGTTTGATTGTATGTAGTCATCAAACACGGACGCACTGCATCCGTCCAATTCGTCAAGGAACAGTTGCTGCACGCCCAGTTTGGGGCGTTGAACGTGTGATTGGCTGCGGCATTGCAGACGGAGTAAGAGAATAAGAAGAGAAGATTCAGACGGAGACGAAGACGCAACCGCAGATGTCGGATGTCTCGTAGAAAGCATATTTATGGCGGTGGCATGTTATGAATACACCCAAGAGACATTTTTCTTCTTCTCACTCGCGCGTCGCAGCAGTTGCAGTTTGCAGTTGCAAGACGACAAGTTGAAAATAAGACACAATTTTTCGGTACGACTGCAATACGAATGGCGGCAGGGATCGGCGTGGCAAGAGATGGGGCAGGGACAGGGACAGAAACAGGGGCATTACATTGAGTGCCTGAAAACGAAAAGGAAATCTAAAAATAAGCAAAACACAAAAACTACAATTCAAGGCAATGCGGGGAGTGGCAAGAAGAGGTGAGGCAAAGCAAGGTGAGGCAAGACGAGCCAGCGGAACCGAAAAAAATAGCGCGTGCAACGTACGGGAAATTCTTGATCAACCATAAATCTTGGCACCCGAGTCATCCATCTATCTCGCTTGGCGCGTTCCGTTCAGCGCCAAAGTTGTTTTCTATGTTGTCTATGTTGCAGCATTCCCCTTCACCACCGTCACCTTCCACCTTCCCCGCTTCCATCCAGCTTCCCTACTTGTGTTGCTTTTCTACAAAAATTTAATTTTCAAAAATAAAACATTGTTTTTCGTCTGGTTTTGGCCTTTATCTTTGTTGTTGTATTTGTCATTTTAGTTTTTAAAAGAAAACCACACGTAAACAGACACGTGTGTGTTTTATTTATCAGCTTATACTATACGGGTTTATTTAAAATCTAGAGGATTACCTATATTAGAGATCTTTCTTCTATACATTTAAATTTCATTTTATCGTGATTATAAAGAGTTTATTCATTTGACTACAGCAAATAAATAATGCAATCAAATGCTTAGGAAAGAGATGCTTTTCCTTAAATTGATATATTTTTATCAAGCTATAATATTAATATAACTTTGTATACAAAATAAAATAGAGTCAGCAACATTAAATAGGATTTTATCTTTATATCTTTTAAACAACTTAAATAAAAAGTGATTTTGTTGGGAATGTGATCTTAATTTTCATGAATAAACAAAAGAAAAGTGGGTTGTATATATGAATTTATTAAGAGTTAGGATAACCAGAAAAAAATGAATTGAGCTTTAAGGTCGAAATTAAGAACTCAAGTTCGTTTCATGTTTTGGCTCGTAATTAATAAATCATGTCAGCGTCAGACGAGGGGGGTGGAATTAAATGTGTCAAATGCAAACACGAAGCTTCCAGCACCCTCCTTGGCTCCCTTCCCCTTCTCATGACCATCGTCAGCACCAAGTTTAGCTCTTAGACGGGAAGAAGCAGCGACGGCTCAAAAGGTTCCCGGCCAGGAAATGTCAAGAACGAAGTTAACCGAACACGAAAACAAAACGAGCCTGTTTCATGTTTAGTAGCAACTGAAGGCATTCCAAAGGCTCACACACACACACACACATATATAGAGATTTTGGCAAGGGGTAAGAGTGGGTGGGGAATGGGGTTCGCTAGCTAGAACCGTTATATTGAGGGGGTGTGGCATCTTGCCCTGAAAAAAATCGCAGCTAACACCGAAAGTTTTAATAAATTAAATTAAAGCTGCGTGAAAATTGCTTTATATACCTGAAGCCTACAAGTAAATAATATGCTGAAAGTATCTGAAAGTATATAGATACACACTGAGTAAATGTGGCGAAAAAAAACAAACAAGGTGCAAGCGGGACAGCAAATATGTGCGAGTGTTTGGCAAAGGAAATGATAAATGGCGTGGTAATATAAAAAATGAGGGAAAACAGCGGGCGGCATCTAAAAAAAAATAAAACAAAACAGGAACAAAAACGAAAACAAAAACAAACAAGCGAGTCGTTTGCTGTGCAGCCAAAACAGAAACAAATACAAAAACAACAAAAGAATGAATACGTAAAAAAAAAGCGAAACGAAAAGCAAAGTTGATTTTCCAACTTTCTGGTCAGCAGAAAAAAATAAAAAAAATGGGTGCCGCATTCAAAATGAAAATGGTGTAAAATAGAAAAAGAACAGAACAGAATAGAGTTTTCTACTTGGAAACATTTTCGGCTGTTTTCATTCTGCGTTGTCTATTTCCACAGCGAGACATCGCTTGGTTCTTTCTCTATGTTAGCGGGTTTCTGTTACGCAATGAACAGACCCCAAACCCCAAAAACCCTGAAACCCACAACCCTGAATCCCAAATACAAACACACCCAGTGACCCTAATTTTGGTCCTTTGAGAAATGTCGTTGCCACATTCCCGGCACTCTCCGAACTCTCCTGTTGTTTTAATTTCATTTATGGCTTCCGTATGCCCACATTTGGTGACTTTTCCGAGTTTCCCTTGACTTATTTCGCCCCAAGTCCTGGCAACTGGTTCGTGGCTCTCCTGGCTCAAGAACACTAACCCCATTCGTTGTAGCCTTTTGTGTGATTTTCGGCATTTATTCAAATGCTCCAAGAACTTGAGAACTCCATTCATTCCATCAACCGTAGTTACGTCAGAGATCGGAAAAGGCACGGAAGGTTTGCTAGCATATTTAGAATGGAATTTTTTGACTTGATTAAGTCCTGATATACTATGTTTTCTTTGATCGTTTTAATTAATCATAAGATGCATTTTAGAGCTCTCACCCTACATTTTATAGAAAAAGCTGACTTTATTTGTGCCTATGAGAGAATTCTTCCATTTCAATTATCAAATAACTCCGACATCTCATTGTCGTCTGACAAGAGAGACAACGCAAGTCAAATAAATAAGCAATGTGGATGGTTTTGCCAGCGGGTTGTTTTGGAGGCGCTTTGAATCAGATATTCGACATTGGGCCACATCGTCGGGGCTGTTTGACTTATCTCTGCCGTTTAATCAGAGCGAATGCGAATGTGCAACGCATGAATGAATAAATGCCGAATGGAACTCGCTTGCGGTTCGTATCGACAGGACTCAAACTTGTTGTCCTCGGACAGACTGGCGCTGTTATCCTTTGCTCCTTTCTGTTTCTAGTTTGCCACATTTAAATTGCCTGCCGTTGTCTTTGCCTCGCATTTGATAAGAACCGTCGCGTTTGCTGATAAGACCAAGTCTGTTGCCAGCAAGGATACAGAGACACACACACACACACACAGCACACAGACACAACACATGTTTCCTGCCGATGTCGATGCCGCGGGGCAAACAGCAGACGCGCAACTGCCACGCGTTTCGCATAGTTTTGCATTGTGACTCAGCGATGGGGGAAGGGAGAAGGGAGAAGGGAGAAGGGAGTAGGAAGGAGGTTTAGGGCCTAACGACCTTAGCTGAGTGCAGAGTTCAGAGCGCCCTTCGACTTGGGTACCGCTCCGAGGACGTCTGCGATATCTCATTTTTATAATTAAAACACTTGGCAGGACATGTGCTGCAGGACATGGTAGCATTCCACCAAGCATACCAACAGTGCGCCCGACCAAGCCATTCCAGTCTCTCTCCCTCTCTCTCTCTCTCTCTCTCTCTCGTTCTCTCGTCATTCCGGCCGTCCGTCTTCCCGTTTCCTTCTAAGGGGTTTGAGGGTTGAGGGTGATCCTTATCAGCTGTGGCAATGTGTGGCCCTGGGCTTGCGCGTATGTCGCAATACTAACCCGTATCCATATCCTGGCCCGCAATCTAACTAACTCTGAAGGGTAGTTCAACTGTTTCTCGTATGTATCTAAGGGCTGCAATGTGTATCCAGCTAACAATTCATTGGCTCCAAGCTCGCACACTCAATCAAGCCAAACTGTGTCCAATTGATCCAAGCTGATCCATTGAACATAATAATAAACATTTTAAAAACTTAATTGATTTTCTTTAACTAATTTGCACTATTCATTTTTACTTTCACCCTTTGTTATTGGGTTCATTATCTGTATTTAATTAAATGCCTTTTCGGAATAATTTTTATATTGTTTTAATAAATAAAAAACGTTTATATAATGTCAACTAATTTATCGATTCTCTCTAATTACAGGTAGGTGCTTAATAAACTATCTGCAATTAATGAAAATTGCGAAATCTCGCCGAGTTGGTCCATAAAATTGTACTAAAGCATCGCCGTAAAATTCATGTTAGCTTTGAATCTGAGCCATTTTTAAAGGTTCTGCGGCCCAAAAAAAAAACTTTTCGCTGACCATAAAAAACTACAACGCGTCAGAAACTTTTTCGCAGAATTTATGAGTGCAGTTAACGGGTAAGTTTGAGAACGATGAGAGGGGAATCCCGCTGCTAGTCGACTTCCAAGTCCAAGTCCACGAGGAAGCCCTACGGTCACTGGCTACCGGCTGAGTTTATTAATTTAAAAAGGAAATTCTCGTTTAGTCACCTTCTGATTTAAGTCTATAACATCCAATAGCACTGCTAGAGGCTTCCTTAAGTGAACACTAAGGGTAGCTTTCTTAGGGGAGGGTGAAGGAGCAACTAAGGGTTAGTAGGTTACACAGTTGGGTGAATGAATGGAATAATGGCATAAGGGTTTGAACTGCAGATCGTCGGGAATGCACTGGCATTGGCAAATGTGCTGCACATGTTCCGCAGATATGCACAGTGGAGCAAGAGTTGTTAATTCTTCAATAATTATTATATTATAGATAAGAAAATATAACATACAAGATTCAAAATACATACATATAGATTAATGATAGATATATGGGTTAATGAAACATTTCACTAAAATTATGATGGCATAGTTTAATTGCATGAGGAACACTGTTCGTGTGGAAGGCTATGCAAATAGTCACATACGAGTACATTCAAATGTATTCGTATTTTTCATTTGTTTCTCATTTTGGTGGCCCTTTCTTTTACCGTTGCGTTGAAATGCATTCGTTTATCGCCAGCGGGGCTTGAAAGGGAGAGAGGGAGGAAGGGAGGAAGGAGGGTAGGAGATGGTGGGCTTGGGCAGCTTTTGTATTTGGTCATGGTGAGTTCATTCAAACTCATTCACTCACTCGCGTCGTTTAAATATGCAAAAGTCCACGTTGCCGTTGCACTGAATGCAGCAAAAACAAAAAGCATTCGTTCTCCTCTTCCCTTCCCTCCCCCATTCTAGCATGGTTTGGGGTTGGGGTTGGTGATGGGGAGCCTGACAATGGCGACGGGGGCGTTGCACTGCATCGCTGTCTGCGCAGCGCAGTTGTTGAAAGGGGAGAGGAAAGAGAAGAAATCAAGGCAAAGGAGAGAGAGAGAGAGAGGAAGAGGGGTTGTTCCACCCCCGCAGATTGCATGCAAATTGGTTAAAGTGTGAATTTATGTGAGAAATATTGTTTGCTCTTGTTATGCGCACATACATATCGACACTCACACAAGCATTCACACTCACTACTATGAGTTTATACTCACTCAAACACTCAGGGGCTCGACAAAATGATTTAAGTTCGTATGCAAATTGGAAGCGACTTTGACTGACATTTGCCGCGTTTGCATTTGAATGGCAATTGGAGCTGCCTCCCTTCTCTTCTCTTCTCTTTTATCCTCTTCGTTTCAGTTGGGTTTGGTTAATTTTCTAGAGATTTCAGCAGGGTATGGTCTAGTATTTCGGTTGTATGCGTTTGTGGTATATATTTGCGTATGTGCAATTTGGTTGCTGCACATAAATCTCACATATTTAATGTGCTTTCACATATATTCGCATTATTTTCATATTCATATTTATATTCACATTCATATTCAGATTCGGGGCGCCGGCGTCGCGCTCACTGAGCTCAGTCGCAATAAACACTCAATTAACGATTTCAAAATTAATTTTTCATAAATTCGTGTGCATTTCCTCATGTTCCGCGTATTTTTAACCTGACCCCGGGCTGCATATACGTATTGCCTGCCCAAATTAACAGAAATAAAATTAAATAAATGGAATTTCTGTCCGGGTTAATAGGAGTGGGCCAGGCGAGAGTGTGTCTCCCATTTTCTGTTCACTCCCCTTGCAGTCTGCATTTTCCAGGCACATGGAAAATGCTTTTAATTTATAGCCATGTCCCGCTTTCGCCTGGTCCTCTTCCTGACTCTGTCTTCCATTTGGGTTCTGGCTGTGAGTCTGCATCTGCTTATGATTCTTTTTTTTTTTTTAATATTATTTCAAGAGTGCGTGCCCGAAACATCGGTAGTCCGAGTCCATATTCCGCGACAACTGGCCCCAATGTAAAATGCACTTCTCATGGAAAATGAATAACGCATATTCATATATGAAGATATTTCAGATTTATGTCGAATTTGTTAAAAAAAAACTTAGTTTGTTATATATTTGAAAGTATTTAAATAAATACAGCTAAGTTAGTATTGATATGATACTGCGATTCTAAGTATATTAAGGTTATTATTTACATATTGTAGAGCAATTTAAATTAATTTAATAACAATATGTGTAAAGAAATCTAAACTTATAAAAAACAAGTAAACGTTAGAATATACCAATGATAAACTACAAATATTATTGGAAATAAATATACAAATAATATATCTTTACAATTTCTGTAAAAAATTGTTGGAATTTATGATCGATTTTGAAACATTAAATAAATAGATCATCTATGATATGTAGAAGTATATATATATGTATATATTGCAAGTTGCCTTTCGCACCTTTTGTGCTGCTTTCGTCACTAGCGCGAACTGTCGTCCTCAGTGATTTCTTTCATGTTCATCAGAGAAGCCATTTTCTTGTTTTAAATATAGTCTGGTATTAATTTTCCAAATAAAATGAAGTCATTAGAACAGCATCGATTCATAAACAGATATTAATGTATACAGTGGCAGGAATTGCATCCGTAAACATTTCAACACTTAACGGCCAACTTGAACTTCACGGAAAAATATTTTCCAATTTTCCATTCAGAAGCCAGACATGAATAGAAGTCAGGTTCCTGCTTGGGCGCCACAAATTAAAAATGCAACACAAATTGTATTTGGCACCTGTGTAGGACTTCCAACTTGCAACACAATACCACTCAGACTACAGTCACTACAGCGGAAGTTACTACACACACACACACACACACACACACATATACATTCATACACAGAGACGAATGAAAAGGTGTTGATAAATGAGCCAAGACAGGAGGCAATGAAGTTGGTGTTGGAAACGGCGAGCGAGCTTGGACTTTGGCTCACTCTCACAATTGAATTAGGCAGCCAAAATATGCAAAGCTCGCTGGGATCAACAAAATACTTGCAAAACGGGGTGGTTGCCGCTGATTTCATTGTGCCCCAAGACATGCAACCAACCTGCAACTGGAGTTGCCTGGCGTGTTGCCTGCCTCGCCGACTGCATTTTTAATTAGCACATGGCAACACTTTTACTCTAACAGGTGCTAAATAGTTGAGCCCACTGTCCAAGAGCACGCAATTAAAGTTGCACTTGAAGGTGCTTTGTTTATTTCGAGGAATGGTGACAACCCTAAAGACAAACAAGCTGAACACAGCAGGGGTTGTCAAAGTGACCATTCCATTCAGAATTATTAACGATAACAACTATAAATGTTCGAATTGAAGATACTCAGTGTATATATTGTGTGGATTACAAATCATACACCTTCTCTGAACGCAAGTACAGGGTAAATATTACAACAGGAACAACACAGACATCCGCACGTACATATATTACATATATTCAGCAATTTTCCACTTGAAGTTGCAGTCGCTTGTTGGGGAAAAAAGCAAAGCCAAAGCAAAAGCGCAGCGGAAAAATGGCAATGTAAAAAAAGTACAAAAACAACAATGCGAGAAAAACAACAACAACGTTGCAGACACCGGTCGAAATTCCCGCTGCTGGGGCAACAGAGACGCGGCGTCTCTGCTCTCGTGTTGACACTGCGAATGCGAACGCTTCGTTTGGCCACTGGCCTGGGGGTTAAGTGGCACACACTCATCCACACACACACACACTCTCAGTCATCCACCCACAGCTACAGCAGCAACAGCAGCTGCTGCCACAGCCACTGCCCCTTGACCGGCTTGCCCCTCCTGCCACACCTCTTGTCTTGCCCCTCTGCAACAGACACTCGCTGGCCATTGCCATGCGCATAATAAATAATTGCAACAGCGGCAACAAACATTTCACGTTGCACTTTCTGCAACCAAAGCGAAAAACAACAACCATAACAACCATAACAACAATAACAACAACAATAACAAGAGCGTCGAATCCTGGTGCCGTGGCAAGCAGAGAATGAAGAGATTTTTATCGGCGATTCTCACTGATTTCATGGCAAATAAATCGCTCATTTTCGCTTAATTGGAAAATTATGGCTTTTTGGCCACGAACAACTGAGTGAATGAGAGAGAGAGAGAGAAAGAGAGAGTAGGCAAAAGAGAGCAACGTACATATAGTATGTATGCTATATATATATATATATATACATATACATAATTGCATTTGAATATGCATTTGTTGCTGTATCTGAATGAACTTTGTAGCTGTTGCTACTTTTAGATACAAATGTTGCACACATTTTAATTGGATTTGAAATTATTTTGAAATAAACAACAAAGTTGTAAATATTTCATGTTTTTCTGAGCGGACAATTGTTATTATTTTTATTAAATTTCATAGAATAATACTAAGCCATACTTTTTAATTAACTATCTTCGAGATTCGTGATTCTGAGTCATTGCAAATATTCCCATCTACTTGTTTCAATTTTGACGGACCAAAAATGTAGTATATATTGAATAGTTTCTATAAGACAACCTTATTTTTGTATCGAAATATAATATAAAATATTACATAGTTACAAAAAAAGATATGCACATATACCAAAATATAATATGTGTAGATATATACGTATGTACAATATAATACATATTATTTTATTTTCTTTTAATTTTGTTGTTCATCCATTCTATTTATGTATGGGAAAAGTTCCAATTTAACATGGTGTCGTCTCAGCGATGATTTATGAACGAGCCAAAATGCTGAAACACTCCGACACTGCTCTGTTGTGCCTCTCACTCTTGCCCCTGCCTCTTTCTTTCTTTCTCTCTTTCTCTCTGCACTCTGTCACTCTGTCTCACTCTCTCTTTGTGTACATGTGGGTTGCCTTGTTGAGGGCATTGCTTCTCATTTTCCACCACCGCCGTTGCCGTTGCCGTTGCCGTTGCCGTCGCTGCAGCCGTTGCCATTGTCTGACCCTGCTCTTCTCTCCATCTTCCCCCTTAGCCCGTCATCCGCTCTTTCCTCTCACCTATCAGCATCTGTTGGACGCTATCAACGGGCGGCTCTAAGCGGCGTTTGCATCATGGCCGCCAACCTTATCGCCGCCACAAACCCCGTTGCAGGGGCAAATCTCTGGGTTGCATGACCACGTGTTGTTGGCCAAGTATTCGGATTTGGGTTTTGGATCTAGCTTCGGCTGTCGGTGTCGCATTTCAATATCTGTAACTGCACACGTGTGTGTGTGTGTGTGTGTGTGTGTGAGAATGGCGAAGACACTTGGTCCTGCCACAATCAGTATCGGCAGCAAAGCACCTTCAATACTTTTATCCATCCTTTGCCTGAACTTAAGTCCAGAGAGTCGGAAAATCTCTCTTCAATGTGGTAATATCATAAAAATGAAGTTAACCTTTAAACAAGTTGACTTGCACATCCAACCAAGAGAGAGAGTGAGCGAGAGAGAGCAAGTTCGTCCTGTGTATCCATGTCTGTGTAATGTCCGCATTGCTTGCTTCTGTATCTGTGTGTGAGTGTGTGTGTGTGTGTGTGTGTGCGTGCATGTGCGACTATGATTAATTACTTTTGCATACATTTACATACAAATTTGTTGCCACATTGTCTGCCTCGGGCGCAGTCCGGGTCCTTTCACCCCTTTGCCACCCCTTTCGTCCAGGCACGCTCTTTGGGGTTACTTTTTACACACGCTGCCCCCGGGGGTGGGCTGGAAATCCTGCCAGCAGGGTTAATTTTATATGAAATTTTTCATTTTGTGCATCCAGAACGGAAGGAACTTGATTTGACAAAACTTTTTTTTCTCTTTTTTCCGCTGGCCTTTCTGATTTTTATGCCTCGGTCATGTTAATTGCATTTAAATATTTTATAAAATTTGCGTAAAACCAAAATGAGAGCAAATGGCATGACAGCACCGCATTGTAATTGGTCATATATAATGTTATGGAAAGGCGTTACGAGTCTGAAATCTTTAAGCAATACTCACGCCTTGAAAAGTTATAATTTTTATTTCAATCACTAACTAATATAAAATGGTAAATAATAATTATTAACTGTTATTAACGATTAGCAACTGAAAGTTTTTAAATTTAAGATCTACAAGCATTTGAAGATTCCGTGTTGTTGGCTTAATTACAAACTTCAAGGAGATTGTTTTAAAATAACTTTAATAATATCTAACAAAAAATGAATAGAATATTCTCAATCACACATTATATTTTTCTTTAGTGAGGAAAATAAACTGATTTAAATATAAATACTCCTAAAATATTTAACTCTAAAAGCAAACTTCAACTTTTCTTACTTATTTCCAAGTTTATTATGTTTCCAATAGTTCTTCATTATTTTCTTTTGCACCTATTTTCCATTTTCCCTCCGTTGTTGCTGCTGCAGCACTAACTAAAATATAAATCACATTGGAGGCAGGCCAACAATAATTTACCGCAGATGTTTGCTATATGTATTTGTATCTGGTATAAAGTCACATATATGGATAACGAAAGAAAAGGAAGGAGAAAAGCGGAAAAACTAATTTCTGTAATTATAAACTCATATAAATGGTTACATCAAAAATCTCTGTTTTTGCTGCCTTTAAATTAACACGATTTTTCCACTTTGCTACCCTGCGGTGTTTCGAACGGAGTTCTGTGCTCTGAGGATACACAGGATACACAGGATACACAGGACACACGTGTCAGAGGCTGAAAAGGGTTCAGGTTCAGGTCTGGGGACTGTCTGTTGCCGGAGGAGAGGAAGAGCAGGAGCTGCAGTATGAAGACTCCTGCGGCTGTGACTCGAAACTCCTGTGCAGCAGTTTCCCAGCTCCTGTTCCAGCTTCAGCTCCAGCTCCAACTCCTGCTCCTGCTTTAGGTACAGCTTGTCTCCTGTTGTTGTTGCTTTATATAATAAATGAGCTTGGTGGGTTAAAGGCGTATTTCTGTCTAGTAAATTAGCAAAATACACGCAGAAGCGACACACACACACACGCACACACTGATAGACACATCGGCTGGCATTAGGGCGTGCCACACCCCTTTGACTATGCCTTTCCCCCGTGGAGCGATGAGTCTCTAATGGGCTGCCGTGTTCTGATTGAGTTCAGCAAATTGAGAGCAGGGCGACTTGAAACATGCCCAACCCTCCAACCCTTAAACTCCTGCTGCATGTGTGAGAGTGTGTGTGAGTGGGTATCTGTGTGTGTTTGACTTCCCAGTTGTCGCCTTGTTAAGTTTAAATAATGCTTTTTGCCATTTCCTCTATGCCAAGGTCATTCAAAATTCAAACCAAGTGCGCTTACATTCACATTTCTACACACATACACACACACACGCACACACACACATGCACCCACATTGTTCTTCCTGATGTCGCCCCTAAGTTCAACTGGAATATTTCGAAAGTCTGTCAGACATTGTCTGCAAATTTCTGGCGCGTCATAAGTTGAAGTTAAATGAACTAACTTCATTCACTAGTTTCAACTAAAGTCCAATTCCAACACCTACACTCTCTCTCTCTCTCTCTCTCTCTCTCTCTCTCTCTCTCTTTCTCTCCCACACTCACACACATACCCACTTACACTCACACCTACACAACACAGACATTGCGACATTCGCACAGCCGTCGCACATGCAATTTATGGCAATTCCAAGTCTCAATTGAAGCCCGGTTGAAATTGAAAATGGTCGAGCCGAGTGGAGTCTATAAATAATAAATTTAAGAATGTTTTGAATGGTATAAATTCGAAAACATTCGATGTGAATAACCACTGTATTTGCCAAATGTTATTGTTTATTTAAAATTTCGGGTATTATCTGAAATCATTAAAAAATATATAATTAAAAGCATAAAATATAACATAATTAAAAGTTTGCTGATCTTAAAAACTTGATGTATTTAGAGTTTAGATGTCAATAATAATTGAGCTCATTTATAAAGCCAACTGAGATTAACAGATCAAATATAATATGCAGTTTATATATATTTTATATCATTTTAAATTTAGAAATTTTCCATTTACTAAATGACTTCACTTCCATCAACCTATTTTGTTGGAGTCTACGATTAACTGGTTTGCTTGTCGAATTTATATTAGTCAGATATTTTGTCATGTATAGATCTATATATTGAATAGTTTGAGATTTGGAGCAAACTGACCTTGATAAGTATGATGGATAAACTATCTGCACTGAAGATCCCTTTGAAGAGAACCATTGGCATAAATCAAGATGGTCACAATGATAGGGAATATGTCAGTTGATATGATCCCACGTTTGTTTTTCTCATCTCTTCATTTTTGAGTTCGGCTAGCCACATAACGGCAATCACTCACGCACTCACACGTTCGGTGAATGCTGCCATTGTTTCTCAGGTCGACTTATGAATTTAGATTAGATGCGGATCAAGATACTCATGCCACAACTCGAATCTGTTTCGAGTGTCAAGTTCGCAGCGAGGTAACGTTCACAATTGTTGGCCATGGGCAGGCGGCGCTTGTGACTGTCCATTGTGAACATTGTTGTTGGCCATGTAAAGTAATCACTTACAGTTACACATAGTCTGTCCGTCTGTCGGTCTGTCCGTCCGCCTGTCCGTCTGCGTTTGCGTTCGCCGTCATGTCCGCAACAGCGTTTAGCCAATATTTCGTTTTGGCCAGGGGCAAAAGCTTTTCATCTGGGCCGCTTCGTATGGAGCGGTAATTCTTATCGCGATCACACAACGAGCTGGACACGATGGAGATTCATGGCATATCACGGAATAGAGCTCCGCTCCGCTCCACTCGACGGAGTGAAGCGCTCCGCTCATAGTCACATCATGTCCGACAAGCTAGAAAAAATTGAAGTCAAGTTTGACGTGTGATGTGCGATGTGTGATGTGTGATGTGCTCGGTTTGGCACTGCCAAGAGGACAAGGGGTCCGCTTCGGGGTCGGGGCTGAGCATTGGCGCTTAGACAACAAAAGCTGCGACCTTACCGACACATCGTTCATTTTAATTTGTACAATAACTCAGCCAAAGGCGAAGACCAACGAAAATTAAACACAAATTACTTATAAACCCAAGTATATTTTTGTTTGTTTGTTTTTTTTTCGTTTTTTGAGTTTTTTGCAAAATTGCTAAAACAAAAAAACAATTACGAATGACACACAGAACCGAAACGCGCAAAGGTTAATTTAAATTTCAAGTCACACAAGTCGCAGCAAAAGTACACGAGTTTGTTGTGTCTGTGCCAAACCCCAGCGCCCCTGTCCCTGTCTCTGCCTCTGCCTCTGCTTCTGCCCCGCCCACAGACCACATTTTCAGATAGTGTCACTAAAATGACTTACAGGTAGAACGAGTAGCTCCATGTCGGGCCAAAACATCTTTCGGCTTCTCGCCTGCAATTCATCAAAATGCAAATCTCGTTGGCCAACTCTTTGGACTCGACCAAATGAAGTACGAGTAACCGGCTCGTGATGCGTAGCACTTGGTTGGAGGATACCCCTTTCCCCCCCCCCCCCCCATCCTTTAACCAATCCATTGTCTTTACTCCCCCCTCTCGGTTGTCGTCGTCGTCGTCGTTGATGATGATGATGATGATTATTGTTTATTAAGTGTCGGCGCGACCATAAAATTAAAGGGAAGTTCATTTTTATTGCCTTACATTTTGTGTCGGTTTCTGTTTCTGTTTCTGTCTCCATTTCTGTTTGCATTGTGTTGTATTTTAATTTTTGTATCTTTCATTTTTAATTTATCTCAGATGCTTTTGTGTGGTCTCTCTACAACAATTGGCTAGCACAAGTACTCGGTCTTTATTTTCTTAAGCATCTATTTTAAAGATATCAGATTTTTGTTTTCTTATACTGTACATCATTTTATAAAATTGATTTTATTTGCTTAGAATAAAGCTTTGCATTTTATTAAGAAATTGTATTATTAACCTCTTTAAGTTAGTTTTAATTATCAGCAAACGCTTCTGAGTTTCGATCGGACTGCCTTACAAAAACCTAAATCAAACCAAAATTTTATTTAACAAACATTTTACTTTTAATATATTAAATAATTAATAATATTAAGTAAATATATTTCTTTAAATATGAATAATATTCTTTTATATATTAACATTCTCCAAATACAGGGTATTTGGGTATCATAACAAATTCTTTGCATCAATTTTTCCAAAAGTCCATTTTCATTTTGTTCCCAAAATTCCTTAAATGGAATTGCACTCCAAAAGGACTTTGATACGCCAACTGATAGTAGCGGTCATTTGTGGAACTATTTTATATCCCTTATATCCTTTAGCATCCTTGAATGCTTTTTAGCGGTGACACACATCCCAACACAACAGAAATGTCCTTAGAGCGTGCGCAGGATAATACTCAATGCTTTCGCCATCATCCGGTAGATGGCTATGGCATTCGTAAATCGCCATCTGGTGGCGAGTGGCTACAACTCTTCAGTGGCTTTCAAAATGTGCGTCAAACGTGAATCGATAAAATTCGAAAAAAAAAAAATTGACTTGGCTCGATTTTCTATTTTTAAACATTGCAAAAATACTGGAGGGCTGCGACTGCGCATGCAAATGCGACTGATTAGCGGTTTCACGCTGTGCATATGATAAATCAAAAAACAGCAACAGAAACTGAAACAGATGGAGCGAGGGGCCACCCAGAAGTTGAGAGTGCCAATTAATTAGGTATTTTGGGCACACAGTGCGATTTTAGCGTCCAAAAACTATTTTTGCCTTTAATTTTACGATTGCAGCTTTTTACGGCTTTTTACGACTCCCGGCCATAAATTGCCCCGGGCCGCCAGCGAATACGACAAAAATATTTATGGATGTTTTGATGTTGGGCGTGAGGTGCTTGGAAATCTATCTGATCGCGAATCCATCAGCTCAAGAGTCTATTGAACAGACTGTCTGTCCGTCTATCAAATTACGCAGCAAAGCAAATATTTTCGCGCTTCTTAGAAAAAATAATCAACCAATCGATATGCATATGAATTTGGATACTGTTACGCCTAGGTGGGCCACCTCACCCGGCTATCCCATCACGGATTAACGCCCGGCATTCCAAGGGTATTCGTATTCGACGTATACGTGCCCTGGAGCATGTCCGACGATGAGCGCGAGTGGATTTCTAATGGGAATTAACAGCAGTCGTATAGTGATTGGTATCACTTTCTCTAATTTGAAATAAACTAAGTTTACTAGAATTTTAGATATTTATTTGAAATAAATGGCTGCCAGATTGTTTGACCGACTACTTTTACAAATTTGAAATGAATTTAAAATTTAATTGTAAATTGTAGTTTAAAATGAAGTAAAATATTTAATATATATATATTCGAAGCAAGCAATAGAAACAAGACAGAGTAAGCTAGTGGGTCAATTAAGCTGTGAGCCAGTGTAATTTAAATATAATTAAGAATGCAAAAGAATCCCATGAAATACTCTTCCCACAAAATGTGTCTACTGGCATCCTGTTTTAGTATAAACCTCGCTTTCCGGATCTCAATTCGGGGCGAACCATTCACGATCAGTTGCAATTAACAGCACCCAAAAGCGATGCCAATGATTGTGGCAGGCTCATTCCATTGTTAGGACAGGGACTGGCTTCTTCTGGCCAGACCAGGCCAAGGCTTGTTGTTTGACTCCGAGTCAGAGTTAAAGTTCGAATTCTGTGTCTAAACCAAGTGCATACATGTGTCACTCCGAACAGGCTCTGTGCAGCGGCTGTCGCTTTCATATTCCTCGAATACGAATGCTTGTTGCAAGCACTTCGCACTTTCAGGCATGCAACAACAACAAGAGAGAAAAGAAACCTTTGAATTTGGCCAGCAATTGCATTGAAATCGCATTATTAACGCCTTGCCAAGAGGCTGCCTTACCAAATTGGCAGCAACTCGACTCGGGTCGAGTTGACTCCAAGACGGGTGTGAAAATAATCTGTTTAACGAGGGAGTCTTACAAAAGACCCAAAGCTCTGGCAGCAACACCAAAGTGGCGAAAGATGCCGCCTGCAGCAGCAGCAGCAGCAGCAGCAACAACAAACGAGCAACAATAATGACATTTGGCGCAAATGAATGAGAAGCGCGCTCAAATTTCCACTGGAAACTCTGCTGCAACCTCGGCGGCTGCCTCAGCCGCAAAAGGATATGACAGCAGCCAACCTGACAGTCCCAGTGGCAGCAGCAACAGTCGGATATTGGCATGAGCAGTGGCAGGAAGAGGGACAGGGGAAGGGGCAGGGACCGGGGCAGTTCCATTGGTATGCCCCATGAGCTGCAACGGGTCGTGGCTTGGGTACATATGCCAACTGGGCGCTGACATTAAAAGGTGGGAAAATGTCAGCAGATTGCTAAGAATCTTTTTGTTCCTCGACGATGCAGGATTAGGGGAAGAAGCGGGGTTAAATCGATATATGACTACGGATGTTGACAAAGATCTATTTAAATATTAAATCGATTAAAAATTCTACATAATTTTAGCTTCAATGATACGAATATATTTAAATATTGGATTAATAATAAATATCATTAATATAAATATAAATTAATATAGGTGTGATTTTCAAAAAGGTTAAAGACCTGAGAAATACCCGCTTTTCTGAGCTGCTATATGTTACATAAATAGTATTTTTGAAAAGATTCCTTTTTTCTCAGAATTAAATTTCCTATCTTCTCTTCCCGGGGACTTACGAACTTCAAATCTTCATTAAAATGTTAATTTTAATTTTGTCTAATTTCTAAATTCTAATTTTCATCAAATTTATTAATAAAAATAGCAAATTAGCGTCTTTTTTAATAAATAAAATCTTGTCGAGTTGCGCATGTGGAGTAGTGCCAAAAACTGCCGCCAGAGGGAGGTATTCAAATTATTATGAGGCATGCGCATTATTTTTGGTTCGTTTCTTAGTTGAGGGAAATTTGTTTTGATCACAAACTGAAGAATAATTCAATTTCCTGCTTCCTTTTTTTTTGGCTTTTTGCAGCAGATTATTGGATAACTTGGATTATTCAATCGCAATTTTGGATTAGCTGATTAGCGTTTATGGATTTCAAAGCAACAGCAATAAATAAGGTAAGTGAATTGCTGAAATACAATTGCTCAATTTGGGATAATTCGATTAACCCCAGAATGGTGCAAACATACATATGTTTAACCCATGCCACACTGTTGCACGATTGCCAAGCCACTTGACTTCAGCATTGGCATCCTTAGCGCGGCCTATTAATCCTAAGTGCTTCCTGTGATTTTATGCAAATTGAACATATCGCCGTGCAACACAATCCTCTCCTCAATCCTTGTCCCTTGCCCCCTTGCACCGTTGGCGTCGTTGTCCCCTCGCTGACAACGGGTCGCGCATTCAATGTACAAATGACAGTTGACTGTGACATAAAACAGCGACTTAAAGCGCTTGTTGGCCCAAAGAAGACGTTAAGTTAAGCACAGTGGCTGTTGCAAGTTGCATGCCACAAAACAAGCAACACGACAATTTTCCGTCGACAAAAGACATTTTCATTTATTCATTGATAATGTTTTAAGCCCTTGAACAACAACATTGCGAACGAACGAACGAACGAACAACAACAACAACAAATGGACAGCAATGAGAAGCGAAAAACATGCGACATAAAACAACATAATTTAAATTTTGCGCATGCATCAGCATCAGCAACAACAACAGCAACGTAGCAACATCTGCAACATGTTGCTGCAACACGCCAGCCAGTCCACCAGCAACGTCGCATCGTAATCCGGTAGCTTCTCTCTCTGCGCGTCTCTGCGTTCCTTCTGCAAACCCATTCGATTTGCTTTGAATGAAAATGAAATTATCGCATTATTAACTATGAGTCTGCCCCTGCGGCAACAGTGGGTGGTGGCAACGGGGGACGGGGCAAGGGACAAGAGGCAAGGGGGAGGAGGCCCGAACAGATGCAGATGCAGACAAGCCTTGTTAGCCTGGCCAAAAGCGCACAGTCTCCTCGTACTTAGAACCTGCCTGCTGTAACTTCGGCATATTTAACAATAAAATGAATTGTTAATTCTCTTGCACTTTTTTTTCGCATCATGTTGTTGTTGCTGTTGTTGTTGTTGTTGTTGTGATGGTCTGGTTAGTGGATGGTCTGCTCGAGCAGTTGTAATGCGCAAGTGCCTTTATCTGTGGCACAATCGCGCGCTCAGCTGCGCGGCACTGCGAAACAGTGCAACAAATGGCATGGGCACAGTGGGTGACAGTGACAAAATAGTGGGCACATTTTTTAAGTTGACTCAAATAGTATTTTCAACTAGTTTGCTATCAAATTTATTCATTTGAATTAATTCGAATGATAAATATCAAAAATAGTTCTGCAAGTTTATACCTTTAAATCACACAGATATAGAATTGTTCGGTTCAATTAATTTTTACAGCTTAATTTACTATTACCTTCCATGGTGCTTCTTTAAACATTGTCTGACTGCACTTCTGGCGGTCTGTTAAAGCAAAATGCCGAACTTGTTTTGGGCCAAAAAACGAATGGCCAAAACAATTGTTAACGCGTCCGCCTAAGTCGGCGAGTTGTTCATTCACAATGCCTCAGTCTGAGTCTGCTTCGGAGTCTGAGACTTGAACAGTGTCCGGGTTGCAAGTCTGGGTCTTCGACTGACTCTTCGTCTGCCTCTGATTCTGATGCTGAATCTGAATCGGTTGTGGTCACATTAACGCAGCGGCCTTTGGGCTCTTTTTGGGGTCTTGTGGTGCGCTTGTCTTCCCGGTGCGCAAATGTCTTGTTCCTTAGAATTTGAAACGGAAACATCGAACACTTTGTTTTGTTTCTTGTTTCACATTTTACTTCTTCTTTTTTTTTTTGTTTACTACAACTACAACTGTTGCTGCTGCTGTTGTTGTTCTTTTAGTTGTTGTTGTTGATCGTTTTGCTCGAGCTTCGCGTTTGTAAGCGCGCGCATGCGTAGCACTCGCATTTGTTCAGTCACGCAACTTGGATTAAAACTGTGACTGCAACTGGGATTGGGGTTGAGACTGAGACTGAGACTGAGACTGAGACTAAGACTCAGACAGAGACAGCGGCTGGAATTGGCGCTTATCCAGAGCACGTAAGCCAGCGACTTTAGTCAAAATTAACAAGGCTCAAAACACAGTTTCGAGTGCATGCAAATTCGTTGTCAAAATAAAAACAGAACTCGAACTCGAAACCGAAACCGCAGCCAAGTCCAAACCGTAACTTAAACTCAAACTCGAACTGAAACCCAAAGCCCGATAGGCTCCTGAGTCTGAGAGTTGAAGTCCAGTTAAGCGATAAATGAGTTACTGACGTGTCTGTGCATGTGCATGTGCATGTCCAGGTTTAAGTCCAGGTCCAGTCTCCAATTCAATCCGATGCCAAGCATCGCTACAGGGCAGCACAGGCAGGTGCCTCGATCACTAAAGGTTTCAGGTCTCAGTTTCTGAGTTTCTGAGTTTCTCAGGTCTCAGTTCTCTGCAGGTTGTAGTTGCTACATTTCAACAGCCTTCAATATCATTTCAAGACATTCTCATATGTAAATTTATGCAACACTGGCATCTGCATCTGCCACAGCGGTAGTGGGTGGGGGCGGCTGGGACATGGAAGGGGGGTGTCGTCGCTTGAGGCAAGTAAAAAGATGAAATATACGTTGGGCTGCAAAAATCTACTAATTGATCTGCGGCTAACATGATTTTTATCTTTTGAGAACTTAATTATTTTCTGTTCGCCGTGTTCCAAAGTGCGACTGTCGACTTCCAATTGGAATCGATACCTGATACGCTGATCAACTGACAGGAACAACGTACGCGCCTCGAGGCGATGCAAAGGAATGTGAAGGTTGTTCGCTTCTCTTCTCCCAACTGATTCTTCAGAAGTCTTAAACCTGCTTTCAATATACAAACCAACTAATTGATTCTGTTGGCCACTTTATTGTTATTCTTTTCTTAACCTAGTTTAGTTACATTTGGATTAGAAAAGTTTCTGAACCATCTTTTACAATATCTCTAACAATCTCAATCTTAATAAAATTAAAACTATTTGGATGTGACATGATATTTATTGTTTGGTTAGCTTCAATTCACATATCTATTAGATATTTCTCGCAGTGTTGCAAAATAATTGGGCCCGACGTGATCGTTCAATGAAGCAATCAAAATGTTTGGCAAAAATTCATTAGCTTCAAAAGGGTCAGACGTGCAAATGGCCAAAGACTCATTTGATTCTTGGCCATGGCTAAGACACGAGTACCTGTCGATCGCCTTAGACGATCGAAAGTTTTATATAGACGCCACTTTGGGCGGTAGCTAATTTATGTTAATGTAATTGAACTACAAAAAGACGCAGAACCGTGATTAATATGCAAGGAGGCAAATCCATTTCGCAAATTTGCAAAATTGGCAATGACATCAAATATTTGATAAAACAACTAAATTCAAATGCAATTTAATATCGAGGCAAAAAAATTATATTTAATTGAATTTAAATGTCAATTATAAATAGTTGATAATAATACGCAATTCCAGGTGCTGTCCTCGAGCGCCGGCAACTTGTTTCGGCTTTCCAGCGCCAGAGAGCGGCACTTCCAGTGAGAGCAGCACGACAGTCAAGAATTTTGGCGGGAAGCCATGCAGCTGTTGCGTGGGAGTGAGATGGCAAGCATGCAGAAGAGAGCGTGGAACTGTAAAACAGGATAAGAGCATGGCTGTCGTTCTCTTAGCTCTTTGTTGCTGCCACATGCGCTCTCTTCAGACGCTGCGCGCAGCTGTTGAGGGAGAGCGCGCGCTTACTCTCTCTCTCTCTCTCACTCTCTCATGTTTCTGCTCTCACTCTCACTATGGGGTTGCAGCTGAAAGATACCATGTGTTCGCTATGGCTGCTAAAAGTATCTTGAAGATACTTTATCCATGGTGGATGATGACGAGCATTTAGCATTCGCCACTCAAAGCCTTCGCATGGCTGTCTGTTAACCGTTGCCATCCCGACGCTCTTCAATGGCTGAAGTGCCACTCAAATTGCCGTCGGCAAATCATGGCTGCCTTTCTTTGATTTGCTCTCTCTGTTCTTCGCGTTTCTATTGTTCACTGTTCACTGGCTCTGTGTCTTTGATTGTGTGTGTGTATGTGTGTGTGTGTGTCTGTGTGTCTGTGTCTGTGCCGGTTTCTGGGTTGATCAATGTGATTTGATGTGCAGCCATTATTCATATTTCCCATTTCAAACAATAAGTAAAGCTGCTAATAAAAAGTTGAGCTTTCCCTACGTCATTAACTGAAGTACATACGTATATTCCTAAAGATGTCCTTGAACACAGATTGCAAACTTAACGATAGTAAATTATTAGTTTCCTATATTTCCCACCATTATCTGTTAAGATTTTGTGCAAATGCCGACGGCTGTTGGTTTTCATGCTTTATTAAATTGAATTAATAATGTGAATTGTAAATTTAATTACAGTATTTGTTTTAATATTTTAAATAATTTCTAGATAATTTAAAAACTAAGATTTCCTCAATTCAGATATTATTACTAACATATTTTTGGCTTGTAGGTCTCTCATTCAAATATCAAAACTATCTATTTATTCAATTCGAATAGTACATATTTAAAACTTTGAACACATTTAGTTTTTTTTTCCGCTTTATGCAGTGTCTTTATATTGTTTTTTTCCATATCCTTCAACTTGATGTGTTATTGATTTTTGTATTGAAGAGCTAAGAAATTGTTGGCTCCCCTATTAAAAAAAAAACTGTTCATGTGCTCATCTTCTGCTGTTATTTTCTTTTTTTTCTCTATGCTTATTTTTCTTTTGATTGCGTTGGTTTTTCTTCAGCTTTCAATTCTATCTCTCTCTCTCTCTCTCTCTCTTGTTTTTTCTTGAATAGTTGTTGTTGCTTTGTTTTTGGAGGAATTGGCACTTAAGTTACTCAAGTGGAAAAAAGTTTTTGTTTTTCGTTTACTCGATATAACTACAAACATATACAAAGAACAACAACACGCACATACACATACACATAGACGACGCAGATACAAACATCATGCCACATTCTGTACAAGTTTCATTGGGGTTGTGTGTTGAGGGGAAATGGGGCAGACTGGGATGAACGGGGCCAGGCCTGTCAGCTGGATTTTTTCATGGGGGAATTCTTGGATCTCTGTGCGTTATTTCTGTTATTCTTCTTTTATTTTCTGCTCCCCCCATCACATCACTTTTGTCGCTGTTTTGTTTTTCCGATTCAATTGAAGGCTGACAGCCGCAAAAATTTCATTATGAAATTGGATCGTTGTCAATTTATCAAGAGACGCGACGAGACAAGATGAGACGAGCGGAGAAAGTGCTTTGGACAGTGTTCTTTAGCATTTATTAGCTGCAGGCAGAAGTGGCTTCTAAATTGCTAACACCTGTTGTGCATATTTTTTACGACTTTTTTGTTGGTGTTTCTACCTGCCTCATTTGCCGCTACAAATCGCTACTCACCTTGAGGCACAGACTGCTTGCGAGAGTGTTGCAAGTAAAGTGAAAACACTCAGAGAGATTCCGATGCTATGCGCCTCAGTGGCCACCCGGTTGCAGGCTAGTTAACGAAGTCCAACATCCACTTGCCGCAGTTCATAAATTAAAGCCAAATCCTCCAACTGCGTCTCCGTCTCCGGCTCCATCTCCATCTCCGTTTTCGACTTGGACTCCGACTCCGATTCCGTCTACATTTGCTAGTGATGTGATAATTGCGGCTTGGCTTACTTTGTTCGCCATTTAATTGTTGTAATTTGTGCGTTTGCTGCCGCTCGTTGCTGCCACAGTTGATGCCACAGTTGATGCCACAGTTGCTATTATTTTGTTTTGTTTTCTGCGCTGTTTTCGCTTTTCATTTTTCAAGCCAATTTATTCGAGTTTTCGCCTCGAGTTTAGCGAAATTGTTCAACAAATTCTCGCTGGCACGCATTGCTGCATGCAGATACTTGAAGCTACAGATACGGATACCCTTTAAGCCATTGTTGTACATTGTTGGTGGCAATTGCAATGAATGTTGTTACTTTAGCCTCACTTGCACCTTTACGCTTCGTGGTTTGTGTCTAAGCTTTGACGTGCACTTCCTTTTCATGTTCATGCAACCGTGACACACATAAAAGCCGGCAAAAAATATTAAAAAACTCGAATAACATACTAACAAGCACAAAAGTACAGCAACAATGAAATTAAATAGCTAAAGTATCTACAACTTGTGAATTAAAGGCCAAGGCTAATAATTAAATTTTGGAATTATTTAAAAATTGTCAATATTCGATTAAACAACGTGTTTTTCATATTAACAAAACTCAATAAATGAAGAGAAATATCTCATAAATAATTCTCAACTTGATTTTGCTTGACATGTCTTTAACAGTTACAAATATAACTGTCCTCTTCAAGATCTAATACAGTTAGTATTTATAAAACTCTGTTAAAGTTTTGCTGGTTACAATCCCAGGCCCAAATACACAACTTTCATAGACATTTCCTGTGCCTACTAAACGCTTCCTCTTGCCCTTTACCTGCCCTTTACAGATGCCTCAACAGCTCTGTGGCAAGTTAAGGCCAAGTTACTTATACATACATCAAAACAAAATGCTTTGATAATACACATAAAAACAAAAACACAAAAGCAAAGCTCAAAACTAAAAGACGACATCCAAAAAACAACAACAAAAACATCAACAAAAAAAAAAACAACACACATACGGGGAAGAAAAAATCGCGGACAATTCTCGTGTGCTAAATTCCCTGGCGAAGGTTCCAAGAAAAAAGAAAGACAAAAAATTATTTGTTACCAAGAACATTTAAAGAACCTCGGAGACCGCAAAAGAACTTTGACATTTTCCTTTTTGTGATCAACGTCTCCGCATTCGCAGCCCCTCTTCCTCTCTTCCCACACCCCGCCCCTGACACACCCCCCCGGCTGTCATTGTGCTGAACGTTTTCATGTTTTTGAGCAACGAAGTTTTTGGGATTATTTTTGTGCGACTTTTCGGTCATGTGAAGCAAAAGCTAAAGCTAAAACTGAAGCTGAAGCTGAAGCAGAATCTGAAAGCCGAACGAAGTTGAAGTAAAAGCCAAAGTTGAGGTTGACTTTTTGACTCGTTCGTAGAATAACATGGACTTTTGTTTCATCTTTTATTCTCGTTGTTTCTCCGCTTGTTGTTGTAGTTGTTGTTGTTGTTGTTGTTACTACTACTGTTGCTAGCTGCAGGGCTGTCACCTCCGGGTTTGCATGTCACTGCTAAAGACCCCGAGCTGGCCATTGTTTTTTCTGTAGCTCCCTCTAACAGCTGCCATAATCGCGTTAACAACGCTGACCTTCTCAGGATAAGCATACATACATGTGTGTGTGTGTGTGTGTGTGCCGCGCCTACATCACTTGCAGGACATTGAAGCCCTTGACGTTGGCTCCTTATGCCTGCATTTGCGTTTGATTGTGTCCCCAGCGAGGCCCTCGACGATAAATCAAAGTCGCCAAACTACAGCAAAGTGTCGGATGTCGGAGTTTTGCAAATTACTTGGAAGTGTGCCCCATGGCCATCGTCATTGCCCCTCAACGGCCCCTGGGACTCTTCACACACACACACAGCCACACACTCACACACACATCAGCTGACATGCAAGTACAGTAAGCTAAAGTGGATCAACATATGTGGGTGTTCATTTCCAATAGCGATGACTGCGTGACTATACGATAAACTATTTTCAGCTCACGATTCAAATTTCTACAACTTGAATGATATATTTATTTTTTTAATATTTTGAGAGTTCTCTAACTCTGTTTGTGAATAACAAATACAAGTAATTTTATTTATAATTTTTGCTTATTTTTTATTTAATTAACACACTATGAAATACAAAAATAAATTATATTTTAAATGGCTAGTTAAGGAATCTATTAACTATTAGAGAGGAGTTTTAAAGTAAAATCAATGTAATTTTTAAGATATCTGTTAGATAAAGTTAATATGGACTTTTAAAACAGGAAGCAATCATTTTTTTCATGTACTTTATTATTTTAATTAAAATAATTTTGATAAATTGGTTGATTACTTGTATATACACAAGTATATATATAATAAAAAAATATAATTTTAGTTTCCAATAAAATAATTTTTTTTAGTTTTCTTTATAATAAAAATAAATTGTATTTCAAGATAATAGATAATATCAGTATCAATATTGAGTCAAAAAATTAAATCGTTGTTATATTATTATAATAATATATCTTGCACGAGGATTTGTAATTATTTTTCGAGTTCAATGGGATTAATTGCGTGTTTCTGATCAAATAAGGCGATACACACGACACATATGTATATATATTTATATATATTATTTTAATATTGAGTAGTGCGTAGTAAATGGCAATTTAATAATTATTGCTCGGAAGTTGCGTTACCCGTTATCCAAGAAAGATTTAATAATAGCATTTCTATACTCGAAATTCGAACAGTGAGTTAATGTACTTATTAAACTTTCGTATTGATATCGGCTAAGGGCTGAGTCAAGGGAGGGGGGGGGGGGCAGGGGTCGCCATCCGTTAAATTAAGCTAATCAGTCGCTCGGCTGGCGATTATTGAGCAGGCGCCTCAAGTGCAAATACAACAAGAGCCAACAATAAATAAATAAATCAAATAAATCAACAACAATAAACAAAAAACAAAATAACAAGAAGCAGCAAAACAAAAACCAAAAGACCAAAACTGGTGACGTAGCCAAGTGATTTGGATAAGTTAAAAGCCAAAGCGTGGGCTGTTTGATGTTTGGGATTTGGATCGAGTTTGTTTTTGGGATTGGGGGAACAATTGCCCAGCAAATGTTTGACATTTCTCCAACGACCATAAATCAGTCAGAAAGCGTGACATGATTTCTGTGCGCCTTTGTGCTCATAATTAGAAAATTAGTTGGAAACTGAATGTGGATCTCAAAATCGCAAAGTGAAGTTGTTTTCGTTGGCTTTTGGGGTAGATAAGAGTTGTGGGGATTGGGCAGCTTGTAGTGGGTTAAAGTTGAGCCAAGAAGCAGGCAGCACTAAGTGCTAAGTATCTCGGAGCTGGCAGCTGACAAAGGGAGCTGCAGCTGGAGCCGAATCCGAGGCTGAAGCCGAAGCCGAAGCCGAAGCTGTAGCTGTAGCTGAAGCTGACTGACACTGCTGGTGTCGGTGGTGGCAGCCACTTTGACAGACTATTATGCGGGAAAAGGTTTCTTTCACTTTCATGGGGATCCGTTGCCTGGGGATGAGGGACGCTGCCAACTGCAAAGATGTTCGGCGCTCGCTGCGGAACTGTCATTTCCGTTTTACTTGTAAAATGAACATGGAAGTATTCGAGGCAGCCGACAAAGTGGCGTACAAGCGGACAGACCAGACCAGACCCATCCCAAACCAGAGCAGAAGCTGAAGCTGAAGCTGTAGCTGTAGTTGTATTTGGAGCAGGAGCAGGAGCAGGAGCAGCTGACGCTGACTTGTTATATACTAAACTGAGACGGAGAAGTAGACGGGAACTGAGACCGAGACCGAGACAGGCCAACGGAAGGATGAACCAAACAGGCAGACACACAAACAGACACGAAGGGGCGGGTGAACTGAGAGCTGAACTGAACTCAACTGAGCTGAGGGACAGGCCCTGATGCTCAAACTGGAACTGAAAACGTGGGACGGACATCATTGCGTTTAACGTTTTTCGCAAAAGTTTCAGTTTCGTGTGTTTTCGCAGCTCGTCTAAAGGAAATTGCCGGCAACAAGAGCAGTAGCGTTGACTCTCTGGCTCTAAAGGAGTGGCAGAGTGGCAGAAGAAGGGGGCAGGAGAAGGGGGCAGCCAGCCAAGCATTGCACACTGCCCCCGACTGAAGGTAACAACGCAAGAAAATGCCAGGCAGCAAGACAGGCAGAACTGACGTAAAAAGATTTCAGTACGGTATCCCGGCAACCCGTGACTGCTGCCTTTTATCCCTCACTGTCTGCGGGGATCCCCTTCCCCCATTTATTTTTGGTAATCATCATGAAGTGTTTGCGCATTTGCCAAATAATAAATGTATCTTTAAATGTTGCTCTGTATTCGATGGGTTGTTTATTTACTCGCACTACCTGGTCAAAGGTTGTGCAAGTGAAATGAAAAATTATTCGTTAAACGAGTGAAAATAAATGTTATTAATTCAATTGAAATGCCGATAAACGTGCGTCTATGCCACATGAGTGTAGCACTCTACGGAACGAAAATCGATTCAGTTTAAAACTTATTTACAATAGCTAAAAATCTGGAATTTCGTTATTTATAAGCGATGGATCTGGAAACTGTAGAGCTCACAAAAAATAATATTATTTCATAGCTTAATCAATTAATAAACTACGTCATGGTAAATCAATTAAGTTTTGTTGTGAGAAACTCTAGATTTAAAGCCCTGAAATAATTTTAAATATATATTTGCTGTCGTTGAAGAAATGAAATTCTTACGTCTGGCATATGGGTTGATAGATTTGAATTCCAGTGAGTGAAATAATATTTTATAAATAGGCACCCGCATAATTCGTAGTGGATTTTGCATATCAACGAAACAAAACCACAATTAAACACAAATAATTCAGTTCCATGAATTACTTTGGCTGCTTATCGCGGATTTCGATATGTGAAATAGGTTTTATCTTTTGTATAAAAATATTTTACATGTTCTGGCAGCAGTTAAAATTGAATTTAAATTGAGCTCTAAGCATGGAAATTTAATAATGTGCCGTATTTAAGGCTAGATTGCATCCTGGTCTAAAATTCCTTGGTCTGCATTTGACACATATCCGAAAAGCTGAAGTTTTTCACTTGCAACAGCAGAATTTTGCCTTTTGTATAGAAAATAAAGCTGGGAAAACTATTAAAATTTGTAAATTTTAATGAAAAATCTTAGTAGAATGCAAAAGCAGAAGCCACTCCAAATGGCTGGCAGACACAGCTATCCCCCTGACCCTCCCTCTATTCCCTCCTAGGCCTTCACTGTGCTTGTAGCCAGGCACCGGTGACATGAATGCTGACAACGTGTCTTAGTTTGCACAAAACGAGCCACATACACACACACACACACATATATATATATACAATAGTTGTGGCAATGCAGGACATGGATGCTGCCACACACCAACACACACACACAACATGGGAGTCAACAACTGGCGCCTGTTTGTGTGTGTGTGTGTGTCGACACTTTTGCCAGGCTTGTCATGTAACCGGAATTTTAATTTAATTACGCTCTCAAGAAGCATGAAGCCCAACAACAGCTCCGAGATTGAGGCGCCTCGAGTGTTTTGCCTGAGCTAAAATAAATATGCACATTAATAGATTAGCCGGATACACAGGCACAAACTGATAAGAAATCAATAAAATCAGGCTGCCATAAATCATTTGCCCATTTACGCTTCGTCTGTCGATGCTTATCATTCAAATCAGCACCCACTCCCCCTCTGGCTACTCCCTCTTGACAACAAATTTAATATTCATAATTCGGCTTGAAAGAATTTCGGTTGAAAGCAAACGGCGACGACATAAAAATCAATAAATGAAATTTCTCCTCAGGCGCTAAAAACTTTTTACAGGTAATTTTCCGGCGCTTTTATTTGCCAATGTCATATCAATAGACTTGGCTGGCTGGCAAAGAGTACCCCCTCCCCCCCATTCACTCCCCTCACACTCCACACTGTCTTCTGCTTCGATTTGAGCTCTTTCTCTGGCACAAGGCCGCAATGAGTTCGTGCCAAAAAATAATTTCCAACTAGCAGAAGCGAGGCGACTTTGCTGCACTTATTGTTGTTATCAACGCCTGAAATATGGCATTTTAATTTTATTAGCTGCCTTGCTGGCAGTACACACACACACACACTCTCTCACACACACACACACACTCTCACACTCACTCACACAATTACAAGCAGACACACTCGGCGAACGCAATGCGATGTGCTGATGGCAATGGCGTTGACAATGCTGAGTAACTTCGCACAGTGGCATGAAATGTATTGTAATTTCCTGGAGTTAATATTATTTCTCAGATTTTAAAGAAACACTCGAATAGCTTACAAAATATAGAAGGATGCTATTTCTTGCATCTCAAAATATTTATTTTATTTAAAAGATACACATTTTTTATAACAGTTGTACCAAATAGTTAAAAAAGTTATACTATACTTTTAAAAATCAGTTTCTAAATATTTCGCGAACCATATGCTTCAATATTTCATCGAAATATTTTATTTTTTTACAATATTAAATGTTCGTTTAATTTTTAAAAATAATTCGATATAATTTGCCTGATTAGTAATTTAAATTATATTTTAAGTGCTTTATTTAGTGATGAAAATATATGTAACATATATGCATACATACATAGATTACCAATGTGCGATTTATTTATTGTTGTTATTGGGTGCTTCTTGCAACAGCCTGTGGCTGTGGCAGCCAGCTGAGAGTCGCCAGTGGCAACTGCGCATGCTGCGTACTGTGGCATGCCACATCGCTTCGAGGAGTTAAGAGAACTTTTTCTTTATGGGCGCCTATCGAAGAGCCATCAAGTAACAGTTTAGCGTCTAGAATTAAGTCGTTGCTTATTGCCACATAATGTTGCGTTATTATGTTGCCAGGCAATCTCTCAGCTGGCAATGAAAATACTCTTAAGCTGCCCAATAATTTATGCCTTTCCCCGTGTTGGGTTGTGTAGTGTTGTGTTCTTTTGTGCTCTTGCAGCTTTTCGCCTGTTCACGCTTTGCTTTTTGTTGTCATTTTGTTAAGTATTTCGGTTGAGCGTTTTTCGCTCCTCGCGAAGCGTTTTTCTTCTGGCCCCAAAAAGAAGAATACATATTATATTTTGTGGCTCCTCTGGCGGCTCCCGACGCGGTGGCAGCTAGTTGGCAAATTGGCGGCACTGCGTGCGAAGCAGTCGACTGCGATTCTCGTGGCCTTATTTATTTGCGTAATAAACAAGAAAAGAAATAACACAAAATCCAAACCTTTCCAGTGCTTTAGTGGCATGGAAATTGACTCTGGTCGCAATTCGCCGTCGGCATTATACTGTCACAGTGTTTTCGAGTGAGTTGTTAATGCGAGTGTGTGGATCGATCGCTGACTGATCACGGTATGAGCTGGCGTTGGCGTTGTTGCTGATGCTGCCACTGCCACAGCCACTGCCACAGCAAGTTCATCATCGAACATCGAAGCGAACATGTGCCCCATAAAGCAGATGAAATTGTTGTGCACAATCATATTGGAAAAACGAAAACTGCGCCTCAAAACCAAACGAAAAAAGTTCCTCACATAACAAGCGGCCATCAAAAAGGATTTCGTCTTCTTGTATCCTGATTTTCCAAAGTGTATTCGGTTTCAGCTCTAGCATTTTGAAAGCACTCATAACCCCACAACAGGACTTTCAAATCTGCAGGTAATACTCTCAATACATCTTTGGATATATACTCTGAATTTGATGTCTGACAAAACTTTAGGCTTTGCGGTACGATTGTCCACGTTTCAGTTTGTTTCGACTTCATTAAAGTTGCCAAACTTTGAACTTTGCACTTGCTTGTTTCGCTTGCAGCAGCTGGTAACAATATTTGGACTACTTTACAACTTTTCCCTGTCTGAGAACCCAATGACAAACTGTCGAAATGTTTTGTTGACTCTTTAGCAAAATATAAATGTACTTTTGAAGTTGTTGTACAAACTTTTATGATGTACAAGAAGAAATGAAGTACACAAAAAGAAAATTGCCCCTTTATTTTCACTTATTTTTTTATGAATAGAAGAAATTGTGGAATATTTTTTGAATGTATTTATAGCACTTTTATTTGAAATTGTCGACAACACATAATATTGAATTACAATTGAGGTAATATCAACAATTAAATATCTCCAAAACTAAAGTTCATACTCTTACGTACTCTAGAATTATCTTTCGAAAATTTTTAGAATTTCCACAAACTCAACTAGTAGCGTCTCTCAGGATATTCGATTTAAAATTTTATCTAAAGATATTTATATTTATCTAAATATTCCGTTTTTAAAACTCGACTCCGTTTGTTTCGTCTCTTCCAATGTTCAGATTTCGTTAGGCATCTGGAATCTGTAACATTTGTCGCATTTCTTGTACATTTTTACCTGGCAAGTGTTCATTCTACGGTCTGTCCTCCCGTGCTCCTGTAATGTTATAAATGACCTCCCAGCGCCCCGCATGCCACAAATTTAATGCATTTCATTGCCGCAACAACAACAACTGCAGTAAAATGTGTAACGCATAAGATGAAAAGCAGCGCAGGAAAATAAAAATAAAAATGAAAATGAAAATAACAAAAAAGAAACAAACAGCAAACGCAAAAATTTTAAACATGGCGCGAACATAATGTCCTGTGTCCTTGCCTTTTCCCTCAGTCTGCCCTCAGCTTTTTCCTTTTATTTTTATTTTTTTTTTTTGCATTGCTTTGCGAATTTCCCTTCTGCTGTTGTTGTGAAAATCGAACATTGATTTATGGCGTGTGTGCGGCAGGGCAAAAAGTGTGGCTCCCTCAGAGTAAAAGGTGGAAGAGGAGAGAGCGGGACAGGCTGAGACAGGAGAAGAGGGCGAGAGGGAGGGAAAGCAAAGGTACTGCCGAGAATCGAGCCTGATGACGATGATGCTGATGAGCTGGAATTGTTTTTGATATGTCGCACACACACACATACACACACTCACACACACACACATATGCAGGTCGACAGCCCTTCCCTTTACACTCACACACACTCACAGTTGCGATTATTATTTGTGACACACACACACACACACATGTCGCCTGCCTTGTCCCTCATTTTGCATTCATTG
Organism: Drosophila phalerata; assembly: GCA_951394115.2. NCBI lineage: Eukaryota > Metazoa > Arthropoda > Insecta > Diptera > Drosophilidae > Drosophila > Drosophila phalerata. The sequence goes on from OX596005.2 coordinate 10,347,969, forward strand.
GCAATGCATTTACAACTCGAACAGCAACAAGGCACAACAACAACTACAACAACAACCAGGGGCAACAACAATAAAAAATTGTAAATGCAATTCGTAGGGCATAAATTTAAAAAACGCGTGTCACATGTCGATTTTCGATTGTTCGCAAATTAATATATAAAATACGCGCCACGAACTCCGAACTGCGAACATTGCGGCTGTTTTTTGCGGTTTTTTGCATTGTTGCATGGTTATTGTTATTGTTATTCTTGTTGGGATTTTAGTTTGAGTGCGGCATGTAAGGAATCGATTTGTACCTGGCTTACTGGAACCAGGCCCAAAACGGTTTGATGATCCCCATTTAGTTCAAACGATTACGAAACATTTGTGATTTATGTGCGAACTAATTTTGAAAACTGTCTCTCTGTATTATATATTCTTTGTTTATTTCAAAAAAACTCATCGCGTTTAAATATATTTTCAAAAAACTACAAATTTTCAACTTAGAAAACTAGAATACAACTTCGTGACAATTTAGATAACATAAATAAGAGTTCTATAACTTCACAAATCTTATTGTAGAATTTATAGACTTGTCTTATTTCAGTTAACTCAATTCTAATAAATATGTAAAAAATAATTTAAATATTTTATTAAGAAAATTAGTTACTTCTATAATACACTTAATTTTATAATTGTAATTGACATAGTTCAAATAACACTGTTTAAGTAATAAATAGGAAATATTGTACAGATCAACTTTCTACCTCCTATAATTGGGATATATTTATGCCCATCTTTTCAAACTTTACCCGATATTTATTGCTAATGACAACCGTTTACAGCTGCCAGGCCTAGAAAAACAGTTCAATTAGTAGTATCGACTACAACTTGGAGTTAGAGTTGGAGTTGGAGTTAGAGTTGAGCCTCTGGCGGTGTCTTCGCAATGCATTTGGCAAATGAATTCATTTATTTCTTATTGCGATGAATCAGCTGCGTCTGGCAATTGGGCATATTTTTTTTACTTTGGTGGGGGCGGGTCGGAACTGAGGGGGCGTGTTACGGCTGCTAAACTAAATGTGAAATGCAGATAACGCCACAAAATCGACAAACGATGCTGCGCCCTCGAACCGGCTGTGGATTAAGTTGTGAATCGTGATTTTGCGACTGCAAGTGGATGAGCCGCTTAAGACCTCAAGAACTGAAGCTTGGTTCGGTTGGTTCCGTCGGTTCCGTCGGTTTGGTTCTGCCCTGCCCGCGGTGATTAATCCATGAACTCTGGGCTCAGGCAGATTTTCAACGGCAGATACTCCAGAGCTTGCAACAGATGCAGACGCGCCTTCCACCTGGTCGCAGTTTAGACTCAAAGTTGCAAACACCGAGAGACCTCATGGCCGTCGTCTGGGACACGGGGAGCAGGCGATATTTAACCCATGATTACAATGTTTGTAAATTTTGGTGTGTCTTTCCCTTTCAGGCAGCGTCTTCTGTCTCCTGTCCTCTGTCTTCTGTCCTCTGTCTCCTGTCTTCTGCCTTCCTGCCATTTTGTTTTCACCTTGCGGCCAATTTGTTCGAGAAACTGTTCAGACTCTGCGACTCGACAGCGCGCAAAATGAAGCTAAATTGGCCCTGGCCACTGCAGCTGTTGCAGTTGCACGTCGGATGGGGCAGGGAATGGGGAGTGGGGAATGGGTGCATTGGGGATTGGTGGCATATGCGGATGTTTGGGGGCATCATTTGGCTCCTCACGCCTGGTAGTTGAGCAATTTATTATTGCCGCAAATTGATTTTTATCTACGCTTAATCGATTGTTGTGCACCTATGTATGTATGTGCCTATTGCCATTCCCCTCTCACTTACTTACTACCTCTCCCACACCCCCCTTTATACCCGCATGTGGAGATCAACAATCACTGGAGGGGCAATGGCAGTGGCAGAGTGGAGTGCAGAGAGGAGCTGGATTAAGGAAATTATTTATGTTAGTTCACACGTTGTTTTACACGTAATTTATTAACAGCGTTTTCTAGCGCAAACGATGTGACCTTGGGGCCAAATGGGCATCGATTATGCCGCCGTGTTAGAAATTGTCGGCGGCGGAGTCATAGTCGCCTGTCTGCGTGTCTGTCGGGTGTGAAGGTGATTTACAATGGTTGCCAACTACCAAAGTAGGACTCGGTGCAGCACTTTCATGCATGATCCGCACATTTTTCAGCTCAACTTCGATATATTTATGACATTGAAATGAGCGCCAATTGCCGCAATTACCGGCGCGTGTTTAGCCAGCGGTGATTTTCGGATCTGCGAGTTCTGATTTCAGCTAGAATGTGCTGGCCCAGAGCATCATAGATTGGCTAGAACGAAAGACTTATGGCATTCCATTGCGACACTTGTAAGCCTATCCCCTGCTGCCTATCGTCATATCAATTGATTTAAGATTTTGGAAAATAGAATAATATTCTTAAATTTATATTTGAAAATTATATGGAATAAGATTAATTTAGATTTTAATGACGGAATAGCTAATCTCTGTTTGCTAGAAAATGAATAGTGTTTATTTGACTTTTATTATAATTATAATACTAATACCAAACTTAATATACGTTTTTATTATCCCTTTGATGCCAAAATTGTACTTTAATGCTAAAACCTGAAAATGTTTGCACATTGAAAGCAAAATCGACGGACAATATGAGAGAGAAAAAAGTGGAAAAAAGTCGACATGCACTTTTATCAGAGGGTAATAATTCATTACACACATTTTTGCCGCCTCTCTCCCTTTCCCTTTCCCTCTCCCCTCTCCCCGTTCGCCCTTCTCTCTTCCACTCCATGCTTGTGCTTTACGCCTTAAACCATCAGCAGCGATGTCCGACAGAGCAGCATCGGATGTGCTGCATTTACCGCATTCGACATGACCCTGCCCCGTATCCCGAGCTCTTTTCCCGAATCCGTCGCGGTTCCTGTTTCCCTTATCCTTGTCTCTGTCCTCCATGTGCACTTAACTCGGCTGTTGTAATAGAGAACGGGAACGGGAAGAGGGAAGAGGGAAAAGGGAAGAGGAATGGTCAGTTGATTGTTTCTTGTAGCTTGCGTGTTGGCAACGCAAAAGGGGGCAAGGAGCAGGGGGAAGAACGAGGTAGAGGGAGATGTGTTCATCAGCGTTAACATGAGACTGGCAGCTTTTAACGGTAACAGAACTAACTGTTTGTGATAAGGCCAACAGTTTTGTTGGACCATGGCACGCACCTAGAAAAAAGCACACATATATGTATTTAAGGGGAGAGTGATGAGAAGGGGGAAGGGGCAAGGGTATGAGGTATGGGATAAGCCAGTGGTTGGCCAGGTTGGCCAGAGCTCAATTAACTAATTGTACACAAAGGACTGCAATCAAGTTTTGCCTGGCACAGCCCAAAGGACTTGTGAATAATATTCATTAATTGCGTACCAGTTAACACAGAAAAAGGGGTTGGGCCGACATCATCATGTCGCTTGATGGATAAGATTTCAGGCAACTGGCAACTGGCAACTGAAATGGGTAGAAAAAGGAGCAGCCGCAGGACCAGGAACCGGGAACCAGGCACCAGGAACCAGGACCAAGTGCTGCCAGAAAGGCAGGGCTATAAATCAATGTAACTGTCAACGTCATCGGCATCAGCAGAGCGTCAATATTAGCAGCAGCAACAACAACAACAACAACAGCAACAATGAGAGCGACAACGATAACGACGAACAACCCCCGAAGTATGCAGCAGTAATCAGAGCTCTCGCCTGGCCACGCCCCTTAACTCATGCGCCCATCGGCCATGACTCTTCAATGTATGTAGAATGTACAATGTAGAAACGAGGCGATGTTTAGTTTGGGTTTCATTTTGCATAGGCAACACTTTTTCCAGCGATGACGTCAGCAAACATCGAGAATAAGTAAATTGTTTCAAACTGTCAACTAATACACACACATATTCGCACGTATTTATAAATGCATATGTATGTGTAAGTGATTTCCCCTTTTACACTCACTGCAGACAGACAGGATATTACAAGTTGCCTGCGAGGGAAATTAGATCTTGCAACTGCGTCTTAAACATGCGACAACATCTCAGATCCAGACTGAATCTCTGAGCGACACACACAGATACTCACACACACACACACACACACACATATACATATATGTATATTTACTAGCTGTTGGTTAAGTGGGAAAAGTCAGCAGTCCAATTCCCCGGAGGCGTTTGGCGCCAGCAAATACATGTTTTACTTAATTGGAATGATTTCGTCTGTGAAATATGATTTTAGTTTTCATCTTTACAAAGAGACAGAGAGAGATGGGAAGAGAATGGAAACGAGAGAGTAAGGCAGCTAGTTAAAAGTTGAAATACTTGGGATTGTAAAAATGGAAGATAGATTTAAACTTGATTTAATGCGGGCTATTTCATGGGATCATTATAATTTCATGAGAAATCTATGCAAAAATTAAACTGTAAAGAAACAAAAATTGATAAATATTATATAAACTAAATAGTGTTTTCCATAGTCACTTAATTGATTGCAAACTAAGGCACAAATTACAATAAACTCTTCTCCAGGTTCACTTAACTTGCACTTTAAATATTAAATAATTAATTAATAAAACATCAATAATATTTATTATATATTTATTTCTTCTCAATTTGTATGCATATTAAACGATGTATAAATATTTGCACTTACAACAGATACATATATCATATTGAAATGTTAATTCAAATTTGTTAACCACTCGCTCAGCAAATTGAACTAATTCTCGACTGCTTCCTCTTCTCTCATTGCAGGTAAACACGCAAATAGTCTCGCACACCTGTACTTGAGGTATTCATGCATCTTGGCCAAGTTGCAGCTACTTGGCTCTGGATGCATTTCAAATGCCTTAAATGCGCATGCAGCATTCCTGCAGTCGCCTGTATCTGATTTCTGTCAACATTAAAATTGCAGACTTGACAATGCACAGGGTACAAAAACAACAAAAGCATCAGCAACTAACTAAGTAACCCACAGATACTCACATCGACTGACAGACACTGGTGGCAAATGAACAAGGTGGCAAGGGGGGCAAGGGGGGCAAGGGGGTTGGGGCAGGACTGAGACTGAGACTGATGCTGTTGTGTTGTGTTGCTTTGTTAGTGCATGTATCTAAAAGTGTATTCCTAGCGATAACACAAAAGGCTAAAACGCCTCAAACTGGCCAAATGGCAAACCGAAGAGGCATGCAACGGATGGAACAGCTTTTGCCAGTGCCAGACTCAGAGTCAGAGTCAGAGCCAGTGAGTGGCAACAGAGATTATAAATTGAAATTGAGTTCATAAAACACGAATCAGCAAAACGTTTAACATCTTTATTTCTGCGAAATGGCACAGACGGCAAGGCAACTTCAACCTCAACCGGCAACCGCAAGAGTCAGCAACGGTCGTGGCATTGCAACGGCAACATTGACTCCGACTCCGACTCCGAATCCAACTTCAACTCCGATTCCGAGTGCATCTGTGGCAGCAGTTGAAGACCAAGGTGCGAGTTCGAATGCAATCAAACAAGCGTAAGTCAATTGCACAACTATGTTGGATGCTGCATGCAGCATGGTGTATGCCTCATGATGCAGGCTGACTGCTTGCCAACCAACCAAACAACCAACCAACCAACCAACCAACCTAACAGCCAACCAACTAGCCCAGCAAATAGACAGACAGATGTACGCGAGTTGCAAGCTGCCAAACAGGCGATGCGTCGCAATGTCGACCGACGCGATGACTCCCAGCACAGTGGCCAAAGGAATCAAAATTGCCCTCATTAATCAAAAGTGTTTTATTCCAAAAGAATTTCCATTTTGTTTATGTTTTTAGTCCTTAGTCCTTAGACTTTGCACTTATAACTAAGACTAATTTGTTTTATCCCAGAACAATTTCCATTTCGATATATTAAAAATAATCATCTTAGTAAAAATAGACCGACTTATAAACTTATTAAGTCCTAAATCAATCATGTTTTTGTGCTGAAATTCACTGTTTTAACCCACCATACTAATTATTCTATATTCAAACCCGCTTTTGTGCTGAAATTCACTGTTTTAACCCACTGTACTGTGCTGGGATGCTATGAGCACAGAATGTGGAATGTGCACGCGTTGAATTTCTTGTAGACGTGCGATAAAAATTTGCGACATTGCAACAGTTTGCTGAACGTGCGAGGTATGAGATGAAGGTGCCACTAGCTCCGACTCTGGAGCGACATGGAGCGTTGCCAGCTGGCGTCGTCGCACTCGTAGATCGGGGCACTCAATGCCAGAGCTCTTAGCATAAGCCGCAGAGCACAAAGCCAGATGACATGCCGATACTGTTAATCTGCGTGAATAAAAATGTAAATGAATTGAAGATTGTGTCGCCATCGAAGTCGGAGTCGGAGTCGGAGTCGAAGTCGAAGTCAGTGTCAGGGGCATCATGAAGTTGCAGCATTATGAGCTATGGCCGAGCAGAGGCCACTTAGGTGCCTACAAAACTGCCTCGACAAGTGACACGTCAGATTAGGAGCAGGCTATCATCCAGGCAACTGTGGACAACGTTTAATAAGCTGTGACATGCAGGTGAGTTCCAGCCTCAGACTTCGACTCCGACTCCAGCACAGGATGATGATGCTCACTCGGAGCTGAATCCAGCGAGCTTAACACGAATATTGATTGAGCCTACAGACCAATGGCAACTCTGTCTGTCTGTCTGTGTGTGTGTGTGTGTATGTATGTGTCAGTCAGTGGTAATAAAGTGTGGACAAGTTTAGCACCAAATGATGGCCAGATCGAGTACCCAACAAAAGTCAACGTCAAAATCCACGTACTGAAAATATACTCGAAAAACATAAGCAGACTGAAGAAAGCTAACGACCAGGTTTTTTGTTGTCTTCTGTTGTGGATGGTCGCAAACATGTTTCAAGTCCAAGTTCGCCACATGAAAGCCAAAAACACAATCAGCAAAAGGCCAGCTGAGTGGTCAGAGGCGTAGAAGGGGGTAGGAATTTGTTGGGGGAGAAGTAAAATTAAGTACAGAGAGAAATTATGGAAAATCATTGCACCTAGTTGAGAAAACACTCAGACAGATTACGAGAAATTATATGTAAATATTTTAAAAATAATCAGGACATGTTGAGTGTGAAATAAATTAATGAAGATGAAGATAGTAAAGTGTCTTAAAGAAACATATTATTTAACATCTTGTGTTGGATTAGTTCTTTTTCTTCAAGATGGGATAATGTTTGAATTTTTCTATATATAATAATAATAATAATATTATAATATTCCTTGAGAAGTGAACCCCTGTTTGCACGCCACTGGCTGCAGACCATTCAATAACTTCCCTCCAGACTTTGCTTCTAGTGATTGCTTTCTCATAAAGTGTTTGTCGATAAACCGTAGCAAATGTGAGGGATGGTTGTGAACTCAGACAGAGACAGAGACTGGGGGTGAGGATGAGGTTGAGGTTGAGTAAATGGCGAACGTGTGCGATTGACCAAAGCGCATATAATAAAAATTAAATCGCACAAAATAAAAATGTTCAAGTGGCGAGTTGGAGGCACGAAACCGACAACCAACAGCCAACCAGGAAAAAGAAGATGAAGCTGAAGCTGAAACGACGAGCAAAGAGGAAAAAAGAAGAACGAAACGGGAAAAAATAAAATCGAGTCACGAACATTGAAATATGTGTCCACAGCTGATGAGGAGGACATGGACATGGCGCATTGGCAGTCACCGCCATCGACACCGACACCGACACTGAGACCGACACCGACACTGAGACCGGCTGATAAATGCGTGGAAAATGCAACAGCTGCCAGAGCTGGATAACAGCAGGCGCTGCCACAGACTCGAACTCTGGCAGAGAAACTGAAAGGAGAGCGGAGAAAGGCTCGCGATGTGATGTTGGTAAACAAATCATTTGAAAGGATTTTCACACACAATCTATCTTCGTTGCATTGGCCTCGTCTGACTGCCTTCGACTTGTCTCTGAGAAGCTGCCAAACGGCGGCTCAAGAAATTTGTCAGTGCTCTGCGGGAATGGAAACAGGAACAGGAACAGGCAAGCAAACCTGTTTGCATGCCAAATGCAATATAAAGAAAGCAACAGAAAAGACAGTCGAATCCTTTGCGGCACACGCTGCTCAAGCGAAAGTGTCAAACAACAGGATCCACAGTAAGAACTGCAACAGGACAATGGAGTGTGCGGATTAGTCCTTTTTGCACCGGCTGCTGTGGAAAGAGAAAGTTGCATTGTTATTGCATTACAGCGGCTGAATTTGTTGTTATTATGTGCCCATTTGAATAGCCAAAACATTGGACCTCCCGAGTCCCTACAGAGGTCGACAGTGCACTTATGTAACCGACTTGTAGTCGAACAATCTGGATTAGTTACAGCTTGACTTGAACAACGAGTGCAAGGACACACACAGTCCATAGACCATTTGCATGGCCTCGACAGGAATCTGGCCAAATGCATAACATTATGCAATGGCTGTGTCCTTGTGACCACGTCAAGGTCAGCAGAAAGTGCAAGCGATATTTTAAGAACCTTCAATTGCCGAGCCACGCTATCGAAGTGTCCTTTATGCGGTTGACAAAGTGTAGCAAGGTCAATGTCTCCGAATTCTTGAATTTACCCAAGTACCTACAGTTCTTCCTATAGCTATGGTTATTAGCCCAATCATTAGTTTTATGACTCAACACGGCGCTGTGACAATTTTCATCTGTGATCCAATTCGTAATGCATTATTTAAAAATTGCCTTATTTTGGTTTTGCCATTTTTTCATTTGTTATGCATATGTTCTGTTGAGCAAAAACATATTTTCTTCGTCGATTTTTGGTTTATTCTCTGCGAAAATATGCATTTCATATGTTTCAGTAAGTGATATTCTTAACAATCTTAAAGTCGGCTTATTAAATATGGTAAATATGTACAAAAAATGTTTTAGAAATAATTACTCAGTTTCTGTGCCTATAACTACAAAGGCTGTTGACAAAATTATATTTAATTTTTTTATTTAAAAAATTTTCTTATCATAAGAAACGAATATAACTTCAGCTTTTTTTTAAAGAGCCATTTTTAATTTCATATTAAATATAAATAACTTGCTGACTTTTGTATTTACATTTCAAGAAGAGAATTTGCATAAGTTTCTGAGAAAACTCAGGAATTCATTGGCTCTGTATCAACTATTTAAGGCATTGGCTGAGGGGAGTAACACTTGCTTTCATGTTTGTGCCATTTTTGCTTTTGTAATTTACACAAAATTAAATTCAAAGTGTCCTGGTCGAAGTGTGCTGTTGAGAGTCCTTCGGTTGTACGGCAACAAATGAAAAAATTCCAGTGCAACGTTTGAAGTTTATTGGCCATAAATAAGAGATGGTCGAAACGGAGGACGCTTAACAGGCGACAGCGATTGACAATTTGATTAAAAACGAGGCGAATGCCGAATGGAGAATGTGGGAAGGGGAATGAGGAATGGCAAATGAAATGCATAAAACAAGGATAGCAGCAAGGATGCGTTTCGCATTAAAGTGAAAGTTTCTCTGCACAATTTAATGCGAGCAACAGTAACAACAACAACAACAACAGCAACAACTACAACAGCAATGCCAATTGCCAGCCATCCGCTCTGAGTAATTGTTGCTAATGAAAACGAGGACTCAGAATCAGAACGAGGACAGCAGAGAGGGGAGCGGGTCAGGCGCATTTAAGTGGCTAATTTCGCTGGGGCCAATTGTCAACGTAGCGCACAGGAATGCGCACTATGCCTGACGACAGAGACGGGAGAGAGGGACCAAGGGGGTTGTGGTGGAGAGAGAGTGAGAGAGAGCGGGGAGGGTGACAAATGAAATTGCAGGCAATGCACAAAATGCAAATGAAATGTGCAATTGCCCCTCGCCCCAGGGAGATGCAGGGACAATTGCGTATGTGTGAACATCCTGCACTGCTCTCAATGTCTCCTGTGTGTGTGTGTGTGTGCGTGTATGTGCGTGTGTGTATTACACGAGTGAATCGTTCGTGTGTGTCCGTGCTTTGTCCTGTCTGGTTTGTGGACTGCTTTACAAATTTCACATTTATTGCCAGTGACAAAATATGATACGAAAATTAATATTATTGATTAAATAATTGAAATTGGCGTGCCAGCGACATACAATGAATTATTACCTTCCCCACTTTATTCGCCTCTTACTCCTCATTAGTAATGCAATTGGAATTGAACATTTGTATTCACATTTGTATTTTGTATTTTGTATTCATGAGTATTTGAATGCGTTGACACTCTGATCTTTTGTCATTTTGAATGCTTTCAGTTGCATACAAATTAATTTGAAAGCATTCATGACTTTTTGTTAAAACTATTAAAAGATTAATACGCTAAATTTATAAACAAAACTTTAATAATTATATTTTCAAAGTTTTATTGGAAAGTATGAAATATTTTAGAAAATAATATTAACCTTTGAGATCTTTGTTCCTAAAATATAAATATTTAAAAAACAATTAAAAATTCGCTGAAACTACAATATTAGTTCAACGTTATAATGAATTTACATCTGCTTATATCGCTCTATTAACTATTTATATTTAATTAATTACTTAATAATCAAATGCTTCAATGTTTAGCTCTTTAAGCGCCTCCTCCTCCTCCCCCTTCTCCTTCCAACCATTGTCATTGTCTCTGTTTTCATCTTCGTCACCATCTCCTTCTTCCGCCACGCTCGCTGACATTTTGCTTCAGTTTTAATAAAATATTTCATAATTCCTGCGCAGTTTTGCTATTGACACTTTCTGATGGCATCCTTCGCATCCTTTGCATCCTGCGCGTTCTCCTGCTGTGCCGGCAAGCGCGTAGGTGAAAGTTCAGTGGGTGCAGAGCAGAGGCACAACACAGCAACAGCAACCGCCTCTCTCTTTCCCTCCAGCTGCCTGGCAAACCCATCAACAACGCCAGCACCAGACAATGTCGGAGTAGGAGTAGGAGCAGGGGCAGGGGCAGGAGTAAAGAGAAAGGGATGGGGATGGCAATGGTTGCAGCTTCGGTGGTTGAATTGATTTCAATGTTGATGGCGTTGACACAAAAAGCTTTTACGGCGCCCTCTGCGGTCGCGTACCGTTGACCACCTACGGCGCATCCGCATCCTGTGGATGCTCCTGCTCCTGCTCCTGCTACAATTGTTGTTGTTGTGGTCCTGCCGGGGAAGCTGCTGGAATGATTTACATACAAAGTGAACATGCCCAAGCCTGAAACTGTGCATGTGCTTCGGTTTGAGTATGTGTGCATTTTACTGGTGTTTCTTTTGCTTTTTCCCATTTGCTTGTCCCGTCTCCCTGGCAGCCTGACATGGAGGAAGTCCTGCGGCGGCCAGCTCCAAAGGGCGGAAATTAAAGTTGTGACACGTTTAACCGATGCGATACTTCGAGTGTGAGTGCTTCATATTTTTGGTAATTCCTTTAATTTCACTTCGCACATGCAAAGTGTTAAAGTTCCCATTTTTATTGTATTTTTGTTTCTCCACTCAGCGAAATTGCAACCACCTTTTTGTTGTTGTTGTTGTTGCTGTCGTTGTTACTTCTACCTTTCGCTTGAGCGCACAAAAGGATGTGGCTGGTCCTGGTCCTGGTCCTATGCACATTGTTGCTGCCCTCCAGCTGCGTCCGACTTTCCTTTTTAACCAGCCGCCAGTTGCCAGTTGCCAGTTGCCAGTTGCCAGTTGCTGGCAATAACACCAACTGATTCTGATGATTCGTTGTTCGTTGGCACTGCCCCTATACCACTTCAGCCCCTCCTTTTGCCAGCCCCTGTCCAGTTGATTTGGCCTCGAAACCATTTACGCCTCTCAGCTCCGTCTACGGCTCCGGCTTTGGGCATCGCAGCGTGTCTTCTCCTTCAGCAACATTCACGTCAAAAAATATCCGCCCGTGTCTGCATCCAATTGGAGCGGTAGGTTTATTATTATTTTTTCATCCTTCTCCCTCTCAACCCCTCAGGTTTTTGTTTTAGTTTTTGTGTCTGCCTTTTAAGGGGTTTATATTCAGAGTCTGTACAATTAAGAGTAACTTACTGTCGAGAAAGGACTTCTTCAGCAAAACTTATGCATAGTATTCTAAAAATCTAGACAGCTGAATTAAATGATGTCGAATTAACCCTCAAAGATATTCTAAAATTTATAAAAATAAATTAAATGATCAAATTGTTCTCTGTTTCAAGCAAATATTGAAAAGAATTTAAGGCCCTCTGTTTTTAAATTAAGAAATACAGAAGAAAATTCATTATTTGGAAGAAAGGTTTTTATTAGTAGTCATAATTTCAATAGCAAGTTAATGATGACTTATAACTTATAATATATTAATTAAAGAAGAAAGGAATTACGATCAATATGAAATATAAGCGATTTTAGTAATCTTAAATAGTTATCTTTAACCACAAATCTTTCTTTAATATCTACCCCATAAAACAGCTTTATTTTAATGGTCACAAGTTCTGTGTAATCCCCCGTTTTAAATTGTTATTGCTTTTCAATTAGGCGTGACATAATTAAAACTCCGTTTTATGTGTTTTCCATTTCTTCCATATGCTTCTTATGGCGCTGACCTAAGCCAAGCTCGTAAAACCGAATCGAGAGCAGACTAGAGAGCACTCAATTATAACCACATAAAATATATAAAAGGCGTTAAATAATTATTTACTTAGCCAGTTGGTGGCTTAAAAGCATTTGGCACACTTTTTATATTCCGTTTAGCACATGGAAAGTGTTGGTAAGTTAGGAAGTTAGGAATTGCTTGGGTACGAGTATGTTTGGGTCGCGTACATCTCATAAATATGTCCCATAAAAGCAACACTCACATGCAGAGGAGGAGAGACGGAGAAAGGAGGCAAGGAAAGCAGTGCTCGGAATCAGAGAGAGAAATACTTACACAGAGCGAAAGAGAGATAAATGTCGACAGAACGATTTGTATCTAATTTTATGAGGTCATAAAAAGCAATCATTTCGCCATTTGCCACAGACCAGACCCCAAACCAGACCGCAGCTGGCAGCCATGCCCATAAAATGTGGCCCAGCCCTGTTCAGCTCAGCTGAGATGAGTTCAGCACAGTTGAGCTCAGTGAGTGAGCCAGATCTGGCTGTTGAAAAGGTTCTAATGCGGCAGTTAAATGGATTTTATGAGCCCTGAGGTTGGTTAAGTGAATTACATGAATTGGCTGCTTATTGGCTTTTAATTGCTGTCTGAAGACGCTAGAGGCGGAGGGCGTGGCCATTGTCGGGGGTCAGACGGCGGAAGTATGGCCAGCTTTTCATTTCCGCAGGTCAGTGGCGAATGATCAAAAATGTGCTGCAGATAAGCGTGTCACATAATTAATTGGCTACAATGAAAATTTCAACTAATTAGCACACAAAAAACAAAAACAAAGTCCGACAACGGGGGAGGAAGCACAATCTTGACGGGTCAACTGCTTTTCAACTAGAGATGGCAGCGTGTTGCATTCATTTTACCAACACGATGAATTATCGAGACACAATTAACATTTAAGAAGTAACAAAATTGCTGTATCAGTTAACAGAAAGCAATTTTAAATTTAGTTTTCTGTATTAATCGATATATAATACTAAGTATTCTTCAATTTGGAAATTAAAATTAGGAAAACAAAACTAGGAAGCATACAACAAAATTAAAAAAAATGTTATTGGGAAATAAAAATATGGAAATAAAATTTATAATGAATCAATAATATTTTAATGAAAATCGCGTGAATTTTCTACATCATTAATCGTGATTTCTGAGCTATATCGTTTTGATATCATTCAATTTATCGTGTTAATTCACGACATTTGCCCATCTTTAGGTAGCCGCAGTTTGGGGGGTCACTGGGAACGTGCATGAAATAAAAATGCGCAGTAAAATTTAATTTAATGAGTTCATAAGCTAATAAACACAGAACCACAGTCAAAGCCAAAACATTTCAAGGTTCTGTGCACATAAGCCGCCATCTAAGGGTAGACATGGGTTAAGAGCAGCAGCCCACAAGGAAATACAACAAAAAACAAGACAGCAGAGCAACAGCGACAACAACAAGACTTTCATCTGAAATCAATTTTGATAATTATTAAAAATTAGATACATATGTTTCGGCGCCATCGCTGCAGCTGTGTGTGTTAAAGGGCGGGGGGACAATGCGCGGAATGTGGCAAGAGCTTCATGAATGAAAATCATGTTGCAGCCACCGCAGATGCCATCCGCTGTGCACCTTTGTCAGAGACAGTGCCTCGAGCCGACAACAATAGCATCAATTTTTGGTTGGCAGTGGTATCCGGGTTCCAATTCAGATACAGGTCCAGCTCCTCAATTTGGGCCCATAAATCAATCGATGCGTCGCCAGAGCTCCAAACTTAACCCAAAAATCATATAAGAGCGTGTCTGTTAGTGTGTGCTTTCGATGTTTTGTTTTAGTTTCCCAAATTCATAAAAATAAACGCGTACAAATGTTGCAAAACATTTAGAAATGTCTTTTGGATATTTTCTTAAACAGCATCAGTATTCAGTTTTTATTTCCCTGCTTTTCTTTTGTTTTGAGTTTCACAGTGTGACACTTGCGAGTGCTAAAACTGTCAAGTCGCCTGTCTTGTCATAATTAAAAAGGAAAATTTTTAAACAAATTTTTTGCCCATAAATAATTGTCTTTGTTTAGTTAAGAGATGGGGAGTGAAATCCATTTGGCAGAAGGCGTTGACGGCTGATTTGGCAGACACACGAAAGTTAATAAATCCTAAAGCTTCTCGCTTCAAAACAGAAAAGAAAACAGCCTGACAAATAATATCTTTGGTTAATTTATGAAGCCTTTTTAAATACCAACATCTTATTTTATTTATATTATTTTTTAAAATCCTCAAATTGTTATTTTAATCCGCATTGACAGCCGAATGTGTTAACAAAGCAGGTATAATAGCAAAACATACTTTGAAACAGTTAAACAATAATTTAAGGAACGCCAGGAACGAATACAAAATAAAGTATGTGAAATAAAATAAAATAAACTTTTTACATAAATTAATAATGTCATTAAACCTACAAAAATTACCTAACTATTTATTTAACCAATCTTAAATAGCGCTTTTCCATGACAGATACTATAGTATTGCTTTCGTGGAGTCAGTAATTCACTCGAATTCCAACACGCAGTCGGAGTAAATAGTATGTAGAATATACAGGGAATTACAGCACACACATTTTCAGTAATATCTAGTAATTTCTCATTTCTGAATTATGAATGGTTCAAGTAATTAGTGCAAGAAGGACTACAAGATTCTTATCGCAGTCCAACAATAAAACTCGATTTGAGGCTGAATATGGAGTATAATATACACTCCAAGCTATCGTCTGTTACTGTTGTTGTTGCAGTTGCTGCTGGTGTTTATTTTAATTACGAATATATTTTTAAATGCTAACATGGCATACAAAATGGAAATGAGAAATGCTTGCACGCACATGTCATGTCAACTAGAAACGCATAAAATTTATATTTATTTTTTGTATTTCTTTTTTTTTATGCGGAACACGCAAATCCAACAACAACAGAAAAATCAACACGAGCCGAGCCAAAAATTGAACACGAGCTGACCAAACAAGCAAAAACAGAAACCGAAATAATACTTATAAGACAAAAGGTCCCAAAAAAAAAAATGAACTGAAAAACATGAATTTAAGCGCCGTCAGATCATTTTGAAAGTCGTGTTTGCCAAACATTTTATGAATTCTCAGTGCGAGTGATTACTAGTTATTATTAGAGAGAAAGAAAGAGAAAGAGGGAGACATCCAGACGGACTGGACGGGGAGGCAAATCTGTGCTAACGCTAAAAACCCAAAATCAAAGTACCGAAAAACCCAACGCTCGACTTGAATGAAAGGTGCAATTTTTATGATTTATCGCCATTATTATTATGAAAGCCGCAAGAGCTTGAAACGAAACTGAACCGAACCGAACCGAACCGAGCCAAAGAATTTCACAGCGCTAAATTATTCAAAAACAAAATAGGAACGTGGGTCGACGCCATCGTAAGGTAGCTCCGTCTGTAATTTTCTAAGCTAATGCCATCTCCTTCTATTATCTACCGTCTTGCTCTGGCACATGGCCAGAACAAAGCGAGCGATGGTGTGTAGAACAAAACATTGCATCGTTGGTTGCTTGGGCACAGGCCCGGATCCAGATCCATAGCCAGAGGCAGGCGTAGAGGGTCTTCGACTCAGTCGACTCACTAAAACAAAAACAAAAGGAAATTAAAATCCAAGTGGAAGTGGAAGTGGAAGATGGCGCGCCAAACATTAACATATGCAGCAGTTCACACGATATATTCACCCACACACACACACACACAAACAATCATACACACACTCACACACACACACTGAAACACTGACAGGTGCCAAGGCATTGAACATTGAGTGGAACCACTTGGTTTACTTGGGCAGGATAAGAACAAGGATAAGGATCTGCCCACTTTCAGCTCTGGCATTCACATTTAATCAATAAGCGTTTATGCGAATCGAGCAAAGTAACTGTAATTGCTGTGTGCCTATCGCAAATCTATCGATAATTTAGCTACAATTTGCGCCTCGTTGTTATCGCCACACATTTGATTAGCCCCTTTCTTCCGTCTCCCTCCTCTCGACAACCTCACAGCATATCATGTTGTCGGCTCGATAAGCCAATTTAGTTGCATGGCCAACGATCAAAACTGACCAGTTCAAGTTAGCCTCCATGTGCCGCACCTCTTGCCCCACTGTGCGCACTGTGCGCCGTCAGCGACAGGCAACGGCAACTTCAAATTGCAACGCTGGTGGTGCTGCCAA
This sequence comes from Drosophila phalerata, assembly GCA_951394115.2. NCBI lineage: Eukaryota > Metazoa > Arthropoda > Insecta > Diptera > Drosophilidae > Drosophila > Drosophila phalerata. The sequence goes on from OX596005.2 coordinate 10,364,829, forward strand.
ACGAGAAAACAACTCGAACGGCATCGATCCACAATGGGCAAAACATGGGAAAATATATGCGTAAAATAATTGAATAAAAATAAATAGTTGAAATAAATATTTATTTTCTTAATGATTTTTAAGAATACAATTAAATTTAAAATAATTGTACACTTTCAAAGTCTATGTATTTGTATTTAAAATATTCTTCAGGACGAATATTTTAAAAAGTAATATTTAAAAGGTGTGAAAATAAAGTTGAAGATAAAAAAAAAAAGAAAATAATTAGCATAATTTTTTAAGAATATTTAAATTATAATTGAAGTTAGTAAACATCATTAGCTTCAGAGTGTATTCAAGTTAAATAGGAGAAGTATAAGATAAAGTCATGGTAAACTAAAGCTTTGTTAGTCACAGCATTTCACTTGCGATTCGCATCTTTTACCCCACTGTGTGTCCTCGCCATTAGATGGATGCATGACGCATGACGGAGACTGGCTAAAGCCGGGCCAGACACCAACACACACACACACACACGTACACACACATATACATAAACATACTTGTGTGTAGAAGCACGCAGGGCATTTGACTGACAAGCACTGCGAATGAGTTAGAGAGCTGTGCAAAGTTTGTGTGTGTGTGTGTGTGGATATGGTAATGTGAATACGAATATGCGCGTGTGTGTGTGAGTATCTAACTTTGGCCACTTCGGACAGGTTGAGACACACGCGTAAAAACTACACAAATTGACGGAGCAGTCGCCTCAATTGGAGGCTTAGCGGGGGCGCTGCGTTCCACAGATAGGCAAAGAAAGAGAGAGATAGAGAGAGGGAGAGAGAGAGAGAGAGTCAGAGTTGGAGTTGGAGACGGAGATGGAGCTATAGGCCGCTAATCGCTTCAACTGCAGCCCTGGGCAGGCAGTCAGTCAGTCAGTCAGACAGTCGAACGACTGAGCAATCTGACCAACTGCACAGATCATAGACGACAGATAGCAGGACAAGCAATGGAGCAGAAGGGGCAGTTGTTGAAGGGTGGGGACGGGGACGGGGACTGGGAAGGGGGGAGGGCAAATGTACATGTCCATCCGGCAGTCCCAGCCTGGCTGGTTGAGCGGTCGGCCACGTTCGGCCAATTCCAGGCAATTCTGCAGTCAAAGCGTTCGTATTTTGATTGATTTTAAATGATTATGGTTGACATTGATTTATGTGCGCCTCATGCATATATTGGGCCACAAGATGGCGATGGTGATGGCGATGGCGATGGTGGGAGCTCCAGGAAGAGTCGGAGACGAAGTGCTTGTGTAGTTGTTGGTGTTGGGCCAGCAGTCGACTCTCAGCGCATGTGAAAGGTGGTCGACGCCGGTTCAACTGATTCGCACGCACCCGAGATCCGAGACCCGAGACCCGTGTGCCGAGAGCGAGACAGACTGGACAGGACAGGACGACAACATCGATACCGATTTGGCTTAGAAGGCCTTAGAAAGAGACCTACACTATGGGGAGACCAGGAAAAGGAGACTGGACACTGAGGACCTATTCAAAGCACGTTCCTGACCTAATATAAGTAAAAACGCCCACAAAATTACCACAAGCTGCGAACTTTTTTCCATTGCTTGATTATGGGTTTCATATGGTCCATGTGTGTGTGTGAGTGTGTGTGTGAGTGTTTTGGTTATCTTGGAGCAGACGGTCAGCTTTTGTTCCATCTTTATTTTTAGCATTTTTTGGCAATCGTTTTGGGCCTGTGCCACTATTGGCATTGACAGCTTTTCGCCCTCTTTCCAGTTTGCCTTTTCGATTTGATTTTAATGAATCGATTTGAACTGTGCGCTCATAAGTTCCGGGAAGCGGCTAAATTGGATTACCATGTTGGCCATGCCAGGGCTCTGTGATTGGTACTGGGACAGGCAATCAGCATGGAATGGGATTTGAACATGCAATTCATAAAGGCTGAACCCAAACCCAAATTCATTGACGTATGAATTTCCGAAACATATGAGAAGCATACGAGATTGAATATTCTTATAGATAATATTGAAATATTTATAGATATAGCTATTTTTATACTTCATATTGATATTAATTTATGTATATGTATATATAAGCCAAGGGTTTATTTTTTCATGTTACTGCTTCTTATTATTCCCATGAGTCACTTGGCTGTCCATGCTGAACCCGATATATCCATAGACGGAGCAAATATGAAAGCAAAACGGCAAAACCTTGATCGAATTGAGTCTTGAGAATTGCGTCATTTCATGTCAGAGTCGTGTCACAATCAAATCAAATTGAAAATCGCGAAAAACTGTAACAACTTCATTCGCAATGAGCGAGATAAATTTGACTTGAAGGTGCGTAGTTTACAAAGAAAATGTCATAAACAGCGTACTGAACCGGTCCTCAGGCTAACAAAGACCAAAACGGAGGAGCAAAAAAGCCGACAACAACGCAACAGGTTACCAATCCAATTCCAAGCAAACCAAAGTAAAACAAACAATTCCATCCCATGATCAGGCCAGAGTCAGACTGTGAGGGGGTGAGAGACAGGTGAGGTAGAGTGCGGGGTAGGGGTAGGGGTAAAGAGTGGGCTACTACTGGTACATATATCATAAATACGCATAACTCGAGCGCAAAAACGTCAGACGAAAAAGGCAAAAAATGCCAGGCAACAAAAGCTGCATTAAATTCATTAGCCAGGCCCAGACTGAGACGTCGACGTCGACGGAGTCTCAGTGTCCGAGTCGGACTCTAAAAGGTGTCCCAGTGTCCACAACGAGTACTCGACTCGCACTCGCACTCGCACTCACACTCACTGAGCGACACACGCTTCCACGACAATGATGTCAGACACACGAACATGCATCAACTTCAACTAGGGGAAGAGAAAGGGGAACCAAGAAGGGGAGATCAGTTGGTGCAGAAGGGAACGGAGAGGGGGTTCACAACAATGGGTAACCTGGGAGCAATTGCGATGCCAGTGGCGGTGGCCTGGCATTTGGATCAGAGATTGAGTTATAACCCAGTCAGAGAGCCCTCCCTCTTCCACCGATTGTCCGATCGTGCCACATGGACATGCGACATTGTTGTAAGCGAGCACACAGATCGGATCAGCGCCGCAATGTTGCACCAATTTCAATTTCAATTCCAATTCCACATCCACATCCACTTCCAATTCAAGTTCCAATTCCGTGGCGGCACCTGATGAAGATGTCGAGATCAATGATCGCGGCGAGTTCATAAATTTGTTTTATGAAGTGCGAGCGACATTTGTAACGAATGCTGAACGATGCCCGATTACAAGCACGTATTCACTTTGTATTCGTAATTGTATTCATTGTGTTCAGTTCAGTTTTATGATGCTGATGAATGTCATTATCGAATGTAGAGTTACTGTGACTAAGAAAAGATTACGTTTAAAAGAATTTCAATCGAGTTTCTTAACAAAAACTCCAATATCAATTTCTTTTTTAATTTCTCGATTTAATTTCTTAATCTGAAAACTTTCCAAGCGCATAAACAACATGCATCATACGTGTGTGGCAACTTTGTCAGCAACAGATTTTCAATTGCAGCGAACAATTCATTAGAAAATGAAAAATGAACAATGAACAATAATAGCAACAACAACAACTACAATGAAATCGAGCAAAACGTTGCAAATAAACTGAAAAGTCAACAAAAATGTTGCCATTTACTTTTGGCGACGAATCGAAATCGAAACTGTTTCCAAACATTTTTGTGCACTTTGCCTTTGTTTGCCCAACTCGCATTTTATTTTATTTTATTTTTTTCACTTCGACGCGACGGCGACTGGTTTCATTTTTGGTCCTGTTTTCGGCTGACAAACGGAAGCAACCCACGCTGCCCGACGGCGTCGTATCGCCCTCGGAGTGAAAATAATCGAATTACTTTCAACAGAATAATTTCTAATTGAAAAATATTGTAACTTATGTATGGGAGAGCGGAGCGAGTGGCCAGAAAAGGACGAGCTGCAGACAAATCCTGAACTCCAACAGCCAATCCTCAGTCCCGGGCCCACACCTCTTGCTTGGTTGCTTTCGGTTGGAGGCATGCAACATTTGTATGCCACTGACATTGTTGTCATCTCGCTAAATGTTCCGGATACATTTGGATACTCCAGCAGTTGAGAGTTGTCCTTAAGTATTTCATTTACAATATTGTTTTCTCTTTCGATCTTAAAAATTTCACCCAAATAATCAGTGAATGTAACTCTCTAATGGGGAAAGGGGAAACCCCCTGAAGTTCATGGAAAAAGGGAAAGTGCTCGTAATTCAATTTCCTTTGGTCACGTGTTTGTGTGACGAATATTTAAGTGCATTTCATTTGATTACATAACTTCCTTTAAAAGGGGAATGTGACATTTGTTATCTCATTCTAATCTAAAGAATTTTTATCTTTTCATTAAAGGTACGTCTACAACATATTGCTCTTGAAAATATTTATAAAATTGCATATTATGTAAGTTGAAGTTTATCATTCTTTTTACAACTTAAATATATATAATTAAACTTTTTAAACTCAATATTAAAATTTATAACTATACTTTTATAATTTCTTAAATTATAAATTAAAATGTTTAATTCATATATTTTTATATGCGGGATAAAACTTTCTTGGTTTTCTGGTTTGGTCTAAAGTATTTCACTAAGCATTATCCAAATCCATTTGCTGATCTAGTATTTGATCCTCTGACTACATTTTGCTCTATACTTAGTCCGATGTTCAACATAATACCTTTTTCAACTCATCCCACTTGTTCTCAAGCGTAACCAATTAAACTTTTGTAAGACAAACGAATGCAGTCACAAAATTTTCAAAAAAAACCCAACCTTAAAAAGGCCTACAAATTATTCATGAATATTTTTTGGAATTTTTTTTTTTGGGTATCCGCTTGCCGTGAGCTCCAGCAAATTGCGTTTCAACACATTTTCAAAACGTAAAAAAAGAAAACAAAAGAATTACCTTCAAAATGGAAACTTAAACACATAGACGCATTCGCATTTTACATTTCCATTTCCATTCCCATTCTCATTTCCACTTCGATTTCCACTGCGTGCGTTTTCGACTTGAGTGCGTCGCGAGGCAACAATTAACATTTTCCATTTTCCGGTTGCCAGCTTTTTTGTTGTTGCCCTCCTTCGCTATTGTTGTTATTCTTGTTCTTGTCTTTGTTGTAGTTTCGGTCTTGGCACCTTTGTCTGCTGCTGCCTGCAGAATATTTATGAATATTAATCAAAGTGCATGTCGCGGAAATGAAGGAAAAGTTTTCCCCATTTGCATTTGCATAACTCAACCCCCTTCCCACCCTCACACGCACTACAACCCCAACTACAACCCCAAATCCCAACTTTTCTAACAGTCGCAGCTTCTGCGCTGTTGCGGCAGCCATTTTGCTGTCGCTCGTGCAGCCCATTTTGAAAGCCATCAATCCGAGATCTCCATATCCTAACCCTGCCACTGTCCTTGCCACACAGGACACACGCCATTCCCAAAAACAAAAAAAATCAGTCGCTGTGAGTGACAGTTCGTCAGTTTGGCCAGCTCCGGCACAATTTTAGACACTTTGCTGCCCTTGACGGCGCGTAATGACAGCACCAACACACACACACACATACACTCTACTCATCCGTCATTGTCCGGGGGTGTTTTCTCAACACACGCACCCGAAAGTGTCCAAAAAACGCAGTGCTCATGTCCCAACGACAGCTCAAGGCAGCTCTGTCCTTGTATCTGAATCTGTATCTGTATCTGTATCTGTATCTGCAAATGTATCTGTAAATGTATCTGCATCAGTGTCGTTGGCTGTCCAACCAGTATGAATAGTTCGCCCAATATTTTTTCTTGTTGTTATTTCACCCTCCAATCGCTCGAGAAACACATTCGGTAAAAAAAAGAAAAACCGGAACACGTTTCTAAAATTGAAATTCTTTTTTCGGCACTCAGCAACAACAAGAACAAGAACTACAAGTACAATACGGGCAACGTGTAAGTGTAATCATGCCATGTACAGTTTTTGTATCCGTTGCTGTGTTCGCTTAGATTGGAACATGTGCGTTGCCAACACCAGGCACAGGACAACATCGCCTGTCCTTCCTTGCAACCGACACCCCGACTCCGACTTCGACTCCGACCTCGACACCCGGGATCCCTCCTTCCTTACCCATTGCGATGTCGCTGTCGAGCCTAGCTGCGTGTCCTTTTCTCTTTGGTCCTTATGCTCCCTGGGACTGGGTAGCACAAAATGTCGAAATTGATATTGATATTCGTTAGAAAGAAAACATTTCAATTTTCACTTGATGTTCAGGTTGTTCCACTCAAAGGTTACTCGGAGGCGTGACCAAACCAAGAATCATTTTCCTGGACATTTCTATTGAAATTGTTATGCTGTGAAGAATTACTTCATTAAAAACCAACAGGTGTGACTTTTAATTCTTAAAACTAGTCCTTAATTATCGCAATTGATTGTGTTAGTTATGTTTTAGGTCTTCGTAAGAAATTACAGGAGAATATTAAAAGAAAAAAAAATATTATAACATTTTGTTAATATATGGAAATTAATAAATAATACCAAAACAAATTTAAATTACAGTTGACCAATTGAATTATCTATAAAGAACAATTAATAAATATATATGAATATATATTTTTGAAGTGAATATTTAGTATCCATAATATATAAATTATTTCACCCCTATTGAGAAGATATGAATTTTAATGAATTTTTTTTTAGCTTAAAAACTTGGCTATTCTGATGAGGTTTCCTATTATTTTTATTACTTGTAAATTGAAATTCCCTAATGGATGTGGCAGCTTCAGTTGCAGCTCATCCCAAAGGTTGTCGTGTAACAATTCAGTTGGAATCTTGTTGAAAGCCATCATTCATCTCCCACTCGAATGCAGTTCGATGTTTTTTGCCTCACAACAATTCTATTAGCGTTAATTAATATTCAGTCACTCGGTGGCAGCAGCAGCAGCAGCAGCAGCAACAACAGCAACGGAACCACAAAACAGCAACCACGTTGCGACCAGCAGCGCCGCAGGACGAGAGTCGAGCACATGACGTTGCTGCCACACATACTCGTAGTCTCGTAGCCAGTGGCAACTCTTTGGCAATGGCAACACCCACACAGGGAGCACTTCGGGGGTAAGCCATGATGCCTGTCTGCCACGCTGCTCGCTTGCTTGCCCCAGTCTGTGGCAGCCACATGATGCCTGCTGCCTGCCGCCTGCTGCTTTGCCTGTTGTCGTTGTCGTTGTTGTTGCCGTTGTCGTTGTTGTCGTTGCCTGGTGATGATTACAATGATGGCCGTTGGTTTCCTTTTGCCTTTGCTTATTTTCGGCTCTTGTTTCGAGCTTTTGTTTTGTTTTGTGTTGTGTTTGTGGATCTGGATCTGGATCTGCCACAAACTCTGGATGTGACTGTGGCATTGGCATGGGCTTTGGCCTCGGCCTTTTCGCTTTTTGGTTGATAATTTTTTGTTGTTTCGCTTTCGGTTTATGTTTTTTTTTTTAGGTCTCGCTTGGCTTTTGTTTCGTCATGTGTGCATTTCATTTCATTTGATTTCCTATGGCGGTGGCAGCAACAGCGACAGCGTCGGCAGAGGCAGTGGCAGCGACGGCAGCGGTGGCAGCGGCAGCGACGCAGTGCGCCCATGTTTGTTCTTTTGACAGGCAGTCAACCCGTCGTCATTTCATTTGTTCAGCAGCGCGCACTCAGCCATGTTCACCCCGCTACCCACCACCACCGCACCACCGCACCACCCGTTAGCAGAGCTCCCTGCCAGAGGCAGAGGCTGAGGCTGAGGCAGAGCAAAACGCCGTTTCCTTTCCCTTTTCAGTTTCATTTCCCGTGTGCCTGCCTGCCTGCCTGCCACAGCCAGCCTGTCAGTCTAACCAAGAGCAAGTGAGAAAGAGAGAGCGAGCAGGAGAGGGAGAGAGAGGGAGCGACGTCCGCTGGCCCGCTGTCCGGCCATTTTGATTTATGTGCGTTTCATTTCGTCGTTCAATACTCATATGCGGAATGTGGAATGTGTGCGGATATGGGAGTTTGGAATATCTTTCAGCCTGCCCCTGTCCCTTCCCCTGCTTCTACCCTTGCCACTGCCACAGCCCGCATCTCAGTGTACTAGTGCGAGTGCGCCCATTAGCTGTGCATGGGAGGTTCTAATTTCGAGTCTAGTGACTGTTGCCAGGACATGCGCCACGTTACGATTTCTGATTTTCGTCTTTGTCAGCTTTGTGTGGCCAGGAGACACGGGACACGGGCCAGGGACGGGGACGGAGACGGAGACAGGACCGGGAATAAGGGTACAAGGGACTATGGATACTGCCCTCGTTTCGAGCTGACATTTTTGGTGCGTAAGTTGAAATTTCAATTCAACGGATTTGCTGGGAATTGTTTTTGATACGTCTGTTGGACGTTGTCCTTTTGCGTTGATTTTCCATTTGACCATTTCAAATGGAGGGGAGCTTCGTCTACTAATGACGCCCCGCGTCAATGTCACTTACCACGAACAGAAGCAGCAGTCATACAAGGGGGAGGAGGAGCAGGAGAAGCGAGATATAGAAGTGGGAGTGGCTGTAGAATGGAAGGGATGCGAGTGCAATCAAGAGAATTGCCTATCCTAATGGATGTTAAATGTGCTTGAAACAGATGCCCAAATAAATTAAATTAATAGCGATAAAAACACACAAAATGGTAGATCTAGAAATTGGTAACAGTATCAAGAGATTGCTTATTGAAAAATTGACAAAATGCAAGTAAGACAACAAGAACTTTATTAAAATCTTAAGTATTATCTTCAAAAACTATAATCTAGCGTCCTCTATAGTTTCTCTTTGCTGTAAATTAGACTATTAATACGATTGAAGTGTAAAACGAATTTGAATATTTGTTTGAGCATTCTTTTTTAAAAATTTTTTAATTTCTGTTTTTTTATTTTAAATTTATTTGAGTAAATTAAAATATGTAGTTCCTAATTTTGTGTGCAGCTGTTAATCTCAGACTCGAACTGAGAATTGCCTGTAATCGATTGTAGATGCCAACTGCAACAACTACAACAACAACAACTGTTGCTCTCGTGGCGTTGCAAATCCATTAAATAAAGTTATCAACGTTAGGTTCTTTTTTTACTGCTCTTCTCTTTTCTCGTTGTTGTTGTTGTGTGCGTAGTCAAATAAAAAGCAGAATTTTAGATTTATGGCTTCACGCAATTAGCGCTTAAATGTATGCAAAGGGATATTGAAATCCGAAATTTAAAAAAAATCTGAAAACAACAGCAGCAACAACAACAACAACGACGAGTTCAATGAGTCGCCTCAGGAGCTGAGGCCGAGACAGGACCTTAAGTTGAATAATGAAGTTATTCACGACGACGTCGCTGACCGTCCAACCAACAACAGCAACAGAAACAACAACAACAGCAGCAGCAGCAGCTAAAACAACAACAACCACGACAACGACGACACTCTCGATGACTTCCACGTTTCCACGCTTTTCACTTTCAATTGTAGCTCAACTTTTTACTATTTCATGAGCTCTTTATCGCTAGCTCTCTCTCTCGCACTGTCGCTATCTCTCTCTTAACAATTGCTCCGCCAAAAGCAATAAATCTTGTTGTACCAAAAAACAAAAAATAAAAACAACAAAATTTTCGTGTTCGTTGCGTGCGCTTTTGGAGACGTCGACGTCAGCGTCGACGTTGGCGTCAGAGTCGGCATATTTGTATTTCATATGCATGGCTGTAATTTTTGTGATTATGTTGTTGTTGTTGTTGCACATCTGAAATTCAAGTTCAGCCTGTTTCCCACCAAAAAGCAAAAAAAAAAAGAATCTGAAAGGGTTTTCGGCTAAACAAACAATAGCAACAACAACAACAGCAGCACATTCAAAGTTGGGCCGCCAACTCCGCCCAGTGCAACCCCCTGCCCAAAGTACAAAATAAAATTGAATATATTTTAGAATTATTATATATTCATGACCACAATTATCGGCATAATATCAAAGGCGCCATGCCACTGAGACAATTTGGAATATCTATTATTTATTTACAATCTCAATTTCATTTTATTTTTTATTTTATGTACATATGTGCGATTATCGCTTATCAATTGCATTCCCAATAAGTTGGATATCATTTGTATTTATTAGCTTTTAATTTGCCTCAATATGCACCTAATTTATGCAGTTTTATTCATTTTCATGTGCTGTCAAATGCTTTAACTGCAATTATTTTGTTATTACTTCATTTTGGCTTGGCAACATGCAACCAACAAGTTTGCAACGCGCGCGCAACATGCTGCCAACATGTTGGCAGCACTCTGGCAACATGCCGGCGGGCAAATGTTGCACAGCTACTATGCTTTCCATACCAAATAGAAGCAGACCTGCATTAAATTGTCTAAATATACAATATAAAGATGCATGACTAAAGTAAAAATTAAAACGAATATATTTTTATTTATGAAAATAAAATTTATTATATATTTTTCATGAGTATTTAAGCAATATGAAACTCGTTGGAGATTCTTTTTAAAGCTAAACTTTTATTGTTTATTTTTAAATAGTTGTATTTATTTTTTAATACTTCACATTTCATATCAAGTCATAATTTATAAATATTTCAAGCAAATATAGAAATTGATAACAAAAAATGTTGTTTCTAATCGAATTCCAATTTGTTTCTATGCATTTGCCCTGTAATGTGCCTTGAGTTCCGTTGCCCAAAAACAATGCCGCCATTTATCATTTTCTGTGTTGTCGACTCGCTCATTCGCCAGCGCGCCAGTTTGCGCTCTCAGTCGCTCGAGCCTCGAGGAAACAGGGCAACACGTTTGACATGCAACATGTTGCTGAACGTTAGCGTGTATCCATAAGTTTGTTGGTGAATCCGAAAGATACATGTTTACGAGCATTTACGGTTAGTTGTGAATGAATGAACGTGCCAAATAGACGTGTTGCCGCCGCTACTCGGGTACTCGTTCTCGCGAAGTTCATTCCAAACTGACGTAAAAATAACTCGTATCGAACAAAAGAATTGACCAAAATATCAATTAAAAATAAATTCGTACAAGAATTTGTGAATTTCAAGGAAGCGTTTCTTATTAGTTTTCGTGTTTAATCGGTTTAAATTTCATTTCAATAATAATTGACATTTTTGGGATATAAATACTTGTTTAACATTTTGGCGCAAAATGTGCGGAACCGGATGAATAATAACTGTGCGCGAAAATGACATGGAAAATACGAAGAAAATCGTATGTGGACTGACAAAGCCGCCGATGCAAAAGATAATAATAAAAAATTATTCAATTTAATTAATTTTTTTTTATAAAATTGTTGCAATAACAATTGGGACCTTATCAACAGCAGCCCAAACTGAACTCGCTCTCTCCGTGCTGTTTCTGCGGGGGCTGAGATGTCACCGGCTGTGGGACATCGACATCAACTTCATCAGCATCAGCATCATCGGCTCCAAATCTCTGGCAATTTTTGGCGCTGGCTCAGCAAAGAACACAGAACACAAGCCCAGAGCCGAAACCCAAGTCGAAACCGAAACAGAAACCAAAATCGAACCCCAACCTGAGAGTGAGACTGAGCCCTGAACGCAGCTGATAAGCAACGTATGCTGATAAGGAGGCCAGCTCCAGACCCAGTTCCAGACTGCCGAATTGATTTTGACCGTGCATAATATACAATATATTTGTTGTTTATGGGTAGAAAACGCAAGTCGACCCGTCAACATCGAAATTATTTGCGTTTGCGTCTTCTCGTCCTTTCGTTTATCGTTCTGATTGCCATCGTTGTGGCGCGTGTTTTGTTCATTTTGCTTTTGTATCGTTTGCAAAATTTCAAGAAATTCAAAAAGTTCACCTCCCAATTCGACAATAACAACAATTCAAAAACAACAACATCAACAGAAACAGAAACACAATCCAAAAACTCAACGTCAAAACATTCGCAACGTTTTATTTGGTAATTTCTATATGTACATATTGATGTGTGTGTGCGTGTATAGTTTATAAATTGTGCTAAGTTAACGTTTATAAATTCACCAAAATATTGTGATTGTCGATATTGTAAATAAATCATAATAAAATAACGTAATCTTAAACAAACAGAATCGGTTAAATTAAGTGTAAATCTCTATTAAAACGTCGACGTTTTTAAAAAGAAATTGTGATATTAAATATATTAAATTAGACATACGCGAGTCATAAGGAAATACGTCGATTTGTAAATATACATATATACTGAGAAGAGCGTATAGAAACATCAAGATATAAAAGTAATTCAAAAATCATAAATATTTACGCACTAAACTAAGGTGAACAAAGTACACAAAAATATATAAATATATATCTATACATATATATAGAAATAAACACTCATATATATTTTCGGCACCGATTTTTTACACAACCAAGACAACCATAACAAGAGGAAGACAAGAAATATATCGAAAAAGACACGAAAACAATCACAAAACTAAGGTAAACATTTTATTAATAAGACTTATAAAAATAATATTGTTATCCATTGTAATATTGTGTATACAAATATTTTAATAGATTCTACTAAAAATAAATTAAATATAAAATCAATAACTTTTCTCAACACTCATTGTTAATCAATAGATTTAAATAAATTTTAATTAAATTTGGGCAAATTACAACATTATTACGAAAGAATGCTTATACTACATTCATGTTAAAACTCAATTAATAACCATAATTTGGGTACACTTTTACTTTAGCTGTTTTAAGTTCTGAATATCGCCATTCAATTGGAAAATATTCTCTCATGTTGTGCAATTTCCCACAATGCAAATAATTGTTATGCATAATAGTTATACCAGTAAAGAGAGATTATCTAGTATTAATTAATTAATAGAATTTGCATATACGCAAGTCGATAATTTAAAATAATCACAGCAAAGTCTACCCCTCACATTGATTCCCCCAGCCATAGGATTTGACTCATAATTGATGAGGAGAAAAGCAAATAGTAAAATTGAAGTGAAGTGAACCGTCTGATGTTATTCATGGCTAGTTGCAATTTAATTAGATCATTAAAGCGGTTCATAAATCTTTTCGAAGTTGTCAGCCACAAAACGGCAGACTCGTTTTACAAAACAAATTAGTTGTAATCGGTAATCGCAAATCGCAAAACGCGAATCGCGAATCGCAAATCTCGAATCGCAAATTGTAAATTGCGGGTTAAACACTTGTGTGGTTCAATAATCAAACAAGTTGTTCTAAGTAAATGGCAGCAAATGACACAGAATGAATAAACTGAATGAGTTGGAAATAGCAGATGACCAACGCGGAAGAGAGAGACAGAGAGAGATAGATAGAGAGAGAGAGAGAGAGAGAGAGACAACACTTTACAAACATATGAAATAATTAGCGCATAGAGATGAAACGATTCAAATGCTGAACAGATAAGAGACTCAACGCAGTTCCAGTACTGCATATGAATGTGAATACGAATACTCACAGTACATTATACACTTACACACTCACACACATACACACTCGTTTGCTGTTGTGAATGTCATAAATCATTTCTCGCTCATATTTTTAAGTTTTTCTGCTGTTGAATCTATTGAGTGCCGTTGCACATGAATATGTTTACACACAGACAACTGAACGTGTATTTAATATGAATATATGTGAGTCTGTGAATGTATTTGTGCATAGTAATAATGATGTACCACGACATGGCGTCAAGTATTTATGCAACAATAACAATTACATTAAACGCCAACTGCATTGCAAATAATCTTGAAAATTACACGTACTTATTTGTTTAACATTGCCAATTAATTAAAGTACTTATCTAAAGATAATAATAGTCTAATATATGGAGAAATTAGATATATAATTAAGAGGTTTAGTCAGGAAATTAGAGGAAAGTAGACAGAAGGTGAATAAGGGAGCTTAAACTACTTCAATTTATATTCTGAAAATGTTTTACAAATCATTATAGTTATTCTTATTGCTTAACACCCTATTAGAGATAGAAAAAGAAATATTTTTAAAATATTTATTTAGTTATTAAAATGTATTATTAGTATAAATTTTCTTTTTAATTATGTCAATAATACTTATAGCTTTTTTATGTTCAATGTTTGTTTTTTGATTATTTAAAATAAAAAGAACATCTTTCAAATATGTTTCCACCTTTTACCGCACAAGTTGAAGTCATTGAGATCTTAATCATTTTAATCAGGTTAGGAAAATACACTGGACCTGGTACTTATTGTAATTTTATAGTAAATGTAGCAAGCTCGGGCAATCATTTTAGAATAAATACAGAAGCTCACCCAAGGCTGGACAGCAGCCACATAACAAACAAAAAATAGAAAAAAAACTAAAAATAATAATAATAAAAAAACTGCCAACTGTTTGGCGAAACTAAACCAGGCTCACAACCTCCAGACTTGTGGTGAAAGGGAGGCAGGGAGGGGGATTGAATACTGCAGCCCCTAGGCAAACGGACAAATGGACAGTGGACAGTAGACAGTGGACAGTCGACCCAGTCAGGCAGCCTCTTTTGTTGCTGTCACAGTTGTTCTTGTTGTTGTTGTTGCTGTTGTCTATCGGTTTCATAAGTTCTATGAATAAATTTCCATAAATGTGTTTATTTTTTGCCGCCACTGTTGTTGCCGCTGTCGCAGCTGGTTGAGAGCTCAAAAGCACTGAGGTAAAACTCGCAATACACTCATGAGTGTACTCGTAACTAAACACTGAACACCGAACACTGAACACTGAGTGTAGCCGACGGATGCAACAACTCAGCCCATGCAAAATGCAATGCAGAAAACAATTTTCAATATAAGCATCAAGTGACTAAAATTGTTGTTGCTGCTGTTGTTGCAGTTGTTGCTGCTGTTGTTGCTGTTGCGCGTGTGTTGGAAGCGACAGTTTGACTGACATTTTTCTAGCATATCGTTTACATATTCGTTAGATTTTCCAACGTCGCCTGAGAGACGCAGTTGCTGTTGTTGTTGCTGTTGTTGTTGTTGTTGTTGTGATAGTTGCTGTTGTTGCTGCTGCCGTTGCTTGTTGCTGGCGTTGTTCAACATGCTGTTATATTGAATAACATACGCAACTCGGCCCAAGCTGAGCTCCTGAACTGGAGCCACAGAGACAAGTGCAGTCTGTCTGACAGTCGAGTGCACTGTGTGCATGCATTTGAGTGTATCTACATGAGTGTGTGTGTGTGTGTATGTGGGTGTCCTGCTTGCTCAAACTCCTATGTGAGTCCTGTCACTGGCAGTTTGTCGCCGTGTGCCTGTGTCTTATTAAAAATTAATTTGCCAGCCAGTCAGTACTCAGTGTGCCCAGCTGCAAATTCAGTCAACACACACACATACGCAAACACAGTACATCACACTAATTGCTTTATAATGAAGCTGTCATTGTCACCAGTCGCCGATAATCTCTAACAAAATAAGCCATAAACACAATGCAACACTGAACTCACAGAATGTAAATCGAAATTAGACTTGGGATGATATTGTAGTCAAGTTAAGTACTCATTCAAGTGTCTGCACTCATTCTAGTACTTATATCACAAATTTATCGATCGTTATCGATCGATATACATACTTAATTTGCGATCGCACACATAAAACCTGAGGACATTTGCATAAGGCGACGATCGATCGCAGAGTCTGGTAATGCGACAGCATTCATGAATCCATGAATCTATTAATACCCAATGATTCGAACTCGTATTTGCATTTCGATTTCGATTTCGATTACGATTAATCTGCCATTAATTTCAATTTCGTTCGAAGCAAGCAATAGAAATGTCACAGCGCTTAATCAAAGCAGCTTGGGAAGATTTTGCAGCTGAGATTTTGTGAGTTTTTAGCCAACGAACTGGATCCCATTGTAGCAGCTTTTTCGGCAATGGATTGGTCTGTATTCAAACTGTGTCAACAACACAACTCTTTGTGGATCCATTAATTAGCGACTGATTAACCCAATCATGGTACAATAGATTTGTCAAATTCAACATTGGAATATGTATTGTTTTTCGAAAATAATCTGGATCAGCTTTTGCCAAATCTACAACCCGAATAAATTTTTCTCTCTGCATACCTTATTAATTTATGCAAACCAAACATGAAACTAAAATTTTAACAGAAAATAAACATTCAGCTAGATTTTTATTGTCAGTTCGTCCTATTTTGTGATCCATTCTGCATGTACGAAATAAATTATAGCAACTTTAAGTGTAAACATAAGGATTATAAATATAAAAGACATAAGAGATTTCTTAATATTTTATCTCATCCATTCAAATATCAAAAAATTGTCAACATCCTCTGCATACAAACTAAATGTTAATATTTTCAAATATCTCTCTCTCTCTTTCGGTATTTATTTATATTTAAGCAACATTTAAAGAAAGGTCACTCCTAAAATATAGGATTAAACACAAATTGAACCTATCCTTAGATCATACTCTTTCTCTCTCCGTAACTTATATAATTATATTTATTATGGTTGATATAAATAAATAAAAAATGATTTTAACATTCTTTACTTTGCAAGAATTTCAAATGTTCCTTTTACCTTAAATTATTCTAACATATTCGTTCCGTTAACTTTTTAAATCGTAGTTACTGAAATTGAACAATGCTTAAATTATTTGTGGTCAACTGTTTGGACCACATTTTTAGCTTCACTATAGACTGGTTAAATGTTGGCTGTTTCCCGCTTAGTTTTTGGGTCACTTTTGTAAAACAACTGTCGCTGTTGTCGCTTTTGTTGTTGCTGTTGTTGCATTTGTTGTTGCCGCTGGTGTTGCCATTACCATTAATGTGGTCGCTATTGTTGGCCGCGGTCTCATAAGATGCACATGGCCAATGGCAACCGGCAACTGGGGACATTAATGTAGGGAAAGCGATCAG
The DNA here is from genome assembly GCA_951394115.2 of Drosophila phalerata. Classification (NCBI taxonomy): domain Eukaryota; kingdom Metazoa; phylum Arthropoda; class Insecta; order Diptera; family Drosophilidae; genus Drosophila; species Drosophila phalerata. The sequence goes on from OX596005.2 coordinate 10,381,759, forward strand.
GATAGGGAAAAGGGAAAGGAAAGGAACAGGAATAGGGATGAGAGAACTGGCGCTGGAACAATGCAAAAGGGCCAACAATAGCCAGGAAAGAAGCCACGTTAATGATGACACGCGCTGCTAGACCAGCCCAAAAGCGAGCCTCAAGATGGCTAAAAGATCCCAACGCCAACAAATTAACATACATGTAACAAGGCGAACGGCGAGCCGCCAACGCAGAGACAACTGACTTGTCTTATATTGTTGTTGTTGTTGCCAATACAAATAAGGCGAGCGCACAATGCGAGTTGCCGGTACACCACAGAGGAGACAAGTGGGAAGAGGCATGAGGCATGAGGCATGGGGCAAGTGCAGGCAGCGACTTACCGGGGGATTAACTCAATTGCACTCGAATGTCAACCGAATGCCGTCGGCAACAAGTTGCCAACTAGCAGCAAATAACTTAATTAGCCAAGAGTGCTATTGTTGCTGTTCCACTTGATGTTGATATAGTTGCTGTTGCAGTTGTTGTACGACTAGTTGCTGTTATTAATGGGTCATTAGCCAGTGGCAGTGGACAGTTGAACCACTGGCAAGGATTAGGCGTAGGAGTTGTCCTAAGTGAATGCAATTAGCAGCAGTTACTTGAGGCTACTAATAAAGTGATTCAATTTCGGTTACAGTTCCTTTCGCATTTTTAGCATCACTGTAATGAATACAAATTATCTATGATCTTTTAAAAAAGAAAATCTAAATATAGTTCGACTACTTAAGTTGACAATTAAGTAATCGAATTTTATTTGAAATTGATATTTTTATTAGCTTTAACGAATTATCTGTTCAGATTTATCAGATTTATTCTCAATTTCGAGAACGGATTCACCTGATCATTTGAACAAATAAATAAATATATCAAGAGCTATGGGATGTAGCTGAGATATTTTTGTTGTTGATAGTTGTTTAGCTTATTTCAATTTTTAAGCTAGTATGTGTCTACGAAGCTAATCTAAAAAAAATAATTGATATCTAAAACAAATTATATTTATATACACTTATCTAATTTTATATATATTTCAAACATAAATCTCTTTAGAGTTAAACCTTAAATCTCAAATGGTTTTCTTTAATTTTTCTCTGAAATAACTAGGATTTTTATTTAAATGGGGTATATGTATATATCGTACTCATTTACCCTTTCAATTTATTTTCTGTGTGTTTAAATTCACCCACTTTCATATCAATTCAAGTCCACTCAATCGCCATCTTTTTTAGGTACATCTCAAACTCAGTACAACCCCCTTCCCCCACCCCCTTGTGGCACGTTTCAAGGCTTTTGTTTTAATTCAAAATCGGCTTTTTAGTGTCGCATAATTGTCGTTTTCCTTTGAACTACAGCGCCTGCAATTTGCTTATCGCCAGCGATCGCGATTGCCAATGGGGAGCTTGACTTGGTTCCACATGCCGTATACTTATTGTTGCTGCAGTTGCTGCCGTGCATTGTTGTTGCTGTTGCTGTTGTCGTTGTCGCTGTCGTTGTGGTTGTTGTTGCTGGCGCTGTCTTCTTCGGTCGCTCTGCCGTGAGACTCGAGTACATTTCAATTAATTAACATTCAGCTGCACATGCGCAGCGACGCTGGCGACGAATTCATCGGTAGCTTCGACTTGAGTCTCTGTCTCAGTCTCTGCCCAAGTCTCCGTCAGAGTCGCAATCGCTGTCGCAGTCGCAGTCTGAGACTCTGACTCAAAAGCGGATACCGAAAATTGCTGATTGCGCCAGATAAACTCATTTACAGCGGTTAAATGCCACCGGCGGCGCACATTGCCAACACTTTCGGGCGGTCGGACGTCGACGTCGACGTCGAAGTCGCTGTGGACGTGGACTTGAATGAGGCGGTGTCTATTGCGCATTTCAAGTGAAGCGGCAGAGGCAGCAGAGCGACCCGAGCTTACTCGTTACTCGTTAAAGAACACTTACAAGTTGTATGTATGTATTTACATGTACATAGTAGAGATGGGCGTGTGTCGTGACACGAATGTGTTCCCATCAAACAAATTGCAAGCTTTGTTTTGTATCGATAAGTAATCGACTAGCGCGCATCTCTAGTTCAGTGAGCAAGTCTCTCATTGTCGTAACTTCTGGACAAGTGAAGCTTGTGATTGACAACAGCGATCCACTGATTCTTATCACTGCACACGTTTCTAGCCTGGTCTCCGGCCTTAACTCTGCCCATCTGCAGCTCCTTGGCTCCAACTGGCCTCCATGTTGGCCTCGTGTTCGTGTCGAACTCTGCAAATTGTCATGTTGCTTGAATCGAACTCACAGATGCTTATCGTCCCGTCACGTTACAAATTTTATGCCAAGCAACATTAGAAAAATTATTGTAATTAGCTTTGCAACGAGTCGTGGCCATGTAAGCCGCACATGATCCCCCCAAAGGGGGAAAGAGGGAAAGGGGGAGTGAGAGTGAGAAGAGAGGCGAAATAATAGAGTGGGGAGTTGAGAGTTACAAGTTGGTCGCAGTTGGTTGTGGCTGGCGCTTAATCCTCAGCACAAACAGCCAACGGCGCCAATATCCTGCACTCTCACACACACTCACACACATCTACTCACACAGACAATCTCATACGAGGACATATGCCAACAGCAGATTATGAAAGGCAACCCCGTGTAAAGTGTAAAATGTCTTAATGATAAACAAACAGAAAGTTTTGCGGCATCCCGTGACTGGTTAGGACTGTTCCAGGGGCGTCAACGAAAAGGGGGAATGAGGGGGTAAGACGAGGAATCATATTGATGAAGGGCTCTCGCTGGCAAAAGTTGCCACACATCGTTGAAATCGCACAAAATATCTAACACAAAACCGTTTGAATCCCTGCGACTCTTCGATTTTTTACACGTGGCGTATACGTTATATATAAACATGTGCACAGTGAAGCAACACTCTTTTGATTTATGTGAAATCTCAGTTGTGAAAATACATTATTTAAATATTAATTACTCTCTTAAATTAAAAATCGAACATCAGCATTTATGCTGATGTTTACTTATTGAAAAATTGATATATTGTTTTTATTTTTTGTTAGCATATTAAAATGTTATTTTCGCATTCATTGATGTTCTGTTTTCAATAAGTTTGCTTCACTGTGCGTATTCATCGCTTGGTTGTTATTTGGAAATTTATTCACAATTCTTTATAGACGAGTGTTATTCCCCCTCCCCCTGGCCAACATTGGTTCGCTTACATTGAAATTGCATGTTGACACGCAAAGGTTGTTGCTGTTGTTATACTTAGTTGTTGTCGTTGGTGCTGCTGTTGTTACCACTGTTGTTGGTGTAATGTCTTCTTATTATGCTGCGACACTGTTGCGGTTTTCCATATACACGTACCAACCCGGCCAGTGGATATACCGGTGGTTGGGGTGGTGCCAGGTGGGTTGGAGTACTCTGCGGTGGTGTGCTGTGGTGTTGTGTGGTGCCTGCTCGTTGGTTATTGGTAAATAAAACGTCTAAGCGAGCAAATTTTGTATGAGGAGAAAAAAAAATTGTATACTCGTATATATATATATATATATAATAAAATATGGTTTGGTATCAGTGGAAGGGATCGTGTATGCGGCTAATACTAATAACATGCAATTTCCACCAGCAACAACACGCATGCATGCCACACTCACACACACATTCACACACACACACGCAGAGAGCTTTTCCAGCGACAGCCCGAAAAGGAAGCAGGTGAAAAGTATTCCATTTGCATGAACACCAAGCAAACAACTTGCAACAAACTCGCCACCAAGTTGCCAACAACTGGCGACGTCTCTGGCAACCCGCAGAGCCACCAGAAGCGAAGGTGTTGAAAATTAGTAACTGTCTGAATACCCAATCCCCTGGCCACACAGTGCCAGCCAACAGACAACGGTCAAGACACAAAAGCCGCAGCTGTCGATGGGAAAGTTGAGTTATCGATTGATGGCTCAAAAATATGATTTTAGAGTTCTTATGGTATATGGTATATAGATAACATTTTTTGAATTGTAAAATTAGTACAAGGAGCTATAAAATTGAAACATTTATATCTTTAATCGAAATCAGCAGTCATCATTAATTCCATTTTTTCGTTTCAAACAATTATTCTACTAAATAATTGACTGTTTACAATTAAAAAAATTTCCCTGCTCTTTTTTTATATGAAAGATTAGGCGAGTTCGCACAAATTCGACACTTCTCCAACTCCCATATGCCATTTTTTTTAAACCCTTTTTGAAATTGTCTCTCTTTGTCTCTCGCTCTCTATCAATTTAATATCATTCGCTTTGGAAACTAATCTTAAATATGCCAACAACAATTCACTTAATCATCATCTCAGCTCGCAGATCGACTAAGAACTCAGCGCTGAAATAATTTCATTTCATTTGGATGCCAGGGAGAATATTTGTTGTTAAGAGCTTGGGAAACGGACAACTTTTGTGACGACAACTTTACAATGTGAGCAAAACGGGCAGAGCAACAACAACAACACGAATAGCAACAACAGCAACAAGAACAACTTGGAGTAGGGAAAGACACAGACAGACACAGGGACAAACATGAATAAAATTTGCGTAAAAGTGGACAACGAGCAAATAAACAACAGCAACAACAACAACGAGAGCAGAGGAAACGAGACTGAGGGAGTGAGAGAGCGAGTGAGAGATATTTGAATTGGAGACATCGCTTGGACTTTGTGATGTTTGTAAATGTAGATGTGAATGTGAATGCGAATGTGAATGTGAATGCGAATGTGGATGTGGATGCTTAATAAAATAATGCGACAGAAGGAACGGCAAACGACAATGCCAATGATGATGATGATGCTAATAATGATGATGATCGCGTGTGTGTGTGTCTGTGTGTGTGTGTGGTGGGTATATATTTGCTTGTGTGTGGCGCAGAGTGAATTAATGGCTTAATTGAAAAATTTGTTCTCACCATGAGAGTTTCTTTATGCAACGTCGCCAACGTCGCGACATTTTTACTGGACAAATTGAGGCGACTTTTCATAGAGTTGCAAGTGGCATGCGGCAGTATTAACTGGTGGCAACTCTATGCAATTATTAACAGTTGCAACAAAAATAGTGTGAATCTTGAGTATTTTAATAAAGACTAAGACATCTTATTATCATTTTAAATTATTTCTATACTTGAATAAAGTTCCCTCAGTTATTATTATCATTTTAAGTTCTTATAAATACTTCGACAGCAACTCTGTTTATAAGAAATCGTTCCTTAATGGGCTGACAACAGTCACATCTTTGAGTTTAACACCTTTTTTGCCCATTTGCGGTATTCTCACCATGAAATTAGCATTTTTGCTGGCCATTTTAATGCATTTATTAACAGCAAAAGGCAAAAGGCAAAAGACTGTCTGCAAAAGTGCAGAATCGAATGAGAAGAAAACAAGTTTGACCAACTGTTGCCCATCTCGGGGAAGCTGCCAGCCAAGTTGTCTTCTTGGACAACGTTGCAACGTCGCGACGTTCCACTGGGGCACTAATCAATTTCATATCAATTTGTAAATTTGCAATAATTACGATAATTAGCTGCGAGTATCTGACGATTCCGATGACGATGCTCTCGGTTCTTCGTTCTCCGTTCTCCGTACTCGGTTCTCGAATCTCGAATCTGGACAAGGACAGGGACTGTGAAGTGGTCCAGAAATGCATTCAAAGAATGCGTCGAGGTGATAATGAGATTTTCAATTCAATAAAACATCAACGAACGTTGCCAATTTTGGGTATCCAACAACGTCCAGAAATCTCTGCATGAATATTTCATTCAATTTACACTTGGCCCGAAGACTTTTTTGCTGCCAATTCTGCTGGCCTGGCTCTGGCACTGAAGGAGTTGGCCAAGCATCTTCTGACTCAGCTAATTAAGTAATTTTTTTGTTTCTTCCGCCATCTGCAAGTGTTGTTGTTTTTGTTGTTGCTGTTGCTGTTGTTGCTGTTTTTGCACCATGATTTTTATGGCTGCTTAATCAACACTCTGTCCAAGTTGCTGCTAACTTGAATGGAATTGGTTAGCAGTTTCCACTTGCCAGTTAGCGGTTGCTTCTGCAGTTGACTTTTTCTTAATTGCTTCTTACAGCCGATTAAGTGCCTTATAGCCAGGCCAATTGAACGGGAATTGAATGCAATCGAGCTTGAAATTGTGTACACTGTGCAGGTTCTGCGGAAACTGTGAATGACATGCAACATAAACAAGAGACAATTACTTACTTGTATGTGGCTTTAATTGATTATAAAGTCAGCTATTCCAGTACCACATCTGAACATTGAATTGAATTAATTATAAAGCCAACATATTGCTTAGGAAAATTTAAAGACTTTATCAAGGTTTAGTATAAAAAAAATATATAGAAATATGAATACTCTTTTTTCCAATAAGTTAATTAACAAACACATTAATCAATTTATCTATAAATAATTCACAAGATTTTTATTAACCATTCAACAATTGTTTTCCTCTCGTTTCAGGTAAATCTTCGCATCTTTCTGCAACTCGAATTCTAAAGGTTTCTAATGGCAACTCGAAGCGTAAGCGAGACAAAAAACAAACCCTTCATAATGCAATTCGAAATTTTAGAATTCACTTCGAATACAGTAATTAAATGTTTGTGCATTTCTGCACCCTCCCGCGTAAATTTAGACCCCGCCATGAAAATGGGAAAACTTCAATAGCGCAGATCAGGCAAACGCAGTTGTTAGCAAATAAAAACCACCCCATAAGTAACACACACACTCAAACTACACACACACACACACACGCATGTATAGAGAGTTTGAGGAAAAACTTACCCCGTGGACGGGGTTGTTTTCCCGTTTTGCGCCTGTGAAAATAAAAATGAAAATGAAAATCCACCCGAGCTGTGCGTCGACTGCGATTACGTTTGTTTTAATGCCATTTTTAGTTTGGCATCCATATGGCCAGGAGCCGGCCGAATCCTTGGCCAGCTGGCTTATCGGACACAGGCCGACTGACCAGGGTTGCCATCAGTTTCAGTTTCTTAGCTGTTGGTCAGCAGTGCTTGTTGCGTTGTTGCGTTGGTTATGGAACAAACACCATCGATTCCTGCTCATTTCCCACTTATCGCAGTCCACAAACACACACACTCGCACACACACACATATACACAGTTGACTACTCCCAGGAGTATACAACTAAATCTCAGTATCTGTATCTAATGTGGGGACAACTGGTTGTGACCATGGCCATTGAGCATATTGTATCTACAAGTTGTTGTTGTTCCGGCTGCGACTGCCAAAAACCGATAGCCAAATTGCAGTTGAAATGTGTTTATCGATTAAACAGCTGCGTTTCGTAGTGTCAAAGGGGAAGGTGGAGGAAGGGAGTGTTAAGCAGTGCTAAATTCAGCCATGCTTTGTTTTTTGGTGGTAATTTTGGATAGAAGTTGGCTAGGTGATACGTTTGTTAATAGTAAATAATTAATAGAGGAAAATTGGCTAACTTTAAAAGTAAAGAAGAACTGATGAAATACGAGAATTTAATGCAGAATATATATAGACTTGCATATATATCTTAAGTCAATTTTTTTCAATATTTTTTAACTGTTTTGAAAGTAATAGAAATTTAAAAGGGTTTCTAGAATTTTTGACCTTTTAACTTTTCAAAATATCACTCCAAATTTAAAACCATTTTCATTTTACAGTTATTTTAAAAGCAAAAGATAAATTATGTTAAGGTATCTTTAAACTCTTCATAGGTTAAATAGACCTTAAAAAGTTTACCTCCGGTTTTGGTCATATTTGAAAAACTATTCCAAAATATATATATTGAAAAATAAACAAATTTGCGTTTTCTAATGAGCCAATTCATGCATTTGGCAAGTTTACATTTAAACGACAATTCAATTTGGTTTAATTAATTTGTGGCTGCATTTTGGGTAGATAATATAATATAATATTTGCAGTTGGTTTTTAGTTCTCAGCCATTTGTAATAATTAAACTAAATGTTGCCGCAGGACGACAGCGGGGGGTGGGTGGCAAAGTGGCAAGGAAGAGGCCGAGGTGAGTGAGATTTTTTTAATTAGCAGCAACGCCAACGCCAACCGGTGCCAGGCGTCGCTTTGTGGCATTAGTCGCGACGTCGACGTCCACTGCGGTGTTGCAACACGTGCACAGTTCAACATTAAAGCCAACGCCAAAGTCAAATCCAAAGCTAAAGCTGGGAGCGAGGCGTGGCCAGAGGCAGAGGCAGTGGCGCCAGTCCCGTTTGTCGAGGCCTGTTGAGGTGGTTAAATCCCCAATGGGACCTCAGCATTTCGGCTTCATTGCTGTTGCTGTTGCTGTTGCTGTTGTGTGGCATTGTTGCTGGTTCTGTGAATTAACCGCGCGCAGCAACAGCGAAAACTACTTTGGCAAGGTGTCAGCTGCGCATTAGGCATAGCTGCCACTGCCCCATCCCCTGCCCCTTCCCCTTCTGCCTGGCATTATGAATTCCCTGATTCCCGACGCCTGTTAATGGGCGTGTTTGTGCCACAGGGCGGCAACGCTGGCAGCTCGTCATGTTGCCAACTAATTTCATGAATGTTGACATAGAAGCACATGTGAAATCAGGCAGACAAGGATACCGGGGTTGGGGGTGTGTGTGTGTGTCCACAACAATGCCCAATGGAATTGTTTCATTTGTTGTTGTGTTCCGTTTCGTTGTGTTGCGTTGTGTAACGTTGTTTGTGGCGTTGACTAAATTAACATTGACGTGTGCGTTGTTGTTGTTGTTGCTGCTGCTGCTGCAAGTTGCCACATGTGGCATTTGGAACCGCTCGGTGCTATGTTTTTTGTGTTGGCTTTGCCACACAGCCAACCAAATGAAATATTCACACATTTTCCATTTTATATTTTAACTTGTAGTTGTCGCTCCATGTTAACCCACGTCCTCTCCTCTCTCTCTCTCTCTCTCTCTCTCTCTCTCTCTCTCTCTCTCTCTCTCTCTCTCTCTCTCTCTGTTGCTTTGCGTCCTGCCGTGTTGAAGTTTTACGGCCGTTTGCATATGAATTTAACATTTTGTGTGTGCTTTTTGTGGGCAACATATATAATTATCATATCATGGCACAATGTCTGGGAGGACTAAGCAGGCCACGAACTGACAGTGAGGGAATCAGTCTCGGGAGGGCAATGAGCGAGTCCTCTAAAAGGGATTTGGGGCCAGGCTCAGCCACATTAGCATAAATAGTACAGAGTGAATGGGTTGGTTAAAAGTATGACTCTCTCCAGTATTTAATGACAGCCAAATGGAACTGAGAAATTACTAAGGCATAGTCGTAATGCAGAGATAAGATAAGTTGATGGTATGCTTTACTGATGGAGTCTAAAACTAATTACAAATTAACATAAAAAGGGTTGGGTTTAAGCTAGAGGTTTGCTTAAACAAATATTTTTTAAATGTATATTATTCAGAATTTTCTGTCAAATTATTAATTTCAAATGTCAAGGAGGCATCTTCAACTAATCAATGTAATTTATCTTACAAAATAACGTATTTTTAACAACAAATCAATTCCTTTCTAATATTCAATAAATTTGATAACACATTCAACAGGTTTTCTTCCAAATAAAATTATTATTGCTATTAAAAATTATTATTTAGGCTTTAAGTAACATACAATTGGCGCCAGAGCAATTTGTAAATTTGTGGGTCAGTGCAGCAAGAATCAATTAAAAACTTGTTTAGCTGCAATGCAAACATAAAAGATACAGAGATACAACGATACATTTATGGAGTTTGCAGTTCAATTCAGAATTAGCTAGTGCATTTGCTCTGATGTTTTTATTCATTCGCACAATTCACTTAAGAGAAGACTTCATGATGCTAAAGATGCAGATACAGATACACTTACAGTTGCAGATACATTTTGCAGTGCGCGCATTGCTGCTGCTGCTGTTGTTGTTGTTGTTGTTGTTGTTGTTGCAGCTGATTTCTCAGTCAAGTTCAGTTTGCGATTTGTTTTTTGCTTTTTTGGCGCGCATTTGATTTGCATTGTTGCTGATGTTGTTGTTGGTGTTGCAAGTGTTGCTGGTGTTGCTCCCGAGGCATTTCACGCTGCGCTGCATTCTCTATTTGTTGTTGGCAGGCGGCGGCGGCGCCGACGCCAACGTCGACGCGGGCGCGCCCGAGACGGAGCCAACGAGCCATTGCCAGACGGAAAGACGAAGTGACAGGCAGACAGACGGGATGAAAAGGGGGCGGCAATTGGACTGAGAATGGGGAGCGAGGGACGAGGGACGAGGGCAAGGGGAACAGACAAAAGCCAAGTCAACGCAAGTCGTGTCACGGCAACAGCAGCAACGGGTGGGGAACGGTAACGGTAACTGCGACGCTGACTGCGACTGTGACTGTGACTGCGACTGGGGCGGTCGCGTTTTCCATTTCGTTGAAGTGGAAAATATTTTGTAAATATTTTCATGTGTTTTCCTTTTGCTTTTCTTTGATTTTCATGTTGTGCGCCGGCTGCCTCCGCAGTTGTTATTTCTGTAAAGCTGTGAGTTTATTTTTTGTACAGCCCCATGATCCAACCCCAACCCAGCCCCAACCCCAAGACGAACAGACGCCCCCGCAGTTCCCCCCGTCAGCTTGTTGTGTTTTGTATTTTTACAAATATTTTGTGTAATCTTTAAAGCAGACAATGATGACAGCGAAGACGATGGCGGCATTTTGTGTCACATCCTGAAAAGTATTCTTTCATTTTATTGCTTTTGTTGTTGTTGTTGCTCTTGTTGTTGCTGTTGCTGTTATTGTTGCCAAAGTATTTAAGCACGTGCGCACAGTGGGGCCAAATCGAATAAGCGAGTGCCACATCCCTTTATAGCCAAGTATTGCGAAGAAGATACTCTGCGTATCCGAGAGATACACTGCGTGTATCTGTGTATCTTACGCTGAAATGGACTCATATTTCGCGACAGGGCTGTTAGTCAGCAATTCAGTATTCAGTTTGGCCGGGTCCCGAACTCACTGAGCCTGTCATGACATTCACTGGCTCTGCCTTCATCTCCAGCTCCAACTCCAACTCTGACTCTGACTCTGACTATGGGCGACTCTTTTCTTTTTGTTTTAGCATTTTTGCAACTTGGCTTTGCTCATATTCTGAATAAAGCGACACAGAAAATAAAGAAGAAAAAAAGGAGGAAAAAAAGCGTATATAGAACAAAAGTTTTGCTCATGGCCTGTCGCTGTCAGAGAAGTGTCAGGCGGCAAGTTGAATAGGACAGGGATAGAGACAGAGGAAGACAGAGCGACAGAGCGACAGAACGACAGAGAGACAGAGGGGCAGGGCGAGGGGAAGACAGGCAGTGAGGCAGTCAGTCGACATGCGATGGGAAATGGAAATGAAATGGTCGATGAGGCCATGGGGGGAAATCTCAACGATTTGAATAAGTAAATAAGCATCTATATGGAGCAGCGACATTTTGTGGAAGTGGCAAGGCAAGTGAAGCACATGGCTGCAGATGACGATGACACTGTTAATAGGGCTAAAGATGGACAGCAAAGTTGGCTGAATTATAAAAGATCCTGCAATCAGCGAGCTTATTTCCTAATGGAATGACGAATATTCAAACTTAAACAAAACTTTGCTTTTGCTACTAAAGCTTCCTTAATTGCTGATAATCAATTCAATAAAAGCAGCTTAAAGCTTCTGCTTTTCCTATCCATTGTCTCTTGATAGAACTCACCTTTTGAGATACTTTTGGCAATTGTATGTGAAGTCGTCATCGCAATGAAATTCAGATTGTTCGATAGTGAATTAATTGTTGCTTAAAGTTAATTAAATTAAACCATATGACAATTACGTGTTGGATTTATGACATTGGCACTGCGAGCCCCGTAGTTCCACGCTCCGATAATCGCAGTCACTAGATGACAATTAGGCAAACGAGCCGAATGACAAACGTGTCTACTTAGTTAGGGCCAAAAGACATTCGCTGTCACGTAGACAAGGTTAATTGCTCTATTTTGGTGAGCCTCTGTCCAATTTCACGGCCCGTATCTCAGGTATTCTACGAGCACCTGCGGGTCATCGAGTTCGGGGCCTTGACGGTGTCTTACGCAATTCCCTTTGTCTGTAGGTCTAACTTTTTTTTGAGAAAACTATTCACAATTGCATATCTTTGGTTTTGATTCTTATGCAATGCCAACTTTCACCTTATATCCCGCTGATTCTATGCTCTCTCAATGGGGAGTCCAAGGCAGGTTTCTAACTGTCTTCGTTTTGCTATCTCTATTCAGAGTTTTCGTATTTAATTTTAGCTGACAATTCAAAAAGGTAAAGCAGTTCCTAAAGGAAGTACGACAGAATTCGAAGTCAAATTTTCACTTTAATATAACAAAAAGATATTTTTATAAATTATATTATTATTTACGTATATACTATTATAAGACTAATAAGACGACTGATATCGTATTTTAGTTACTATAATAACAAAGATTATTAATTAAAATGGCTGTTAACGATCTAAAAAAAAACTATTTAATATGTAATTTATTTTTTCATCGAATCATTCTATATATAAATATTTTCTTATTTCTATTATTTTGTTATTTTTATTCTAACATTCATACAAAAATATAAATAAAGTGAAAATTAGGAAATTTTTAGTATAGTGAATTTGCTAAAAATAACGAGTCTTTTTTTGTGACAAATATCAACTTTGGCCTTTTGTATTACGCGTGTGTCTAACGGAAATTTTAACACGATTTTAGAGCAGTCAGATAGAGCTAATTAATTTGTTGCAACCATTAAAAATGTGTTATTTATGGTTTTGTGACTTGAATTTAAGGTACAAAAAAAAAACAACACCAGAGAAAACGTAGATACAAAATTAAATTATGTTCACTTTCATTTGAGCAATAAAATGAAATTTAATTAACACTTAAAAGTTGCTCGACAATAACCGAAACTTGAAACCAAAAGCTTGCAAATTGTTGACAACATTTAAAGTTAAGTTTCTTTGTCGTTGTCGTGCTGTTGTGGTCACAGTAGACACAGTGGTCACTCGGTGGTTCGGTGGTTCGATGGTGCACAAACGAAATTATAATTTTCACACGCAATCGTGCAACTCTTAACTGGTTGCAGGGGATTCCAGTTGCTAAGGGGGAGTCACTTTGGAATGGTTGACGTTGTTGTTGTTGCTGTTGCTGCTGTTGTTGCAGACTGCGAACGCACTTAACAATTCAATTGTGGAACAGTATTGCAGCGGGAGAGGGGCAGAGGGATGAGGCTGGGGAAGCGTACTTAAACTTGCGCTCTCATTAAAAAAAGAAAAGCAAAGGAAAAAAAAAACAGACGACAAGCGATTGCATTTGCACTTAACAAAAGCAGCAACAAAATGTCGATAAAGCTGCAACAGATCTCCTTCCCCTACCCTGCCCCTCCTCCCCTACCCCACTCTCCCTCCTTTAGCGTGCGTGAGCTGCTGCTGCGTGCGTGAGTGCGTTAGTGCGTGTTTTGTCTGACTGCGCGAATCTGGCCCAGACTTGGACTGGACTACAACTGCGACAATGTCCGTGTCTGGCAATGCGCATGCGTGCATTGCGTTTACGCATTGCGCCTTGTAATGAAGGCATTGCTCATTACAACACTGATGGAGGACAACAAGCAGCAGCAACAACGAACAACAACAACAACAACAACAATAACAATGAACAACCGACAACAAGCCAGAACCAGTGCGCTGGCCATGTTGTTGCCAATCAATTTCCAATAGGCAACCGGCGTATTTAAGCCTGCCAATCAACACAGGCCGAAGACACAGATGAAGTCCAGTGTGGACAGTACAGACAGCAGCTCCACATCCCCCATCCGCATCCACATCCACATCCACATCCACTTGACGATCTTCCCCCTGGCGCGTTATCACAACAGGCAATGGGCCCAAAAGATTGATCGATCGATCGATCGATCCAACGATGGACGAGCAAGTGCCATGTTGCGATGCATGATTCGATATGATCGTAAATGAAATTTATGTATTGTGCTGTTGTGTTGTTGTGTGTAGATTGTCAACTCTTTAGGCATAATTACAGCAATGGCTGATCGATGGGGCTGCACCGATCAATGTGCTGTCCTGTCCTCTGTTGTCCACTGCGATCCTGTGCGATCATTAGTAATGCAGTGCACTTTTAATTGCACGCACTCACATATTATTGGTTAGAGTCGACTTTGGAGTCATGTCAATTGTCCTGGGAATACCTCTGATGCAGTCTACCGGCGCAAATGTGTCAATTAGATTTATTATCAGTCAACTCTTCCTCTTATACTTCTTCTTTCTTTTGCACTCTCTGTCTCTTTCTTTCAGCATATTCCCAACTGACGCTGTGCAGGTGCTTCACACTGTGCCATGTCCATTAGTGAATGCTAAATAGCGCCAATTAAATGTAAGAAATGTGTCTTATTGCCGCTAAACTTGGCCAATGTTTCCCTGCTTCTTACACCTCTCCTACTCTCTATCTCTCCTGCTCTCTATCTCTCCTTTCTACTCCTCTCCCTTTGCTTGCTTGTCAATAACCAATTTCCAATTCAAATGCAAAACTTTATTTATGAACCGGCAATCGTCAAGCGGCTGACATTTTTATTATCAGCGAAGAGCGCGCGCGCCCAAAAACTCCAGAGTCGAGCCAGCTGTTGGCCACGTTAACTGCCCATCGGCAGACGTTTCCCTTTGCCCCTTTCCCTTTCCCCAGCTCATTCTCATGCTCTGTACCTTCATTGATAGCCGGACTAGCCAAGCGTTGCCGTACGGCCGCGTTGACAAGCTCAATTTCCAATCGCAATAAAACGCAGCACTCGAAAAAAGATAAATGTGAGAAAAATGCAGGCCTTGCAGCGTCCACTTCTCCCCTATCTCTCTCTCTCTCTCTCTCTCTGGCCTTCTCGCTGGAGACCCTGCCTCTTCCGTCTTCTGCGCCTTTTGCCTCTTACGTTATTCGTCTTTATGCAACACCGTCGCTAAATCGCGTGGGCTTATCCTCAGCACCAGGCCAAGTCAGACCAACTCAAACAAGACCAGACCAGACCAGACCAGAGCAGAGAACAGGCCAAGAGAAGAACCTGCGTTTGGTCGACCGCTTCAAGTGCTGAAATTTATAGTGGTAATAAAATTTTATTTGCTCCTTTAGTTGATGGCACAATAAACTCTTCTGGCATTCGCCCTGAGCACGTGCTTCAACTTGCCAGCTTATTTATTTCTTGTTCTCTCGTTTTTCTGTTTTCTGTTTTTATATTTTTTTATGTCTTGCATTTAACTACTTACTACATGTTTTCCTCGAGTATTTTGGGTAATATTTCAAGGTCATTTGCTTAGCGGTTTGTAAGAGTTAAAATGGGCATAATAATAAATACCTGTTAATTTCTAAGGACACTTCTGAAAGGCGTGATAAATTTGTAGTTCCTTTGGGGTTATTATGGCTAAATTTAGAAGTTTATCATAATATTTGATTATGCTTATTTACATGAATAATATACATTTAAATCACAATATAACTAAGTAAAATGCTTCAGTTTGAAGATCAATATTTCAATCAATTATTCCATTTTATTTTAAAAATTAAAATAGTGACTAGCGCAGTAAACTAAAAGTTTTATATTTGTAGCACTAGGATAAGACAATTAATTAAATTAAAATTAAATTATCTTAATATATTGTTATTTTTTTCTTACATTTTTATTACTTAGTTGTTTTTGATTTTTTTAGTATTCGCTTTGTAAAGAACTTACACGCTAATCCGCAAGCAGGTAGAATTTCCCAATAGCTTGTTCATAATTAGTTTAGTTAGGCCAATTAGTTGTTATTTAAATAAAATGCAAATTAGTAATTTAAGCAGCCGAGCAGAACATTTTAAACTTAAGGCTTGAGGGAACTCTCAGTCCATTCTCTTCTCTTCGCTTTCCCTTCCCATCTCTTGCCAATCTTTGTATCTAAGAGATAACTCGCGCTAACTACCTTTTGTAAGTTCACCGTTGCCTTGGCTAACAGCGCCTCTCTCTCTGATGATGCCGACAACAACAACAACAACAACTTCTGTCTATACAAAAAGGCAAACGTTGACGAGCGACGCCTTCGCATGGCCGCTATGCAAAACTAGTATGAAGAAGAAGCACATCAACGCAGTAGCTGAAGCTGCAGTCGACGCCAACGTCAGCGTCAGCGTTGACGTCGACGCCAACACCGACGCAATCGTAAATCAAAATGGCTGCAGTTGATGGCTGAAGAATGAAATCATTCATTTTCATTTTCGTTTTCATTCCATCACGAGACAGCGCATGCGTATGAGTGTGTGTGTGTGTGTGAGTGTGTGTTGATGTGTGCACTGATTAACTGCATTGCTGAGCTCTTCTTATTGTTGTTGTTGTTGCTGCTGTTTGTCGCCTTTGATGGATTGGCTGCTCTCGTTGTTGTTGCTGCATGCGCAGCTCTCGAATTAACTGTCTGGTTGATGGTGGAGGGGGGAAGCGGGCAACTGTCGTTGTCGTTGACGACTTAAACAGGTAACGGGACTGCCCATATGCCATGCGCACACATGAGTGTGTCTGTGTGTGTGTGTGTGTGTGTGAAAGTGGGCTGGGCTTGAAACTATGGTTGCTGTCTCGGCTAATTGTACGAGCATTTGCACCGTGGTGTGTGACTTATGAAAATGCAAATTTAAAAATTAATTAAATAAATAAAATTAATTAATAATTATCAGTACAATCGAACTTCACTATTTCGAAAATTCATCTAACAAAATCTACAACATTTCATATGTCTGTTTGTAATCGAAAGCCAAAGTCAACCGGAATAAATCCTAATCAAGAGTGTTCCAGAAATCAAAACAAAGTATAATTCAATAATTACCTAATAATAATTATCATGGCGGCAATCTATTTATTCACATGTATTTATATATACCAAGTAATTCAATGTCCACACAGGTACATGCTATTCGATCATCCTTCTTTTAAACTTCTTGCTTTTGGTCCTTTGCAATAAATTAGGCCCAGTGTCAGCAGTCTAGTTTCATAATAAGCTATGAGAGGGCGCCACTTGTCAGTCACAGCGAAAGCGACATCTGTCAAGACGTGAGCAGTTTCAACAAGTCGCCGTTAGAGGGCTCAATACAAGACAGCCTAAAAGTATGCAATGCTTAACGATGAAACACTGCGAATATATTTTACAACAAGAAGAAGAATAAAACAATTAAATAAATTTGATATTGCAATAAATGCAACATTTTTCGATTTATAATAAAAACCAGCTTGATCATATTAACTAATTTAATTATTAATTCAACTTGAAGACACAAATAATTAAAGCATTTCGTAAGATTTGTCTTTGGTCGCAAATCTTTTATTGCAAATCAAATTTTAGCATTTGTTCGCTTGAATAAATCACATCAGACAAACATAAATCATAAAGTAAACACACACACACACAACAACAACAACAACAGCGAGAATAACAGCACAAAACACACATCAGACATTATTATCATCTCGCTTGTGCTTGAGTGAGTTTCTTTACAACCCCCTTCGCAACCCCCCTTCGTCCAGGGACCCACACTGTTTGCAAGGTCCAACCGCCATGGCCAAGGCTGCTGTCTCGTCTGCAGTTCCCCTCCCCTCCCCGCCCACTCCGGCACATGTCTGATAACCACCTACATATCGTATACTCGTTTGTGGGCATCTCTATAGGCTGAGTGAGCCACCGATTTTACCCGCATCCGTTTCAATGTGGGCTCTGAGAGAGGCTTTTGGGTGGGGGGGAGAGTGGGGATGAGGTTTTGGCCTTTTCGCCGGGCGCATCTTCCTTCCGCCTGGCATTGTCCTTTCGCGCCCAGCCCGTCCACCGTCCTCCGTCCTCCGTCCTCGGTCCTCGGTCCACCGTCATCGGGAAATGTGTAATTGAAAGGGAAGCTTTGGCTTTGGCAGCAACGTTGCCGACGCAAGAAATTATTTCGTTAACAATAGCGAAATAACGGAGAGAGGAGAATACCAACACACACATACACACACATACATAAATACAGAGACAATACAAATACATTGGCCGGAGAATGCCAAAGGGAAAACTCGGGAGAAAAGGCGGAAAAATATGCAAGCAGCGCTTGTCGCTAAAATATTTTAAAGTTTCACGTTCTCCTCTCTCTCTCCCACTCTTTTTGCTTTTTGGCCATTCTGCAAAGTTGCAAAAGTTTCATTTCCGACAACAAGTTACCGTTAGTTAGTTTTTCGGCAGGGTTGTCACCACCAACACAGCAAGAGAGTGAGCGAGAGAAAGGGAGATGCATGCATTCTACTATATGCATGGCATGTAACGTGTGTCTCTGTCTGTCTCTCTGTGTGTGTGTGTGTGTACTTGTCTCTGTCTGTCTACATTGTTCGAGTTTTGATTTATGAGGTCAGAGACTCGTGATAATGAGCCAGGAAATTAAATCACTTTGACCGGAAGGATGTCAGGTCAAAAGGGGATAACACAATTGATTTCATATTCATAAATTCAACGAATGTTGTCAGCTTGTCAGCCAGCCAATGAATGACATTTCTGTTACAATGCAAAACAGCATATACACTTATATTAAGAAACTGCTTTTAATTCTAAAAAAGAGATCTTTAAGAATATAAAAAGTATTTTCTAAATGTGTGAAACATTGCTCGAACTTATTTGGCAACTCTTCACCAATCCTGAATTTTAAATCTTTGAGAATTAACAACATTTTGCAGTTTTGATGAAGTTTTCAAAAGAATAAAATATTAAAGTTTTATCAACATATTATTCCTCGTTCCCTCTCTATTATTGTGCACTTTTCTTAAATCTCCAAAATGATTTTTGAGAATTTGTCAAAGCGTAGAATAAACAATTTATCAGAAGAGGCTTGCCACAGATTGTGTGCCACATGTTTTAACAAGCTCAAAGCACATGCTTTGCCAGCTTTGAAGCGCATTTTGAAACAAAACTTTGAACTGAAAAGATCAACAAATGAGAAATCATTAACTAATTCTGGAATTTTTAATCTTTACTTGCAGAGTTTCAAAATCAAAATTGAAAAATACCAATTAGAGGTTAAGGCTACTTAAGGATTTAGGCAACAATAATAATTACAACAGCAACGGATTTTCTACCAAACGGAGGAACAGCAAATAACGGAAATCATTTTATACCTCACACAACCCCACATACACACACAAGCACAAAACTAAGTTTAAGACGCAACTGTACATTGTACTTAAGTGTTCAAAGGATATTTAGGTGAGTTGTCATTGGGGAATGTCTTTAAGAATGATTTATTGATGAAAATTTAACATTTTGCAGTTTACTTTGTATATAGGAAGTAGCTAAAAGCACACAAGGAGTCGAGTCACAGTCACTAGCAACTAAGTCACGGTCACGGTTACGGTCACGATCACAGTCACAGTCAGAGTTACAGGTACAACAACACCAACAAAATGACGATGAGTACAAATAATTGCGAAAGCATGACGTCATATTTCACAAACTCGTATATGGGAGCGGATATGCACCATGGCCACTATCCGGGGAACGGCGTCACCGATCTCGATGCACAGCAGATGCATCACTATAGCCAGAATCCAAATCAGCAGGGCAACATGCCCTACCCGCGCTTCCCGCCCTACGATCGCATGCCCTACTACAACGGCCAGGGCATGGACCAGCAGCAGCAGCAGCAACATCAGGGTTACTCACGTCCCGACAGCCCCTCCAGTCAGGTGGGCGGTGTGATGCCGCAGGCTCAGACAAATGGCGGTCAGTTGGTGGCAGTTGCACAGCAGCAGCAGCAACAACAGCAGCAGCAGCAACAGTCGCAGCAGCAGCAACAGACACAACAGCAGCAACAGGCGCAACAGGCGGCGCAGCTTCAGCAGCAGCAGCAACATCCTCAGGTGACGCAACAGGTGACACATCCGCAGCAACAACAACAGCAGCCCGTCGTCTATGCCAGTTGCAAGTTGCAAGCAGCCGTCGGAGGTCTGGGATTGGTGCAAGAGGGAGGCTCCCCGCCCCTGGTCGATCAGATGGGCGGACACCACATGAACGCACAAATGGGGCTGCCCCATCACATGGGTCATCCGCAGGCACAGGTAAGAGTAGTTTCTATAGTTTTATATATTCTAATTGCTGCTTTGCCTCCGTTGACTCCACTGACCCCGCTTATAACATTCTAAACGCTTCCCCTTTCTCTCACTCTCTCTCGCTCTCACTCTCTGCCGTTGCTTTCTCCAGTTGGGTTACACTGACGTTGGCGTTCCCGATGTAACAGAGGTAAGCATCCTAATCCTTCTGCTCATAATTTCATTTGGTTCCGTTTCTGGTGTCTGGTTCTCTTCCATTGCTGTAACACATTCTCATCGGGTTCTTTCGCAGGTGCATCAGAACCATCACAACATGGGCATGTACGGACAACAGCAGACGGGTGTACCGCCCGTGGTGGCGCCACCTCAGGCTATGATGCATCCGGGCGCTGGACAGGGTCCGCCGCAGATGCATCAGGGTCATCCTGGACAACATACGCCGCCATCCCAAAACCCGAGTTCGCAATCTTCAGGGATGCCGTCTCCACTGTATCCCTGGATGCGAAGTCAGTTTGGTAAGTGTCAAGGAAAGTGATCGACAATTCCACGAAACGTATTAAGTGGAATTTTTCTTCTTCTTATAGTAGTGGGTTGCTGTAGTTAGTCCGTTGAATGTAGTTTTAAAAAAACTAGTCGTAGTTAATAAGAAAACAACAACTATTAAAATTATCTTTAATTATTACTGGGTAACTGAAATTATTTAACGCATTTCTAAATTATATTAATTGATGGAATTTTTCAGAAAAGCTTTTCTATACAAAAAAACAAAACAAACAAAATTCAATACATAATATTTCATGTCAGAGGCAAATAATATTTAGCATCTGCAAAAGCGAATCGATTATTTATTATACGAGAATTGATAAGCTGATAATAAATAATAAATATATTGCCAGATAAGCCGATTGCCCTTTAGTTCAATTTAGCAGCAATCGAATCAGAAAATAATCAAATCTTTTTTTCCATTTTCATAAAAATGTACCGTTTTGGGTCGGCGTCTGGAGGGTTGCACATCCGTTAATGGTTTGCGATCTGGCTTGACTTTTTTGGCGCCAGCGAAAATTTGCCGATCTGGTTTGATTTGTTTTTTAGGTTTTTCCATTATTTTTTACCTCATTTTGGAATTTTTTAATTTTGTCTAATTTTTAAATATTAATTTTCATCAAATTTATTAATACTTATTGAATTATTGAAGAATTTTTCGAATTTCAAATTACAAATTCGAGGCTGCCACCCGGCCCCAAAAGTTGGTCCCAGAAAGAAGTTTCCGATCTGGCAAGTCCATTTTAGTCAGCTTCGATCTCTTCGTTAACTTCGTATGAACTGCTTGCTGTAGTAGCTACTGCTACTTACACTGCTTGTTTAGAAGCAGCTTGCACTGCTTAGCGTTTCGTTGAGTTGCACTGCTTAATGAATTGTGAACGAGTTTTGCCCGCTAAATTCAAATTTACATAAAATTGTATTGATTGTGGGGAGGGGTAATGAAAATTTAAATTATGAAATAAAACAAAATTTAAATGAACATTTTAATGAAGATTTAAAGTTCGTCAGCTCTCGGGAAGAGAAGATAGAAAATTTAATCTTCAAAAAAAATTATGCATAAAATTAAAAAAATTTAGAAAAAAAGTGGAAAACTGTCCAATACAGAAAATAACTTAGTCTTTGACCTCGCTGCTTGCTTGTGAATCTCACAGCAAGCAGTTCTTTCGAGTTTATTTATTTTATTTGACTTTTTTATTTAAAGTTGAAACTAGAATTTGGGATAATAAATCAACAAATATAAAAAAGCAATAAGCAAATATTAAATAAAAATGGCTAGATAAAATATAAATTTAAAAGTTTATCCGATCATCTTGTAATAATACAAAACAAAATTCACCGACAATGCTTATGGAATATTAAATAATTCTTTAACAACAAAATTAAGTCACTGTAATCAAATATGAATTGATATTTAAATCAATTCAGCTCAGTTAAAAAATTAGCATTAGCGAAATTATGTACAACATGAGTAATTGCTGAAAGAAACATTTTCTGACCTTGACACGTCTGAGTAATTTCACTTTATTGCCCTGGCCAATCGGTCACATTAAGCGTAATCCATCTGCAACGAGGACAAAAACACCATCCGATATACCTGACATTTTGCCAAATTTGCAAATTTCCCAAAACGAAATCGATGAATGCACAGGACGAAGCAGAAGGCTGCGACAAGATGTCATGCAGTGTGAAAGAGGTCGAAAGAGGTACCGAAAGGGACCTTGACTTTGACTCTGACGGAGTCGAACAGTCACAGAAGGCGGTCTGTTTAAATAATGCAAATTGACAATAGTCTTGTTTTTGAAAATGAAAGCGAAAAGGTTGCAAAATCGGAGCGTAACTAATCCAATGACAATTTCCCTAAAAGGTTCACCTCGTGTCAGGATCAGAATACACTTTATAGGAATCGGTGTAGACAACAGACGACAGACAGGATGCCTGAGAATTGCATAAGTGGAAATTTCGTAGCAAAAACCATATACAGAGATTTGCTTTCCCTTTTTAATTCTAATGAAAGTAAGGGCAACACACGCAGTTTTCTTATCCAGCCTCAACATTGGCTCATTACCAAATGGCCTGCGAGTTGTTTTGCCCACATCGAGGCTCAGTCTTAGCTTTTTTCTCCGACAACTTCTACTTCGGCCTTTTCTTACTTTTTTTTTGTTGTTTTTGCCAACACCAGATTGAGATGTAAAGCAGAATTGATGAGTGCCATTAGTTACACGTTATGTGCAATGGATGCCATCAATTTATTAATCTCCAGAGCACGCCGCGGCCGCACTCCATTCAGTTGCCCAACCTGGACGGACTCGGAGCTGGCCAAAGCCAACCACTGAGTCGCGTCGTCTTAATCCCGCCGCCCTTCCTCTGCTCCTGTGCCTTTGTGCGCCTACAACAGCAAAAAAGAGAATCTGCCAAGGCAACCAAGGCTGCGGTGACACGAATTTTTTTTTTATTTATATTTTTTATTAAAGAAATGAAGGAGCGACAACAGAGACACCAACAACAACAAACCTGAGACCCAAGATCTGAGAGCCTGAGTTAGCTGGCATCTCCCGCGGAGGGTGCGGCCATAGACTTGGACTCCGATTCGGACTGCCACTTGGAGCACATTGTGACTCGGTGACTCGGTGACTCTGTGAGTCTGTGAGTCTGTGGCACAACATGATCTCGAGCTTAAGTTACGATGATTAAATGCATACGAGTTTATTTTTGCTTAGGTTTTGCATTCAGCTTTTTCACTCTTGTGGTGCAACCAATAAAAATAGCTGACACAGTGGGTCGAAAATTAAAAATTACTTAACTTCAGCCAGTGGTTGACAACTTAATCGAATTTTGTTCCATTAGAAAAATCAGCATGAAATTGAAAACTATGTGGAAGCAGGCAAAATGCAATAATTACGTTTGTTATTTCATTTACAATATAATTAAACGATTTTCAGTGGCGAGTAAGTCTATTTAGTTCAGAAAATATAATAATAAAAGCTGCCAGAAATAACTTATATGATAGTTTGTTCAAAATATTGAAGACAATATTGAATAGTATCTATCCATTCCATTCTTATTCCATGAGGGATTTCCATTCCATTCAAGTTCCTCCATATTTTCTTACATAATTTAACTATCTGAAAGCTGCAATTGCAATCTATCTACCACTCTCATAACAAATCTCTTTACTCTCCACTGTGGCTTAGTAACTACTTAACGCCTCGTCATATTTCACCCGTGCATTAGGCAAATAACTAAAGAGTGCCGATCGTGACTGGCGTCCTGTTGGGGAGCTCGATTCTGGGTCGGGGCAGGAGCATTGTCGCTGCCACAAAGCGCGCTTTCAATTAAGTTGTAACTCATGAGCACAAAAAAAGAAAGACATAATAACAAGCAGCTGGAAAGGGCACAGTCATCCACATCCACAGCTCCCAGCTCCCAGCTCCCAGCTCCCAGTTTCAAGCCCAAGCCCAGGTTCAAGATCAAGTTCAGCTCCTCGAGGCAGCCGTCTTGTTGAGGATCTGGTTGGTCCGTTAATGTTGTTTTGATGCTGTATTGGTGTTGGCAAAGTTTCCAGTCGGTTTTTGATAATTTTCTCATAAGCAGCAAAAACTTACGGCCTTTGGCTGCCATTTACCTCCTCATCCTTTATCCTGCTGCCTGTTGCCGTTCCCTTTGTCGCTCGGCGTTGGGTCATAAATTTAAGCGACAGTCAACAAATTCTAGCAACAAGTGTTTGTTTGCTGCTGCTGTTCTTGGCCAGAACTGAACCCAAGTAGCATCCTTTAGTGGGTCTATCTCCACATTTTTATACATGTTTATGTGTGTGAAACGAAGGAGTTTTATTTTTGACCTTGTTGCGCCTCGATGCTTATCTAAATGTGGGTAAATTTCCAGAGCCCAAGAATTTCCTAGCTGAGATTTCTATTGTGTTGTAAGCAGGGAATGTTTTGGCTGTCCATTATATTCACATGTATTGATGAATAGACTTATATTAGTGGCAGTTAGGTTGAAAAGCTTTAAATACATTAATTTTGCATATGCAATGAGCCTTGAGCTTTCAAAGTAATACTTTTAATTAAGTAATTGATTTAATTGATTGAGAATTCTGCTGCTTGAACTCTACCTTTTTTTTAAGTATTAGCTACAATCGATTCAAGATTTTGGTAAAAAGGAACTAAGAGATATTTCTTATCTATCCGTCTACTCTATTTTGAGTTGGAGAAAGCCATCATCATTTATTGAATGGGTAAATTGTATTCGAATAAGCGGTAACTGCCCATCTATTTATCGAATATTTATTCTGGAAAACAACTCAAATCGAATTGTTAGACGAGAGATTCTATATCTCATCTCTTCTCGCTCGTTTGAGGCGTGTTCGTGTGGCAAACAACTTTTCAATTCTTTCGAGTATGAAAAGTGCACTTCATTGTGCGCATTATGTGCGACAGCTTCCAACCCTTCCAAGCCTTAACCCTCAATCCCATCCGCCCCTCGGCCTTGGACCCGCTTCAGTGTCAGAGGGCGCAGCACAATGAAAAGAACTTCTCGCCAAAAAGTTGCACATTGAACGATGCCCCGTTTGCCTCGTCGCTTGTTGTCTGCTGCAAAAGTTTTTTACGGCTCCATGGCTGCTCCGTAAAACGTTGATCCCCGGCCGTCATCCGTTGGCATTTCCCCCTCCCCCACTCGTCCCTCACTCGGCACTTGGCGCTGGCTTTGGAAAGTTTTCCACGTCTCTTGCCCCGCGACTTTGTTGTCTGTTGGCGGTGCACTTAATGTGCCTCGGTCGAGTCCTGGCCGGAAGTGGAGAAGTCCGGGAGGAGATCTGGAGGATGTGCTTGTGCTTGTGCTGGAGTTTTGTTAACTTGAGGATTTGCGCGCAAACTACTTTTCGATGGCAGCCCGAGACATTTGAGACAACAACTACTTAGGCAGGCGATTGCCATGGCTTAGTTTGTTGCCAACGTCCATTCGATGTGGCACTGTGTTGACGCAGCCACCAGTATCTGCCACCTTCCGTGGCAAGCAATTTAAGCGTGCGGATCAAAAGATAATTTGCCAAATGCGTGAAGATTTTTTCAAAATATAAAAATAATACCGAAAAGAAAAAAACCAAAAATAACGAAGAAGCAAAACCGAAACCACAGTCTGCACCACCTCCATCAACCACTGGCAGCTGCTGGCCAATGTGACACGGACTGTCAAAATGAAAGCGACAACGACAACTGAGCGTCGAGTGGACAGCAACAACAACAACAACAAGAACAACAACAATAACAACAAATGACACAGGAACTTTTGGGATTTCCATGTGCGGCAAAAAGTTTAATAAAGCGCAGCAAATGCGAAAAGGAAATTTCGCTTTTATTTTTCTCTATTGTATGTCCCGCTTCCCAGTTTTCCGCTTTTCCCTCATTCCCTCCTGCTTCGTCCCTGCCTCTCCAACCCCCTTTGCTTTGGTGGCCAACAACAAAACGCAGAGAAGTCCAAAAAATAATGGCAACAGCTCGCCAAAGGTCCTCGGGGTATTGCCCTGAGGCATCCACAACAACAACTCAGCAACAACAACAGCAACAAAACCAACAACAACAACAACACTTGCCTCAAATTGTGGGTGTTGTATTGTTGTTGTTCTTTCTTTTGCCTTTGCCATTCATTTCGCTCAATCGCAGCGCAGTTTTTGGATTTCGCTTCGTATTTTTTTGGTTTCATTCCCTTTTTGTTTTTATTTTGGGATTTGGCCAACCTTTTTGACAAATTACGAATATTATTCATGCAGCAATGAAGTGAGGAAGCTCTCTCGTGGTTCTGTCCAACAACTTGCCCAACTGTCCAGATCCCCAGCTGAATTTCCAATGCCGCAAAGCCATGCTCTTTTCTTTAATCAAAACTTTTTTATTTATAATATCAAATTGCCTTAAATAGTTTAGGCAATTGTTAAAATCATTCAAAGTGCTACAATTTCAATATTACAACAATTAATTATCTTTTTTATAAAAAATATATCAAATTATACTGATAGATTTTGCAGTTAGTTAAAAAGAGTTTTTTAATACAGCTAATCTAGAAGCTCTGTTTACAACAATTAACATGAACATTTTTATAAAAACCTGAAAATTAATAAAGCTAATATTTCGGTAGTTACATTATAATAATTACTTATTACAACAAGAAATACAGTTGTTTAGGAAAAATATTAAATTTCTAATATGCAGTCTCCAATTTAATTACACGGAGTATTTTAATATTACAGTCTTATCAAAATACTTACATATCAGGGTGAATATATCTCAACACATTTGAATCTGAGTCGCGACAGTTGCGGGTTGATCGGCGGCGTCGTCATCAATGTCAGGCCACATGTTTCACGGTTCCGCTCTTTTCAATGGCCGCCAACTCCGCCTGCCATGATGGAACAGGCGCTCAGCTTGCAGTCCGCTTGACCGACAGTCAGACAGAGACAGTGTGAGAGAGGGAGGAAGAGAGAGAGAGAGAGAAGGGACCCGAAAGAGTGTTTGAAGTTTGGTCTGACTAGGGATATATGATGTGCCCGACTGCCTGGTTGCCTGCCTGTCCGCCTGTCCGCCCCCGGGCTCTCACTCTCTCTCTCTCTCTCTAGCTGGCTGGTGTCCGTTCCCGTCTCGCATAGCATGTTTTAGTCAGCTGTCAAATATTTTGACATGGGTAGCCATGGCCAACCATGCAGCCAGCGATTGCTTGAATCTGAATTCGAATACATTCAAAATGGGGAACATAGAAAAAACGCACGAACTAAGCAAATGAGCATAGCTAACAACTGAAAGCCTGGCTAAAATATACCCTGTACTCAAACTTCAGAAAGTAAGCCCAGACTCGAACCGAAATGATATAATATAAATAAATTTTTAGAAGATCTACTCTTCTAAATATAACCTACTAGTGCTGGGTATACTCGTATTAAAAATTGACTTGAGCTGTATAGTTTTTTGTGTTTTTCTTTTGTTTAAACGATAACTAAATACAGTGTAAAGCCCCCCAATTCCTTTTCCTTCCCCTTCCACCTTCACTGGACATGTGCAGTCGTCTCTAATGAACGCATTCATAAGGCAGGTTCCATATTATCCAAACTTGGGTTTCTTTTGCTGTCCTTTATGCGCATTTTAGATGTGCATGTTTGTGTGTATGTGTGTGGTATGTGTGTTTTGTTATTTTTTTTATTTCTGTCAACTTTTGTCGATTTTTAACCCTCTTAAGTGCTTAACAAGTCCCAAATTAAAAAGTCGCTGCGTCTCCTGAGATTCTGGTGAGCAAAAGGAAAAACGAAATTAAAAATGTTATAAATGTGCTGCTGGTCAATGGTAATTTTTAATTGTAGTCGCTACCTCTGACAGGGCAACCAGTTTCGCTGCTTATTCAAATACCCTGTAAATGTATAATTGTATATCTTCATTGTCTTTTGTCACTTAACTTTTGGTACATATTCTAAATCTTTTCTGCTTAAATCAAGAACTGTAATTTCTTTTAATTTTTATAATGTCATGAAGTTTTGAGAAGTAAAATTCTAAATATGAATCTTTTATCATAAATACAGGGTACTTGCTATGCTATACAGGGCGTTCTTTCGATTTTTTTTGTGTTTAATTAAAATTGAAGAAATTGCAGCCAAAAAATAAATTAGAAACCCACCAATTCAGTCCTCGAATCTCGCATTTGATAAGCAGTTTACTTTTTTTTCGGTGGTGCGAAAATAAAAAAAATTCCGTGCCTTAACAGCAGCTGGAAAATGTCAAAAATACTGAAATGTAATGAAAACTTTGAACTGGTCGTCAGACGGTCTTCGTTGTATGGTATGTAAGTATGTATGTATGTAATGTAGATATCGTTGAGGCTGTGCTAATTGGCAAGTATGTCAGCAAGTGTTGCCATTCCCACCGCTAGGGGGCGCGTTGTTTACCGTTTATTTAGCACAAAGTCATCTACTGACTTTGCAGTTTTAGCTGCCGGAGAACGGATGACATCACAACCACCTCGAATACCACACACGCGGTATTCTTGGCTCTCTCCCTCTCATTCTTCTCTCGCAATGTCTCTTTCTTTCTCAGGTAAAAATTTATCAACTCGCGGGCATAAATAATAATAATTTGCCAGCATTTGTTGCAGCGGCGCGCGTTTGTCTGTAATTTCCGCAATTAAAAAAACATTTACTCGCATTTGATGTGTACTTTTTGTTTTTTTTTTAGTGTTTTTTGTTTTTACTTTTTTACTTATTTTATTTATGCTTTTGACATGACATGCAAGTTTGACAAGTGAACAGACAACCGACCACCGAAGACGGCGATTGTTTTAAAGCCTTAACCTGGCCAATGAGTTAAGGGTTACAACTACCAACCAATCAATCATACCATGGTGTCCTATTTTCTTCTCTAGGAAATGGTAGTGAAATCGGAGTAGTTAGAATTGGTTGAGGTTAATTTTAAAATCCATTTCAATTTTAATAAATTACATTTGACGAAAATCATAAATTTGTTCAACAATCTTCTAGTTTATTTATTTCGATTAAAATGCTATAAAAAAGATAAAACTTAGGTCACTTACACTTCTTTCTTGCAAAGTGAATACTATTTTCATTTCGTTTATTTATTTTCGTCTTGTTTTTAAATAGTAATTATTTGTTAGCAACTTTAACGAATTTTATAAAATGTTGACGTAATTATTTTAATGATTTCCTTTAAACGTTACACACATATACACATATGCACAATAATAGTAATGTAATTGTGTGCATTTGGAGTGGGAAGGTAGGGGAGGGGTGGAGGTAGAGAAGGAAAAAAATGGAATAAAATCCATTATGGAGTAAGAAGAGTAATATACAAGTAAAATGGTTAAAATGGTGGCCTAATCGCAATTTAATTACAATATGCTTTCATATCAAAAAGCATTAATGCCAGACAGCCAACCACTCAGCCAACCAACCGATTGTCCGACCGGTAGTTGAGCTGGCCAGCAGTTAGGCGTTTGGGGCGTGGCATGTGGCGGCTTTTGAGAGCTCTGCCTCTGCCTCTGCCTCCACCTCAGCTTCGACATCGACATCGGCGTCGGCGTCAGTTCAGTTGAGTGCGTATCGCAGCTCCTTTTCATATTAATTGTTTCACCTTTATTATATTTTTGTACTTGATACGCCGACCGACTTTCCGCTCCCCGCTCCCTACTCCATCTCTACTTTCCGTTCTCTACTCCCTTCAAGCGCCATTAATGCGTTTATAATAATTTTTCAGTACACAATTTTAGTTTATTCCCAAAGCACTGCAAAACTAAGCGCACCGCTCTATAAAAATGAAAAAAATAAATATCAAGAAAATTGGAAGAAAACAAAAAAATGCATTTTGTGGTCTTTTGAGTGATGGGCACATGAAATGTGCAAAGGCATCATTAAAAACTAATTTCAGCCGCCAAGAGGAGAGCACGCCCGCTCTTAAATTGCCAAAGACCAAACGATAGGCTTCCTTCCCACTTTCCCCCTCTCACTCATCCTATCCACGTTGTGGCATAAACTTCACAGTCGTCATCGACTTTTGAGCCATGAAGGTGTTTTTATCAATTAAAATAATCATTTATTTGCCTTGCATGAGCTTCGTATACTCAGTCCTTGAGTTGGCATCTGGGTACGGGACCCGCTTCTGCCACTGACCGTGTGCTGTTAATTACCTGAAGTTGTTTTTTGCATAGCTTCCGTTGGAGAAATGTAATATTCTGAATGAGACCGCAACACGACATTCACAATGCCGCAAGTTGGGAACGTCTTTTGGTTAGCTTTTCATGTGGATTCTCCTAAGGTTTCTTTTAACATATGATGAACTCGTGTTTAACTAACTATTCTAAAATTATATATTTTGTTGTCAATCAAATCGTGGAAGAGTATACTATAATTCTTAGCATTTTATTGGGAACCTTCTTAGTTTCGTAGGTGAAAGTGCTTCTAGGCCATATTCAGCGCAACTTAGTCATAACTGGTCTCTTAATCCCCGTCTAATACGCAGCCCACTGAAAGCGGCTCATGCTACTCACTCCAAGGCAGAGGCCAGAGGGAGATGGAGACCGCAGGAGAAGGGTAAAAAAAACACGCACGCTTTTTACCACAAATCTCTCAAGTTTTTTTTGCTGCTGCGGCGACTCGTCTAACTGATGATGATTAAATGCGAACGCCTTGGGTTATAGACATGGCATCAGTCGTGTCATTTAAAAGAAGGTAGCTGAGTTGCCGCTGTTGCTCCCCTTCCCCCTTCCTTCTTCCCATCCCCGTTCCCGTCAGGCTGACCCTCACTGTGCCATGAATCGGATTCGCGCGCATTAATGGCCGCCGCACAAAAAGAGCTTATGATGTAATGACCTCCAGCTAGAGTTGAGAAAAAATGGGGAAATAAATTGAACGAGCGAGTTGAGCAAGACAAATGCTGAAGATGTTATTAAAAAATAGTTAAGCGAACCAAAGTCGAACGCCCCCATTGCTGACCGCTCTGAGTTCTCCAGCTGACTTCCAACTGCATATCCATTTCCCTTTCCGCTGGGGGTGGGCTTGGCGACATGTCCAAGAGCCGACCCATTTCCCCCCGACCCACCCAACGCTCTCACGCTAACTGACCGTTTCAAAAGTCGGCGGGGAGGGGGAACGGGGCGGAGTTCACCAAGCGATTGCCATTGACAATTATATTAGCTCGAATTATATTTGACATATTTTTTGTGGCATTTTCATGTTTTGCTTTCGGTTTTCCCTCTGAGTGGTTGTTTGTTGTTTTTTTGTCATTACCAAAATTATAATTATAGTAAGTGTCATTAGGCGCTGAACTCATTTCGGGCGCAGTAATTATGCCGAATTATTTTACAGTTACTCTCTGTGGCAAGTTACTCCGGTTACGCGCTTGCTACTGAACTCCAACAGACTTTCCTAAAATTTGGGCGCTTCATGATACTCGTAGTCAGGGCCAGGCATCTTGGTAATTAGTTAGCCTGGCCCCAGTGTCTACACCTGTCTCCCTCTCTCTATCTCTGTCTCTCTCTCTTTCAATCTGTCCGCTTGTTCATGATCTCTCCAACCTTAATCCCAAAGATGCCGCGGCACAATCGAGGCCTGTTGGGATTTTGACAAGTACAAATATCTGAATTCGGTAAGGTCGTCTTTTAATCAGGTTCGGTCTACTCTGTGGACGCTGCATGCGACTCGCATCATGTGGTTTTCAGACTCCGAATGGTCCCGAGATTCGAATAGGGTCTAGAACAAAGCCCGCAGCTATAGATGCAGATACATCTACAGCTAAAGATACATCTACAGCTACAGATACAGATACAAATGTGGCTGCATTTCAGATCTCACTTTTGTAGTTTTATACTATAGTATGTTGTTGTTCTTGTTGTTGTATGCATTGTAATTGTAGTTGTTGTTGTTTTTGGCATTGGTATTATTTTGTTTTATATACTTTTTGTTGTCTGTGCATTATGCGTTGATTTTAATTGTGAACTTTTCTCTTCTCTCCTTTTTTTTTTGGGGGGAACCTTTGATCATCTTGGAACCAACAGAGCGCAAACGTGGCCGCCAGACCTACACACGCTATCAGACGCTGGAGCTGGAGAAGGAGTTCCATTTCAACCGTTACTTGACGCGCCGACGACGCATTGAGATCGCGCATGCGCTCTGCCTGACCGAGCGCCAGATCAAGATCTGGTTCCAGAATCGACGCATGAAATGGAAGAAGGAGAACAAGACGAAGGGCGAACCCGGCTCGGGTGGCGAGGGAGATGAGATAACGCCACCCAATAGTCCACAGTAGGAGCAGGAGCAGGAGCAGGAACAGGAGCAGCAACAGGAGCAGGAGCAGGAGCAGGAGTAGCCCAAGTTCAAGTCCAAATCCAAATCCAGAGCAAAACTAAATGCAATTTCAAGCTAAATACAATTTACAATTTATGAATTTGTTTTGAACTATACAAGAGGACTAACAATGCGTTGATGTACACTACACTACACAACACTATATTTCACACAACAACTTAGTTAATTGTTATTATTTTCATATTATTATTTAATTTTTACAAATGCAAATGGAGAAAGCGTAATAAGTTAAATTAAATAAAATACAATTAAAGCGTAAAACTCAACAAAACCAACTCATGTGACCTCAGAATTAAATAAGCTATATATATATATATGTGTATATGTGTATGCGTGTATATGTTTGTGTGTATTTACATGCATATACAGATATATGTATATATGTGTATTAAACTAATGCATAATAATAACTATAATAATACGATAAAAGTATAATAATAACAACTATATATATGAAACATATATACGAGTAAATACTATATATATATATACACACGATAATATTAGATCTATGCGTCCTAAGTGTAAAGCATACTTTATGATTAATGTACGAGTACGATTAATTTATACGCTATAGTTGTTCATATATGTATAAACACTATACAACACAACAAGATAACATAAACCTAAACATACTATAATATACTAACTAAATTGAATGTTTGTAGCAAAACGAAAAAAGAAAACCAATTGCTAAAACCATGCAATATGCAGATTAGCGTGTTTTATGTTGCTAGGGATAAAAGCGAACGAGGAGCAGAAAGAGGGAGAAAAGTAACGACCACTACATAAAATACAAATCGAAGCAGAATACTAGAAACCTAAACTAAACAATAAGTGCTAAATGTCGCAGGATTAGACAAAAGAGATACCAAAACTGTGCAGAAAATGGCTAAAATCAAATATTTAATTAACCAAAATGATAACCGAAAAGCATTACAATTGGCAGAGACGTAACTCGTGAATCACTTGCACTTCGGTCAGCCGAACTTAATAGTTTTTCCCAGGCTTAGAAAACTCTCTCATGACGATGTCAAAAGATTATAAAAAAAAGAAATTCTCCTTGCTTTTCGAATACTTTTACAACATATTATTTCTTGTGCAATTTTCCAATTCATATTTAATTTTCTCTATTGTAAAATTACGAAAAATTTTAAAACACTTGAATTAGGTCGTAAAGGATATAAAGTATACCGACAAAACTAATTGGCAACATTATAAAGAAAAATAAAAAGAGTAAAAAACCAAAATTATATATTGTTAAAGAAATGTACAAGCTGTTTTCTAAAAAACAATACAAAAAAAAAAAAAACAAAAAGTATTTTAGAAATGAAATAATCCATGTAAAGTAGAAAAATAAAATAAATAAAATATGCATATATTCAAAATGCATTTCTGAATGCAGGTGACTCGTTGGGGTGCCTACTCTTAAGCCTATAAACAACTATATTGAATGTATGTACGTAACTCAACTCAATTTCTACGTTTTTCACATACACACACAAACACAGAGAACATTATTGAAAAACGAGAAATGTAGAAATCCATATACCAAAGTTATAAAGAAAGAATAATGAAAAGAAAATGAAAAAATCATCATATGTTGATATGTAGATACTATATATGTATTTAATCCTACGTAATATTATGCGTGTAACTTGTAGAGATCGTTTCGTTTTGTAAATTCCCCCAGAATTCAAACAATAGCAAATGCAAAGTAAACCCCAAATAGAGAGACTACATTTGTGATTGCAAGACAAAATGTGAAAATGTGTAGGGAGACGCGTGGAAATGTAAGGCAGACCAACAGCCAAGTGTGGTCATCACTGGAAGCGATTGGCAAAATTATCCTAACTCAATCCAGATACGTAACTTTCGGCCTCATTCTGTAAGAAACTAAGCGATTAAGTTTCGATTAACAAAAAAAAAATCATAAAAAAAAAATTAAAAACTATTATTGTAGAAATTCACAAGAAACAAAATTTAAAAGCATTCAAATAATAAGATAAATATGTGTATGTATATATCTCATGGTATATATTTAAATAAAGAGAGCATCACACATACATTTCACCGCGAAATTGAAATGCAAAGTTGAAAAGAAATGAAATGTGGAAGCTAATTAATTTGTTGTAAATAAAACTTAAATTTTAGTGTAAACATGAAGAATATGAAGATGTGGATGATAAGAGAAGAGGTGCAAAATGCAAAACAAACAGAGAAAAGAAAAGCATAAAAATTATAATTAAATTACAAATGAGATTTTGTTTTTATTTGTAATATTTATAATAAAATATAGTATTTAAAAATTCAATCAAACGCTGTGTTTCATAAATTCTTAGATCTTCTTTCAGTTGGTGCTGACGACTACGTTGGGAACTTAAGGTGCGCTGTTTTATTCATAATTTGTATACAAAATAAAAATTAATAAAGTTTTTTTCTCAGATTTTCAACTGACGAACTGTTTATCCAAAAATGTTATTCTAACTAATGCGCAGAGGTCTCAATGTCAGAGGTAAGCAAAAGTTGTTTTATGTCGGATTCATGCGAATAACATGTTTGACTTTCCGACTTATTTTGCAGGCAGACAAAAAGACACCGAGAGAAGAGGAAGAAGAAGAGAGGGCCACAAACTAAACAAGCCATTTGGAAAACGATCTTATTAATCTGACATCATAATAAGTCATTAATCAAGTCGCATTAACAAAACACTGACCAATGGTCAATGACCAATGGCCAATGGCCACCTGAAACTGAGGCCATGCCCAGACACGACTCTCGGATCACCATTCTCCAACAGCAGGAGCACATGACACCATTACCAGCACAGTCCAGCACAAGGTGCTTGTGGAGGAGGATGGCGGAGGAGGAGGAGGAGTGGGACTGTCCGTACTCGATCTCTGGCAGCAGCTTAAACAAATTGAATTCGCATTGTTCGCGTAATCACTGACCATTTGTATTCGGTGCACAGAATATGCTCACGTTTATGTCACAAAATCAAATTAATAATTTTATGCCAAGATTTTTTCTCTGAATTGAGACAAAATTTGCCCGATGATCTGACCGTCTGGCACTTGCAAAAGGCGCGAAGAAAACGCTCGAGAATGCTTGGAAATGTTTCTCCTTCGTCACCCGATTCCCTTTTCCCTGGCCTGGCGACTGTTGCGCCTCAATGGCCACTTGAAGTACATTTCATGTACGAGTATTCCGAATATTAGAGATCCACTCGAAATAGTTCTTGAGCAGCTGCCAATTTCAATCTGAGGGTCCCAAGTCGTTCGACAGCCAACGCGGATGAGCATTCCGTTCCCGGAGCATGCTCTATCCACCATCTGATTTCCAATCCTGCCGCCATTCTATTCTGTTATTCCCCAGTCCGCTTGTAAGATTTTCTGCAAGAACGCATCAAGTTTGAGTTTCTTATTTGTTTTTCGGTCTGCTGAAATTAATTAAAAACGTTCTTGTTTGGCCAAATGAAGCACCTCAAATAAAATTTTAATTGAATTCGTTACCTAGGACTAGGCAACAGTTCTCCCTTTAGGTGTTATAATCTTTCTTATGCTATATTACTCAGTCTATATCAGCATTTTCGTAATAATATTATGATTGAGTTAAAAATAATTTATGAAAATAAATGAATAAAAATTATAAATGATTTAACTTTACTTTAAAGAAATATTGTGATTAAATCAAAAAAAGATACTAAAGGATATCAATCGTCCTTAAACATACTTAAAGAAAGATGTTGTAAGCATGTACGCATAATGTAATTATATCTATAAAGATATTAGTAATATTCTTTTTAATAATTTTTTTCTATAGTTAAGATGCAGATTATTTTAAATTATGAAATATATTATGTCAATTTTATTGTTACTATTATATTTTGTTGGAATTAGAGAGCTAAATTTTATACATATCAAATGTTAAAATTATAAGTTTCTCCAGTTCGAATACGGATACTTTTTTTTATAAAAATACTGATTGTTGACATAAAACAAATCGGCATGTAGATTAAGATTGGTATTAACTAATTTAATCATTACACACATGTATATTTAAATAATACTTGTATGCAGCGACTGTTTGATATTGACGAATGCGTAAATTTGAGTTGCATAACAGTTGGACATAGACACTCGAAAAGAGCCATCAATAATAAGTTCTGAGGAATTAAGACAACAAACTAAGAGAATTGAATAAATCATTAATTACGAACAAATTGAAATAGACAGAAACATGAACACCACAACGAGAAACAAAGCAAGATGTCAGAAATCCATCCGAGGTACTTTTCATGATGAGGCCTAGACAAGTGCAGGCTCAAGTCCGAGCCCGATCCCAAACCTGAAGTCGCTTCACACAATCCATCAATCGATCGACGATCCATCAAGGCGATATTGAGACTGTTCACCCGCTGTCCCCCGTCTGGGAAAATGATAAATTTAAAATGGCCAAGAGATAAATCATTGAATACGATAATTAGCAGATGCAAACGAAAAACAAAAAAAACAAAATAAAATACAGAATCAAATTGAGTTGTATGAGTACAAATCTATTAAAGCGTGCTTTAAACCTAATGTTTCCGAGGGGTACGCGCATTACCGTATTGCCAATACTTCCCAATGCCAATGCCAATTGGCTTGGGTAAAAGTGAAAAGGCAATCGCTGGAAAATTGCACTAGTCACTCCGAGTATATCCATATCCTTGATGGCAATCACACAAATGAGCCTCTAATAGAATATTAACTCCCAGAAAGCATCGATGGCAGCCGCAGCAGGTAAACCTCAACTCGAGTTGGACCAGAACCGGTTCTGGAACGGCGGCACCTCATCGAATGCTGTTCGATGAAAGAGCAGAGAGCATGCTCGAAATCCGGTTTGAGCCGAACTTCGAATACCCAATACCCACACACTCGCACGCCTAGTCGATATCGAAATTCGAAGATCTCGCCAGCACCAATACCAATGCAATTCCCTCACCAATACTCTTACAACCAGCGAGAGAGCGAACGAACCGTTTCTTCGACACCAGCGACCATCGTAGCATTCGAAATTCAGTTAGTTTTCGAACTCGGACCACGGCAGACCATCGCCAGCATTGTCCGAGTAAGAGCGCATGCGCTGTAAATCCACTCAAAAGCGAGAGAAACAGGCAAGCCATTCACGTTTATTGTCTGTTCGCTCGCACCCGCATGCGCACTTGTCGCCAGCTCTGACTCCGCCCACAATATTCGAAATACTTGAATGATTTTCAATATGGCCGCCGTTGCTACAGTGTGTTGTTGTTGTTTTTGCTCGCTTGACTGCCAGATGCGCCATGCGTAGGCACCGGCAATGGGACCCTATAAACACAACGGATATCTTTTAATGCCGGCGGCAATTCCAATGAATCTTTCATTCATTTATTTATATTCAATAAAATAGAATAATCTAAATACTTAAAAAAAAATATATTTATGTTTAAATTAAGTTGTTTGGTTTTTTTTAAATTTAAAAATAAAGGAAAATTACATTGAAAAACGTAATATTCTTTTAGTGGTCGTGGTAGTAAAAAACATGTCAAATTGAAATGTTCAGGAAGTAAATTATATTTTCAAAAAAAATCATTTCAAGTTTAGAATAGGGATTTATAAATTATAAATGTTTCAGAAATATAAATGCATCTATTATATAAAAAAAAGGAATAGATACTTCCTGATTTTAAATTTATTGCATTTTATCATTATTAAATCCTTATAAAGTTTGTTATATAGACTAATTTCTTTATTTTACTAATATTATTTATTCAAATAAAGAAAAAGAGTAACAGAATACCAATTTAAAATATATTGTGAAGATCCTATTTATTACAAGCATATATAATTATAAATGTTAACAGGTTACCAATTTACATCATATTTATCATTAGTCAACAAACTACTAAAAGAGTTGTCAAAAATCACATACTTAAGAGTATCTTAATCTTTCGGTGGGTTATTGCCTGCCATTGAAATGAAGTAATTTGAAGACAAGCTGAGAAAATATTGTCACAACATTTCCAGTAATTACCAGTAGGACCCAAAGAGAGCACAACGAAGACTACTCTCACTGGCGCTAATGATCGAATCATTTCGGATAATGTGCCCAAGCGGGGGAAGGGAAAGAGTGTTTATGTTAACTGTTACAGTAAGTGTGACCATAAGGAAACCTCAAGAAACTGAAAGACCAAAACTCGAGGCAAAAGTCAAACTGAAAATTGAGCTGCAGATGTAAGTAAATCAAATAAAATCACGTGTCATTTGTCTCGACGATTCATTGAAAGATAAGATGTCGGGTGAACCAGACTGCAACTGCTCCGATATGAGTACAAGTGTTGGTTATAACTTTGAGGCAGGTTAGTTATACACAGACAGGCAGAGAGGGAGTGAGCGAGAGAGAGAGAGAGAGAGTGAGGAACTGAGACTGAGACTGGGCTATCAATCAACGCTTTACTAAATTTAATATGCGGTTAAAAGTGCTAATGACGTTGGTCTGGCAATCGTTTAAGCCTGGCTACCCATACTGGTGGCCTGTCCTGCCCTGTTCTGTCCGCTTACTGGTCCTGGTACTGCTTATCCGCCCACATGGACGGACAGACGAGGCAGTACATAAAGTTTAATGAGAAACCACTTAACACTTTCAGAGCTTTTTACGTTTTGCTGTCATTAGAATGATTTTTGCCACTAACTACGATGCTCGACTGTTGCCATCCCCTTAACCTCTCTCTTAACCGCTCTCCACTCTCCAATCTTCACTCTGCCTGCGGCCAGTGCACATTTCCTTCCGAGTCGTCGTCGTCGTCATCGTCATCGTCAACGTCGTCGTCATTGTCGTTGCTGCTCAGTCCGCTGCCGTTGTCGTCATTATCCGGCCATGTTCGCAATATTGCACTCCTTTCCCCGCCCATGGGGCACAAAGCCTGGCACTGCCACCGCCCGCATGCGGCACAAGAGCTCCAGGGCAATGGCAACGGCAACGGCAGCGCAGCGGAGTATTCCGCATTGGCGAAGGCGTCAAACTCCAAGGAGAGCCCGCGCGTGTATTTCCAAAACAAATCGGCAACAATTTCATTAAATGAGTATCATATTAAATTTAATGATGCAGCCGTATTTCAGTTTTCGTTTCGTTTTTTGTACACACCGACACTTTTTGTTCTAGCCCGACATCAGCCAGGTCCAGGATAGATGGTAAGGGTACGGAATCGGGAGCGGGAATGGAAACGGTAGCTGCCAGCAAATCTTCAGCTGAACTGGGCCTTTGCCTTTGCCAGATACAAAGATATACAGTCACAACTTGAGCCAGAGTCCTGAAATTGAAGTGTGATGCACACTTGTCAGTTTGGAATTTCTATTCGAAAAGTTATCCATATTCCACTCTGATGCCTCCTGCCCAGACCAAGTACTTCTCTCCTTCTCTCTCTCGACTCGGTCTCCGTCTTACTCGATGAGGTCGCCGTCGAGTGACTGATTGACAGCGTTGTGCTCAGCGATTATGGATTGTAATACATCTTGAAAGTTCTGGGAGCTCACGGATGTTTATCTTTCTGTAGACTGTGTTGCCCTATATTGACTTTTAATTATCATCTGCCAAACAATATATCAATTTTAGACGCCAAAATAAACACTTTAACAACGGGCTGAGTAATTAGGAAGCTATTGGAAAATATTAGGATTATAAAATCAAATGTTAACCTAATGTTAGCTAACCTAAGCTGGCCGTTTTATTCTTAGTACCAGAACTAGACCCACAGCGAAAATAAATTGTTTTTCAATAATTTGGATTTAACTTTATTAAATCTGGACCGATTTTCTAGCGGAATGTCATAAGTCTTAGGCAGCTGAGAGCAGCTGTTAGGCTTGAAAATGCAGGTGAAATAGGTTTATAGGGTTGCTTTCGTTGACCTTTGTCAAAGGACTCGCTGTGGGATAGAACAAGGTCAGACAATCGCCAGATTTAAAGGTCAATATCCAATTGAAAAATTCTTAAATTTAGTAAATTATATTCCATGAGAAGATTCTATACCTGATGTGTTAATATACTACCACGTGATAGAGATGACAGTCTACTGGTAGTTAACCCGTCTGGCAGTTAATAGAAACACCAATTGTTTCTCTAATTTGTGTTTGTTTAATTTAATGGGCACTTTCAGTCAAAGAGCAAAACAATTTTCTTTAAAAAAAAAAATGGAAAAAAACAATAATGGAACTAGCCAAGAGTAAAACAGAGTGAGAATTGAGAGGACAAGGAAACAGGAATAATGCGTAAGCTCAGCCAAGTCCATTACCAGAGCCAGGCATCGATTGATGGCTGCACAACAATGGCTGGGGGAAATTAACCAATTTATCTTTGTTTTCTACACAGCAAAAAAGGAAAAACTAAAACTCTAGGGAAAGGAAAAAGTTTATAATAAAAAGCAAACGCTGAGGCGAACCAAACAACAATCCACGGCAAAGGGAGAGCTCCGTTAAGTTGCTTGGCTGCGTAGGAGACATCAACAACGTCGACAATGACGGAACCAGAAGGAACACAACAAAAAAATACAAATGAAAAGAAGACGAAGGAAAAACTAAGAAAATCATGCAGTAGAAACAACAGGCGGGGCTGGAGTTGCCCTGAAAGGATTCAGCCATTATATTGGAAAGCATCAGGGTAAAACAGGCGAAAGAGAGAGAGAGAAAGAGTGTGTTGGTACTGGGAGAAGAAGAGGGGAGCTTGTCGCCAACGTGTGACACATTTCTGCTTTTAAGGAGGATTGCATTTGTTACGCGTGCGTTGCTCCGTTACGGTTCAACGGCAATCGATCAAGGGTAAACATTTTGGTTGTCGCTGTCGTTGTCGTTGTCGTTGTCCCTGCCAGTGAAAGGGCTCGAAATTTAGTCAGTTTGAGTGAGTGCACTCATATATTACGAGTAGCTGTCGCTGTCGCTGCCACTGCCATTTTAACTGTCTGTGTTGGTATTCGTATTTTGCTGTGCAACATGCGTGTGGCATCCTGAAATGCAAATGGAGCGATCTCCAGCAGTGCAAGGCATTGTGCCACGCAATGTTGCATGAAATTCGCTGAGTGACCCAGGCACACTTTCACTTTCACTTTTCCCAGAAGCTGACTGTTTAGGTAGCCAAGCAGCTACTGCAACAACTGCTGTTGCTGTGGCATTAGGCTAATGTTATTAGGTCGCCAGGGCCATGCCTCATTTTGTTGCAGATGTGCTGACAGGCAGTCGCCGCCATTGCGTGTATGCAACCGGAATATTACGTGTCGCACTTCAAAATATCTCGCATCCTTTTAGCGTCGTTGCATTTGTAATGTTGCACTTACTCTCTTTCCTCTTCTGGTTGTATCCTGTCTGAGTCGTTCTGTTGCCTTATTCTAGCTGCTGTTGACACACTGCACACATGCTAAACAGCGACACACGCCCACCAATGGATACCGACACTGCCTCATATACATACACAGATACAGATACTTCCACTCGCTGCCTCGGATGTACAACACTCCAAATGACTTTGGCACGGCTCGGCGCTCTTTGCATCGAGAGCTGAGCAACAGCTCAGGAAATTAAAACTCATAAATCTTTGTCCCTCATAAGTTTACTAGTCCTCGGGGCGCAACCCGGCCGCGAGCTTTACACTCTGACGGAATTGAATCTCAGCTGGCCCAACAACAACATTATTAACAACAACGAGAACGGTTTGTGCTTTTTAATATCATAAGTGAGGCTGTTGCCTGCAACAAGTGGTGGAATCCAGGTGAGATCATATATATGCTAAAGTAACAGGAAATAGTCAAGTTCAATTTAATCTTACTTAAAACTAGAAAACTAAATTTAAAGGTTGGTAGCTCTATTTTTAACCTAGAAAGAATTATTTGAAAACTAAAAAAACTATTTGACACATTCCCGTGGCGTTATCGAAACGTGTTAGGTTATAACAGACACTGATAATGGAATAATTTGATGCGGTTGTTAATATTATATGATATACTATACATTAGTTAAGGAACTGATTTTTAGTAAATAATTGTGCGTTTCCAATAAAGTTGTGGTTTTTAAATAAAATTATAAATTTTAAATAAAAATATAAATTAAAAATAAACTTAGGAACTTTAAATAATAAATAAACTTAGGTATTTTACATAAACTTAGGAATTTTAAATAATATTAGGAATTATAAATAAAATTCGGAATTTTAAATAACAATAATAAAAGTAGGAACTAAAATAAAATTAATAATTAACAAAACATTAGAAATTTTAGATTAAACTAGGAATTATAAACAACATTATTAAAATAAGAATTTAATAAAGTTAAAAGTTTTAAAACATTTTGGAAATTTTAAAATAAAATTTGGTTTTTAAATCAAATTGATATAAGCTGTAAATTAAATTATTTATTCAATAAGTTTATCTTAAGAAATATAATAAAGTTATGTAATAATCATCAAAATTATAGCCAGTTTAAAGTTTATGTCTGGTTTAAAAAAATTAATTGTCTTATCAGAACCGTTCTAGGACAACCGTACACTACATGCCCGGGTAGCTCAGTCGGTAGAGCATTGGACTTTTAATCCAAGGGTCCAGGGTTCAAGTCCCTGCTCGGGCGATTTACCTTTTTTTTTTAATTTATAAACAAACTTGCCTATAATTTGGTAGGCAAGGTATTTCTTTCACATACTTAATTTTTTGAAGTAGTCTAACAGTCTCGCTTTATATGGATTTTGTAATGATATGATGAATACGGGCTTTAATCTTAACCTAATATCCTGAAAGTCTTATAGCAATCCATTGACAAGCACATATGTTATACGAAGGAAAGAGCAATCGGATAGGTCTATTACAATCACATCTACGAGCAACCTTGAACGTCTTAAATAATAAATATTCATATTTGTAATCGTATTTTATGTCTGCAAAATTGTTTCTAATAACGCTATCATTTGATTTTGCCTTTGACCCCCTGCCACAATAAGATTGGGTGAAGAGGCGACAGTGCGGCAGAGTCTGAGGTTTGATGGAGTCGGCAATGGTGCCAGCAATTTTGTGCCGTTGCCAGCGGCCATCATCATCATTAGAAACTGCGAAAAATCCTCCAAATACGTATACTCGTATACTCCGATCCGGTGGTGGCCTTAAGTCGTTTTTGATGTACGTCGTAAGCAGCGCCGGCTAACGCCATGGCGATGTTGTCCCAACTCTACCCGCTACCCGATGGACAGAGGCAGATGCTGAGGCAATCAACGGAGCAACTGAACAATCTACTACGTAAGAGGAGACGGGTTATAGCGAAATCGACAACAGCAACAACATTCATTAAACACGCACTTTTGCGGCATCACTCGATGATCTGCAGGTGCCGATTAAGGCACCGACTTCGAGCTTAACTCAAACTTTGTGATGTGGCTGTGGCAGGTAATGCAACTTTAATTGTTGATCAGTCGTTAATTGTGGCAAATTACTTGTACGGGAGAAATTGCAAAACAGACACCAAGCCGACCAAAAAGGAATCTTTTAATTGCCATAATTAATGGCAACGCTTTTGACCGCCACTTATGGACTGCACCATAAGTTTTCACTAATCTATCTCCTCATCTTCAAGTTAGAAGTTACCTCATCAATTAAAGCCAAAGAAAATATTTATATGTAAAGTGTGAATTGTTATTGATATCCAATACAATCCCAAAAAATATTTGTAAATATATTGATCTAA
This sequence comes from Drosophila phalerata, assembly GCA_951394115.2. Lineage (NCBI taxonomy): Eukaryota > Metazoa > Arthropoda > Insecta > Diptera > Drosophilidae > Drosophila > Drosophila phalerata. The sequence goes on from OX596005.2 coordinate 10,425,970, forward strand.
ATTTGATGTTAAAAATATTAATACCCATCAATTTCAGCTAAGCAACTGTATACAAAATGTCCTTGAGTTATAAATAAAATTTTATTAAAAAGTGGAAACAAAAATGATAACAACAATAGAGATTATCAACATAAAATATATTCGAGATCCAAAAAAAATGTTGAGGTGCTTTTTGTTATAACAGCACGTGAAGTCGCTCATTAAAGTGAAATGAAGAAAGAACCAATCAGATATTATTACTATGTATTTATATCGAGTACATGAAAAAAAAGAAAATTGTATGCAATTTTCGGGAAACAATTTTGCTTAATGTGTGTTATCAAATTAATTTGCTTTTAGCATTAAACTGAAAAAAGGGGAAACTTCTGATTGGTTTGCAAGTAAATTTACATGGTATCATGCCGATAAAGTGATCGTTGCTAGAGTATTCGTGACCGTCGGCCATGGATCGAAAACGGAGCAAGGAGCACCTGTGCCAGGGAACCTCAATTATGGATGCTCTCGAGGAGTTAAAGAACTCCCAGGACTGGGCGTTTGTCCGGCACTCTGAGTTTTAAAAGCTCTTTAATATTTCAACGCATATTTACATGATGTGCTTCTGTGTGTGTAAGACAGTATATGAGTGTGTGTGTGTGTGTGTGAGTGTGTGGAATGTGATTAACTAGAATGGTTGCAATTACAGGAAATTGCTTCCTTTAACCTTCCTTCCGCTCACGTCTGTGTTTTTGTAAGTTTATTATGCCATGAAAAATGCGGCTGCACTTTTATTTAATCACAAATTTGATGCATGCAAAATGAAGACATTGGCTCAATGGACTCCCTCCCTCTCTCTACCTCCCTCCCTCCCTGCTGCTGTTCTTTTGCAATCACTTTAAAGGCCATAATAAGGGTGAAATTTTAATGACTTCATTGCGGGCTTCCAAGTTAAAGTCCCAAAGTCGTAGAGGAGAGAACGTTGCAGTCATGGGTTGCCTCCTCATACTGTTGACATTACTCCATTACTTCATTACAGTTCGATGGGCAGTTCCCGGGGTCCGTTTAGTGCGTGTTGTGTTTAATTCGCATTGGGCCGCACATGCTTTACAATATAATTAAAAGAATTTTCTTTTAAGTGGCTTAGACCAGTTGGCTTTCAAGCGGTAGTGTGGCAAGTGCATTAACCTATTTTCACCGGATTGCGTCGTAGTTTGCAGCGCCATTTTGTCATGCAACCGAAATTAAGGAAACTGCCGCACAATCAAAGAAAAAAAATGCTTGTTTATCTTGGGTGCCATTAAGGTAGCCTCATCTATTGACAGGTAGAAAATATATCGACTGCATTCTTGTCCGGCACCCATTCGGTGCGGGGCAGAGGTCAAAACTGGTTCTCAGTTGATCGCCCACTGTGAGGTCAATGGCTGACTTTTGAATTTGTTGTTTTTGGTCGAGTTTAATTACAACGCTTAGCTCGAATCTGCATCTGCATGATTTGAATAAAAGGTGTGCTTAATTTGTGTTCCCTTACAAAGGTAACTATTCAAATCTTATATGGTAATAGGTATCGAATACTTCAGTTAAATAAAAGATAGTTGTAGTCCCTTGATGATGCACTGTAAATGAGTCAAGCCACTTTTTTTTGCTAATCTTTAAAAATAAACAAACAATTTTATTTGTCAAAATTTATTCCAGTTTATTAGTTTTAATTATATAGAGTCTGCAAATCATTAATATTAATAAACGCAGCAAATTAGTTTAATTAAATGAATACTTAAAGGTTAGCATTACAAAATAAGAATTTCTGAAGCTTTAAAATTGGTTACAAATATGTTAAGCTTACCAGCAATATTTAAACAATATGTGTTTCTCATATTATTTGTTTTATTAATTATATTATTGTTGCAGTCAGTAATGTAAAACTTTGAATCAACTTGAATCGCATGAAGTAGTTACACTTATTAAAATGTTCCCGAACTAATTGAGAGTAATTATTATCACCATAATTAAAAGTAAATTAAATTTAAGCACATGACTCACACTAATGCATATTTATTGATAATTACAATAATTATGCAAATATGCAGTATTTCCACGCAACACGTTGCCAACCAACTTTCAGCTTCCCCATTCCCCAAAACCCCCCTGAAACAATATGTATTTATCCGTTGGTTTTACTCAAAGTTAATGCACTTGGCGAACTGATGAATTGAAACACAGACAAAATGATTGGTTATCGCAAGTTGCACAGTCAAACTGTAGAAATTATACAAAAGTCAAACTGCAAATTGGCTGGAAAGGGCTGGCCAATTTTAATTACTCAATATAGAAGGTTTCAGACCTTGAGTTGATTTGCATACAACGACGGCTTTATGAAACTTTTACGAATGTTGTTTGCTCGACTATCAATATACCTTACAATTACAACTTAAAGTGTCCAACGGCTGAAAAAGAAAATTACATTCAGTAAAGATAGCTTTAGATTGACTTGGAAACAAATTTTTATTGTAACCCTAATACCCCTTTCCGCCTATAGGGTATTATAAATCGTAAAATAAACGAGTTTAATTCGCAACAAACTCTTACCGAAGACCTTTTGCAAGCAAATTAACCAGCTGATTCTCCAGGTAGCTAGCTAAATCCCTATCCAAGTCAGCACTTAATCTTCTCAAGCGTAAACATGCAACATGTGCTTTAAACCCAATACTTTAGAATATATCTCTTCTATTTGCATTCCATTCGAATTGTGTCTGCGTCCTTGACATTTTCCGGATGCATAACGCTGGCATATGCAAATATTTGCGCTACAATTGTTCGGCAATCCTTTGTAATCCTTGCCGTAGGTAGTCCATGTCCGGGCAAGTCAATTGTCATCGATGACCGTCATAAAACTTCTCCGACCTCCGAACACGAGAGGGTGTCTGTTTGTTTTGTGTTTTGACTCCTGACTTCTGACTTTTGAGCGTTTATCCTTTTGTGCGATATATCGCAGCTCTGTTAACGTCTCTTGATTTATGACATCCGACTTAGTCGGCCAGTTAAGTTGGCCATGTGTATTGAATTTGCTCTGCAACAGTTCAGTTTCGATTTCCATCTTGACACAATCAGTTCATCATCACAAATGTTAACCACTTGGAATAGTTGTTCCTCTGATTAAAAAGAGAAATGTGAGTATTGTGAGATTGACATAGCTGTTGATTTTAAAATCATACAATAATTAAGGACTAGTTTTAAACAAATTTTTAATAATATTTCATATGTGTGCTTTTGTGTTCATGGAAATCGTTTAAATTTTATTACAATACTCTCTAAATTGAATACATGAGGTCATGACAATCAACTGACCGAAGTATTTCCGAAGTATTTAATTATTTTTCATATCCATAATCGAACTCTGCTAATGGAAGTTTCGTTCATTTTAATCGACTTCGAGTCGCGCGTGACGATGATCGATTCGTGCAGCAGGAACAGCAGTCCACTGACAGGATGATCGCGTTACCTATCGAGCTATAGCTGGAGTGGCCACTGCAACCACCTCAGTATAGTCACTGCCACCATCGGCACACCTGTTTGCTCCACTAATGCCGTAACTGCCCCCTCGTTCCAATGGATTATTAATGATTGGCAATCGATCGTGCAGCGATCGCGCGAAAATACGCTTATAAAAATAGCCACATAACATTTTGTCTGGTAGTCACCGTTGCCTCTCCTCTCCCCTCCTCTTCGATCCTGTATCCCTACTTCTTCTCTACTCCGCCTCTGCGCCGGCACGAGGCGTTTAGCGATAACGTTAACTCAATCGACCTGTCATTTGCGTTTCAGTTGGCTCCTCGCATAATTGCCACCGTCACTTAAAGCTGTTCCCTGGCACATCATTTGTCAAACAGAGCAACCCAGCAGCCAAAGCGACGCGTTCTGCCTATTTATAGGTATTTTTCTCGAATAGTTGAAGTTTCAAACTCCAGTGGTTAGGTATACTAGAAACCGTGCACTTAGAGAAAAATAAAAGTAAATGGACACAATTGTATTAATATTTATTGCACTTTTCAAAAAGACTATGTTTCTATTTATTAATTTCTAATTTTAATAATAAATATGTATTTTTAATTTTCCTATATCTCGTTATTCAAATCTAAAGGTTGAAAACTTCATATCATAACAAGAGTTTAATCATTTTTTGTTTTTGTTATTAATTTCTTATTCATATTGTTTTATGTTTCTCATCTCAAAAGTCATCTAATATAGATAATCAATGAAAATATATAGATTTTCTAATTACTAAAGTTGAGAAAACTTAGATAAAAATGTACCCCAAGTTTTTTGTGTGAGTGTATTAGCTGAATTTGCATTGACTGCTGTATTTGAAATCATTTATCAACATTTACTAGAAATTAATTACCACTCGTTCGGTTCTGTCTTTAATTCGATTTGTATGCGATATCTTTGGGTGTGAAACCACGTTTCAAGTCGATTAATCATGTGCACAGCACCATCGAAATCCCAATCGAAATCGATCAAACAATCGCAACGTATTCGTTTGCGTATTCGTATTCGTATTCGTACATTCACAGGTACTCGTCTTGTCGACATGAAGTCTAGTAGCCCAGTGCGGTCAGGATACGTGGTGTCTCTGGCGGTCCAGACACGATGGTTCCAGCTTTAGAAAGCTAACCGCCTCTTGGCCAAATGGGTGGCCCTTACCTACGCCTCTGCCTCTGCCCCCGCTACTGGGCCAATTCATTCCGGTTCTGTCGTCGGCACACTTTTCAAATGTTTATGTTTTGGTTTTGTCGGGCTGCGTTTGGTTTTGTTTTTAATTTTCGGGCATGCGTTTCAAACAGAACTTCATTAATTTTCCCTAACATGCTGGACACTTAACCAAAGTTCAGACCCAGTTCCAGTTCCATTCGAATCATTGGACCTGGGCTGGACGCACGTTTAGCACATCTTTTCAAGGCATTCATAAGGCATTCATTAATTCAATTCCAGCAATTTCATCTCCCCGTATTCTGTTATTAATGATGTTCAACAAAACGGCTCCTTGTTGTTGTTTTCATTTTTGGTTTGTATTTTGATGGTTCCTTGTGCCCACCGATGACACTCTCTGCCCGCTGTTGATTTGCGGTTGTTCCTGTTTATTTTGCAGTTGTAATACATGATCATTGCACACTCCCTCTCTGCTCTTGGAGAAGTGGTCGGTAATTTCCCAAGTCCATTCGCCCAGAGGCCAGACTGAGTCAGTTGTGTCTTATCATTACGGAATGTTGAATGATGTCGAGTGTTTGTTTTGACATCGAATGTTCTTAGGTGCTTGTTATTATTAAACATTTAACCATTTGATTAATGATTTTTCAATTCCCTTTGCCGCCCTCTGTTCCTTATGCTATTGACTTGAGCTCCTTTACAAGCGAGTTGTTATTCAAATTTAAGGATAAGTGATAAATATTAGGCTAAGTGGATTTTCTTTTTATCTACAACAAATTTCATTAGAATTAAGTGATTAAATAATTACAATTCCAAGCAACTATAAAAAAATGTTTAACAAAATTAAATATAACGTAATAGCCAAGAGTTACAAAAATATATTTCGGTAAAGTAAAACCCTTTACCGAAATAGTTGCTGTATTAGGACGTACCGGAACCGAATCCGGAACCGATATTTGTTCCTTTTAAATTCGTTGCCCAAAACCCATATTACCATATTCAGATGAGCATGTCCAGATTGCTCAGTCAGCTAATAAACTATAGCCAAGCCAATAAGCACACCCCAAAACAATGGAGGGGCTTGACATGAATGCAAATATTTGTGAATCGAAAACACTTAACGCAAACACATTTACTGATTCCTTTCATGCCGATTCTGAAGCAGTGCATAACATGCGGGCTTCGAAAGAGAGGAAGAAGAAGGAGAGGAAGGAGAGAGCTGGGGCAACCCAGGAGTGAGCAAGTGCCTTAGGGGAGCGCACCCAGAAGCCAATTCTAATTCCGAGAAAATGCTTTTCATAAAAAAGTGCGGGAAACAACGAAAATATTTGACATCAAATTCGTCAAACTCATGCGTTGGCCGCCTTCCGTGTGTTGTGGCATGAATGGAGCTGGGAACGGGGGCGTTATAGGCGAGGGCTGACTTGCTGGCAAGTGACTTTAAGGACAGGGCTGGAAACGCAGCCAGGACCTTCTCGTCCTTGCCGGCAAAGGCAGGGAGACGGGCGGACACGCGGACAGACAGTCTCGACGTACTCGCTCCTGCTTTTTGAGGCTGAAATGGAAAACGAAAATGTCTGACATTGACAAATGTCATCCGTCATTGCGAACATAAGATTGATATAGATTGGAATGTGACACAAAAATACGCACAACTTCCACCACCACCATCACCATCACAATCACCATCACCACCACCACCGCCATCAGCCACCAGAGTCTGTAGCAACCACTGCGACAGGCAGCGGCGGCTCAAACCAAAGACACAATGGCGGCAAGGACCATTCTCTGCTTCCCATACCCCCTACCCCTACCACTACCCTTACCCCACCCCTTCTGCCCTTCGCCTCTCCCTTTGCTCATCAGGGTGATCCCATACGACGCACAATTGTGCGTAGCTGGCGATGGCACAAGATGACGAGCGTTGATGAAAAACGTCGTCAGCGTCGTCGTCGTCGTCATCATCGTGGACGTCTGTCCGTCAAGTCACCCTTGTTTTACTTTCTGCCAAAAAAAAAGCCGAAGAATATAACACAAAAACCAACAATGGATTCCTTTTCAGGGATGAAAGCTGCATTTTTTCACGCTTTGTTTTTGGGTTACTTCAAGAGTTTCTTATGCTGGAAACTTCTCATGAAAATGTTAGAAGATTCGTTTGAATATATATAAAAAAATAATTCATGACTTGTGTTAAATGCTAGACTCCATTGTGATTCTTTCTCGTATTTGCAGAAAAAACAAAAAAAAAGAATAAACATGCCAAGAATATAACTGTAAAAGGCAATTATGATAAATAAGAATCAGACTCAGGCATGCTGCCCAATTGCCAAATTACCCAAATTGTTATACTTAAAAAAATATACCAATAATATTTAGTTTTGATGAAATTTAAAATATGGCAAATATCATTTAAATATTAACACCTTTAAATATTTAATCATACTTTAAACTTAAAATTGCTAAGAAGGATAATCTATCTTAATTTCTTACAGGTTTTCAAGCTATAGATCCATAGAAGTTCCTTTGTGAGTTGCTTAATAATTATCACAGAAACTTTTCGAACTTCCCCCTTAAAAAAGAGCAGCGGTTTTCGAACTTTGTGTAAGCGCGAGAGTGTGTTAGTGTATGTGAATTTTCTTTTGTAGCTCAAAGTTTTATGTGCGTGGCACATAATAATGGTGGATTTTCTTTGTTTGACGTTAATTTTTTATTCTTGTTGCTTTTGTCTCAGCTTCTTGGGCTGTTGCCCTGCTTGCGAGCTGCACTTAAGTTTATTAGAAAGAACAAAGGCAAAAGGAGCGGGGATAAGGCACGGGAAATGGCGCAGGGTAAATGAGGGACATCCCGCTAAGGACGTTAAAATTTGATAAATTAATGTTTGCATTAATCTTACACTGCAACTATTTTAACAATTTGCATCCTGCTGCTGACAACTAGTAAAAAGAGAAGTAAAAGAACGAAATCCGTTTTCAGATTGCAACCAAATAGTTGGAGAAATTAAAGCGATGTCTCCCTGGTTGCATGTTAGGAGTCAAGCAAAGTTTGCATAACTTTTTGTCCGTGCTGAGCGCTCCCTGAATAATAATCAAGTGTTAATTATTTTATGGTTCTCAAAAGTTAAAGTTTCATCAAGCTCGCACCGCAAATCATCATTCGAGATACGCATCGATTTGAGCTCTGCTGTGTTGGCAACTTGGTAACTTGGTAACTTGGCTGTTTGGCAACTTGGTAACTCTGGAGCGTGGGCAACTGCTCATTTCCGTTTGGCAACTGTAATGAAACTTCCGCTGCTCCTTGCCTCTCCCCGCTGACAGTCCAGCTGCTGACAAACTAATGCGCAGCCATCAGTTGACGATGGCATTCAGATTAAGCTGCTGGCAATGAATGAACTCGATGTGGTGATAAAAACATTTATCAAACAAAAAGACGAATAATCATTCGTGCCAAGCCACGCGGCACGATAGATGCTACAGGCATTACCCTTCCTATTCCTATTCCTCAAGATGGAGCTCAGAGCATGGACAGGACTACATCCTTTCTAAGTAAGGACTCAACAGAGTCTGGTCCATGGCTAAGCGCACGTGATTAAATAATTTGTATGCCACTTAAAAATCAATTAGAATTTTATTTAAGAGATTCCATTATGCGTAACAAAATAAATAAACAGAACGGAAGTGAAATTCTATAAATGAATCCATATGCCATATGCTCCTTATTAATATCTTTCTCCTAGTTAATTAAGAGCAAACAGATGATCAAGACAGCTCTACATAATTAATTAATTGGGATTATGTCAATGTACTTATATGGCAGTTAATACAAAAAAATTGAAGCTCTAAAATTATTGTAATAAATAAAATAAACAATTCGTAACTTATGATATAAAATAAATGTAAATTTAATACTCTAAGAAATTTATAATTTCGTCATAAAAATTTGAATGGTTTTTTAAGCAAACTCCAAAAGAAACTAAACCCACAACAAAAAAATTCTTAAATCAAGGCCTAACATTTAATATTATTAAGGCTTTGTTTTAAAGATTATGTGCTTCATGTTAACAAATCGCACTGTCTCCAAACATAAGCACATACAGCACTAAAAAAAACAAGAAGAAGTAGAAGAAGAGCTAACAATCATACATATCCGAAACCGAAACCTTTCAAGAACAAGACAAAATACAAATTTCGGAACAAGATCTTCGCTTTAGCTTGTCATCGGAGACGGGGGTTAGTCGGGATCGGGAATGAAGGGGAAGGCGTCGTGAGACTCGAGAATGCGACTCGAATATGCTGGGTTCCTCTGACAATGGTTATTAATCAGTTTCCGATAATGCAGTTGAGCGAGACAAAAGTTTTGAATAAAAACACTCGCAGATACCTTGACGTTCCCCCGCAATAGCATCTCCATTGCCCCATTCCCTCATTCGTCTCGGCACTCTCGATGATCTCAGAGAAACACAGACTATAGAGGTGTAAGTAAAACATATATACGAGTATACTCGCATATGAGTATCATCTCGAAGAGATGTGTCGCAGTCACACTTCTCTTGTTAATTAAACGTGGCGACTGCAAGCCTGTGCATCATGCCCCATGCCCCATGTCCATGTCGAGGTAGAGCTAGTGTTTCGAGTGGTGCGATCTTCCTAATGCCGGATTCATGAAAAGTGGCATGTATGTAGTGTGTGTGAGAGAACGTCGGACTATTCATAGAATCGCTGCCATTGGACCTTGCCATCGTTGCCAGCTCTTCCGGCAATTGATTAATTACAACGAGCGACGCACTTTTGACGCCTAAGTGGCAGGAACTTGGACGATCTGGTTGCATTCTGTACGTTGCACATAGACCCTGATACCTAAACTCAGTTTAAATAATGTCTATTATAGAAATAACTATTTTTCCACATATTAAAAAACATTCCTTAAGAAATCGTTAAACACAATATATTAATACATAAAAGTATTTTAATATGGACAATTTTAGCTCTCAAATAACTCAATTTGTAACTTCAGACACTTTAGTTTCCGAATTTGATGAACTGTTCTGCTGTCCTCGAATTCTGTCATAAAGAGATTAGACATAATTAATGAATTTTTTTTCATATTTGCAATGACTCACCTTTCGAGAAGAGATTTTAAGACCTCTTTTCTCAAGACAACTAATACAAATAATAATACACCCTGTAAAGAAAGAACAGGCTCAACACAGTCTACGGATGCGTAATTAAAAACTCTCAGTATTATTAAAATTTTAAATATTTCATCAAAAATAGAAAATGCTCCTGTAAATAGAAACAATCGAAAAAAAAATATAAAACTGAAATAAATAACAGAAAACCTTTGTAAGAATATAATCAGTTTGAGGTTCAATAATCAACTCACTTTGTTTGATTTTTTATCTGATTCTGTGTTTTGGAATTACTCCATTCACGGCAAACATTCCTGTTTTCCTTATAAATATGCCATCCGGTCATTATTGAAAGTGTTACATTAATTAATATTAAAAGAATTACAGGTCCATGCAGGAATAGAATTGCCATCCAGTCATATGCTACAGGTTAAGAATAATTTTAGATTAATTTATTTTACAAGAATGTAATACTTATCGCACAATTTATCCAACAGCTTAAAATAACAGATTTTGCTGACCAAACTTGATTATATTCATGAGTATAAGATAAATCAACCAGAATAATAAATATAAAAAAGCCAATAGCCGTACTCCAGACAAACTTATTAAATTTCCGGAAGTTTCCCTGCCATGTTGTTCCAAAGGTAATAAATGTTTTCCATATATTATAATTTATGACTAAGAGCCATAAATATGTGACAATAATAAAATAATAACCGAAGATACCTTATGAACACAAATAAAAAATATTTATATACATTAAGTACAATCAAAATGAGGTATACCATACCTAGTAGACCACACAATAGTCGTGGAATAATTACTCCTAAACTCATTGATAATACATCCAAAGTTCGCAATGAGAAGTGAAGTGTCTTGCAGACAATGTAACAAGTACAGCATTTGTTGTGGGTGGATCCATATCGTGGCAAGTACGAGAATATATACACTCCAATGCTGATTACCATAAAAAATACAGATACACCTCGAACTGCGAATTGAAAACATTTTAAAATTTGTTTAACCAAAGCCTAAAATCAATTAATATTCTTACTACAAACTTCAACAACATTCTTAGGTCCGCAGAGGTTAGGCTGTAATATATAATATTCATATTCTTGTCGCTTGTATAGTTTTATACAATAGTCTGATTTGGTTATATTAAATCCTGGGACATGAATTAACAACTCTCCGTTCTAAAAAATTAATTTCATATTTAATAGGAATATATATTAGTCCGTCCTCGGATTTCGTCAAACCTCTACAATCCAATCAAACTCTATTGATGCTTTATCAAAGTCATATACGTATGTGTCGCACGGTGTTTTAAATTCCTTTTCTATTACGAAATCTTCATGGGAGTATAAATATGAACCGTTTTCAAGAACTTTAAAAAGTGCCTTTAAAACAGTTACGTTATCAGTGCACATATTTTCATATATAAGAAAAAACTTTTCTGGATTAAAACACACATCCGCAATGGGAAGATTATCAAACTCTTTGTTATCGATGGTATCCACAAAAATACAATCAGTTGAATCCGCTGATATTTCACTCGTGATAATACTGAGTATAATTACAGTATACTTTAAACTTATCATTTTTCCGTAGGATTAAACCAATTTTAGTGTAGAGTCGTGGATTTCTTCTCTTTAAAAATCACTTTAATTTAATTCTGCATCTAAACTCGATCGAATAGCTGTGTTTTTCTCGGATTAGCAATGTGAACTAAACAAATGTTACTGAAAAAGTTGTAACTATATGTTGAATTAATAAGTATTTATCAATAAAGCAAATGCATTACGAATAACAGGAAAACCACAAAGAGCGCATGTAACTTTTAATGGTCGGTTAGAAAAGATTTGGAGTAGCTTAATGATTATACATCCGTGCAATAAGTATGTTTCAGTGTGGTTTAAAAATAGTTAGATTAGAGAGAAACCAGCGAACATAAAATAATACTAACATATAATACAGAAAACAATGAAAAGAGATTCACAAAATTGTTCGCTCGCTGGCAGCATCTCCAGAATATTCGGTTGCTCGTCATGTCCATCGAGTGATTTGATGAATTACTGTCATTAATCTATGACGTACGCAACTACCAAAGGAAATGCCATCATCATCAAAAGCAGCCCAGGCAACAGCCGGGTTCGGGCTTGGGTTTGGGCTCGGGATCTGGCTCAGATCCGGATGCAGGCAGCAGTGGCCCGCAGGGAGTCAGAACCAGAACCAGAACCAGGGTAGCGGACAAGCAGTCGGGTTGGTGGAGTCACGGGGCATTGGGAAAACAATGCGCAAAAGCAGTAACAAATACACCCAATCCGAGCTCAATGTAGCATTTGGGAATTCCAGAAGGTTTCGCTTTCATTTTGCAACTTAAAGCTGTGACCTCTTCTGACTACTGTCTGAAATTAATGTAAATTTTAAAATATGAAAACAATTTAATAGATGAGATTCAACTTGTTGTAGATATGAGTGGGAATTGTAGGTAACATGTAATTAAATTAAAATGCTTTGGTTAAAACGATGTTTTGACAAACCCGGTCAAAACTTAGAGAAATATTTAATAAATTATTGACTTATTGGTAGATTTGTAACTAAAAGTACTAAATTGATATTGAATCAAAAAAAATGTTTTTTAAATTATATATATTCAATTTATTTTAAATTAATCTCAGTGAAGAGAATATAAATGATTTCTTCAACTGAATTGCGCCCGAGGCAGCAATTTGTTGTTGCAATTTTCCACCAGGGGGTGTGATAGGAGTGGGAGCATGTAGGTTATGCTTATACATATATTTTTACATTTCTACATAAATGCATTTCATGTTTACATTTTTCCAGTGACAAGTGTCTGAATCACACTGCAACGGGATGACATATTGAGGCAGGGGAAGACAGCGACACTCAGCCGACAATCGATTAATCAGCGAAAAATAATAAGAAACATCTTCTACCAGGCCAGAGACAAGAGAGGAGTCGACAGACGCAGCACCAGGCAACAAGGCATCGGGAACTTGCTCCGACTGGGGCTCTGAGTATGAAAAAATGGAGATGGAGATGGAGATGCTGAACTGAGTCTGCTCGAATGCGGAACTGCCTCTGGGATAAAAATGAGCGACTTCAGCATTTTGGCAGTCAAATAAATACGAAACATCAGACGACAGACAGAATTTCATATGCTTAGACATATAACCAAATGACAAAATTCTAAAACGAATAAAAATATATTGCGATCGCTTTCTATATTCTTTTTTATTTTCAAACAAGTAAATATGTATATTAAACATATTAATAATTAAAACAAATTTATTAACTTCTTATGTATTAAATTAGAAATTTAGTCTGCAGTTGAGAATTTTCGACTAAAAGATACCACATTTCTTTCGTAAAGGGTATTCAAAGAAATATGTTCAAAAACGATTCGAATCGTCCCTCAGAATAAAGACAACAATGAAATGTCAAAGCCAAATGACTGACCAACCTCATTACAACGAAACTTCAAATTGCCCAAATTAATCTAATTTTCAGTTTATTGTTGTTAGTATTGTTGCTTTTCTTGTTGTTTATTGCCTGTTCTTTTTTGTTTTGTTTTTTTTTTTTCAATGTCAATGAGTTGAGCGCGTCGTCAGTTGTTTCAATCAAATCATTGCTTTATTCGATGTTCCTCGTTGTTATTTCTCACACAATTCTCACATAATAGAAATTTGTGTATGTCATTTGTTAGCCTTTTTCTTTCAGTCGGCGAACTCCAAATGAAAACGTCAAAAACGCTTCAGTTAAATCCTACTGTGGGAGAGATCATCATAATTATTAATTTGAATAAAACAGCTTAAACTATGACTTAGAGATTATATTAAACTAAGGGACCAAATAATAAATAGATTTAGAGAGTCAAATAGAGAGAAGAGAGTAGTACGTGGCTTAGACTTTAACTGCTCCTTATTTTCTTTAAAAAAGACGAGCGCCTTTTTCTAATATATACAAATTTTAATATTTTGTAAGTAAAGTTTTTAAAGTTTATGGTACTTTATATCTTGTTCCCCTTCTATTTGATTTCTTATAGTAAAATCAAAATGGTCGAGTAGTACAGATGGTGCGCCATTGCCATAAATGTCAGGGGAGCAAATGGCAAAACCCAGCCAGAGAATTTTTTTTTGAGTGTCTTTGATCTCAGAAACGGAATCTGCACACTGCGAGTGCTTGTGTATGCGTGTATCTGTATCTGTATCTGTATCTGTATCTGTATCTATATCTCAACATGTATCTGTGTCTGAGTCTGTGCGGTTCGCGTTGCATTCAACATGGGGAGCAGTTGGAAATGAATTTTTATACGCCTTTGGCTGGGGCATATGGTGCGGTTGCAACCTCGTTGTTGTACCTCGTTCCCCGCGGTGATCTTCTACCCATGACGTTTCATTTTATTTTTATTTTGGCATCACGTGCGCCTGCTGCTGTTATATTTGACATATTGCCGACATTGATAGCATGAGACGTTGCAATGAAATTTGTTGTGCTCGTCAACAAGAGTCGCGGCCATCACTCAAAAGCCCATCCACGTTGCACGTTGCACATTCATTGGCTTGCAGGCTTCTTGGTTGCATGTGTGTTGCATGCTCTAAGATTATATTCAAATGTTGCCACCCCGAAGTTCGACCCTCCCATTCTCCGATTCAGCTGATTATCATGAGAGGCTAAGTGATCACGCCAACATTTATTGTATCTTAAGGCCGGGTAATTGGGATCTAAGTTAAGCTGTGAATAGACGATTGCTATATTAAGTTCATTTGTCTTGTCACGCTATAAGATCTGACTCATAACAAGATGTAATTATAGGAATTGAGATATTTTCACGTATTCATAGTCTTATTTTTACAATTAACTAATTTCAAATCATAATGAATATTTATATAATTTACTAGAATATATTTTCTCTTCTCTGCTACTACACTTAAATTTGTACTATTTCATTTGCAAAAGTTTTCCAAAATTCTGTGTTCTATGTTTGGCATTGACAGCCAGTCGGTTACATGTTTGGAACGACTGCAATTACAAGTATTTGGCTAAAATGGAGTCGGCATTTTCACTTTTCGATTATACAAATAACTGAGTAATTTCCTCATTGAGTCAGCCACGCATAAAATGCCATTTTTCACTTTCCCTTTCTACACAGCGGCAAACTTCAATCCACAGAGAAAGGGAGAGAGAGTGAGAGAGGGGGAGGTGGTGGCTCATTGAGCACTAATTACAAAGCAACATCAAAATAATTATGGCCACTTCGGACATAATAACTAAAGAATTTATACCTGCCAGTAGCCGGTAGTTTGAAGAGAGATTTGCTGAAATCGCTTTCACATTAAAAACACTCACACACCAAAACATCTCACCCACCACCAACACCACCGCCAGGAGCACCACTAACCTGTCCGGACACTGGTGCTCTTCTATGTATGTATGTTCTATTTCTATGGTCATTCGATCGGCTTACCTGGCTGCCGGCGTTAGCAATTAATACCTTTCACTCTGGGCCGTTTGATGTGCCCTGTCAGCCTATGTTCAACTGCTCCGCTTCAAAGTGCTCCAGGGTAAAGTCTGGGCACAGTGGCTGCCATTGACCGATGGTCATTTGTTTATGTCAACGCTTGGACGCTTGATGCTGCACGGATTAGAAAGTAATCAGTGCCGATAAGAAGCGTCGAGTGTCTCTGGAGATTGTAGACTCTGTGGATGTGGATGTGTAGATGGGTGGTTGTATATGGTGCCGGTCAAAACTGCGTGGACGTTCACAATTTAAATTAGAGTGGTGCGACTGTTTCCCTTTATCATTGCTGCCATTCCTGCTATCCATATGGTGGCAGGCATTGGGCATTTTGCAGTTCGGTTACAAATGTCCATTGGGACTTTGCTAATCTGTCATTCGCCATGATGTGCTCCTGAAGGCGGCCTTTCGTTTTTGGGGTTGTACACATTCTCGGCATTCTCCGTTGTACACATGTGCACACACACACACACACACACACACACAGCAGACACACCCAGAAACATCCACACACCCATTCACCCACTACCCACTCACCCACTCACACTTGGAGAGAGAGACACCAACTGGCAATGAAAAAGGACGAGTGTTCATATAAATGACCAAAATGCCACGCATTGACCCACACAGTGCCCAAAACCTCATCTGACCCTTCCCCTTCGCGCCTCTGGCATCGACGACATGCCAGATAAAATGTTTCAATGTCCAATCGAGCTATTTGTCAAAATACTCGCACCGGATGGACATCGAGCATCGGCATCGGCATCGGCAACGATGTGGACATGGACTTGGACAGGAACATTTTGTATTTGGCAGCAGGATAAAATTATTTTAGCTTCTTCTTCTTATTTTTTTGTGATTTTTATAGTCGTTTTGGACTTGAAATTTGTACATAGTAAATAAGTTAAGATCCACAAATCTCTCTACTCTAGATCTCGTTTTTTAGATCTTTTTTCTTTCATTTCAACTGAAGGACTTGTATTTTCTTGAGCTGAAATTCCTAAATCTATCTTTGTAATGACAAAATAATAATAATAAAAAATAAAGAATTATATAGAAATTTTTAATATTTTCATTATTTAATTTATTATTAAATTGAATTAAAGCTTTTATATTATTTATTAATTATATTTTTGAATTTCGCATTTTTCATTTGTTTTCTAAATAAACATCAAAAATATTCGGAAACTTTTTTGTGAATTTTAAAATGGAGAACTATTGTGACCGCCAATCAAATGGCCATGGAGGTCACGAATACCTAAGTAGAACTGTAAGATTTTCGTTATTTATAGTGCCGAAATGCTAAGCAATTTAATATATGAATACATTTTAATTACACGCTTCGGTTGATAGGCTAGGCAAATTGTGGTGGCATTTTAGATTTGTTCCACGCATCGCTTCGTGAATAAAATATAATGAAAATTTCAACGCCAATAATGGCTAACGTCGGTCTGACAGCACTGACGGAATGCTGTCAGCTAGACGGTTGGTCGGACAGTCAGTCCGTCAGTCAGACAGTCAAGGAGCAGAATGACAATAGAGGGAATAAGGAACTGAGACATGGCAGAAGGCGCAGCCGGCTGTCAGGCTATTGGGCTGTGGAACTGTCGAACTGTCGGTCTGGCTGTTTGGCTGCCTGCAGCGTGCACACTCCGAGTATCCTTTTCGCTTGTTTCAGTGCCTCCCTTATGGGCGTACATGATAAATGGCGACAAATTCGTCAATGTCAAAATCAGACTGTTACAAACAGCGCTGCGACGGCGACGGCGACGGCGACAGCGATGGCAGCGCCACTGCGCAATGTTGCGTAGAGGTAGAGAGCCCTGAAACTGGCTCCAGGACGCGTATTCAGGAACATCACGAGCAGCACAACAACAACAGTTAGATTCATACAAATACACGACAGATACTCCATTTTATCCCGTTTCACAAACTTAACTGAATGCGTTCTAAAATTAATGCAAATTTTTTAATCGACTTTTTGCGAATATCGCAGTTTTCACTTATGGTAATTCGCATATTTAGTGTAAAAATTTATACAAATGTATTGCACACCCATTGGCATTATGGAAAATTATTGAGTGGAAATTATGTTGACTAATTATCTATCATTAATTTCAGGTCCCGAAGAATACACACGAATCATGTTGAGTAACAGGCCAGAATTGAATTTTCTTTGGTCCACTGCCACCTACTGTTTGTTAATTTGTATAACAATAAATTAAACATTACTTTCCATAAATATTTTCCATTTCAAACTCCAATATAATAAAGTTTAAGTTTAACAATCCATATAAATGAAATAAAATTATTTAGTGCCCTATAAATGTTTTTAATCATATTAATAATATTTAATTTAAACTTAGTTTTCTGAAATAGGCATTTCTTTGGAATTGTTCCTCGAGGAACCTGAGGAACCTGTAAAACCAGTTAATGCTTAGCGACTTTCTTATAGCTTACATGCAAACGAGGCAAATATTAATTAGCTTGTCAACTTTAATTTTTCCCTTTCATTTCGTGGAGACTTACATTTAACAGCTCAATTAATTTGGGGTCTGTTCTCTGCCGGTGTACATGTGTGAGCGGGTCCAAAGACTGGGCCCAGACTCTGATTTGAGTTATGCGATCCATTGACATTATCTGCGGCGCGCTCGCATGTGACAAGCGGCAACTGATTCATTCCGCGATCACGGCCTGGCTTTGGACCTGAACCGGAGAGAAGGAGAAGACTATCGGTTTTCGGAGCCGATAAAGATCTCAAAAGGATCTTGCTGACTGTTTTGGTTTTTCGTTTCGATGGCTTGAATGGTTGACAACAAATGGCAGCCATTACAGGCGGACAACTTTTAGTTGTGGTGAAAACGACTTTAAGTCACTTTTAAATTGAATAATATTAATTTGCCAGATACTCCGTGCGATCGAAGTCATAAATCAATTAATTAGTTTAGCTTTTGTACTAAATGCGATGTTTCTCTGTTGTCACCATTGCAATAAAGGTCTGCCATACCTTAATTCAATGGAAAGAGACCGAGAGATCGATGAACAGTTGGAGAAGGACAGAGAGTGCGACAAGTCGTCTAACAGAATTATAATTGTCTAAGGAAGGGCGTAGACATAAAATGCAAACACAAAACAGCAAAACAAATGTGTGTAATTAATGATATTAAAAAAAGCAGGAAACGTTGCTTTGCGGCACTTTTATTACATTGTTATACCCTACAAACAGCAATTTTTTGAAACGGGTCTGCTATATGTGCAAAAAGCGAGATGTTAAGTCTTTTCTTGATTTTTCAACTCGTAACTTCGGGCAAGCAATCCAATAAATCGAGGAGAGCATTAGCGCCAAAGAGAATTAACATATTTCAAAAGGGGTATTATTAAGTCGAGCAATCCCGTAAGAAGCATTCTCATTTGTACTTATATTGTGTTTTGTTTTTTTAATGACCAGAGAACAAATAAAAGAAAAATGTCGTTCTGATTGACGAATTGCGTGCGTATAATTGTATCTTCCAGATACTTTGTTTACTTGCGCCATATTCGTTTGTTCAGTGTGTGACTTTCGTTCGGTTTCCTCCGCTGCCTTAAGCTTTAATTGAGCAACAACTGTAGATACGCGCACACGAGTTCCACACAAACTTTGCGACTCACGCGAGCCCAACAAAATGTCGGATATCTTTGAAGCCATCCACAATGGTAAATACAGTGCACGTATATTTACCTATCGATGTATCTAAGTAAGAATATACATAACTACATGTGTCTGTGTGTGTGTGCATAGCATGTGGCTGTGAAACTCATTCATGTTTTATAATTGCGAGCAAACCGAACCTAACTGATTGCTTGAAGACCATTCAAATCACTCATTTCAATGGATTTATTATACACACAATTTCTTATGTGATATGAACAAAAAAAAAACAGTATTATTTACCAAATGTATTAAGCAGAAATAAAATACAAAAAGTCATAGCTCAATTTTAATTTTTGATTTCGGTTAGTAAATCTTTATTCTCATTTCTTTTAAAGAATACATTAAGCAATACCGTATCTGATTGAGAATGTATAACTTTAATATTATTTTTAGCAATAAATGCAATTTTGCAATCACTTGAAAGAATTGAAACACACTTTCTCTATAACAATAATTATTAAGAAATGCAATTTTAATAATCAGTGCATTCTTTTTAAAATCTAAATTTACTCTTGTTTTAATTAAATTATCTAAATAAAATAAGTCAAGCACATACAGTGCAGTCCGAAATTGGGTGTTTTTTTCATTTTTCTACCCATTTTCAGACTCCTTTTTTATTTTTTAAAATTTTTTTAATATTTGCATTTTCTTGATTTTTTTTTAAACATTTTTAGTTTTCTAAATTAAATTTTCTAACTTCTCACTCCGATGGCTGACAGACTTCAAATCTTCATTAAAATGTTAATTTTATTTTTGTCTAATTTCTAAATTTTTTTCCACTAATTTTTTTTAATTTTTGAATTTTTGAAATGCTAGCTCGAGTTCAAGCAGTTCACTGCCTTAGCAAGCAGGTGAATCCAAATTGTACTGCTTGCTGCTGACAAAGATTTTTTTGCATTTCCTCCGGTTGTTGTCCCGGCTAAAATGGAACTTCATTGCAAAGTGGAAAATGTGAAAGCCGGAAATTGCTTATTCCAATCAGAATAGTAAAACGAATTTGCAAATTATTGCAAAGTAGAATGTTAATGCTTACAAATTCTACCGCTAGCTGGCGTTTAGTGCACGCGCACATGAGTAAATTTAAGTTTGATGTGATCCCAAAAGTTAAGCCAAAAAGCCACTCGACGTGGCACTCGAAGTGGTCGGCATATGTTTTTGGCGGCCTCTTTGACGAGATGTGGCACAGAGGCTGGCTGTTGCCAGTGGATGATGCCTCGCTCTTGGTTCTGCCTCTGCCCTTAAATCATTTTATGCTGCGCTGATTTTATGTACATATGTTTGATTAAAAATTAAAATTATCATTTACGGCCCATTTAAACTAAACCGACCAGACATTTTTCGCATGTCGTTCTCATTTTCAAAATAACAAAATATTCTGCGTCCTACACAGTATGAAAATAAAAATATATGTGAATCTATATGCAAGTTGAGAATGACACTCTATTGTATGAATTATGTACGAGAATTTGATATGCACTTGTTTGTGGTTTTATTTATATTTTGCCGACTAACTGTAATTATTTGAATTAGTGGTAAAACTGTGCGGGTTATACATGAGTTCATGAATGTATAGTATGTAGTATTGATCGGTTTAAAACAAGTTTCTTTAATAATCTTTGATAATATAATAATTTTGTTGATATTTAAAATTATTATAAAACTAAAACGATCAAGTCTTTATTTTCCTAATCATTTTCCACATCCATTTTTGACAGCCATTGTTTTTTAATTTCCGATTTATCTACGCCGCTGGACTTCCTATCCTATATTTCTTCGCAGAAACAGCGCAATAGCCTACAAAAAAATAATAAAAACATTGAGACCGTTTCGATATGTAGACCTGCGTCTAGACCTTGACTACCATAAAGTCAGTTTCTTCAAAAATTCCAGCCCAAAAATATTAAACAAAAAAGAGCATACAAAAAATGTTTCAGTTCTAGTTTAGTTTTGAGAAAACCTCTGTGAACGAAAGAAAAAAATGGTAATAGTGTAGCAGTAATATGCACAATAAAAAATATATTCAAAAAAAGAAGAAATATTTTAGAGCGAATTCACATTGTGCCATGCATTTTTGCTATTGTTAAAAAATTGAGCATTTTTTTCACTGTCGACATAATTTTTTCCTCTCATTTTCCATTTAAAATGCGCGGAAAACAAATATTTTACGAATTTATGACTTTATCGTTTTACAACCACGTCTCAGTCCCAATAAAACTTTTATTGAGTTGCCTGACGGTAGTGGCCGTGCTCGAGTTTCCGACCGTAGACCTTATTTGGTAGCTGTGAAAACTGTAGCAGAGCATCCAGAGATGCCTGTGATCCTGAACACTGGACAAATGGACTGAACGCAGTGCAGATCTGCGAATCGTTTTGCTCAAGGACGTGCCCGGTTATGCAAGTCTATGCAACGGCTTACATAATAAATGCAAATATTACTTTTAAGCCGCCCGTCGAACCCAAATTGCTCTAGTTCTTCATTGTTCCATTGTGAAATTTATATAGTTTACCCGGCAACGCCCACGAGCCGAGTCAATAGATCGGCACTCGCAGGTCACTTCACTCCTCTTACACAATATTCCACAATATGCACCTAAATCCGGGGATTAGTTAGCACGATTCTTCCGCTAAACAATTATGCCTGTCGCCGTTGCTCTAATTTAGATTACTGGGCCTCGGAGTGTGGCCTTTAAAAGTCTGCTTAAACATTTCCTAAAAACTTACCCAGTTTTTGCCACAAACACTATTGTTTCAATCTATTTTGTTTATGACTTTGTAGAAGTTCTTTGAATTTTTATTATTATACATTGTATAATTAGTTTAGTTTGAAATCGAGTGCGTTTACATGTAAGAAATACTACGGAGTGTTCTTAAAATCAGCAAAAAGAGTGCTGAAATTTTGAAAGAATATGCAGTTTAACAGATACAATTGTAACTCTAAAATGCTTTGTAAGTTAAGTAGTCAATAATTAGATTGGGAAAAATAATTAAGTTTACAATATTTTTTAGACTTTTAAACATTTTCATAGAAAATGATAGACTCACGCACATTTCTAAAATGACTCTAGTCATCACGCTCAATCCGAAAATTGTATACACTTAGATTTTAATAAATTTAACATCATCCTAAATTAAAATAAAAATCACGAAATAAGACTTTACTCTTGAAACTAAATAAATATTTTGAAATAAGAGCTATATTTAGTAAGTTTGTGCAAAGTATGTAACAGGCAGAAGGAGACAAGGCAGACAACAAAAAATATATATATATATTCTTGATCAGCATTAACGGCCGAAATGGTAAGAGCTAGGAGCATTATAATTTCAGGCAGATCGAGTTTAATTTCAAATTTACAACTTTAACATACGTAGTTTTAGACTTTTTTTATTTGATATCTCAACCAATCTTACAAAATATACATTTGGGTTGGTATTATATATTGTGACCGAAGTTGGTTCAAATCGGCTTACTATATCATATAGCTTTATAAGCAAAAAGAGTCGAAAATTGAATACAGAGTTCTGAAAGGGCATCATATCTTCGGCGTGTCGAACGGCATCGTAGTGCGCGTATTGAAGCACCAAATAGGTCCAACTTCTTTATGACTTAACTTGGACTTAGAGTCGATTTCTAAAAAAGTTTTTTAAACAATTCATACAATAACTTTAATTTCTTTTGTCACTATTCTAGAATTTTTCTAGAATCTTGTTCGTATTGATTTTGTGGATAATTATTTATGAAATACTTATAATTTTATTATATGTTTGTGCTTAACATGTAATCCTTAATAGAAACTTACTCCCTCAGAATTGTGATGAGGCGGGAGGGGGCGTAAAATTTGTTTAGAGTAAACAGAATCCCTTACTTCGACTGGTGAATCAAGGACTACCTGAAAGTGGCGAAGCGTCGCGTGTGTCTCGCATTAAAATGATGTCTTGTTGACGGACTCTGAAGGACACAACTCGCGCGACTCGACTCGACTGCTTATGGAATGTAAATGCACCGTGTCATGGGTCCTTAAACGTCTTAATTGCTCACGTATCCTTCACCAGCGATGCGCAATTGGTTTCCAAGGCGGAAATATTATTGCCACGTCGTAAAACTATAAAACAGTCCGCAGGGGTCGAGACGCTTTGCACTACGTCCTAGACTGTATGCTCAGTAGAGTCTAGGACATAGAACTGTCTCTGAAACTGAATCTTTCAATCGCCATCAACGAATTCACTGAATTCCATCGAGCGCGCGACTTCGATTCTCGGGCGCACGACTCCTTAACGAAATTACATTGAGAATTTACAACGAAACTCGTAGGTGGGCCATACTTTGATCCTTCATTGTTAACAAAAAATGTTCCTATAAGCTGTTGATTTCAATTCCATTTAGGTACCTTTAAAGGACAGTTACAGCTTAGAATACGATTATCAAACAGCTAATGTTAATTAATCTACTCGATATATCAACCTCATCAAAATTGCATGCATACTTTGAATTTGGAGACTGCCTTGATTTATCTGATATAATCAAATTTGTTGGATCTTAATAAGATGTTCTTATTATTTATTTATTTTTCATCTTATTTGAATGCTTTAGTGAAGTTATCTAAGATCTGCGCTAAATGTATTGGCAGAGATAGGAAAAGCTATATACAATCCAGTTCTGATATTGAAGATTGAACGATAAGATACTTTAAATTTTAAAGTTTAAAATGTTAGATCTTCTTAATAGTATATGTGTGCGTTAACTAAGACATTTGTACCCTTATTAAATTAAAAGCTTATGTTCGATTTACACTAGTTGACACAGCGTCAATTTTGCAGAGAGTCGACCACCGTTTACACTAGATTTGACCAGGTAGACAACACAATGTACAGCCTTCTGGAATGAAATTGACTAGCTTATCAACTAGTGTAAGTACAGTAACATCTGACCGTTTGAATGATCAGCGAACAATGATTCAGAAATACAAGCCATGTGCTTAAAATCTTCGTTTTAATAAAGATTCGCCGCCAAAACAAAACCACCGGTAGGAATTATGAACATATGTTCTGAGCGCAATATAATTCCTTTAAAATATTTTCATATATTTATTATATGTGTTCCTATCAAAATCGCCTGTCTGTTGATCTTATCAATATAATTAACTTCAGATAAATTATCATGAGGTGTTAACTTATTCGATAATTTGTCAACTAATTCAATATTTGTTCGTGTAGTAATATTGAAGGACTATTCATTAGTTTACTGTAAATGTATGATCATAATTCCCAATATAACGACTTGAAAGCAGCTCATTATGGAGAGTGCAAAACAATGCGAATAAGTGTGACAGAAGCAATTAATGCGCTAAGGAAATGTCAACACGGACACAAACACTCACGGGAGGTTGCAGGCAGGATGACATTGAGCTAAGATGTCCTAACGACAACCAAAGAATAAGAACAGAAGCCGACGACATTGACAGCGACAACGAAAACGTCAACTTCGATGCCGACAACTGTTCCAAGGACGAAGGCGACGCGTGACGCATTGAGAATGTTTGTACACATCGGGAAAAGGAGCACAGCGAGTCGAAGGACCTTGTCGCCTTGACTTTGATTGGTGCATGGTCCATGATCGTGATTATCCAAGGTCATTCTGCTCACCCACGCTGGCTTTTCCTCCAGCAGATCATTCAAGTCAATATGGCCTTCATGGGACTTTTGCTGCTATCTCTCATCAAGGACAGTGAAATTGTCCTCCATCCGAATGAGGCATGCCAAATGCAGCTACAGTCGAAGATGAAGGGAAACTAAGTAGTAGCCAAAGCTGGAAATTACTTCATCTGAGCATGGAGCGGCTTTCCAAGTGGCAACTGGAAACACCTGCAGTGCCTGGATCCGAACACAGATTAATGTTCTCGACAGAAACTCAGCAACAAATGACTTACTGAAGATGTCTGATATTTTAATTGTTAAATCAAACAAATTTTGAATAATTATACCCGATACCCATTAGAACAAGCTAAAGAGAGTATCTTCATTTGTGCAAGGGCAGGGAAATAGTACGCGTTGCTCAAGTATATTTTAAGAATATTTACCTTGCTATTCTCAATTTACATAAATGAATTCAAGAACAGGGTATTTTTCAGTCTAGCGACCTGTGCAATGACTTCTCTTTTTGTATTTCCATTCATTTTAGCATTTTTCACAAATTAACCGTCGATTGAGGCCATCAAGTTGATTGCATTTCATCGGGTTAGGATTGGTATAAGATTGGAATACGAATGTGGAATCACGCACTCTTCGATTGTACGGGGAAAGAGTCACGCTGTGCCGATATGTGTTCGTGTTAGACCCTCTGACGCTTATACTAAATTTAAATCTGACCAAAAGTTTTACATCACACTTATACATATAAGTTGTTTGTTTTTGTTGTTGATAAGTTTTCTCAGCTATTTTCATTTTATACGCAGCTTGAGACCGCCTGTTTCGGTCTGATAATGAGTGTCGATCTAACCGATTGTTGTTGTTGCCGCACAATTAGCATTTGGGGACGGCGTAATGAGCAATGCTATCTTCAACTCCCAGAGGAGATCACAACTTCAAAGACAAAGCAACCACAGCGTGTGACCCTCGCCAAGTAAACGAACCCCAACAAAACAAATAAACAAACACTCGATTTGGGAGTATCTCAAGTGATACTTATGTTATGCTCTCTACGATAGGCTAAATACACTTTTCAAATGCCAATTTGTATCATCCAGTGCAATCCTTTGAAGTTTTAAAAAAATATTAATGGGAGAGATTTTCCTCAGAGAATTAAAAAGAAAGACTTTTATTTCGTAATCATCCCAGGTGTTATTAGTTGATTGTTTCTTATTAATGAGTTCAAATCTAATTGGTATATGTAAGAAAAACGATTCTAATTATACCCGTTACTTATAAAAAATAAGTATAAGGGTATATTGTGTTCGTTGGAATATGCGTAACAGGCAGAAGGAGGCATCTCCGACCACATAAAGTATATATATTCTTGATCAGCATCAACAGCCGAGTCGATATAGCCATGTGTGTCTGTCCGTCTGTCCGTCTGTCCGTCTGTCCGTCTGTCCGTCTGTCTGTCCGTGTGAGCGCCTAGATCTCAGAGACCATAAGAGATAGAGTAACCAAACTTTCACACGTAGATCAGAAATGCGTTGGAGCAGGTCAAGTTTGTTTAAAATTTTTGACCCGCCTACTTCCACGCCCGTAATTCGCGAAAAACTGGTCATCCGTCTGTATAAACACAAGGATCTCAGAGACTATAAGAGATAGAATAACCAAATTTGTCACACAGATTTCCATATACCTCACGCAGATCAAGTTTGTTTCAAATTTAAGCCACGCCCCCCTCCGCCCCCGCAAATCGCGAAAAACCACCTCACCCACAATTGTTCATATAATACGTATCTTTTGGTAATAACCGATATCTGTTATTATTATCTATTATCCCACTGAATCGCAACAAGATCGGACAAGTAGAACAGCAGTTATTGCGTGTCTAAGTTGTTAAATCAACAGGTTCCCCCTAGAGTATGCAATAGTTTTTGTATTGTTAAACCTTATTAGAATGCTTCAAATTCTCAAGTAATTCTGGCAACGCAAATATGACATTATGATTGAATGGCTAATGTATTGAAATAAGTAACGGGTATCCTATGGTCGGGATCTCGACTATAGCCTTTCCCACTTGTTTTTTATTAATATTGGGAAAGTATTATTTAGTTATTATTCAATTGGCCCAGATAGGTAGATAGATTGAAATTCGGAAATGATCTTTAGTATATCTAGGATAATATTCTTTAGTAAATCATAATTTAAGTGAAAGTCGTTAAAATAATAATCACTTATATCCGACGCTTAGGTGGAGATTTTCCCATATTCCTTGACATTCTGTGATGATTCTATTATATTTCAGAGAGCAGCTGATGATACAAGTATTAACACATTCGCCTACTTCAGGCGCGTGCCTGTATTACCTTCCGTCGTATTGATAAATACTTATGGGTCCAGTGTCCAGTATTTGCAGTCAGATGCCGACCCGAGGAAGAGTCCTACTATGAGTTAACCCTCATGAAAGTTGCGAAAATGTGCAAGGAAAAGGGGGATGTACCGTCGTGTACGAATGGTATGGGGTACGGCATACAATGGGATGGTCCCGATTCCCTGTCAAGGTAATTTATTAATTCGGCAATAAAAACGATGCACAACGCAAGCGCTCGTCCCTCGGCCTCGGCTTCGGCTTCGGCTACGGGGTGTGTTGTGGTCGAACACTCGCATGTGGGCCTTACAACTCAATTAAACTTTGTCTCACAGCCCGAATCAGTATCACAATCAGATCCAAAGTCAGAAACTGAAATCGACCGCTGCATTTCGCTGGCTGCCTTTGTTGTCAATGTGTTTATTCCAAGTATTTCATTGGGATTATACAATCAGTTGAGTGATAAAAGTCAATCGCCCAGAAACGAAATGTTAAGTCTCTGTGGTGAGTTCACTTTTAAGTGCACCTGATATGAGGATACGAATATTATGTTATATATTGCTTACAATTGCTTAATTTTTAACCGATTTAAAAGCTGGCCGAATAGTTATTTGAATATCATCTAATTAGTTCCATTAATAAAATCAGATCATTGACCATGAC
This sequence comes from Drosophila phalerata, assembly GCA_951394115.2. Classification (NCBI taxonomy): domain Eukaryota; kingdom Metazoa; phylum Arthropoda; class Insecta; order Diptera; family Drosophilidae; genus Drosophila; species Drosophila phalerata. The sequence goes on from OX596005.2 coordinate 10,453,667, forward strand.
CATATTATATCATTATTTTATTTCTTTGCCAGATTATTTGAGTTGTTGAATGAAACATTTTATTTTTTTATTTTTTATATTCAAGTTTTAAAATTTCAATCATTAAGGAGTCGATCTAATATGATGGTTTTTTTATTCCATATAACTTTAAATTATACCCTGATATTTGTTAGTCTCATATAATTAAATAAAATATAGAAAACAGCGTTATAGACATATTCTCATTCATTAGCTCATTCATAGTTCAGGCTGCGACTGTGTATTTCACAAATCGATACCCAATCTATCGATATATGAGTGCTTATAGCAATGTCCTGTATGCTGAAAGTGGGTTGTCCTGGGTCGTGGGTCGCAGTCGCCCGGCAACGGCCTGTCAAACTGAAAAACGCCATAAATTTCGCTCGGCTGTCACAGAACGTGCGCTCTACTGCAACAACAAGCAAGAAAATGAATGGGAGAGGTAGAGGAAGTGCTGGAGCAGGGACAGGGGCAAGGACAGAGTCAGGGACGGGGACGGGGAAGGGGACAGAGGCAGAAGCAGGAGGTAGCCGCACAATTGGCACATGCACAAACTGCACACATATGCCATGGTATCTATAGAAATCAGTTGATACTTGTATATAGCTGGAACTCTAGGGTGCTTGGGATGCTCAGGGTGCAGACTACTCTGGGGTGGGATGCAGATCGGAGACGGGGGTGGCGATTCTGCTAAGCGGATAAGAGAGATAGAGAGAGAGAACGAGAGTCGTGCCTTTTGGCCAGTCAATTTACTGGAGCGGCTTACGGGTCAGCTATGCAAATACGAGAATGTGGCACTTGCCACCTTGCCACAGGATAAACCCTCGCGAGCAAACAAAAAAGCGCAACACGCGACGCAACAAAGCGCAAAAGGACGAGTAAAAGGATGTAAGGATGCGGAGCACGCGCAATATTATCCTTTTTTTTCGAAGCCTTTATAGATATATGTGCATATAGTACATACCATATGCAACAACATCGAAGTGTAAGCCTTGCATCAAGCCCCTGGTCTGAGCTATGGCGAATACCTCGGCAATTCCTGGAACAACTGGCAGCAGCTACGATGCCGGGAGAAATTTTTAAGGAATTTGCTGCTGCCTGGCGACAATAAATGGACAAACGGACCAGGAAAAGCCTTTTGTGCCAAGCGTTTTATCAACAGTTTCAAATTTACAGTTTACAGTTCTGTTTATGTCTTTATGATTATTGCAATTAGAGGAATGCAAAAGTAGCTGCTGCCTCGCTCTTGCTCTTGCTCTTGCTCTCGCATTCGCGCACCTACCGGGCTCGACTTAATTACGGGCCCGTGGGACGTCCTGCGCACGTCTCAAGGCATCTCAAGGACATTTGGCTAAAATCAGGGGAAATGCTAAATGCTCGATCGGATAACTTACGGCAAACTCGCGATGATAATGGGCGCGATGGGTAGGTAATAAGCAGCAGCACAGCAGGTAGGCCGAGTCCGGATAACTTGGCAAGCGGATAAACGCAGTGCAAAGTTACCCCTGCGAGTCATAAATCTGGCAAGGTCCTGGAGGGGAAGTGCGGGCACAGCATGTGTCAAAGTGTCATGCGCAGGGATATTTATGCGCTATGACGATGAGCGTGTGCCGTGCATCAGCGAAGCCGAGGACGAGGACTATATATTAGGCAGGATCAGAGAGCAGAGTAGCTCATTCGCAAACGCAACAGCGTCGCGTACACATCACAGGACAACGCAGGACACGAAGAGAACAACACAGACAGACACACACGAGATGGCAGCCACCAATACTCAGAGTCATTATTATGCAGACAGCATGTACAACATGTACCACCATGCCACCCACCTGCCACCCACTTACTATGACAATAGCCACAGCAGCAGCAGTTACTATCAGACCAACTCCATGGCAGGAGGCGCAGGAGGAGTCGCCGGCAGCTGGCAACCGGCGAGCTATCAGCCCAACAGCTATCCACAGTACAGTCAGGAGAGCTACAGCGAGAGCTGTTACTACTCCAACTACCAGGAGTTGATGCCACAGCCTGCACCAGTTGATGCACTGCCTCAGTATCAGGCTCCCGTCGAGACTCCAGCAGCCGCAGCAGCTCCAGTGAAGAGCAGGAAACGCAAGGCCGAGGACACAGCCGCCGACATCATTGCCGCCGTCGAGGAACGTCCCAGCACACTGCGCGCTCTGCTCACGAATCCCGTGAAGAAGCTGAAGTACACACCCGACTATTTCTACACTACATTCGAGCACGTGAAGAAGGAGACCGGCAAGAGCACCTCCACTGGGGAGCAGTCGCCATGCTACGAGCAGGACTACGCGGTGCCCACACCATCCACACAGCAGACACACATGTCGCCACAGCGCAGCAGCAGCGAGGATGTCGACTATCTGGACGTCTATTCGCCACGCAAACAGGCCACACCCGCTACCCCCGCCACACCCGCCATGCCCGCCACGCCCGCCTCTCTGGTCGGCATTAGCACTCCACCCCAATCGCCGGCCGAGAAGGCAGTCAATCAGCAGCATGAGATCAATCATCGCATTGTGACAGCTGCCTCCGCCAGCAACGAATTCAATTGGTCGCACATTGAGGAGACACTCGCATCAGGTAGGCATCGCTCTCTCTATCTCTCTCTCTCTCTCTCACACTCTCACTCTTGAAGCTGTTGCTAATTATGCATTTCTCATTCTCTATTCTTCAGATTGCAAAGATTCCAAACGCACTCGCCAAACCTACTCACGCTACCAGACTCTGGAGCTGGAGAAGGAGTTCCACTTCAATCGGTACATCACACGCCGTCGTCGTGTGGACATCGCCAATGCACTGAGTCTGACCGAGCGTCAGATCAAGATCTGGTTCCAGAATCGACGCATGAAGTCCAAGAAGGATCGCACACTGGAAGCCTCACCCGAACACTGCACCAGCTCTGGCTCCGGCTATGTCGCATTGATGCCACCGCTGGATGCCACCAGCAGTGTGTCCCTGCCACAGTCTCATCCACAAGCACACCCACACCCACAATCAGCCATGCCTTATGCAGCGTATCCCGCTTATTTGGCCAACTCACAGCAGAGCTATGATTACCCGCAGCAGTCGCCGCCGCTGCCTCTGTCGCTGTCGCTGCCACCGCCGCCGCCTCCGCACTTTGGCCAACAGTACGAGGCACAGTACACACCGCAATATCATCAACAGTCGCAGCAGCAACTGCAACAGTGCAGCTACCAGCAACAGCAACAACAACAACAACAACAGGAACTGAGCACCTCCAACCAAGCGCTCTATCATCTGCCTCTGCCTTAAACGAACGGACACACACACAACAACACACAAGCGGAACAAATGCGCCACACACTCTCGACCATTTGCCGGTGACACGCAAATGTCTAACGAGATGCTGAGCAGTCGCAGTCGCCGTTGACGCACAAGCAGCGCACACTCCCTACGGTGCCCAGGACATGGGCAAAGGACGAGTGTGCGATGTGCCTAGAAGGAGGCGACTCCTTGCAGAGTCTAACAATCTCTGAACTCTAAACCCAGTGGCTGGCCATGGGTTGCTCGTTGCCCGTTTCCCGTTGCCTGGAGAGCTCGATTATCACGAGCCTCATTTGAACTGTGGCCGGGCATCGATAATAACCACAACTTAACTTGGAGACTGATAATGTTTTGTTTAGCGAAACTATATTGTATAAATCATTTCTATATCGATACTACTATTATATAATATTTATTGAAATACAAATATAGAGTTCTATTACTTAAACGATATTACAAATCATGTTGTTTTTTTAATAATCCCATATTACTTTTGAGGGCCGCTTAAATCCTAGCATCGATACCTTGCTTATAAAACCATTAAAAGAATACTTTTAAGAACACTATTGTTCATTTACATGTGAAAAGTTCTCCAAAATCAGAAAATATTTGACGAGAACTATATTTTCAATCAAGAATGTATAGCTTGCAACCGAAAAAGATTTTCCAGATAATCGCTTAACTTACTATTCGCTTCAGATCTAAGAAACTTACAAGCCAAAATGTATATCTCCCTTTTGGGCTTACATTCTTTTTGGATCATTAGGAATTCAACCACCCAAAAATACATGCTTAAGCCAGAAGACAAACGTTTTGATATCAACTCTAAATTCGAGCAGCTGCAATTTGATGCTCCCCTCTTTCCATCTCCCTTCTCCCCGGTCCGTTGAAATTTCTATAAAATGCACTATTTTCGCTATGGAAAAACGTCACATTTTGGTTGAAAATTGAGTTCTACCCACCACCACCACCACCATGAAAGGGAAGAGGAAGAGCAGCCTTGCCGCCTTTTGCTGTTTGCTCATCTATTGAACTGAGACATTGATTGGTCATTTTTCATTCTCTCTCCATGACAGTTATCGGTAACGCAACCGAGATACCATGTGCTATACCATTTGCCAGACTGCATTTATCCGACTCATTAGATCAAAGTGGACAATGTATAGCTGCAATTTTTGGGTAGCTTGAAACATTTGCGAGACTCTTTTTGAGAGATACTTAACTGAAATTTACTTAGGTCAAATCCTTACATAAAATAACTCTTTGATTCAATACATACAGTCGAAAACAGTTCAACGACTATAAGATGTTTTTATATACATATATAATCTTTAAATGGTAAACTGAATTTATAATTTGGTTATATAAATCGCAGATTATGTTATCATTATGTATCTTTTATCAACAGATACACATCCTTTTAATATAAAGGATAATTTAATATTGGAAAAAATTAATTTTCATATAACTTTGCATTTATACAATTTTGTATACAATTTTGAATAAATAAGCTAGATCTTTATATTAAATTCAAACGTGATTCATCTATTTGCTTTATATGCTTTTGGTAATGTTTTGCAATAATATTGTAGTGGAAATTTCCCGCTAAAAATTAGAGAATAAATGTAACTACCTAGACTTTTGGCTAACATTACTGCTAAATTTCTTTTTATTTATATTACTTAAAAGAAATTTTCTAAGAGTTTGTTCTTGTGGGTGGTAGATTTTTTACAACTTCTTGGTGAGTGGTAAAAGGCTTACGTGCAAGTTGCGAAAGAGTTACGCTAACTCTTCGAGGTGGTTCGAGGAAATGAATCCTTTTTATTTGCGATACGTTTGTAATAAAAATCCAAAGGTCGTTCTTAACTCATTCGCGAACCATAAAACGCACAGACGAATGGATTGGCAAGGTAAGGAGAGAAAGACCTAATGGATGATTCGCGGAAAAGTTCATTGTGGGCGTTAGCGTCTGAGGATGTTAAGGATGCAGTCAAGGTTGGAAAGTCAATCCTTTAGCGTAATCCTTTAAATAGTCAAAATAAAGCCCGCCTTTGTCAAAACAATTGTGCAGAACTGGTCACTCCTTTGCCCATCTCTCGATTCGCACTACAAATAGGCGTTCTATTGTGTCCACTTAGCCCAAACACGGTACCTGCCCCTGCCCCTGCCCCTACCTCTCTGTCTCTGACTGCGAATAACGATCGTAAAATTATCCTTTCGCAAAGGGACGGCCGTCTACTGGACGAAGGAGTTACAAAGTCATAAAAACAAAACACCTTTGTCTGGCATTGTCGGTTGGCGAATTATCCTTTCTGCACCGCTGCCGTTGCCGCTGTTTCTGATATATTCTTAATCCGCATCCGCATCCGCAGTATGTTTACAGTCAATCCGCCCACCTCGACAAATTCGCAAATGACAACAGCTATGAGAGCCTTTAAGCCTGTTAACTCTTAACTGGAAGGGATTAAATAACATTATCCTTATGTTTAAGATAAACACAAACAGGAGAACTCTCCTGATGATTTTAAAACTAGCTTTTACGTTAATGTTGAATTTGGGAGGAAACGGATCAATTTTAATAGCTCAAAACAACTCGGTGGCTGGTTAAGAATCCTGATTGATATTTTATATATCCTGCTTCTCTTATCGCAGTGAATGATTGAATTCCCAATTTACTCATTATATTGTGATCTTTAAAATCCTGACAACCTATTTTATTGAAACAGACTTTACAAAAATACTTATGTGACTTGTATATATTTTTGTATGCACATATTCACTATATTTATAATTACATTATCTCAGCATAAAGTTAGATTAAACCAAGCTATTTTGAGTTATCAAAGATTATCAGTATTTATGGCCATTGCCACAGTCTATGCTAATTTTAGTTATATCAACAGGGCAACAGGTTTCCAGAAGTTCATAAGGCACATGTAAAGTCAATTATCCAGACAGGCGATTGAGTTAAACATGTGAACCCAGTGAGGTCATGGTCGCGGCTGTGCCCTTTGTTGTGATTAGCTCTTTCGTCGCTATATTTATGGCGCTCCAAAAGCAATTAATTGTGACCCAAATCAACATTTTCCGAATGGTTGGCAACACTCTTCTGTCGCACTCTCTTGGCCTGGTCCAATCGCCCGGCAAATGCGTCCGATCGCCGCAAGCAAAACGGCAACGCAGCGTGTTCAGGCGGTGGCGGTGGCGGTGGCGGTGGCGGTGGTGGTGGTGGTGGTAGAGGTGGTGCTGATGGTGGCGCTGACTACACATGAGTTATGGCCACAATGGACAAATGTCGCTTTAAATGCTCCATTGGCATGCATAAATTTCGGGTTACAAGCCCCGTCGTCGTCGTTCCACAGAATCCCAGTCTCAGCCAGATGAAATCAGCGCCAAAAGGCGGCTAGATCAGTGCGCCAAAGTCAAAGCCGCCACTAGATCCCCCAACTAGCCAAAGCATTAATATGTTAATGCGCAGATCAGACTGCGGTTCAGTCGGTGGCTGTGACAGGGAAGGGGGAAGGGGGGAACGGTGGCTCCTACAAACGACAACCGCCACCGTCCGCGGCGATTTATGAGTTCAGCAAATGCTTTATTGTGTGTCGCTTTGACTAATTTATCTGGCAAGGCGACGACGAGGGAAAAGGCAACACTGCTGGGCCACAAATTTATTGTTAATTTATGATTAAGCTGATTGTATTCAAAAAAGGTTACTATTCCTTCTACATGTTTTTTTTCTCCTATTTTTCCATCGCCTTCTTCATCATCATCCTTGTCAGACACTGCAGTAATTATCTTTTCAGTTTGCCTGGTTTTGCAATAATCTTGTTTGTTAGTAAACAAATCTTCTATTTATAAAATAGAATATTAAACAAAAAGTAAATAAACAAAATTCATCGAAAATATTAAATTTGGTTTTAAGCTTGAATGAAGCAAAAACCACAAAAGTCACACAGTAAATTTAAGTCTTAACATTTGTTGTTTAGACAATGAACCATGATTAATTAGTTTCTTTGATGGCCAGTTTTTATTCAGGTTATGAATAACGAGAAATTGCATTGGTAGCATGAACTGAAGTTATTTCTTTAGTACACTTATATTTATTTTATATTTATTCTTTATTTTTAACAATTAGTTCCGAACGTCAACTGTCATACTGTTGTATCTGTGATAATAGTGTGTATAATCACATAAAATTTATATTCGCATAGCATTAGATCTAATAATATACCTTTAATAGACAGCAATATTAATTGAGATTATAAAATTTATGTACACCAGACTTAAATATTTGTACACGAACTTCTTAGAATATCACTCGGTTAAGTGCAGAGTATCACCTAGTCAAGCACTTCCTACTCGCTTCTTTTTTTTCAGGAATTTTGGAACTGCCTGCAATATGCGTTTTGCGTTTTGCGTTTTGCTCGTGTAAGACATTTTGACCCGAGCTGGGGGTTATTAAAAGGCATAATTGAATTTCTTGCAAACAGTTGTTTGTTTGTGAAAGATGTGGCCTGAACATGCAAAACGACAACTGGGGTCGGTGCAAGGGGAGCTCTAGCCGTGGATCCGGCTGGCGCTGAAATTTTGAAAGTATGAAAAAAGCAATTAAAACTGAAATAATGAATTCTTTCTTTGCAGTTTGCCATGTTTCTGTCTTCTGTCTGTTGTCTGTTGTATGTTGTTTGTAGTAGCGCTTGAGCCTGAACCGGGCGGGCTTACGGTTGGAGCGTGCTCTGGTTGGCTGACTTGGGTGAAGGGATCGTCATTGGAATCGACCTCGGAGCGGAGCTGCTTGGGCTGATTAGCATGAGGCGTAACAGTTTTTAATTGCAGCCACATTTGACGGCGCGTCGCAATATGCCAAAAACGAGCACTTATCTTGCCATCAGAAAGTTGAAAAACTTTTACTCCCCCCCCTCTTTCCAATCCCTACATTCTTTTTAATCACAATCATAAAAGTTTTTGCTCAAATGTTTTCCATTTTCTGAGTCGGTGATTAGATGAAAAAAAAATTAATAATAATATTCAGTTGGAAAGGTTGGAGCTTTTTTTACGGACTGCGTATTGATAAAAGCCAAAAGATTGTTATTATTACAGCTATTTAAAATAATGTATTCGTAATAACTAAAAGAATTCTTTTTTTTTATCTTTCTGTTGTTCCCAGCGTTAGTGAATATTTATTGTTATTATACAAAAATAATAAATAAATATAAGGATATATCCTTATATACTCTTATTTCAAATTATATTTGACCTGTTTTCCCGAAATGTTTTCCCGTCAATTAGACACATATATGCACATATATATATTTCTGTATTTTTGGGCATAGGTGTGTGTCTAAGCGTCGGGTCATTAATTTTGATCATGCCCAAATATGTGTCAGTCAGTCAGTCAGTCCGTCCGTCGAGCAAGTTGCCATCCAGCCATTCCGTCGCCAATCTACGTCAAAATTTCCATTAACAATCAGCCCAGCCTGCACACACACACATACACACACACACACACACACACACACACACACACAGACTATTCCTCTCTGACTGCATACTATATTCAAATTAGGCAAGGCGCCATTCCCAACCCCCAAGCAAACATTCAAAAATCTCTTTCCCTTTCCCTTTCCTTTGCGGAACCAAAGCTCTGTCCGCCTCAGCTGTTTTGGGCTAAGAAGGGGCAGCACATGTGCCAAAGTGTGTGTGTGGCGGAATTTTCTAATTTATTTTTTAGCAAATGGTTCAAGGCCCTTCATGTTTTACATTTCAAGTTCGAATACTGCCGGCGCCAAACAAATTGTTAATGGAAACTCACGCGTTTCGAATTATTGATTTTTAGACACTGCGAAAACTTTCCTTTTGTCTCCACCTCCTGACACAAAATTGACAGTTGAATTGCACAAATTGAGACGGTGACGATTAATGGCCAAGGTCGATGCTAAGTTTGACAGCTCATTGAGTGAAAATACCTAAGAGGTTACTTAAATTTAAATTATTTTTTTAACCTCTATTTAAATTTACATGAATTTAACTTTAATGCGAGCTAGGAAATGTATCTGAGAGGTCTGTTGCAGCGACATCTGGCGGCGTTAAGCGGCGGGGATGAAGATGATACAGTTTTTATTCCAGTTGGACTTATATAATTTTGCCAGCTTTCCCAATTAGTTGCAATTCCCATGGAAATGTGCAATTTTCTCTTGACACAAACCAAGCTGCATTCAGCAGTTTTTCCAGCGAATGGTAATGCAGTGCGACTTGCACTGCTTGATATCTATACATGAAAGTTTTTTGAAAATGTACTGCTTGCTTTAGAAAAAAAAAAAAAGAAAAGAAAATTTGCCATTCAATCAAAAATAAAATATATAATTTAAAAAATCTTAAAAGTCAGAAATATAAAATATATAAGATTTTTGTCATATAAGATTCGACAAGTTATTAAGATGATATCAAATATTATTCGACAAGTTATTAAGATGATATCAAATATTAAGTTTGCTTTTCACATTAGTTTTTTTTTTTTTTGGAAATTCTGTCCAATATTTTATTCTGTTAAAAAATTGTTAAATAAAATTAAAGCTTACTTAAAAAGTAAAAATATCGAAAAGGTAATCTGAATACTAAAATACTATTTAAAACTATGGTGAATTTAAATTGAGGATTATATATTTCGGACATGTTAATGTTGCTAAATTTAATTTTTTTTTTAGCATTTCTATATATTTGTTTAATAAAAAATTCTGGCTTAAAAGATTTTTTTACAAAATCCTGAAAATATGTATATATATATTATGGATTAAGAAAAAATTGTATCTATCGGATAGAAAATATAACATAAACATATAAATCTAAGTTAAATAGAAATAAAATTTAAATTTAAGACAACGAATAAAAAATCAAAAGGGCATTAGAAGAAAATAGATTCAATTAATTAAGCATAAATATTTTCAACTGTTGGACTCCAGTTGACAATTTTCATCTTAACCTGTCCAAGACACTAAAATGCCCTGTCGAACTAGACAATGGCATTTTGAGCAAAATAACCTTATTCAGGTGCTGATTTAAAGGCTAGACTCAGATTCGCATTCATTTAATGTGGCCTTGATGAGGTGAACTAATTAAAACGACGCTGATTAGCAGCGGCAGAAGGAACACGACCAGCACCACCAGGAAAACAACTAGGTACTGTCCAGAGTGAGGCACATGCAGAGTTATCCCATATACAAGTGACTGCCACATTGTTCACACGCATAATGTGGGCAAAAGGATTTGGCGGCGCGCCGCAGGACGATAATGAACACAAATGAGCAGAGCGAAAGGAGTTTTTGCCAGCGCTCACGAAATGGCAAGCATTTGCCAAAAACCAAATATATAGAACAATGGCAAATGCCGGCGGACCTGTTGGTCCTGTTTGGTCCTACTGTTGTTGCTGCAGAAGGACACGACCTTGGCGCAATGGCTCAAGAGCAAAGCCAGTCAGAGAGTCAGCCAGCCAGTCAGTCAGGCATTTATAGAATTTGGCTGTATATCTTTTGTTGCAATCTGATTGATTGCTGTCATGCGGATGGTAAAGAAACCCCTCACCGGGTTTAGGGGATAAGAGTTAGGGGCTGAAAGCAGCTGGCAAATGGCTTCCTTTAAACTGCACTCGACACTCAGCGACGCCATTTTAAATTTCCTCACTTAATATTTATTTTTACTGTAGAATTTAATGTTTTAAAGTAGTCTTTGCTACTATTTAGAGGTGGAGCCACTTTCCTTTTTGCCCTGGCAAATTAATCAACAGCGTAGGTACGATGCCTGTTGTTCAGGACATGCGCAACAGTCCTGCACGACTCTGAGCAGCAGCCAAAATGAGAAGGATGTAGCCAGAAAGCTTTCGCAGCGAAAGCTTTGTTATCTGGCTGGCCACATACTGCATATAGAGTATGTACATAACATAAGGATATGTATGTGATGCCACAAGCAAATCAAAATGGCGTTTCAGCCAGAATACTCCGACTTGTATTCGCATTTGAATGCCGTCTTGCCGCCTCTAATGATGAATACGAAAGCGAGTCGCGTGTCGCTTTAGCTCAGCTGTTGTCCTTGCAACAACAGCAACTGCGCCTAATGACACCCCAACCAAACCGCGTTCCTGTTCCTCCTCCACCCGGAGCTTCAGTTTCAGCTTCAGCTCCAGCTCTGTTTGGCCGCCATCTTGACGGCTAAGTAGCTCATCGGCTGACAGCTGAGACGCGTTTATCATAATCAAATGTGGATGGACTCTGGCTGCCACAGACAGCGACACTGACACTGACACTGGGGCAGCACTGAGCCATCAGTTGCAACAACAACAAAATGAAAAAAAGCAGAAAAATTGGAAAATTAATTTAAATTGTCTTTTGATGTAAATGCATCTTTCAATGCATCGCCAACTGCAAAAAGCAGAAGCAACACTCGGAAAAAGGAAACATTTTAAATTTAAATAAATTTAAAAGCTAAAGTTAAATTATTACAATTCTGTGATAATTCAGTAAAATGGAAATGAAGTACAAGCAAATTAATAATTGCTTCGTAAATTGAATTTTAGTTTTCAAATGTGCTCAAAATTCTGTAGAATAAATGCAAATTTGAATAAGTATCCTTAAATTGCTCAAATTAGAATTTTAATATTATTTCCTTATTAGCTTAAATGTAACAAGTATTAATGATCTAATAACCATTACTTAATATCGAACAGATAGTTTTTTCGAGTGTACTGGGAGACTTGAGAGTACTCGTATGTGTTCCAGATTTGTCTTTTAGTTATCGTTTGCTCTAAGTAGCTGCAACTTTAGCGTTGTGTGTTTGTCCTAAATGGCTCACATTTATCACATGCCACTAGAAGCTACTCTACCCCTCTTCTCCTCCTGTACTCAAATTCCCCCTCTTTCTCTCGCACTCTCTCTGATTCTAGATGCAGCCTGTCTAAGCTGGTTCAACGAGTGCGTGAAGAACTCAAATGGCAAGGTATTAACGAATTGTCGTGAGCTGCTGAGGATGTGGCATTGGAATTGACCATTTTTCTTGGGTCGATGGCACTGAGTTTAATTGAAAACTGCTGCAGTTCCGTTGTAAGTTGCATGTTGCACGTTGCACACAGTTCTATGCCCACATTTAATTTGAAAATTCCTCTAGTTTTTTGTTGTTATACAGCAGCGAAAACAAAACTACAAACGCTGCTGATTGTTTCATATTAAAAGCGTGTGTGCAACAGCAACAACAAGAGCAGCATCAATATTAACAACATGCGAGCGATGATGAAAAATCGCCTGCAACATGTTGGATGCTGCTGGGCAGAGGCTGTATGCAGCTCCATCCCGTCCCATCCCATCCCATCCACATCTCCTACTCCGAATCCGATTCCGGCCCCGACTCTGACTGCCCGCTGGCAGCTCCGACATCAACTCCAATTACAGAAGTACACGCAGGCGTCTCTCTTATGATTCCTAGTTTTTCTTTTCATTTTTTACATTTTTAATATGGGTTCCCTCATGTCGTGCGGGCTGAGTAAAAAAAAAAAACCATACGCCAACAACAACATAGATGAACTCGGTGCCATCTGGAAATCAAGTATAAGCATTGACAATGCAGTCTAGGAATATTTATTTCAAACTCTAGCATTGAACTCAAAAAGGTCTGAGATCATATATACATGTAATAAAAATCCAATATTACAATTCATAGATATTAGCAATATTAAGATATTTTACAGTTTAAGTTGTTGCTTAGTTGATCTGACATTCAAATTTAATTTATATTAATGTAGATATCATATAATTCATGTTTTATCGGAAAATCACTGATTATTTGTATGAATTTTGAATGCAAAATGTATAACATAATATTTTGTATAGTTTTTAAATAAAATTTGGAACTTATTCATTACAGTTAATTTACATTTTAATTTTATATAACATATATCTATCCATCAGGTCACAAAACATCACAACGTTTAAAAACTATAATTTAATTACAATATACTGTCTTTTCAAGATTTAAAAAAATTTAATATAATATAAGTTACGAAATACTAAAGCGGAAAGCAAGAATTATCTGATATAAATTTAAAACAATCTAAATCAGATTCAAAAATATGTTTGTTAGTCGTTATACAAAATTTGTCTTTAAATATGCAAATTTAAAAAACAAAAAGAATATTGATATGTATTTCTTGTTTTCTTCTGTTGGAATTTGGTAGCAAAACTGAAATTGATTTTTAATTAAGGCATTTAGCCAAACAACCGAGACTCAGAGCCAATGTCAGACCCTGCCCAAAAATCCGTAAGCTTAACCGTAACCTGAAACCGAATGAATCATAAGAAGACCGCGATGTCGCCAAACAATGTGATCAATAAATTTAAATTCAGTTTAAGATTCAGATTCAGATTCCGATTCTGATTCCACTTCAAAGTTGGAGTGCAAACGAGCTCATTTTAAAGAGATGCAAACCAACCGAAACGGGGGATAAGGTAAAATACAGAAATAAAACTCATTTGTCGCTGGGTTTTTGGCGACTTTCTGTTTACAGTGAACGCTGTAAAATTTCGAACGCAGCCAATAAAAATGGAAATGATGGCGCACAGAGAACGAAACGTTTATAAAATAATAATGCGAAATAATAATGTGACGGTGATTTAGCGGAACAGCGCCACGATTGAATACAAATAAAGTGCCTGGAACAGGGCGGGGAATAGGATTGGGGACTGAAGATTGGGAGTTGGGAACGGCAGCTTGTGGGGTAGCGGGACGCTCTAATCTAGGATGATTTCAGCCTAATCTGGAGCAAAAAACAACATGGCATTTAGGACCAAGGGAGGGCGACGACGCTGACGTTGACGCTGACGTTGACGTTGAGTGGCAGGCAATCATCTGCCTCGTCCAGCGTCCAACTACCTGTTTCTCTGCTGTTTCTCTTTGTGAGGCATGTGAGGCAGCCGTGTGGAGCCGCCGCCATAGGCCGTTGGTCCAGGCCATGCGGCACCCCCTGAAGCATAAATCAAAGCTGGAGGCGTGGCCTAGCCCAAGTGCGAGCGAGCAGGGACGATTTTCGAACATGCGCACACAGCGTGCGTCTCGCTTGCCCACGCAGCGAGCAAACCGAATGATTTACAGTTTTCGAACACACACACACACAGCGCGTCGACTTCGACTCGGACTCCACAGTGTACGGCTCTGCTCTGTCAAACGTGAATCGAACGTGGCGCACTCAAGTACGCCAGCTGCGCGCTCGGTAACCGGTTAACCGTTCAACTAACTGTTACTTACCCTCTGGAAATAGTCGTGTAACGCGAGGTGCAATCCAACTGAGTGGGTCCAATCAATCAGACAGCTCCACTGAGCTTTCAGGCGACGGCAAAACTACACAACGCTTCGAGTGTTATGGAATATTCTATCCGATTTAGATTTACTTATTTAATTTAAAAAGCTTTTAATTAACGTATAACTTTGTGGAAGTTAGGCCCAAGGATATATGCAATATTAGAATAAATAAAAACGACATTTCTTCATCTCAAATGGAGCTGTGATGCTTTAAAAATGTCAATGCAATTGGAAAATGTTACTACAATTGAGTAAACTAATTAAATTATTCAAGTGTTGAAAGGTGCATACAATACTCAATACAATTCTCAAGTTATTGAGTGTAGTGGAAACATCACATACAATACATACGCTTATTGAAGTGTTATCTTTAATTTTATAACAGTGGAGAAACACTTTGGATTGGATTTCAAAACTAAGAGTCTATAGGTAAGTCTCAACATCTTAATTAAGTTTCATGACATCTGTACTGCATTAGCAAAATAAGGGAATTTTTAATAAATGTATTTCTTAATAATAATAAATTTGCATACAGAATTAGGACATGCAGTTTTAAAAGTATTTTATACATATTTTTAATGAAATCGTATAGAAAATACATTAAAATATGTGTTTGAGTTTCCCCAAATCTCTGTAAAATTTATATACTTCATAACCAGTTTGAATTGATAAAATGCCCTAAAATAGCTTAAAACTAATGTGTTAGCACCTGTAAAATTTTATTTTTGCTTGCTGCTTAAACTTTTAAACTAACTAAACTTTCTCACTGTTATCAAAACTTTTTCGGCTACACATACATACGCGCATGTATGCGAATGCTCGTAAGTTTTGGTCCCATATTCGAAATTCGAATATAAAAATTGTCTTTCAAGCGATCCGAGCTCATCGTGTATGTGAGACACACGGACAGTGTGTGTGAGATCAATAAGAATTTTTCGAAATAGAATGAGTGCGCACTCGGAGAGCGTAAGCATTCGAACATGCTCTCTTTCGAACTCACACGTATACGAAGCTACACACACACACACACATACGAACTCACGTTCACACGTATTTGCGGCTACAAATTTCTGCGTCCGCAAAGGTAACAACAGAAGAGCAATGGCAATATGTGCGAGAGAGATAGCATGCAGCCGCATTAAGTGCTGTCGGACTGCTCTAACACGCATGGCAAGTTCGAATTTTTTTTGTTTTTTTCATTGCGAGTGTTTAATGAATGCACTCGAATGAATGTGTGTTTGCCACTGCGATGGCATAGCTGTATGTATGTGTGTGTGTGAGAGAGTGTGTGTGTGTATATGTGTGTGTATGTGTGAGTCTACTTGCTCGTACTCGAAGCTACAATTGGCGGCGCTGGCGCTGCGCGTAGCATGAGTTTTTTATTGATGCTCAGATATTTGAATTATGCCCGAGCAGTCAAAGTGAGACATTGGCGCTTCGAGCACGTATTCGCGGATACATTTATTCGAAAACAGAAACAGAAACAGAAACCGAAACTTTGGCCCTAGCTAAAAACAATTCATCAATCCGTCATAGCAGACGCGCTCGCTCCGCGAATTGTGCGGCGTTCAGTGTATGAGATACAATAACAATAACGTGCATCCGTTGGATACAGATACAAAGATACAGATACTTGGCACGACGCTCAGTGCTGACTTTGAACGATAATAACGAAAGATGGATGGGCAGCTAAGTGTTTTCAGTGCCAGTGTTTTCATCGATGACGTTTAAAATATTCATACATTCGCGCTGATGGATACCATACATTCGGCGTGAACTCAACTCGCAGATACACATACCTACTCCTAATGAGATACAATCGCTAAAATCGATCCCAACTAGAACTGTGACAAATCGTGTGCCTGCCCTTTGCGGCTAATTACTGTTAAAAATCCGCCAAAAGTCAAGTGATACTACAGGTAGAATTGCAAACCCCGTTACACTTCAGGATGCAAACGGATTAACTTGAAAATATGCGGGCTCAAATGGTACTGGCAATTAGCTAAAGGCCATCTCAAAGTGATCGGAAACTGTTTCCGAATAAACACAACATCGAAAATTGCCCACAACATTTTCATTTTCTATAGTGAATAACATTTAAATCAATTTCAATCGTTTTTCTTTATTACAATTACCGACGGCTAAAATATTGTTTAAGTGAATGCAATTTGCGATTGGAAAATTTTATAAATTGTAATCAGAAAACAGAGGTAATAAATTTCACCTTAATTATTTTAAATTTAAATAAATAAAAATTGTATAAATATTTTTTAAATAATTTATTTTTTTAATGTGCAAGTTTTTCGTTAATGTTCCTCTATTTTATTTCGTAAAGAAAACAGACTTTCTTCAAAGGACTACTAAAGGAAAAGATAAAACAGTTTATAAATATATTAATATATCGCAGCCTAAAAAATATAAGATGTTATTAATTTGACCACATTTACAACAATATCATTTCAACAAATTATGTTAACAAATCTGGATTTAGCCAAATAAATAGTAATATACAAAATATTTATAGCAATAGATTTCATAATAGTATTATTTATTTGTTCAAAGTGTTAAAAATATAAAATAAAGTTTAGGTTGAAGAAATTAGTTAGGATATGCATAGTAACTTAATAAATTCAAATATATTTCTTTGAAAATGAATTATTGCATTTTTGTGCACAAATATTTATACTTTTTGGCTAAACACATTTGAAGATCCGTCGTTTTTAATAAGATTGGAGTTATAATAAATATAGAAGTCAGGTGTTAGTATATTTTAGTTGAATAAATAAAAAGACAGCCTTAATGAGAAATTTTATACATCTGATGTAAGCAATTTTAATTTAATTCGACTGTCAAAATACGAATAGTTTTACCCTGATGGTTATAATTTTTTTATTAATTGATTCATATTTTTATTATTCACTTATGCTTGAAAAAATAAATATTTAATATACAACATTTATGTTGATTACCATAACATTTAACAAGTATTTTTGCAGAACTAAAGTAGTGATAAATTAAATTTCAACGGTTCTTATATATAAATTGTTCCTGAATTATCTTATCTTTAAATCGAATTGATATATTAAATTGAGTTTAGTTTTGAGGCTTCAATTAAATTATGCTACTCGCCATTGGGGTATTTCTGAAGTTCTGTGTGTTTTGTTTCTGGGCTCTTCCAATTCGCTTTTGTTGTGTTCCATTTTTGTTTTGGGTTGCGTGCGCGATATCAACACAAGGAATTTTCACTTCATTAAAACGAATGCAGCCGTTTTTGAAATAATTAAGAGCCACAAAGGCGAAATGTCACCGCGAATGAAAAATGCCTAACAAGCAGCCACAGTAATCTACCTACTACACATATACATTTATTATATATACTATACAATATAATCTAATACATATGTACCAGTCTCGAATGTAAATAGTGTGGAAAACCACGGCGTGGTACATAGAAATTGCGTGGTCTGCCTTGCCCTGCCCTGCCTACTACTTTGGTATGTCTTGCCTTGCCTTTTGCCCCTGATCCGACACCATCCATCCGTCCATTCATCCAACCATCCACATGGCCAGGCATGGAAGTCATGCTGACCCGCTCACTGTGGGCGCAATGAAACTGAAATTTTTATTAAAATGTGACTACAAACTGCGTCCAAAACTGGGCAAAGACGTAGTCGAAGGCGCAGACGCAGATGCATTGATATGGAACAGCAACTTAGCTCAGAGGGTCCGATGGGCGCCTATGGTGCGCCTAGGCCAATTTCGCTGCATGTGCACACTCACACATATGGTAGCGGAGAGCGGGTATATAGAATTGCCACTTGATGTAGGTCACTTTCATTTGCATTTCCCTTACTCTCTCTCAATCTCGGAGGGTGGTCGAAGGCAGATCAAAGGGCTCTCGATGGACTGTTGCATAATGTGTGGACACAAAGGCTGCTGCCCGTTGAGTTAATTGGTCTTACACATACACACACTCACAGAGACAGCGACTTGTTTAGGTTCCAGGTCCATTTCCAGTTCCGTGTCCAAGTACTCTACTTTATTTCTCTTTAAAGTCCCGGCTACTGCATTTATTGTTTGGCTTGTCAGCGCTTTTATTTATGCCATCATCATTCGCATTTGGCCTGCGCCATCAGCACACATTCATCAGTGGCATTTTGGGTGGAGAGGACCAAGAGAGTCTTCCCCAATGGAGGCAATGGGGCTGAAATGTCATGATGATATTTTACCTTTACCTATTTATATTTATAAATCAAAATACATTGTACCCAAAAAAAAGTGTATGAAACACGCAAACTTTGCCACAACCACAAGAACAACAATCACATCAACAGAAAACAACTACAATCACTTTATTGTTGCTGTTGCTGTCGTCATTGTTGTTGTCGATGTTGTTGTTGTTGTTGCTGGGGAGTCGTTGATCTATAGAGGCGACGGCAGCCATTTGCACAACTTGTATTTTGATGTGTAGGTACAATAAGTGCCGGGACACATTTATTTTTGACTCCGACTTCGTCTCCGTCTCTTAGTCTATCACCGGCGAAAGGAGCCGCCAACATATCATCCTTGTCGATTTCTGGCTGATAAATTGTGATTTATTTTTACATATTCCAAACGATAATATTTGTTTCTTTATATATGCCACGATTCATATTTCGGAATCATGTATCCCACTTGAAAATATTGCTAATTCTTCGAATACTTTAAATTTAGTACATTAACTTTTTATTTTTATAGTTTTAATTAAGTTAATGACATGGAAAATACTTTAATGTTTGTGGGAATAATCTGTCCTTATTGTGTTCCATTCCCATTTTGAAGCCATATGACCCAATTAGGCTATCTGTAGCCCAAGGAAAACATGTTGCACAATTGCGTTGTCCTTGACCCTTGGTAAATATCATTATTTGTACTTTTGACAGATTTAACTATTACATAACAGATCATAAATTATGTGCTAAAGAGCAAACCGCAAAACCCGAACTACAAGTATTTTGAGTACGTGTCAAAAGGTCAACAATGGCCGCTTGCAGTGAAGATCGGGATCGACAATGGACGCAAGACTCGAAAACCAAATCAAAAACTCATAAAAATTATGAGTGCCTCAACCGCAACAGGCGACAGACGACAGACGAGGGTTAAAGCGAGAGATTGCAACAATAACAAAAGTGGGAAAAAGAGAGAGAGAGAGAGAGAGAGATGCTGAGTGAGACAATGAAAGAGAGAAAAAAACAAACCAAATAATAATATTTATGACTACTTTTATGAGGTGCTTACAAATTTTTATGAGTTTTTAATGGGCCCACTTGCATTCGTGTGTGTTTGTCGTTCCTTTTGGCTCATTGTTATTGTATATCACGCACACCAACCAAACCGAGTGAAAGAGAGAAGGAGAGTGTGTGTGAGAGAGATAGACACATGTGAATGAGTGTGACTGCGCGTGCGCAAATACCTTTTAGAATTGTACCGTCCCTGGTCGGGCTCTCGGGCCTGTGGCAGTTTTTAGAAGCGGCATGTTTACATATACACGAGCTACGCCCATGTTGACAACAAATATTAAAAATTATGATTTATGGCCTGGCCTGGTACCCGACAACAAATAACGAACAAGTCGACTTGAAAATCTGTAATGGTGACGATGTCGACGATGTCGGAAACGAAGGCGATGGGCGACAACATCGGGGCGACATTTGTTAAAGAAATAACTGCTTAGGGTTTTGTTCATTTCATAATTAAGAGATGGTTGCCAGTGGATGATGATGAAGTGCCTAGAAATGGATGACTGTGTTAAGATTCTCTCTGTTTAAAAAGAGTTAAGAAAAATTAGTGTAAGATGTGGGACAAGCGCGTGATTGATGTTATACAGGTTTTTGATTGCTTTATTTGGATAAAAATACAGTACATATTCTAAAAATAACTGAATAATTGCTAGCTGACATTATATTTAAAAGATCAAATGCCACAGTTAAAAAACCATGTAAAGCATATGAAAAATGAAATACGATGTGGTATTATGGGATAAATTTTATATTTAAACACTTTTTGTATATTTCAATCATTCTAATAGACTTATGAGATCGAGAAAATACGAGACTATATTTACAAAATACTCGTAATATTGTAATGTGTACAATTTCTTCTTATTTATAAGATAATACCTAAGTCAAATAAATATTTGGAATGATTCTTCTTCAACCTAGGTTAAATATCGATTATGCAAAAGTTAATCATCTTAATTACAATGTGTTCAACCCCAGTCATAAGGTCGGGAACTAGAACGTCTGCCATTGTCTGGGAGTTTTCGTGAAAAGTCCCAAAAGAAGGAAAAGAAACCCTTTTCAGCTGTCGCATTGGGTCCAATTGATTTATGGTGACATTGGCTTGATGATGGAGGGACGGGGTTGGAGAAAGGCAGAGGATATCTCTAGAGCTGCGCATGTGCAACTCAATTGCTGTTTATTTACCTGTGCCGATGATGTCGAACCAACAACAATTGGGAATGAAATTCGTTCTGCGGTTTAAATATCCAACAAAATTTCACTCCCGTTCGTTGGCATATTAAAACTGTTTATACAAAGAGGCCCGAGGCAGTCTAAAAAAGAAAAGAAATAAACCAAGGGAAGAGAGGAGAAACTGAAAATGCGCAACCGCCAAGCAGACGTCGAGACAAAGGAAACTCGCTCAGTTCGCCTTGGCTTGTTCGCTCCCTCGTCTGGAGAGATGTCGCTGCCCAAAAGAATTGTCATAATTTATGGCTTTCTTATGAGGCGACAATCAGCCGAAGCAACCGACCAATCTATGGCAATATTTATACACTCTCTCTCCCTCTCTTTCCACATATGTATAGTACTCGTATATTGTTGATATTTTTGGAGAGAGCCCGCAAATTCGGTTGGCGTTTTCATTATTCATGGATTTAATTAACACCAATTGAACCGCTTGTCGCTCGACTCTTTGGAAAACAATTTCCAAACCCGAATTATTTATTGCTTCTATTTAGTTTTATTTTTTTTTCACTTTTAAATTTTTAATTTGCCGTTAAGTGATGGAAAAATAAATAACAGACGCCGGCAGTTGGGTCAACATGCATTCAATTAATTGTAGATGCAATTTTT
This sequence comes from Drosophila phalerata, assembly GCA_951394115.2. NCBI lineage: Eukaryota > Metazoa > Arthropoda > Insecta > Diptera > Drosophilidae > Drosophila > Drosophila phalerata. The sequence continues at coordinate 10,475,443 of OX596005.2, forward strand.
TAGTCAGTAAAGTCTTTGTTGATCTTAAAATAAATTAGACTGCAAAATACAATCAATTTTATATACTATTTCATAGAGTATCTACTTTCAACACTCTCATCATGTTCTTGATGATTGCTACCAATTGAAGTTGATCATTTGGCTCAATTCAGTACACAGAGGTTTTACCAATATCCACAAAGTCAATAGGGTCAATGTTGTTGTCTATCTCTGAACGTATAATTTTGATAATCGAACTGTTCGTATGTCGCTTTGGCCAACAACTTGGCAGTACTAACAGCCATTGCCAATGGGCTAATACAAAATCGAAAAGTTTAAGCCAAAAAGAAACACCGTTACAATGGCTTTAAACTGCATAATCGCCAATACCCAGGGCCGAATGCGAATTTACAACGTTTTCAGGAACGCTGCTCATCAAATAAATCTCTGTCGAGCGACGAGCTTTGCCTGCCACATGCCCCATGCCCCTTGCTCCTTGCCCCATGTACCGTGCACCATGTACCGTGCACCATGGTGCATTGCAATGCCGTCACATTGTGCCGGAATACTGTTGGCCAGTTTCTTTTAGATTTTAACTGGGAACCCGCCAGGTTAGGGCCACTTTTAGAGTCAGAACCAGAGCCGATTTAATTTAAAGCTTCAACTCCTTTCATTTGGACAACATGCTAAAGGGTTAAATTGCCCACTGAATCAAAATTATTGGTTTCATACGAAGGCCAAGAAGAAGCAGAAGAATAACCAAAATAAGAGAGCAAAACATCTACTGTGCCACCTTCAACCGAAGGGAAAGGGGAAGGGGAAGGGGAAGAGGAAAGGAACTGTTGCAGAGTTCGTTGCATTGTTTTTGGGCAATGTTTTCTTTCTTATTTTATTATTATTATTTTGTTTTGTATTTTTTTTTTTGGTGGGCATTGGCTTCTCTTTCCTCCTTGTTGGACTTGTCCTGCTGTTTGCCATTGCGTTTTACACTTTTCGGCTTTGAGGCTATTCTCTCCCAGTCGCTGCCTTGTTTCCATTTTGCAATTTTGCAATCGTGGCTGCTTTTGTGACTATCTCCGCTGCAACGAGCCGAAATACAAGTTTTCCTTCAGCTCAACTCCATTCAACAAACACTCACTCGACCAGCTCCGCCAATATCAGCGATGGTGTCCAACTCCAACTCCAAGCGGGTCTTTGTTTCCCTGCTTCCTTGCAAGTGCAGCACAAGTGTCCAAGCACCGAGAGTGGGCGGGTCAGGCATTCCAGCCAGTTGCAAGTTGCCAGTTGCCAGTTGCCACAGCCAGTGTCGTGTTGTTGCAACGCGTTGTTGCCATTGCCATTGCGGTTGCGGTTGCCGTGCCACACCAAAATTGCATGCACGTAATGCCAATGCTTAGGCATATCCGTGCCTGCACATCGGATCAAGTGAAATCCAAACAGTTTCACCCCCTTATTATCTCTCTCTTCTTCTCTCCCCGGCAAGAAGAAGAAGCAGCTATTAGTATGGCTGGAGAAATTGGGTTCTTAGCCGGTTCACCAAATATAATTCGTATAACTATAGTTATATTTATACTTAATTTAATTTGTACGTCAGGTGATTGGCAAGTATTACATAGGGGTCTATTTAACATAATAAAAACTCTCAGCTATAATTTTGGGACTACAACTAAAAAAATAATTAACAATCATTTATGTTATTATAATACATATAGAGTGGAACTTTAATGCCAGTTTTTTTCCTTGAAAAATTTAAATGAAAATGTATGACATTAGATTGAAAATATTATTATTACAGCTTCTATTGATAGTTGTCATCTAATAGAAATTATTACAAAGGAAAATATTTTATATTCAACGAGTCTTTCGAGTATTTCGAACAGCACATTTATTGAAGAAGCTTTTGACTGCATTTGATACAATAGATCTTCCTTTTTTTAAGTTTTTCAAAAACAAAATATGTAATCGAATATCATCCTAGTTCTTCAGAAGCTCACTCAATTAATTTCTATCTATGAAAAACTTATTTAGCCGCTGCACCACCAAGAAATCAGTTAATTTTAATGTCAGAGCTTTGAATTATGCATAAAGTAAGTCTTCTTTTATCTGCAGCTAATGCAAATGCAAATATAAAGTCAGACGAAGACTGTCTAAGAGAACTGCAGAGAAGATCGGGTAATGGGATCTGCACTGGGCGGGGATTAGTAGACCTCACCTAGAGCCAAGTGGTATCGAAGGTGCACATCTTGCTTACAGCAACAGCTGACTATGGAGTACAACTAACCACAGTGCTGTGTTCTGTTTCATTTCAGATATCGATCTTCAATATGGATCCCGACTGTTTTGCCATGTCCTCGTACCAGTTTGTCAACTCGCTGGCCTCATGCTATCCACAGCAGATGAATCCGCAGCAGAGTCATCCGGGAGCCAATGCCAGCACTGGCAACAGCAATGGTGGTGCGGGCGGTGCAAATGGGGGACAGGGCAACTCTGGAACGGCGACGCCGGGCAGCAATGATTACTTTCCAGCGGCGGCCGCTTACACGCCCAATCTATATCCGAACACACCGCAGGCGCACTATGCCAACCAGGCGGCCTATGGGTTGGGCGGTGGTGGCGGTGGTGGTGCGCCTGGTGGTGGACAGGCCAATCCCGATATGGTGGACTACACACAGCTGCAGCCGCAGCGATTGCTGCTGCAGCAGCAACAACAGCAACAGCAGCACGCTCATGCGACGGCTGCCGTTGTGGCACAGCAGCAACAACAACAGCAGCAGCAGCAGCAACAACAGTTGCCCCAACAGCAGCAACAACACCCGCAGCAACAACAACAGCAACAACAGTCCGGCATCAGCTGTAAATATGCCAACGATCCGGTAACGCCCGGTGGCAACAACAACAACAACAACAACAACAACAACAGCAGCGCCAACAGCAACAACAACAACCAGTCGCTTGCCAGTCCACAGGATCTCTCCACCCGCGACATCTCCCCGAAGCTATCGCCCAGCTCCGTCGTGGAGAGCGTTGCACGTTCCCTCAACAAAGGCGTTCTTGGTGGCAGCCTCGCCGCCGCCGCCGCTGCCGTCAGCCTGAACAACAACCACAGCGGTGCCGGTGGCGGTGGCAGCGGTGGCGGTGGTCCCGGACCCGGCAACGTCAATGTCAACGTCAATGTCAATGTGCCAATGCACAGTCCGGGCGGCGGCGACTCCGACTCTGAGAGCGACAGCGGCAACGAGGCGGGAAGCAGTCAGAACAGCGGCAATGGCAAAAAGAATCCCCCTCAGATTTATCCATGGATGAAGCGAGTACATCTCGGACAGAGTAAGTGAACACCTGAACATATGCGAACATGGTCAGCCTGAATTAATCCAATACTCTGGTTGACATTTATATATATTTATAAATATACAAAAATAATATAGTATTTAAATGTCTGTTAAATACGACTTCAGAATAAGAGAATATATTTATTTTAGTCAAATGATTTCATAATGATATCAATACACTTCTTCAGATTGATTTTATTTTGAGTAAAAAGATATATCTCAAGAGAAATTTATTCATAGGAATATAATTTGAATCGAGTTAAATACAAATCCTTAAACCCATTTTCATAGATATGAGACAATAGAATTCTGAGTATGCTTCTTCAAATGCCAGTGATAATTGGCTGAAAGACTTTTCAAGTGTGTTGATAATTCGTGAATAGATTCCGCTTTCTTGAGTTTTTCAAACCGAATTCTGGCAGAGAACTTTATTAGTTACTTAAGTTAATCATTCATTCAGTCAATTGTGAGTACTTGCACTCATTCGACTGTGTGTTGTAAGCGAGTCGATAGCGTTGCGTGGAGAAGAAGAGGAAAATGAGGGGAACGGGAACAGGAAGGGGATTCCAGCACCAAATTGTCTGGCAAACTGAGCGCGCGGGGCATCTTGTCAAAATACATAAACAATAACAAAATTTCCCTCACACTTACACTTTCCCATTTTTCTTGCGGCGCTGCGTGAAAATCCGACCGCGAAAATCGTAGCGCGTGAAATTGTAAACAAACGTGCTGCCCCAACACCCTCCGGTATTCCCCGAATACACCCTGCATTCTGGCAACCGGCACCCGCGGCTAATACCGACAGACTCCCACAATAACTCATAATACCTATAGATACAAATACAGATACAGATGCATACAGATTCAGCTTCAGATACTGCTGCGTTTCGACTTGATATGAATCTCGCACCTCTCGCTCCGTTTATATTTAAATTCTCCAAATTTCATGAAAAATTGTTGTGCCTACGCTAATGCTGCCCTGGTGCTAGAATCTATAGATACTACAACAACAAATTGTGAACAAAAAATTGTTGAGCGATTTTTCATCATGTCAGTGATTTTTCTTTAACAGCCCCCCACCACAACCACGCCCCCTTCCTCTGACTCCTACTGTCTTTGTCATTCTCTCTTGCTCTTTCGAACTTATCTATTAGCTTTTCTGACCCATTGACAGAGAAACTCACGACGAAGTCGAGATTGACCCGAGTTATCAGGTGTATAAGTCCACAGACTCTTGCTCTTTCAATAAGGTTTTGTCAGTTTGCATTTTGAGTCGCGGTCTTTGGCATTTCGTTAGAAATAATTAACAATTTTTCGAGATATTTATGAATTTCTATCGAACGCCTGGCTGTCATCGATCAAACGCCTGACTGCGCTCATTAGCGTGAATGGTTCATAGCCGATTTAACTGACAGTTGACAGTTGGCAGGCCTGGCTAATTGCAGACAGTATTCAACCTTAATCCCGAACTTAATAACTTATTCGACTCGCAATAATTGCAGATCATAAGAGGTAAAAGGGCACTTGACAAGCCAAAATCACAACATGTCAGCCAATTAAAGAGTCGTTGAAAAGCGCCATGAGTTTGCATTTGCATTTGCATTTATAAATAACACTCAAACAGTGGCAACAATAACAAGCTGGAAAAACGTTTTACGATTTTCCATTTGTTGAAAAACTCGTTTCATGTCTTACGTCCGTCCCAAGCCAATCAATGGGGCATATTGTTATTATTTATGTATCTGTAACTCATGGCAGCCAATATAACAAAACCAACAACCCAAACAACAACAACAAAGAACAAGTGCAAGGCAAACAAACTGTGAGGCAAGTGGAGAAAATAATTATAGAGAAGAGAAGTCCAGAGAGAATTGCCAAGATTCAAAATACTTGAACTCGTATCTGGTAATTGAAGAACATGAATGGAACCCAATGAGATACACTCATTCAGCCATTTTTAGCTGCATTTGCGAGATTCGCGAATACATTTGCATATTGCCGCACTTCGAATCTGTATCTGAGTGCAGACCTAAGAGTGGATGTATCTAATGTATGTATCTACTTTTATGCATCGATGAGATTTAATTACATTCCATCAGTTTTGCTGTTTCTGAGAGAGACACTCACTCGGCCATGTGTGAGTATTTGTATTCGCATGAGTGTGTATTCATGAATGACCACCGTTTGCCACTGCCAATTAAAGTTCGCCCCTCGGTATAACCAATGTTTACCCATTGAATTGGATGCCATTGATGCGAGTGGTGTGATGAGACCCAAGGCAGATTATGGGTTAAGATGAGACAAATGACTTAACTACGTTCTTAAGTCAATTTGAATCAAATAAGTGAGAAGATTTGTGCTGAAAATACAAACAAAAACCCTTCCGCTTCCACTTAACAACTTTCAATGACTTAATGCACTCACAATACGATCATCAGCTGGTTTGCAATCATTAAAGATGGAATGGCTATTTACATAAGTCTGCCAAAAACTGCAGCTTTAATCACGCGTATTTGTAGAGTCAATAACCCTTTGATGCATGCTTAAATTAGGGTCCAATTATAATCCGATTTTCTATAGTTCCTTATCGTTGCAGTTCTGATTATCGTGTACAACTTAATTTTCGACGGCAAATGTCTTCATTAAATGCTGGCAATGCTGGGTGGGTTCTGTGATTACCATTTGAGTGGTCACAAAACCCCCGAAACCCACCTATTGCAACTCTCTTTCTCTCTCGAGAGAGAAAAGCATTTGAGAAGTGCTATTAAAATGGTTTCAGGTGCCAAGCAGCTCAAATACTAATAATTAAAGGCAGTGCAGAAAGATGAATTGGGGTTTGGGAGCAGGTAACTAACTGCATGTAGCTGAGGCAAGAACAGGCGCTGATTAAAATCCAACAACAACAAGAGCAACAACAGAAACAACAGCAACAACAGCAACAACGACACGACAATTACAACAACAGCATGTTAACAATTATGCAAATTTGAGTGCATGTTACTGCGTCGAGTGGAAGGTGCAACTGGATAAAAGCAACAACAGCAATAATAACAACTACAACAACGCCGCTGATTGCATATAATCACGTCAAGTTTTCTTTATTTTTTATACTCGTATACAAGATTTTGTGGTCAGCATATTAAAATAAACTTAAACGCCATCTTCGAGACGCGCCTCAATTAGACGCTGCACGAGAGATCGTCAGGCGAGAACGAGGGACTTCTGCGAAACACCTCCCTGAGCTACAGACCCCTCCCTCAATTCCCACTCTGAGACCGAGTGCGATTCCGAGTCGGAACTTGAGTATTTGCATTTTGCATCTAGTTATAAAATGTTGTATCTTAAGTGAGCTCAGCGAAGCAAGAGCAACATAAGAAACAGCTAATCGGCATTAGACAAAGATATATAGATATAGATACAGATGTAGATGTAGATACAAATAAATGACAAATAGAGATGCAGATACATTTAAATATCGCATGCAATCTTGTGAAGTTGAGTGCATTTCTCTAATTGACAAGACAAAAACTGGCGACGTTCCAAACAATCATCAAAGATCTTTTTGCGCTTCATCATTCGCCCACAAATTGAAAGCTAAACGCATTGCATCTTTGAGATACTTTACCTGCAGACTATAAACTTACGAAATGTCAAATGCTTATTAGATGCCACAGACTTGCCCCTGCCACATTCCTCCCCGCGATTCCCCATGCCGTCAGCTACAAATTGTCAATTTAATAAATTTGTCAAGCGCGCCACAAAATTCTGGCGGTGGTCGAGGGAGGGACAATCGCAGCAGCCGCCCGACTGCACCCTAATTAGTGGCATTTTATTTATAAAAATTTAAGCAACAACAATTAAAAGCAATTTTTTGCATCTGGGTTGGGCTACCCAAGCGATGTCTACCCCTCAAGTGTATATTCCTGTTCTCCCAGCTCTTTCAATGATTTTGTAATTAATTTAATTACGGAATATCTTGCTAAAAACATTGTTTGATCAGTTGAGTATGCATAAGAAGGAAGAAATAGTGGAAGTGTTAACACAAATCTCTAATATGTAAAACGAGAAATTAAAGATATACAAAGATACATTTTAAATACGAATATATTTCATTACAAAGAAGTATATAATAGGTATATACAATTTTTTTCTGAATTGTAAGTGGAGGCTTAGTTCAAGTTCTAAAAGTCTTTAAAGTTTCATTATTTCAGTTATTATATTACAGCTGAATAGCCATTTGAAGTTTCGTTTTACTTGTGGTTTGGTCTGTTCAACCCGAAGGCCACATTGAGATGCAGGATGTTATACAAAATTAATAGTTCGTAAACGAGTTGAATGCCAGATATGTACAAGATATGGCAACGATGGCTGCAAGGCAGCAACAACAACACAAGCTACAACAACAAAAACAACAACTGCAGTCAACTACTTGGTGTCTTGCCGTGAGTCTGTTCTGAATCTGGCTCTGAGGTTGTGTCTGAGTGTTTTGCTGCTGTTTCTAGTGCCTGTCTCTTTCCCCAACTCTGTAAGTCTATGTGAGTGCGGCTTCTGCTCTTGTTGGACTCCATGCGGCATGCAACTTGCGAGCCACATGCAGCAACACCAGACCTCAGAGCCAAGAGAGGCTGCAACAGGCCCAGTTGCATTCGCTGGTCAATTACATTTTCATTAACTTGGGACACGACTTTTCAAATAGCTACATTTAATCATAATGATTGTTATTATTTTGGTGCTCTTTTCCCTGCCCCGATCCAACTACTTTCTAAGACCTTCCACTTTTTCCCTCATGGGTTCTTCATATAATAAAGGCCCCACCCGAAGAATGCAAAATTTTAGCGCAAGGTGCTGAAAGCCTAGTACGAACCTATGCATTAATTTTTCTGCAAAAGGTGTTGCATGTTGAGTTAACTGTTATTATAAAGAAAAACACTTATATAAGACATTTTTATACTCGTCATAGTTGCGTTATTCTTGATATTGTTAATGGGATCGCAACTAAAGCTGCCACTTCATTAAAATGTCGAATTATTATTAACAAAGCGTAACACTCTTGGCAACAGACAATAAGATACAGATACGTATGTATCTATGCACGCATATTGTAGATACGAATAGTCAGTCTTCTGAGTTTAGTTGGTTCTTGTCGCATCTGATTGTTCTTAATGAATTCTGGTCTCATTCATTCCTGCGGCTCGCAGAGCATGAAGTAAATTGTGTCGGATGTGAAACTCATCACTTTGCTTGAATTAAAATTCATTTGCTACGAATGCAGCACATTAGGGGTATTCATGAGCTGACAAATTATACAATATATGTGTGTGCGAGGTTTCATTCTATCTTGATGTTTGTCGGAAAATTGGATAATCACGAGCAAAGTTTAATACATCAATCAAATTTAATTCCAGAACTATAATATTTTATTTATTATACTGAAAGAGTTTAGGTATCTTAATGATATTACCTCTTTTCATTTAACTGTGCTCAATAAGAATTTTCTTTATATAATTCCGGATGATTTATTCTCTGTATTTTACTGCACTACCTTCATTCTCGAGAATTCTACCTAAATCTCGAGATTTATTTTTTTGTAGGTCAAATCTAGAGGCAATGTTCGGCTCATTTAATTTCACTTTGAAAAACATCACTCATCATATTGCCCAAATCAACTTGGCATCGACACTACATTTACATTCACATTAACATTCACCCAATCTTATATTCATCCTGTAAACTTAAGAATGCAAAGCTTTCTACAACAACAGCAGAAAAAGATGAATGATTACTCGAAGAGCATCCCTAGAATTGTTTACTTATAAGACTCCCAAAAACTTGTATGCTGATGCTGATGATGATGCCTTCAAGTGGCTGGCCACATTTTGGCCAAAGTTAATAAAAGTGCATAAAAAGCGAGAGACACTAACAATGGGGGCTGCCCCAAAAGATACAAAGAAAGAACGAAAGACAGAATGAGTAAAGGAAATACAGAAATAAAGAAACAAAGACATCAACAATGGCGCCACTAATGACTGATGATGTGCCAGTGCTGATAGATGCAAATACAGCACAGATACAGATACAGATGCAGATGCAGATGCAGCTACAGGTATATGTGTATATAGGATATAGATACAGTTACAGATGCCCGCCTGTAGATAGATAAATACGCAAAGCTTTATTCTATGTGTACAGTTCATTAGATGATATACAAATGGTCTACTGAGAATCGACGGGTTGTCCGAATTCAAATATGAATTTAAAATCTGTGTTTATTTCGCTTTTGTTTAGAGACCAAACAGCACAAGCGGTGCAGTTAATATGCTTGTATCTTGCAGATACATTTCGATTGCTGCAGCTCCGTCTAGTCGATTGGCGGGGGAAATTAAATTGCGAATAAAGCAAAGTAATTGCGATTTGAATGGTGAAAAAGTGCGAGCCATAAATTCAACTGAATGTCACGCCAGCGTTGCATGCGAATTTATCAAATTCAGGCGCAAATTGGCGCACATCTGCAAATTGGCATTGCCCGGCTGCCAGTTGCCAGTTGCCAGTTTCCAGCTCCCGATTCCCTGGCCATACCCTTACTCCTTCACTCCGAATGATATCGTCGAGATACGCATAGAATATTAATCTCCAGGCGCATTAACTAAAATGAAATGACGCAATGAAGATAAACGCAAGCCGCACAGTGGGTTGTATAAATGAACTTGTAGATTACTTGACCAGCAGCTATTCTGTTATTCAAATATTAAAACTTACCTTACAACATCGTTAAAGATTTTAATGAAAATATCTGAAAAAAGGATTAACGATGATATATCCATTCTTTATAATCAAATTCTTTACTTTAATTTTATTTTATCTACATTTTAAAAATAGTTTAATCAATTTTTCACATTCTCGAGAATATGATTTTATAGAGGAGTGCCACAGAAAATGAAGCCAACCGAAAATCTCTCTAAAATGTATGGAGTTTTGGGAGATTTTCGTTTGGTTTCACTTTCTGTGACACCCCTGATAAATTTTTACTATACAAATTAAGATACAAGGATATTCTCTTAAAGAACGTGTAAGATTTTATTTAACATTTTATTGCTGCACATTCCACTGTGCATCAGTTACTTCTAAAAAAGTTTGCTGAAAAAAGTGGTTAAGAGAAAAATACCGACAGCAGCAACAGGCGGCACACGGGGAGTCAAGTCTTAGCCAGAATACGGCCAGTGTAAGCCAAGTGTGGCAAGCTAAGCGAAAACCATCACAAATCGCATACAATTCCAGATGAAATTGTGAATTATTAATGCAGGCGGCAAACTATTTGACTGAGTAGACAAACCCACGACTCGTTCCCCTTTCTCTTCCCCTCCTGCTCACTGCCCTTCCCTCTTTTTTTTTTTTTGCTACAAAATGTCAGTACGTGAGTTGCCGGTTCCCCTTCCCTCGTCTCGAACTTCTGTCCACCATTGAAAATTGAGTTACACGCGTGGCCTCCAGTCGTTCATGTATGTGTGTGTGTGTGTGTGTGAGTGTATATCAGCCCCCGCTTGAATATGGCAACATGTATCTGACAGATACTTTTACAGGTATTTGTATCTGGCAGTGGTACGTGCAGCACGGGCTTACATTTTGCAGATTAAAACTACAAGCACACAGACACACACACACACACACATAGTGTACACTGTACACCTCAAGCCAATTCGATTTAAATGTCTGGCATTTCCACTTTGCTTTTCCGGACTATGTTTTCCTGTGTCTTTTGCTTGTTTTCTCCAATGTACTCAATGCAGTGAATTAGCCAAGGCATGCATATGAAAAGCTAGGTTTGTTATTGCCGTTCTTGCTGTTTATGGTGTGTTAAACGAGCCCGAGTTCAGGGGGTCAAAAGCTAAAACTCTGCAATGAAGACATGCCACGAGGCCATGCCACAAATAAAAACTAAGCCGCCAAACCATAAGCGAAACAAAGCACACCAGCAAGTATTTGAGTGTGTGTGGACTATACTTGATCCTGTTTGTATGTGTGTGTGTGTTTGTTGTGTGTGTGTCTGGGTCTGGCCGCAAAATGACAGCGCCAATGCAATGGCAACAATTGCAATTTGTTCACAGCCTGCCCCTGGGGCAAAAGCAGAGCAGCTCCAACTGTGGCACTGTGGTCTACAGGGTACAGGGCACAGGGTACCGTGTACAGTGGGACGCATTTGACTTACTTTACTTTCAATTTTTGCCTCTTTCGCTCATTCGCTGCACTTCGCGCTTCATTAAAAGGCGGGCGGATGCAACCAGTAAAAAGCACCAGCTATCCTACCTCCTTCCCCCTCTTCCTTTTCACCCCTTGCACAGTCCTTGTCCCTTACCCTTGCCTGACGACAACAAATTTGCAGATCGGCAACAAAACGAAGCGATGCGAGCAAAAAGTCGAAATTAAAAGATTTTTAAAGACACCTTTGAAGCAAGTTTAAAACTTGTTCCGCGCTTGACTTCACCATCTTCATCTTCATCTTCATCATCGCAACCGCAACCACAGCCACAGCCACAGCCTCAACCGCAGTCCCAGTCGCAGCCCCAGCCTCAGTTGTTAGTGTATTTCACCAAGTTTGGTTGTTGTAGTTGTTGTTTTTGTTTTGGCTTCAAGCTGTCCGCCATGTTGAATACTTTTGTTTTTAAGAAATAAAAAGTCGCTGCAAAGTTTTTTAGTTAATTTCGATTGCGCTGTTGTTGGCTCCCAAACAATTCTCTAAATGTATCCACAGCTCAAATATCTATATTTAAATTCGAGTGGGTTGAGCACAATCAGAAACGAAAAAACCGGTAGCCATTCAGCAGACTTTATTTCAAAAGCAAGATTAACATAATAAATACTGGCAAAGCTTTACATACTTTAAATGCAAATCAATCAGCTTAAAATCTTTTATCTTATAAAATAATGTTAGATAAAATTAAATGATAAACACACCTTAAATAAATTCTTATCTCTGAAATGCTACTACACTTCGTTAGCCGAACTATTAATTCGGCTTTTGCCACATGGTGTGTCAACAGCAGAGTGGCGCAGTGGAAGCGTGCTGGGCCCATAACCCAGAGGTCCGAGGATCGAAACCTTGCTCTGCTATAGACTTCGATATTTGTAACTATCATTTTTTTTTCGCTTTTTTTAATTTAACACATAATTTTATTTAGTTGGTCAAACAATTAAATATTATTAAGTTAATAGTTGTGCTGTTATTTTAGCTATGAAAATTAAATAAAGCATTAATACTTCGGAATATATATTTGAAACATATTACATTCTTGCCATTAGGTTCGAATAGTGTCAATTAGCCAATAGATATTAAAACAAATCAAACTAATAATTTATTCATATTATTTAAAAAAATTTCCTTCCTTCCAGTTAAGTTGTCATAATTGAGCCGTTGATAGGCCAATCATAAGAGTATTAAAACTGGTTTCTTTAAATACCCATTCACATTTCTTGCTGTCAACACATACAATTAGGTAAGAGAAATGAGATTTTGTTGGGCTAGGCCAAGTTTAATTGGCCAAGATTAGATGACGCCGTGGTCATTTACGCAATATATTTTCATTGGTAAGAAAAATAATTGCATTTAAATGCATCATCAGAATCATATTAAATGGGAAATTAAAGTCCATCGTTCGGAAGCAAATTGGTCGGGAGCTGTGGTTGAAACTGTCTTTGATTGATCGCAAATGAATTGATTGTGGCTGCGAAGAAGAGATTGAGGTGTATTTGCAAGATACATAATTGAAGCTAACGCCATTGCGGAACAGTAGCCATCAGTTATCTGTGAGTGTGAGTGTATGTGTGTATGCATTAATAAAGAATTCATCACAATTACAACAATTGCCACAGGATGCAATTTACAAAGGAATTTATTAATGGAAAGTCAATGAATTCTTTTTAAAATTCTGTTTCGTGCCTTTGATTGATTGCACGCTGTCTGGACGGAGCACTCGTTTTCATACTTTTCTTATTTTTTGTGCTCACTTTTTTGTCCTAAACATGGCGCAGCAGCGCCAGTCAAAGACCCCAGCACTTAATCATGGACATGGCGAAAAATAAGTCCAGAAGCCACTCAGACCCAGACGCAGGCGGCGTTCATTCAACTGCAGACGACAGGACACTCATTAAAAATGGGTGCACAGGTACTATCGAACGGTGGGCCAGACCGGACCAGATCAGACCAGACCAGACCAGACAAGACGAGACGAGACGACTGTTTAACCGCTCTTTACATGGCAGTGGCTACCAGACACAACCACCGGGACGGGGTTGCTCAGTTGCACCAAGTAGAGGGGCAATAACTGGTTTTACTGGCGCGTCAGCTAATTTATGTGCGCATGCGCGCCGCTCTCGCTCCCTACTCGGGAGCCCCATAATTAACTGAGGTAGTCATTTTGAATTCGAACATGCACACAAATACTCTCACACACACAGCCAGAGATACACACACTCACACAGAGACAGCATCAGCAACAACAACAAGCAAGAGAAACAATCAGCGAACGCGCTTCTGAGAGGTCCTCTCCTTAAATCAAAGATAAACGATAATTATCTGCGCGAAAATGCGCGCATAAATAATTTGCAAGAAGCCACATTAAAATTGTATCTAAAAGATACGCATCGCTTGATAAGGCCAGCACATCAAGCCAGCTCTGACCATGTCCAACAACAGTTCGTTTGGGTTCGTTCTGCTCCGAGCTTCGGTCCGTAAGAATAACGATTACAAGAGTTTAAAAACAAACTTTCTGTAGCAATCGTTGGGAAGAAGTCTGCGACTCGCCATTAAAAATTAAAAGCTCATTAATTAAGCAGATAATTCATTTATTATATTTTCAACACAATGCCAAAAAAGGAGCAATAATTTGTTATCCGGCTCATTATGTGACCTGGGTTGTTGGCCCAGGATGTTCAGCTGAGATGGCAACTGTTTCGAATCGAAAACAATTATTGCTGCTGCTCCCACAAATTTGAATCGCTTGGGGTGGTTTCTGTTTAGACTAGTTTCGCTTTTCGAACGACTCTCGAGGGGTGTGAGCCATCCCCGCCACGTGTCTCCTGGGGGGTTGTCGCCTGCTTAATCCCCCAAAAAGCACTTAACTTTCAAGTGGCAAATCAACCTGTTGATTTTAACGTTGGGAATTGATTTAAAAGTGTTGCATGTAGAGTGAATAATCACTAGGTATTAAAGTAAAGAAAGCTCACTATATTAAATTGCAGACATTTGAATGAGCTCCTGCAATGTCAGGGTTTTCTTAATATATTTATAATTACAATAATAAATAGATTACAAATTATTTTTGTACAAATCTTTGATTAAAAAACATACAGAATAACACCACTATAAGCCAAAGTAACCATCACTTAATAGTTAGTTAGTTTAGAACTACAATCAAAACATAAATATAATAATAAAACCACAGCTGAACCCATATGATTAAAGCTTAAATAACACCACAAATAACTGAGTTGCTTTCTAAAAATTAAAGTCCAGAAGTAATGGCATCCGAACTGAGCTGAATGCAGCATCTCAGCGAATGGTCCTGATGGCATTTGGGCCAAGTGTTTGTATGTGTTTGTGAACCGGAAACCATATGCTGCCGATTGGCTGGATGGGGATTTTCGAGGGTTCAGATCGTTTAATTTGCTGTTGGCATCAGCTGTTCGCACTGGGCGAAAAGTTTGGAGCACATGATGTCATTTCAGTTGAATGGCTTTTGGAAAAAATAAGAAACACAAAAAAATAATAAAAAGAAATACATGCAAAAGCTAAAGCAACTATTGTTAATGTTTTTGCTGTTGTGTTTTGTTGTTGTTGTTGTTGTTGTTGTTGTAGCTGACGAAACTGAATGTGTTCGTGTTGACAACGAACACGGAATATAAATTGAGAAATGCTTTAAAGCGAAATAATCAATTTACTTCTTGACATAATTTCCATTTTTCACGAAACCAAAGGCAGCCACGCGAACGAGAGAAAATGCCAAGAAGACGCAGTCAAACAACCACAACAACACCAAAAACAACACGGACAACAAAGTAGAAAAAGCCACGCACAATTCGCACACAAAACAT
The DNA here is from genome assembly GCA_951394115.2 of Drosophila phalerata. Taxonomy (NCBI): domain Eukaryota; kingdom Metazoa; phylum Arthropoda; class Insecta; order Diptera; family Drosophilidae; genus Drosophila; species Drosophila phalerata. Next base: position 10,490,835 of record OX596005.2, read on the forward strand.
GGCCAAAAAGAGAGAACAATACATGTGCCTCAAATATTTGGTGGCAAGTAGGCAAATGTGGGTTGAGGCACAGCGGAGGCAGCTGCAAGGACCAAGTGTTGCAGCAATTGCTACCGTTTGTCCATTTTTTATGATGCCGCTGACCGTCTCTTTATTTGGGCTGTGATTAATGATAACCAACAGATACACAAACAGATACAGATACTTCGAATATACTATAGATACAGATGCTTCAGCCTGTCGTCTTGACAATTGAGGTTGTAACTACGATTTAATAGCACTTTAATGGTGTGTGAACAACGTACGCCACTAAAACGCGATAAACCCAAACACCTGTTGTAGTCATACAGTTTCTCTCTTTCTCTGTCTTGCATGTTCTAGGTCTCTCTCTTCATCTATCATTCGGCCCATCTATTTGTAGCTCGTGCTGCTGCAACACTTTCATTATCACAAATGTCACATCATTTGTCGCATTGCACAAAACTGCCCGCTCATCATTTATTACCAAAGGAATGCGATGACTCCCTTACACACACACGCACACACACACACACACACACACTTTCTATAATAGCGGGCATATTTGATTAATTTTCCTTTTCCGAAAGAAATTAACCCGCTGCACATGTCGACCTCAGCGGCCCCTTTGACGCGCCCTCGATCGCTGCCTCAAGATTTATCTCTTCCAGTATAGCTCGAGCATGGCCAATATGTTCCCGCTGCTCCCGCTAATGCTCCTGTTCCCATTGCTGTTCCTCTTTCAGTTACCAACTCCCTTTCCCCTTGTCAAGTTCTTTTTGTTGTCCGTTGTCTTTGTCGCCTTTGCGCAAGTCGCAATTTGATTTATTTATAGAGAATTGCTCAAATCAAAATTGTTTAAATTCATTATCACAGAGTATTCTTGTAAATATAAGAGAAGTTCTTAATCTTTTATAATATAAATTATGCATTCAAAATATGGTTTCCAACCGATTATATATGTTATACGCAAACATCATTTATGAAAGTTAAAATGGAAATTACAAAATAATTTTCAACAATTTTTTAAATAAATAAATTTATCTTTGACATTGAAATTTTCATTGGAAACCAATATATATATTTTATATTTGAATACATAAAAGAACAAAGATTAAGAAATTCTGTTAACATATCATTTCAAATATCATAACAAAAAGAATAAATGGTCATAATAAATGTAACAATAAAAATTACAAGTCTACAAATAATTGATAAATTCAACATTATGACCTACAATTATCCTTTGTTGATAACATTTTTTTTAAATATTATAACAACATTTCTAACACCACAAACATAATTTATAATTGCCCCTTTCCACTTGATGCCCCTGTGGATGCCACACTTCGTGTCTGCCGAGTGTTGTTGTTGTCTCTTATGAATAATGATCATTTGGTTGAATTTTGACACTGATAATGGTTTTTGGTAAACGACTCATTAGCTTGCCACTAAGCAGCGGCAGCGGCAGTTGTGGATCTTGTGGATCTTGTGGCCACTGACCACTTGCCACTTGTGATCTTGCGCAATCGGAAGTGCGTTGATTTATGAAGTTTTAGTTGGGATCTCGAGCGTTATACTAGTTTCAGGTTTGTTGTGCTCCTGTTGTTTGTTGCTGTTGTTACGGCGAAATGCTACAACAACCACAGAAAGAGCAAGAAGTTCGCTTACAACGCTGTTTATTCTGCCTCTTTCTGCCGCGATAAGATCAGGCAGTTGCAAGATGAAGCGTCCGTTCGCTTGACGCTCCACTGTGCTCCGGTGAGTTTCATGCCGCACACGTTGTGCGGCTGATTACGATGACGATGTTCACTTTTATTTTATGTTTTTCTTCACTTTTTTGTATTTATTTTTTCACTTCAACCTTGTCTTCCAGTGGGGCAGACGCCGGCGGTTGACAAATGACCACTACAAGTGTTTGTGACAAGCCGCAAGCGTTTTTATTTTATTTATTTCTATTTGCGCCTCTCAAAGAAGATGCATAAAAAGCAGAAGAAGAAGAAGAAGAAGAAGCGGGAGAAAAAAACAATTAAACTTTGAACCGGATTGCAATGGCAACTCCGGCGTGCAGCTGACCTATGCCAAGGGTTTTAAGATTAACTTTGAACCTGCAGTTGTATGCTAATCTTGCGTCAATCACAACATGATCAGAGATGCGACTGCCCCCCCTCCCCGCTCTGGTATGCAAAATGCGGCGAACAATGGCAATTTGAATTGCAGAATTGTTGCAACGCTGACACTGAACATGCAACATGAGAGGTAAGGGGCAAGAGGGGGGAGATGGAGCAAGCACATACGAAGGATCACTCTGTGCCACTTAATAAATTCTGTTGCAGATTTTTGCATGCACCAAATTTCAAATATCCAACTGATATGTTAAGCGACTGTCAGCGTTTGACTTTGACGTCATCTTACATGAAAATGAAATGCAAAAGATCAAAACAAAAGAGCAAACAAACAAAACGCAAGCACATTCCTCATGCTGAAAGTATTTAAAATATAAACACGTCCCTCCATCTCTTTTTATCTGCTTCTATCTCGTTCTATCTCTTTCAATATATATGCAAAATCCAATATGTCTATATAGTATTTCTGCCTAGACAACGAAATGGGCACAAAGTTGTAAAACACTTCGAATGTTCGCTCATTGGCGCTGTCAAGAGCCGACATGCCCCATGCCCCATGCCCATGCCGATGCTTATGCCCCATCCCTAGGCCCCATTCCCATACATACACCCATACCAATGCCCGACGATAAGTGATATGACATGCCAGGTGCCACTGCCAGTTGAAGTGGTAGTGTTAGTGGCAGTGCCAGTTCCTCAGCCCTGTCAACTTATGGGGCTTTGGTGCCTGGCCATGACGACAAGCGACAACGATGCGATACTTATGTAGTTATATAGTTAGTACCAATTCCATTCACATCCCCTTTCCCATTCCCATTCCCAGTCGTAGTCGCTATCTGAATCCCATTCCCAGTACTCAAAACACAGCCACAGTGTTGACAAGTCTTTAAGCCCTCAACGGGTTGCTGGGACATCGAATCAGTTCAGTTTCGTTTGCTTCTTACAGATTACGATGTGTGCTCTGATCTTTAGCTGGAAATATATATATAATACCAGGGCTGCAATATTGACATTTCAAACTATCTATCAAAATCATAAATATGTTATGTACATAGAAACATTTAACTACAAATTTTTATAAGATATCATTATATATCTTATCATAATGTTAATAAGCATAATCCTTATTTTATATAATTCGAGTGTATTTCATGTTGAAATTGTGAAATATTTTCCCACTAAACCCCATGAGATACTCAACCTGCCGGCAATCCCCCAGATACTTTAGCTACAAGCACGCATTCTCCCAGATACTTTTTCTGCATGATTCTTGTTGCCGGCTGCGGTTGCGGCAGCTGTATATATGTGTGTACGTGTGTGTGTGTGTGTGTGTGAGTGTCACATGTGTAAACAAATTGCAACATCTTATGACAGCAGAATTTGACAATTGTAAATGGTCGGCGGCAACGAACAAGAGCTGTTGCCCCGCCTGCCCCATCAGCGACCCTAGGCGCTGTCTGTTGCAACTTGCAAGCTTACATATCGTACTCGTAAAAACATGAAATGTCCGCCAACTGGCCTGCAACAATTCGTATTGATTTGCCACAGAACGGGGCAAGGTCAGGTGCATTAACAATAAGTGCAACCTGACGCCTGCGTCTGCACTTCATACATCAAATCGCTGCTGAATGTTGCATGAACCTCAACATTTTGGATGTCTGGCAGTCTGCAAACTTTGACCGACAGCTTGGACTTGGGTTGTCCAATCTAATGGCATGCGAGAGATATTAGATTCACAATCAAATTTGATAGTTGAAAAGCTGACTGACAGCGCTGCTAACCGACCGAAATGGGTCAGGACTTGAGTTTAAGGATTACGGCAAAGGCATTTCAACTTGCCACTACAACTATATTCCATCTCTCTCTCTCGCTCGCTCACAGCCACATGAGTGATGGAGCTGATGTCGTTGTCTGGTTACTGTCTGCTCGCTGTTTACGTGGTCATTAGTTTAAACCCCTTCAGGATGGCCAATGGCACCCAGTGGTTCCGACTGCTTCCCACTACGCGGCAAGAACAGAGCGCAAAAGTGCTTTTGATGTCGCACACATGTGTGTGTGTGAGTGTGCGAGTGTGTGGGTGTGTCTGTGTGTATTTTGGTAAGCGGCGCTTCGGCATTTGCCACAGCCAAATTCACTTTAATTAAATGAGTGGTAATTAATTTCAACTTTAATCAGAAATTCCATTTAGATTTCCTTCTGATTGATGTGACCCGACATCTTCCGACAACGTCACGGCGACCACCAAAAATAAACTATTGTGTTCCGCATCCTCAGAGAAAAAGAGAAATACAGAGAGAAAGAACGAGAAGTCACGCAAACTTTTTTTTTATGTTTAAATTTAAAATAGATACAATACCACAAGAAATATCAGTCATTCGAAATAGCCAAATATTCTTAATGTCATTTGAAATTTTCTGTATTAAATGATAGTAAGAATTACAATCAAAAAAAGTACAAAAATACATAAATATATAAAATTATGAAGAACATTGTGCTGCAATGAGCAAAATTTGATTTTGGAGATTTTTGTCTTTTAAATGAAATTGAGTGTAAATTTAAAAAAATTTAAACTAAGGAAATTAATTCAATATCTTTCCTCTGCCGCATGCCTCATGCAGATGCATCTACAGATACAAACTTATTTCAACATAAATGAGAACTGCCGCTGAAACTTTGTAGAGCCAATTGCCGTTTAGCAATGGGCCATGACCCATATAAGCTCAGTGGTGCGCTGCGAAATGTGGTGGATGAGGGGCCAAAAAAGAACATTTGTCGGTTTTCCCAAAGTGCCGACAGCAGAGGTCCTCAGTTGGCCTGTCTATCACATTGACTGACTGCCACACATTTTATCTACAGTCTCTGCGTGCGTGTGTGTGTGTGTGTGTGTGTGTGGCATTGTCTCAACCTCTTTGTAGCTGAAAACCGGGCGGGCCAATTGACTTGGCCATAATAACACGCCACGGTAAATGGCTTTTAAAAGTCTACTTTGCCACAACCCGCCCCCTCATTACGAACAACGCGCTTTGAACGCCCTCGCGAAAGTCCAAAGATGACAAAAGTTAACCGTCGTTGGGGGTGGACAACAGGGAGCGGGGTCTGGGTAGTGGGGAGCGGGCAGCGTGGCACGTGGAAGGGGAAATTGTCATTATCTTTGGTCGAGCGTTGTGGGAGGAAGACAGCCAAGACAGCGGAGAGACCTCAACCGACAGCTGTCTAGAGTGATACTTCACCTAGTACGTCTATATGCTATTCCTTGTTGTTGATTTTCGTTTTTTATTATTATTTTTCATTTTTTTTGGCGCACAACAATAGGAATCTTTTTTGGCCTAAACTCAAATTGCAGTTTGACACGTCATATTTATGAAATGCGCAACGTTGCAGAAAAGTAGAAAATAAACAAGAAAATAAACTCGCCTGGTATATAGGAAATCAACTTAACGGTGCTTTGTCCACTTGAGTGTTTGACGATTGCCTAGAAACGCCTTCTAGTTATCAAATATAAGCATGAACTAACTCATCAGTCTAAAAGTTAGAAAATCTTTGAAGAACATTTTGATTTATCATAAACTTTGTTTATTATTACAGAAATTGACAACCAACATCTTGTTAATCGCGGAAAAAAATTAACACTGAACAGCAGCATTCATAGAACTTATGCACTTGATTTTTTCCCATTAAAGCTTTTATATATTTTTATAGAATCTTTCACAAAAATTGTGAATTTGAAGCTATCATGTTCCTTTAAATATTATTGTGCCTACTCAATATATATATATATATCTTTGACAAACTTCTTGGCAAAGTTTCTTAATTTAGATTGTTTTCTTAATTGTTTCATTAAATAATGATTAATTCTCTATTATTGACTATTACAGGTACTGTGAATGCCAATGGCGAGACGAAACGACAACGGACCTCATACACCCGCTATCAGACACTGGAGCTGGAGAAGGAGTTCCACTTCAATCGCTACCTGACGCGACGACGACGCATCGAGATCGCGCACGCGCTTTGTTTGACGGAGCGACAGATCAAGATCTGGTTCCAGAATCGGCGCATGAAGTGGAAGAAGGAGCACAAGATGGCGTCGATGAACATTGTGCCCTATCATATGGGACCGTATGGTCACCCTTATCACCAGTTCGATATCCATCCGTCACAGTTCGCGCATCTGAGCGCATAGGACGCGTGGCACTTTTCGGGTACTGGTTAGAGACTCAATCAGTTGTATCAGGAACCATATCAGGCGGCGGCAGCGGCGAGCGTGGCCGGCGGCTATCAGTCACAGGGCTCTCAGGACGCCACCTCGGCGGCCTCTGCTGGTCTGCTGGGCACTGGCAGCGGCGGCGGCGGAGCTGGCAGCAATATTGGCGCCGGCAACGGTCCCAACTCGTTGTTCAGCTCCGCTGCGGCGGTGGCCAATGTCAGCAATTCTAATGCCGATTGCATTAAATATCCGCAAGAGTTCTGATCTCAGGTTTTCATCAGGCAGCAGCATCAGCACCAACAACAACCACAGCCCGATCACCAGCTGGACTCGGAATATGAGCCTGAGCCCAAACTCGAGCCGGGACCAGAACCGGAACCGGAACCAGAGTTGGAGCTAGAGCTTGGGCTGCAGCTGGAACTGGAGTACAAAGCGGATATTGTGGGCTGCAATTTGTTCTGCTGCTGAGCCAGTGCCAGTGTCAGTGTTAGTGCCTGTGCCTGTGCCTCATTGCCACTGCCTTGCTCCGCATCTGCATCTGGATCTGCATCCCCATACGCAATCGCATCCGCCGCCGCCGTCGATAAACTAACATCAAAGATGATGCTTCTTGTTTGCAACTGATTCGTGTTAAGCTGAGAAACGAGCCGTTGCTGGAGCTCGGCTCGTTTGGGTTTATGATACTGGAGGTGAAACGTGTCTGTTCTCCCAGAGCCATCCTGAACATACCAACCAACCAACCAACCAACCAAACACACACACATCCAAACACACACGTACACACTCATATATCACACACAACAAGCCGCACTCGGACATGGAATTAAACATTTCCTATGTACTTATTTATACTTCAGTACAATCGAAGTTGTTGCCGTTGGACGTCCAGTATGATAAACCTCTTTCTCTAAGCAGTATTCGAAAAGCTATTAGATCTAAGTATAGCATAAATTTTAGTCCTAAGCAGCACAGATAAAAAAAAACCATTATATAATATTTGCAATAATTTCAAAGTGATTTCTACTAAAATTAGTTCTCGTTTTATACTTACTTAATTCTAACATTTATGTACCCCAGGAACATTTGTATCCTCTGAAATGTGTACTTAAAATGCAACCTATCATATTTCGCTATAACTATCCATATATGGCTTTGTTTATTTTGTATATAGCAGAGCGCCCCAGTTTAGATGGCGTCTTATTATGTTTGTGTTTCTCATTTTTATGAAATTTTGAACCGAAATGTTCTGTTTGATTTGTGTTGTTGAAAGTGCTTTAGCAGCTTTTGCAAATGCTTTACTAATTTTATCAAAAACATTTGAATACTATTTTATCTGTAATTGAATTATTTACACCCAATGAAGAACAAATTCGGAAAACAAACAGGGAATTTGGCAAGCGATCGTAATTTCGTAATTGCGAATTTTTAGAATAATTTCAATAGCAAAAAAAAGTCTGCTATCTCCCTCTTTATCCCTTTATTTATCTCTATCTCTATTATTTCAAGTCATATTAAAGCTTTCATCTCTGTAAATTGATATACAAAATCCTTTAAATAGCATAAGCGAAATTTTTGAGTAATGCGCAAGTTGTTAAATCCTAAAACTTTAAAATTATACTTATATGTAATGTAATTATTTATGCTGTACTATTCGCTAAGCTAAGGTTAGTGCATTCTAGAACCTAACGGTAGTCTTTGTGAACCTAGTTTGTAAGCCTAAATTATATGTATCGAATTAGCAAGACAAATTTTAGTAAAAAGTAAAATAAAATAATATAATTAAAAAAATATAATAAAACCAGCACAATGAACGGAACGAAAAATCAATAACAGAGGAAATCTTAAGCTGCAAATACTTAGCACAAATTAATTAATTGTTTTTGTATGTTTAGTTTATGTTTTTGTTTGCAATTTGTCCAAACTTGATTTTCAAAGTATTGGATTGTGTGACAGCACAGTGAGCGCAAAAAGTTTAACTGCATTCCATGTAAAAATAATTTACGGAAATAATTTTTAATAAAATCCGTATTAATGTAATAATATGGGTTTGTGAAATGAATCTATCAACTATTCAACCACAAAAAATTACAAATATAAATAAATCAAATCAAACAAAACATATGTAAACATGTATGAATACGGCATAAAATAAAAACTATTTTAAAATGTATTATTATTATTTTCAACTTATTCAGCGTTTGCAGTGTAAATAAATTTTATGGGCCATTACTCTGATCCTGTATCATTCGATTTTATCAGATCTGTTCCAGAACGCTGGGAAAGTATGTGCCCGGGTAGCTCAGTCGGTAGAGCATTGGACTTTTAATCCAAGGGTCCAGGGTTCAAGTCCCTGCTCGGGCGATACAATTTTTTTTTTCATATAATCTTAAATAGACTTTCCCTTTGCATCAAAACCTTTTTTCTTAATTACTACTTAATAACTAAGTGAGGAATTAATTTTTTTTTATAATGGTTTAAGTATTAAAAATACATATATGCCAAGATTGTGGGAAATTATGCAATGAAAGCAGTTTAGTTGGGCAATTCTAAAAATAAACAAAGCAGTTTAAAAGCAGAACACTGCTTGTCGATAAAGCAGCGTAACAAAATATACAATAAGTTCGACGTTTGGATACGACAATTTCGACTGGAAGGTTGGCAGCTTCTGTAATCACGCTTCTGTGAGGTCTGATTGTGGGATGACCTGAGGCTGGGGTTAACTGTGTAGTGGACCAGCCATGTTGACGGAACGTCCGCACTAAGCTTGCCATCAATATGGGTGCCGCGGAGGAGTCCACGGCATTCAGGTTGGCTAAGGAGGGATGAACCGGGCCAGGGGTGAAAACCAGCAGCCAAGAGTTCCCGTGGTAGGCAGTAGTGGGATAGCGTACCGGAGTGGACTGCCATTATCAGCCTTGCCAATTGTTGGACCACAATCTTTTGCAAAAAAGCAACCCAGTTTTTAGATAACAATCTGCTCCCGTAGGCAACAGTGGAATAGCGTTGTGAGAAACATATTTGTTTCTCACAAAATACATGTTCTTATCTCAACAACAACGGGTTGACCCACGATTTGAACCCCCTTCAGCGACGCCCCTGGAACACGTCACCGTTATGGCGACGGTTTGAACCCCCTCAGCGACGCCTCTGGAAACATGTCACCGTTATAGCGACGCTCGCGACAGATGTGCCGTTAGTTTTCGGCTCACAAACAACTGACTGGTGAACGCATGTGCCGTTAGTTTTCGACTCACAAACAATTGACTGGTGAGTGCATGTGCCGTTAGTTTCGGCTCGCAAATGATTGACTGGTGAGTGCATGTGCCGTTAGTTTTCGGCTCACAAACTATAAAAGGGCATGCAGTCACGGATGCGAGTCAGTCTTTTGAGAAGTAGTGAACTTCGAAGGTAGAGATCCTCGCGTCTGTCAGGACCTAGCTAGAATATCCTCGCGTTGCCAGGATCACCAGTCACTCGTCCTCGCGTCTGTCAGGACCTAGTTTAGATATCCTAGTATTATCAGCCAATTGTCCTCGCGTCTGTCAGGACCTAGTTCAGATATCCTCGCGTTGCCAGGATCACCAGTCAATCGTCCTCGCGTCTGTCAGGACCTAGTTTAGATATCCTCGTATTGCCAGCCAATTGTCCTCGCGTCTGTCAGGACCTAGTTCAGATATCCTCGCGTTGCCAGGATCATCAGTCAATCGTCCTCGCGTCTGTCAGGACCTAGTTTAGATATCCTAGTATTATCAGCCAATTGTCCTCGCGCCTGTCAGGACCTAGTTCAGATATCCTCGCGTTGCCAGGATCACCAGTCAATCGTCCTCGCGTCTGTCAGGACCTAGTTTAGATATCCTCGTATTGCCAGCCAATTGTCCTCGCGTCTGTCAGGACCTAGTTCAGATATCCTCGCGTTGCCAGGATCATCAGTCAATCGTCCTCGCGTCTGTCAGGACCTAGTTTAGCTATCCTCGTATTGCCAGCCAATTGTCCTCGCGTCTGTCAGGACCTAGTTCAGTTTAGATATCCTCGCGTTGCCAGGATCACCAGCCAATTGTCCTCGCGTCTGTCAGGACCTAGTTCAGTTTAGATATCCTCGCGTTGCCAGGATCACCAGCCAATTGTCCTCGCGTCTGTCAGGACCTAGTTCAGTTTAGATATCCTCGCGTTGCCAGGATCACCAGCCAATTGTCCTCGCGTCTGTCAGGACCCCGTCAAGACATTCCGGAGTTGTACTACTAGGATTTCCCCCCCCCCAGAGCCGGCGGAACGACCACACTATAACCGACGACCAAGGATCGATTCGGCAGGACGACGACCAGACCAAGCAGGAGACACCAGCATAATCAATTCACATAACCATTTCTTGTACAATTAAGAGTCGGCATTGAAGTCGCAAATAAACCACAGCATTGAAATATTGAAAATATATCTGAGTTCTTATTTATTCGCAAGTGCTGCAAAATATAAATTTGTTGCACGAAACCCACAACGCCGACCGAGTTAGCCCGGTGAAGCTTTAAGGATCGTTACAACTGGCGCCCAAATTGCAGGGTCTTGCGAATAATAGAACAGATAGATTTCAAGATGGTACGAGCATGGGTTTACAACCTGAAAAAGGAAGAACTGCTGCAATATGGCACCGAGTTCGGGATCCTATTGACCGGAAATGTAGATGCGATGCGAAGGGACTTCGGCGAATGGGTCCAAACGCAAGAAGGACAGATGCCTCACGCCGTACGGCTAGATACATTGGCCAAGAAACACACCCGCGCATCTCCATTTAAGGAGACTACCACTACAAGGGAAAAGACAGAAAAAAACACATTGATGGCAGATTTGGAGAGCATGGATGTCGCTTCAATAAGCGCGGAAGCACAGCGACGGGAACAACAACAGAGACGAGAACACCAAGAATCGCAACGACAGAGCACATCGACCATGCACCACGATTACCGGCAATACACGGAAAGGAATCCAACACGGGATTATGCAGCAGTAGCCAAACAAGTGAGGGAATGGAGCTTCAAATTTGATGGCACCTCAAAGCCCTTAGAATTTCTGGAACAAGTGGAATGGTCAGCGGAAACCTATGGTTTAGAACTGGACCAGATCCCACGAGCAATGCCAGAACTCCTGAAAGGCACGGCTCTCAAATGGTACATAGCGAATAACGAGCACTGGAGGACCTGGACATCGTTCGCTATAAGCTTCCAGGAATATTTCTTGCCGAGAGACTACTTTTCAAAGCTGGCGGAGGAGGTCGCTCGGAGAAAGCAGGGCATGGATGAACCATTCAAGAAGTTCATGGTAGAGATGCAGACTTTGATGAGGCCTTTAAGGCTTTCAAAGGAAAGGGAACGGGAAAAGATATACAACAGCAGCCTCCCCGACTTCCGAGCATTCGCAAGACCATATCAGAACGGCAGTTTGATCGAGCTAATGCAACTAGCGGAAGAGTTTGAAGAGCTGGAGCGAGACAGGGAGAAATTACGGCAACAAACTCGTGTAAACCGTCCCAGACTAATGGCCATAGAAGACACCAGGCCAACAGAAACCAGAGGCCCATGTCCTCGTTGTACAGACAACGCAAGGACACAACCACAACCAACACCAAGAGCATTTACGGGACAGCCAACGCATATTCCAAACCCAACACAGGCATGTAGAAGATGTGGAAATGAAGGACATTGGGCAAGAGAATGTCAAAACCCGAGTCTTTTATTCTGTTGGATATGTGGACGAATAGGGGTTCGCACAGTTCAGTGTTGCCGACAGGGAAACGACAGACGGCATCCAGCGCTCAGGAGCGAGCGGATGCCGATAGAAGCGGCTCCACACAATTAATCGGCATGTTGAAGGACGAGGGCCAACGCCTGTCGGCAACAGTTCAAATCGGCAAAAACCTCTACAACGCTACCATCGACACGGGGGCAACGAGCAGTTTCATAAGCGAGCAGTTGTCAGTGACGTTGTGCGAAGAAGGATTTGAATTGGGAGCAACACGAAAACAGGTGCGATTGGCAGATGGCCGAACGGGTGTCGTGACGGAACAAGTGGAGGTGCAGATCAAACTAGGAAACAAAAAGGTGGAGATGCCGCTATTAGTCCTACCAGGAGTCATCGACGAATTGGTGCTGGGATGGGATTTTCTGTCTAATATAGGAACAATCTTTGAATGCGCCGGCATCGAAGTCAGAATCCCGACTCGTCGACAAAACACCAAAGGACGAGAGGAGAGACTCTCTGTGGTCACCACGGCACACGTACCAGAGCAAGTAACACAAGAACAAGTAACACAAGAGCAAGGAACACAAGAACAAGTAACACAAGAACAAGTAACACAGGAGCAAGCAACACATGAGCAAGTAACACAAGAACAAGTAACACAAGAAGAAGAACCAATCATGAAGGAGACACCGAGTATCAACAGGGAACGTGGCGAACCCTTACATCCAGATGCAGCTGTGGATGAATTTCTTCGGCATGAATTAGCCGCATTCTCGGTAATGAACGGCACATCTCCAATTACGGAACATCGAATTGTGATGAACGATGACCGACCGATCAAGCAACGGTATTTCCCGAAGAATCCAAGAATGCAGGAGGAGATCAACAAGCAGATCGACGAACTGCTCGCCAAAGGATGTATCGAGGCTTCTAACAGTCCACACAGCGCACCAATAGTGATGGTCAAGAAAAAGACGGGCAAATGGAGACTGTGTGTCGACTTCCGGCAATTAAACAGTCGATCGGTCAAGGACGCATATCCTTTACCCAGAGTACACCACATTTTGGATCAACTGAGGGAAGCTCACTACATAACGAGCCTCGATTTGAAAGACGGCTATTGGCAAATCCCAATGGAAAAATCAAGTCGACCATTGACCGCATTCACCGTCCCAGGCAGAGGATTATTCCATTGGAAAGTCATGCCATTCGGACTTCATTCAGCGCCGGCGACGTTCCAGCGTGCGTTGGATCGGGTGATTGGACCGGAAATGTTGCCCCATGCTTTCGCATATCTGGACGACATCATTGTCATGGGGAAAACGTTGGAGGACCACATGGCCAATTTAAAAGAGGTGTTTCGACGACTGCGGGCAGCAAACTTGAAGATCAACGTCGACAAGTGCGACTTCTTCAAAAAAGAATTAAAATATCTGGGTCACTTGGTAACCGACCATGGAATATCCACCGACCCGGATAAAGTGGCTGCAATTTCACAATTAAAACCACCCACGAATGTCAAGGAGCTGCGACAATATCTTGGAGTGGCATCTTGGTATAGGCGATTTGTTCCTGATTTTTCGAACACGGTACATCCCCTCAACGGATTATTGAAGAAAGGCGTTAAGTGGGTATGGAGCGAGCAGCATCAACAGGCGTTCGAGATGGTGAAGGAGAAGCTGACAAAGGCACCAGTCTTGGCGTGTCCCGATTTCAGCCGGCAATTCACATTGCAAACTGATGCTAGCAACTATGGATTAGGAGCCATACTCACGCAGGAATCCAGCGAGGGAGAGCGGGTGATCGCATATGCCAGTAGAACACTCCACGGCCCCGAGATTAACTATTCAGCAACAGAGAAAGAATGCTTGGCCATCGTCTGGGCAATTCAAAAGATGAGACCATACCTAGAGGGTTACCATTTCGCGGTCGTGACGGACCACATGGCGTTAAAATGGTTAAACTCGATCGACAGCCCCACCGGTCGTATCGCCAGATGGGCGTTCGAGTTACAGCAGTACGATTACGAAGTGGCTTATCGGAAAGGAAAGCTGAATGTAGTGGCAGACGCGCTATCCAGGCAACCACTGGAACAGGTGATCTGCGCACGAGTCGATACTCATAATGAAACAGCAAATATCGGCGGCACGGACTGCAAATGGGTACAGAAGATGCTACACAAGATTGGCAAAGACCCAAGAAAATTTCCAGACTACTTGGAGGAATCTGGTAATCTATATAGACACATCCCTCACCGAGCCGGGCATGAGGATGTGCCATCATGGAAACTATGCGTACCAACGATGAAGAGGCAACGGGTATTGCACGAAAACCACGACGCAGTGGCAGCAGGACACACAGGGACAAGGAAAACAATAGCTCGAGTGGCGGCACGATACTATTGGCCAGGGTTACATCGGGATGTCCGCAACTATGTACAACGGTGCGAGGTCTGTCAACGATACAAACCGAACCAGTTACAGGCAGCCGGCCAGATGCTAACCCAGATTCCAGCGGAACCATGGGCAACGGTGTGCGCAGATTTCGTAGGTCCGTTACCACGGTCAAAACACGGAAATACGACATTGTTAGTGTTTATAGACCGATTTTCGAAGTGGACCGAACTGATACCGTTGCGTAGTGCAACGGCGGCAGCACTACAGAAGGCGTTCAGGGAGAGAATACTGGCAAGATTTGGTGTACCAAAAGTCCTCATCACCGACAACGGCGCACAGTTTACGAGCAAGGCTTTCAAGGACTTCCTGCAGGATTTGGGTGTGAAACATCAATATACGGCACCATACACACCACAGGAAAATCCAACAGAACGAGCAAATCGCACCGTAAAAACGATGATAGCTCAATATGCGGGGACAAATCAACGGTGTTGGGATGAAGCATTGCCGGAGATCACCTTGGCAGTCAACACCAGTGTATCGGCATCGACAGGCTACACCCCTGCGTTTATAACACAGGGTCGAGAACCTCGATTGCCACAGGCATTGTACGATGAGGTAGCCATCGGCACTGGTCAAACATCCCAAGACCCCCGAGCAAACGCTGGAAAACTCAAGGAAATTTTCGAGATAGTACGCAGAAACCTGGAGAAAGTTGCACAGGACCAGGCCAGATACTACAATCTACGCAGGAGACCATGGAAACCCATCGTGGGAGAGCAGGTGTGGTTGAAGGAGCACCATCTGTCCAACGCAGCGGACGGATTCGCGGCAAAATTGGCACCCAGGTTTGGAGGACCATATCTGATCGTGGACTTCATATCACCGGTAATTTGTAAATTACAATCCCAGGTGGACAAGAAAGTACGAAGAGCACACGTGGGAGACCTGAAACCACACAATGCAGGTCAGAGTAGCAACTAAAATTTTTTTTTTTGTGGCAACCCTGCGATCAAAATTTTTTTTCACACGACGGGAACATGCACGAAGCACAAGGATTCGTTTAAAAAAAAAAAAAATTTTTTTTTTTTGGGTGACAACCCTACAACACCCAAATTTTTTTTCACACGACGGGAACATGCACGAAGCACAAGGATTCGTTTAAAAAAAAAAAAAAAATTTTTTTGGTGGCAACCCTACAACACCCAAATTTTTTTTTTTTCACACGACGGGAACAGGCACGAAGCACAAGGATTCGTTTTAAAAAAAAAAAAAAAAAAAAAAAATTTTTTTTTTTTGGTGGCAACCCTACCACACCAAAATTTTTTTTTTACACGATGGGCATATGCACGAAGCACAAGGATTTGGATAAAAAAAAAAAAATTTTTTTTTTTGGGTGGCAACCCTACCACACCCAAATTTTTTTTTACTCCCACCACACACGGCGAACACACCCGAACGGACAACAAAAAAAAAAAATATATACGAGGATTTTTTTTTTTTTTTTTTTTACATAAAAATAATTTTTTTTTTAATAATGGTGACAACTCTACCACGCCCACACAATTTTATTCCCGAAAAAGGAGGGGAATACATATATTTATATGAGCATATATAAATATATATAAAACCAGACAAACAAGTGAATTCAGCAACGGAACATAGGAATCGGCCCACTGTACACATGTGTCATGACGTCAGCAGACAGAGCAACTGCATTATGTTTGCCATTACCAATACAGCAAGAGACCGTCTGTCGTGGCGCTGTGCAGAGAGCAGCCGGTCAACCGAAATTGCAAACCGTAGGCCGCGGTTCGATTCCCCGCTCTGGCGGACAAATGCAATTTTTCTTTGATACATTTCGGCAGTGAAGTTGCCCTTTTTACCCCCTTCCACCGTTTATGACGTGTATACTTGCGCGGGCATTCACTTTCATTCGCTTCCCGAAGAAAGAGGGGAGTGTGAGAAACATATTTGTTTCTCACAAAATACATGTTCTTATCTCAACAACAACGGGTTGACCCACGATTTGAACCCCCTTCAGCGACGCCCCTGGAACACGTCACCGTTATGGCGACGGTTTGAACCCCCTCAGCGACGCCTCTGGAAACATGTCACCGTTATAGCGACGCTCGCGACAGATGTGCCGTTAGTTTTCGGCTCACAAACAACTGACTGGTGAACGCATGTGCCGTTAGTTTTCGACTCACAAACAATTGACTGGTGAGTGCATGTGCCGTTAGTTTCGGCTCGCAAATGATTGACTGGTGAGTGCATGTGCCGTTAGTTTTCGGCTCACAAACTATAAAAGGGCATGCAGTCACGGATGCGAGTCAGTCTTTTGAGAAGTAGTGAACTTCGAAGGTAGAGATCCTCGCGTCTGTCAGGACCTAGCTAGAATATCCTCGCGTTGCCAGGATCACCAGTCACTCGTCCTCGCGTCTGTCAGGACCTAGTTTAGATATCCTAGTATTATCAGCCAATTGTCCTCGCGTCTGTCAGGACCTAGTTCAGATATCCTCGCGTTGCCAGGATCACCAGTCAATCGTCCTCGCGTCTGTCAGGACCTAGTTTAGATATCCTCGTATTGCCAGCCAATTGTCCTCGCGTCTGTCAGGACCTAGTTCAGATATCCTCGCGTTGCCAGGATCATCAGTCAATCGTCCTCGCGTCTGTCAGGACCTAGTTTAGATATCCTAGTATTATCAGCCAATTGTCCTCGCGCCTGTCAGGACCTAGTTCAGATATCCTCGCGTTGCCAGGATCACCAGTCAATCGTCCTCGCGTCTGTCAGGACCTAGTTTAGATATCCTCGTATTGCCAGCCAATTGTCCTCGCGTCTGTCAGGACCTAGTTCAGATATCCTCGCGTTGCCAGGATCATCAGTCAATCGTCCTCGCGTCTGTCAGGACCTAGTTTAGCTATCCTCGTATTGCCAGCCAATTGTCCTCGCGTCTGTCAGGACCTAGTTCAGTTTAGATATCCTCGCGTTGCCAGGATCACCAGCCAATTGTCCTCGCGTCTGTCAGGACCTAGTTCAGTTTAGATATCCTCGCGTTGCCAGGATCACCAGCCAATTGTCCTCGCGTCTGTCAGGACCTAGTTCAGTTTAGATATCCTCGCGTTGCCAGGATCACCAGCCAATTGTCCTCGCGTCTGTCAGGACCCCGTCAAGACATTCCGGAGTTGTACTACTAGGATTTCCCCCCCCCAGAGCCGGCGGAACGACCACACTATAACCGACGACCAAGGATCGATTCGGCAGGACGACGACCAGACCAAGCAGGAGACACCAGCATAATCAATTCACATAACCATTTCTTGTACAATTAAGAGTCGGCATTGAAGTCGCAAATAAACCACAGCATTGAAATATTGAAAATATATCTGAGTTCTTATTTATTCGCAAGTGCTGCAAAATATAAATTTGTTGCACGAAACCCACAACGCCGACCGAGTTAGCCCGGTGAAGCTTTAAGGATCGTTACAGCGTGCCGGAGTGGACTGCCATGTCAATTGTTGGACCACCATGATCTTTTTTGAATGGAAAACCCGAATTTTTAAATAACATTCTAATTAAGTACGAAGTAAGAAAGAATAATTAAATTTTGTTTGTATTTTTTGCTTGCATTATATTTGATTTATTTACATTTTAAAATGTTTTCTGCATTTTTCACTTAGGCATTAGTAGGCATTGTCGTAATACTCGTAGTCTTCGAACTGCGCTTCACAAGAATCTTCGACTTGTACACAACAGAATGGCACTTTAATGTTAATGTATATAGAATTCCGCTTATATCTCCACGGCAATGGAACACATCGACCATCCTCCATTGTACACTGCGCTCCAAAAGCTAGACGCTTATTTATGTGATGTGGGGCAAAATCGTATAACACAGAAGCATCACAAATCCGGGACAACATAAATATTATAATTAGTAATCGCAAAGCGGTACGACCTCTCATTTTGATTACAATTTGACGACTGCAAACGTTAAAAAGATTTGTTTTAATTTATATATACAGTTTTTTTTTAAATCTTTTTATAATTCTTATAAGTATTGAAAGTCTTATCTCTCCACCGATTATAATATAATGGTTTGTTATACAAATCTCTCGCCTAATGCAATGCCGAATCAACTGAATATGAAAAATGTATTGTTGTCAGCCAAAGTGCAGACAATCCGCGCTGATCCTGCTGATGCGCCTTGAATAGGAACTCGACAACTTGTTAGGGTCAGTTGGACACGGATCGTGCAATAATTCGAACAGTTGTTTTTTTAAGCGATTTCTTTAAAGTCTCGGGAGCATACTAAAAGTGTTGAACTTGTGAATTCGCCTTGCAGAGTAAAAGTATGTTATGATATATATTTTATTAAAATGCCCTAAAGTAGGCAAAGATTTTAGCACGAGCTCTCCATTACACACTTGTATGTGCGCAATGACTTATATCTAAACCTTTTTAAAAACCGTGATAGTAATATTTGTTTTTTGTTACTTTTTATTTTAATGTCTGTGTAGTATGAAACTATCGCTGTGCGTAGACCACGTCAGCTGCGAAAAACGTTGATTGTACTGTAATTTTTGATTCAAGGAACACAAATTTTATTCTATATATAAAGAACTCTTTTGGACATATTTGATTTGATAAGATGACAAGAACAATTACTCAATATTCAAAGATTTTTTTAAATTTTAGGTTTGTAATACTATTTAACACTGTTAGTTAACAGTTACGACTTCAATCTTTAATTAAAGTGTGAATAAGTCGTTTTGAAAATGGTAGTCGTGTAATAAATAAATAAGTATAATCGTTTCTTATTAACTACGTTTTAAACCGCAATTATGAAACAGTGATGAAGTGTAAATTCGATTCAACACAATATTGTTATGCCAATGCATACTTCTTCAGTTTTCATTGTAACTCGGAGTAAAGCAAACCTATATGCTCATTCTTAGAAATATTAATTTATTGGTATTATACAGATACTTATAAAAATACATCGGATTTATTATTTATTTTTGTCGGAAAACAATTTGATTGCTGAAAATGTGGAATATAGGTTATTCTTTAATAATAATGAGCGTTATTATCCCTACAATAACTGCGGATATTTCCGGATGTATTTACTTTGATTCGGTCGATCTAAAGGGTAGCAAACCCTTTGAAAACGGATCTTATTTATATAAAGATATCTTAATACCGAAGGACAAAATTGGAGCCTACAATTATCGGATAACGCTCTCCGGATCGGTTAAACAGGTTACCAGCTACCCCAGGGGATGCATCTGTCAGGTGAAATCCTGTCTGCTTTTCTGTTGTGAGGCCGACATGATGATCCAAAACTTCGATGTGAATATAACTCTAAACAACGGTACAGAGGTGCAGATAAATGGGACTAAAGAATTCGTACGGCAAGCAAAGTTTGAAATATCGTGCGACCTACTTGCCGAAATTAGCACTGGTGAACAGGCTCAAGGTCATTGGAAACTTTTTGAGGTTTGATGAAAATTGACTATTGACTTAGCTTATAACTATAAAAATAATATTTGTTCAATTTGTTGTATCAAGAATGGTACACTGCTTAATCAGACCGACGGCGTCGAATTACATAAGAAGGATTATTGCCTGATGCCTCAAAAGGTTGTGAAAGTATATTACGAACAAGAAATACAAACAAAAACCAATCGTAAGTGACTTATTTTTTTTTTTAAATATTTATTTAATGTAGAGAATTAAGAAGCTATAAAATGAGTACTTCACTTTCAGTTGACCTAGCTAGTGGCATTAGAATTGTGTCAGTGTTTTGTATGACTATTACCATTGCTGTATATCTATACTTGCCCCAGTTTCATACAATCTACAGCAAGTGCTGCATATGTTACTTTATTTGCCTAACTATCAGCTTCCTGCTACTGTGGGCTGAATCACTATATCACGACGTTAGACCTAACCGAATAGTTTGCTATATGATAGGTAAGTCCAATCACATAATTCGTTGGATCAATACCAATTTAATATTTAAAATCCAGGTTACTGTGGATATTACACTGTTATGGCCGTATTCCTGTGGCTCTTAGTTATCAACTATAATTTGTGGAAAACATTTATTAATTATGGTATTATGTACAAGACCAGTATGCAAAGATATCATATCTTTGTCTGGAGTGCTGCTGCGGTATTGCTTGCGATCACAGGATCAGTTGAATATACGCTCCTAGTCATGGAAGAGTATTCATGGCAACCTGGCGTAAGTCTTTATTACTGTTGGATAAATAGTAAGTTTGATAATTTTAAAGGAATTATGAAAATAGCTAATGAAACTATTTTCAGCATCAGAAAATTGGTCTGCAATGATCTACTATTATGGCCCAATATTAGTTGTAATGCTTATCAACCTAGTACTCTCTATTATGTCAGCAAGGCACATATACGTGGAGAGCAAGAAAAACGAAAGAGACTTAAACCGTTCCGTTAACCAAAAGAATTTAACAAATCAAGCAGAGTATATTGATGATATAGTTTCTCTAATCATTGTTTGTTTATTGTATTAACGTTTTATTTTTAGATTCGGCATATTTTTCCGGTTGTTTGCTATTGCAGGCGTGATCTGGCTGTTTGAAATATTTGCCTATCTGGCTCAAAACAATATTAAAAGCATTACATTTGTTTTTGATATAGTTACATCGGCTCAGGGCATATTATTATTTTTTGTAACAATCTGGAAGAAGGACGTTTTAAAATCTCTCTATGAACGGTAATATTAATAATAATAAGCTCAACATGTTTATATTATTTCGTTTCTTTCTCTTAGAATGGAATCAAAAGGCAATAAGCCAAGTGAGCACATGCATACTTCTCCAACTGCTTACTAATTTACTTAGATAGTTTCTCGTTTAAACTAAGTTGTAAAATGTATTTTAAAATTATCTTTTTTTATACCCGTTACTTAAAAAATAATTAAAATTGTATGTTGTGTTTGCTGGGGGCATTCAGCAGCTCATTTTAATCACCAATAATGATACCTGATTACTACTTTTCTTATTCAGTAGGAAATTTTAAACAATCAAAAAGGTATCGATATCCAAAAAAATGTTCGTACAATGAATCACGTTAAAATCGCACAAAATCAATGATTCAAATTAAAAAACACTTTGATATAATTTATAAAAGATCAAGGAGTATGAAAATCTTGTAAACATGTAATTTTTTTTTTAACAAAAGTATACCGATGACGCCTGTTTGCGCTTATACTTTTCAAACGTAATTTCACTATATTATTAATTAAGATACCACTTTAAACTAACAGCTGAGCGCCCTCATGAAGAGAGCATAAGCTCTATCATTTTATTGCCATTGTATCACAAATAGAATCATTAACATAACCACAATTCAAAGTAGAAAATACTTTCTTGATTTTTAAGATATGTCCAAACTCAGCCAGTTTCAACGGCTAAGTACCTAATACAAGTAAAAATAATAACATTTATAGATTGTGTATTCGAGTGTGACTAAGAGCTTTCCAGTTAAAATAAATATAGAATAAAACCGCATAAGATTGTACAGTCAGATTGAAACAAGAATACGAGTACACCGCTATATAAGAAAGGGCAAAAGTCAAATTTCTTCAGTTTATATTAAAGCTTCGGGGAAAGCACACCTTTGTGCTCGTGCTTAAAAGTATTTTTTTAAAAACCTATAGAAATTGTTATTGAGTGTTATCGGATTACATTTATATTGATGAAAATGTGGATATCAGGCTGTTCTCTAATACTATTGAGCGTTATTATCCCTGCAATAACAGTGGATATTCCCGGGTGTGACTACTTTGATACAGTCGATCTAAGCAATAGCGAACGATTGGAAAACGGATCTTATCTATATAAAGATACTTTATTACCCAGTGACAAAGTTGGAACTTACAAATATCAGAAATCGATCTACGATGCTGATATACAGGTTGACAGCTACCCGAGAGGATGCCTCTGTCAGTTGAAGTCCTGTGTGCTTTTCTGCTGTGAACCACACAAAATGATCCGCAACTTATTCGTAAACATAACTCTTAATAACGGAACAGAGGTACGGGTAGATGTAAATGAATTCGCAGTGCAAGTAAAGTTCAGTATATCATGCGACCTACTTGCGACAAATGACACTGATGGAAAGGCTGAAGATATATGGAAGCTTTATGAGGTTCGATGCAAATGGACTATTGATTGATAGCTTACATAATAATATTTGTTTTATTAAGAATGGAACACTGGATTCTGAAAACGGCATGCTATGGAAGAAAGATTACTGCCTGATTCCAAAAAAGGGCTCGAATGACACCTACGTGCTTGAACCCCACAGATTTATACCTATAAAAACTAATGCAATTGAAGATCAAGCAGATCAAAAACAAGCAACTCGTAAGAAACGCAGCTCATAACTTAATTTAAATGCTAAAAATATATGCTACAATATGAGTATTTTACTTCCAGTTAATCTCGAGAGTGCTATTAGAGTTGTATCAGTCTTTTGTATGGTTATTACCATTGCTGTGTATCTATACTTACCCCAGTTTCAAACAGTATACAACAAGTGCTGTCTATGGAACTTTATTTGTCTAACTATAAGCTTCCTGTTACTGTGGGGTGAATCACTATATCGAAATACATCAACAAATCCTAATAAAATAGTTTGCTATTTGATAGGTAAGCCCAATTGCATAATTCGATGGATCAATACAATCTTTTAATTCCAAAAACAGGTTACTGTGGGTATTACACTGTTCTGGCACTATTTCTGTGGCTCTTAGTTATTAACTATAATTTGTGGAAAACTTTGAAAGCTTATGGTACCAACAATACCAGTATGCAAAGGTATCATATCTTTGTCTGGAGTACTACTGCAGTTTTGCTTGCGATCACAGGATCAGTGGAATATATATTCGAAGCCATGTATAAATATCAATATGAAATGTGGCAACCTGGTGTCGCTAATAACACCTGCTGGATCAATAGTAATTTCGATAAAATAAAATTAAACTATGAAAATTTCAAATGAAATTAATTTCAGCATCAGAAAATTGGTCTGCAATGATCTACTTTTATGGCCCAATATTGGTTGTAATGCTTATCAACCTAACGCTCTCTATTAGGTCAATGAGACACATATACGTTGAGAGCAAGAAGAACGAAAGAGACTTGAGCAGTTCCGAGATTCAAGAGAATTTAAAAAATCAAGCAAAGTATATTTTGGACTAAATTTCTCTAATGATTGTGTTCATCTTTATGCTTTATTTTCAGATTCGCCACGTTTTACCGGTTGTTTGCTATTACAGGCGTGATCTACCTGCTTGAAATTTTTGCCTATCTATTTCGAGACATTGCAACCATTCAAACTATTTTTAATAATATTATATTGTCACAGGGCATTGTATTATTTTTTTTAATAATCTGGAAGAAGGACGTTTTAAAGGATCTCTATGAACGGTAATATATATTAATAAGCTAAACATATTTATATAATTACGTTCCTTTTAAATTAGAATGGAATCAAAAGGCATTAAACGAATGGAGCAATCTCTATTGTCAACAACTGGAGCGAAATGAATCAAAAAATTTACAGATTAATGTGTGAATAATACATCCAGCATATGCTTTAAGTCAAGTTTAACAAGGTAGCGAAATATATACAAATACAATTGTTATGCTACTGAAAGTGAAAACAAAATTTTTCATGTAGATCTTCACATGCGGTTTTATTATCAGAAACTGGTATCTTTCTCAAAAAAGAGCTTTTAAAATTGTTTGAGAATAAAAAAAGCATGCTCTAAAAGATAAATCTTTATATATCTGTAACTAAAAAAAAATGTATAAAGTAATAATTATCAGCATACCTACATATATCTTCCATTATAAATGTATTAATTATATTGATATATTTTGCCTATAATAAATCATAATAAAATAAATTAATAAATTGTCGTAAGTCAGCTTATCACTTAATATTTATTATTTAAGTGAATTCGCTTTTGACAGATTGTCTAATATCGAGGCCCTAGATTCTAGGGTTATTAAGATATTCAAAAATAGGCCCTATATAACACACATCCACTACACGAATTATAGTTACCGGCCTGGGTATGCACATATTAATGCGTTTGATATATTTCCAAAGATAATATGCTCATCATTACACTTAGGCACAAAGTGGTTACGTGCCCGGGTAGCTCAGTCGGTAGAGCATTGGACTTTTAATCCAAGGGTCCAGGGTTCAAGTCCCTGCTCGGGCGATGCAATTTTTTTCATATAATCTTAAATAGACTTTCCCTTTGCATCAAAACCTTTTTTCTTAATTACTACTTAATAACTAAGTGAGGAATTAATTTTTTTTTATAATGGTTTAAGTATTAAAAATACATATATGCTAAGATTGTGGGAAATTATTCAATGAAAGCAGTTTAGTTGGGCAATTCTAAAAATAAACAAAGCAGTTTAAAAGCAGAACACTGCTTGTCGATAAAGCAGCGCAACAAAATATACAATAAGTTCGACGTTTGGATAGACAATTTCGACTGGAAGGTTGGCAGCTTCTGTAATCACGCTTCTGTGAGGTCTGATTGTGGGATGACCTGAGGCTGGGGTTAACTGTGTAGTGGACCAGCCATGTTGACGGAACGTCCGCACTAAGCTTGCCATCAATATGGGTGCCGCGGAGGAGTCCACGGCATTCAGGTTGGCTAAGGAGGGATGAACCGGGCCAGGGGTGAAAACCAGCAGCCAAGAGTTCCCGTGGTAGGCAGTAGTGGGATAGCGTACCGGAGTGGACTGCCATTATCAGCCTTGCCAATTGTTGGACCACAATCTTTTGCAAAAAAACAACCCAGTTTTTTAGATAACAATCTGCTCCCGTAGGCAACAGTGAAATAGCGTGCCGGAGTGAACTGCCATGTCAATTGTTGGACCACCATAATCTTTTTTGAATGGAAAACCCGAATTTTTAAATAACATTCTAATTAAGTACGAAGTAAGAAAGAATAATTAAATTTTGTTTGTATTTTTTGCTTGCATTATATTTGATTTATTTACATTTTAAAATGTTTTCTGCATTTTTCTCTTAGGCATTAGTAGGCATTGTCGTAATACTCGTTGTCTTCGAACTGCGCTTCACAAGAATCTTCGACTTGTACACAACAGAATGGCACTTTAGAATTCCGCTTAGATCTCCACGGCATTTTAACACATTCTCCATTCGGCTTCCTTGGACAACGCGGTGCAAAAGCTTGACGCTTATTTATGTGATGTGGGGCAAAATCGTATAACACACAGAAGCCTCACAAATCCGGGACAACATAAATATTATTATTAGTAGTCCCAAAGCGGTACGACCTCTCATTTTGATAACAATATGACGACTGGAGCATTCTTACTCGTTCAGCGGTTGGAAAAGCTAAGCTGCTTATAATAAATTGATATAATAAGAATACAGATCTTTCTTAGATCTCTTTATAATGCTATAAATGTTCTAGTATTATGAGTCTTATCTCTTACTTTGTAAACAAAGTGAGAGGTCGTTCAATAATTATTAATGACTGGGAGCGAAAGGCGAAGTATTTTATGTAATAACACAATTAATTTTAAAAAATGCGTGTGGTTTTTTAAATTTATTTATTAGTTCAATGCAATTTGTTAATTTAATTAACAATAACTGAAAATTGGCATTCTGCACTGTGCGCAAAAAGGGTGAGCTTTTTTGAACATAAGTGCGCAGTGCCGAATTCCAATTTTCAGGTATTGTTTTTTTATATTTATTTAATATTTTTATATTGAACTTAATTTCGTTCGTCACAAAATGGGACATAAGAAATTTTGGTTCTAGAATATGCTTTCGTCACTAGACTTTTACCTAGTGTAGAGGTTATTTTTTGTAAAGATAGTACGCTGGTCAGCAAATTTATATTCAAAACTTTTTCAAGCAGTAATTACATAAATTAAATACTTGATCTATAATTGCAATCTGCCGGTTGTAAAAGCTGTATTATAAATATTAAATAATTATATTGAATAATTAAATCTATAATTTTGCGATGGTAGTCGTAACGAGAGTAGAATCTATTGTTTATTCAATACATTTTCGTAAAGGCTTTGATAAAAATATTTAAAGGTCTTCTACAACTCGAAAACCGATTTTACATGAAACTTGAAGTAGCTTAAACCATAAAATACAAACTTGTCTGTTATGCGTAAAATAAAATGAGCCACATAAAAAATTTATTTTTGCAATTTATTCTTACTATTTCCAATTTATTTGTTCACCTACTGTTCCTATGGCAAATACAAATTTTGTTAGACATGTGCGAAATACATCTTTTACAATGTAGCTTAAAGCTTTATAGAAAAAGCTAGAGAAAGCTTTATGTTATATTTTGTCATATGGGTATTTTGGCGGCTGCGTACCAATTGCCCGGGTAGCTCAGTCGGTAGAGCATTGGACTTTTAATCCAAGGGTCCAGGGTTCAAGTCCCTGCTCGGGCGAACATAAATTTTTTTATTTTTTATTTTCTTAACATTTATAATTAAGTTTATATTATTCTGTAAAAGATGTTAATGTAATGTGAAATGAAATATGTATTTTTAGCTTTAAATCAGTGGTCGGCACCAACATATATATGTTTGAGTGGGTTAGTGTGCGAGTTTGCAGTTGACTCATTTACTCATTTACAGCGTAATAGCCCTACAACAGCTCCACGACAGCAACTTAACAGTAACATGTCATAGCAGCGACGCCACACGATGTTTAATAGTGTAGGTGTGCAGGCAGCGCTGCGGCAGAGAAAATCCCTATGCACAGAGCAGGGGCCTTCCCGACCATTGCTTTAAAACAATTCTGAAATTTGGTACCTGTTATCGTTTTAACTAGACTTGCAACTGACTTCCAAAATAAAAGTCAAAGAGAAATTGTACAGCAGCCTAACGTCTAATTGAACCCTCATGAAATTAGCACCTTTTATTTGCTTTTCCATTTACGCTTTTGTTGTGTATATACCCAAATTGTGTGAAACATACTCGTACATTGCTATCTGTATCTGGGCAGACACGACTCTATCTGTAGCTGTATCTGTGTTTTGTATGTATATAGATAAATTTGTGTATGTGAGTATATCTACCATGTGAGCAAGGTTTTTGTTCATGGATACGCCTAAGAATTTTGACACACTTTGTTACCCTGCCATATAGCCGGACGCTAAAACTGAACTAAATAAAAACGAGTCGAGGTTGCAGTATATTGGGATTGCTCTGAGCATTGATGTGGATGCTACTAGCTGTTAGCTGTTAGCTTTTGTCCATTGGCTGCGAAGTGAACTAGAAAACGAATGCGTTTAATTAGCATTCATTACGACAAATCATCAAATTGACTCAACGAACAAACGGATAAAGCCAAGAAACGGACTAGTTATTGTACAATTAGTTCGTGTTAATCTACAAAGTAAACGCAAATATTTATATGATAACGATTTTTGAAACAGTTCCATGACGTTGCCACAACCCGAAAAAAGAGAAATCGCTTAGTTGAATTTTCTTTAAGAAAATAAAGTTAAAGAACAAATCATAACAGAAGTACGCAGCAGGCCTTTAGTAAATATCAAAAATATTTCAGGTAGAATGACGTCAAAAAAAACTATGTATAACTGCAGGAAATATGGGTCATAAATTAAAAATAGCTATGTATTATTTAAACAATGGTTTTAAAGCACCCTGAGCACATTGAAAATTGGCAAAAAAGGGTGTAATGTGTTTGGCAGAATGTATGTGGCAGGCAGCAGGGGACGTGGCAGACCCTCCAAAGTATATATATTCTTGATCAGGATCAACATCCGAGTCGATTGAGCCATGTTCGTCTGTCTGTCCGTCTGTTTGAACGCGTCGATCTGAAATACCATAACAGTTAGAGATTTATAACTTGGTATGTAGGTTCCTGGATACCATACGCAGATCAAGTTTGTATTTATTTTTGGATCGGACCACTATATCATATAGCTGCCACAGAAACGATAGGAAAAGTTTTTTGTATGTTGAGAAATCAAAACCAAACTGATAGAATATGCATCTGGGCTGAAAATTTGGTTAAAATCGGTCCACTATATCATACAGCTGCAATAGAGACTGTTAATCGAAAACTAAGGCTTAGTATGAAAAAGGTTTTTTGTTTTTTGAGGTCTCTGAACCAAACTGATAGAATATGCATTACACTTAGTTTGGTCAATCCTGACAGAAGTTCGTTCGAACCGATCGGTAGAAAATCAAGTATTAGTATAAAAAAGTTACTTGTTTTTTAAGACATCATTACCAAACTTAAATCGGTTCCATATATCATATATCTACCATAGGAAAAATTGATCGAACGTGATTGACTGTAGCCGCACCTCGCGGCGAGCGAAGCGAGCAGGTGGCAGAGCCCCCTTGTTGTACCTACAACTTCTACCTAAAATTGCCAAGTCTTTGCCATATTTGTGTATTGAGACATTTAAGAGACCAAGATTATTTTATCACCCCAAATTTTTTAGAGGCTACATTAATGTAATGTACTTATTTAATGTATTTCTAACTCTCTTTTTTTATAGAAAATATATTTGTTGTATTATTTTAAAGCATCAAGTAATTATAAATAAAACAAATTTGAACCCAATGAGCGCATTAACGCTCTTAAGTTAAGAGCCTGGTGTTGCGGGACAATCAACACCTTCGTCGGAAGAAATACGGGGTGAGGGGGTCTCTTCCAATGGAGAGCGGCAGTCTGATTAATGAGGCTTTAAATATCCCACTTTGATTTCATTCTGAATGACGCAGAGCGTGCAACAAAAAAGTTTCATTGACTCCAGCTTGGCGAGCGTGCAACCAAGGATACCAGTACAAGGATACGCGGGCTCGTAAATAGCTCGCTCCTGTTGTCTTAGTGCTCAGCACGAGTTCTTGCTGAGCACGCAACACCAAAATGTACTGGGCAATTCAATTTGTGGAAACAAAATCCACAAAGTCTACACTCGTCCAATATTGCTCAGGGTGCCATACACATAAATACATGTATTCATGTATGTATCGATGTGCATACATAAAGAAGGAGGCATGTCCTGGAAAATGAATAAATTTTTATACACTGTTGAAAATTAATTACTAATTTAACGACAACAAAGTTAAATACAACTGATCTGGATCTTTTAAGTAAAAAAATACAAATTAAGCAAATCGGATGATGGTTTCCAACAGTAAATATTGGTTTTAAATTAGCTTTCTGTATAAATATATAAAATAATAAACAATAAAAAATAATAATAGAAAATGAATAAAGTAAACAAATATATACAAATTTGTATCAAACAAAACAATATATAAAGTTATACATAAATATAAAAATAGCTGATGAAATGCATTAGCTTACGAATGTTTCTTTTAGTGTACTTATGCTCTCTCTTTGTGCTCGCTCTCTGGCGGTAGGTGCTAGGTGGTTGTGGTACACATACGCATACACACACATGTTCACACTCAACCTCTCAGTCGCACACACACAATGACAGCAACATGGCTGTTATCAACTTTAGCAAAAAGCACCGTTTGCCTGCGCGACTATCGTTGTTGTTGTTGTTGTTGTTGTTGTTGCCGCCGCTGAGTACCGTGTGTTCCCAGCAGGAAAATAAACCATGAAATGAAACAACAGTATCTGAACAGGCATTTCGCTCTGTGAGAGCTACAATTATATACATATATATTTTTTATCTGTTAAATGCATGAAAACTTAAATCACATTTTAATGACAACTTCAAGAAAACTGATATAAACAGTTTATATGATTTTAACTCCTCAGGCACTGTTAAAAAAATATTAAGAAATTATTTATAAACGATAAACACAATTGAATTATTTTGTACCCCTTTCTGCTTATAATAAAGTACCAGATATACGATATATTATGGAGCATTCTCCTGGTACAATTTGGTAAAGTGTCCAAAGTCAAATGTTTTTTTCAGATCGAAATAAAATGTTATTAGTAAAAACTGCGAATAGAAGTTCCAATATTACGAGAGTTCCTTTCTGTTACACTCTCTCACATAACAACATTTCCAGCTGGGTAACTCGGGCTTGGAGGGTCGCATTCGGACTGGGTTTTAGCTGCGGCCATGCCGGGCTAACTGACTTTAGTTTGAAATTTGACGCCGAGCGGAGCAGTTCGTTGAAAACGAGAACGCGGCCATTGCCAAAGACAGCGACAACGTCAACGTTATCGACGACGTCGCTGTCGCTGTCTCCGTCAACGCCAGCGTCGCCTTCGGAGCCGCCGTCGCCGTCCATTGATATCCTGCAGCCTGCGGCTGCCCTGGATGATGACTGCAAGTTAAAGGGGCTCAGAATAAAACTTTTAATGTGTACAAAGTGTTAACATAATGATATTGAAGAGCATTTAATCATGTCCAGAATGCAAACGAGAAATATTCAACATAATGTTCAACTGACGATGATTTTGTTGGAATTTGGGCTGAGATCAGGTAAAACGATTTATTGCCGCAGGTGAGTTCTTAGTACGCACTTTAATAAATTGCTCAGCTGCAACTAAACTAAAAATGGGAGCCACAATTTTCGGTTTGGGCCATTTCGAAGCTGGCCATTGTTTGTACGCATGTGCCAGAATAGGGGCTCTGTCGTTGTGCCGCCTTCCCCCATATTATTTTATCTAGTATTCCGTACGTCTGTCCTCGTATGTGTGTGAGTGTGTGTGTGTATGAGTGTGTGGTGTGCGCGCCCGGAAATGTGCAAGCAGCCAACGCCAACACCAAAGTTAGAGCCAGTTCCAGTGCCAGCGCCTTTCATCCACTTTTCATTTGCGCAGAAAAGCAGAAGTTCACCAACTTTACCCACTTCACCACTCCCACCACCATTCGGTTTGCAACTCTCATCTCTCAGCACCCAGTCACACAGCCACACAGCATCAACAGCAACAACAACATGGACAACCACTTGAGCAGCAACCCCACCATCCCGGGTTTGGGTTCTATTCGCGCTATAAAACACTTGTCCCGCCATTTAATGCATGGGTTAAGTAGTATACCGAAATATTGCTGGCAATAGTCGAAAACGGCGGCAGCTGCCAGCACCACACAGAGCACCACACACAGCACCACACAGAGCACCACCAAGTGCGAAGCTTGCACAGAGAAAAGGCCAGCGTAAGAGCAGAGATGACAATGACCCAACCCGAAACTGCAACCCTGCGCTGGCAACGGCTGCATTTAATGTGTGTATGCGTGTCCCCGTCTGTGTGTGTATGTCTGTGTATGTCTATGTGTGTGTGTCTGTGTGTGTATGTGTGCGTAAGGTGCATATGTATGGATGCACAATATGGCGCGACGGACGCCTGAAACCCACATTAGGCTAAGGTCAAAGCGGGCCATGACGGGACTCCTAGAAGAGTCGCATTTAATGCAGCTGCCAAGGACTCTAACTCTCAGACTCTGCCGAATTCTGAGAGTCTGTTTGTATGTGTGTGTGGCAATCTGTGTGCCTTGTTCGTGTGTGCATCTACACGAATTACGCGGCACTTGGTTTAACTGCTCCTTTTGTTCCCACTTCCCATTTCCGAGCACCCAGTTTCCATCAGCTTAATGTGTGGAAAATTATCCAATTTCTGGCAAACTGGCAACTAGCAAGTGACAGAGTCCACGCGGTCGGTCATGCCAACTTAATTGTGGAGTCTTCAACGTTATATGCAAATAATAAACGAGCCAAAAGTAAATTTGCCACTGGCCCAGTCGCTTTTTATGGTTATTTTATGCATTTGTTCATCGAATTATTGAAATCTTCTTTGGCTTCGCCTTAATATCCGAATATTTTATGACAAATTTCGTATCGAGGCTGAACAGTTGCCGGCTAAAGACCCCCTCATCTCTGCCGCCTCGTCATTATATCGTTTTGACCTGAATTTGGTTTGTTTGTTCACATAGTTTTAAGTCTGTTATCTTTGTTTGGTTACTCAAATATTAGCATAGACCACAAAGTGCATGCAATTCCATTGGATATGCCCCGAATTCCTCGTGTTTATTAAAAATATCTACAAAAATACATACATATCGTAGACGTTAAACATGTGCCCTTTTTTTTATTAGAGTGCCACATGCAAAGCATTTATGATAAATATCTGAGTCATGCGAAAAGTACACCAAAGTTTTTAAAATAAAAACTAGAGTACA
Source organism: Drosophila phalerata (assembly GCA_951394115.2). NCBI lineage: Eukaryota > Metazoa > Arthropoda > Insecta > Diptera > Drosophilidae > Drosophila > Drosophila phalerata. Next base: position 10,523,536 of record OX596005.2, read on the forward strand.
TTTTCTGTTCAATCTTAATTGAACATGAATTGAAGCTCTTACATTTTATACTTCAAAATACTTATTTTAAAAAGAGTAACCAGATAATGATATGATAATTAACACATTAGAATGAGGAACAAAATATTGAAGTGAAATCATTCTAGAAAAAAACAAGATATTAAACTCTTACAAATCTTTTGAAATGAAATTCGTTTGCTAAATAATTTAGTACTTTTTTATTGTTAACTTTTAACAGCATTTGAAAAGGCTTCCAATTTTTTTAATTCTGCAATGCGTTTGTCACACTCTTTGTGAAAAGCGGATAAAGTACATACTATATTTTATCTCATACAATCGTTTATTTTATTTTGTAAAATATATAGAATCTAATATATATGTTCAGTTGTCAACTCACCGAAGATATTATAAATTGTATGTATGATTTTTATTTTACATCAGAACAAAAAGAATTATTAACAAATTTAACAAGTAGTTTCGTGCTTTTGTGAAACACAAAGTATAAGCTGTTTCTACTAGACAACTATATATAAATTGAAACCCCTTATGTATACATATTCAAATCAAAGAAGAGGAAATTGCAACCCCAGTGGTAGGGTGAGCCAAGAAAACCCCCTTTAAAGCACTGAGAGCTCGATGCACTTTGGAATAGAGTATTTGACTGCAGTGGCATATTTATTTGAATTTCATGCAAATTTCTTAGCTGTTTATGCAATTGCAGCTGCTCGGAAGCTTGTGAATAGCCTCAACTTGAGTTTTCAGCCCTCAGTAGCGGGTTTAGCAATTACGCGCGATCATTTTCACTTAGTCCAAAAGATAAAAGTAAAGTAAAAAAATAAAATATAAAACGAAGGCGCGTATTTTGTAAACAACAAACAGGAACAAGAGCAAAGACACCGACAACAGCAACAATAACAACCGGTATGAGGCCACATATACAAATAAAGATATAGTATATAGAGTACAGATACAAATACAGATACAAAATGCCGCAACTTGCAGGTTCATATTATATTAAATACGCGCGAAAGGTGAGGCCGAGCTGTTTTTGAAATTCTTTCTTTTATTTCTCTTCAACTTCTACCTGCACCCATTCTTTTCTTTGAGTTCTCGCGAACAGCAACAACAGCGAGAACAATATGAAGAAGGCTGAAATTTTTTCGCGTTCTGAAGCCGAAACCGAAAATCGAAGTCGTAAAAGCAACAACCTTGGCCTCAAGTTTTCTACATCGAATCAATCGCAGAGATGCAAACAAACAAATGTGGTAGAAACGCCGCAGTCGCCGCTAAGCACAGTGAGGCAAAGCTATAGAAAATGTGCATTATTTGGTAGTCCAGGGAATTACTGGAACTGCGAACATTCAGCAGTTGGATAAATGCTTCCCAATCTCTACTCCCCTCCCCGCTTCCCATTCCAGTTTGTGATTTATGTGCGAAGCTGTCTTCTCTGTCTCGTAATATTCGCCAGTCATTGCCCCGTTTGTTTCCCACTTTTATTTTTTTGTGCAAGGGGTCGCGCATTTATGACTTACCTTTTGTTTACTCGGCGAAACTTCCGTTCCGTGCAAATTTCAGGGTTTACAGTAAACGCATTGAGCTGATATCAAAAATAACTGTGACACCAAGAAAACAAAATCATAAATACTCACAGCGCCTCTATCAGTCAATTATAATACTCAAAAGTTGTGAAAGCATTTTATACCACTGTTAATAAAGCCCCGCCCACGAAGTGAATAATAATAATTATCATTTGACCAGAAACACATTCGATTTAATGGCTCTCGAAAAATAATTCCACAACTATTCATCATATTTATCAGAAGATAGGAACAAATAATAACATTTATGGGTAGACTTTAAAGGGGTTTACGATTTGTCTACATGTGGAAACTGTTCAATCGGTTGCTCATTCTAAATATATTCAATTTACACTCAATCACTGTATGTCAACACGCGTGCATTAATTAGCCTAATTTTATTATTTTATACCGTTTTCAAGGCATCTCGATTGCTTGCAATATCATTTGGAACTATATTTATAAGAGTATTAAGTATTAATATTAAAGAAAACAGTTAGTCTTATGACAGACAACGGATTGTAGAATGAGAAAATTTTACGAAATATATGTTTATTTTATTTTTAACATTATAAAGATTTTGTATTGTGAGTCCATTAATTGTTAAACATATTTGAAAAACATGAGAGAATCCGAAAATAACTAAATGATAATAGATAATCATATTCATTATATTATGTATTGTACAGAGTTGTTGCTAATGAGAGTATTAGAGATTAAACTTGGCAATATATCAATATTTGCGAGACTGTGAAACTTGGAACACGGGAGCAGCTGATATCATCCGAAGCTATTACAATTAAGTAGTAAATATAAATTAATTGACAATCTCTAGCTAAATTAATTATTTATTTACAATCTCCTACAAATTGCTCGATAAGTTGTTTTGGTATTATTCTCAGTTGATTAGCTGCTGTCTACAGATCTCCATTGCGAATGAGGCGAACTCGCAATCACAATTGTTTGGTATTAGCCAGAGTCAAATGGTGCTAACTGTATATACAAGTAGTATCTGTCCACGTGAAATCAATTAGCATATCAAACGGCAATGGGCTTCATATGCGATGATGTAATGCAATTTCGCAAACTTCAATTTTGGCGAAGATGCGTTAATTTCCCAAGGTTAGTTAATTATTAGTATTTAGAGCAGTTCGCAAATAGTCACTGGACAGCAGTTGTATTCATTCCCGTTTATCCCAAAGTCACCACCAAGAGCAACGGCAATGGCAGCTCATGTGAGCACTCTCCCAGCTGCCTCTCACCCTGTTATGGAGTAAATCTCTCTTTGGCCTGCTTTTGTGGATTGTGTGTATACATTTGGAGAGTCGGAGAGACCTAGCAAAAGGGACAGAGAGAGAGAGAGAGAGAAATAGCTAGAGTAGGAGAGAGAGTGTGTGAGAGAGAAAAGCAGCAGCCATTGAGGCTGCAAAAAGGATAAATTCCACCACCAGAATCAATGACAAAGAGTCAGTCAAAATGAGAGTGAGAGAGAGAGAGAAATCGCAGCGAGTATAAGCGAGACGGAGAGAGAGAGTGCGAATGCTTGTGCTCCTGCTCGTTAGGGGTGTAAAGAGTCAGAGTTTGGCTTGCCTTTGTTTACGCAAGATTTGTTGCCATTATAGGACCTTAATCCGGGGTCTCAGTTTCTGCCTACCGCCGACTCCGACTGCAGCCTGGCTAAAAGGTTTTTGACTTTGCTGGCTTGACTTTGGGCCCCGGGACGCGCCCCTAACCAGCTTAGGGTCGGCTTATTTAAGTTTAGTCCTAGGCGATTAGTGCTAATGAATAACGCTAAAAAGTCATTAATTAATTGAGTTGAATTCACTTTGCTTGCAGGACACACACACATACACACACACAGAAGCAGACATACGCTGACATTCACACGGAGAGACAAAAGGAGCGACAGATACGATCTTTGTATTACAATTCCCAACGACCTTGCACAATGGCAATGATTTGTGCCATATTTCAACCTCATCCTGCATCCTGCGTCCTGCTGCCTCCTGACTGCTGCCCCAGTCATGTGTGTTCTGTACATTATTCAGCATTATTTCGAATGCTTGTGCTGAATCATCACCGACAGTTAGAAGATGGAACCGCGGGGTGAGCAGCACATGAACAAGAAGAGGAGGAGCAGGGTGTAAGACTGGCAAGTGGAGCTGTGGGGCTTACAAAAGGCTTTAGCCACATGGCGCCAACAATGTTGCCGCCTGCCTAATCGAGCCTGGCGTCTTAGCCAATGCAAACAAATTTGGCTGAGTGCAGCGATTGTAATGGAAACGGGAGCTGGAAGGGGACTGGAAATTTCGAACTACCCATTAAGCTAGGCAAATGAAAACTGTGAAATTAACTGATTGATTCGTGGCCCCAATAGCAAATAACGTAGACCAAATCTATCTATCATTCATTAAATGTGATTTTATTTTTATCGCACAGGCAAAGACGACTCCACATCATCGACCTCGGCTCGATATCGATATGAAGAAAGTGCCTTAATCCGTGGGCAATCAATTAGATAGATACATGAAACGCTAAGAACATGCACAAGACACTCGTAGACATGTTTGGATGGAACTATCGATATTCGGTGTCTTATCTTATCTGACGATAACAAATAGATTTTCGGTGCGACTGCCTAATCTTGTGCCTCGACCTGGACGACACCGGTGACAAACGGGCTTCAGTTGGTTCTTTGATACGCGACTGAAGACAACATGCTGCGGTCTGAAGGCATTGCTAGGACCTCGGCGATGAAGGATATCGTGACGGTGAACGTGTTTCAATACAATTACCGACACACCGTGAGCATTGTAATCATTTTTATGGGTCATTTCATAATTTTGCATCACGTGTGGCACGACACAAATTATTTGACTATGCGCATGTAATTTTGGTCCCCAAGCTACAACGGCAGCTTGTGTAAATTACAACTCACTTTTCTAGTTTTTTCAGCCGTGATTTCTATACTTCACTCTGTTCCACGTCTACCCTGTAGATCCGAATTTGTTGTATTCTAGTTTTAAGGACAAATTCGGTTCTAGAGAGGTTTGTGTGGCTCATTGCCCAGCGATATGAATAAAAAGTGTTGTTTATAAAGTGTAAACTATATTAAGTACATTGTAATACTCTCTATAATATGTAAAATATTTACAATTAGAAATACTATAATTTATTCACATTGTTATCGCAGTTGTCTATGTTCTTTGAGTGTTTTTGTTAACTCATGTGAATACTTGAAGATTTCAATGTCTAAACGAATTCTAGCAATAAAATATTTATTATTATTTTTCATTTTTCATTGGCATGATATCATTTACATCTTATGTTAATTGTTTTAGTTTGAAAAATTCAGAATATTTTGTCTAGACTTCAATTAGAATATACTTAATACTTTTATTGTAATTAAATATTTGTTAATTTTAATATTTGAATAATAATAATAATTTTACTTCACATGATAAAAATTGTATTTTTTAAAGAAATCTAAACATTTGTAAAATATATCATATACCTATCTTAAAGTTTCATAAGTATGTAATGTATCTAATGTACCCAAATACATAGGTTTTCCCTCGAAAAAAGGAAATAGAACGTCCTTCAATGGTGCATTGAAAACATATTTGAAATGTTGTTGCCAAGCGTGTTGCACTTTTTGTTTCTGGCTACCTTCAATTTATTCGTCGTTCCACTTGAATTTCCATAAATATAATTTACCATACAAATTGCCATTAGAATTCGGCAAGATATGGAAGGAGGAAGGCGGGCGGAGAGAATTTGGGTCAATCGTCTGCCGATTTGTGGTAAGCATGGATTTTTGCCGACTTTGTGCAAATGTCCGTGCACTTATTGCAATTTGCATATGCCGCCTCAAGCCACATCCGGAGAGGGACGTGCACCATATGGCAACTGCCACTGATATAAGGACAAAAAATATAGACGTTTAGCTGACTGGCCACATACTTGCTCGCTGACTGTACCTTATATGTGTGTGTCAAGTACTTACTTTAGATATTAAAAGAACTGAAAGTATTATTTGTAGATAGCAAAACTTAAATGATGGGCCTCCGTCTTTGCTCGGCTCTGCTGACACACAAATGGTTTATAATTATCTGTTACGAATTGATAAAATACTGTATTTGCTCAGTTAAAAGCTTGATAAAGTCCAACATGATAAATTAATTGTATAATATCTTATAATATAATGCACAAAAATAATATCGCATAGCAACCAATGACTAGCAATTTAAACTAATTGATACAAAAATAAATTTTTTTTATAAAGTTAATAAGTTTAAAGTTAGATACGAGCAATACATACTTACTTAGCTGATGATTAACATTGCTTGACGTGACTCAAAACAAAGTCTACTATTGTGATATACATTTTCTTCTCCAGTTAATTAAGTAAATATTTTGCTATTTTAACACCAATATGATAATGCAACAAATATTTGTCTCTAGACTTATCTTACACATATTTCAAATAAAATAAAAATTATTATTATGGCAATGCCAATCTATAATTTTTCATCTATAGTAGTTTGGGACTATCTATGTCTTTGTCCAGAACCGTAATATACTTTAAATTTCTATCTTTCACAGACTTAATGTAAACTGAATCAATGCATAAGATAATTAATTAGTATTTGGAAATAGATCTTACTATAACCTATTTTGTAATCCTTGAAATTAATAAAAATTTTCTTTATTCCTGTAGACGTTATAATCTTATATATGAATAAATATTATTAACGAATCTGCATCTGACACAAAATGTGCAATGTATTTAGTTATCGAAATAAATAGAATTTGGTTTAATTACATCAAATATTGTATTGGGTAATTTGATATGAAAAATCGCTGAATCGTATTATTTCCCCAATTGCCTTCATGCTAAAAATTATGTAACATAAATCGATGTTCAGCAGCGTTGCCAATAATCGACCGTTAAAATAGGATGACTTTGAAAATAGGAAAATAGGGAAAAATAAAATGCCTCTAAGTTGTCTTTTATCGATAAGCATAGTGATGGTGACTATCGATGTTAGAAAGAGATAAATATATGAACTAGAGTAGAGCAGCTATACCTGTGCTGATGGTTTTTGTCCATGCTAAACTAGTAAGGTCTGTGGACTTTGTTTCTACTCCGCAACAGATGGCGCTAGCAAATGCTAAAGCGACTTTTGCGCGCGAAATTTGAAAATTTTTTAGTCAAAAAATTATTAAAAAATCAATTGAAAAATCCAATGAAATTCGAAATAAGATGAAGGTTTTAAGTTTGTCTGAGAAGTTATAAAATTAATTCTAAGAAAATTAAAAATTTAAATTTAAACAATAATTCTGCACAACGATTAAAAATTGCTAGCTTCAAATTAAGAAAAATATAAAATAAAGGTAATTTTTTAATTTACTAGGTGGCGGCAGCCGTCGAATTATTTAGAAATATTCTTTAAAACATAAAACATAAACATAAAATAAACATAAAGGACTTAAAATTAATTTGAGTTAAATAAAATTTAAATACATAAAAACTTTACTAGTTTTAATTTAACAATTCTTAATAAATAATTAGAATGTATTAATTATTAACAAAACATGCGACATTAAAGTATCCCTTAACCATTATATTCGTAAGGTTGGAAGACGCGTCGAGTGACGTTGTCCATTTTAACACGTAACAACCGAAAGAAATGGAGTTGGGAGAAAAACATTTGGTTGGTAGTGCGAACATCTTGAAAACCTGTCAGTCAAATTTGATGAAGGTTTCTTACGCATTTCGCCTTTTAAATGTTTTTGGCTCATTTCTGGCTCTTGTTGTTGTAGTTGTTGCTGTTGCCCTTGCTGTCCGTTTAGGGCCATCCTACGTTTCACGGGCTTAAACGCATTTTAAAATGGGTAAAGAGCGCGGCAGTAGGTAGAGCTGATAGAGCGGGATCATTTTTCTAGTTCTAAGACGCAAAACTCGACACTTTAAACACCAGTTTCCACCCTCGTAACATAGCTGAAAATGTTATATATGTATGTATGTATGTGTTTCCTGTGGTGTGAGCTGACTATCTACTTGGCCATGTTAAATGGAGGGACAGGCAGTGGGGCATCCACTGGTCACTTCTGGCTTCTGGAATGTGAATGTGATTTGCGCGTCCTATGCCGTCCAGTGTGTCGACATATGTCACGTCTCGCAGCCCTTCTCCTTCCTAGTTGAACAAGTCTCTTTTGGATTGGGATATGCGTGCTCTCAGCAACTGCTTAAGCGCTAATAACGAATGGACATTGGTCAAAACTCAACTTGTGCCGAAATTAGTCAGTTCTGTATCCAGTTTAATTACTTCGGAACATCAACACTTTGTCAAAGTGCCTGTTTCATTAAGGTGTGAGTACGTGTGTGACTAAGGGGGACCAAGATTCCCAGTGCGTGTCGCACCCACTTTAGTCTCGTCCTTCTTTTAATTGTCATTGAGGGCAGGAATTGGGGAGGACAGAGTGCTGACTGGATGCCTCGTGTGAAATGGCCAATGATAATTACTTTCCTACTGTTCTTTTATTCATGAATTGTACTCTTCAGTAAGCATTTGTTTTCGTTTAATGGATTCCATTTGATAAGTCAAAGTGCATTTGCTAGAGTTGCTTTACATTAAATACCATTCTCTAATTACCTTTGAATATTAAGCATATAAATTGCTATCGAAATTAATTAATGTCTGATATTATTTTTGGTATATAATTTAGTTTACTTTTTATACGAAATTTCAAAGCAAAAATATGTTTTATATAAAAAACTTTAAATATCTAAGAAAAGGATTCAAAATATTTATAAAAAAAACTTTAAAACTCATTAATTATTAGAAGTCAATATTATCAATTCATAATTTAAAGCTTTTCTGTTAATGCATACGTTAATTTATGAAAAAGTCTTTGAACAATTTTAAGAAATTGATTAATTATTTACTCATACTTTATTATTCTTACACATCTCCTCGATTCTTGGTATTTTTCAAAAAGTCCTCTGGCTTAAAAAATCTATGGAATTACCTAATGGAATGTGCATATAAAAATACAAAGAAAAGAAACAATTTTTTCGACCAACTTTCCAGAGCGGTTAGGCATTGTTCTGTCTCTTGAAAACTTAGTTAACTTTAAGGAAAAATTCGACTTAGTCGAGTCTATGTGGTAGCTGCTGTTGGGCAGAAATGGATGGAAAGGGAAGGGAAACTTTGGAGACTAGGAGGATTATGTGCCCAAGTGTAACTAAAGAGAATAAGGGCGAAAATCAACGAATCATTAATCAATCCTTTCATGATGTGACGCGGTGCGTGTCCTTTTATGTGTCAAAAAAGAAAAACCCCGAGAAAAACAAAAAAACGTGGGGAAAACGAAAACACGCTCGCACTCGCACTCGCATCGCACTCACACTTTCAGTCGCAATGCAAAGAAAGCGAAAAGCAGCAGAAAAAGAGAAAAAAAATTGAAAATAAAATAAAATATACGAGAAGAAAAGAAAGGAAAGAAAAGTGTCTTTTTTTTTTTTGCATGAGTTTGACAGACAGGGCGACAGATACGCAGGCGGAGTAAGAGGGAAAAGAGAGACGAGTGGATGAACTGTGTGGACAAGGGATGAGACGTGTGGCAAGTAGAAAATGGCGACAATATTTGCTGAACGATGCGCCTATTTACATTTTGAGGCCGTGTTGATTAGCTGAGTGCGATGGGGGGAACCACCGCCTCCCACCCTATCCACAGACCAAGTCCCAATTCCAATCCCATTCCCACATTCCCCAAGCCACAGCATCTCAGCGGACACCGCCACACGCAAGTGACAGCGCGGGCGGTCGATAAGAAATGGTATTATGTCGGAGGGGATGGAGGGGATGGAGGGGGAACGGCAGGCAAAACGTGGGCTGTCAACTTGCTGTCTGTCAACTTGGTGGCTTAAGGTGGTGGCCAAGATGACTGGGGAGAGATGGGGAGAAGAGGGGCCCAGGGATGAGTTATGGCATTGGTGGCATGTTTGCTAGCTAAACGGATGCACGGTAAGGCAGATGCAACTGTTTTGAGCTCACATATCCAAGCAACGCTTATCGGAGTGCTCCGTGTGTCTGTCCAGTCGGGAAAGTCTTTCTTTCTATCTTTCACTCGTCTCGCACGCACATCACGTGGCCCAGAGATAGAAAAGTGACAGTTGCCGGAATACAAGAAATGGTAAATCTGAAATCTAAACTCAGGCAGCCCACGGATATGCAGACATGCAGGCGTAGGAACATTGCAACTGCCGGACCAGACCAAAACGAAGAGACAACATCGCTAGAGACAGAGACACAAACGCAGACGGAGCCGGAGACGAAGAAAGAGAAAGAGACGAAGACCTACACCAATGCGTGAATATGGAGCAGATCATTAATTATGCGCAAGAAGAGAAGACAACTGAACAGTCAGGCAAGAAAGTTGAACCGAAACCGAGGGCTAACCGATTTATCTGACAGTTTGTATTGAAAAGTTTTTTGCTCTTCCTGTGGATTTCTTGAAAAGTGAAAGAAATATACGCTAGTCTTATTGCATTCTTTCTCTTTCAATTCCCTCGAACTGATCATTTGTTTTCCTCGGTCCAGTCCCGAATTCATATGTCGGCGACATGTTCCGAATTGCACTTATCCAAGCCAACACCTCCCAAAATGAACTCAACTGAAGAAAAGAGAACAATTCGATTTGCTATTACAGCTCAGTCTTGTAATTGTAACAATCATTGTAATCATTGTAATTGAGTTGTTGCAGCCATTGAAGAGTGTTCCCTGTAGACGACATTATTACAGCTGGGTGGCCATCTTAAGATTAGGATAAGTTTTGCTGTTTTAGTTTTACTGTATTTAGTTTTACTGTATTAAAAATAATAATACATAAATTACAGACTTCAGTAAATTTTGAATTCCGATTATTTGTAGATATGGGATAAGAAAGATTCGGTGTAAAGATCCCTGTGATCACTTTTAAAAATATAATAATACTATAAGTAAAATCAGGCAATTAGAGAACATCATTAAATCGTATGTTTTTTAGAGTTACATAAAATGTTGATTACCAGCTATATGCAATGTTAGATAGACACGACTTGAGACTTAAATTTGCGACTCTAGGCGGTACTTGAATTGATTTAATTGATTCAACTGATGATTCAAAAATCTTTGTAAAAAGTGAAAATCATGGAAGCTTTTCAAGTTCGTGACTTGAAGCGATTAGTTTATTTTCTAGAGTCATATTTGTTCATTAATTAAGTGGCAAGTTGTGAGATTTGCGATCTTCACAAACTCGGACTTATCATTATACATATGACAACAGCGAAAGCACAGAGTAAACTAATTGCTCAATTGCCGAGCTGTGGAAAACAGCAAACAGCTTAATGATAATTACAGGAAAGTGGTGTTAAACGAAGGGACTTATGCAACTGCAACAGAGTCAGGAGGCTTTCGACTTGGCCCAGAGAGTTGAGCCAGTTTTAACTTGGTACCAGGTTCGAGTACCCATCGACTGTGTTTCTGTGTTGGGGGCAAAAAGTCTTGCAGCACATGCAGTCAATTAAAAGAACATTTATTAACCGAGCCACTGCACAAAGCTGTTAACAAAGCCATTTGGCCATTCAGACCAAAATGGAAACGTTTTCGTTCTCGTGCTCAAAAGGTGTCTAGGCTGCAGATGAGTCTCAGCTCGTTGTTGTAACAGAATAGCTATAATTGATGGTAGTACCAGGACACACATACACTCGCACACACATGAGAAAGTGCAGCTTGCTGGACAGCATGGAGCCCACATGCAACTCTGTGGGTCTATCTCTGAACTTTGTTGTTGATTTCACGCATGGAACTCTGTCGGCGGCCGGTCTGCCAAGCGAAAAACTGGGCACAGTCCCAATTCCAATTCCAATTCCAATCCCGAACCCAATCCCAGTTCCAGTCACAGTCGCTGTCCCATGTTTCGAGTCCCTCCCGGGCTATACATAGTAAATTCGAATTGAATTTTGGCGCTGTGTTCATTAATCATTATTTCAATCATGATCATGAAACAAATGTGCTCTTGGTGCTGATGCTTGTTGTTATTGTTGTTTGTGTTGCTCACGTTGTTGTTGCCAGCGTTCTCTGGCTTTGTTTTGTGTCTTGTGAAATGTTGTGTCGAAGCGTATCGATACTTTTGCCCCGCCCCGCCCCGCTCCCAACTGAAACTCAAACTCTGCTGGCGATTGCGATGGCGATGCGCTTCAAAGATTGATAATCTCTTGGATATCTTTAAATTTAATTAGTCACATTCATAACAGACCGCCAGCAAGCTACATGGGTGCTCGGCAGTTCGGTGCTGGTCGGGAATCGGGGCTCGACGAATGGGGAGTGGACGGGGGCAACGGGTGCGGGAACTGAGACGCAGCGCATCCGATGCCATCCCAAATTACATGTTACAACAAACAGTGCCTTGCTTTTGGCGATGCTCCTCCTCCTTCTCCTTCTCCTCCTCCTGCAGTCGTCTTCTCTTTTCCATCAGCAACACTCCGCTTTTCTCTCATTCTTTCTCTTTTTCTCTCGCTTCATTGGGACTCACAGCATGGCTGGGACTCTGGCTGGGACTTTGCCATCGACTTCAGCTTGTTACAAGACTGTGTAATATACTCTTACATAAAGTATGGGTATTGTGTACTAGTTCGGAGATTGGCATAGAAAGATACTTATATATATTCGAGAAAAATTCTCAATGGGAATATAATAAATTGACTTTTTCAATAACTTAAATTGCTAATTTAGATGCACTGGAAATTATTATTTTTTTCATACAGTTTCCCTGCTGTTTCCAACTCTGATAGCTATTATTTATGTTCCAATTTTCCTAAAACTATAAAATTATTGTAGAGTATAAAAACTTCGACTCGACTTGTACTATACCTCGTTTGTTGATGTTTTGAAGGAAAACTTGCTGTTGTTTTTAGAGCTCCAAGTGAAGCTCCCGAGCCACGCATATGTGTGAGAAAGTCAGTTCTATGGCCACTTCGTTTATGTTTCGTTTAGGTTCAATATTTAAAGGCCCTTCAATGAAAAATCGACGTTGTTACTAATTATGATTGACATAAACGTAATTGGAAATTTGAGCAGAGCTTTGGGCCGATTGGCATCAACTTTGAAGCTGGCATCGGCATAGGTATCGGCGGTCTTCAAAAGTTTCACTAAATTAAAGGGTTAGCTTAAATACCTTACCCAACTTTCTTTGATGGATAAGCGCAAGAGGCGTGAGGTTCCCAAAAATTTTCATAAAGCCCAACGTCAGGAGCTGATGGCGGTCCGAATTTTGGTGTGAAAATTTTATAGAAAGTTTTGTAATAAGGGCAGCATTTTTTACACTAAAATTTAACCGACGTTTTAAAATACAAACCGATCATCCATCTTTACATTATATAAATATTTATTGTTCATTGAATGATATTAACATTAATTTTAGAGAAATGTCACTTTATGGCATTTTTGGAGTTCATTCTCTATTATAAAATCCGTAGAATTAAGAGAAGGGTAGTCATAACATATATAGAACACGGAACAATTAGGGGACTCTTTCTACCTCCTATAGTTTTTATCAAAACGAAATTCGGTCGTTACCAATTAAATCATTTAATATACCCACTTATATATATTTATTTCGCAATATAAACATAAAAAACAAATTTTAATAATAAGTAAGTAAAATAATTCAAACTATTCATACAAATGTGTAGATAGAAATATTTAAAATACACAATATGCAACTCAGCACTTATATTGTGGATACCAAACCACAAATATTAAACTTTAGTTAAATCGCATGTGAATTGTATGAAGTTCTTGTCGAAAGAAAAGTTAAACTATGGACGATCATTAAGTATAATTTTAACCGTTTTCTTAAATTTCGGCTAATGTGAGGCAATTACGGAGCCATCTTTCAAAATTGAACATTTAACCAATTGGCGGCAAAAGGCGACCGAAGTTCAAGTCAAAATCGAAGCATTTTGGCCCCAAGCTGTTGTTGGTCCATATGTATGCAGCCGCAGCCTTCATTATGGTTGTGCAGGGGTAAAATGAAATCAATCAGAGATAATCTGTCATGGATAATGGGTACCTGTGACTTGTCCCAATCTCTGTCTCTGACTCTGAATCTGGCTCTGCTGGACAGCTCCGGTTGTTCCCCCCTCAAGCGGTCAGCTCGGCTCATTTAAGTCATTCGAGTAATTATTTTAAACAGCCGCAGTGTAAATTTTCGTTAAACACTCGTCTCACTGCCAAAAAGGCCTTACAAACTGGCTTCCACATATCGTGGTATGGGACGATTTGGGCATAATATGACAGCTAACAGTTGAGACTGTTGATAAATGAAAGAAACGTTTCTCCCATTGGCAACCAAATGAACCACATTTAATTGGCCTGGTCGTCTTCGCTTGAAATCTGGCTAAGTATATGTGACCTGTTAGTGGAGGACTTTCCCCATTATATTCGAAATTTGAGCTGAAATGTCAATAAAATAAACAAGTTTAAAATGTTGTAGCTTTAATTACATTGCCAAATGATTGACGCAACCGCGCAGTCAATCATTAATCACTCAATCAATCACTGAACAGCCTCCTTTATTGTCCTGTCGCGAACTTCTGGTTCTTACTCCTCATCGATATTTAGCTTTTAAATTCGGAAATGTCTGCGATAAGAGCAAACCAGCTAAACAGCCTTCTGTTTCCACACTCAATCTCACTTGTCAACATGTCGTTAGCACAATTTCCATACCAAGTAAATCCCATTGGGAATGTGGGGAATTCTAAGCCAAGGTGGCTTGTTATGGAATTATAAAATCAGTAGAGAATAACTTTGAAGAATCTTGTACACTTTAAAAATAGTTAATGCTATTTTATGCAAGAGATGAAAAGGCTTTTCGGGGATTATTCTGCAAGTTCTTCTTCTTCGCTTTGTACGGAATTATAATGTATTTGAATTAAGTCTTAGTCCAGCATGAAATATTTAAGTTAAATATTTAAAAGAAATCTAGACAGAAAATAACTAAACATAACTAACAATAAATTTATTCTCAACTGATATTATCTGAATAATTATAACAAACTTAAAATTCGATTAATAATTATAAAATTTTATATATTCAAAATTGTGTTTATTAGTCAGGTAATTAGATATTTGGGTTAGACCCATCTGTATAATTTAAGCATATAGTATCTTAGAGCCAGTTCTCAGGTTACTTAATTTTTTATAAAAATCCAGTTTGATGGTTAACTTAAAGGCGAGAATAGCCAGAGATAGAAAGAGAGCATGAACAAAGAACAGCCATACGAATACGAATACGAATAGGAACAACCAGACCAACAGTGCCTCACGACAGGGCACATATAATGTGCCTCGCATGGAACCATTAATCACATTTGCCTTGTGCAGCAAGTGAACTTCCTTTGCCGCCTGACAGTCGCAACTGATTGCTGGCTCTGAATTGGGATTTGAAACTCAAATGCTGCACAAACAGTCACCCTACCCAACATTGGATCATCTTAGACACAAAGCTCTCTCACCCAAAACCACCCGCCTGTCTCTCAGCACTCTATGACTCGAATTCTACGTGGAGCTTAAATATGAGAATTCAATGGAACAGCCACTAATGCTTATGAGAAACTTCAGAAGGCAACTTTCTTAAAAGTTATTTTAATATACATTTCACTTTTGCTGCAATTTGAATAAAAACACAATTTATTTGTAAAAACAAAACTAGAAAGTAGAATTTAAAAATAAAACACATTAAATTAATTTTAAATCATTAAGTTATACTTTAAGGGTCAGAGTTACTATTAAAAAATTGAAGTATTATAGTCACAATTAGTTAATTATTTACATAAATAAAAATTGTTTAAATATTAACTAAACTTATATTGAATAAATATTATGTTGTCCAAGATTTATTTATTTGCTTAATATATTTGTAGAAATTAAATTATTTATTTATTTGAATTATAATGCCTTCTTTGCCTCTCACCTCCATATTAGAGATACAATTTTGAACCAAACTAAAGTAAATCCAATTTAACAAATACATATGAAGATATTTAATTAAGATCTAAATGTCATATTCAGCACTGGAATTCATGTGAATATGAATAGGTTCTTGGCCTTTTTTATTGAATTATTCATTTGTATTTACAAGTCAAACAAGTTAACTGTTTAATGTTGGACAGTTGTTGGAAGCAAATAAATTTAAGTTTTATACACTTAATGGACTTAATGAACTTTTGATAGTCCACATCAAAATCGAATCAGTTGGAAGTCGATTAATTAGTAGTCTCTCACTTACACATCCACTGACGCGTGTGGAACACATGCAGACTGGACTGAATATTTAGGCGAGTATAGCACGTGTGTTTTATTGGAGTGGGTTCAATTATTCGGCAATTAGACAGTCTCTGTCTCATTTATGTATATGTAACCCAACATTCACATTCTATATGACGTATTCGTGAAATTTGAAAGGAGAATTTCATTACAGTAGCAAAATAAATGCTGTTATTTATTGATGACCGGGGAAAAGAGTCTAAATATTTATGTATAGAAATATTAAAGCGTTTAATATGCGACCTTCTTTATGAGCATTATACAACAATCATTCTATCGATTTTCCATGTGTGTCTGACTCATTTGAATATTTGCCTGTCATGCTCATCATTTCATCAACATTTCAGCAACAATAAAAATCACGGTAGTAATGATAACAACAACCACAACAACAAATAGTAAACATCAGCAGCATCCCCCTTTCCCTTCCCCTTTCCCCCTTACCACTTCCCCCTTCAGTAAACACAATAAAAATGAAACATTGCGCCAAGTCCGGTGATATTCATTCAACATTCAATGGCAATGGGAAATTATTGCAAGTCAGCCACTGCCTTTCGCGCTATATACATGATTACATACGTAGGTACTCTATAGGTATGTAGAGCCTCTCAAATCGGTAGCCGTAGACCGAGCAATTCATATCAACACTTTACAGTGTCGGCAACGATCGATACGACTGTTGAGACTTTGTTGCATCCGTCTATAAGTTCTGGGAAATAAATGGTTCGGTCTGGTCTGCCATATTCGCTTGTGGGATCGATGAAAGGCATAGTGAAAAGTGGGCGGTGCTTGCTGGCCACGCACGACTCGACGAGAGACAACGAGGGAAGTTTCTTTTTTTAATTTATGTATATATATTGAGTGTGCGCCATGGCCGAAGACTACAAAAGCAACACTCTTGCTCACGCTCAGATACACACACACACATGCTCACACACACAAACTCTCACACAGCCAGCAGCAGTGTGGTAGCTTACAGTCGACTCCAGGCTGAGAAGTATGCTTGAGTACAGTAGTGTCTATAATATGAGCATAATTACACTACAAATTTAATGCTTGTCAGCAAATAAGAAGTGTTCGGAAATATATTCCATAATTCTATTTATTTTATCACATATTAATAAAATTAAATATTATATTATTAAATACAGGTGTTTGTATATTTTTAATTCCTTAGCTATGCTCATTATTTTGTCCTCGTCTGTGGCCAAAGCGAGCTAAGCAGCAACAGCGAATGGGTGTGACCATACAGCATGTTGTCTCGCTTACTCCACATCATTCGGCACTCTACCAACTCACAGGCTACTCGGTGGTTGAAAATGGCGTACAGCCATGGCCACAGTGTTCTCTTTGCGAGTGGGCCGTACTTTACGCACTGTTGTTGTTGCTCATCTCTAAAGGAAAACAATATCGAAACCAGTAAATCGAGTTTCGAAACTCAACTGTCGACGTCATCGCTGGCTGTCAATGGCAATGGCGGTGCGGAGAGAGAGCGAGCGAAAGAGAGAGAGAGAGAGAACGGCAGAAGCAACTGTGAACGAGGAAAACAGAAAACAGGTTCGCTTGCGCTCTGAGCGTTCGGTCGAATTCATAACAAAAGAACGGCTCGAATTGAACGGTTCGCAATCGCACTCGTTCGTAAACAGACGCGTCGTTTTTTGGTGCTTTTTGAATGTTTTCTGAACGTCACACAAAAATTGTTTGGAATTTTTGTTGTTTACGGCGCTTGTTTTCAATATTTTTTACGCGCCGGTTGCGCGTCATTCGCGCTGTGTTCAATAAACAGAGTTCCACATTTCAATCATGCTGGCTACACTCCAAATATAGTGATCATTCAAAGGCATTAAGTGCAGAAAGTGAGTGTCAATAAGTGAATATCCAAATAAATTATGTGCTCAGCAAGAGCCTAGCGAAAGTTATAGTATAACACACAAGAAATTAAGTCACGACAATGAGCTCATTCCTCATGGGTTATCCACATGCACCGCATCATGTCCAGAGCCCCATGTCCATGGGCAATGGCCTGGATCCAAAGTTCCCGCCGGTTGCAGACGACTATCATCACTACAATGGTCACTATTCCATGACCGCCTCGACGGGTCACATGGGTGGTGGAGGAGGTGGAGGTGTTGCGCTTGCTGGCGGTGGCCCTGGCATGTCTGGTCACCCGCACGCCACGCATCCGGCGGAAATGGTCAATGATTACATGGCCGCCGCCACGCACCATCACAACCAACTTCCGCACTCGCACCACCACAGCAACAGTGCGCTCTCAGGCCACCATCACCAGAACGCCGCCTACTCCACCAACTATGCCACCACTCCGCCCTCACATCATCCGCATCCGCATCCACACCAAAGCCTGGGTTACTATGGCCACCATGCGGCGGCTGCAGCCGCTGCTGCCGTGCACCATGCCCCCGAGTACATATCCGCCGGAGTGGTGCACTCGGAGGGGGGCTACGGTCCGCCGCCGTCGGTGAATGTGCCAAACAGCAGCAGCGCCAATGCCTCCAATGGATATTACGGCGGCTACTACGGCACCACCAACGGCAGTGTGGGAAGCACACACTCCCAAGGACACTCGCCGCTCTCCTCCCAGATGATGGACCTGCCACTACAATGCTCCTCAACGGAACCGCCAACAAACACCTCACTTGGTTTGCAGGAATTAGGTGAGTGGCGAAAAATTAGTTCGAATATATTGAAAGTAATATAGCCAATATATGGCAACAAGTTAATACTCTTGACTATATATCTAGACCTGAAGTCAGCATATATATTTAAATTAAACAAATTAATTAAAGTGATTGAATACTATCAAATAATTTAAAATTATATTACAAGATATATCATGCCAAATAAATAATTATTGTAGTTGAGTTTCTCTGATTAATGTCTGATATTGTCATCATATTTTAATGCTTAACTCTAATTTATATTCATTTAAATATTAATTAAATATTTTGAAGTGAAACTACAAATTCTAATCTTGAAATAATATCTTTCCCTATTGCACGATCTACGTAGTAGAACTTAGTCTAACATTTTGGAAGCTTGAAGCCTTGATTGTAATTTAAAAAGGATTAAAAAATTAAGTTGCTTTTGAGAGTACGCTACTATTAATAATTTGGACCATCCAATATATATAAAAAGATTTCTAACTTAACATTTATGAAAGATTGTCTTAATTCATAAGAAAATATATATCATGGTACAGTATATCATTTGAGTTTCTCAGCTACAATTTTTTTGAAATAGAAGTACTTAACGTTGTTATTTCTAACATTATTTGTTGAAACAACGACTCATAATAAAAGTAAAATGGTTATCAGCATTTTTTGTCACATACAATTCGGTTTCCATAGATAGAATAATATTTTCTTCATCATGCAACTGAAAATGTATATTTTTAGATAAACCACTATTAATTCTTATTTATTTAATATAGGTTTAAAGTTAGAGAAGCGCCTGGAAGAAGCGGCGCCTACTGGTCAACAACTGCAAGAAGTTTTACACTGTGATGATATGGGATCAGAAAATGTATAAATAAAACCATTGGAGTAATAAGTTAAAGATTTCACTAATAAATAATAATATTTTCTATGCAGGACATGTCTGAAGAAGATCGGCTTATGCTCGATCGATCGCCAGACGAGTTGGCGTCCAACGACAATGATGATGACCTGGGGGATTCGGACAGTGATGATGATCTGATGGCAGAAACAACCGACGGGGAACGCATAATTTACCCTTGGATGAAGAAGATTCATGTAGCGGGAGTTGGTAAGTGCAGGTTCCATCAAGTAACACCACAAATATGTATCGGGATGCACCCACAAAACAGACTGTGCCCCATTTTGGTATGCTAATTAAATTACTTAGCTGCCAACACCCACGTGATCCACTGACAGACTTTGTAATGCTCGACTTTGGCAAAAAAAAAGCAGAAGAAAAAACTAAAGACCTAAAAAACTCTATTTCGTGCTCATTAATCAAAATCAAGAATGGCGCGCCTTCTGCTGAGGGCAAAAATTTGTATGGCGAGTGACATATTCATATATGAGCATTACATACGATTCCCTATATGCCAAGTACATACTATTTGTATCTTTATGCAAGTGCCACTCGACTATAATAATAACTCTGCATGCTCTTTCAACACTTGGAAGTCCCTTCAAGTAAATTTTTCTGTCAAGCACTATGGGAAGCAATTGTCTTAGTATTATTTGGAAAGCATATAAATAGATTTAGTATAACCCAATTAGTGCTATCCAAATATTTTACAAATTATTGAATTCTACCCACTACTATTTATTGTAAAGTGTTCGAACTAATAAATAGCATTTATGGGAGATAAATTATATAAAATAATTTAATAACTAATTATTAAAAGCCTTAATGATTATAATGTTCATGACCGTTGAAAATTCAGTGTACAATGTCCTCAAAACAGAAAATTTTAATATATATTTGAACGAGAAACTTTCTGATTCATATTTTTATAAATTATACACATTTACTAAAATATATGCCAAATCATTTAAAATTTAGCTTACATTAGTGTAAATTTATTGATAAATCTTGTCAAAGGTTGCCTTAAAATATAGGTTGAGTTAATATTAAAAAATATACATTCTTTATCAAATGGCCAAGCAACCGCTTGGAGGCTCAAATGCGGTAGGAGTTTTCGAATTTACTTAGGAAGTTTTAAGGGTAATTTATATAAAATACAATGAGAACAGTCACCTTATATTGCAAAGTAAATACAACTATTTCTCTGATACAGGTTGACCTAGTCCAAAAAAGCAAATCTAAAATGTTTCTAATTAATGATTGATTTATTAAAAAATAAATCTATTAAAAAGACTTTTACTCTTGTACTCTCTTGTACTCCTCAATAATATATTATCTCTATTACAATCATCAAAAAGTATTCCTCATTCTCTTAAAGTATCTCGAATACGAACATCTACGTGTATTCCACATTCGATGATATTGATGACAATAAATTAGCCAGATTTTGATGAACTTCTTTCAAATGCAAGATTAAATTTATAAATTGGATATATATATAAAAATTAGTTAACCCTAAAGCTACATTTAATTTTTTTTCCAATTTAATGTTTCCGACATTGCATGTTATCTTTTTATAAAATTTTCACACCAAACATTTTGAATGTGGGCTGTGGAAACAGGTTTCCATTCACTATTCGAGCGATACGACATACTCGATGAGCGAATGAACTTGGTTACCACAACGAATATCAACGAATACCGAATGCCCAATACCCAGGTGGTATTATATTATTGCTCGGAGAATGTGGTTATACACGCATTTGAATGTTAGCTCAGATAGATAATGACCATTAATTGTCGCGACGGAACATGAACGAGCCTAAAGCCGAAATCATTGAGCCATGTGTTGAGTTCCATTATCAAAGCGACGTTTGTCAGCGCTTATTGTTTTAATTCTACCGAAAATTGGCTACTGAGTGTGGTTGGGAACTGGACTGGCTCCAGGCAATGACAGCTGACACTAGCTCGACAAGTTCAGGTGGCGAGTGCATATAACCAAGGCGGGGAACGGGAATGGGTTTTTGTGGCTTTAGGTCAGACGTTACTATGCTGATAAATTGCTTTTTAATAAGCGAACTACTTGTTTAGTTGAAGCTACTATGCAACTCGAGTGATGCACTCCAATTAAACATAACCTTGACCCTAATGGGCAATTATATCATAAGGTTTCGCCACGCTTAAGGTCTTCAGCTCACTCCAGAGACTGAGAATGAGACAGAGTCACAATCTTGACGTGCGACACTGACACTGGGGCATTAGCTATGCTGATGAGCATCAAATCGAAGTAGTTCGACGGTCGACGAACAGACAGACAGTCAGATAGAGGAAGAGAGAGAGAGAGGGAAAGAAACAGAGACAAGAGATCGCTCAGGGGCACACAAAACTCCGACTGAGTGACGGATGATCCATGTCATTGGATGTTAATGTTGTGACATTTATCATGAGCGCACGACTACGAAAAACAAGACGAAACTTGATTATCGCCAGTGCATCATCTCTCGTTATACGGAATGTGGCTGTTTTTATTCCCTGTCCCCATCCCCATCCCCATACCCATCACCGTTCCCGATTTCTCTGCCGATTGAACTGGTGCCTACTCGTTGTTCTCAGCTCTTTTACAAATGACTTACACTCGGTTAGCGCTTACCTAGACCAGTCCCCAAATACGTCTAGTTGGACTTGGCGTGCGTATCAGGTGGCGTGTGGTCTCAACAGGCCCATCCAATTTGTATAATTCGCCTTCAGGCAACGACAAAAGGCACAGTTATAATTTGCCAAGGTGTGAGTATTTAGAGAACAATTTGGCATTCGTACAAATAATTTAATGGTTGCAAAGTGTTGACACGATTCTTAACTGGCGACAATCAAATTAAATTTTTGTTTATTTCAGGTTAATAACTTTCTAAACTGCTTTTGATCGAACAACATGACTAAATGTCTTCAAAGCTAAAATAACAACATAAAAATATACTATTTAGTTTTATTTGTCAGAATCAAATTTATATTCCGTACTCCTTAGACAACTGCAGAATTAAGTAATAACAAATGCAATTTTCTTATTATTTTGAGACAGATATTGCCTAAATTGTTAGCAATCTTAAAGCTTTAAATATTTTCTCTTTATTTAATCAAAAGGATCAATATAATTCCTTAAAATTATCTATCTTAAATATTATCGTTGAAAATTGGTCTCAAGTTAGAATTCCCCATTTTTCAAGAATGTCGGCTATTTTTAAAATAATTTATAAAGTCAATCTTAAAGAACAGTTGCTACTGCCAACGCAAAATAAAGTAAATATACAAAATATGGTAGTCAAATGACTACGCTTGAATAATAATAAAAACACTCATATATATGTATGTGAATGAGTGCGAAATATTGATTTTATGCACGAAAGCCCAGCTATCAAAATGTTTGATATTATTTCTGTATTCATGCAGATGATCGGCGAGAACGCGTTCCACATAACATTCAATAACAACAAATGCATTGCATACTCGTACTCGCACTCGTAGTTATATTCATGTTCATGCTCATATTCATAGTCATAGTCATAGTCACTGGAAACGTGGCCAGCCTTGTAACTGAATTTCAATGGCAAGTCCACGATTAAGTTTCCAGTGTGCCACAGAGGCCAGGCTCACAGTTACCCGATGACTTGCGAAAAACCTCATCAGCATCAGCATTCGTTGAAGCAAAAATAAAGAAAAAAAGTGCAAGCCCAGACCCAGACCCAGACCGAGACCCAGATGCGACTGAGATGCTGTAAAACGTAATCCCAACTCAGGTTATCTCCTATTGCCTTTTGCGAAATGCGAAGGCAGCGAGAGGGACCCAAAAAAGAGCGGGCGACAGACTTCAGAGCCCAGAGACCAGACTCCAGCACAGACCCAAGCCCTGGGCATGACAATGATGAAAATGACGCAGTAAAAATTAAGAAGTTCGCCTTTTATGACAGATGAGGCACGAACAGCTGAGAGACTGCGACTGTGAATGTGACTGTGACTGTGCTTCGCCATCTGGAACTGTGTATTTGTATTGCTATTTGTATCTGTATCTGTACGTATAACTCGAGTATCTGATGGCGAACAAAGCGTAATTAGCGTCCCAATGGAAAACAAAAATCACAAGAATGTGAATGCGAATGTGAATGGAGTTAAAAATTGGCAGAGTTTCAATTCTTCCTCGGACTCCCTACAGACTGTGCCCAATTTGCGCCAATAAAGTTCTGGGAGCTCTCTTAACATTAGCGACGCTTTTATTGGTCCGAGAATAATTCAAACGTATACCAACGACGAGCATTCACAACTTTGAGTGGTCTTTTG
Organism: Drosophila phalerata; assembly: GCA_951394115.2. Taxonomy (NCBI): domain Eukaryota; kingdom Metazoa; phylum Arthropoda; class Insecta; order Diptera; family Drosophilidae; genus Drosophila; species Drosophila phalerata. Next base: position 10,547,393 of record OX596005.2, read on the forward strand.
TCAGAGGTCTTTGTAGAGAGACCCAACGAAACGAATCTTCAAGGTCGCGTCTATTGTTGCTACGGTCTTTAAAGTCGTGAGCTTCTTAACTTGATGCTGTTTTTCTTTCTGCTTTTGGTCATAACACTTTTTTTAGTCTATTTACAATCGATAGCAAACTCAGAGCAAACTATTTGAAAATGACTTCAACATCGGCTTTAGGACAAGTGCCAGTTTCAGTTTTGCCAAACAACAACTTTTGGTCATTAGGTTTGTCTGTGGAAAGTGAAAATATCTGGTGAATTATGAGTATTGTTGTTTGAAGGTTTGTAGAATGAATTGGCATATGAAGTAGGAGTATGTAGGAAACGATAGAAAAACTATTTAGTTTGTTGCATATAAAAATACATTTTTATTTGTTATCATCTTATTATTTAAAGAATATTTAAACTACTTTTTTGGATATTTCAACATAAAGGAGAACAGCTTAAGATTTGTTATATAAAATTTGTAGTATTTCCAAAATATCTGCTATAAGAGAAGAATCTTGCTAATAGCAAGTGAAAGAAATTTTTGAACGCTTCAAATATTTATCAATCAATTCTCTTTTTTCTTGGGAACCGTACTGATTTTTATTCACTAAATCATTTTAAAATTCAAAACCCAAATATTGAGGAGTTTTTTACATTATACATTCAAAAACCTTAAGAATGTTTCATTTTAAAATAATATAATAAAGTCTTTGATTAAATTTACTACGTAGATATGCAGTCAGTAAAAAAATTTGATAATTAAAAAAAGCACTTAATCGTTTTGTTGTTTATTAATGAATAAATTCTATTTGAGGTGACATCAATCATTTTGATGCCTTCTCAGACAGTTTTTTGTGTTGTGGGCTAAAAAACAAAACGACGCGACGTTTGTTAAAATTTTGCTGAAAAATTGATCGAGTACTTGGCACGTTTATTGTGCCATTTTTTAAGCTTAAGTTCACATTAACATGTATTTTAATTATCGTCTCATTCTGTCACACTCTTTCTCTAATGCAGTAAAAGTTATTATTAAATTATTGCTGGCGAATTAAGAATTCTAGCTGTGCACTTTTTGAGCTTCGATTGTTGCGGGTGCTTCAGCATCAGCTTCAGTTTGTAGCTAAGTAAATAAGTCGGAGATATATATGTATGTATGTATATGGACAATTGTTTCTAAGTACGTGAGATTTGTAGTACGCATGTGTATGTTTGTGTGTACTTGTAAGTAGCATGAGCTCATGTTTATTTTTATTTGCCTGCCACAAATTGCAAGTCACTTGACAAGCTGCTGATGCAGCTCCCGCTGTTGTTGAAATGCTGATGTTGACTTGCCTTTTTCCATGAGCTCATGAAACGAGCGCACACACACACACACACATCTACACATATTAAACCTTACCCACACACAGTTGCCGACAATTCACAGTTGGCAACACCAATACCAACATTAACTTATGAAGAACGAAACGAAACCTGAAATAGTATCCAATTTAGAACTCAACTGATGCTGGCACTGGCCAATGTGGCGTATGCGCAATGTGCGCCTTGCACTCGCTTAGCTGAGATTCATTAGGGCCTAGCGAGAGACTTGAGGTTTGTTTGCCTAAAATTAATTTGTTGTCATTTGTTTGATTTAATGTTGAATGTTGCATACGAACTGCGCTTTTCTAAACATTTCAAGCGCCAGCTTCATAGAGAGTTTTAAGAACTGGTTTCGGTTTGGGCTTAAGTTTGTGTTTTGGGTATGGGCTGAGATTTGATGAATGAGCAGGTAAATCAAAGTTGACAGACGTAAAATATTTTCAACTTGGCACGAGTCAAATTTCTCGATCGCAGGTCGTGCCCTGGCTACGTTACCAAATATTTACACACTCTCGCACTATCGCGGCAATTAATCAAGTGGCCCAATTGCCCAGATTCTCAGTTTCTCAGTTGCTCAGTTGCTCAGAGATTGCGAATGAATGAAAATCGAAACATAAAGCCCGGAAGTTGCCCGATGAGGACCGCACCTCAGACAACGGGGCTAAATGGGCTAACGATCAGTTTTGTGGATTAAAGAGATATTGAAACAGATACTCGAATCGTTCTCGTCCGTGGCATTGAAGTAAACTTAACCCACAATTGGAGCCGCCACCGGCACTAAAGATTATGATTATTAAGTAACGTCTGACATAGTTTTTTTTGTCTGTGTTTTTTTTTTTGAAAACTGACTCGATACTCCCGTTCCCGGTGCTGTCCTCTCTGGACTATGAATGAAAGTGTAGAGTCACAAATGCATGATAAATCATATGATGGGACAAACATGCCGACAGCCGTGCATGAGGCAGGGCCAATTAAAATAACTCGACACATCACATATACATACATAGAACGATAAAGAGAAAGAGAGGGAGACTGTATGTGCGAGAGAGAGAGAGGCTAACAACGTCCTACGCACTAATATGTTTAAGAATCGCCGCCAATTCCCCAGAGAGCGCCAATTTTCCCAAAAACAAAAAAATAATACATTCAGCTTGCTCTTTAGCAGTTTCACGCTATGTTCCTGCTACATTGTTTGCCCCTCGCAGCTCGCAGTTCGCAACTCGTCACTCGTCACTCTCCCCTCGCCTATGTTCTCATTTATTATGTATTGTTGTTTGTGCAATCTTGATTTCCTTGGCCTTGTATGAATCGGCAGTTTCATAAATTGGCTGCCAAGCAATTGCAATTGGCACTCTTTGGCTTCGCGCTCCGCAACATGACGATGCACTTTGGACCGACGAGTCTTTGACTTGGACTTGGAACTGAGAATGAAGCTGGAGCTGGAGCTGGAGATGTAACTGAAACTGAAACTGGGAACTTAAAGGCCTCTTCCTGGAGATGGACATGGCACCTTTCGCTTGTCGCTCTGCCTTTTCGTTGAAATGTTGAAATGAAATGATACGCACTTATTAAAAACGAATTAACGCAGCATGCTGCCAACGCCAACGCCAACGCAGACGTCGATGCCAACGTCAACGCCAACGTCAACGCAGCAGCTGACGTCGATGGTTTCATTTTCATTGTTCTGTTTCCTTGTGCTTCACTCGTGTTTCTTGTTCCTCTGGGGTTTTGTAATTGATATTGTTTATTTGATTTGCTTTTTCTTCATTTTTTATTCCATTGTGGGCATGTTTTTATTTTATTTTTTTTGTGTTATCAAATCAATAACTCATTGAAGAATTTGCGTACAAATCCCTGACGAATCGATGAGATGATGTATTCTTAAATGAATTTCAAACGAAAATTATACTTTATTAATTTACGATTACAACTTTTGATTAAGGTAAAATTAATTCAGTTTACCAACATGAATATGATATCAAAGGGAGAAAAATATATTAATTAAAATTTATTAACTTTATAAAAATATAAAATATAAGTTTTTGCATTATTTTTTTTTATAGCAATCATTTTAGAAACTTAATACGGGTAAAATTAGCCAATTATTTAGAAAATGTATCTTCTGTACAACGAAACAAGAAAATAATCCTATATAATTAAAGTACAATTGAAATAATTCGAAGGAACTATCAAGCGAAACTTTATATATAGTCAGCAACAACAGCTTGTCAACAGCTCTTTAAGGCCTACGCTAATTGATTTGAAAGATTTTAGCACAATCTAAAGGGAGAAAGCTCATAGAACCCTTGCCTCCCGCCCTTTCCCCTTTTCCCCTTCTTGTCTGTCAGCGGCCAATGGACAACATCATTAATCTACGTAGTGTCTGGGAATCGGCAAACGCAGCCGGGATTGAAATATTTATATCAAATCGAAAGCTGTCTGTCACAGTGCAATGAAATTTTTATAAATTACAACTTGATGTGCGCCGGATATGATTGGTCAAGTCCGGAGAGCCTGGACCCAAAAGCAGCGATAGAAATATCAACTTCAATCCCAAACTCAGACTCAATACTGAGCTCGATGGCATTGGATGCTGGCCAAAAATTGAAATTGATGATGCAAAAATAAATTTGATGGGCTGTCTGTCTGTCTGTCTGTCCGCTCCATTTCTTGATGAACCCGCAGGCCAGAGTCGAAACGGGAATGAGAATTAAAACGGTTACGGTTACGTTCTGAATCGGGCAGCAGGTGCAGAGCATAAAAAACGAAACAGGAAAAGGATACATCGCCTGTGGCTGAGGGGTTGCTGCAGGCGGGAAATGTTTAATTTCAAGGAAAAACTAAATGCGAACGCGTAATGTTATTGTCCTTTTTCCGAGTAGTCCGCTCAGCTTCAGCGTCAGCGTCAGCCTTCACGTCCGATAGGCAAACAGACAGACAGCCAGGCAGTTGTATTATTTGATTTTGATTAATTATCCTGTCCAACTGCCGCGGACTGGCGCTGTGTAAGTGCAGCTCTTTCATCTATCCGCTACCCGCTGTCCGCAGTCTGCTGCCTGCTTCCTCTTCCTCTTTGACTACTACCTCATCATACTCGCTATCCTTTTGGGTGCAGTCCTGGGGTTCAAGGTGTTTGTTGAAAAGTTTTGGCGCGCTTTTTGGGGATGTCAACTTATCTTGGGAGATTTATTGAGCCTCCTTCTTATTATGAAACTCCATTTGAAGTGTATTAATTGTGGCGCGATGCGACTTAATCGCCGTCGTCTCCACCCTGGTCTCACCCCTTCAGCTTATTGCAAATCATTAATTATGCATCTTGTTTAACACAAACTCTCTCTCTCTCTCTCTCTGTCTCTGTTTGTCTTTCTTTATAGCAAACGGCTCCTATCAGCCGGGCATGGAGCCGAAACGCCAACGCACCGCCTACACACGCCACCAGATACTCGAGCTGGAGAAGGAGTTCCATTACAATCGGTACCTGACCCGACGCCGTCGCATCGAAATTGCACACACACTGGTGCTGTCGGAGCGCCAGATCAAGATCTGGTTCCAGAACCGACGCATGAAGTGGAAGAAGGACAACAAGCTGCCCAATACCAAGAATGTGCGCAAGAAAACAGTCGATGCCAATGGCAATCCAACACCGGTAGCCAAGAAGCCCACTAAGCGTGCCAGTGCCAAGAAGCAGGCCCAACAACAACAACAACAACAACAGCAACAGCAGCAGCAACAACAACAGCAACAACAACAACAGCAACAGCAACAACAGCAGACACCGGTGATGAATGAGGTATGTTGCATGCGTTGAAAGTCAACAGCGAAGCACTTAAAAGCACCAATGACATTAGCTGAAAGTGGCATTTGCACACGAGATTATTCTGACAAAAGAGCATAACAATAAAAGCTTTATGAGTCATACAATTCGTTAGAGCGAGATGCCATGAGAAAATAAAACTAGCTCTGCAAAGTTCAGTTTAGATCGCCAGATTCTAGACGGTTTCAAATTAAGAGTTTAGATTTGGGCTTAAAATTAAACGAAATACTTTACAGCTATATTCATCTCTCTTTCTCTCTCTCTGTCTCTCACAGTGCATACGCTCCGACAGCCTGGAGAGCATTGGAGATGTTAGTTCCTCGCTGGGCAATCCGCCGTACATCCCAGCCGTCTCGGAGGCGCCAAATCTGACGTCCTGCGGTAATGGCAGCAATGGCAATGGATACCCAGGATCTCAGCAGCTTCAAGTGCATCACAGCAATAACAACAATAACAATAATAATAACAACAACAACAGCAGCAACCTCAACAACAACAACAACAGCAACAATCAAATGCATACGGGTCTGCATCATCATCAGCAGCAGCAACAGCAACAACAGCAATCCGATCTCATGACCAATCTGCAGCAGCACATTAAACAGGACTACGATTTAACGGCACTTTAGGACACTATAATACTGCCCCCGTTGAGCCTTGTACATTGAATCCTTTAGTTAGCACCGCAATACTTTCTGGTATCCACATTTTGAGTCAGTGTGTATTGTAATATAATCATAGCGAAGCCTCTTTTTATACACCCGATGAACCAATCAGTTCATCGGGCAATTCGGAGTATACAGTGAAAAATTAATTGTAGTTAGTTATTTAAGCACCAAGAGTGAAAACTACGACCACTGGGCTAAATCTCTGGCTACAATCAAGGCTGCAAATCTAGACTATGTAAATCTGAAAAATTAATTATATTGAATTATTATTAGATTTTGTATTTGTTGAACAGCAATCAATTATATTTGTTTTGAATTAAAAAAAATAGTGTTGTATATTGATAAAAGTCATTACTTATATATAATAAGCCGTAAAAAAAAAGTCCTACATATTTCAGTTTCGAACCAAACCGATATTGCCCACAGTTTGTAGTTTTGCAGCCTTGAATTAAATTATGTATGGGATGTTTCAGCCCTACAGAAAACCCTATAACCTTGTAAATTAGCAGTACTTAATTAGTGGAATATAAGTCCTTGTATAAAGCATAGCAAATTAAATGTAAACACAAGCCCCAATTTGTCATAGTCTTAAGTGGAATTTAGATTTATATATAATCTATGAGTTATTGTAATTATTACTATTACTATTGTATCTAACTAGTTGCATCTGTTGTGCGTAAATATTTATGTAAGTTTAAACGTATATTTTGTGGATAAAACAACAATACAAATGAAAGAAACAAACATGCGTATAAGTATAAAAATATATCTAGACAATATAAAAACCAAATAAACAGAAACATTTTACTTGGATTCAATAATGAGTTTTTATTTTATTTTGTTTAAAAGAGGCATAGACTTAAAATAAATTATTAAGATAAACTTGTTACTTTACTTACGGTCAGAAATAAGAGTACCAGATAAAGTTGTTGCCATAATAAATTTATGGTAAGCTTGTTTTATTCATTTATGCACACAACAATACATATTATTTATCTACATGAGCAGTCATCACCTACTACATATTATCTGTCATAATCTTCTTCGGATGAATCTTGAGCCCGTGAAGGAACAGTCAGTCCAAGTACGAGTACCAACAATAAGAAGTAGGAAATCAGTTTCATCTTGAAAGTTTTCTAAACTAAAATGTTTAACATTTGTCGCTATTTATAGGAAAATTTACTGGTTACACAATTGTTTTTAAATTTCTTGACTTATTTAGTCATGGTGCATGTCATAATCTATAGTAAATTCATTTCTCAGACAAATATAATACCGCTTATAGCGTGTATTCTTTAGTTACGGACATTGTATATGTATGTATTGTTGAATATAGTTACATACCGTTAACATACATACATACATACAAAAATTGAGGCATTAGAAAGAGTGTTAATTCATTGAGAATTATCCAGGAAAATAAGGATAATGTATATGTTCAGGTATTGAATTCTCTAGAAGCTTTTCTTCCATCCACATAAACAAGAGTATATTATTTTTAATTTTTATGTGTACAATTGGAAGTTTATTAACCTAAAAATAAGTCTGAAATAGTCTAAAAAGTTCGGCAAGTTGATTGTTAGTGTGATTTGCGCTGATTCATCGTTCATAGTCATCTAATTAGGACAAATTTAAACATCGCTGGCTTTGGAGCCAGCAGAGTGTGGCTCGTCCTGCGAGTGGGCTCAAAAGAATTCGGAATTCAACAAGCCTTTGTTGGCAATCAACGTCGTTCATGTGGAATGACAGGGGATCGGGAGGGGAAACATGGTCTGAGACTGGGGCAAGAACTCGGGCTACAATGAGGCGCGAGATGAACAGGCAGCGATAGTTGGCAAATGCTAACAAGAGTTCTTAATTAAACATCGATTCGCAATGATTGATCACAGCCCATTGGCACCTGTTGGCTTCTGGAAATATGTTAAACAAGGCATCATCTTTCAAATTGGCAGCCTACCTACTCGATCCGCAGCCCAGAGAGACAGTGAGAGGAAGAAGGAAGAAGGAGACTGGGTGTCATAAACTGGTCTTAACCAAGTCTGGAATTGTTTGCGTCAGACAAACTTCCCTGAAAACGGAGTCCTATTGCAAATTGTCGCTGCTTATTCAGGCAGACATCGCGTTGACAGTGTGACCATAAAGCCAAAGCACATGTGACAAACTGAAGCTGGCCAGAAACAGCAACAGCAACAGAAACAGCAACAAAAACGGGAACAAGAACAGGGGGAGCTATCACAAGCTGAGCACAATCAATCTACCCGGCATGACAGTGGATTGTCTTGCAGGAACATGAAAACACTCTTAGCGCTTAATTTATCATTGCGAAATGATCTACGCGCCTTCACCTCAAGCCTCTCAGCCAGTTTGAGTTCCACTCAAGACCAGTCCTTGTCCAGAGCAGGCAACTGGAAATTGTGCGCACTCGTTCAATGCGATAAAAAGGATTATTGAGACCTACATTCTGACCGGACGCGTGCACCGGAACGATGAGGCTAAGACCCGCAAGGGTCGAAATTGGCAGCTCGAAATGATTACTGGAGTGCCAGGAGCACGTGTTATGGCATCCCTATATCCTAATTACAAACAACGGTAGCCCCCGCTTGTCATTGACTTTCTTCTGTTTGAAGACCTACCGCAAAACTGCTGTTAAGAAATTCTTCCTTAAAATGAAAAGTCATTGGGTTTTTAATAGGTAAAATTTGTTTTAATCGATACACTATATGCTGATTTACAATTGACATTATTGTACAAGTTGTCGAAGACACTTAATTAGCCCCTGCCTCGAGGAGTAGTACCCTGAGGGGACGGCGGGCCTGGGGGCCAAGGGCCGTTTGACATTACAGTCACCAATAAAGCAAGGCAAATCAAAAGTTGAATCTTATAAGCTTATTCTTTCCAGTATGGTCCAAATTAGTTGTTATTTATACGAAACTTTACCAATTTTCTAAATATAAATACGTTTATTTACTATGTTGTGCAAGTCAAAAAGTGAACATAATTAATAAGTCATTCGTATTTAATAAAAATGCCAATGAGTTATGGATAATTTTTATATAATATATATATATTTATATTATACGACTATGACTATTCAGTCACATAAATCAATAGTGTCAGATAGTCCATACATTTGTAATAAAGTCTACATATCATATACATATAAAAACTATAATACCTATATCATTATATGATTTTTAAAAGAGTCTTTTTAGAGATACCGACGTGTCTTGTTAAAGAATGCACAACTAATTTGTTGATTATAATCAGTCTTGTTTACAATTCCTATTATATAAGAACAAAAAATGGATTTGAAACAGTTTTTGTCATGCATACAGATGCCTAGTTAAATTTCCTATAAATAGCTTCCCTTTTGGATAGTAGCAGTATAAAAAAATTTACAAGATGAAACTTCAACTTTCGACTTACCTCGTGGTGTTGGTGTCTGTATTGCTTGCAGTTGCTGGTTCTACCACTAAATCAAAACAGGATTAACTAAGACAACATATATAACAATGTCTGTTTTGTAACGTTACATGAAAAAAAAGAACATTAAAATGCTAAATTAAACTAAAATTTGTTGTTTTATTATGCAAAAGCCCAGGAAGAGACAGGAAGAGTCTTGATTGCTAAAGAATGTTAAAACAAACCCAATAGACCCAGTACCAGTAGTAGAAGGAAAGAAATAATGTTTACATCGGAAAACTGCTAGTCTGGTTAGTCTGGAGTCTGGACTCTCTTGAAGGAGCTAAAAAACTATTTTTAATATCAATATATGAATCCTAAATCCATTTTTTTTTTGTAATAAATCCTAAATCCCTTCTTTTTTGCAATACTGTCCTTTTCTCAACACAATACTATTGAATTGACTTTTGACTTTGGGTATGTTGGATAGTTCAGGTATGAACGATAACCGCCCTCTTTGAAGTCGCAAGTTGTCGTTCGGCATGCCTTAATCCCGTCTCATCCTCTTTCATCCCGGCTAATCCCAACAGAAGTCACCGGACATGGCACAGCCCATCGATTCGAAGTCAGCCAGCCAACTTTTTGTCTCTGAGGCGAAAAAAAAAACAATTAACCCGTCTACTGTTGCTAATTTCATAGGATCTTCAGGTTGCCTGTGGCACTTTGCATATGTGGCATAGACACAGCGTTACGCCTCTCTAACGCCCACGCGACTGTGAACAGACAGACTCAGTAAGACCCTGCCAGGGACTTAAATGAACTGAAAGGATTGCTTAGATCCAGCTGAGCGCCGCACGCCATCGACTCCTTTCGACGCTGACTTTTCCTAATGCGTGTCCTTTTGATGCTTTTGTCGGCCAATTTCAGAGTTTGCCATTGGCTACCGTTTCAGAGTATTTGCCAGGATCGAGTTTCTAAGAAGTGTGCATACCTGCTAATTAGCTGGCGATATTTATGTAGCCAAAACACACACACTAAAGTGCTCGAGTCAGGACACGGCATTTTGTCAAAATAAACATCAATTCTCATTAGGCATGAATTGGAAACAAATTTCTCGGTCTCCGGCATAAATCAAAGTTGCATCCAAGGCCAAGTTGACTGTGTTGCGTCCCGGCGTTGCATTGCCAACTTACAATTGTGGCAACAATGCCATCTCTCAAGTGTGTGGCTTCAGGAATCAATCAAGGCTCATCACTCACAACACACGCAGCCACTCAAAAAGCATCAACAAGCCCGGACTGTTAGTGTGTGTGTGTGTGTGTGTGTGTGTGCGTGTGTTGGTTTAATTAATGTGTACCCATTTATTAAATTGGCAGTTTAGTCTTGGCGTCACTTTTGGTCAGTGTGGGATATGAAGAGTGAAAGAGATGGGAGAGACTCGACTGCGGTTGGCCATTTATGCACTTGGCTTACTCCAGCTCCTTCTCTGTCTGTCTCTCTCTGTCTTTCTCTCTCTGTGCATGCGTGCGGTCGATCAGCCTAATTTGTAACCATTAACCAACGTATTATGTTTGGCCAAGCGAATGCATGCTGTTACCAATGTTACGAAAGCCAGCGAGGATGTTTATGTGGTTGCCTTGAAGGCTCGATGGATAGCTGGATAGGTGGATGGATGGATGGATGGTGAGTTGGTTGGCTGCATAGATGGATGAGTCTCTGTGGTGATTGTTGTCTATTAAAAACCATTTAAACAAATCGTCATACCATTTGTACTATTTATTCCTTTTGAACCGCTAAAGAACCTTAAATTATTGAAGTGTGCAAAGTAGAAAATCACCTGCAATCACAGATGAAATGCAATTGAAATTTAAAAGAAATAGTAAGTTTGAAATTTTAAAAGATATTAGTAAAAATTGTAGTTTTCAGAAACAAAATATTTAAATTTTAGCTGGCGATCTACTTTTTATCTAATTCAGTTCAGTGTCAAAAACCTGGCAAATGAAATGTACATTAATTTTGCCAAAATTCAAAGTATATTAAGGAGTTAGCTTTTTCTCTATTTCTACTGAATTTCTCGATGCATTCTCCAATAAATTTACAAGTTCACATTGCGCACATCCATTGACAAGACAGAATTGCAATTGCTTTCAATATTGTCGCAGATTTTTGAGAATTTTCAATCCCATCTGCAGATTCTCCGGCGCATTAGCATTTGGTACGAGTTTACCACGGAAATTGCTACTGCGAATGTAAGTGTGTGTATGTGTGTGTGTGTGTGTATTGATGTGGGGTGTAGAGAGCAGTATATGCGGTAATTGACATTCGATCATTAATCAAAGTGCACAATGCAGACATTTCGTTTCGAATTTTATTTAGTTTTGTATTCGTGTTGGTTGTTGTAGTTGTTATTCTGCTTGTGTTGTTGTTGTTGCTTATTTTCTGCGATTTGGGCCGTCGAGTTGCCCGCTGAGAGCTGAGCAAAGTCCGTGTTCCAGCTCCGAATATATATTGGCATCGGGGCACAGATATAAGGCAGATTCAGCCTAGAGCTGTACTGCCATTTGTAAATTTACAATTGTGCTCAAGTAGAACGGCCTTCAGCACCTTCTCGCACCGGAGAGTCCTATACGGCAAGGTGAGTTGAGTGTGAGTGTGAGTATAAGTATGAGTATGAGTAACTGCCACCACTTTGACACACACTCCAGCTAACATAGTTCCTGCAGCACATCTCCTCGCAGTCTTGAAGCCGCATCATGGCCGCCTGGCGCTACTGAGTGCTTTGTTCTTTTGGCTGACAGCTCGACAGTCCCTCTTGGCTGAAGAGTCCACAAATCCTCATGTATGATGTGAGGGTTTAAGCTCACCCTCTCCGACACCCACCCCGCAATCGCATACTATACTTCCTCTCCCTCCATCGACTAGTCACCAGCAGTGAAAGTTCTCCATGCGTGCAAAGGAACAAGATGAAAGTAGCAAATTCGTCCATTTGCAATTTTTACCCCACGTTTCATTCGCTTCGAGGAAACAGAGAGTGTATGTATGTACATATTGTTGTGTGCTTACGTATGTGTGTGTCTGTCTCTGACAGCCACATTTTGGATGAAATTTTATTCTGTTCACATACCCGTCAATGTCATCTCTGCCGCTTGTTTAGTCCTCCGCTTTTTATGCCATGTCCTTTTCTTGATTATTTCGTTGACGTGCCTCAAAAATGAGGGAAAAAAATAACTAAAAATGCGACAGTCGTGTATAGTCCACTGTGGGATACCCGGTATCCGTATTTGGACTTACGTTGTACTCTATTATACTCTACATATTTTCAACCACATTCATACATACAGAATGGGGTAAATACAGTCAGCTGGTATTATTTTGCTATAACTGTTGTTTAAATTAAAAAATACTACCTTAAAATAGATGAAGCTTTTTAGATCATATATTTTATATTTTTGCAGTTGTCGAAGAAACTTAATTAACCCCTGCCTCGAGGAGTAGTACCCTGAGGGGATGGCGGGCCGGGTGGCCATCCATTTTGCACTACAGCCAACAATAAAACAAGGCAACCCAAAAGTTTCATCTTATAAACCTATCCTTTCCGGAGTGGTCCAAATTTGTTGTTATTGATACCAAATTTTTCCAAGCTTCTCTATAGAAATACGTTTATTTACTATGTTATGCAAGTCAAAAGTGTACATAATTAATTAGTCATTCTTATTTAATAAATATGCAAAAACCTGCCAATGAGTTATAGATAATTTATATATTATATATACAATAACAACAAATTTCTGATTTCTCAAATGACAACATGGAGCAGTTGACCAAAAGTAATATATATTAAAATGCAGTATATTTTCAATTCTTCCCAAATATTTCACTAGTTGCCTTTTGAACCCTTTGTTTTGATTCCAGCCGATGTTTCGGCTAGTTTTATACTAACAGTAAATAATCAGCTGGTTTTGCTATTTCTATTCAACAAGCATTATAAATCGATTTTGCACAGTATTCGAATTCGACATGAACAAGCTGAAGATAAACTAGGTTCTATTTCCTATAAATATCCACCCATTTTAAACATTTAAGTATCGAAAAGATTTCAAGATGAATCTATGGTTTTGCATTGGTTTATTTTTGGCAGTAGTTCAAAATGGATGGCCCCCCGGTCCAGTAATGACTTATACTAGACCAACTAGTCGTGGAAGACGTTAAAAGGACCAATTTTAATAAAATGTGAAAATAAAACACACAAATGCATATAAAATACGATATATCGATTTTGATTTTACTTGCATTAATATATATGTATAATATTCACTACTGCTCGACACATAAAAGCAGTGTTGTCGAGAGCAACGAGTACACTACGAGATACCCTGCAGCAAGTCCTTTACATAGGCCAGCACCTATACATGCCAACTGTTTTACATATGTAGCCCAATGATTACTTAGTTAGTTAACAATATTCTCGGTTCCGAACAGGATACATTCCTGATCCCGAAATAAAGTACATATGTGCGTATATTGATTATTTATCCGGTCAACAGGTGAAATTGTATTTGAAATTACGTAAAATAATGGATTATGTACAGCTTCGACATGCATCAGAAAATAATCTAAGCATTTTTTCGTTGTTGCTTATTAAGATTTCCTATAAATATAATATCAGCCCATTTGAAACATTTCACTTTAAACGAATTTTCAAGATGAAATATTTAGGTTGCCTGGTTTTGTTGTTGGCTGTTGCTCTTGGGCGAAAACAAAACGGTTGGACCCCTTCTAATTTCGAGTTCGTTTAAACCGAGCTGGTAACTGAGTTACTAAGATATATTCTGCTTGAATGTGAAAATAAACACCTAACAATAATAATTCTTGAAACGTTTATTTACTTAAAAATATAATTTCAACTGTTGATCCACTAAAAACTAAGTAACAGATAAAAACTGTATCGTCATCCTCGCCAGATATTAAAAAAAAGTAATTAGATATGTTTTCGGGCTTTTCCCAAATATTAATTAGCTTTTGGTAGGTTAGTGGAATTTTATATGGCAGTACGGTAAGACCTTTATACATTTTTGTCTACTGATGTCTTTCATGCGATTGTACAACTCTCATCAAAATTATTCCCGAGTCTTATTATAGTCCATCTTCTATGAGGATTCCCGTGAATAATGCATTATATTCTCAAATAATTTTCTTAAGGTGTCAAATATACAATTTCGTTGAATCGCGTCTCAATATCCCAACCCTCAATGATCATAGTACTTATTTACGGATCAAACTTTAAAATTACAACATTTAAGGAAGAATAAAGACTATCCGGTTTTTAAGGCACTTTTCAAATTGTGTTATTGGATAAATAAAAATTATACATACATTGAAGTTATAGAAGTTTCAAGAGACATTTATTTTGCACTTGCTGATATACACTTGACCAGTTTAAAAGACATTTTAGTACAAGTTATATTAGTTTATAAGTTACCACCTCCGTCTAGAACCATCAGTCGTCGGAACTAAGGGAGTATAACCGTTCGGCATGTCCGTCCACCTTGCAACAGCCAGCAATAGAACAAGGCAACCAAAGTAATTCATCTTTGAAATTAGTTTAACTAAAATGCATCATATGGATTCATATTTATAGCAGATCCAACTAAGCATCTACGACAAAATTTTGCATGTATAAACTGTACAAAATCCATTATTCTCCCCAATTGAATAAGTTTAATAACACCTGTTTAGAGGTTTCAGTTAATTTTATATACAAGATCATACATATATAATCAGCACATTAATTTTTTGGTGGTATGCATTTTTGTTATATATATATTTCCATAGTATATGATTATTTGTGTGATAGCACTTTAAATTTATTGAAATTAGTATATTATTTTTGATAAAATTTTGTCAATTTATTAATATTATTTCAAGTTCCTTGAATTTTTCAAATTATTGCTTTTTTTTTAAAGGAGTTTTTCCAATAACATTACGCCCTCTATTGGCGAGCAGCGCAGCTAACTCAAATTCCACATTTGGTTTGAAGCTTAGACAGTCCTGCCATCTCTTTCTGAGAAAACGAGCCAACAATAGTACGCTTAGTTGGAAAACTCACCAGCTGGTGCGTGTCATTGATAATTTAGTTGAATTCGATAAATTTACGAAGATTTATCGGCGCCCTTTCATTTAAATTTGAAATTTAAAAAAATTCTTCAATAATTTAATAAATATTAATAAATTTGATGAAAATTAAAAGTTAGAAATTAGACAAAATTAAAATTAGCATTTTAATGAAGATTTCAAGTTCGTCCAGCCCCCGGGAAGAGATGATAGGAAATTGAATCAAATTATAGCAGAAGTAAACATTGACTGCAAAAAGTTAGCATACGCTTCAGAATATGTAAATGATCTACTGCTTAAATGTAATTTTCGCAGCCCACTGGAATAAACAGTTTTTTTTTGGCAAAAAGCAGTTCTAGCTTGTCGGTAATTTAATTGTTTTTTTGATGGAATGTAAATATGTAACAGGGAGAAGGATGAAACTCTCCTCTCTAAGATAGAAATTATCGTGTGAAGTATAGACTCCATTCTATATAGTATATTTAGCGGACTCAATAGCACCCAACATATCAAATATTATTTAAAATCCCACATACACAACACTACTTCCAAAAGTTTCCCATGCCGATTGATTTTTGACCTTTTATTCCTCTGAGAGGGAAGCTCCCTGATTGCAGCTGAAAGTGACCCCGACTAATTGGCAAAGTCAAAGGGTAATTTTAAAAGATAAAGAGGGGAAGACAATAAATATGTCATTTAGTTTATGTTAATCCAATAAATATTATTCGGCTGATGTGATGCACAGTTGGCAATCAATTTTGTTTGGAAAACAATTTGTATTTGTTGTTGCTGGTTATCGTTATCGTATTGGCATTGGTGAGGGTCCTGATGGGGGCTCTTTTTGCTGCCATGCTGCCACGGCAGTGTGCAACAAATTTAAAAGCTCAATTTGTCCATTTATGTCAACTTGTCACGCGAAGTAAAATAAAACGAATTAATAAAATGTGCGGGGGTAACAAGAACGGAGGCAACGAAAGGATGAGAGTCAGCGAAAGGAGGGTGGAGAGTGAAGAGCAAGTAAACGCGTAAAATATATTCAGCAATTGTTGCCGCTGCTGCTGCTGCTGCTTCTGTAGATACAAAGATACTTTAGTGGCAAGATACGGATACACCATCATTCATCGCTTATGTTTCACCACATCCGTTCGTGCTGTTGTTGCACAGCAGTTTCTATTGCCATCTTCGGTGCCACCTCCTTGTTGTCCTTGCAGTCCTTGCTGTCCTTGTTGGCGGCGTCGTTGCAAACAAATGGCAAAAACTGTCGCTCATTCGCATAAATCCTGACGAATGATTTCAACGCGCGGCCAAAAGTGGGTTGGTCGGCGGAGTGGGCGTGCCAACGTGGGGACGCACAACAAAAGCAATTATATGTGCGAATCATTTTACGAGCGAGCGGAAAAAGAAAACAGAAAGCAGACAGCAGACAACAGACAACAGGAACTGCTCTGCTACGATGGCATCCTTTTTAGTGCTAAACCTCCCATTCCTGTGCTAAAATCTAACAAATAAAAAAGTCAAAATGAGAGAAAGAGAATAGAAAAGCTGCGAATGGAAGTAAAACAAAGGCCATGGCCACTGTAACAGCTAACAAACAAGCGACGACATGGCAACAACAATTCAAATGACAAAGAAATTGCCAACTCAATGAAAACCCCAAATACTCCCTCTCTCTCTCACTCACTCTTTGTCACACACCATATATAGCACCACAGTGCCACTGAGCCATTGAACACCATCCTGGATCCCCAATGTTAAATCAGCAGTTGAAAAACGCGCACGACCAAAATCAAACGATTGTCAATGCGAAAATAAATCGCATTCCTTCATTTTTGCAGCTCTTCCCACTTTCATCTCCCTCCCCACTACCGCCCACTTTCAATGGCATTCTCGATTCAACCAATCGTCCCTCTTATACCCCAAGGATGACAGCTGCCATAAAAACTTTAGTTCAGCATCGTTGATAAAACGTGCGACAATTTTTTATACTTGCAGAATGTAAAGAACTTCACGTACCTTAAATCAAGTCAAGTCAAATCGACAGCAACTCAAACTCAATGTCCACATTGCAATTCCATCAAATTAAACTTCCACGCTTTAAATATTTGGTTTTTAATAAAATTCTATAATATTTTATGATAAATTATAACTGGTAACTAATTCACGTAAAATCTATGAGTCTTAATCGTTGGAAACAGGTTGGATTGTTCTTCAAAAACAACTTAATACATCTATGCTTTCTGACATTTCCATTCCTTGAGTATAATTTCAAATCACATGTAAATCTCCTTAAGTTTTTAAGTTTCACTTACAATAGGCAAAACATTGAATCCCAACGAAATGCAAACAAAGGTTTGCGATTATTTTTTGTAAATACAATTATTTAATTTCTCTTTTAAAAGTTCATAATAATGTTGGATATATAGAATTTTAATTGTTTAAACTTAGCTTAATAATCTTTTTTATAGTATGTGTGCTCATAAAGTAAAATTAAATCCATATTCTTGTTATAATATACTATAATGGTTGAGTCACAATTTCAAAAAATATAAAAGTTATTTAAGTCTCGGCTCAGCAGAGACAAATATATTTTATTATTTAAAATATTATTTCTACCAAACCATAGAGAGAATCTGTGCTGAGATTTGTGTTTCTTAATTTGATAAATTAGCATATAATGGAGAAACAGAGAAATCAGAGCAACATGAGCAATTCCCAGACGTCTATGGATGGATAATAATGTGGTTGATCAGCATCAAATGTGCTGAATATTAAAGCATTTGCCAGATATAAATGCCAATGCCAATGCCAATACTGATACCAATTTCTTTAGATATCTTTGGGATATCTCAGAAATCAGAAATACCAATTGCTGGCATCTGAGTTATTTTTCTTTTTATTATTGTGAGCGCAGACAAGCTAAAGGCGCGAGGAATAAAAACCAAACAGTACTACAGCATGCGGCGTATACTTAATGTCAGGCACACACACACACACACACACAGAGAGACTCGCACACACATAAACGTCATCATAACGGGCCTGACACAAACAGCCAAACGGCCTTCCAAATCGTTATTTATGTATGGATACGTGCCAGGCAGGTTTTTGTAGCACAGCACAGCACAGTACAGTACAGGATATAGCCTCCTTTAGTCACCTTCCCCCTTTTCTCCACTGTCTCCACTCACTGTTAGCTGTTTCGCATCTGCAGACAACGGCATCCATTGGTTTTCTTTTCCCGGGATTTTCTCAGTTTATGTGAGCTGGTGAGTTGCCTCTGTTTCTGTTGCTGTTGCCTGTTGTGATTTTCTCCAGATTTCCTCTAAGCTATTGTTGTTTGTTTTTCTTCAGTTGTTCTTGTTGTTGCTGTTGCTCTTTTCTTGCACTACACTTCGCCGACAGCGAGCACTCAGCCCCTGAGCTTCCCAACGATGTACGTTAAGTGACGCCAACTTTTACGTGAGCCTGAATTATTAATACACGTTAAAAGGCAACGCCAATTGTTGGCGCCTGGACACCACCTCCATTGTCCCACCTCCTGTTGCTCCCCCCTCTTGGCCATCTTCTTTGCAAGCTTCGTGGCGTCTGCATCATAGTTGAGTTGATGTTTTATGTGCTAAGTAGTTGGTAAGTCACCTGCGACAAGTTGGATGAAAACATATTTTTCTCTCTTGCTCAGTTCGTGTCTTGGCTGAAATTTAAGGTGTGTTTATTTAAGGGAATAACAATAAATTGCACACGGCAATAAATTACTTAAATAAAAGTTGATTAACCGTCAACAGACAGTTAACAACAAGTTGTCTTTTGAAAGCTATTGGCTTTCTTTAAACTTTAGCTATGTTATCTTATGAAAATATTAATACGTTTAAGAATAAAATGACTAATTAGTTATAAATAATACCAATTTAAATTTTATAAATATTCATAAATAAAAGTTGTGTTTAAGGGTTTATAATATACACTAATTTCCTCACAATCTTTCCGTTTGTTCAAACTTTGTTTTAGTTGTTTCTTTCTACCCTGTGAGATACCTGTAGAGACGAGCTTCTGATAATTGACAATAGCATTTAACTGCACTTTAAACAAAAGCCCGGAACTACAGGGTAGGTCACGGGAGCGTTTCTGATACACACTTCACTTCACTTCCTGCTGGTCACGTTCTGCAGAGTATCTATCTGCACTTGAAGAACATAAAACAAAAAGCTCTGGCAACTGTCCAGAATGAAATTATAGCCTGAAAAGCACTTGATTTGGTTTTGGTTCTCTGACTCTGACTCTGACTCGGAGTCGGACTCGGGTTGTGACTTCTCCTCTGTATCTGCTCCTTTTTTGCTGCTGTTTGTTGGTAAGTAGATAAATGCCACGCACCTTGCGGTGGCAGCACACACAGCAAAAACAAGCAACCGGAGTAACAATAACAACTGCCATAAATATGCACTAAAGTTTGTTTCTTTTTTCGTTTTGGTTTTGTTGTATTCAGTATCTGCCTGAAGCGCTGGAAATTTCGAAAGTAAAATAACAATTTGAAAAAACAAGACAAACTTTTCGATGGGGAAACCAAAACAAAAACGCATCGAATACTTGCCACAAAACTTTATCCATTGCCACAGTGAAATTGCGACAAGCTAGCAGATGTACTGCTGGGCCAAGTCCTTCCTTCTTTTAGCCTCCATTTCATCCTCACTCCACCCACCCACCATCCATGCCATCCACCTACCTCATTTTGTCCGTTCGCAACGCATTTAATATTAAAATTGTATGCATTCTTAACTGAGTTCAGGAAATGGTTACTCAACCGAGTGTGCGGTATCCTGTGCTGTGCTCTGAAAGGTTTATAAACTGAAATCATAATTGGAAAATACATAATCCACAATTTATATACATATATAGAGTACATAATACTTATTTGCACTAAAGGCAAACAAATTGCATTCGCAAATGTGCAATTAAATGAGAATGAACTTGTTATTTATGCTCTGTTATGCACGGCCAACTATCGGCATCTACTCGTTCTAGAGCCATCTATCCGCATCCACATTCACATCCACATCCACATCCACATCCTCATTGGCATCGGCATCCGTATCCGCAAATGCATTCACATCCGTATCCGAGTTTGTATTCGTATTCGTATCCTTCGTGCTCGTGTCCTTGCCACATACTGTGACCAGCTGCATTTTAGTTTTGCATTATAATCTGTAAATTACGGCAAAATTCAGTTTATTTATGACACTCGCAAATGTGCGTAATGAGATTTTGTCAACACATAAATACAAGAACAACCACAATAATGCAAGCCACATTGTTAATACCAAAACTCAAGTTTTGACCTTATTACAAATTAACAAATTTGAAATTGTGTTAAATTTTCATCTCGATAATTCAATAGTTGCAAATATAAATTCATTCACCACATTTATACCATGAAGTGTAGGACTACAATTAAAGCACATTACCTGAAGAAAGTTAAGAATATTTACCTCAGTTTATCTACTATTTTGATTGAATGATATCCTTGAGTCCAAGTATTATTTGAAAATTTAATTAATTTGCTCCTTTTCATCTTCAGCTTTCTTCTGCTCTTCTGGTTTTATTTATACAACCTCTCTCACCTGTTAATAATTTGTATAAAGTTAATTGAAACTTTTATCTGTGCAGCTTGTGTCGGCCATTTTGCTGTAGCCAGTGCACTTCGCTGTCGACTTTTTGGCCAACTGCAATACGAGTTGCACATAAATTGGCAAGTCATGTGGACAAGGATAAGAAATTGGGAAGAAGCCGGAGAGTGCTGGAGAAGACAAGGAAAGCAGTGAATGTGCTCCGTAAACTTTAATTAAATTAGTCCAACAATTTATCATGGCTTGGCAATCGCTTAAAAAGCCCAGTCTCAAAATGGCGAAATGCTTAAAAGGCATGTTCTGGCTGGCATCCTTGCCATGTCCCGTACCATGTCCTGGCCTTGTTGCAGCCTTATTCGGGAATTAAAAGGTCTGGCCAGCAGCGCCACAGTTTTTCTGCTCGCTGCGCCAGAAGGTCATTCGCAGTGAGTTATGGCCAAAAGGCACTGCCACTGTTGGCCACGTACTCTAATGGGCTGCATAAAAAGGCTAACATGGAAACGAAGGAATGGGGTCGAGTATCTGGTGGAGAAATTCGGACCAACGCCAAAAATCTAAATGAAAAGCCAACGAGCAAAAATTGTAAAAATTATTTTCACTCTTTGGCCAAAAAGGAAAAAGAAAAATACAAAAAAAAAACAAAGAAAAGGCCTGCGCGTCATTTGTTTTCAATTTGTGCGCAGCGCATTTGATGTTTGCCCCTGCCACGCCCCCAACTCATTCGCAGCATAGGGCAGCAGTATATTTGGAGATGGGAGGATTCAGAGTGCAGGGATCTGGGGCATCTAGTTGGCTTCCGCCTGCTCGTATTTTCACTTAGCCAACGCCTGGCGAAATGGCTTCATCGGGAGCGAACGAAACGGAAGGAGACTGTAAAACTCACGCCTTGAGGTTCCTAAGAGGACTACGCGGAGCGATTCACAGCTAGAGGATGCATCGCACCGGATGCACAAGTAATTTTCAGCTGCCACAGTTTTCAACCATTTTTATGTGTTGTGTATCTGTAGGGTGTGGGCGGGTGTATTAGTGTGTGCATGTGTGTTAACTTAAACATAAATTCACAGCGGCCATGGCCAACTTTACTTTTCCGCTGTCGCTGTCGCTGTTGTCGTGAAATGCACATAAATTTGGTTTAAATTAAACAAGCATAATTGCATGCGAAAACATACAGATGTAGATACAGATACATCTACAGCTACAGATACAAATTCAGTTGCTGTTGCAGTTGCAGTTGCAATTGCAGATACATGCAGCTGCGCCAGTTGCATTCACATACTCAATTATGAATTAGCATTCATTCAAAGGGTAATTAAAATCTCCATCTAACAGTCGACCAAGAGTCGAGCCAGCCAGATAAATTCACCCGATTACAACGGCCACGACCCATTAGCCATATCTCTACTATAAGTACTGCCAGTCTGGGACATCGCTGAATTTATGCAAATGACCATTTCGAACACGAGTACGGGTATATATATGTAGTATATCCAATGCAAGCATTAATGCAAAGCGACACACTCAAAGTGCATTAAAGATTTAATTAGTTCGCGTACTTGATGCAATTGCTGTCAAATACACGAGTTAATATTACACAGTGTGGATACAAATACATAACTACACGTAGATCCTTTTCTATCCCATTGTAAACCCACCAAAAAATCCTTTTTCTTTTCAAGACTAGTGCTACGAAACTAGCTTTAATTTCGCACTAAATCTTGGAATTTTTTAATCGATCCTAAAATAATGCTTTATTAAATTTGTGAGGCATTGAAAGAAAACTATCGTTAGTAGTTGTTCTAAGAACCATATGTAAATCAAATAAAAAATAAAAGAAAATAAAAACAACGAAAAGCAATATATTTTATTTATTTTGTCAAAACAATTATTTGACTAACTCTATATAAAGAAAGTCATTACAGAATTATCACAGCTAAAATAAAAATGCGTAGCATACTTTTAGGATCAAATTAAATCTTTTCTGGGGAATTGATTGACAATTTAAATTTATCCTAGCAATATGTGTAATAGCTATCGTATATATGGTAAGAGTTTTAAAATTCAATATTTTGTATATTATATTTTATTATAATTGGAAGCGTAAAACCGACAACGAGTTGTCCAGGCTTAAATAAGGCTTGGTGAGTCTGGATAGATATTGAGCTATCAATAAGCTGCTGGTAGGCGCTGCCACGCCCCTCGTAAATGCTACAGCCAACGCATAAAGTGGTAACATGGCTAGCGGGGGAAGAATAATAGCAAAGGGGGAATAAAATAAAATGAACGCAAATTATATGCAAATTGTATGCTACAGCTTTGGGGGTTTAACCGAACGACGAGGACGACAAGAAGCAAAAATGGAAAGTCCAGACACACCTCTAACCCATGTCCAAATACCAACTCCCCACACACACGCACACACACAGACGCACACACACACACAGAGGCAGTCAGCCACATCGGCATTAGCATCAGACACAAACATAAATACACAAACATAAAAACAGACACAGACGACTCCACCCACTTCTGGTACGCCTCTTACTCCAGCTACTGCTTCCATTCCCATTCCCATGCCATTCAACTCCCACTTCAAGTCCTTCTCCTGCTTTAGCTGCTGGTATAAGGACTAGCGCAGAAATACGCAATTGCAGATGCGACGATGATGCCGGCGATTGCGCCAGTTTATTTATATACGGTGCACAGTCGTGTAAGCGAGAGTACTATATATGTGTGGGATTGGGTTTGGGATTGACTCGCCTGTCCCTGTCCCTGTTATTCCCCTCCTTCCCCCCAACACAGCTCTACACGCAACTCTGACAGCAATGGCAACATTTTAATGTAGCCCAGCACACGGTCATGAATCTCACGGCATGATGCGGGCAGTCGGTAGTGCTGTGTGGACACAAGGACACAAGGACTTGGCGCATTTTGATGTTGATAGATACAACAGCAGCTACTGCTCCTCCTTCAGCTTCTACTCCTACTCCTGCTTCTGCTTCTGCTTCTGCTTCAGCGCCAGGATGTGCTCAGCGATAAAGCAAAGCGTGCGATGCATGTTATAATGAAACTCTTAAAGCGAATAATGTCCCTAACGTAATCGTATCTTACACATACCCTAAAGAGCTAACAGCTAGTAGCTTTACTACTAAACATCATGTCCTCCCTACAAAACGCGACTAATACAAGTGCAAGTACAAATACAACAATATGAGAGACATTCATTACACAGCAGATTTTCTTAGATTTTCTCTATATAAATTGCATATCATTTGGCATCGGATTCAGCATCGCCGTCGTCTTTTGGCTTCAGTCTTTCAGCAAAAAGCAGCAACTTGGCGCCGCAATCACACAATCTATGCTTAATTCGGTACTCCAACAGAATTTTGATCATAATGGAAATTATTTTTGATTAATGTTCCACACAAATTTGTCCACCAAAAAGAATATTAATTTAGCTAAGTGCAAAACTGATTTAAGTATTGCGGACGGCAGTCCACGCTAGTGACAAAGTAAGACATAAGATATGTATTATATTCACTGAAATTATGAAAAAAGGTCTTCATACTTCAAGAAAAGAAGGATTTTTTAAATCTTAAAAACTTTTTGTTGAGTATTTAATGTTATAAAGAAAACTCTTGAATTTCAATTCAATAATTTCTCACTTCAAAAATGTGTCAATTTAGAAATATATTAAACGAGCATAAACATATAAATAGCTCCAGCACTTTGAATGTAATCTCAGCTCGTTAGGAGCCCATTTCAAGAACTGTTGCAAGGACCCTGAAGTGGCAAAGTCGAAACTAAATTGAGCTCAACACATTCGTGTTGCCAGGACCTCATTCATATTTGTGTTTATTTGTTAAATGTTTAGTGCGAATTGCAGTTGTGTCACTTGCATTCCTATGTCGTTCCCTTACTATTTCTGGCATCCTTTGCTCCTGACAAAATGCATTACGCAGTACACAAAAATGGCGGTTTCACCAAACTTCCGCAGTTGCCACAGAAGAAAAAAACAAACAAAAAAAATAATAAAGAAATGGGCAACACCGCAGAACCAAAACTCAAACCGAACCAACTTCCGTTGAGCATCAACAAAAGGCGATTCGTTGTTGCTGGCGGTGGGTGGAGAGAATGCGGCAAGGAGAGGAGGATGTGGAAAATAAAATGCGCATAGTGCGAAACTCTTAACATGCAAATGCGTTGGGAACGTGGCATTGCCACAACTCAACCCCCAAAAATTTTTATTTCTTTTTTAATTTGGCACAAAAAAAATGCAAAAGAAAAAAAAATAAGCGAACGTGATATCGAGGCAGGCACTGCAGATAAGTGCGCCCAGTTGTGCGGAGAGCCACGCCCATTGGTCGTCAAGGAAAAGTTTTAATTTCAGTTGGTGCACAATTTTTACGGCCTCCCTCTCCAGATTCAACGAACTACGCCGCATGCATCTGCATTTTAATTGCAAATGGAAACAGTTATCTAAATTGGTTAAAATATTAAAACGATACGATACATGGCGGTTTTTACACTCTGCAACAATCTGTAATGGGAAATTGCTGTGGCTTTGGCCATAGCTATAGCTTTTGCAAAGTTTTTGGCACCAGCTGCAGCACAGCCAAAAAAAATCGTATTCACGAGTCGGGAGAGAAGTGAACTAGTAGATACCCTGGGTATGCGAAAAACTGTAGCATTGCATTGGAGTGCCTTATTTATCGAAATTAAAGCGATATTGCGAGATATTGGTAGGTTCTTTCCAAAGATGTACTGTCCATATCAGCTCATTCAATATTCAAATTTAAATCTTAATAAGAGAGCACCTGAATTAAAATATTTAAACTTAGAAAAAAAATAATTTTAAAACAACAATGTTGTCTTTAACCGCACTTGTAAAGGATATAGTAGACTGAGTTATCAGGTTTGTATAAAAATTATCTTGTGACTACAGATTCAAATTACCCAATTAATGCTCCTATTAAGTACCATAACGAATAAAGTAAGAAATAACAGATAGTCAAATAATATTATTTTACCTCTCTTTCAGAAAAGATTTGAGATTCTGAAGTATCTAAGAAAATATTTCCTTTTTGCCTACAGAAAATATATTGAAAGTATTAGGATTATATGAATATTGTATACTAGTAGATAAGAGTATGAAAAATACAGTTCAGTCTGAGTACAGAAGGTAGTTTTCGCAAAATTCAGATATGTATATTATAAGCAATACCCTATTTCTTCTTAATATTCGTTTTGTCAGTATTATAGGCTGGAGTTCAAACTAACGGCAAATATTCCATAAATTCATTCAAATACCAAATTCGTGATCGAGGTTTTGCCAACTTATCAATGTGAATGGTTTTCGTTCTCATTAAATCCCATAATATTCATTGCGCTCACATATTAGTAGAGTATATTGCGCGAAATGCGTTGAATACTTTTTGGCGACTTGCCAACATATTTTTCACTAACAGAATTCTTTAGCTGTGCCACAAGCTGCAAGTGGCATTGCAACGCCCCTTAAAGATGCCCGAATGACGGGGCAATGTACAGGACAAAGTTTTCAGTTTAAAGAGAATGAGGAACAGACAAGATTTGAATGCAAATCAGTTTTGATGTAGCTGTGGCTGTGGCTGCCTTTTGTTTGCCAATCGCCAGCACAATTAGTTAAATTTATTATTTGAGCACGCACCGCAACCGCATCAGCAGCAGAAGCAACATCAGCAGAGGCAACATCAGCAGAGGATGCCAAATCCGTAGTTTAAACCCAAACTCAAACCCAAACCAGAAGCAATGTGTCAGCGGCAAAACAGTTTCCATTTGTCTCCTCGCGAAGGGATTAATGACAAGCAGCAGCAGCAACTAACCGAACGACCCCCCGAGACAGCCGCAACTTTCCAGGGCATGCATGAATATTGTCATTCCCTCCGCTGCTCCCTCTCTCCCTCTCTCCACCTCCCACTTCTACTGTCGTCTAGCAAATATTTGGCTTTAAGGATACGTGCAAGGCTAATTCGTTTTTATGGCTATTAAAATTTTTAAATTATTATTTATTGATACAACGCAATTTGCATTGTTCAAGTTGTTGTTTTTGTTTTTTTATCCAACGCTTTTCACCGGAACTTTTGCCCTTTCCTGCCTTTTGACTGCATTTCCCTATAAATTGTGCATCATAAATCAACGGCGAGACTTCAATTAATACTCCACTAGTCCCATCGATAATTCATTACTAATTTATCTTAACCAGCACACACATACAGTCAGAAACAAGTATGCATTAATTACAATGCAATTACTTATACACACATTGCCGTCCGTTATATTTGTATATGTATTTGGCTATAATTAGCTGCCCATTCTGCTTGTGGATCTGTATCTGTGTGTGTGTGTGTGTGGGAGGTAGGCGTGGCAATTAACATTTACATGTGCTACTTATCAGAGCAAATCATAAGAGCACAAGAGCTATTATCAACCAGATAGAAACAATCTGGCATACTCTATGAAGAGTTGAAAGCAGCCACAGAGATTGGATTGATCCAAACATCTATCATCACTATTTTACGTCTAAAATCCCTCCAATTATAGGTATGTGTCAATAATAAACGTTCAAGTAAAAAAATATTTTTATAGTAACTACTGAAATTGTATGTCAGCTCTACATTTGCAATGAACATTCAATTTGTTTGCTATAGACTCTGTTCTCTTCAAAATGATATATCTTAATCTTCAGGTATATTTAAAACAAACTGATCAAATTTCACATATTAATAACTTCTGATTATATGTATTTCAAATAACCAATTGTGAAATATTTTACAATCCAATCAAAAATCAAATGTTTCTCTATTAAAATAAATATTAAATATTTAAATCCAAATTTAAAGGTGGCAATTCTAAAGTACTTATAGATAACAAATATTCGGGTGTATTTTGTAATCTGATATATTATTAATCATCAGATTTTTCAGTACCTGTTAAGTTCGCTCCGTCAATAGAAATAAATGTCACAACATCAAAATTTCAGAATTAGGAGTTTCTATTATAATATTCTGCCGCTATATTGAAAGGTTAATCTTCTGTCTGACTTCTATCATATTAGATAAATGTAGACAGTAGAAATATTCCGAATAATCATGCATTTCTTTAAAATAGCGATCTAATATTTAATCCAATACCATTTACTATTACTATTTAATTAATATAATTTAATTTATATCAACTAATTTGTTTTTTCTTTTAAATAATGATAATTGCCACAATCAATAACATTATTCTTACCATTTACTATCTGTTTTATTTGCAGTTCCATATTGTCTTTGTTATTTTTATACGCATTATTATTGTGATAAATATTAAAATTATTATTATTTTTTTTAGTAACTGATCTTGTTTTATTTGATGTATAATTTTTGAATTAATATTATCACAATTTTACAGCGAATTAAATACTATGCTTGTTATTAAATTTTTCATTTATTCTGGATCAATAAAAAAGTTTTTACGAGTCTGATTCTTAATTAAACTTATTAATATTTGTATAAATGAGTCTGGTTCTTTATTAAAAACAATTGAAGCAAAATGAATTGCCTGAAAGATGTCTAATGAAATGGATACATAGTCAGAAAATTAATGAATAGAATGCAATAGTCAAGATGTATCTAAGTCAACAATTTCTATCGTACGAATGTCTTATACTTGTATATGGAATTCAAATACTGAAATTATGAAATATGTAACTAAAAATTTGATACATAAATTGTCAAAATAGAAGCTTTATATTTATTTTAAAACCAACTTTTAAAAATATATTAGCAGAGCCATTTTAAAGCAATTTGGAATATTTCCGTATTATTTTTTACTCCATCTGACAAGTTGGTCGCCATTTAGAAATAATATTCAAGACTTTATTCTAGTGTTATCCAATATTTTAGGCTTGATCACTAGCTTAATCAGTTCTCACTTTGATTCATTAACAACAAACTTAAAGGCACTTTGAAGGAAACTACTCACCCAATCTATTGTAGCATTTGGGTGGACGATGTTGATGATGTTTATGTTGGACGCTGGGTTTATTGTGATGACATCTGAACGGATCCGGCACCAGAATCGTAAAAGCCAACACGCCTTTTGTTTACAACTAGAAAATGGGCGCCCATAGATGTTGAGCAGCTACTGGCCATTATCCAAATAAAAGTCGTAGGGACATCGTAAAAGGCGAGAGCACAATGAAAACAACAAACAGACCGGAGTTGTGGCCAAGAGCCGTAGATGACACGGCAGATGCATCAACGCCGCCTGGTCCAAGTCGAATGAGCGCCATCGAGGCGCGCGTCTGCATGTGGAGGCGTTCAAGCCGACACCAAAGCCTCTGGCCGCCTGGAAGTGCCATTTGGCTTGGCATTTCCACGTACACACTTCCAGTGGAAAGGCAGAGAGCCAGAGCCAGCATCCAAGTGCAACCGTAACGGCAAAAAGGTAAACAACGATGAGAGAAGCGCATGCGCCTCTCCACCCTGGAAACGGCTAAGGATGCTGACACAAGGAATTCTCTTCTAAGGATACGCCACACAAATTCAACTTGACTGCAGTTTAAAGCATCCTGCAGTGTATACAGCAATCACCTTGCCATTTTCTTTGACGGGGTTGATAGTGTGCTGCTGAATCCACCCCTATGTCCTGGCCAGAGAGTAGAGTGCCCGAAGGATGCTGTTTAGCTAACGTTCCAATCGACTTTTCCGGGTGGTTGTTGCTAAACCCGAAAAAATCAATAATGCCGACGTCCATGTTGGATCTCCCTGCTCTTCCGTCCGGACAACAGGCAGACAATGAAATGATGAAGCCGACAATGCACGTGTTGTCCCTGTGTGCTGTCCAATCCCCCGACCTGCCACCACCCACGGAATCCCCTCACCTCCTCTCCCCGCTCCCCGCCTCCTACAACTCGAACAGTGTGTGGTGCGTGTGTACGCTTAGCGGCAACAACACCAATTACAATATAGACAGACATTTAGAGCTGGATTGCATTTAGTAAACTCGTATTCCGTGCCTAGACCCCAAGGATGTGTATCCAGCCCGAACACACATAGAATACGAGTACGGGTATTACAAAAAAAAAAAGAAATTGACTATGAAAAATTGTCGAAATGTATTTAGCAACGAGTTTCTAATGGAAACAATTAAGTCATTAGCAAGTGTTGATTTTCATGACTGTCGAGAGTGTAGGTAGTCTGACAGAGGAGGGGGAGAATGGGGGAGGGAAAACTAATGTGGCAGAACATAATGGAGTTGGCATACGCATGGGACAGAAACAGAGACATCTCTCGTGTGGTTAACTGGTCACCACATGGCACCCACAAGCACCGCATGTTTAACTATATATGTATAGTGTAGTAAATACTGCAAATATATAGTATATACTTTTCGGCCTATACTAGTATATATACTAAAGATCTGTTACCCAGCAAAGCCACAAAACTGCCAACTGCAGACGTTTTTCCGGGCTGCCTTTACAAATGCCTCGCATTTTTCTCAATTACATTGAACAACTTATTTTTGCCAGTCTGAATGTACGTGTGTGTATGTGGTGTGTGTGTGTGTGTGGTGTGTGTCAAGAGGTGAACTCTAGTCCATTTTTAACCATGATTGAAGAGTTAAATGTTGTGGCAGTTTTAGCAGCTTAACACAAATGACACTTAAATAAACTACTGCCCGTCCTCATATGTTGTTGTAGATGACGAAGAGAGTTGTGTGAAGCGGGAAGACAGGGAAAGTTTAGAATTTGAAATGCCGCTGAGAGTTTTATTATAGTTAATGGCTAAAAGTTTGCCAATTTGTAAACTCCCTTTTTTAAAATATGCAAGCAATAAACAAAATTTTAATGAATTTCTAAAAATTAAAGAACCAAAGCCGAGAAATGTATTCAAAAAACGTCGTTATTTCAAAATATTTCTTTAAATAGACATAAAAACACAATTTCTATATGTATATATCTATATCTTCAACAAATAATTAGATAAATTAAAACATATTTGTCTTACAAAATATATTAATTAAATCAAAAAAATTTTCTAAGAATGTTGAAATTAATTTTCTTTTTGAATTCAAAAGAAAAATAATAATATCAGGAATAACAATCTTTAAAACAATAAATTACGAACTGCATGAATGATCTTACCTTTTTTTCAGGCCCGCTTATCTCTATAGCGATTGTGTAAATATTCTTGAAGAACACACACACAATCTCATACAAGTTATCTGAATTTCTGAATTGAGAAGAACCCAAACACAAGGAGTAAATGAAAGAATAAGTATAAAACCATACAAGACTTGTTTATATAATATGTTTATTTATATGTATGTGAGAAACACGAGAGCCATACATGCAAGGCAGTTGGATAGCGAGTTCTTAAGGCACAAAGATTGGGATGGATATACATACGTATAGTATGTATCAAGTGAATCGGAATCAGAGTTAATTGAATGAATCATTAATAATTAGATCTACAGACAGCATCCGAGTGGACACGGCGGTCAGTCAATTGCCGAAAAAATTAAAGTATTTTTTAAGTGTGTGTGGGAAAGAGGAACCGAAAGCGATGCCGAAACTGACTACGATGAGGAGGGCACGGGTATGAAGACCTGGAAGAGATGCAGCCGTGCGTCGGCCTGACCCAACTTGTTGGTGGCATTGCAGTAGTAGTCGCCAAAGTTCTCCTCCGACACGCTGTCAATGCGCAATACCGATGTGGTCGTCTCCGATGAGGAAGCCGTGTTGGAGATCTCGTGCCGGCGACAAGACTTCAACTGCTCTCCGTTCCTGAACCAGACAACGGTCGGAGCCGGATAACCCTGTACGCTGCACTCGAGTTCCGCCGTATGCGACAACATCTGGGCCACCTTGGGTCGGCTGACGGAAATCTCAGGCCGGAACTCGACCTCCACATGCACCAGACGCTTGTCCGGCTGACCCTCGCCGTTCTGGGCAATGCAGTAGTAACCTCCGCGATCCAGGCGATGCACCGCCTTGATGCGCAGCGTTGGCTCATTCAGCAGCTGTCCTCCAGCGGGCATTATGGCATGTCCGACACGTGCCCAGGATATTGTGGGTGCGGGAAAGCCACTGGCATGACAGCTGACCTCCAGATTCTGTCCCTCCGTGACCAACTTGCTCTTTGGCGTTGACTCCAGAATCACTGGAGGCGTCTTGATCTGTAGATTGAGTTTCTTGGTAACCTTGCCGGAGGAAGACACAATCACCTGACACTCGTAGGGACCCATATCGTTAACCTCGATCTGACGTATGCGAAAGCTATAGATGGCACTATCCTTGCTGGGATTCTCCAGCACGCTGATGTTGTACCGCTGATCGGGCAGACTGAGCATGTTCCGCATGCTGAGCACCACCGCCGAGTTGGGATCGGTTTTGGCCCAGCTAACGGTCATTTGACCCACGTGCTCCACTGTGCAGTTAAACTCAACGCTATCTCCCACGCTGGCCACCACATCCGGACTGATGTGACTGATAACGGGCGGAGTGGCACTGACAGTGGAACCCACGATCCACAACAGACACAGATAGACCCAACACTTGGTCATACTTCTCCGTTTGCTGATAATTTCACAAATGATTTCGATTAACTCGAGTTCAATGCGCCGCTTGCGTCTATTTTATTTTATTTTATTTTATTTGATTTTATTTTATTTATTTTGACTTTAGTTTAGTTTTTATGCGTTTGTCAGTTGCGCTTCACGTTCGCCGCTCGACTGACACGACCGTCGGCTCTGTCTTCGGCTGCGGACTCTGAGCTGTGCTCAGGCAATGACAGCGACGTTGGCTGCGGCGTCAACTTCGACGTCGACGTCAGCGTTGACGTTGACCGATCACTTATTTGGGTTTTATTTTGTTATTTATTTGTATTGTTATCTGCTGCAGCCGAAGAGCACCAAAAACGAAGCGAGTTTACGATCATATCTCTCTCTCTCTCTCTTCTTTGCCTTTGCCTTCACATTCGTAACTTGTATTTGTATTTGCTTTCGCTTGTTGCTTTCCTTTATTTATTATTGTATCATTGTGAGTGTGTGTGTCGTGTTGTTGTTATTCTCCTTCTTGTTGCTTCTTCATTATCAATGACTTCAACTTTGCCTTCAATTGATTTGTTTTGCTCGTCGACAGCAACTGCGATTGCGACTGCGACTGCAACTGCAACTAAGGCGAATGTCCGTTACAAAAGAATTACAAAAAAAAAAAAAATAAAACGCGGGCAAGACGCTTTGAAAAGTCGCGAGTAACTTGCGAGTAACTGGACAAAACTGACAGCAAATTTAAATTTGTGACGCCATTTGCCCCTGAAACCGTTTAGAAGTTCGTGGAAAGGTGGTGCACACACACACACACACACACTCGCACGCATGCATACACGCATACGGGATGATTTATGACATGGCGCAAGGAACAAAGGACGCGACAACAACAACAATGCCGTCTGCTGGAAAGACCTTTCGCCTGTGGAAATGCCAATGCCAGGTCGCGATCCTGCACGGCAACTATATACATACACACACACGCATATATATCTGGTACAGCTGCATGCCATCTCTTTCGCACAGACGGCGACCATCGTTATTGAGCAGAGGCGCGTGCGTGAAACCTGAAAGAGGGGTGAAAACTCTCGAAAACCTCACTTTCTCAATGCTCTTGTAGCTCAAACTTTACTTAAAGCAATATATAAAAATATATTTCTGGTTAAAATGTAGAAATAACAGATTTTAAAGTTTAAAAAGGTATTAAATTAGGGAATTTAATCGGGAGTTCAAACTTTCATAGCTTTTTCAAAACTGACCCGATTTCTAATGGAAAAAGTTGTTTCGGAAAATACATTATCATTTAAAAAAACTTCTTTTGAATTAAACATTATTATATTATCATTATATCAGTAAATAAAATAAAAAAGAGGATTAAATTAAGTCTTCTATTGTAAGAATTATATTAATTGAATTTTAATAGATAACATTCTACTCCAATAAATAGCAATCGTAATCTAAACTTGATATCTTTTCAAGCTCAAGTTTCCACCTTTTATTTGATATTGAATTTACAGTTTCTTGTGTGGTTTTCCAACGGGTTTCATGGTTTACGCATTTAAACAGAAGTTACGATGGGTGTGTGCGATATTTTACAGCAGCAAAAAAGAGATAGAGGCATTTGCCACAGTCAGAAAATTAAATCAGACCTTAAAACGTGACTGTGACTTCTGTCGAAATGCGAAGGCGGAATCGGACATGGAATCGGAGACACAGTCAGAACCGGGAACTCGGAGTTGGAGTTGAAGACGGTGTCACAGTCGGAGGCTGTGGCAGCCAACAGATGAAAGTGCATCCTTTGCACAGTGGAGGAGAAGTTTGAACTGAGTGCACATTTGAATCAGATAATTGTAAATTGTGTAAAATAATAAATTTCAAGTTAACTATCTGTGGACCGCATAGGGCGCTTCTATTCATTTCCCTCTCTCTCTCTCTCTCTCTCTCTCTCTCTATCTCACTCTTTCTTTGCGCCCCGCTGTTCCCCGCAACGACAGATGCAGACGGAACAGAGATGTGGTCGTATTCGTGGGTTTGTCCCAGCATAGTTGCAGTTGCAGTTGCAGTCCAGCATTTGGCTCATCATCGATGCCCCTTTCTTTCGGATACGGGTCTTTTATGCACTGAACAAAACTGGCAACGGTTTCGACAAACATACATACCCCTACATATATGTATGTATATTGTATATTCATATCCTTCCCAATATAGGGAATTGAGACTGTGCCGGCAACGGCTGCCAGTGTTCACGTTCACGTTCACGAGAGCTCAAGCGGATCTGAAACAGAAAATGTCAAAATTTGTAATTTATTACCCGAATCCTGTTTCTGTCAGTGACTCTTTCGGGTGCTCTCGCTTCGGCAGGGGGGGAGGGGTTGCCATAGTCCTTTGTCACACACTGCGTGTGAATTTGTGGCCCAGTATCTGTATCTGTATGTGTTTGTTTATATATGTATGTGTGTGTGTGTGTGTGTGTGTGTGTGTGTGTCTCCCTTGGTATATGCAATGTTTTGTTTGTTTTTGGCTAGCTGCCTGGCTGAACTGTGAATTGACTTTTACTGCCAACTACAACAACAGC
Source organism: Drosophila phalerata (assembly GCA_951394115.2). Classification (NCBI taxonomy): domain Eukaryota; kingdom Metazoa; phylum Arthropoda; class Insecta; order Diptera; family Drosophilidae; genus Drosophila; species Drosophila phalerata. Next base: position 10,582,525 of record OX596005.2, read on the forward strand.
AAACAGCTCCCATATCTAAAGTCAACACAACATTGATCAGTTACATATTCGGTTAACGGTATTAGTACAATCCATAAATTAAGACAAACAATTTACAGTTGAAAACTATGTAACTGGGAAAATAAATTGTGTTAATTGGACATATAATAGATTAAAGAAAACCGGACAATATATTGATAAAAATTTAAGTAACACAACATCCTTTAAATAATGTAAATATTTTTGTATTTTTATATAAATGTATATTCTAAATAATAATAATTGCATTACTTTTAATAATTTTTCAAAATTGAATGTTATTTTCAAATAGTCAGATTTATTTTCTAAAAATGTTTGTCTCATTTCTTCGCAAATAGGCAAATAACATCAGAAATTTCAAATATTCGCGCCAACGTTTTTGGGTCGGCGTCTCGAGGGCTGCCTATCCGGTAAAAGTTTGCGATCCGGCTTGATTTTTTTGGCACCGGCGAATTTTTGCCGATCTGGTTTGATTTTGTATTTAGGTTTATTTAATTTTTGTACCTTTTATCGGACTTTTTTTCCAGAATTTTTTAAATTTTTGTACAATTTTTTGTAGAATTTTCTTGATTTTTTGATATAATTTTTTTTTTTCTCAGAATTAAATTTCCTATCTTCTCTTCTCGAGGGCAGACGAACTTGAAATCTTCATTAAAAGGCTAATTTTAATGTTGTCTAATTTCTAAATTTTAATTTTCATCAAATTTATTAATATTTTTTGAATTATTGAAGAATTTTTAGAATTTCAAAATTCGCGCCAACTATTTCCATGCACCATCTGCCGCTTGTTAGCTATGCCAGAGTTGAACACTTGAAAGCGCCATCTTGCGGCACTTGTGAAACGGTACTAGGACACAGAGTTGCCAGATGTGCCCATTTCGTATAGTTTTCAAGCAGACTGGCAACTTTTTTGCGCATTCTGTTTTGAATTGTTGTTCTTGAGTTTGAAGTAACGGCACTTCTTGGACGCGATATAAATGAACGAAAAATGTGGGAATAATAAATTAATGAGTTGCAAATGTAACCGGTTACAATAAGACTGCAAATGCAAAGCATATAACTTATTTAAATTCCAACGTGCCGATAATAAAAAAAAATAAAAACATCAAGGTGGAGTTAGTTGTGGAAAATGGCGCAACCGCCGCCGGATCAGAACTTTTATCATCACACACTGCCGCATCCGCACCCACACACGCACCCACACCCACACACTCATGCACACACACACGCACACACACAGCATCCACAGCTGCAGTTGCCGCAGTTTCGGAATCCCTTCGATTTAGTAAGTTGTCCCAACAACAAAAATATAACAATAACAACAACAATAACAACTACAATAACAACTACAACATTCTGCACATTTCCCCAAGCTGTACGATGATCGCATCAACTACAACTACATACGTCCCTATCTGCCGAACCAAATGCCCAAGCCAGGCAAGTAAATCCATATATAATTCAATTTTAATATAATTATATTTGTTAATCAAATATCAGATGAGCTGTCCGACTCGCTGGTCATGCGACGACCTCGTCGCACCCGCACCACCTTCACCAGCTCCCAGATTGCGGAACTGGAGCAGCACTTTCTGCAGGGACGTTACTTGACCGCGCCACGTCTGGCCGATCTGTCGGCCAAGTTGGCGCTGGGAACGGCACAGGTGAAGATCTGGTTCAAGAATCGCAGGCGTCGCCATAAGATCCAATCGGACCAGCACAAGGATCAGTCATACGATGGAATGCCGCTGTCGCCATCGATGTCCAATGCCCCACTTAAGTCCACGGACGCGGATCCGCCGAGTCTACAAGCGCTAAGCCTTGGAGGTGGCTCTGCCACGCCCAATGCACTCACACCATCGCCCACACCGTCCACGCCGACGGCGCATCTCGTGGAGCATTACAGTGAATCCTTTAATGCGTACTACAACTACAACAATCATCACACACAGGCCACGGGACAGCAGCGGCATGTGGCACAGGTACATGCCCAATATTCAGCGGCAGCAGCGTCCAATGCTGCCTCACAGTTTTTCCCCGCTGGTGCCATGCAGCAACATGGCAATCCACATGGACAGCAGCAGCTCCATCAGCAGGCGGTGCCACCGCCACCGCCACCTCATCATCAACAACCGCAGCAGCTACACCATCATCATGTGATGGCCCAACAACAACAACAACAGCAACAACAACAGCAGCAACATCAGCAGCAGCAACAACAACAACAGTATCATCATTTTGACTTTCAACAAAAGAATGGAAACGGCTGTCGGGTGCCGCTGCTGAAAGGCGACAACGAGGCCGACTACAGTTTCAATGGCTCGTATTATATGCGAACAACGGCGCTGCCACTGGCCGCCGGCGTCGCTGCCAATATGCCGGCCGTCGAGTCCGTAACGTCTGCGCTCTCGCCCGGCTCCGAGGTCTATGAGCCATTAACACCAAAGAATGACGAAAGTCCCAGTCTGTGTGGCGGTGCTCCTGGTGGCGGTGTTGCTGGCACTATTGCTGGCAGTGGCGGCGGCCCCTGTGCAACTGCTGTCGGCGCCGACGATGTCACCGACGACATGGACGATGGATCGACTAAAAAGACGACGAAGCTACAGGTGAGCATAAATCCTGGAATTGGCAGTTACCTTCTTAATTGATATACTCCAGAAATTCTCTTGAATAGCCATGCTATGTTTACACTTGCCCATCTACCGTAAAAGCTCTCTATGATGAACTTACATTATCGTATCTAAATTATTTTAATTGAAAACTTGTCGAAACCCCGACTATATGAATATCCGTTACATACTTTTAAAGCCTGAGTTACTTTTAAAATTAAAACAGCCGTTCTTTTTAACCGGTCGTGGCTGCTAATGCTGATGAAGAATATATATTAGGGTGCATAGATTTTTTTGAATTTTCTAAGATGTTTTTACCAAGAAACTATAGTTCTAAAATCAATTCCTAGTCCCCGCTTTTTGAATTGAACATTTTTGCGTTTTTATTCCTTGCTAGGACGTAAATTATATTATATACAACATTTCTCTTTGTATTTGAAAGTCATGGTTCTAACGCGGGTTTTGATACCAATCCTTTCAGGATCGGACGGTAATAATTCATGATAAAAATATTTAAAAAAAAACAGGGTTTTCAACCCAAAAAGCGGGGACTAGAAATTGATTTAAGAACTTATGGTAAAAACATATTAGAATTGAAAGTAGATTACGAATATGGGGTGCCACTTGTCAATTTTTTTTGTCCCATAAATTCGATACACTCTAATATATATATAGAACACAATGTACCCTTTAACTTATTTTTTAGTTAACGTGTATGAAAATGTCATTTATATCTTATAGATTTATTTCTTAAATGCTTGCAATTTTTACGATATCTGGCATGTGTAAACCCAGCAAATACTAATACGCTTATGACTCCCTATCTTATATGGTTGCTCTCTTTTTTAACAGAACTTGGAGCCACTAAAGAGCAACAACGCTGTTGCAGACAAAAACTGTGATGACGGCACTGATGTTCTGGGTGCAGGACTACTTGCTGTGGCACGCGGCAACCTCATCGGATGTGGCAGCAATGGCAACAGCGCTTTTGGAAAGTTCGGTAAACTATCAGTACCGTCAACGCAGGCGCCAAATTTGCCGTCATCGGAGGCAATTCACGAAGCAAATCAATATCAATGTACGATGGATACGATAATGCAAGCGTATAATCCACATCGTAATGCAACTGGCAACACGCAGTTCGCCTACTGTTTCAATTAGGCCTTAACCCTGAGTGGTCTATAATAAATTGGGATTGTATACACAAAATAGGATAAATTGTAAACACAAAATTTTAAATGTTTGTGGAGTTTTTAGCTTTAAGTGACACGTTGATTCCTGATTGTACAAAAATTTAATGATTGTAGATATCTACCCGTAGGTACCCGTAGTATTATAAGCCATTTAATATTGTTTTATTGTTTAGACTTTTCGTTGCTGTAGCTTTTAATGCATTTTTTAATGATATTATTCAGAAACTTCCTTTATCACACATTTCTTATTCTTTACTCTATCTGGCTGGGCATTTTCAAAAGCCCATGAGTGCCCAACCAGATATTGTCAAGATAATAATGGGCTTTATTGAATGTGTGATAGATCAAGGTTCTCTATTAAATTCGCATGTTTAATGATATACTTTTTAATAGCTCGAGCAAATTGGCATAACAAGAAACTGTACTGATCGAAATGAAAAATGTTTCTCTTCTTGATAATTTCATGTCCTTTCTTTTGGATCATGCTATTATCAGGCAAAGATCGAACGTTTAAACAATAATAATCATCAGAATATTTTTAACTTTGTTATGCATCAGGTTGCATGTTGCAATTAAACATTCTTCGCGCAAGAATAGTTTGAAAATTGTATATTAATGCATGATAACCTCATGCTCCAATTATATAAATAGAATATAAATTAAACTAGTGGAATTTAATTTTTTATCAGTGTGAAATGCATTAAACTCTTTCTAGTAACGATACGAATGGTGCACCTTTCAATTAGTGTTTTAAGTATACCTGATCTGTGTAAGATAGTCTATATGGAAATATAAATTAAATGTTCAACATAACAGTTGACAATTATTTCAAATAATGTATTTAATAAATCAAACTAACCATAAATACTTGTATTTATATTTTGAATATTATATTTACAGTAAAATTAATAATCTAAGTGATGAATTGTTAGTTATTTTAGATAAAGGCAGCCTAACATATATACATTTATTATAACTATACTGCATATCTTACATTTTCGAAATAATACAATAATATTGACATTAGTGTACAGTATATTGAAGTATAAAGTACATATATGTAAAGTTCAAATATATGGTACAAAGTATAGGTATGAAAACTTGTAGGCAAATTGCGGACCGAGGATGAACGAAAAATGTAGCTGGTTTTCCCGAAAATCTTATGAATTTAAAAAGGAAAAATAGAAGAAAAGAAAATAGCTTTTACGATAGGCAGGCACATGTGTGCAATAAAACACGATCCGCGAATTTTCTACGAAAAACGCGTAATAAAATTCGCGCTTAAATCCAAGCGAAGCCACCAGGTGCCCATGTCCTTTGGATATCTACCTGCGACTTGAACTATTTAGGTAGGCTGATATACCCAACTCCCGGCCGGGTGTGCGACTCTGGATCTCCGCTCGCTGCCTTCTCTAGGCGCCGCATCCGCACAGATCAGGCAACTTGTTGACGCAGTTTTCTTTGATATAAAATATGGAAAATCCAAAATTTGCATGAAAGAATGAAATTTGGGTTTATCCCAGATGCAACTTTATTGACTTGCTCGTTAGAAGACTAAGTAAACATACATTTGTGTATAAGTTGATGAACTTTTAAGAAGGCGCGTTAAATACTATACTACATTATTGCATATGTTATATATATCAAGAATGTAATCCGAATTAAATTTTATTTAATTTAATGTTATTAAATTACATTTTAGACCATTTTATTAGAAATATAAAATAAATTGTAAAATATATTTTTCTAATTGCTATATGGATTGTATATTAAATAATTTATTGACTAATACAGAAAGAAAATTCCTATGAATACTCGTATTTTTTTAATATATTTTTAACATTTCAGTGGATAAAGGAATACTTATCATATTCGTATATCTGAAAGTATTTCTTTAATATAAAAATAAGATTGGTGTACGAATATATGCAATCAATTAATTTTAACTATGTTAAATATTCAAATTATTAATTGTTATATCTGAAAATATTATTGTAGCTTGTCACATTAGATACTTTATTGTTATGGCACAAGAAAATATGCAATCGATTCATTTTAATTGAGATATTTAAATTATTAAATTCGTAATCTATATCAAAATAAGCACTTAAATATTATTTACTTAAGTAATGCTATTATTAGCACTCTAAGTAGGATTTTTACTCAAGTGCACACTGTACAGTACTCCTCCGTTATGACTTCGCCTTTGTTCTAGAGATTTTTAAAAAATTCTGCGAACTAGCAAATCCGATAGCGCCAGTAATAAAATTTGCCAACCCGCCGAATTTGCAGGTGAGCCGAGCGAGAGCCGGCGCAGGGACTGGAAATGGACAGAGACAAGGACAGATAGGAGAAGAAAAAGGAGGAAGACAGTCGTCGCATTGTGTCTGTTACACAAATAAAGTCATAAACTGTTAAATCAAGCATAAAACCCTCGAAATATCCCTTTTCGTGGCGTTGCTTTCTATGATAATTGTGGATGGCCGCGACATTGCAGGACAGGATTCCTTCGCCCATGTCGCCGTCCACGTATGTCCTTGCAGAGAGTCGAAGTAGTCGGCTTCACTTTCTTCGTCGCGGTGTCGTCCAAACAGGTGCTACAAGTTGGACAACACAAACAGATCATCATCAGTTATAAGCAGCCGTCTGTCTAGGTCTAGGTCTACCTGTAGTCTATACTAATGCTGGATGAACTCACGTAATGTCAAATCCTAGCCTAGCCGGATTTCGATCAAAACAAGCCTCTAGATTGGACACTGCCCTGAACTTGGCTAGTCGTCTCGGTGCCAGACGCAAGCAAGACGGAGAGAAAGAGACAGCGAGAAAGAGACAGACGATGTGCAGGCGTCGGGGATTTATGGCACCGCTCGCGAGTTTAGGCAAATTTTAGAATTTGGCAAACCTGTCGACCGTCTACCTAGCAGCCTATATATTGCGGAAGTGCTGCCAGTAAGGACATCACTATTGATTTGGACAGTCCAAGAGCAACACACGAGATGTCATCCGTCATGCATTACTATCCAGTGCATCAGCCCAAGATGAACGCCTTCCCAGCGCCCGTGGTCAAGTACAGCAATGTAAGTAGTACAACCTCAAATGGAAACATCTCTTCCATGTCTTAACACTTTTTTTCCTTTTCGGAATAGCTTCTATATGCCCATCATCATGGCTCGGCACAGACTCTGCAGCATTCACAGGCACCGCTTCCAGTGGTCACGCATCCGACGTATCAGCATATGGCACCAACAACCTTGCCACTTTCTCTTGGGGAGCAGCCTGGCCAGCAGTTGTCCTCCGATGAGAATATGCCACTGCAGCCGGCACAGGAGCAACGAGTCAAGTTGAAGCGTTCCCGCACCGCATTCACCAGTGTTCAGTTGGTGGAACTGGAGCACGAATTCAAGAGCAACATGTATCTGTATAGGACACGTCGCATTGAGATTGCCCAACGTCTGTCGCTGTGTGAGCGTCAGGTGAAGATCTGGTTCCAGAATCGACGCATGAAGTTCAAAAAGGACATTCAGGGACATCGTCAACGTGACGCAAAGCCCAATGCTAAACTGTCGCAGCCACAAACGGAGCAGACTGCACATCGTGGCATTGTCCAGCGACTAATGTCCTACTCCCAGGATCCCAGTGCAGAGAAGCGTGCGACGACAGCTGTAGCTGCCACACAGCCAGCTTCCATTCCCATTCCCATTCCCAACTACTTTGGACAACAGGTCAAGGCCAAGCCTAAGGCCCCAACAGTGTCCAGCAGCTCATCGGAGCTGAGTGAAATCCTGGAGCATCTCGCACAGTCAACAGCAGCTCCAAGCACCAACGCTTTGCCGGCGAGCAGTACATCCTCTGGACACTATTCGTACAATGTGGATCTGGTATTGCAGAGCATCAAACAGGAGCTGGAGGAAGCGGCTCAGGCATGGTCCAAGTCCAACTCAGCGGCTGTGATTGGAGCTCAGACAAGACACACTGATGCCAATGCCAATGCCATGCATCCCAATGCATCCATATCTATGAATCTCTCTTGGGGCGAGCCTGTGGCCAAGTCCAGAAAACTGAGTGTCTCCCACATGAATCCCTGCCCGGCCAACTACGACTACAACAATTGAATCTAAGAAAATATTTGGGAACCCTTCAGCATTAGCTTCCTGCAATCGTCCATGGTATAAAAAAAAAAACAAACCAACGCCGACGTAAAAGGCACTTTGAACTCAGTGAAACAACTAAAAAGTCAACAATTTTAAATTCCTACTACGTATACATTTTTAATCTATACTATTAATTACATATATTACATTTTATATAAATAAAGCAAATATTGCATAAAATATGTACAGCTTTTTAATTCTTAAAAGTAACTTTATAGGCTTAAAGTTTTTTGAGGAGTGTTCATGAAATGTAAAACATCCGAAAGTCAAAAAAAGGGATGTGTAAATTCTTCGATTGATTTTTGAATAAGAAACACAAAATCTAACCCAACTCATCCACTCATTTTCCCCTATCTCTTAAAACTCCTGTATGAGATAAGTCTTAAAAAGAAGACCCTTACGTGGTATCCATCATTCCCAATGTCAAATTTAAATGAGGCAAGGAATAAAAAGAAAGAAAAGAGTTCATTTTTGTGGCATAGTTAAGCCACTCGCCCCAGTTGGCTGAGTTTTCACTTTTGCATTTAATGTGCTCTTGTGGCTTAAGGGTCAAGTCGAGGAATTTTTTTTTGGTAAAGTCAAATGCCGGCTGGCCCATGTGACCAGCTATTAATGCGAGAAAAGTGTCAACCGCATTTGCCTTGGATGCAGGACCAGGCACAGGTCCAGTGGTCATCTTGAAAATACCATAAGGAGTGCGAGAAGTGCTACAATTTGATTTATGGATATTTAACCGCACACATTACTTGTACTCTTGTTGTTTGGGACACTTGTTTTTGGGCGGCGGCTGGACGTCGTCTTTGCAAGTGTTGCCCCAAGGAATGTGAGCCAGAACAAGCACAATACAAAATACACACACACACACACGCACATATACACAGACCAACATACACATGCCACAAAACACATTTAGTTACTCCGGCTTGAAGTGACTTTTGGGGTTTACCCCTGGGTTAGGGTTAGCTCTGGTGTGTCAAATTGCTTCCCCTGGGAGGAAATTGTCGGTGCGGAAATAGTGCCAAGAAGCTGTGCCATTGAGCAAATGAGGAAACGAGGAAAAGGGGTGGCACCTTGGCATTTTCATGCGCATTGTTGACATTTCCGAGCATGTGTCAGACGCGTTTGCGTTTGCGTTTGCTTTTGCGGTAGCCGTAGCCGCGGGCGGGCCAAATCCTTGACATCACATGTCCTGCTCCACGCCACAAAGCACCCACACTTACACACACAGACATACACTGAAAAAAAAGACCAACTTCTAAAATCATGAACATTCATCTTAAATATTTTGTTCTTAAAATAAGATTATTTTAAGACCAAATTAATAAAACTAAGATTATTAATCTAAAAAATGTTAAAATCCTTATATATGAATAAAAATGGTGGCCCTGTGGCGCTCTAGTTAGAAAAACCGCTTCATTTGTGAAGCAGTAAGCGGAGGTTGGAATCCCACTCGAAACAAATTAAAATAGAATTTATGAAATTTCTAAAATATAATAAAATGTAAATAAATCAAAATTTACACACAAAAAAAAATAATATAAATAAAAAAAATATTGTAATTATAATTTTTATTTTTTTATTTTAATTTTAAAAACATTTAATCTTAAAATAAGAGCTTGGTCTTATTTAAAATGTTTTTAAAATCAAGATGTGTTCTCTTAATTAAAAAAAATCTTGATTTTAGAACATTTTTTTTTATCAGTGTACACACATGCGCGATGTCGCTGCCATAATGAATATAGATGTGATTTTGGCTGAGGCAAAAGGCGTTTCAAGTGGGCTGTATGCTAAGGGGGTGTGGCTAATCGTCTGGCAATAAACGCAGCTAATCAAAGGCACATAAAAAAGCGGAGACGAACCACTTGCAATTACGCCAAATGCCATTGTAATAAACATGTCCAACAGATTGTTTCAATTGTTGTTGCTTCTTTATGCTGCCACACACAAAACACAACTCAATCATTTCGACCAGAGAGTTAAGTCTACCCGCGATATTGTTATTCCCGTTGCCATTGCTTGTTTCGCTTTGCTGATGACATTGGCAACGCGACTTCCTTCTTGGCCTGGTCATAACAATAAATTCCAAACCGCAATGCTCTTCCCACCCCTTTGGAGGAAAGACACAACCAAATGGTTTCTTGTTAATTAAATTAAATATTCACTTGGGTCTCGTTTTAGCCCCCCACAGAAGGTATTCGTATTTGCCGGCTCAAAAACGCCAACCGCGACATTTTCTAATTAGATTGAATCTATAATTTTTATGGCTAATCGCACTGCGCTGTTTTTGCTGTACTGAATTTTGAATTTGCGGCTTTCACGGCATTTTGCCAATTACTCGTAAATCTCAAACATTTCTCCAAATTAACAAATCTAAGGAAAATGCGTTTTCTGTGCAAATTAAACGAGTTCTTAAGAAACTTTCTTCGTTCTCTCCCATAATAAATTAATTGAGTTGGTTAATTGAATGGATGGTGAACATTTAAATATCTTAATACTATGAGTATTTAAAATACCTGTATTCTAAATAATAAGATACCATTGAACACAGCTGTTGTGTTGCAAAAACATTTTTAAATAGGCTTTAAATAGCTTATTGTATTTCATAACTTAAAAATTAGGCTTCTTAAGTTTCGGAATGTTTTTAATAGTTTTTTTTTGCGGTTAAATAGACAGAGTTTCCTTCAGATACATATACAATTCTAGACCTTTCTCTACATGTTATCATGTGCTCTATATTACCGAATTTTTTCACATGTTTTCAATTTTCAATTGAATTTTATCCCGCTTGGTTCACTTAACAATGGGTTCAGAGCTCGATGTGCATAATTTGTGATACCAATTTGGATGGGAAAGGGAATAATTCCGAATTTTTAGCACGTTTAAACGTTATGACATTTCACAGACGTGTTAGTCCCTCAACGCCGCCAATATGGCAACACCTGTCGTATAAACAGGCCAAATGTATGCCCCTTTGTCTCCGCCACTTTGCAAAAAAAAAGTTTTTTTCAGCTCACCAAAAATTGCACGTGGCAAAATATTGGAATACGAGTGTGTACGAGTGAGTATCCTGGCTAGAGTATGTATCCTTGCACAGTACATGGAAGCACATGGTAAGGTAGCCATACCCTGCTGTACGTTGCGGCTGTTGCCGTAAAAAATAGTGAACCGGGCGCCAAGCTTCAGGCACATTTGCCCACATTACGGCCAAGTTGGAGTCGGAGAGTCGTCCTTCGGCTGTTGTTTTGTATTCCGCAGAAGGTTTGTGCAAAATGAGCGCGTGAAAAAAATCACTTTAACGTTTGAATGCCAATTGAAGGCTAAGCCGGAGGGGACAACTGTTTAGGTCCTTGCGAGTGCCCTGCAAATGTACAGGACTCACATTCACATTCACATTCACATTCACATTCACATCGTCATCGGCATCCCTGTGCGCAATACAACGGCATTATTGTTGTGCTTGAATCATGGCACTAAGCCGTGAGGCTGTTGTGAGCATCTGTTGCTGAAGGGGATTCCCCCAACTCTATAACTGGCTAAAATCAAAGAGCGACACAATTTGAATATTTGATTATTTTCCAGGTGAGCTTCACATGCATATCAACTGATTGTTTCTAATTTCAGCTTGACATCAAAAACCTAAGAGATAATCTAATATAATCAATCTTGATCAAATCTTTGCTTAACAGGTTCAGTTTTTGCCAGTTCCTGGAGAACCAAAAATTATGGATCATGGAAACAGCCCTTTTCTTATATAAGCAGCAAGCAACATCTGCACTTTGTTGACCTCCCAATAAGGATACGTTGTGTCGGACACAGGGGTCTCGGTATATTTATGGGCCAATGCCTGGTATATTTTTCATGATGTAAAACCCGCAATTAAATTACATGAAATCCATTTGTAACAATTACTCCGAATGGCAATCTATGCTGATGACGCCGAAACGCTCGTCATATGGACGTACAGGAGAAGGATGAATAGGAACAGGAGGAACACTTCACCTAAGCGCAATTCGTATAAAAATGCGATGCGTCATGTGAGCAATTTGATGTCGCTGCCTGGGGAAGGAGAGGGGTAGGAGGGAAGGAAGGAAGGTATGGTAAAGTGAATGGTTTGCCTGCCACAATGGTGCCACAACCAGTTCACCGGCTCGCTTTGAGCTGCAATTATTTATTCCTGTATGTTGGCTCTTGCGTGAACGGAACGAGTAAACGGCCACGTCGCAGTTGTTGTTGCTGTTGCAGCCACAGCCAAACTTGCAACAAGCTGGCATTGCTGGCGCTTAAGCATGTCCATGTCCGGCCATAGCCATGGCCATTGAATGTGTGCTCCTAAATGCAGTATGCACACGAGACACATATCCGCCGCCAGCTCCACACACACTCACACACACACACACACATACACAGTCATGTCAGGAGCAAGTAATGTCAGATGACATGCACACAACCAGATCCAAAGCCAATGCACTCGCTTTGGTTTGGAGTTTGGGTTGCGATTTGCGTTGGGTTTGGTCGGTTCTTTTGGCTTTGCGCTCAGATTGCGGCTCTATTATTAGATGCCATTATGTTTTATAGTCTATAATTGATCCTCTGAACTAAGCAAGCACACACTATACATTTCCTTATCTTACAAATTGTATGCGATTAAATGAAAAGTAATGTGGACACATTGTAGAATCACGTAAACGTTTCGCAACGTATGCACAAAAATCTAAGCACACTATACTTAGAATTTTAATAACATTTAACCTTTGCTTAATAATATTTTAATCTATCTTTCATCAATTAATATAAGTTGATGGCCTAGAAGCTAGTACTTGTAAGTATAATTAGTTATTTTGATGTATGCTATATTTTATGTGTTTTATGTATTTTAATTTATAAATATATATTATTAAGTTATTATGTAATTATTATATAAAAATTATAACAGTTACTTGATATAAATTTAAACAATCCAAGACCACAATAAGTAATGTGTTTACAATGTTGCTAAGCATTTCGTTCTGCGCAGTCGTTGGTAACGGGATTGTTATGAATGCATAAACAAACAGTTGAAAACCGAAAGAAAAAAATATTCAGTTAACTTAAATTAATAAACCTTAAGTGGAATTCAATATGTATACTTTGCAACATCCGCAGATTGATGAGAGTTTTTTGGAACTCAATTCCAAGGTCGAAGAAGTTATGATCCTGTTGCGCAGTATGATGAAAATAACAGAGTAAATTAGCCAATTCTTCAGTTCAACTATACAATTACTACATATTATATTTTATTGTTATAGAGAAGAGTCCGAGGTTGAAAAGAAGCTGGAGGAGACTGCTGATAACGTTACGGATGACAATTTCATGGTTACCGTGCGAGAAAATCGAAAAGCGAATTGCGGTCGATTCACATTCATGCGACAGGTGGAAGTGGACCAGGATGAACGCTCCAAGGCTAGATTAGAGCGAGAACGAGTTGCTCAAAATTTTCGCAAGTATGTTATTGATTGAGAATGCCGATGTACGATTTAATTTTCCAACCTTTAGACTGGGTAATGCCAAATATCGCCAGGGAAACTATGACGATGCGATTGACATGTATAGCCAGGCCATTGAAAATATCAAAGACAGTCCGATCTTATATATAAATCGTTCTCTTTGTTTTATTAAGTAGCATTTGATATTTTATAATTGTCATTCCATTTACTAAAAGTATTTCTTTCAGATTGGGCAATTTCAAGCGCGCCATTACCGATTGCGACTTTGTATTAAATAAATTAGACGAGAAGAACTTGCGGGCCTGGTTATATCGTGCCATGGCCTATAAATGCCTTAATGATGAAGCCAATTTCGAAAACTGTATAAAATATGTACGCAAATATCACTCAAAGCAGATAGAATTCATTGACAGTTTTATTGATAAAATGAAAATTAATGATTAAAGATGTACTGATGAATCGCAATTCTATAACTTGAAACTTTAAAAATTAAACAATTTTAATCTCAATTTAATTTTATTTTATTGCAGAAATCAATTGAGTAAACATTTTTAAAGCGATTTAATAATTATTCATATTTATTTTCGAAGAGTAAATAAGTGTTCCAGTATAGCATCTTATCTTTTAGATCTAATCACAGTAGATTGCTTACATTTATTTATTATTATTTATTTATTGTAGCGGGTTGGGTGTATTAAATAATGCACATTTATTACACCTCCTCACAAAGATGTGGCAATTTAATAAATAGAAATTCTGTGTTGTACATTTTACCAATTAATTTTAACACATTTATTAGCCCCATTAACAATACAATGGGGACGCAATCGATTTGCGCACATTAAAGGTGACCCGAAAGTAAATATATATAGTATAAAACACACAGCAGTAGGAAATCTCATCTTGACGATCTACTTAGAATCAGTGATGAACTTAAACTGACTGACTGCTTACATTGATTGAAGCTGTGGCAATCAATTTACTAGATTGTGGGCATTGTATATATAGTAATCGGTAAAGACAAAGCTGAACAATATGACTATCAATATTTATTTAATAATCTATTTACAGATTTCTTTCATTTGACCATTGCATCCGAACGCATTCTCCCTTGGAATTTTTAATACACTTAGGACTGACTGGTCGGCGTGCTGAAACAAAGTCAGGAATATATAATCCGATCAGATGGAATTCTGGTCTTGGGTAATAAAAGTGCACAATAATGGTAACTCACGTGGCTCAGTATACGTATTTTCGCACCACACTACGCCAGTCAATAAAAATAGTAGTAAAACTGCCGCACCTATGAGATATTTCATCTTAAGGATCGATTTAAATTCAACTTCAGCTTGAAAGTATTCTGTCTGCAATCGTTGACTGAGTATCAAAGAATAAAGTCACTCACAGCTTTAGAAAAAATCTACGACTGATGTCCGAGTGTTCACGAGAATCATATTTATATATTATTTATATAGTATTTTCTATGACTTTTCTTTTCTTTTCTTTTCTTTTATTGACGGACTTTGGCACTAGCCTTATCAATATTCCAAGATCATGAGCTCAATCAAAGCGATAGCCTGAAATTGATTCTTATCGATAGTGCTTATTATATAAAACCCTTATCTGACAAAGTGACTAAGACAACTAAAAAGGGGTACATTAAATTGAAGCGCAATTGAAAAACTTACGGGAAAACTATATTTCTCGCTATATTAGCTAATTTACTCTTATCAATTGTATCTGATAATATTCGACTTAAGTGATGGAGCTGAATCTGAATAAAATAATCTCAAATATATTTATCAATATAGTTCTTTAACTATTAAAAACTTATTTATGCTTCACTAAGTTCATAAGCTAAAAGTTTTTTCGATTTGATAAGAAAAATGTCTTTAATTTTAATAAGAAGAGCCAGATTTTTTCACAAGGTTGACAACATATAAGGTCTTACAACTAGCATTAGCAAGAATATGAACTCACATGCAAAACATTTACTTTATTTTTAATTATTTATTGATATTTATAAATCAAATCAAGATGTTCAGGCAATTTAAGCCAGTCAGACAGAGATAGTAATTGGGACTTAGTGTATAGACATAATCAGTTTATGTTAATATTTTAATGATATAATAGTTGCTAAGCTCATTAAAAGTTTATTTAAAGTTCTGGCCGCAACTAGAAACCGAGCACCAAAGAGAAAAACGCAAACTCAAGTGATGTTTACATATGACAGCAGGAATTCCATGTTGGTGTCGAGACTGTCAGGGTCTCAACTGGGGTATAACTCTTTCGATTCTAATGCCATTCAATCGAAACACTCGCATCCTCGTACATTTGCCACCCCGTTTTAAGGCAAACAATTCGATGGCGGTAATCAATCTTCCTCCACTCTGTGTGAGTTGACAGCTCCGTGGTGTAGAGTCAAATTGCGATCTTTGTTTACCCCGGTGCCGGTGCCGTTTCCAGTCCCTGTCTCCTTCTCTATCCCGGACATAATCGGGCGGACATACCTCCCCCACACTGGGACCCATGTATGGTCGGGGTTAGTGGTGTCTGTTCCAGTTCCTGTTCCACATAAGCGTGTCAAAGGTCGGAGGGCGACAGATTGAAGTGAGACGTAGGCGGTGGCAGAGGCAGAGGCAGAGAAAGAGGAAGACGACACAAATGTTGTATTTGTCACGGCTGTTGCGGTAGTTGCATCTTTAGCTTTGACATTTGCAACAGTATGTATGTATGTAACTGTAAGGGGCAGCATATGGGCTAAGTAAGTATTTTTGGGATAGAATCACACATAAGTCAATAAATACGGCAAATGAGTCGAATGATTAATTTTTTCTCAAGTCATTAATCCCTTAAATATGTTCCTCTCTATATAAACCTTATAATTCACATACATTATAAGTATTATTAAGTATACATGATTTGCAACTAAACGCTAAAAAAAACATACATTAATCACAAAATGCCGTTATCTCAAATTGACTGTTTTGTTTTGATTCTGCTGCGAATCATGTCAAATATTAAATATCATTCCGTTAAATATAAGTTGTTAAAAATACATTAATTAAAAGCTGGCACATAAAAAGTTAATATATTTGTTATTTTTTCGATAAGATTTCTTGTTTCTGAAATAGAACAACAATAAAATTTTTTTTAACGTTTTGATAATGAATTATATGTGTGTAGCATTTATTATTATACAAATATGGCATGCCACCTGTTCTTGTCTATCTGTACACATCCCAGAATTTTTTGTGTACTTAGTAGGCCAATTCGCTTCTAACTTTTGTAATCAATATTGTGGCACAGTGAAAGTTTATCGATAATGAAATTCAATGCATTAATGTTATTGGAATAATAAAACTAATATGTAATACAGCAGCTGTTGATGAAATATTGTCCTTAAAACAATCTGTTTCACACAGGATTCCTACTCAGTGTATCAACTTGTAAATGTCCTTGCCACTGGATCAGTGGGTGTTTGTGTGAGTCTTTGTTCCTCTGTCACTTGAGCCAAATTTCAATATGTCGAAACGATTTTATGATGTGATGACACCAATTTATCAGAGTGAGTCGCCAACAGACGGTTGAAATGCGAAAAACACTGAAAATGTAACATTTAATATTTTAACAAAAAATTGAAAATTTTCTCAAATTTTTATATTCATTTATTTTATGAAGTATTTAAAATAAAATTGTGTATAATACGCATTTAATAACTAATACTTAATACCTAATATTTTATTTACTACAAAAAAAAATTAAATTAATATTACAACTGTTTCCTAGGCGTTTAATAAATGCTGTAAGAAGTCAAAATCAACATCATGGGTTTCAAAGGAATCGTATGAAGCTGTTGATGTGGATGCGGAAGTGACCATGGAGCTACTCGAATACCAACCAATATTTTGTTCTAATAATGGAATAGAACTATCGATGTTGTCAAAGGACAGCACATCCATTGATTCTGTACCAAAGGTAACCCAAAGATCAGTGTTAAAATCACTGTTTTGACTCGTAAACTTAGGAATATCACTGGACAAACGATCTTCATGAATTTCTGGAAATTCATTGGCAACATAATGGAACTGATCCTGTTCTATTATTGATGAATCGTAATGCTGATATGGCAGATCATAATTCATGGGTACGTTCTCCGTATCAACGTATTGTAACAGACGTTCAACAATCACTTCATGGTTACTGAGTTGTGGCTCTGAGCTATACTGGGTTGGTGTTGGTACACTTGTTGCGGGCACTGTTGATCCATTGGGGTTAAATCGCCGATGCGACTGTTTCTTGGACTTCATGCGACGATTTTGGAACCAGACTTTCACTTGCCTTTCAGTTAAAAGCAATCGTTGAGCGATTCCAATCCGTCGAGTTCTGGCTAAGTATTTATTCTCATTGAACTCCCGCTCCAGTTCCATTAATTGATGACTCGTAAAAGCAGTTCGAGAACGCTTACACTTGGTGGTAACTGGATTGGATTGGCACATAGGATACTGTGCTTCGCTTTGAGCCAAGTTTGACTGATGTTGACTGATATTGTCTCCACTACTGGCAATGTGGTAAGAGTAGCTAGTATTGAAATGGCGGTTCATTTTCGTATATAATACTTTCGCTTCTGTTCTGTGACACATTTGTTTTTTAACTGGATGCAAGTGAGAGTTGCCAGTTTACTTTTATACCAAACAGGCAAACATATCCGCGAATCAGAGAGCTCTGTAGTTTTGTTACCTGTGGAGGACGGTGACAGGTCAGCCGGTCGTCAGCGTGCTACGTGTCGTCGCGTCTCTTGGTGGCGTGTGTGGCTAATTATTGTATTGGTTGTGCACAATTTAATTGACTTTGGTAGACATTATAAATTTATCCGAAAGATCGCCAAAATACTTTGTATATTACCAATTTTAAAACATTTCTTCCTTTTGATAACAAACGAATAGCAAATGCTAAACTCAGAAGCTTTTCCTTTTTACCTGTTGCGGGTGTCAAATATTTTAAATATCTCAGGTAAATATCGGTCCAATACCCTTTGCTGCTGAGATGAAAGAGAAATTCCTTGGGATTTCCGCGGGTTTTCCAAAGTAACTGTGAATACGTTGGTCTACCTGATTAGCTGAGTTGCGGCTCTAAGAGATCCCGATCACGGCCATAAAGCGCACTTCAACGGTTAAACTTGATCTCCCTCAATAAACACCGAGCTGTTACCGTGCACGTGTGCTGACACTCTTGAGCTATGGGTAAAAGTAAAGGGGCTAAAGAAAAATATCTTTAGGCTTATACAAGCTAGGTTTCAAATAATCTAGGGTTCAAATAAGTATATTCGTACATATATAACATTGCTCAAACATTATACATAAAGAGTATTTTGGTATTTATATAATAAATAACAAAATTAAAAAAATAAATACAATATAACCTCCTGTTATATTGAGGGTTCCATAAATATTTTTAAATAAATAATATATTAAAATATTATATATTATAAAAACCTGTATAGAGTTTTGTACAGGGCCGTCGAGAGCCGATCCGGGCCCCGGGACAGACCGCGCTCACGGGCCCCTCATATATATGATATGAATTTGATCAAGGGAAATTAAATGAACTCAATTATTAGAATCAAATAGTCCGTTTTATTATAGATATGTTTATTTTTTATTTATTTGAAACCCATGTTTCCTTTTTTGTAGTTACAGTATTTTCATTTGATAAAAACTTCCTACCAGCAGCTGGGCCCCCAAGATCCTCCGGGCCTCGGGGCATTTGCCCTGGTGGAACTCTTGTATCATTCACGATCGCCGCTTTACAAATTACTAATTAATCTTGTAAAATACAAAAAAGATAGTAACACATCAAAATAATTCCTTAAATGAAAAACTACTTTATATTATTATGGATGAAGAATATTTTCATCCAAATTACTCGCCACATTTTGCATTCTATTCTATTAATTCAAAAACGACAAGTCTTCAAAGCTTGTCATTCATACTAAAAAATAAAGTTAAAAAAACGCAATAAACACGTAAGAAAATCTTTTTGAAAATGTCAATTTTTGACATTCTGATTATTTTCATTTAAAGACGTACAAATGTCTCTTTCTCGAACCGTGAAATGCATTAAAATGTATTTTGTGTCATTTTATTAAATTAAAGTTAGATTTAAACAATGCTGTTTACGCCCTTGCTTTTTAATTAAACAAAAGTTTCGATGTGAATTCTAATCATTTTAAAGGTAAAAGGAAAAAATCTTGCCAGTAGGTTCATTAAATTTTGGCATTCACTGTGCAACGCACAAATGTATGTAAATGAAACAGAAGCAAACGAAACGAAGCGGTTGCCAATAAAAACAAAATGTGAAAAACTGTGGCAGCAAAAACACAAAAACAATGCCACCAAGATTGACAACATGATGGTTAGACAAGAAGAGGCGCTCAAAACAAAAAGAAAGACGCGCAGCGCGCAAAGCGAAATGTCAAAAAATACGCAACATCACAGACGCGGAGAGACAACAAAAAAGAAATGAAACTCGTCGCTGTCGCTGTCGTTCTCTCTGCGTTGCTGTGTTGCTGCATTGCAACGGCGACGGAATGTGTAAATAACAAAAAAGCCAATAAATTCCGTCACAAGCAACACGTTTGTAGTTCAACCAAAAGAGTAAAAACTGCGCGACAAAGCAACAAAACCACAGAGCGACAAAAAGAAACAGACAAATGTGTTCTCGGCCAATCAGCGTTGCGGAGACTCTACACACTTTGCATGTGTGCGTGAGTACATGTGCATGTGTGAGCGTTTTGTGTGCATGTGTGTGTGGCTGAGTGAGTGAACTCCACCCCCGGCATCCGTCTTGGCACATCGACTATTGCGCATGTGCAGAAACTGCTCTCTTCTCTCTGACCAGCTTTAGACGTTGCTGTGAAGATCCATCAATAACATTAAATGAAAAGAAGATGAGAGTAGGAATTAAGAGTCTACATAAATAAGTTTACTATACTATTGGATAATTGGTCCAAAGATCAGCTATTGACTCGCTGCAGATATTTAATGTAAACAGTATTATATTTTGGTAACTGATTTTACAACATAACAAAATTAACATTCACCAATCTAAAATAAAATATGTAAGTAAATACTTAATAAATATATTATTCTAAAATGCATGTCAAAAAAGGTATGTTTTTTGTGCAGAATTTAAAAATATTGAAACAAACCAATCTTTACATTAACCATTCTAAAATAAAATAAATAAATTCTAAATAATCAAATTATCCCAAATCTAATGTCAAATAAGTTGTGGTTTTTGTAGAAAAGCTAGTATTTAAAAGTTTAAGAATGGTCTCTTCCAACTGATTTATAGATGACAAAGTAGGCACGATATTTCAATACACATGCGATATTTACGCTCACGAGCACGAGTCTCGCACATCTCTGCCATGAAAATCCACCCCAAAGTTGCTTCTGTCTCTGCTCTGGCTCTGCCAGCACACACTCACACACACTCTCACACACACAACACACACACATGCATATATAGCAGACAGTTTGGACACGCCCCTTAGTTGGTGGTTGTGGCGCTCATCTTGAAAACATTCATTGTTGTTGGCCACTCCTTGCGACAAGTGCGGACAAGTTTCAGTGCGTTCGGTGCTATTGGATGAAATGGTTGGTTGAGATTCGTGAACGCACGAAGCATCGTCGTTTTAGCCCCAAACCGGAGGGAGAGTTGCGCGTCTGAAACTGTGAATATTCCGCATTAATTCAACACAAAACATTTAATAATATTCATGAATGCAGTTGAAAAAGTGCAATATATATAAATAGTGTATTTTATTTAGTCGAAATATTAACAAATAACAACTGCAAAGGCCACCATTGAGGCACTGGCAACAACAAAAATAACTCAAACCGGTTCTGCGCACCGATACGAGAAGCTGAACCTACGCCTCAGGCCAGAAAGAGACAGATACAGACACAACACAGTGGCGCGAATGTGTAGAAAAGTGTAACTTGTAACTACAAATTGCAGTCCAACTGTCTGTGTGTGTACGTGTGTGTGTGTGTGTGAGTGTCTGGTGTTTAGCCATTGCAAGATCAGCTTCGGTTTCTTGTCGCTTTGCCAGACCCATACCCAGTCCCAGACCCTTTCTTTACCAAACTCGTACTCAACTTGTCGTTTCGCATACGCACCGTTACACCGGTCTACACAGTTGTGTAGTGCTCTGTAGTGCCGTGTTGTGTTGTGTTGTGTTGTTGCCTTATCGTCGTGTTGTTCGCATTGTTTCTGTTTTGACAGTCGCGTCGTCATGGGTGCCAAGGTGTGTAAAACTGTAGCTGCCAGCTGCTCTACATGATGGAACTGGAAGTGTACCGCTCGAGTAAACAACGGTCGCCATCGTCATCGCAATCGCCATTCGCGTCGCGTTTGCCCGTGTTGATGACAAGTTTGTGCTTGCTTTGAGCCCTTATCTGACCCTGTTGGCAAAAACATCTAAAAGATACATACATAATAATACTACAACTAATACTAAATGTGCTGCAATTGCAATACCCATTAATGTTATAACCCTCAGTGTAAAGTAGTGTTGAAAATGTGACATATAAAACATGGAAACTTATTGAATAAACGCTTTATAGCGATCTATTGAAATGGTGCGTCAAAAGTAAATAATACTAATGTATATTAATAACTATATAAAATATGTATTGTTTAGTTTATTAATTTTTTAATGGAATTCTTAAAGTCATTGACATTTTTACATTCTGTGTAATATCCATAATTCTAATTTTAATATTGAGCTACTTATTTATATCTATGACTATCTATCATATGATAAAGATTACACTTTCTTCCGACGGATATTTTTCCAGCTTACTAAAAGCCGTAAAATTTAATTATATTCAAATATTTTTCAAGAATTTGTGTCTGAATAAAATAGTACTATTATAGTTAAAAATCGAAGTATGTAATACATTTGTTGTTTATTGTGCATTAATAAATAAATAAATAGTTAGTAAATAATTCTATTATTATAACTCCTAATGTTGAATTTAAAGATAGGGATTAACGTAGTTGATTTAAATTCTTTGGTCTTTGTCTATTTAGTAGAATTATTTATTTCGTTGCTTTATTTTGTTAATATAAGTATCTTCATAAGAAAGTAATGTTAGCTTACACAACATCTACTTTTTTCTAATCTGAAATTACATAACATTTAAAAGTAAAAATTTAAAAATATTTGATCAATCCTTTCCACATAAGTCTATAATTAAATATAATTTTTTGTATATAGCTTGTACGGTATTTACTTAATACACAGTTTACTTCCCATTCTTTACTTTTAAATTTGGAAAATCAATTTGATATTCATATAAACCATATATTTTCCATTTTAGGTTCATAACTAAAAAATAAAACTCAAGCAAGCCGTTAATAGAAAATAGACAAAATATTCGCAAGGGAAATTTGTGTTTAAAATGCAAGAGGTGTGCAGTACATTAGACAGCACCCAATTGGGAGCCCAGATTAAATCAGAGTCGCCACTGAATCCGCTCCAGGTGCAAACGGGCCAGACCACGGTGGCATCCGTTGTAAGTGGACCGGGGCAACAGCCGCAGGGAGCGCCACCAGCGGTGATGCTTGTCAACAAAATGGCACCGAACTGTGATAAACGAGCCGCCGACACCGCCTACTGGATGGCCTCCGAGGGGGGTTTCATCAATTCCCAGCCTTCGATGGCCGAGTTTCTCAATCATTTGAGTCCGGAGAGCCCGAAAATTGGCACACCTGTTGGCGGTGGTGGCGGTGTTGGTGTTGGTGTCGGTGGCGGATATCCGGTGAGTGTTGGCGTGCCACAGACACCGGATGGGATGGACTCGGTGCCCGAGTATCCCTGGATGAAGGAGAAGAAGACATCGCGCAAAGGCAGCAACAACAACAATCAGGGTAAGTTCACATGTTACTTATGTTAGTTACCCAATTGCCACTTGTCAATAATTGGGTACTTGCAACGGCAAGATGAAAAGCCGCAATCAGCAACTGAAAATGCAAAACTCTCATTAATCACGAAATCAGTGCAATTCAACTTGCAACAAGCGGCGCCCAGTACCAATACCAATAACATTTCCAGTTCCAGTTCCAGTTCCAGTTACCAGATTCCAATAAGGCCGAGAATCCAGAGACACAGCTGTGTTCAATCTCATTTCATTTCTTAGTGCAACACTCGATCACACAGAGTACACGCAACGCGTCTGCGTTTCTGTTTCTCTTTCTGTTTCTGTTTCTGTGTCTCTTTCTGTTTCTGGGTTCGGCTCCTTTGATGGACCTGGCCGAAACCCAGGCCGAGTTCGAGGCACAAAAACCCGACCGAGGCAGCAATCGTCGGTGCGGCAAAGATCTGTTATTTGCGATCATTTGTAACAATTTTCGAGAGTGGCCGACGTCGACGTCGACGTCGATTCGTCAGTTGTGACTGACTGATGAATTCAACTCAACTCAACTCAACTCAACCCAAGACGAAAGTCTCTGAAGAGTTTCGTATTCTTTACCCCAATGTGTCGATTTCATTTGTGCAACGCAAAAGTAAGCCTGGACTTGGGACTCAACCTGGGATTGTGGCAGCAACATTTTGAAATAAATGAGGTATCAAGGTTGTCTGGCTATACGTTTTCCTGTCCAGGTACGAGTACGGATAGAGGACCAGGGTCCAGTCTGTCCAGGGCCACGCATATGTTGCCGTTGCCGTTGCTATTGCCTCACCGTGCGTCTCCTCCTCTCACTCCTCTAAGCGATTGCAACCTGTTATTTAGGTTCATTTGTCAAAATATTTTTCCCGTCCCCTACTTCGATAAAGGGGCAGGAAAACAGCCCAAAGCTGAGAACGGGAATGGGAATGGCACTAGCACTGACACAACCAAACAACCGGCTGCAAGTTGCAAGTTGCAGTTGCACTGCTGCACACACACACACACAATTATACAATATCCTCGGGAAATTTACACCAAATTTTGCAGTTTCTGTTCAGCATTTTAAACAACATTTTATCAACATTTGCCATTCCATTTCCATTCACTTGCGTACAATTTCAATTAATCACAAGTGGACCATTCTCAAATTTAGCTTTCCTCCGGGCAATGCCACAGAATAGCGGTAAAATCGCAGTAACTAAATTTATACTGACTAGCAGTATTTGTTGGGAACATTTTTAATATGTACTACACAATTTTTAAAATTTTTTTTTACGATTTATCAACTTTATCTATTTTGAAAGTGTAAATATGCAGATTTTAAATTTATTTGTTTCTAATTTATTATTTGTCAGCTTATTCCTTTGGTCTAATTTGTCTAAAAATAACTTATCATGTGGATTAACAACATGATAAAGAATAATAACAAAGGTGATAAAGTAGACATACTCGTAAACTCCTGGCTAAATAGATATTATAATTATTTCCTTGTCAGTATTTCACACATCACTATTTATATTGTGACCGTCTGACCAACAGGACTTTATCTAATACAATGGTAATTAATTGTAACCACACCATCATGTTGACAAATGGCAATCACTAATCCGACAAACGTTTTAAGTGTAATTCGAAATCCAAACACGTGGCCAATGTCACTTCCAAGGGAAGCGAACGGATACTCGAATTCCCCAGGCGAGAGGTTGCAACTTGCTTCTTGGGGCAGTTGTGGGCGTGGTACGGGCTTTGAGAGAGAGTCCATATCCCTTGTCCGTATTCAAGTGAAAGTGAGCCAATAAATAGCGTGAAGCATTCCGTACTAAATCTGTTGAAGGGTCAATACATCTTTTCTCTTACACACACACATTCACACACTTTTTCACATTTACACATAACTTATACGTACATATGTATATAGAATGGGACTGTGGGACTACATGCTGTGCGATATGGATTACAAATGATGTTGTAAATGTCTGGCAACTGGAACCGGAGACGAACGTTGATATGGTACTCAGTGTTGGTTGCTGCTGCTGTTGTTGTTGTTGCTTGTGTGTTGGTTTAACAGTTTAATTTGTTAATGTTGTCAAATTAATTCCCTGTCAGGTTGAAGGGTTTTCAGTATCCAACAGAGTTGAGGATCGTTGAAACGAAATATGTTTTTTGAAACACTTATTTTGTAGCTTGATATGTAGATCTGGGTCTTGCTGGTTATAACTTGTAATTATACAAATTGATCTTTAATCTGTCACCAACTTTGTTAAAAAGAATTTCTATTTGTTTAATTGATATAATGAATAATTTAATTTGAATATTTTTAATTTATGAACAAAATATATTTGAATTTAAAAGTTATTACATATTTAAAATTAGATCATTTTTATTTAATATTTAAAAAAAAGTTGAAATGGCCTTACCAAAACTAGTTTTGCTCCTGGAAAAAAAGGTTCTGTTCTATTATTACTTTTAAAATTGTTATTAAATATTTTTTTCAATAGCCTTGTAAAGCAATAATTTGGATCAAATCAAGACCTCTCCCATTCCAAGCTTAAATCAAGGACCTGGATGCTGTTGCGCTTACCGCAAATTGTCTGTTTCACATCCTGAATTTTAATGTGCTCGCGGTTAGGGTATGAGTGCTTGTGTGTGCTCTATTGGGTTATTTGTACCCTGTTGAGCTGCTGTGAATGTTACGAGTACTCATGTGAGCATTGAAATACAAATGGTTATTGTCAATTTGTTGTTGCTTTGCGAGCTCATTCGCTCACATAATTGAAACAATAAAATTTCAACTTGAATAAAGTGTTAATTAGGCGTAAAGCTTCCACTTGTAATGAACTCCAAAGGCAAAGTTATAATACGAGCCGTTTATGGCCCAGCAAGATGTTTAAAGATTCGCCAAAGTATCTGAGAGATACTCGCGTTTATCTCACTCAGATGTTGAGTGTGTGTTACGAGAGTATGCAAAACTCTCATCCTGGCTTTTAATCCCTGCGCGGCCATCAGTTAGCAAAACCAATAAAAAAGCAACTTGACTTTGGTCGCGTCTATTGAATTGCAGTCCACAGTCGTATCCATTGGTGCGCCATCTGTGTAATCCACCCACCGACCATATGTTGCGCCAGTTCATTCAGTGCTCGTTCCCTTTTCCTTTGCCGTGTCAGTGTCCGTGTCAGTTCCTGATTATGGTTTGGGGGCGTCGCTGGATAAAAAATGCGTAGCGCACGACTCAAAACTTACCCCCTGCGGATTATGATTATAACAAACCATTTATCATAATATTTATGTTGATGCGTTGTACTTTTTCTCAATGAAGGTCTCCCGGCCGTACCCAGGTTCGGTTTAGGTTTCGGTTTCAGCTTCAGCTTTCGTATCCGTGCTTGTGCCTTTTATTAATTTTATTTATGATGAGTCATTTGCACATTTATAATTTTAACCTTTACAGTTGAATTCATTCAAAACAAACCTCGGGTAAGTGCGAAATATTCTACGTAGTCGTTGGCAATGATCATCCATGGATAATAATACTCGTGACATATCAACAAGAGTTGTAACTACATATGTATACTCTACCAATAAAGCTGAAACTCAAATGTTATGTAAAATGTGGTGATGTAGATAGTGGGGAGTATGAGACTTTTTATGACTATATCAACACCGAAGTGAATTGATTTGGAATTCGGTTGTTATGAATTATTTGCACTAGTTGAAACTAAGGTTTCAAAATATATATGATTATAATAAACATCTTTCGCTTTTCTTAAAAAAATGCACTGTTTCAATATCAATTGGAAAATATAAAAAAAAGTTTTTAAGCCTATATATAAAAATTTTGTACAAAGGAAAGACACAAAGCACAAAGTTACGAGTAAACAATCCGTTAAGCTACACTTGAAACCCACTTAAATTAATCACAAAATTAAACTTGAAAATAGAGAAAGACATTAAATTAATTGACGTTCATAAAATAATTTTTAAACACAAATTAAGCGTCAAGCCGCAAAAGGTGCTCAAAGCAATACTTTGATTATATTAAAGTCCAGACCCAGAGTCAGCAATACCCTGGCAGTAACCGAAGTGGTGGGAGGGTTAGGCTGTGGCCAGTGAAAAGGTCGCTCAATTAATTGTTACGACTTTATTATGGAGATAAGTGCGTTGAGATAGAGCGCCGTCTTGAAGCGTCCAAGGCAAACAAAGGGTTCTAATTGGCAGGCCGCAGGATATGGCCAGGCAGACATTTATGCCCAAGGCTTTCCTTATGCCCATTTTGCTTTCCCTTGTAACGTGACTGTGAAAAAAATCTGTTACGATTAGTTAAGCTTGGGGAAAAGTGCGACAGCGGCTGCCAAAAGAAAAACTCGTATTATTTTTTACTTGCCTTTTTTTCTCTTTTATATTGTGCCTTTATCTGCAAACTGATTTGTCATTATTTTAAAGCGCATTTTTCTGAAAATTATGAAAAATTAATGCGCGGTTGAGTTTTCTTAGCCATGGCTAACAATATTGGCCAACTGAGGCAATTTTCTTAATAAAAATTAAGTTGTCAGAAACTGTACGGCAAATGCTTTGGGTTCAATTGGTAGTATAGCAACTTATTGGAGTTAACCAAGCACAGTGGTAGTTTGTGCTTTAGAAACTCTTGAAAGTCTTAAATAATTAATTTTATTAGCAGTTTTTATTTTATTTCCATCGTTCATATTTTCCGTTAATATAAAAATATACAGAAATCTGCTCAAAAGGGTAGTTTTTAAAGTTCGAAATGCATGAAACTTATTTAAAATTGATCTATCTACTAAAAGACTTTAGAATTCCTCATAAAAATACTCTGAAATTTTATTATATTTCCGAAGAATATATCCCACTGTTGGTCATTTAGCTCCAGCAAATTAAGGAAACAAACTTTGACTATAGAATTAAACTCACGGCCAGTATCGATTTAATTTTATTTCCACTCATTTAGCTAAAAGCCAGAAGAGAGGAGTAAACGGAATGAAAAAACGAGCTAAATAGAAAAAAAAACAAGGCGAAATGAAAATATTTGTCCACGATTAAATTTTAAAAAAGCATTTTATGAAATGACTGCATTGACGTTGGCCTCGCCTTGGAAAATTTGAATACATTACGAGGTGGAGGTGGGGGTGGAGGCGGTGATGGAGACGGTGGTGTTATGGTGTTGGTGGCAGTGGTTGATTCGCCCTCTGCAAATAAACTTCAACTACATGCTCCATACCCATTCCCATCAAGAAGCCCATTCCCTTTTCTGGCCAGGACGACGGCATGACAATGACACAAAAGCCGCGCACTTAATCGCCGCGGATCACATTCCGTAAAAAGCGCGACGATAAAATTTTTTACGCTCTATTCTTGTGTACTTAGTCAAATGGAAGGGACACCCCACGCTGTGGTTTTGGTGGTTTGCCGCTGCCACCGAAGCAACCAACAACATCATCCACAACAACAACAGCAGCAGCAGAACAACGTACTTACTTAGTTGACCCGCACTGTCCACATTTGAATATATATCTCTGTCCACTTTCAGCTGCTGTAGTCGTTGTTGTTGTTGTTGTCGCATCATCGTAAAGAAGAAAATCAAATCCGAAATTATTTTCAATTTGTACGCGATTTATTTTTATGTCTTTTTCTCAGTGCCAACTTAACCATTGTTCCACTCCTGTTCCCGGTTCCGTTCCTGTTTCTCTTCTCATTCTCATTCTTGTTCAACTCTCAGCCTGAGTTTAATTCAGTTTAAACGATTTGTAAACATTTGAATTGGATTTTCGGTCATAAAAATTGCTTGTTAGCGGCATTGTTGGGCGTTTATCAAAAGACCCCGAACTAAGTTCGACCAAAGTTAATGGCATTACACTTACAGCGAAGTACAGAAAGTATACCTATTTATTACCGCATATCAGACAGTTAATCGCATTACCTTCACTCGATTGCATGCAAATCCACTCCACTCGCAATTCCAAATACTAGGGGAATTTTATATTTTACCTCTGTTTAGTTTACAGTTGCACTTCTCTAACTAACAACTGTAATAAGTTAATAAATTATCGGGTTTTACATAAAACGCCGCTTAGTTATCAATGAGCCAGTGAACTACCGTAATTATCGTAGGGTGAAGTCGGGCGGGTTTTAGGGAAAATACACGTAGAGGGAGTATAAACGTTTTACGCCTCAAGACAAATGACTGCAAAAAAATGTCATAAATTACGTGTATCACGTGTAGTTTTTCAACGGACTCTGATTTTGGATTTCTTGATTCTCAAAGTAACGCTCCGTTGACTCCCAGAGGCTCAGAGTCTCTGAAACTAATTAGTTGTATACTCGTACTGTCTGTCAAACCTAGCGAAATCATAGGTGTGAATTTTTAATACTTTCAGCACCAAAACATGCAATAGTTGCGATCTGTTCACATGCGACAAGTATCTGTGACTATATATCTTTATTTTCTACTCACTAAGAGGATATATTAAAAAAATTCCACAATATTCTGCAAATGTCAACATTCTTATAAATTAAAAGGCTTCGACAATTTTTAGGAAAATTAATCTTTTACTCTTTGAAAATAATTGTACTTTTCTATCATTTTTCCAATTGGAATAGAATGAAAATTAAATAATATTGTATTATTTTCAAAGCATTATCTGTGTATTCTTAAAACTTTTGAAAAATCTGTTTATTATAGAATTTACTTTCATTTGCTGTTTAAAGTGTGATAAATGTTGCCAAGCGGCGTTTAAAAGAGCGTGAAAAGTCAACGAGGATAACAAGGATACAACAACCACAAGTATATGGGATGGAACACATGCTTCTGCTTGCTCCAGGGACAAAGGTCGTGATCCTGTGCCGTGTGCTCCGTGTATGTATGTCGCTCTGTGTGTGTGTATGAATCTGCGATTTAAATAAAACTAATGTTTGTGTGAAATGGATTTTCTGTTTGTCATCGACTTTCGTGTTTGTGTGTGTGTGTGTGTGTTGGGGTGTGTAGTGTGTGTTTCCCACTGTTTTATATTCAAACAGCAAACCACAAAAAGGCTTCAAGAATTCGTATTCAAATGTACACACACACACAAACAGACAAACACACAAACACACACTGTTAAACAGATTTAAATTCGCATACGCTTAGCACGTGAATCAAAATCCGAAACTCGAATCCTTAAGACTGCCGGCAACCCGTCGAGGACGCCTTCCGCCGAGTCATGCATCATATCGGCTACGGAACTTCGGGCAACGTTCCTCACGGATTTTCGTAGGATAGTGTAGGGTTGTTGGGGGTAAAGAGACGAGGGAAGGGGACATGAAGCGTGTGGATGACACGTGATTCCGTTGGTCGTAAATTTTCGGTGCACGAGTTTTTAGTGCTTTGTAGTTTTAATTTGTGGCTTGTTGAGAATGTTAACAGAATTATTTATGCGATGAATGCGATGATAAAAATTATGATATGCTGTTGCAGCTGGTAAAAGTTTTTTGCGGCTCTTGCCTCAACGGATATTGCCACAAGGTAGCATAAGCACAAGATAGCACCACGTACCACCTGAGATAAGAATAAGTGTTTAAAATAAAAGTTAAAGCCGGAATATTCCTCTGAAATTTTGCAACCACCCAAAATGAAAAGGAGGCAACTTTTTAATAGACCTTTCGGAACAGAGCACAAAATGTCACTCAGCCATTTCATTCATCTCCTTGTCGATTGGGGTGTCATCTCTGCATGTGTATGTGTGACTCTGAGTGCGTGTGTGTGTGTGTGTGTGAGAGAGTGTCATGGCATCATCCATCATTTTGGACTTGACCTTTTTTTTGACTAAGCTTCCGTTTAGCAGGAGAATCTTTAATTTTGTACATTTATCTGGTCTGGAATGAGGTGCGTACCAAGCTGTGGCACACACATGCTACAGATACTCATATAAAAGATACAGATACACACGTTACGGCTCTTTTGAGTTATTTTTGGGGGGGCTGTTGACAGCCAAACGTCACTTGGCAGACAGACTGCCAGACTAAGAGACCCACACCACATACGTATGTATGTATATAAGCGACTTTTGCATGTGGTGGTTGAATACCCTGTAAAATGCGTGTGAATATTGGCATGCACAGACAGACTGTCTTTTTATTATTAACATAAATTAACTCTTAGCTGCATAACATTTAAGCACAACTGTTTACTGGGTATCTGCTCGTCGAGTACTCTCTATTTGTAGTATGTTGACTTTTTTACACGCTCAACTCGAGCGAAATGTGCAGTGCAATGGCTCATTGTAGACACGGCGATGATTATATGGTTGTTGGTCCACCATGTCGGGGTTTCACTCTGGCAAACGTGTTAAAAATGAATTTGTCATCTGTTAACTGTAAACTGTGTGACATGTTTGCGAAAATCGCCAGACAGTCGACAGTCGGCAGCAGACATCAGACGACAGACAGCTGAGAGCAGAAATCACAGACCCGGCCAATACATCAAATGCTTTAGCCATGGTCCAAGTCTGATTGATTTGCATTGGGAATTCTTATTTAAATTGACATTTTTATTTTCAGATTAAATAAGAAAGAGAGAGAGAGAGTGAAATACTGATATTGTTGTAACCACTTTTTTTTTTTGGTTTTTGCTAAACTGCAATAATTATGTCAGTCGAAATTATCAATGTGATCGATGGGTTATACCCGAGTTTTTGAAACGCTACTGATACCGTATCCCTCGGAATTTGTTATTTAGAAATGCCAACATATATAGTAAAATTTTAATTAACAAATAGCAATGCTTACAAAACTAAATATGTATTATATCTACCCAATATAAGATATACATAATTTCGTACTTAATATCTATTAAAATTATTATTTACCAAACAATAGAATAGTAATATTCTTATGTATTTCAAATCAATCATTTTCTAACTGATTTTCATATAAATCTATTTTTTCTATTTTCAAAATGAATTGAACTTTGTGCCTGCAAATGCAGAATTGTTTTGTATTTATGTCATAAATATAAAAAGTTATTGTGGATAATTTTGTGTCATTAAATCGAGCGATTCAATATGCATATATAAATAAATAACTAGCACAACAACCACAACAACAATACGCATAAATATCGAGTACTCTCGACTGTAATTACAACAAATCGATGGCGGCAGTTATTAATTGATATTCGTACATGGATAACAGATAAAAATGATATAAGTGGGCCATTTATGAACCTGCAAGCATTTCCATGCTCCCCACCCCTTCCCACTTTTTCACTCACCTCCATGGTTACATGCTCTCATGCGCTATGTAATTGGCAGCGTTTAGCTCCAATTTGGAATGTCAATTGGCACGGAAAATGGAAAAGGTGTGCGTTGGCTCGGCGTTGAGGTCGGTTTAGCATTGGTAACTGTCTGACCGTGTGATTGCTATAAACGCATCGTTCAGATCATTGGACAAATGGCTTTCAAATAATTGCGACAGTGTTTGGTAAAGAGCGTAAAATTCATTTGCAATTAAAATAATATTTTTCCACGTGAGTGGACCATTTATTATGCAATAATATTTTCAATCGTTTTAAGGCACGTATTAAATGGAATATAAAAGAGCAGACCAAAGTGCTCAACTAGAATATATCCTCTTTCAATATTATATGTTACATTACTTTTTTGAATAAACTTCACGAATTGAATTACGTTTAATTATAAAAATAGAAGTATTCTCAACTATTGAACCTTTAAGAAAATACCTTTTGACCTAAGTTGACTCAATAAGATTAAATACTAGATCAATATATTATATATAATACCCTTTTCGATAGCTTTATGTACAGGATATTGATAACAATTTGCCAGGCATATATTTTTATACTACCCGAATTTGGGAATATGACCCACAGCTGTCGTTGTCGCTGATTTGTGCGTGAAATATTAATTTCGATTTTGTGAAATTTAAATACAGCAAAAATGCATAAATTGCAAAGTTCGATCTGCGAGACATGTTAAAGCGTTATTAAAGGTTAAGCATTTTTCTTACAGGCTGTTTAATTTCTGGCTGCAAGGACAATGTCTGTCAGCAGCAGCAGAAACAACAAGGCACAAGTGACTGCTGTGGTTAATGGCTTTTGAATGCAAATTCAATTTTATCGCACTGTTCACTTTTTAATAAGATTTCTTACCGTCTGCGACTGAAGCTGAAACTGAAGCTGAGGCTATGTCAGTTTGCTGCTTGCTTCTCCCAAAAGGTGCACTGTGCTGGAAATGAAAATTAGTTGCAAGCGCAGCCCAAAAACGAAAAACAAAGAGAAAAAAGAAAATTCAAATAGTAAGGCCAAAGAGACACGCGACTGGCAACTGCAAAAAATGCGGCTTGTGGCGCCACAAGCTACACATATAACTACCGCCCCGTTGCCACAAAGCAGCGGTGGTGGTTCACACACACACACACTCATATATATATATATATATATATTGCCACAGCACTTTTACCTTTCGTGCTTAGAGGGCACAACCTACAATCCAACAAATTGCGTTTTGTGCAAGAGTGGGTGGGAAAACTGTCAGAATGAATGAGTAGACTGGTCACACCTACTGTCAGTCAGCTACGGGGCAACAACAACAGCAACGGTATCATTTTGAACTGACCAAGGCGTTGTTATTGCTCTGCGTCTGCGTTTGGACCCGGTTTGTGCTTTGGCTCTCGCTCTGGCTCTGGAGTGAGTCCACTAGGGTTCTGCACCACACCAAATCAACTTTAAAGTTCACTTACATTTCTTTTCTTGTACATTAGATGAGTTTTTTTTTTCAATTAAGCAAATTGGCTTTAAAACTGGAAAAAAGAAAAACTGGTTTTTATTTACAATTGAACAGATTCAATTAAGAAATTGAATTACATTTCATATACTCGAAAACAAATTGCTGCTATTTATTTGCAAATGAAAAAGTAGCTCAAATCATTTAAAATTGATCAAATAAAGGATGGTTTCAATATTATTTGTCATTGTCTTTCCATTGTATAACTTTTACGTTCTTTCCTAAATTAATGTTTATTACAATAAGCAATTTCTTTAATGTAATTTAAAATAACTAGACTAATGTTTACTAAATCATCTGTTTTCCAATGGTCAAAGTTAAAGTTAAGATAAAGCATCTCTTATTTTCATGTCTTTGTTCATTAAACTGCCAGTCATATCATGAGCTTGAAGCAGCTGCAAAGAAATATATTTAGAAAGATACTAACATTTGCTTATTATCTATCAAAATATTTGCTAATCACGCAGCTGCTGCCCATTTCTTTCCAAAAATATCAATATGTATGTACATTTACTTACTTCTATTTATTTGACTGTTAGTTATGATACTGCATAAAGTTGGGTCCACTCCAAAAAGCAGAATTAACTGTCAGCCCAGACGCAATTATTTCCGACCGCATGATTTTATTTTCGCATCGACACCCCAACCCTGGTAACAATTTCTGGATTTTCAGATTACTCCTTTGATATTTCGGTTGGGCGCTTCTCAGTTTTGTTTATATAATGTACTGCCAGACATGAGATTCGACACAACACGACACGACAGCTTCCTTGAGACCTTTTGAGAGTAGTTTAAGTCCTTATATATATTTTTTGCTATCGAACGACAGAAAACTTCTCAATTACTTGGCATGGAAGTTGTTTAATACTTTGCTGTTTTCTCCGGAAGCGGGACGGTATGATTTTCTTGACCGCTCGTTACGTGCTTCATGTGTTTCCCCATCATCTCCAGCTCTTACTTCGACTCTAGCTCAGTGTCTAAGTTGGAGTCTAAGTCTAGTCACATGCACCATCAGCGGCAACAACTTGAAACTTCCGCTACCAACTTTGGGGTTAATTATTTTCCACTTTTGAGCTCAATTTTATAATACTACGAGTTACTTGCAAGTCTACTCAGACTTTCTGATAAGCTGGTCAATTTTAAGTTTTTCTTGAAACATAATATATCTAAAAGTATAAGTAGCTGGATAACAAAGGGTAAAGAAAATATAGATATTAGTTGTCATATAAACTATTCCAAATGGTTATTATTTAAATATATAAATATTATTTTCTTTAATAGACTCGTATACTAAATTTGAACATGTAAATTAATGAATTTAATTTTCCTCTTTTTTCAGGTGATAACTCCATAAGTAAGTACAGATTGTTTCTATCCATTGCGCAACATTAAAAACCACAACATATTTAATTGGCAACATAAGTACAACAAATTGCATTCGTTTGAGTTCAAATAATAAACCCTTAATGGGTTGGGAATAGACACAATTAGATTTTGCTAAAAATGAACTGACTGAAACCGCAAGATGATTAAATGTTATTATACTTTGCGTATTCGAGCTGAAAAGTGTGCGAAGGTTATGTAAGGAGCCGTGAATTTAAGCCAATTTCATATTTTTATTTTGTTTTTTCGTTTTTTTTTTCTTTTCTTTGTCAATTCTCGCCTTTTCGTATTTTTGGCTTTGTTTGAATGGGCCAAAACAAGCTGCAAACTAAAGATAAAAGCTTTGGGAAGTGAAATTATTCAAAGATAATTACATAAGTATTTGGGAACTGCAGAGAACTCCTTTCTCCTTTAGTAATACTTAGAAATACTTTAGCTAATTTTATAAAGGTATCCATATTCGTATCAAAAATTGGCCGCCATTTTGAATTGAAACTCGTTCCGTCTAGACGGCGACCTCTCCCCGAAGCTAAACTAAAAAAAAAATAACTGAACCAATCAACCGTCAACCATTTTCGACCAATTCGACGGAAACGACGCTTTTTCATGTTCGTGACCAAAGTTTAAGAGTGCTCGGGGTCCGAAACAAAAAAAATTTTACCTGAATTAAATTGAGTAACAAAAAACACGTAAAGTTTTTTTTTCATGTATCTTACACACACACATACACGCACAAACACGCATACATATGAGTGTACTTAAAAATATTTAGGTTTCTACTATAGATAGTTCTGTATCTTGAGCGTTGCTCGACTTATTTTGATGCCATTGTACTTGTTAATACTCTTGGACACAGATTGAAGATATCTTCACTATTTCATTTAATATGACATAGAAATATAAAGCATTATTACTAATACTATCAAAGCTTAAAAGAATATTTATTTTGGATTATAATCTTTTTTTGTGTTGAATTTTTTATTGCTCAAAGTAAGTTAATGTTTATAAACTGTTTTAAAGCTCAAATAATGCAAACACTTTGAAATAGCATATTTAAAACCAATGAGGATTAAAATAAAAAGATCTCAAGATTGATAATTATATGTAAACTAGAAGGAACTGCTCTGTTAAGAGAACATCCTTATGTATTTTATAAAGTCTTTTGTCTATGTAGTTATTGTTTTCGTATATTTAAAATATACTTAGCAAAATGGATATTTAAAATTCTACTAGGGCATTAAAACTTCGGCCTTTTGAAGGCAAAATGATTCCTTCCCAATCCTCTTACTGTTTCTGTTTCTGTTTTGTTGTTTGCATAGCGTAAAAAAGTATACAAAAAATGAACAAAACTCAAAGCGAAACACGCTACCAGTTTCGGTTTTTTTTGTTCTTTCCAACTTGGCCCCACTTGTAATATCATTTGTCGACGGCAACGACGACGTCGGCGTTCTATGTGCATGTGTTGGTCACTTTGGTGGTGCCCGGACGCAATGGTATTGGTGAAGCGGTTGTGGAGGAAATAATTACATGATTGAGGCACTCACACACACTCACACATATACACACAGGCACATACAATGACAACAACAGCAGTTACCTTCTTGGTGGTGGAGCTCACTGTGGTGGTGTTGGATTTGTGGTGCTGCTGCCATCGTCGTTGTCTGATTGAGCAGAACACGTTAGCCTGGTCAACTCCAGCCCCAGCTTTTAGGCCCTGTGACCATTGCATGTCAACGTCCCATGTGTGTGCGAGTGTGTGTGTGTGTTTGCAGACGCCGGCAATGGAATAAATGGCGGCTTGTTTTTGTTGTCGCTCTTTTCTCGTATATTTTTTTGTGTTTATTTGTAATTCATGCCAAAGCCGCAACAATGACGATGACGACGACGACGACGACGGCGACGGCCCAAAGCAATTATTGTATCGCTTGCATAGTGTATACTGTACAGTAGAAACATGCCCTTTTGTCCCTCTCATCCCTTACCCGCTGTCCAGTAAGCCCAACCCGAGTGGACTTTATGGCATTACTCTTATTGGCCAAGAGAGTCAGAAAAGTATGAGTATTGAGCGTATAAGCATATTTTGTGTATATAATATATGTTATTGTTAGGCCAATTTCAAGTGAATTATTACACTATAAATTAAACTCTTACTTTTAATAGATATATGATCATCTTAAAAATATACTAACATTTGTTTTTTAAAAGAAGTCGCAGGAGGATGAGCCACACGTCAGAGATTATTGCATATTTTATACATTGTTATTATTTATATTCTATTTAATTACATATTTCATATTCAACTCTACAGAGTTTGGGCTAATATTCCTTCACAAAGCTATATGCAGTGGCTCACAGCTTATTTGACCCACTATTACATATTAAAAATCTTAAAACTTAACTTCTTAATATTGTAAACCCTGTTTTGTTAATTTATTTTTAAATTAAAGCATATGATTTTCATTTTATTAATTAAATTATTAAATTCATTTTTATCTGAATTCAGCAATAAACACATATCAGAGCACAAAATGTTGTGGGTAAAAAAAGCTGTGACCAAATGTAAATCTTATTGTAAAACAGCTCATTTAATAATCCTTTTAATAAACTATAGCTTATTAATCTATTTCTTAGCCCAATCTATACCATAAATTCTTAACCATCACTAACAACCATCGCCTATTCAACAAAATAATTCTGATTATAATACAAATAATTGTATATTGTATACACAATTCTTATCTCTTTAAGTATTTCACAGTAAGCTTTAGGAAGGTGTTTACCTATAGATGAGCCTTGTCCTTAGCCACAATTAGTCTGTCCTTAACTGAAGCTAATAGTCTGTAAATAGTTGGCTAATATTTACATTTGGCATGTGCGGCCTGTGGGTTGTTATGGGTCGCATTATGAAAATGTTTGTCTTCAAATTGCTCACACACAGATGTAACATTGTCTATCGACGTGTCGTCCGACTCCAAGACACTTGACTGGGCCGTCGTCTCGTTGTGGCAGACGTCAGTCCGAGGGCTTTTCGAAAACGTTTTCATTACAATGAATATGGTGCGTAGCCGCCGCCGCAGTGGCCGCTGCTGCTGCCGATCGGACAAATGTGTCAGAGCTGAAACGTCATGATTAATGATGGTGGCAAACATGTGGACCCGAAGGCCAAGCCACAGTCACAGCCACAAACACAGCTAGAGCTAGAGCCAGGGAGTACAGAGCACGCCCGGCCCTGGCGCTGGCTGCACTTAGAGGGCCGAGACCGAGACTGAGTCTTAGACTGAGACCGAGACTGAGACTGAGACCGAGTCTGAGTATGAGAGAGCCTGGAGGTAGGGCAGTTCGGCCTGGCAACTGGGCCATGGAAAGGGACACTGGGAATGGGAATGTTGTTGGGAATGGGACTACAACTGCTCGCACCACTTGCCACTGGCCATATCAAGGTAAATTAGAGAACAACACAAAAACACAACGCACACAAAAATGTAAACACAAACTGAAACACTTGGCGGAGCATTAGGCGAAATTAGAAATTAATCCTTAGCAGCACTCGGC
Source organism: Drosophila phalerata (assembly GCA_951394115.2). NCBI lineage: Eukaryota > Metazoa > Arthropoda > Insecta > Diptera > Drosophilidae > Drosophila > Drosophila phalerata. The sequence continues at coordinate 10,621,663 of OX596005.2, forward strand.
AAACTACTCGGTAAAGTAGATTGTTGTGCCTTGACCATGGCAACGACAACATGGCGTAAATGTTAACTGAAATATAGGTAAAAGAGAGGGTGAATTTGGTCAAATGGGAGTGGCTAGCATATGTTTTCTTGTTGGTTACATAAAATGGTAATATTTACATGATTTAAATCCATAATGTAGCCAACAGAAAGATCACTTAATTTAAGTAAATAATAATAATTATCTGACCTACAAGTCCTTATTTATTTTTATAAATTTTTTCTTATATTATTAGATAGCCATTTTTTAAATTATCATAATACAAACTTAATAATTTAAGCTTTATCTTTTCTATGAAAATGTTTAAAGCCTAGAAGACCTTTTCCTTAATCAATAATATCCATAATGTTTCCTAAATCAATGATATCCTATTAATTTATATTCCTGCTAAGTAAATTTTAAAATCAAGAGCTCTTAAGAGTCTTCTCAATTGAATGTTCGATAAAACTAAAAGGAATAAGCAATTTTCAATATAGTCAAAGTTGTCTCTTTCACTGCTGAATCGAATCAAATTAAAGCAAAGTCTTACTGTCCTTTTGTAAATCAACACCTGTAGTATTATTGTAGAGCGTAGTTCCCTTCAATTATTCAAGCAATTTAACATGGCGAATGTTCAATCATTTATTTATCTAACTTTAACTGATAACCAAATCGCCAGGCAGCGGCAGCTGTAGCTGTAGTAATTCTGTCTGTCAATTCCATCAATTCCATTGATATTACGAGTATACAAAAAAGAAAAAAAAAGAAATTGTTTTGGGCTGTGGATGTGGATGTTGCAGCAGAAAGATGCGCATTGCCTTAATTGAAACCGTTTAAATTGCAATTAATCACTCGGCCAGAGTCGTGTTGCACAGTTGTTGCCGAGTGGCGTAACGAATTCCCACGATAGGGGTGCGGGTGAGGAGCGGAAGGGGAGGTGCCACACTGACTTTGAATACTGTAGCTGAAGCTGTGGCTTCTGTATTAAACTGCACAGCTCCAAAGGCAGAGAGGAAGAGAGAGAATAAGAGAGAACGAGAGGAGCAGGACTTGGCATTACTGTCACCACAGTGACTAATTTTATCCTTTGGCTGCTTTTGTTTTAATTCCGAACAAATGAAGCAACTTCTGCCTGGCAGCATCGAGAAGAGACACACGGTAACTGTTTAATCGCTTTCGACATGCGGATTTAAGTTTTTTGTGTGGCATGAAAAGGTAGAAGCCGACTTGGAAGCAGAGTGGGAGCTGTGATAAGTGAAAATATGGAGGACGACCCAACCCTCGAGAGCGTTGGGCGGATGAGGATATTGCCAACAACCCACGGTACGCCCATCTACCCAACCACCCGATAACACACCATCGAAAAACGAAAAACGCAAAACTCAAGCCCAAACCCAGCAATCGCTCCACCGGACGCACGCACAGGATGCGAACTGCGGATGTTGCGATGTGGACTGAGGGATGAGACTAGCTCTAAGTCCGGGACAGGAACATGGACAGAGACAGGAACAGAGACGGGGACAGAGATTGAGACTGGGATTCAGACTGAGCCTATGCTTCTGGCCTTCTTTTCTTGCGTTCTTGTCGTGCACTTCGTTTTTTAAGTGGAAATAAATTAAAAATGGGTGGCATCTCTGCAACTGGAAGCCAAAAGGGGGTTGAGGGGTGTCTACAACACGCGTCACAGGCAACGGCAACAGCAACAACAACAACAACAGCAACGTTGGCTTTGCTGGCGTTAGCTGAAGGTAAAACTTTTGGATAAAACAGTTGAACTTTAAAATGTGAATTTGATTAGGATATTTGCATAAAATTCTGTTTCTCCGCCAGGCACTCAGCACGGCCAGAATAATACGGCCATAAAATACGGCAAGCGGAGTCGGAACGTATGTTTTGTTGCCGGAAGCGGAAGTATATAAGTCAACCTAGATTTGGTACTGCTGGTTACCCTGATACAAGGACAAATGGCCTTTCAACCAGTATTTTATGTGCAAAGTTGTCGAAAGAAAGAACTTTAAGAATTTCAAGAGACACAACTTGCATTAAACTAGGCTAAGTCAATGTGAAATGATATTCTTAATATACGATATAGCAGTAGAATTGGAAAGAAATTATATTATGTTGTTATATGATTTAAACTTGTTCAATATGATGAGAGACAGTTACAAAATTTTATGATTGATTTCTTATAGAAACTGATATAGAAATGATATAGAAAAGATTAAAGCTAAGTCAATGTGAAATAATATTCTTAATACGATATAGCTGTAGAATTGGGACGAAATTATATTATATTATTATAAGATTTAAATTTGTTAAATTAATGAAAGACAGTTACAACATTTTATGATTGATTTCTTATAGAAACTGATTTAGCAGTTGTCAGTTTAATTTTTCAAATTTGTACTTCAATAATATTTTTAAGATTTATTGATCCGTTCAGTTTTCCATCATACTTCGCAGCTAAGTAGCTTCAGCTTTAAAACCATTTGTTAGTTACAATTAAGTTCAATTAAAAGAGCTTATAAAAATAATAATCATAAAATTCTTTAAGCTAGACTACTTTCTACGTAAATAAACTACGAATATAATTAAATTAAGTATCTTAATTTTAACTATTAATTAACTATTGTGTTAAAATAGAATCAAGAACTTTTTCTCACTACTACTGAATTAATAGATTAATTCACAGCTTACAAGTCCTTCCATAACATTTCTCGAATATATTTAAGTGTCAGATCTTTCAATTTTTGCATAAAGGAACATCAAATCTAAGCTTGTTATGTAAAACTCGTAGTTTCAATACATAAGATTGACGTTTTTCCCCAGGCTAAAATAACATAAATGATATATGGGCTGTACATGAATGGAGCTTAAACTATGAGACATTGAGCATATGTCGCCACCTGTGTGTAATGTACGATACACATGCACTTGACATGGCTGCCCAAGGAACAATCCAGTCAAATGTGAAGCCGAACCCAAACCCAAACCCAAAAACAGCACACAGCGTGTGTGTGGTGGTGTAAGCTGACATTTAAGGGAGGAGAGCCGGGGAAAATGGGAGCTTGGAAAATGCAAAAGTTTTGCAAAGAGCGTCGCGTCGTGTCGTGTCGCTGAGGAGTTGCTTAGGCAAATCGTATGTGAAACATTTGGCAGCCAGCGATTTATTTAATGTCTTCGAAGGGGGAGGCGGGTTTAGGGGTAGAAGCATGGGGCAGAGGACAGAGTCAAGCTGCATGTTCGAGTGATTTAGATGATTTATGTCTTAAGACGTACACTGCAGGGTTAATATTGGCCAGCTACAACACCACCGACCAACCAACAACTACCAACTACCGCAGCCTGTTTCGGGGACAAATTTACGCACTGAATACTTTACTATGCATATGCATATGAATATGAATATGAGTGTGTATTCATATTATATGCTAGTTTCGACTCGTTGGTTGCCATAACTCAAATTTAAAGGCGGCGCCTGTGGCAAATTGGAGGCTCCATCTTCTCAACAGACACAGCTGCGTTTTTACGCATGCGAAATTCAATTATCGGTCCATGTGCGTATCTTGACGTTGCTTCCCGTCGATGGTGCATGCAACACGCATACGCCATGTTGCTGGGGTCGCAATTAAAGCAACTCGCTAATTAATTTGCATTTGCGCCAACGAGGCAAAGAGTCAACCAGGCAGTAAAACTTGTTGATTACCAAACTCACAGAATTGCTACCTTGCATAAATAGATACAGTCTAACTTCGCTGCAACGAACAACTCAATATAAATTATGATATTAATTACAATTTGTTAGAAAATTCATTCAATTCGAGGACTAGACTCATTTAATTGCATTGTTTTTATTTTTCTAATTCTTCGCACAGTTCGTTTTATTGGTGTTCAACTATAGGGACAATACGGGACTTTAGCTTGTCAATTAGCCAATTTGTGTTTACCTGCTACAAAGTAACCTGGCAATTATATCGACTTGAGATTTATCACATTTTTAAATAGTTTCTGTCCGCGCCTTGGGTAGAACCTGTAAATACAGTAAATCGTGCTGATAGCTTTATTGATGGTATATCGCACGAAAAGTGGTTGCTCCAGACAGGTTTTATGCCCGAGTCATAAGCAAATTCAATTGCACTGGGGAATGGCAATTTGTCGAGGTATTAAGCCACTATTAAGAGCACACAATTATGCATACAAAATATGCGGATGTCATTTGTGATGTGTGGTGCATTAATGTGGTGTATACTATAGTTATATATTACTTTTAATGTTGTCAATATTAAAACAAGTGTTGACTGAGCGTAATCAGACTTTCTTGATTAATCTAAATAATTGCAAAATTTCTGATTAACATGGACTACCAGTCACTACAATTAATTTATCTAGTTTTCGTTAACGTTGTCAATAGTTATAAAAAAAAAAACAATGATTAATTACAGCAATAACATTCAGTCTTAAAAATTTTTAAATAATTATACTAAAATGGGACGTTTAGTTACTTTACAAATCTTATTAAAAACTGTTGTTAAACATAAACGCTATTTATAAAATGGTGCAATAAAAATTAAAAATCTTAAATCATATAAGATTATTAAAAGTTGAGTTATTTTAAAATCTGTTCTAATAATTTTCAATATTTTTATGAAAAACTATGATACTTTGAATAATACATCAGAATTCATTGTCTGAAAAGACAGCATATCTTTCAATGTTTTTATTTTAGCAAAAGAAGAGTAATAATTTAATTTAATGTATTTTAAATATCTAATTGTTTTACATATTATAAATATAACTTCAAATGTAACTTAGTTTATGGTTCGCATTTTTTACTCGATTCTCGGATCTGCGACTGTTTTTCATCTAATTAGAAGTTGTGAGATCTTGGGCTATTCCTAAGTCTGAAAGAGGGCACTGCCCACAGTCGTCATCAACGTCTGCAGACTTTTCGCGTTTTCCTTTGGCGCAACGGAAGTGACTTTTGTTTTTTAATGTTTTGTTTTTTTTCTTCATACAACATGAATATTATGCCGCCGGTGTTGGTGTTGTTGTGGTGTTGTTTGCAATGTTGTTGCTCGTTCGTGTTTAAAATAAGCAAAACTTACGGGCGATAAAAATGCCGCTTCAAGTAAAGAAGAAAAAACTACAAGAACAGGGTACTGATGGCGTATAAGAAATGACGAAAGCAAGAACAGAGAAAAATTTCAAGAAGCTAAAGGAGAAAGAGGAGATAGAAAAGAAACTTGAGCTTGGCGTGTAAACGGTTTTTTTCTCTCTCTCTCTTTGGCTCCCTCTCCTTGGTGAGTCTTCCGAGGTGGACAGCCGGCGTCGCCGGCTGGGTGGCCATCTATAGCTATCCCTCTCTCCCCCCCTTGCTCGTGCTTCTCTCACCTACCCTCTGGACACCACCAGGTCGAGTGACGTTGCGTCTCTTGCTGTGACTGTGGCTGTGGCTGTGGCTGAGGGCGACTCTGTTGCAAGACAAATGGAAATGAAGCGTTTATGCTGCTTTATTGCCGCGATAAGAAAAAATGAGGCATTATTTCGTTGTTTCAAGCAAAGTTTTCCCCAGCTCCTCTTCGCATTCACTACCGACATCACAGTCGTACACTCTTATTTATATGTATTTCTATATATACTCGTATTTTCATTTTTGCTCGGGGCACGGAAACGCCGTGATGCCAACTGGACACAGGTTGAGCTTCTGCTTCGCCGTCTTCATCCGTGGAATGCGGCAATTTCCTCTGCAGTCTCCGGACTTGAAAATATTTTCACAGGGATCTCCTTGGGTCCTGAACGTGGCCATGAGCTGGCGCTTTTCTTATTCCCCGTTGGATATTGTAAGTCCTGTGGCTGCATCAAAATGATTGTGGCATTTCATTTCCAGCCTTCAAACCGCATGAATTACTTGCGTTTTCAACAACTTATTTAATCGCAATCAAATCGAGCAGAAAAATAAATTTCATATCTTCAAGCAATGACTTGGATTCCACGAACTGACCATTTGGAAAGTAATGCTTAGCTAGGACAAACAATTTAAATATTTTTGTTGAAAGACGAAAAGAAAATGTAAAAATTTAAAGGACTTCACAATCTGACCATTTGAAACGTAATATTTAGCTATATTTCTGTTTTATGACGAAAGGAAAATAGAAAATATTTAAATTAAATTTAACTATATCTAAATAAAATATGTTTATTTTTTCAACAGATAAAAAATTAATCAAAGTGTTTCAGAAAATGTTTGAACAAAATAAGAATGTACTGCTTAAAAATAAGAAATCTTTAAACAATGTAGTCAATAATATTGTTGTAAAGACCATTAATTTCAAGTAGGCAAGTAGACGGTACAGTTGTAATTAGAGGTCTATACATTGTAATTGACTACTGTCTGACTGTCTCTTTGCCTTTCTGTCTGTCTGCCTGTATTTCTTTCTGTATGTCTGTTGGTGAAGCATCTTTTCAGTCATCTATCATCGGATATAAAGCGTGAATATAAACAGTAGCCGATGCGATCAAGCAACTTGAAATTCGCTTCTATTCGCTTCTATCGAACACAAAGCATATGAAATAAGCATACACGGACACGTAAGTCGAGTTGAGGTATGTGGAGAATTTTGTGGAGCCAATGCGATCAAGAGAAGTCCATTGCCAACGCCAAAAAAAAAAAAAATTCAAAAGCCAAAGCCGCATCATCAATTATGCTCAACATTCAACATTGCTCAATGGCAAGCGAACAACAATAACAGTAACACAACAACAGTAACAGTAACAACAACAGCGACTACAACACAACAACACAAAGCTGTCAGCGCACGTTGATCTGTCAAATGCGGCAACCGAAACTGAAACCGTAGCCGTAAAGAAATGCGGCAGCCGCATCCGTAGTCACTGTGGCAATGTGGCATTGTGGCAATGTGGCAATGTGGCACTCGCCGAAGTCTCCACTTGGCGACGCGTCGCAACGCTTTTGTTGCATTTCAAACAAAATATTGATTAATCATACTAGTGGTCGGCCATTGCTGTCGCTTGTTGCCTGCTGCTGTTGTCATTCATTCATTCAGCCATTCAAGCCATACTTTGCAGAGAGTCGTCCAAGACTTGAAACGATCTTAAGCTGATTTTTGGCCTTCAGCTGGTAGTCTTTGTTTTCGCTTGGGCAAACCGCCTTAAAGTACAATATGCGATGATAATATTTCATGGTCTGGTTTCTTTTCTATAATCCGGCGGCACTTTTTGTACACCGATCGCCATTGTTGGCCCTCATCCTCTTTCTCCTAGACATTGCAAAACTTAAGCTTTCCACAAAACCTTGCTACGGTTGAAAGCATTGTCAAATGAGATGAGTTCAGTTCAGTTGAGACTTCTTTATACATAGACATGTTGTAAGTACTTTTGCTGTAATCGTATTTGTGACCAGCAAGCAAAATTGTTGTCATTTTGGCCATTTTTTGGAATTGAAATTGAATGGAAAGTTTGAAATTGGCATTAATTTCCCATTGACGTTATGGGGATTTAATTTTCCATTTTTAATTCGCTTTCAATCTGGCAAACATGCTAAGCATAAAGCATAATCCAGTTCCACCCCACTGAAAAAGGGAAATGTAAATTTTTTTCCTTCATTTTTTTTTTTTACATTTTACTCATGAGAGCGCTGGAAAAGTTTCCCTCGCTGATTTTGATTGACAGCTCTTAGCAGCATCCCTGATGGATTTCATATTTGAGCCATGGCTGAGGCACTGCGACAGGCCAAAATGACAGACCGGAGACGCGAGTTGGTGACTGTGGACCAGAGGCTTAGGCGCTGCATAAAAGTTTACCAACAGCTTTCATATTTCCCCGACAGACGAGACGTTGCTGTTTTTTCTCTTTATTTCTATCTACTTTTTTTTGATATTTATTTTTGTTGTTGTTGAACACATGCGCATCTGAAAATATATATATATATATACAAGTCTTATATACAAAGACTTAAAAAGCAATACATAGTTTTGGCGGCCATGTTGAAAGTTTTTCAATTTGTGCCGCTTTAAAGTATTCAACTTTATTCAATGACAATTTACCATGAGTAAGAGTATCTCATAGCAAGTAAATTTCACAACGAATCGACTTAAGTAGACAACATTTTTTGTCTTTTTAGAAATCATAAAAAGAAGTTAAAAATTTAACCACATTTAAGCTGGCTGCCGACTTGCTGCTATGTTTTTTATTGTTTCTCTTGCATCCATAAGCTGCCTAATGGCTTTTTGATATTTGCGTTTAAATGAAAAAAAAAAAAAGTCTTTTAAATTTTTTCATAAAAATAAATTGATTTAAAAATCTTTGTATAGAAATTTTGCAGTATTTAAATTGCACTATTCAATTTAAAAAAGGTTCGAAATTTACATTTATATGGCATTTATAGAAAAAAGTGTGGAGTTCTTAAAAAATTTCGAAATTTGAAAATTCTATTTGATTTTATGAATGCTGAAGTCAAGTCGCTTTTGCTTTTGTTTATGCAATTTTAACAATGTCATTTCGGGAAACTGAACATTAATCAACAATTTTCACACCTACCGCTCAGTGCGATACAACAGCAACAACAACAAAAACAACAACATCAAGGAGGAGGGTGTTTCACTTGGATCCACAGACCGCAGTTTAAATGGACTGTACATAGTTTTGTTATCATTGCTGTTGTTATTATTGTTGTTGTTTGTTGCGCTGTTGTTGTGACTGCTCTGTAAATGTTCTGTTTGTTGACATTTGCTGGTCATGAAAAGTCATTAAATATATTTCTCTAATTTATCTTTGAAACTGGCAGCTCGGTAAAAGCATTCAAGTATAACTTCGAATAGAAATTTCTTCCCCTTTGGAATGGTGTACGGATAAAATAAGGATACTCTCCTACTTCGACACTTTTGTTCTTTCTGTCAACCCTTTCTGAGGGTGCTAATTAAAACTAATCCAGAGCAAATGCTTAGATGGGATGAAATGTTTGTTGTACACTTTTCGCATGAATGTCAATCAAGCCCACAATTAAATGATTGAAGACATTCAGCTGCAGCTTTGTCTTGAAGCATTAAAGATCCTTGGCAGCTAATCAGCAGGCACTCAAGATGCCGGGGATATCCTGCCGTGTCCATTGGTCAGGCAACAAAGCAACAAAAGCTTTAAGCCAAGTTAATACGAGTGGAATTCGATACAAGAGCTCCAGTTTAAAATGCTACCTTTTTGTTGATATTCATGATGATGTTGTTGTTGTTGTTCTTGTTGTAGTCGCATATCAAATAGATACAGATACAAAATATTTTCATGAGAAATTGACTTTTTCTACGGTTACATCGTCGTCATCGCCTTCTTTTCCGTCTACATCTACGTCTCGGTCGTTGTCTTCCTTGGCTGGAATGATTAATGATGCAACTCTGCGCATTCGTACATTTGTCGGCCCACACCAGAGCTCCATCTGTATCTGTATCTGTATCTGTGTCTGAACATGTCTCTGTAAATGTATCTGTGCCTTTTTTTTGTTGTTGTCAGTTGAACATTTCTACTGCATTGGAACGCATCGCATCGCTTAGCAGAGTAGCTGAAGCTGAAACTCAAGCCGAGAAGCCGACCATGTAAGCTGCAACATCCGTCCTTGCCATTGTTGCCACATCTCGACTGCCTTTTTTGATTGAATTTGTCATGGCACTTGCTGTGCTCAGATCTCCTTCCCCCCTCAACCACCTCCCATCGTAAGTACTTTTGGGCCTGGCCTTTAAAGTTTTGCAACCACAAACGCAGCCATAATTCAAGCCACAGTTCCCTGTAGCCACATCTTGCCACCTTTTTTTTTAAGCTAGACCAAAAATTTGCAAGATAAATTGAGGTAATTTTTTGCCAGTGTCCACCTTTGGTCATCTCTTGTGTGTTCTTGGTCTGGCGTTCAAAGGTCCTGCCACAAATTGTGTCCACCTTGTTGACCGCTGTCCCATTCATGTGTCCACAAATGTCCTTAATGTCCTTATCCTTATGGACTAACACATGTAAGTGGTTAAGCACTAAACGCACCCAACATACATGTAGAAAATGCAGGACATAGTCAAATGACAAAAGGGATGCGCATTTCTTTGGTATGAGAACTGAGAATGATTTAAATGAGGCAGCTACACTGTAAACAATTGTGTAATTTATTTTACTTAAATTATTTAATTAATTAAAAATTGATGGACATACTTTATTTAGTGGGAAAAATATGCTAAGCTAAAAATTTTTCAATCCAGTTAGAACAGTTTTTAAATAGGTATTTATTTCCAAAAAATCCCCCCGATTGTGACAATAGTGAGCAAAATATCTGCAATATTTATATAGGTTTTATTTTGTTATTTAGTAATAATTTTTTATGCAAATCGATTATTGAGTGTATTTATTTATGTATTATTTACAAAACGAGTATTATTATAGTGAATTTTAGACGAAAAATAAATTCTAATAAGTTGTGTCACTTTAACGACCTGTACTGTCAACTTGCTGATAGTGGGCTGTCCAAATAAACCTTACAAATTTACATATATAATATTATATATTTGGCTGCTATTTTTTCTATATAAACCTTTTTGCTTAGAACATACTAACATTTTTTACAGTGTAGGTTTTTTTAATAAGCAACGAAAAACTTACAAGTTGCTATGCTACCTTGGGTTCACTTTTCGCTTTTTGGAATGAGTAAACATTTTGCAATTGTTGCAAAATTTACGCTCATTTTAATTTAAGCAAGAAGCGGGGAAATAGAAGCAGAAGAAGAAGCAGCAGCAGATGCGTTAAGTGTGGCCATAGCAAGCAATTTTTTTTGGTGTTTGCCTAACCAAAAATTCAGACATAAATTTGCACATAGTTGAGTGCAGTACGCAACGGGAAAGGGGAAGGAAGGTGGGTCAAAGTGCAGGCAGAAAAAGGTCAGACTGAGACTGGACTTTGGGAGTAACGAGTGTGTTTAAGTGTTAACATGTAAATTATGCTGTTAGCGCTGTTAATAAGTGTATTTTCAAATGCTGTAAATCATGTGGAGAGCATTTCCTGGTCGGACACTTCGGCAACTGGGAAACTGGACAGCTGGTAAATTCTTCAATAATTTAATAACCAAGCTGCAAATCTTCATTTTGGCAATTGCCTGGACATGAGATTGGAGTATCCTTTCGTAGTTTGCTGATAAGTTTCGTTACGTTTTGACTTTTCCGGCATTTCATCCATGTTGATGACATTTCCAATGTGCATCCCCTTTGCCATTTCGTCTCCTCCACTGCAGCAATGACTAACAAAATTCATTTTGTAATTTTCAGCCACCTTGCAATGTGCCCAGCCAGCTGTCGTCCTCTTGCTGGGGATTTCATTTTGACCAGGCTGCAGAAATTGCACTCAACTTTGCTTTCATTTTGGGTTGAATCTTGCGCACTGATTCCCCTTCTTTTCCCCGCTGACCCTATTCCTTTCCCTCTTGATTTTGCTACTATTTCTGTGCTTCTCTCTCTCTCTCTCTCTCTTTTGCTCACGCTTTCTGTATCTGTCTCTTGCGTCCTTCTGTCTGTTTGGTTCGGTTTTAGAAAATTATCTTTCTGCTCGTCGTCGCCAAAAAGGAAATCATATTTTCTGCTTTTGTGCACTTTACTTTTCAGTTTCGGTCGCTGGCGGCTGCTTTGCCACCCCATTGCCGCCCCCTTTCCCCCCTGACCCTTGTCGCTGTGTTTGCCACTTGCTCGTAAACAGTTTGGTTGCAACTTTTGTGCGAAATTTATGCTTTTCGTACCGTTCGCCTCGTATCTGGGGGCACTTTTCGCAAGTACTCCGTACGTACGACTTGCTGCCTCCACCTTCTACCTTCTACCGGTTCACTTCAGTTTCACCGGTACCCGTGAGTGTGTCCCTGTGCTTTCTATTTGGGAAATGGGTTGCTCTCTCAATGTATGTGTGTGTGTGTGTGTGTGTGTGTGTGTGTGTGGCATCCCAACCAGGTGGTGTTTATGGCATCCGCTTTGCGAGTATTGATGAAGGAACTCGCATCTGTAATTCAATCAGTGTCTATGTCTGGCTGCCATTTGCTGGCTATTGAGATTCAGCCAGGACTTCGTTTTACGCAGCTCGTTCAACTGGAAATTTGTGCAAATATTTTCCTTTTTTTCACTCCTATCTCTCTTCTAGTCACTCTCTCGCAATTTTCTGTCAAAAATATCATCGCATCAATGCAAATAAGTTGCGGCGAAAATATCACAAATATTTGATGATATGCGACTTGTTTCTTTTTCTTTAATATTATAGGAAAATCATAAATTTAATAGTTTTCTAACTCAACTTTGACATCCGCTATATGTAATACTTATATTACATAACAAGTACAGTGACAGATAAATTGATTTAAACGTTTTTTTTTTTCGCTTGATATATGAAATCGGAATTATGACATCTTCTTATTTGTTTTGCAATGTCAAGAAAATAGAAAAAAATATTTTTAACTACAGTCAGAGTTCACTTTAAAGCAACTACTTTCAAGATTTACATAAGTTACTTTCTGCAAAAAGTCGGTTAATAATTTAACAGTTTTTTAATATAAAATAATGTTAGGATATAGTTTACAAATTAAATTTTATGTTTTAATTTTCATACTAAAAATATGTATCTGATCTAATGCAAATTTTTGTAATTTACTGTTTCTTTATTCGAAAACTATCTTTGTTGTTGATTGCCATTAATTGAAATAAAATGAATATATGCAATTCAGGGAAATTTATTTAACATTTAATAAGAGGCTAAAAATCCTTTAGTAGATCTCTTTAATCTCAGAATTTGAGCAGATACAACTATTGTAAAAATTGTAGACGAAATTAGATCGCTGAATTATTACAAAAAACAAAGCAAACCGATGTCGTTAAGATGTTGCATAATCTTCTTAACATGCGCTCTAGTCGAGTATTCAAATGAAGTTGCCCAAATGAGGAGCATGAAGAAGAGGAAGAAGCTGAAGATGAGGCAGGCAGAGAAACAGTAGTCGCACTACTTGAAGTGTCGTTGCCTCACGCGGCACTCAGATTGATTGATTAGATTTTTCGTTGTTAATTACTTAACGCTTGAGATTGGAAGCTGTACGCGTTGTGAGTTGTGCGTTGTCAGATGTGAGATATATAGTAAGATATAGGCAAAACTTGCGAGATGCGTACTACGTTATCCGTATTTGGTGGCACAACAGCAAACAGCAAACATCAGCTGCAGCATTGAGGTGGGGTGTACAAGAAGTTGCTCCTTGGCTGCTGAGGCGATGAATTAGTTATGGCCGGTGACGAGCTGATGGATTGATTACAGTTACACACAAACAGTTGTAGCAAACAAACGGTTGTTGTTGTTGTTGTTGTTGTTGCTGCAGTTGCATCAGTTGCACAATACTTCAAGTTGTCGCAATGCATCAGCATGTCAGACATTGATTCCGCCCCAGGAATCGACTCCGACTCCGACTCCGACTCCTCAAGCGAATGCAATTTGTCAGTATAGAGAAAGATGCGGCACACGGTTGTACTGTAGTTATATCGAGTGCTCCGCCATGTTCAAATTCACATTCACTCAAAGACTCAAACAAGAAATGCAATTTTCAATTGCAGCTGAATTCGTTCCAGAAAACGGGCTACCTCGACGTCTGCGCACCGCGTACACAAACACGCAGCTGTTGGAGCTGGAGAAGGAATTCCATTTCAATAAATATTTATGCCGCCCAAGAAGAATTGAAATTGCAGCCAGCTTGGATCTAACCGAGCGACAGGTGAGTACTGCTCCCCTTTCCCCTTTCCCCATTCCTCATTCTTACTACCTTGCTACCAACTCAGCTCTGTTTGCCTCAATTTATTTAAACATTTCTGGCCACCCTTTAGCGCTGTCTCCCTCTCAATTTCTCGCCCTCTCTCTCGCAAAGGTGGAACAATTTTCATTATTTGTGATAAATTGGCAGAGGCCTGAGAGCCCCTTGAAACTGGCCATCTTCGTTGCGGCTGAGCTGCTTTCTTACCTTTAATTGCACTCTTTCACACCTTCATTCGCATTTTTCCCTTTCAGGTTAAAGTTTGGTTTCAGAATCGACGCATGAAACACAAACGACAAACGCTCTCAAAAACAGATGATGAGGACAACAAGGATAGTCTCAAAGGTGACGATGATCAATCCGACAGTAGTAAGTGCAAAGATATATTACATTGTCTATTTTAAACTAAAGCTGAATACTACAATTTTTAATATATCTTTGTGGGCTAAACTTAACTTTAGATATGACCAGCAAATGATTATAATTTAGATATAATCTATAGTTAAATTTAGAGTCTACACAGATCTCAACAGATAAGAAAACAACCCAACGTAAAACAAAATAATTCGACACTAAATTTAAATCAAATATTTATTATCGTACTAATTAAAAACAAAATTTGTAATCTAATTGCAATCTGTAAAATACGCCCAAATTAATTTACTAAATATCCCATAAAGTCTGTCCTTCTTTCCTTTCTTTATTTAAATAAATTCTGGATTTGGGTCACTTTAAAGCACTAAGAAACTTAAGAGGCATATCAAATTTTGTACAAAACTGATGGCAACGATGGTTTTGTGGCTCAAAAGAACCACCAAGTTTTGGTCTTAGCGGTTCACTTTTACTTTTGTCGAGGCTTTTACGCAGAAGAGTAGAATATGCTGTAGCTTATCAATCATTGTCAGATGGAGGAGGGCTCCACTTTTGCATTTCGCTGGGAGACTCTTTCCGTCTCTTCACGCGACTAAAACCTAACCCTTTTCGTGATGTCTTCAGCTTTAGTTCGTTTTATGTTTTGTTTTTTGTTCTTTATAAGAACAAATCATCAATTTTCGCACTCGAATCGACTGATTTACTTAACTTCCCGTGAAACGCAGATTCCAATTCGAAGAAATCGTGTCAAGGTTGCGAGCTGCCCTCCGATGATATACCTGACTCCACGTCCAATTCCCGAGGACACAACAACAACACGCCCAGCGCCACGAATAATAATCCCAGTGCAGGAAGTCGTGAGTATTCGCAGTATGATTTGAATTGATTCAAACATTTCAATAATCTATTTATCTAATGATAGTAACTCCAAATTCATCCCTGGAAACGGGCATCTCGTCCAATCTGCTGGGCAGCACCACCGTATCCGCCTCGAATGTCATCAGTGCCGATTCAAGCGTTGCGTCCAGCGTCAGCCTGGACGAGGACATTGAGGAGAGTCCCATCAAAGTCAAGAAAAAGGACGATTGTCACAGCCAGGTAAATAAATTAATCTCTTGCATGGCCAAAAACTTGTATTTAAGATTAACCTAATATCTGTTATTCAATTTTAATTCTTATTTTTAATTTGTATTTCAAAAATGTAAAGTAATAATTTAGTTATAATATTTATATTAAACAACACTTGTGATTGATTTTTTAAAAGTTACAAAAGTTATTCCTTAAATTTCATAAGTAAAAGTTTAGTTCAATTTTGTTAAACCAATAGTTTTAAGCACTAAATTTCAAAAATATTCTTAATCTTCGATTCAACTCCTTTCATATGATATATAGCAAGTATTTGGAAGTATATCAAAAATTATACTATATTCAATTATATTCCTTATTATTTAAAATATTAAAAGGTACGAAATTGCTTTCGTACCAACTTTTACTTTTAATTTGCTTTCAAAAAATCTAAAATAAAATCGAAATAATTTAAAGATAATTTTTAGATTTATATTTTTATTTCAAAACTTATAACTTATTGCTGATCTTATTTGAAATTGCAGGTTATCAAAAAGGAGGCCGTGTCCACCTCGTCAAAGGCCTCACCTTTTGGCTATGATGCGGGGCCTAGTTTGGTCAGTTTCCGACGTGACTCCGATGCCGCCGCTACACATCCGCCCTCGATCAAGGCCGGCGGCAAGAAGCGGTATCAGAACGCTAATGTCAATGTAAATGCCATTGCCTCTCCGCTGAATGAGAACAGCAGTTCGGCAGGACCGGCTGGTTATTTTCCTGGGTCTGGTTACTATCCCAATCCGAATGCAAATCCGAATCCAAAAACATTACAGCCGCCGCAGCAAATTCCACAAGACTATTATGGCAAATATGACATTGAATTTGCCGCCTCGCCGCACCATAACCCGCATAAGCAGCAGCAGCAGCAGCAACCGCTTCACGGCGAATATCTAAGTCCCAAACCAAACACCAATGCTGCCAACACCAACAATTTCCACCAAAACAGTCAACAGCAACACCAACATGAGCAGCAGTTCTACTACAACTACAACGACACCAACGGTGGCAGCGCGTACATGAACCATCAACAACACCACCAACAGCACCATCCAGTTGGTGACTTTGAAGCGCCACCTATCAACGGGCCAAGCAACTTCTATGATCCCAAGTCACAGGCAGGTGGCGCTTACTATGATAACATGAATTTCCAGCACCAACACCAATCGGTGGTCTTTCAACAACAACAGCAGCATCAACAACAACAGACGCCTATTAATCACCAACAGTAAGTAGATACTCCACTTTTGACTTAAAGTGTCCTCTGTGTTAGATTTCGGCTACTAATAGCAACAATGGCAAATCAACTCCACACTTAACCAGACGCAGTATTTAATGACGTTATTTGTCGTAAAGCGCCCTCTGTGTGACATTAGATTGACTAACAGCAAAATGTTAGCGAAGTTTCACAAACATATCAAATTGACTCCACACTTAACTACAATAAATACTTAACGATATTACTCCACACTTAACGAATTCAAAGCGTTCAATAATGGTATTTTATTAATTAATTATTTAAATTTATTTATTTTAAACAGACACATGCATCATATTGGAGCTGGTGAAACGTATAGCGCACTTGGACTGCAAATGGAGAATTGTGATGGCTACAACAACTTTGGCGGCGGTTACTATGAGGCACCGGCTGGTCAACAACAGTCGCCTGTTCCGCCCACGCACACACACCCCCACCCCCATCTACCACATCATCATATGCAGGCTCAAACCCACCCCCAAATACACGGACACCACAATGCAACAGCTGCAGCTGCTGTCCAGGTGGTGGGTGCACCACCGCCAACTCCGACCTCACATGTCCACATACCCAACGCCAATGCAAACGCCAATTTCGTACTGAATGGAGCTCCTGGTGGTCAAATACAGGCGTTTTCCAACACTGGCGGCTCTGTGCCCGGCGGCGGCGCTGCCATTAGCGGTCTGGAGAATTCAAACAGCTCGTCGGACTTTAATTTCCTGAGCAATTTGGCAAATGATTTTGCTCCGGAATATTATCAGTTGAGTTAGTTTTGGTAAACGCAGGATAGAATTTAGAGTGTAAATAAAATGTCGATTTACGAGTGGAAGTCGAATTTTCTGTCCTTAATTTGAGCTGTCATTGTAAGCACTTTGTCCTTAGTACATATCTGTAAATAAGTTAATAAAATACGTCTGTCCTTAAATTTATGTATGTATGTGTAGACATGTAGGTAGAATCATAAAATGCTTCATTCTGTACTTAACTTTGAGACAGATGAGAAATTGAGGCTCTTCAAAGATCGGTTGAGCTATCATTCGAAATGGAAACCACTTGGGCAATTCATATTTGGCTTAAAGTCAGCACGAGTCTCTTGGATCGTTAGTAATATAAGCTAATGTAAATATTTAGTAAAAATTAAATACTTTGCTGTCATTTCCACCAGTTCTAATCAAAAATTATTGATTATAAGCATACTATATAGTTCTTATCTTACAAATGAAATACTGAAATCAAAATAACGTGAAAATTTCTTAAATTATGTTTTGTAAATATTCTAAAAGACGTGTAGCTCAAATCAAATGTGGAAATTCCAAATTGAATCCGTTATGATTCAAATAAAAAAATTTCCATTATGTAATATTATTTAATATCGTATTCTAATGATATAAAATAAATTACAAAATTCAATGTTTGTAATGTTTGTATGTTGTTCTAAATTCCAATACACTTAACTTTAAAGACATCTAGACCATAATACTAAATAAAATAAAGTAAATCAATAAAATACTACTTATACTTACTTCAAAGTCTCATTCTAATTAAGATATAAATATGGAAAGAAAAAACCTAAAGGTGTTCAAAAGAACACTTTCTACATGACAATAGTTTTCCACTCTTTTCATCGCCTTTTCAACACGCTAGAATGGCAAAGATATGCTGTTGCCTTCCAAAAGACTGACAACAAATGATGGATGAGTTTCGGGCGTTGAAGGGGACTAAACCCAAGCACCGTTGTATTTCAGCATGCGTAACTGTGAACTGTGGGATTACGACTATGTTCAGCAAATAGAAATCAGTTTAAAGATAAAAGATACATATGTTCGCATAAGCATTCATTATATAGTTTGAAATATTGCAAAATTTAGAATTTATTTTATGTATTATAGAATTTATATGAGTTAGATTTATGAATGATCAATTAAATATTATTATATAAATTCTTAAACAATTTGTGACAAAGTACCTGAATGTATATACTGTGTTGATGATCAGCATTATTATTCGAGATCAACATTTGTCAAATGCACTATCCAGCTCTCTCAGGCAATTTTAATAACTTGTACCTGAATGTATCGGGTAAAAAAAAATTGATTGAAAATTTGAAGTGCGGACATTTATGCTTCATTTGGTCATTGGTCGCAGTTTGCATCCCTAAGGACCACAGCTGAGCCCATTCGTCAACCAGCAGCAATTTTTGGGCTTTCCTGTCAACGTTTTGTGGACTTCAGTTACTGGAACAGCTACCATGCCACATGCTGTCCCAGTCACAGAGTCAGAGTTCCCAATCCCAATCCCAATGCCAGTACATATTTCAGTCCCTGATCCATTCCCCTGTCGTCGACTACGCACAATTCTGACAGAAGCGGTGAAAATTTAAGATTGATCACCAGGCCGAGTGTTTGTCAAAATTGCTTGGCTGCTGGCTGCTGGGTACTGGGTGCTGTCGGTGTCCACAGTCCTGTCGAGGACCGTGTCTATGTCGAGTGCAGGCTAAAACCTAAACAATGTCACAACTGTCTGCCGCTTTGAATGCAAAACATGTGATAGAGTCCGTTACTGTATCCACAATGGAAGCGTGTTTTTATACCCTTACAGAGAGCATACAGCATACAAAAAACACTTTTATAACTGAACAAAAATAAGTTGATGTATAAAAATGATGTAAACTATACTTTATTACAGAATTTAACTAGATACAACAAATTGCTGAAAACCTAATCAAAATTGATGCAAGGGCATTTAAACTTCGGCAATCCCATAACCAATACTTGTTTCTTTTTTTCCCTAAAAGCGAACACTGTCATTGCAGCTAATCCTGCATAATTTAATTTAATTAAATTACTGCACACTTAACTTTGGCTAATGCTTGGCCAAAAACATGAATTGCGAATGTGTTTAAGCCAAGAGTTAAATTTTGTAAAAAGCTGCACGAGCTTTGGGCTGTAAGGTCAATGTTGTATTGAAATTAATTAGACTTTTGAAATTCCAAAATCGACAAATCCAATGATTGTATTGAAATTGAAGCAGAAATTGATTGGGCCACATTCGGTGGCGAACAAAACGTCAACGGATCTTTTGTGACTTTGGCATTTGTTTAAATTTTTAAATCTGAAAACCGAATTTGTATTTATCGGTTAACGAGTCAGAGGTACTGGAATTTGAGCTGGTTAATTACGATAACTGGTCATTAACACATTCAAGCAAGACTTTTTATGAAGAGCCGGCGTTTTGTTAGCCACGTTAACACAATGTTGGCCACATTCACAACGCCGGCGAAGACGAAGGCACTGGCGAAGATGACGACGAAGACGATGACAAATATGCGAGCATGTAATATGAAACTTAAACAAACATTTAGCCAAAAATAGTTAACGTTATCTCTCGTTGTTGTTGTTATTGTTGTTTATGCTTATTTGTGAGAAATTTCAATTTCAACAAAGTCATGCAAAATATGTAGTACACCAAACTTCAACGGCCCTGTCCAGGCCAACTACCAACTGGCTAACAAGTAAAATAATAGCAATTAAAGTAATACAAACCAGTTTGCTCTTAACTTACATTTTGCCAGCACTCATATGTGTGCATACGTGTATCTGTGTATGTTTGGCTTATTTCTTTTGATCCATAAATTCCAGTCATAGGCTTTTGTGGGGGCCCCTCTGACCTTGATATACATAAATTATTGTTCACTTGCGGCCGCTTTGTACACATAAAGTAATCATAACGAAATATTTTAAAACATTTTCATGCATATTTTTATAATCGCACTTAAATTATGTTTGTTTTTCTCTTCTACTTATTTTTTTAACCGATATATGATTTTCAGAAAATTTAGTTATGCTGCAGTGAAACGTGTTTTGTGTCTAAATATGTTAAGGTTATTGGCATTTTATCAGTTATGACAGTTATCTGACTTGCTGAGATATAAAAGTTTACAAGTATTGTATTTTTAAATTGAGTTAAGAAAATATTATTAAATTTTCTAATTATTTAAAAACCATTTGCAACTAAAATTGACTTAGAAAAGATAATAATAATAATATTTTAATAACTTTCATAATAATTTCATAATAGTATATTTTTCCTGCCTGTATTACTTTTATTTGATTTGAAAAGAAGAATGTTATGTTTTATCAGTATACTTATTAAGGTATATATCGAAATTAGCGCAGTTATGATCTGATTTAATTAATAATTAATTAAAACATTTGTAGTTTTATTAGTTGTCTGAATAGATGGCATAAGATCTGATGAGGAACTGCTTGAAATTGCTTGAAGATCTGTTCGATTCACCGGAGAATCCGCATGATGTCTGTAAAAATAATGAGTTTGAATAAACAAAAACACGATCGAGTTGGTAGCCTATTGTAGTTTTCTTTTTATTTATTGGTTACACCTAAACTTAATCACAAATGTAAATTTTGTACAAGGGCCGAGAGGGATTTTGGGGGGTCTTCCAACGGGTCCGTGCGATTCAATGCCTTGTGATGAGTGCCAAAATGCGAATTGGCCCTGGCTAACAATCAAGTGCCAATTGCCGCCGACAGTGGTTCAGGTTCATCTTAAGGTGCTGTTTTGCCGGTGGTGCTGGATGATGTTTAGATGTGCGGTGCCAAATATGCCGAAAATGTTGGAGGTGTTATGTGCCGAGCGGTGGTTGGGAGAAATCTGTTAATCAATGATTACTTTCCATTTGGGATTTGAAGTGCGCGCAGCTGGAGCAGATGCAACACGATCTGTACTGATCCAATTGAGCTAGAGTATCAAGAGAATGCGATAAAAAAGAACACCGATTAGCATTTGCTGATATTCAAATGAGATTTAGCTATAATTACAATTTACAGATCTGCATTCTGTGTTGTTGGTTCCTGCGGCAACACGACTGTTAGCCCGATACCGAAACGAATCCAAATGTTGCACGATTGCTGGCCGTGGGCCCAACCTCTTGGACTCAGCACAAAACACTGAATGAGCCAGCCAGGAGCAGATCACTCCTATTTATATGAGTCTGTCGAAGCGTCGGGCGAAAGCCTGTTTTAGCTTCTTGGTTCTCCCTTTAGAGCGATCCTTTAACTCACTTGATCGGGTTTTACATTCATTTTTTTTTTTGTTTTCTCTCCTCGTTTTTTATTTGTCTTCACTTTTTTTTTGTGTCTGCATTGTCGGTTTGCATTGCTGTTGGCAGCGGCAGATGATAATAATGATGATGATGAAGTTGAGAAGGGTTCACACACTTATACACACACTCGGCAAACTCGCTCAGTCGATATATCGATGTGTATGCACCTCAAAACGTGGCAATCTTCCACTTGATTAGCTTCGATTTAAGCAGAAATCTGTGGAAAACATCCCAAACTAGGGTCAGATCATGTGCGAATCAGTTACGAGCCTCGACCTTGGACTACCCCTTGCAGAATTGTTCTTTGGGACACAAACAACAGGTGCAACATCTGGAGGAATCTAGAATTCGAGGGTCCACATTGATAGCACTATTGTGGGAAACTAGAGATCTCAATACTAACGTGTATACTTGACTGCGTAGATTCCACCATACTATAATTGTGGTTATTTACTCCGGAGGACACAAAACCATCAAAATATCCGTTTGTCATTTGAAAATTGAAGTCATGACCCCGAGGCTATTCAGTTTAAGTCCTTGCCAGAGTCCAGCCCGCCCTTCAAATGCAAATATGCTCATCTCTCTGCTCTTCTTTCCCCTCTTGTGGAATTTCAATATTGTCTGAGGACGACAAGCAGACAGCCTGACGGAACCAGGATCATCATAAGACAGTTCGTTGCACCCGATATGCCTGTGCGGCAAGAGAGAAAGCGTCTGCCGACTCAGACTCAGACTCAGACTGAGACTGAGACTGCGAGTCCGAATGCGAATGCGAATGCGGCATGAAGCATCCTTAAGGGGATTTCAATTTCAAACAAAAGTTCAGCAGGACATGAATTGCAGCACTGCCAATCCTTTCATGCATTTTAATGTCTGTGAACTTTTTCCGTTGTTTCGCCTCGCCTTGCCGCCAAACAAGTTATGAACTCCTCAGAAGCAAACACCAAAAAAAATAAAGGAAGACAAAACAGGATAATAGTGCGCACAATGTGAACGACCTTCCCAATTAACAACAACTGCAATTGGAATTGCGCATCCAGGTAAACGCAAATCCAATAACAATCATTCTCCTTATTTGCGTAAGACAACACCCAAAGCTCTCTTGAATATAATACGAGCATTATTCAGCAATTGAATAAAATATTTGAGTATATCATTAAATCAATAAATATACTTATACGTAAGTAAGCTAATTCTACCACATCTTTCTCTCTATCTCTTATTTTGTCAATTCCCAAAAAAACACTATATAATTATAATTTTCATGTATGCATTATTTTATTGTTAATGTCAATAAATAAATGTACAGTTATATGAGCAACGATTCTATACATAAACAATCAAGGATTCAACACTTTAATGATGGTAGGCAACGGCGGGTGCGGAGTAGGTGGCATAGTGGGCAGCTGGGGCAGCATAGTGAGCCACATGAGCTGGGGCAGCGTAGTGTGCAACGGGAGCAACAGTCTTGACGACAGTTGGGGCAGCGTAGTGAGCGACAGCTGGAGCGGCATAGTGGGCAACGGGAGAAACGGTCTTAACAACAGCTGGGGCAGCATAGTGAGCAACTGGGGCAGCATAGTGAGCCACTGGAGCTGGAGCGGCATAGTGGGCAACTGGTGCGACAGTCTTGACCACGGTTGGCTGGTAGTGGGCCACGGCGGGGGCAGCGTAGTGGGCAACGGGAGCAGCGGCAATGGTCTTCACAACGGGAGCAACGGCAACAGACTTGACGAGGGGTTCACGGTTGACCACAGCGTTGAAACCGTTGATGGGATCGGCGGTGTATTGGACTGTGCGCTTGTAACCATCAGCATCGACCAGGGAGTACTCTCCACGGACCACATCACCATCACGTTCCTCAACCTGGCTCTTGGAGTCACCGGTCACCTGATCGTCGACGCCGTACGAGAAACGGTACTGGGGATGGGGATCGTAGGTCTCATCGGACTTGACCACCACCTTCTGGGCGACAGCCACTGGAGCACCGTAGGTGGCAACTGGGGCAGCAACAGCTGCGTGGTATGCCTGGGGCACGTAACCGGCGCTGGCGACTGCGACGAAGGCGAGTGCGAAAACAAACTGTGAATTGGCGAGATACACGTAATCCATTAATACACATGTGATTCGAGTATCCATTGTCCAGTGGTAAGACTTACCTTGAATGCCATGTTGCTTGGGTTTTGGGATTTGGTTGAGTTCTTTACAGAAGTGAACTTGATCTGCGAATGATACATTTCTGGGCGTAAGCGTCAACTTATATAGCAAATCAACGACGCGACAGCGCTGCTTTGAGTGAGCGTATTATTTCCATGGTGACAGCAAAAGTTTAATGTTTTGGACGTTGATTGTTCGCTGGCGATTACTCGCACTCGTATGGATACTTCCTGTTCGAAGGTAAGTACTGTGGGTGTGCAGCTAATCATGTCTCGATCAGCGAGAACCATGCCCAAAAAGAGAAAGATCGCTTGCGAAGGGGTAAACCATACATTCAGCTTTTATCTCCACTTGGAAAGGCTTAACTGTTCTTATGTATCTATAAGTGTGCATAGAATTTTATTAATCTAATTTTCGTGATGGTATTAAATAGTTATCTAAATCATAAATCTTTAGCCCATGGGGGTAACAATCTCTATTATTACATAACAGGCCGAAATAATATGTTTCGAAGTGTCGAACTTTTACGTCTAACAGCTAGAACAATTCTAGAAATTAGTTGGGATTTTGTGTGTTAGTTGGGAAAAACCCTGCTAATTGGAACTTACAATGTTGGGCATAATTAGTTAGATTATTATATTAAAGTATCTCAGACGAATTGATTAATATACATAACATTTTGAACATAAAAAATAAATAATTGAATCGACGCATTTTCGCGAAAGCAACATTTTTTTTGAAAATGACTTTAATGCAATTCAATGCAAGAAAACTTTTAAATTATATCCTGTAAAATATTGAAATTAAATAGTTTTAAAACATGCGATTCCTTAATAAATATAATATTATGAAATAATTTTAAGCTATTTTATTATATTTTTTGTTTTTATAAATATTATTTGCATTTTTATTGAAATAATAACATTTGCAAGAAGTAACTAAATTTAAATAAAGACATATTTTTCCTGTGTAAGTATAGTCGTAAGATCGATACGAATATATTACCAGATTTCTGAATATCCAGACCAACTTGAAAAATTTTCAATTTATTCATAACCCAAATATTTTCTTGTTAAATCATTTCAATTATTTATTTTATGATCTTCATTTCAGATATAATTTTCGTTAAAACGCACAAATTACATGTACGTGGGTTTCTGTCGAGATGAGTTTGTGGTCGAAAAGGAAATCCCAAATCCCTTCTAAATAATTTACCCATTTGCAATTGCACTTGCCACCGCACCGATCTGCAGCTTGACAATCTCCTCGATAACCAACGGCAGCGGTGACTGCGCTAATTTCGAACATGATATGCAGAAGGCCACAGTTAAGCACCTTACGATTACGATTACGGTTAAAGGCAAAGGCAAAGGTAAAGGTATGTAGACATAATCAAATTGGCTATCGGTGAAAACTCATGCGAGTGACTATAAATATCTTGACCAGCCCAGAAGCAGTATCATTCAACATTCGCTCTTGCTTCTGTAAAGAACTCAACCAAATCCCAAAACCCAAGCAACATGGCATTCAAGGTAAGTCTTACCACTGGACAATGGATACTCGAATCACATGTGTATTAATGGATTACGTGTATCTCGCCAATTCACAGTTTGTTTTCGCACTCGCCTTCGTCGCAGTCGCCAGCGCCGGTTACGTGCCCCAGGCATACCACGCAGCTGTTGCTGCCCCAGTTGCCACCTACGGTGCTCCAGTGGCTGTCGCCCAGAAGGTGGTGGTCAAGTCCGATGAGACCTACGATCCCCATCCCCAGTACCGTTTCTCCTATGGTGTTGATGACAAACTGACCGGTGACTCCAAGGCTCAAGTGGAGGAGCGTGATGGTGATGTTGTCCGTGGAGAGTACTCCCTGGTTGATGCTGATGGTTACAAGCGCACCGTTCAGTACACCGCTGATCCCATCAACGGCTTCAACGCTGTGGTCAACCGTGAACCCCTTACCGTCGTGAAGACCATTGCTGCCGCTCCCGTTGCCCACTACGCTGCCCCAACCGTGGTCAAATCTGTGGCTCCAGTTGCTCACTATGCTGCCCCAGCTGTCCACTATGCCGCTCCAGCTGTCGCTCACTACGCTGCACCAACTGTCGTCAAGACTGTTGCTCCCGTTGCACACTACGCTGCCCCAGCTCATGTGGCTCACTATGCTGCCCCAGCTGCCCACTACGCTGCCCCAGCTGCCCACTATGCCACCTACTCCGCACCCGCCGTTGCCTACCATCATTAAAGTGTTGAATCCTTGATTGTTTATGTATAAAATCGTTGCTCATATAACTGTACATTTATTTATTGACATTAACAATAAAATAATGCATACATGAAAATTATAATTCAACTGTTTTTAATCAATTGCATTACTGAATATCAGTCATTAATTAAGCCCATTCATAAATTAAACATCTTGTTAGCTCTCTATTTCCGTTACAGCAGACTGAATAGTTTTAAATTTTAGAAAAAATCATTAGCCGATTAGGCCCACACACCCCAATCGAATTGCTTTTAGCCAAAAGTGTTGCCAATTAAATTTGGTCCGACATTGAAATTCCAAAGTCAAGTCAAAGTTTTCAATTACGGCTCCATTTGTTACACTTCCAAGCAATCGCCATGAAAATTAACTAATCCCATCAACAAACAATGAACCAATACGAGACTGTGGTTATCTCCGTGATTGGAGTAGCCCCAAAGGGGACTTCATCTCAGCATTCTAAGTTTCAGATTCCGGTTGCTATTTTAAACTTCAGTTATATTTGGCAAACTGTTGCCGGCTTCAGCATCAACATCGGCTTTTCCAATTCCGTTTCAAACATGACTCGGTTTATTTTATGGGAACTGGTTTGGCGCTGGCCAGACGCACGTCAGACCCCGAAAGATCAGAGAATTCTGATTATCGCTTTTATGTTTGCATAATGGTTGAGTAATGAGAATGAACCTTTCTCGCCCAAGACCAAAACTTTTAATTATTTTTATTTTTGTGGCGAATTTCTACAAACAAATAAAAATTAAATGAATTGAAATTGAAAGTCAGATACGACATTGAATTATTGGCAGAGGTGTTAAGCGTTTAAACTTTAAATGTAGTAATTAAAATTAGAAGAAATCTAATTAATAGATACTTGTTCAGAAAAAATCAATTAATTGAGTACTTAATACACAAGCACTTAGACAGAAAATATAATATGATATAAATATTATAATTATTATAAAACATAGTACTAGCAATCGTTGAGACAGTATCATTTTAATGATGTGAATAGCTTAATTAAACTTAAAGCGACTAAAGATATAACTAAACGGAATGCATTTTTTAATATTATTATCTATATTTCATAGTGATAAAAATAGTAGAAACGTCTACGATTATAAGCAAACGAAGTCTCCGAGCAATATACAAATATAGTTCATATGCTTCATTTCTTTTCATTCACTGTTTTCTGCAACCTTCATGTCGAATATTTGTCAAAGCCTTTTCAGTGCTTTCCTAGAAACGACCTCAAATGAAATTCTTTCAAACTGAATTGCGGGCAGCGCAACATTACATCATTTTGCAAAGAGTTGAGTCACTTTATATACAGATAGGTAAGTGTTTATGTGTGTGTGTGTATAGTTTTGTTATGGCATGATTGAGCACTTATGCCGTAAGTCAATGGTATACAAAATAACAACTGTAAAAGCTTTAACCTGAAAGCTCACTCATTACAAGTCCAACAACGAGCTGAGAGTCTTGGACACTGGCCAGTTACTTGTTTTTTTTTTCTTCGTATTTTTTTCAATCGTTTTGTATTTTATTTTTGGGTCACTGCAGTGCGAGAGCTGGACAGCTAGTGGGGGGTGTGTGTCAAGTGCAATGCTGGCATCAATCAAGTTGTCTTTATTGGGTTACTTACATGAATCGAGAGTTGCTTCGGCCACATACTCGAAATTAAAACCGAACCCCGACACCGACCCCGACCCCGTCCCCGTCTCCGACCACCATCCCGGTCCCTATCCCGGCAACTTCTTCGACTCGGAGTCTGGCAGCGATCGAAGCCAAGTTGCTCGCCTAAGTCTTTTGTTAGCTGCCTATTTTTTATATCTTTCCGTCCGTCTTCCATTCATAACAAAGCCAATGTGCGAGAGCAAGTTGGCCAAATGGGTGTGACTCGTGGGTGCAAATCTCGCAGCGTTTGGTAACTTTGAGTAAAAAAAAATTCATACAAAGCGACATGCAAATGAATTAAAACTCAATTTCAAATAATTTTTTTGTAAAACTTTACGAAAAAGTGAAAGAAAGGCCAGACACAATGGACCTTTGGCCATGGTGGCCAACGAAATTCCGTCTATAAATACAAATGCAATGGCAGTTCAATTATTATTCAAATCACGGCCCTCAAAGCAAGAGTACACAGCGTCCACAGCTCAGTTTTAATAAGATAAAAACCCTTCGTTTAACCTGCAAAATGGCTTTTAAGGTAAGTCTGAAGAAATACCCAAGGTTATCCTTGTCTGACGCACTTACTCCTCTATCTGCAGTTGCTCGCATTGGTCTCCCTCGTCGCTGCCGTCTCTGCCGGCCTTATCCCGGTGGAACATCATGAACATCATGAGCCACAGCTTTACCACTCTGGAGTTCCTCAGCCACAGCATGTGATCTACCAGAAACCTCACGACATTCACGGCCACGCCCATGCCCATGAGGTTTATCCCGATGATCCTCATCCCAAGTACAACTTTGCCTATGATGTGCAGGATGCTGTGTCTGGCGACTCCAAGAGCCAAGTGGAATCCCGTGACGGCGATGTGGTGCAGGGCGAATACTCTCTGGATGATGCCGATGGCTTCCGTCGCACCGTCAAGTACACCGCCGACTCCGTCAATGGATTCAATGCTGTCGTTCACCGTGAGCCGCTCGCCCACACACACCACAAAGTGATTGCTGCCGCTCCAGCCTCCCCCGTGCAATATCATCATGCTGCACCAACGGCTGTGTTGAAGGCACCTGTGTCATATGCTGCTCCTGCTTATGTTGCACCCACTTATGCTGCTCCCGCTCCCTCCTATGTTCACCACGAGCACGAGCCACTGCACCAACAGCACCACGAACAGGAGTTGCAGCATCAGCATTATGCCACATATGAGGCACCTGCCCCTGCTACCCACGATGCCCACGACTATTACCACCACTAAATCTGCCACGTGCACCGATGAAAGTATTATTGCATCCCCCATTCCTTGTATTCATTGTCACATGTTCTTAGTTACTTAGGATCTGTTAAATAGTTCTATTGTAAATATTTCAATACATTTTTAAAAGCATAAATTTCTTATGTTGTTTTACTCTCTTTCAACTCCATGTTGGAGTCTGTTAGTATACTATATTGTGATGGATCTTATTGCCTATTAACTTTCGGCGTTCTTCTTTTATTTGGTTTAGCAAAAGTCTTTTTTTTATACATAATAAAGCTTGAAATATTTAAAATTATATTATTTTAGACTACTGGACCTTTTTCATAGTCTAAGGTCAATTTGGG
This sequence comes from Drosophila phalerata, assembly GCA_951394115.2. NCBI lineage: Eukaryota > Metazoa > Arthropoda > Insecta > Diptera > Drosophilidae > Drosophila > Drosophila phalerata. Next base: position 10,651,032 of record OX596005.2, read on the forward strand.
AAGACTACGATTTTTTTTCATTTTTCGTTTGTTGAACAATGAAATGAGAATCTCTGTGACTAGTTTCGATCCGAGATTGCAAATAACATAAGAGTTGAATTAAAAAAAATAAATAATATGAAAGTTATTTTCCAATATTTTTATTTACAATTTAAGTTAAAACTAAAAGCTCATCAAAAAGTATAAAAAATACTAAAATACATTCTTTTTAAATGTTCTTTTTAGGTATGTGTTAACCAAAACTCGTAATCTTTGGTCAATTTTTATATGCTTTGACCAAGAAACCATAGTTCTAAAATGTATTCCTAGTATCCGCTTTTTGAGTTGAACAAATAATTCTTTATTAATTTAAAAGTTATGGTCCTAACAAGAGTTTTAATTCCAATCTTGTTTGGATCGGACTAAAAACAGTTAAAATGTGCTAATAGTAAAAAGATAATAATATCGAAAAAAAACATTTTAATTAAATTTTTATTTTAATAATTCATTAGTTTTTACAAAATACAAGCAATTTTATATATATGTAAATGAGATCGACGATTTTAGTCAAAATATTCAGAAGATGCGATAAATGCAGAAGTCTTCTCTGAAACAAGAAAACCAAAATTACTTGAACGTAATACTCATACCAAGCATTAATTGAACATGATCAGTCGCATTAAGAGTCAACAATCGGAGCATATACTTATGTACTTATGTATTTATTTGAATACCGGCATATATGTTTGTACTCTTATTGTATTTTATTTAATTGAATTTCATTTAGTTTAGTTAAGCTATATATTTTCGCACTTGAGGTAACCGGTTTGACATGCCAAAGTATCCGGTAGCAACAATGGCAATTTTTGCAATTGTAATGTCGCGCACACAAATTGAATGTCAAATAGCCCGAGGCAGATTTTGGCTGGGCCCTCGTGTTTGAGTTAAGGTATAGTAGATCTGAGTCCGGAACCTCGACGGTCGACGCTTCGCTACTGCGTCCATGAGCATGAGCAATAGTACGAGTATGTCCAATTGCCAGACAAGACCCGATTTGCTCCACATTCCTCAAACAAATGGTCAAGATATTGCGTTCGCCCTGCACTCAATACATGACTCGGGTCGAGTCGACTCGACTCAGCTCGGCCTTTCGTTTCCCTTTGTTTCCATTGGTGTGAGTGTGTCTTGTGCGTGTGTTGTGTGTGTGCTGTGTGTAATTTGGTTGCTAATAATGAGCCCACAACCTCGGGCATGCACTTGCCCATTTCCAAACCTGTCATTTGCTCTGTTTGCTCTATAAAAGCCGCACTAGTTCCAATTTCTAATCATACTGCAGTCTTCGCTCCACTCGATAGCACACGCTTCAAGTCACACACCAAGCATCTCAAAATGGCATTCAAGGTATGCTTATCCTGAGTACTCATTACCCTACTTACTACAGTAGCCCTCTCTACAATAATATTTCAGTTCATCGCACTCTTCGCTCTGATCGCCGCTGCCAGCGCCGGAATCCTGCCCGCTGCTCAGGTCTACCATGCTGCTCCAGCTGTGGCCACCTATGCCGCCCCCGCTGCCGTTGTCAAGACAATTGCACCAGTGGCCCAGCATGTGATCACCAAGGCTGCCGAGGAATACGATCCCCATCCTCAGTACAAATTCGCCTACGATGTCCAGGATGCCCTCTCCGGTGACTCCAAGAGCCAGGTCGAGGAGCGTGATGGTGATGTGGTCCGTGGAGAGTACTCACTGATCGATGCTGATGGTTACAAGCGCACAGTCCAATACACCGCCGATCCCATCAACGGTTTCAACGCTGTGGTCAACCGTGAACCCCTCGTCAAGTCTGTTGCCGTTGCTCCCGTTGTGAAGACCATTGCCGCTGCTCCCGTTGCCCACTACGCTGCCCCCGCCGTGGCCCACTACCAGCCAACCGTGCTCAAGACTGTTGCACCAGTTGCCCACTATGCCGCTCCAGCTCACTATGCCAGCTATGCCGCCCCATCTGTCGCGCACTACGCTGCTCCAGCTGTGGTCAAGACCGTCGCCCCGGCTTACTCCACCTATGCCGCCCCAGCTGTCCATGTGGCCCATCACTACTAAATGCCATTTTGTTATATGTGTTGACTGAAACTTGCCAATGTTTTAATAAATTACAATAATTCCATTAACTGTCTGAGTTGTCTCTCCTTTAAAAGGGTATATTAACTCTAATTTTGATAAGTTTATTAGTTTATAATTAGCCAAGAATGCTCTGATCCCGCTGAACATGCACTCAGATTTAAATTTGTAGTCTTTTTAATATTTTTTGGTTTAATTTAAGCAATTTATGAATTACATTGGATACATATATTTTACGAGTAGAATTAAATAGAAAATAACTTGCCATTTATACATACTATATTATATGTTATGCCAAAATTACAATCTTACTTTAAAAGATTAGGCATGTTTTTAAAATAATAAAGATAAATTATTATTATTAAATATATAGTATATGTATAGTAAATGTATGAAAACAATTATAATTGCACACAAAATGTTCATTCAATTTTATATTAAGGTTTTATTTAAGAATGAATTTAAATATTCTAGGCCAATTTTTTTTTAATTGATCCGAGGGATTTTCGCTTACCATTCAATTAAATTTTATGTCCGTAATAAAATACAGTAAGTGAAAGTTGATTATATTTATTGTATAAGCCAAATATGCAATTAAAAGTTCTTTGTGAGGTAATGTTTATTTCATCTCTTTGGTTAATAGTGCTAAACTATAAAATATATTATGTCTTGATTATAAAGGAATGGGAATGTCAAAACTAAAACCGAAACCTATAACTATTCGACAAGTACGAAATGTACCTTGATTTTATGATTGAAAATTAAAAATCATATAAATTGGTTTAAGCATATCCAATAAGTAATTAATGCTTGACTATAACGATTGAAACCGCATAAATTGTATATCTATTGGTTTAATTTTGGTTATTAGGATTGGATAATTAACGACTTTTGGAATTTCAATGTCACACCAAATTCAATTGGAGATTAGATCGAAATCCTATTTCAATGAAAAGCTGACGACTTTGAAAGTACTTTTAACATTTATTCTTCGAATTTAAACTATAACAAATCACGGAGAGCATAACGATATTAATGATGGTAGGCAACAGCGGGGGCGGCATAGCTGGCATAGTGAGCAGCAGGAGCAGCATAGTGGGCAACTGGTTGCACAGTCTTGACGACGGTTGGGGCAGCATAGTGGGCCACATGAGCTGGAGCAGCGTAGTGGGCAACGGGAGCAGCGGCAATGGTCTTCACAACGGGAGCAACGGCAACAGACTTGACGAGGGGTTCACGGTTGACCACAGCGTTGAAACCGTTGATGGGATCGGCGGTGTATTGGACTGTGCGCTTGTAACCATCAGCATCGATCAGGGAGTACTCTCCACGGACCACATCACCATCACGCTCCTCGACCTGGCTCTTGGAGTCACCGGAGAGGGCATCCTGGACATCGTAGGCGAATTTGTACTGAGGATGGGGATCGTATTCCTCGGCAGCCTTGGTGATCACATGCTGGGCCACTGGTGCAATTGTCTTGACAACGGCAGCGGGGGCGGCATAGGTGGCCACAGCTGGAGCAGCATGGTAGACCTGAGCAACGGGCAGGATGCCGGCGCTGGCAGCGGCGATCAGAGCGAAGAGTGCGATGAACTGAAAGTAATATGTGGTCGAAATCTGAGATCCTAAATATATTGTGGGCATACCTTGAATGCCATTGCGTCTGAGATTGTTTGGGATACTGTTGAGAGCGGAGAGCGAACTGAACTGTGTCTGCTGCTGCCTACCGAACGCTTATATAGAGCAATCCAAGCTACCGAATCGGAACTGTCTTTCTTCGTGCCCGAAGTCGTGTAATTAGTGCAATTCATTTACTTCATTTATGCTAAGTGTGGAAAATGTAGCATTGAGGCCGAATACATGTACGAATGGTATATAGAGTATCGTTCGTAGAGTTTTGTGTGTTGTCATTCAAATAAATTCAATTATTGGGGGTGCAAAAACAGGTTTTTTCTTCAAGCTGCATTAAGATGCAAATCCGACAATAAAAATTTTAGACAATTGTAAGCCACAATTGAATTGGCCTATTAAAAATATTTCATTTTTTCACTACATTTTTTAATTATTATGAATAATTTTAAAATCTAATCAGTCATATTTAGTTCAAATAAATTGTTAAAACTTCGCTTTAATCAAGTTAATGGTTTATTACAAAATCATTACCCTAATTTAATTTTAATAATATCTTAGATATTAACTTTAAGGTTGTCAACAATAAAAAAGTATTGTTTATTCTTTGATTTGATATGATTTTATTTACATCTCAAATTCTCTACATATCTTTTATTCTTATTTTAGCTATGGCATATGAATGACTCTATGCATTATTATCTTTGAATATAATTATTAACCAAGATCTTCGAAATCCACATTAACTAATTGTTATTTTCATCTTCTACTTTGATTGAAAAGAAGGAATTCTGTAGGAATTTAACAATAAATAATTATAAATATAAATATAATGACTTTTTATTTCAATAATATTACTTAATATATGTCATTTTATAATAAAAAGAATTTGATATGATGAATATGATGTGAATTCATTATGTCCATAATTTCTATTACGTTTTTATATTTCAATATTATATTTAACAATTATAAGTGTTATTTTAAAAAAATATATTTAAAATGCAAAGCTGCTTAAGGAAAACCCAAAAAATTGATTATTACTTGAGATATTGCTTGCAAAACTTTTGATTACAAATTGAACCGCATATTGATTGAAAATCTAAAATTGTTTTCGATTATTCGCACACCATCAATTTTAAATTGATTTGTGCAATAACTGTAAAGTTTGCAGAGTAGTACAAATAAATATATAATATGCAGTATGGGTTTTTAATTAAAGATTCCAATTTAATCGGGTGTCTACATGGAGAACTGAAGAACGTACGTGACAAAAGTACGTGATGAGTTGGAACTGTCCACCAAAATGCAGTTTAATACCAGCGAGGGGTTTTCGAGTGCCAAAAATGAATTCCAATTAGGTGTCATCAATGTCACCGGATTGACTATATAACATTATGGCCAGTACTTGGGCAGACATTCAGTGTTTAGCTTTAGCTTCATACAGCACCGAGTAAATCACCAACTAAATCCTAACAAAATGGCATACAAGGTATTTAAAGAGTCCTAGCGACTTGTGGATTACGCTAGGATACTAAACACACTCATCTTGATCCTTCACAGATCGCATTCACATTGGCTATGCTTGCCGTGGCTCAAGCAGCTGTGCTGAGAACTGTCGCACCCGTTGCCGTGGCAACCGCACCCGTTCTCGCCAAGCAGGTGGAACTCGAGGAAGTTGATCCCCATCCACAATACTCGTACAGCTATGATGTCCAGGACACTCTCTCCGGCGACTCCAAGGGTCATGTCGAGGAACGTGACGGCGATATTGTCCGTGGTGAATACTCCCTGATCGATGCCGATGGCTTCAAGCGCACCGTCACCTACACCGCCGATCCCGTCAACGGTTTCAATGCCGTCGTCCGTCGTGAACCCATCGTTGCCGTTGCCGAGCCCTTGGTTAAGGCTGCCCCCGTTGCCGTTACCGCTCCCCTCGTCCGGTCTGCTCCCCTTGCAGTCACCGCTCCTCTCGTCCGCTCTGCTCCTGTTGCCGTTACAGCGCCTCTCGTCCGCTCTGCTCCCCTTGCGGTTGCAGCTCCCGCCTTTGCAGCCCCGCTGAGATACACAGCGCCAGCCTATGCCGTAAGGAACTTGTAAACTCTTGACTGCTGACCTGAGACTTGACATAATCTTTGGTTTATGATTTTGAAACTAAATGCTTTTAAAAAAAAAGATATTGTTGTTTTTCTTAATCATCGAAGGGGAATCAGTATTTGAATACTGGACTTATTTTGGGGGTCTTCTAAGGGGGATTCTAAGACTAAGTATAACTTAAATTACATGAAGACAAATAATATATTCATTTTCAAAGACGACTTTAATAGTTTGTCAAGCTCCAAAAACAGCTTCTAGAAAATAAATACATATTTTTTTTAACATGAAATCAAACCGAAAGAAATATTGGAATAAAACGGATTTTCAAGATTTTAATGCAACGTCTTCTTAACTAAAGAACTGTAAAAAATTAAAAAGAAATATATTCAGTTCCTTTACCAACAGCAGTATAAAACTCCACTCAAACTTAGTTTAGATTCATATAATTAGTTTGGCTTAGCTTCTCTATTAGTTAAATCTTTCAATATTTATACTAGATTAAAAATAGAAATTAGTGTTCAATGTTGGACTGTTGTTAAGGTCTGTCAATTAAATAAATTGTTAAATACATGCATTTAATTCGATATCACCTTCAAGGCGAAATTGTGAAAGCGCTGAAGTCACAAATAGCCCGCGGTCAAGCAGCAGCAGTTGGAGAAGGTGTGGTTGTGTAGTTGTATCGATGTATGTTGTTGTTGTTGTTTTGTTGTTGTTGTGAACACTACTTACCTATGACACTAATCTGCACACATTTACATGTCGCAGATATTGCATAAATTTATATATCTGCTCGTATTCGTAATTACCTTGCTTGGATTCGATAAATCAACCAAAAAATAAAATAAAATGAAATACAAGTGACAAAAATAAATTGTGCAGAAATGAAAAAAAAATAATAATAATAATAATTTCAATTTCGCGAGTTACAATTTTTGAGTATAAAACCGTGTGCTGTGCGGTCTGCAAATCATTCCACAGCATCTCAGCTTTCGCATCAGTATTCGGATATTCGCCAAGCCATCAAACTCAATCGCCATGGCCTTCCAGGTAAGATTTATTAATCTACGTTGAATCCTTCATTGAATCCTGTCTTATGGTTATTTAAATCCTTCCAGTTCCTCGCCATCCTTGCTCTCGTTGCCGCCGTCAGCGCTGGTGTTGTGCCCGTCCAACAGGTGTACCATGGAGCCGCTCCAGCTGTCACCTATGCCCATGCCCCAGTGGCTTTAGCTCATGCTCCAGTTGCCCTGGCTCATGGCCATCAAGTCCTGGCCAAGCACGACGATGAATACGATCCTCATCCCCAGTACAAGTTCGGCTACGATGTCCAGGATGCTATCTCCGGCGACTCCAAGAGCCAGGTCGAGGAACGTGATGGTGATGTGGTCCGTGGAGAGTACTCCCTGATCGATGCCGATGGTTACAAGCGCACAGTCCAATACACTTCTGATCCCGAGAATGGCTTTAATGCCGTCGTCAACCGTGTGCCCGTCGATCATGTGGTCAAGACTGTGACTGCCCCGGTTGCCTACCACCACTAAGTGAGAGAATAACCTCGGCCATTCAACATTGTTTAAAGCCATCTTCATGTCCTTAAATTGAATAAATTGTTGCATATTTCTAAGCTCATATACAATTAGGTTCTTGAATTAGATGCTGAAATAATATTAATTATTGTAAAATCTATAAGTCTTAAAGTTATTATGAAATTATTATCGGAATCCCTCAGGTAGTACTTGGAATCTACCAGAAGATTTCTTAAAACAGATAGAATATTTTTAAAGGTATAGGTAGAAAAACTTATACACTTAATATGTAAATAGTACAATCCAGCAATCAATATTGATTTCAAAAATACTCAAGATCACGTAGTCAACGGCAATTCACAAGTCAATTATGGCATATGGTAGATCAGATAGGATTACTACCATCATATACTCGTACTCTTACTGTTCACTAGTATATATTTTAAATCAATTTCTGACAGCTCTCTGACGCAGATTGCACGCTTCCAACTCATTATTGTAAATTGAACAGCCCACAGTCAGCATCTGCCTGATACCATTTCCATTTACACCAATCACCGCAAATTGATGCGGACGTATTGCATGCAATCGCAGTACTCAAAATTCAAGAGCCAAAACAACAAGTTAAGGTCAATTCGATTTGGTTTTTTGGGGCCTTTCGCCAAATGCAACGCCCAATGTTGCGAGTAAGTTTCAGAATGATTTACGACGAACGATATTGTTTTAAATCGTTGCCATTGTGTTATCGTCAAGATAGCAGTCAACTGATAGGGACAAGATGCAAGCTCTTCGACTTACGCTCTTTTATATTTCGTACCTTAACATCTGTTACACACCGTTTCCACATCCGTACGCCCAAGTCCAACTATGCCAAGGCATTGGCCGAAGTAGCCGCCAGTTTGTCCTCCACTGCAGTTGCAGCTGGCGACATGTGACCAGCGATTTCGAGTGTTAAGGTCAAAGTCAGGTTTTATGGTTAATTACGATCAAGTCGTGTACGACTACCCGATGACAAGTTCGTGTTTTGCGCCCGTTCCCATGTTAAGTCTGAAGCAGCAGTAGCAGATCATAAAAAAAAATATAAAACACAACCGAATACGTTCCATACCAATTACAACTACAGTAACATGCCAATGCTTTGAAATCCACAAAAGACCCAGTCGAGGTGGCCACTCGGCCCGTCTGTGTACCTGGCCCATAAAACCACAAGGCGATTACAACAACGCACATAAAGCCCAACACACTTTAAGCGTGTTCGCACTACCAAAATACAGACCATGAATGTTGTTCATATAAAATCGCAAATTATGTGAAGTTTCTTAAGCATTTCTAATTAAATTGTATTATGTTTATATAGGTTTCGAAAAGAGAATTCTCAGCATGTATAAGTCTATAATTTGTCAAATATAAATAATATTTCACGAAATTCTAAAAGTCTTGGGCATTTCTTAAAATAAAATTTATCAAAATCTATAAATCTTCAGTGTTAATGCCATCCACTAATTAAGGAAAGATTGCATAATTTGTTAACAATTCCACAATGAGTTGACAATTAAATTGTTGTCAAGTCTGAACACAGCTTTATCGTCGCAGTTTTTACCGTTCTCGGCCAACTTAAGTGCATTTTTGGGCATCTGACGTAGTCACAGCCGTGAATCAAATATGTATGTTAACATTTACATTTACATTGTTTTCCTGTGTTTTGTTATTGTTTTCTTTTTGGCGATTCATTTTGCTGTTTATGCTTTCGGTTGGTTCTTTCTTCTGGACTTAATGGCTCTTTAAAGTGGTTCAATGCCGAAGGCGACCTTGAAATACTGGAAGAGGGAAAGTCAAGTGGCTTACTGCATGTAATGTTTTTTAATTTCTTTAGGAATTTAGGGCCTTTAAAGCATTTAACAATAATTTAATGGTTTGCTTAGTACTCAAAAGTAGTTAAGACAATCAAAAGGCAATGGCTTTACTAATGTGAATACTAAGAATATTCAAATATTCGATAGAAGTGACTTTAGTGAGCTAATAAAATTTGCATACATGGCTTATTTATGACACCTCACATTAAATATAAAATTGTTTCAAAATTATAGTACTGTCAGAAAATAAATCTCTCGAGTTTTTTAAATTATAGATTTAAAAATTCATATTGAAAAAATAACATCGTTCCAGTTCCATAAATCGTTCCATAAATCCATTATTTAAACACTTTGATGATAAGTCTTTGATTAGGAAAAACTTCAGAATTGTTTTATGACATCACATTCTTTATTCAATAACAACTAACGGCAATTATCAGGTCGGGCATCACCTATTGATCAACTAATAGGCGTACGAGATAAGAGGCGAAGCGTACTGGGTGTTGACGATGGCTGGACCAGCGGCAACCAGAGGAGCGGCGGCCTTCACAATTGGAGCTGGGGCAGCGGCAACAATTGGGGCTGGGGCAGCGGCGTAGGCAAAGGGAGCAGCAGCGGCCAGAGGAGCGGCACGGACAATGGGCGCTGGAGCGGCAACAACGGGAGCAGCAGCGACAGCAGCGACCAAAGGTTCACGGCGCACCACAGCGTTAAAACCGTTGATGGGATCGGCGGTGTAGTCCACAATGCGACGGTAGCCATCGGCGTCATTCAGCGAGTATTGACCCTGGACGATATCACCGTCGCGGGTCTCCACTTGGGTCTTTGAATCGCCAGAAAGCGCATCCTTAACATCATATCCATAGGTGTACTGGGGATGAGGATCGTATTCCTCCACCTGGGCAACGGCTGCCAATGGTGTGGCCACTGGGACGACACCGGCGCTGGCCACGGCGATGCAAGCAGCGAAGAGAATGGTGAACTGCAATTAAAGATCGAACACACTTGTTAAACACTTTTCACATTGCACCGCAGAGGACAACCAAATGTCCTTTATTAATCACTATTTTTTCTGATTTTAAGTATATATTTAATGGGATGGGAGGATGGGCTTACTTTGAATGCCATTGTTGGATTGTTTGGGTTGCTCTAGATACCGAAATTGGTGTTGAACTGATTTGAACAGTGTCCAACTGGGGCTTATATACCACATTTGAGGCGATGTGCCCGAATTCGTAACCAAATGCGTGCCACTTGCGTCACAAAACGACGGCGACAATATAAAAATACAAAATACCAATATTAAGTAAAAAAAAAATACCAGACGACGATCCAAGACTAGAAGCACTCGTGGTTGGAGGAGGTGAAGCAGGTGGGCCAAGACGATCGGCCCAAGCACATTATTAACCAAGGCTAATACAAGTGACAAAGCAATGACGACGAAACAACAACAACAACATGAACCACAACAACAACAAAGTTGAAGGCATAATACCTTCTTGATTGAATTGAACGCACTCGAGCCGAATTAATATTGGCCTCAGATACTCAGAAGTCGCATACTCAAACGTGCACTATGAGACGAGCTACTAAATCGATGCGATTGCTCATTTGTTTTCGCTTTCGAAAAGCATACACACTAACACACACACAAACACACATCACATGCACAACAGACACACACACACACACACATCATTATTATTAATAACGTATGCAGCGCATGCGCAAATGCATAACAACGGTTTTTCAAATTGACTGCGCAGCTCTCTGTGCACTTGCATGCACACACACACACACACACTTACCACCTCACCAACACATACACACACACACACACGTACTCATACCCATGCATCTGTCCCCCACCAATAGCGACCTTAAGCATTTATTTGGGTGCTGGCGCTCCATTTGAGCTCTAATTGGATTTCGTATGCTCTTTTTTATTGTCGCCACCTTCCAACTTCCGACCAATGTGTCCACTCATTAAATGCTTGTATTATGCGTATAGAAATCTAAACTGAAGCTTGCATAAGATTTTTATCTTTTAACTGGACAATAGTTTATTTTTTTTTTTTAGCCTCTAATCATAGAGTATTTCGTAACATTCAATTGAACAGATCTATTGAAAATATACGAAACTATGCTTTAAAAGAATTATATCTATAAAATTTCTGCTTAAAAACATTTAATGTTCAAAAAACATTGACGAACATTTATAGTCAATGCATTGTATGATTCTTATGGACTTAAGTCAATAACAGTTTAGTCTTATAGATAAGATCCTTGAATTTATCATATTGAATTTTTCGAAAAATATATAGAATTATAATTTTATCTAATTCTTTGTTTTCAATTGAAATTAATTTGTTTTGCTTTTTAATGGAACGGTAGATAACCATATCAATTAAAATGATATTAAATTGTTTTGATAAATTATGGAACAGAAAATAAATTTATTATTTAAATTAAAATATAATTTTAAGACACTATGTGTGAGATGATAAAAATCTGTCAATAATCTTCAATACCGTTAAATTATAATAAAAAACATAGGTTATAATGTTTACCATTTATTGGCGATCTAATCATTTAGTATACAATAAACGTTAATTTCAGTCTCAATTTATGAAATCAGACTTTGTCTCTCTCTTTCTCTAGTGTTGGAATACATATGAAATAGTTTGTGGATGAGCAGCGTGTATTGAAGATTTCAACAGAGCTGGCACGTGATGAGCGACAATTGTTGGTGCCGGAGCTGCATGAACAACATGTGCCACTGGCGCGTGGTGGATCAGTGTGGGTGTGGCATAGCTTCTGAACACCACAGCTGGTTGAACTGGCTGTAGTTTGGGTGTCAGTGGAGTGGATTTGGGTCTTTTCGAAGCCACTGCAGCGGCAACAGCGGCAACTGGAACAGCAGCAGTCAGTGGCTCACGTCGCACCACTGCGCTGAAACCACGCTCGGCATCGGCCGTGTAGTCTACGATGCGTCGATAGCCATCGGCATCGTTCAGTGAGTATTGACCCTGCACCAAGTCACCGTCACGTATTTCCTTTTGGGACTTGACATCGCCACTAACCGCATCTGCCACATCATAGCCGAATTCGTAACGAGGATGTGCATCAAAAGTGTCCTCACTGCCTGCAGATTTACTGGGCAGCAGTCCACCACTGGCCAAAGCGAAGAAAGCTACAAACAAAATAACCTTTTGGAAAATATAAATATTGCAATTACTGAGTTTTTAATGGTAATTCTAAAATTTACCTTGGAAAACATAACTTAAACGTTTTTAACACTCTTCCTTGACGGTTGCTGAAGTGATACAAGTACTCTTGAGGCTAGTAGACCCTTTTATATAGGCCACTGGATACAGTTCAGTCGAACACAAAGTCAATGCCACATACCTGTTACCGTCCTGTGGCAAGGTCATGTCGGACCTCCAGACTTGCGCTAATTTAAAACGATTCCAACTAGTTTATCAGCCATCGACAGGTTTCCGACCTCATCTGGTCTTGCTTGTAAGTAATTCACTTTTGCACTCGATGCCAAGTTGATAAGTGCATCTGTCACCTCTTCCAATATCGGGCAACCCAAAATAATTGCAATTATTATTATCAACTTTCCAGCTCTACTTACTATTTAATGTGCTTATTTAAAAAGCTATTATATATTTACTTTACAATATTATAAATTATTTGCAATTAAAGACAATGCGCCGCTTTAAATATATATTAAATTAATTTCAGTTGTCGCCTAAAAGTATGCAATAAAATTTTTTGAAAACCTTTTTCCCCGACAGATGGCGTTTATAATTGATTTAAAATCTAAATGTGCTATTTGTTCGTATTAAACTAAGAAAAAAAATTATTCGTCCACGTAATTTAGCAATAATTTTAGATTCAGCATATCGGCATGTGATCGTTACAAACACACTTACTCATATACAGTCAACCGAAAACCGACAAAAAGGGCATTTATTTTTGGTTAGATATCAGTTGGTTTAATTTTATGAAGCTCTGCTGATACACAGTTTATTTTTTAACAGCAAAAATCGTATTCATCCCAAAACTTTTTCTATCTTGTTATCAAAACAACTATAAATGGTCTACGTATAATAAATCATTTACCATAAATAAACTTAACGTATAAGTTTAATTGAATATATACGATTTCATTGAAGAATTCGCAGGGCCGTCGAGAGCCGATCCGGGCCCCGGGACAGACCGCGCTCACGGGCCCCTCATATATATGAATATAAGAAATTTATTTTGAAACCCATGTTTCCTTTTTTGTAGTTACAGTATTTTCATTTGATAAAAACTTCCTACCAGCTGCCGGGCCCCCAAGATCCTCCGGGCCCCGGGGCATTTGCCCTGGCTGCCCCCCCTCTCGACGGGCCTGAGAATTCGTATATGATTCCTAATATTTATACAGCAGTAGTAGCACATATAATATAAATTATATATTTAGAATAATCGCGCACATTACACAACAATCATTTTCAAGTTTTTTAGTCATTGTTTTTTTTATAACAGAAGATTTTTGTATGTATTTGTAGATTCTCAAACACTCAAACACACATATTATTTGTTTAAATGTTTTACAGCAAATTTCCAAATGTATAGAGAGATGAATGAATGATTTATATACTTTATTGTCGATGATATAAACTCATAAACAAATATATATTATAGGCACTAGGTACACTGCAAAAATAGTCACATATATAAGACTATACCCAATCCGTTTTCTACCATCAACTTTTTTTAAACGCAAATTTGGTTATACTTCAAACGTATTGGGTTTTGTCTTTGCCGCCATGTTGTCAACACTTTTATATCCGATAATTTAATTTGTGTAACAACACAATCTTCTTGTATTCAGTTAGCATCTGTACAAATTTGGCCACTGATGATTTAACTGCTGCATAAGAACATATGGTATATGATTTTTGTCCCTTCTGTGCAGCTGTCTTCAGTTTGACAGAGTCTGTAGATGTAAGAAATAAGGGTTGTGCAAAGACCCAATCGGTGTCTGTACTTTACCATATCGCTTCCCATTGGCTGATTTCATTTGAGCAACGGATAAGAGGTGAACCTCTAGTTGTCTCGCTCTCTCACTTTATCCGCGTGCAAAATGAAAGAATCTTTCAAGAGTTTCCCCCATATTAAAGTCGTAAATATTGTACATTTGCATAAATTTGAATTACAAATAGCCAAGGTCAGTGGCATATTTATGGTGAATGTAAACAATCAAATAAATAAATTGATTTATGTAATGGAACACATGTATGTGAAAGTAGATAATCTATAACTTTCAGCTTTATATATAGGTATAATTTGATTAAAAGCTTGAACTAATTATTTACAAATTAGAATTTAATTATTAAAATAGGCAACTCACTTACAAAGAGCTGAAATGGGCAATTTTCATTACGCTTAGACAAAAATAGTTCGATAAACAACCATTTTGCGACTTGTGATAAGATAAGATATACTTGTATTACTAAATTATAACTATCTATACATATATATCATATTTATTCAATAACAACAGTTGTAATGACAGAAAAGTCATGGCCATATCTATATTAAGGTATAAAAAAAATATGTATTCTATTTATTTTCTACACAACTAAATTTACATATTAGTATCCGATTTATTGATATAAATTAAATTTTCACAGCTGACTGAGTACTTGTCACAAGTAGAACATTTTAAATTGTACAGATTTCTTTTAAATAAAAAATAAATTGTGGAAAACATTTTAAAAATCACATTAACAATTAAGATATTAGCATCACTGAAAGAGTTTAGTTTATACAATGGCTTCTCCTTTTCTAGTATGTGTTCATAAATTTATATAAATCTAAAAATAAACAATTAAGCAACTAGTACTTACATGGTTATATCAATCATTACACAAGAAGCCATATATCTTTTTTTTTCATAAAATGTAGACAACACTCTGCAAAGATTTATTTGTGATGAATTCAAGTTGTAATTACATATATTGTTTACCCAAATATCTGACCAGAAGTAAGCTTAAAATCGTATTAATAAAAACAATGAGGTTGTCTGGTCGACCTGTAATTATGTATTCAATTAAAGGAGCTCAGCTTTAGACCAATTAACATTTTGGCGACAGGCTCCGTCTGGGTCTCAGTCGGCGTATCCGTCAATGCAACAGGCAAGAGGCTAAAGGCAACAGTTAACAGTAGAATCTGATAAGTGCGTACAATTAATTAATCATTACAGAATTGAAAATAACCAACAAAAGTCAAAAGCTGCACACACAAAATGGCACAAATATCGATTAACCAAAAAAAAAAAAAAAAAAAGAAAAAGTTACAAAGAAAAACTACAAAAAAGACCGCCGAATGGTTTGGACATGGACATGGACATGGACTGGGAGCTGTGACAGTCGGCGCCAAGCAATCCATCAATTTGTGCAGCGCCAATTACGCCTGTTACCGTTACTCGTCACGTCCCCAACCCCCGTCCGCATATGGCCAGCTGCTGTTTCGGGTGAGAAGTTACAACAACTTTGAATGTCGCCTTGTAACCCGGTGGCGCCCCATCTACTTGGTCACTGGCGTCAACTTTGGTCACTTTTTTGTTGTTGTTTTTTTTTGTAACAATTGTAATTAGCTTAGACGACAATTCAGTCGATCGACGTCTGTCCATTGACGCCTTCTTAAGTAGCCATCAAATCCACATGTCATACTTCCGACGGCCTCAATTGCACCTACAGACATTAATGATGTCTTGACTTACCTTCGACTAGAGTGCACTCATTCCACTCATTGGATCAAAGCCATGAGAACATGTCTAAGTTAATGGTCCTATGAATGTAATATTATTACTATCTTAGGCAAATTTTTCAATATTCTTACTATCAATTGTTCGTTCTGGTACCATTTGAATTTCAATAACATATTTACTTATATAAAAGTGGTGCAAATATTAAATTATATATTCAATTCCTACTTGTGTCTAGTTTTAAGTAATAAATTACATAGAATCCATAAAGAATGGTTTTAATAATGTATTTCTTTAAAGCTATCAATTATAAATTAATGAATATTAGTTTAATGGCTATTTAATTCGCAGTAAATCGTTTAAATTAGTTAGAAGCTACCTAACTACATGTTATTACCAAACAGTTGTTTCAAGTGTATCAATTGCTTTGCATATTAAATCTAAATTAATTTTATCAACATAAACAAAAGTAATTTAAAGGTAATATTATCAATAAATTATGCCTGCTTACTATATCTAAGTTCGAACATAATTAATGGCTCATAAAGTCAGTAAACTAATCAAACTATTAATATTAAGCCAATAGACTATTAATTTATAACTTTATTAAATATCAGCTGTTTATAAATATACATATTTCTGTATGTAAAACCAAAAGATAAATACGTATCTAGCATATCACTTTTGAAATTAGTCAATATCTGCATTAGTTTAAATTATGAATAAAGCTTATAACTTTTGCTAAACTAACACAACATGCAGATAACATAATAAACTCATTCGGGATCGTGGTGTATACATGAAGGTGGGATATGGACACTTGGCCGAGTAGCTGGAATCCTTGGGAAGCTGAACATAAAAACACACACATCCTGTTAGTATTAATTGCTGCTGTCCGAAAATATAACAAATCACCTTGGAGTGCTGGGCAGAGACCCAAAAGGACGAGACTGTGCAACAACTCTGTGTAAGCAAGTTGATGTTGTTGTTGTTGTTGTTGTTGTTGTTGCTAGCACGGGAATGGGAAGGGGAATGGAATTGGGTTTGGGCACGGCCAGTAAAAACCACCAACTACGAGTACACGACAAAAAGTTGTGAAAATGTCAATCAACTTGTACAAAAACCCAACAAAAAGAAGAAAAAAAACACAAAAGTTTTCCAGACTGAAGGACTGACAGTGAGACAGACAGACAGGCAGCCAAAGATGATGCATTGTGCGTGAAAGGTGCAATGCCGGTTCAGAGCATAAAGATATCTCAATGTTGTATCTCTATCTGGGCAGTGTGACAGACTCGTAGGGGGCGCCTACGAATTGCATCCCACTGAGTCAGACTCAAACTCGGAGTCGGATTCGAAGTCGGAGACGAAGTCGGACGACGGCGATTTAAATTCCGCAGCAGCCATACATGCATAGATGGGCTGTCATAAGTGAAAATGACGATGACGATTGACAGCTGCACAGTTGGTACATCCCGTCCAGAATCGGAGAAGGAGGAGGAGGAGAGCTTCGATGTCAAATTTTGGGCAGTACTCGTACCTGCAACTGTCAATTCACTTGGGATTTTGTGTAGGTGCGAAAAACGCAAAATAACAAAACGTGTTAAAAGTATCAAAAAATGAGAGAATATACACACAAACACATACACATATAGTCTATACACATATGTACGCTTGTAGTTTCCAGTTAAATAAGACATGAACATGGGCGTAACTCTAATATCAGCATTTGCCCAGGGACCGGCAAAAAACTAAATGAAAACAGCAAACTGCCAAAACCGGTAATGACTAACCCCCGAACCGGGGCCCACTGATAAGAACTCTTGCCTCTGAAGTGCGAGAGAGCCAGCGCTACTGCAGCCATATTCATGCAGTTCCAATGCCATCAGTGCAAGCGAGACAACAGCTGTGACTTGGCCTGGGCGTGGCCAGTTGCCACAGAGTGTGTGTTGTGCCTGTGTGTTTGGCCTGGGTTGGCTGTCCCGACCAGCAATCAGTCACGACTTGGTTAGCGCGCATGCAGCACGAAGTCCGAAACTCGTCGCGTGGTCAAAAGAAAGACCGTCGGAACTGAAGCTGAAATTGAAACTGATACAGTTTCATTTGCAATTAATATTACTTAAACTGTCATGGCGTGTTTCCTACTTGTATAACTGTTTGTGTCAGTGTGCCAAAGTGTATCAAAAATCAAAAATTATTCGCGGGCTCTAATCAAAATATCCATTTGTGCTGGAGCACTGTCTCTGCCTCTGTTTCAATAGACTGTTTTGCAAAAAGTTAGTTAGTTAATTGTGTTTCAAAACCGAATAAAAGTAATGCCTAAAACCACAAATTAAATTTAAAATAACGAATACAATTATATTGCCTAAAATTGTAGCAGTTGCAAAAACTAAATTTCATTATAACTAAAGAAAGGTATAAAAATTCAATACAATTTGATCATTAAATTTTAAGAATAGATATTTCATTATTCAATCATTATAAAATCTTAAAAACTACACTACTTATTTTGGGCAATATCAGCAAATAAAAATTATATTCGATCAAATTTTAGGCAATTAAATTTTTTGAGTGCAGTTTGGCATACAATATGATGGACGTTAGCAGCATGTACGGCAACCATCCGCATCATCATCCACATGCCACTGCCACGGCCTATGATGGCTATGGCAGCAACTACTTTCCCTCTCCGACCCACCATCTTCAGCAGCAGCAGCAACAACAGCAGCAGCAGCAACAGCAACAACAGCAGCAACATCAGCAGCAACAACTGCAGCAACAACATCAACAGCAACACCAACACCAACACCAACAACAACTGACCTACAATGGCTACGACAGCAACTCGCCCAACTACTATCAGCAGCAACAACAGCTTACACCGCCGCCAGCACAGCACCAGCTGCAACATCCACTTGCCCAGCAGCAACAGCAACAGCAGCAACATCAACTTTATCCCCACTCGCACCTGTTCAGTCCCAGTGCGGCGGAGTACGGCATCACCACCTCATCCAGCGTTGGACCTGCAAGTACTCCGTTGCATCCCACAAGTCACTCGCCTGCCGATTCCTACTACGAGAGTGACTCGGTGCACTCGTACTATGCCACAGCGGCAGTGGCAACGGTGCCGCCACCCGCCAACAGCTCTCCGGTAACAGCCACCAATGCCACACAGCAGCAACAGCAACAACAGCAGCAGCAGGCATTGGATGCACATGCGCCCATCATTAGCTCCGAGAATGGCATGATGTACACCAATCTGGACTGCCTCTATTCGCCCAGTGTGGCACAGCAGGCGCAGACGCAACCACTCGGTTATGGCACCCAAATGGAGGAGAAATATGCAGCGGTACTGCATGCAGGATACGCCGCAGCACCGCCAGGTCTGCTGCTGGAGGATCAGGATCCAATGATGCAGTTGACAGCAGGACAGCAGCAGACGACACCACAAATGTGGCATCATCATCAGCATATGGGCGGTGGTTATCCACTGGATGCGGGCATTGCCATGGACTATCCACACGCCCATTTGCATCACACTCTCAGTCATAGTCATCTGGCCAGTTTGACTTCCAGCGCGCAGCAGGCACAGCAACACCAACAGCAACAACAACAACAACAACAACAGCAACAACAGCCAACCAGCAACCAGGTTGTGCCACAACATGCGTTATCACCCAACGGTTCGGGCAGTTGCATAAGCATGACCCGTAATCAACGTGGCGGTGGTGTCACATCGCCCGGCAGCTCCACCTCATCCTCAACAGCATCGGCGTCCGCTGGCAACAGCTCCACGCACCAATCGAGCTCACAATCAAAATCGCCAAATCACGCGCCCAACATTCCAACCTATAAATGGATGCAGCTCAAACGGAATGTTCCCAAGCCACAAGGTGAGTTAAACATCCCTTAATCAATTTATTTATGAATACTCCATTACATTACAAAAATATGGAAATTTTAGACAACTTTTCAAATATTCTATAAGAATATTGAAAATTTTAAAACCAAATCCAAGAATATTCTTATTTTATTAAGATATTTCTAAAATCAATATATTTTAAAATACTTTTTAAAATTTTAGACAAAATTTTAAATACTCTAGAAAAATATTTACAATTTTAATTCCAAAATTCAGTATTCCCAAAAAATGTTGAGAATATTCTTATCCCATTAAGATATTTCTAAAATCAATATACTTCACGAAATGAGTTTGCATCAAACTTAATTATCATTTTAGAAAATTAGTTCAGTATACTATCAGAATTAACACAAGCTCATTTTCTTAATGAATATTCCATGTCAATTAATAGTTTTTGAGCCTATGATTATACAATAAAACATAGATCATTTGCAAACCGTAGCTATTCGAATAAATAGAACGCATTGGTTTAATTTAGTCAAACTTTGGCTACAATCTGGCTATTAATCATCTCAACACCTTAATAAAATTTAAATAGGAAATTCAATATTTACTAAAATGTGAGATATGTTGGTGCCAGTTATAAAATAGTTTTGCCATTTCTGAGATCACGTAAGACCATTAAGCAAAGTCAATTTAAAAGCTCTCAGCGATAGATCACTGCTAACAAAATGAATATATTAAACCAGTTGGACAACATAGTATTAGTACATACTTATGATTATAACTCGAAAAGGGTAAAAACAAAATAAAACTCAAAATCAAAATCAGAAAAAGAGGAAAAGAAAAATAAAAGAAAAGAAATATACAGAAACGATGACTTTCAAAACTGATTGACAGTCCAGATATACGAGCAACCCAAGTGCGTCAGACGTCCAACCGAGGGCATGTCACCTAAAAATAAGAATGTCTCTTCAAATGCCAAAGATTTCGCCTGCCGTTCTCTCTCATAATTTTCAGCCGTTTCAGTTTCCCCTCTGCCTTTTGGCATATTTCTTGCATATTTCAGATAATTTTGTCAATGCTGTGCAGTCAGTCAGGTTGTCACTTGTCAGTGCGTCGAGAAGTTTTGTATCTTGGAATTAGCCAGCTAAGAAAATACGCAACGATGATAAACTGAAATTCATGATAAATGTGGTACCTCACTCAGGGCTATAAAATATTAACTGTATATTTAATATCGTAGTTTTAATGATATACGATATTGTAATGAGAAAGGATTAACACGTTAAATATAATATACTAAAAACTACTAATATTCATGACTTATCTTAAATTTGACTTAAGAGATAGATCCAAAGATTCACTTTCATTATCAACAAGTGTTTTTGATTTATATCAGATCTTAACTTATTAAATTTTTCTGATTATCTTCTCACTGAACCTGTTGTTCAAATTGACAAAGTGACAGGCTTATTTGACTTCCAGAAACTAGTTAAGGCACTTTACCTGTTGCAACATGGCAAACAGGCAGCATCAGCTTGATCCCGGCTTGAATCAGATATGAGACATCAGGGCTTCTACCACTTACAGCTCAGCTTGAATAACGTAATCCCCTGGCTACACCAATAATCATACAAATATTTGCTTATTAATGCTGAAAAGTGTCATTTACATGCATCGTTTTCAATTAAACGACGCCAGAGATCTCTGCACGCGCCGCACCCAAAGCTCATGCTCAGGCTTATACTCATGCCCATGCTCCACGACAATGACGTGTGCAAGTGGAACCGAATCGGAGATGGAGACGGAGACGGCGACGGAGTCCCAGTTTATTCGAGTTCGAGCCCAAATCCGAGCTGGGCGCTTAAACGTCTCTCGACCACAAGTCAAACAAACAATTAAAGCGTGCAAGCGCAAAAGAAAAGAAAATGAAAAACGAAAAATAATAATAATAATAAAATAAGTATGAAAGAAATGCAGCTCGGTTAAAGAATGAAGCGAACCTACTCGCATTGCAGTTGTTGTCACTGTGTGCTGCTTGCTGGATGCCGATCTGGAAGTCAAGTTGGCTGTCAGAAAAAATGATTATTTAAATAAGAGTTCTTGTTTGAGCTCCACTGCAACCGAACTGTCACTGAGTCCAACCACAAGATCTGGACAGAGACGCGATCGCAGAGAGGCCGAGAGGAAAGCACGATATGGTCCCGCTCTGTGGCAGTCTCAGTTGCGATCTGAGAGCGACGGTCTCTGGCTGTGCCTTGCACTCCACTCCATCTGTCATGTCATCCATTTTCAGCCAGGGAAACAGCATAATCAGCAATCATGGTTATAAATGGTAGCATTCGACATATTGGCATTCACGCACAGCAGAAGCTCGTGTATAAAATACCTGGTACTCACACGGGTACTCACACTCACACACTTAAACTTTTACTCATATTCATTGCATTCTATTCAATGTGCTCTAATGTGTTAATCAGCATTTTTCAATAACCAGACCAGATTGAAGAGGGAAAAGTGACTGCTTGAAAATGAAAAGCTTCTACTTCAGTGAACGAAAAAAAGATTAATTGAAATTATTCGTGGGATTTGGCAGTGACAACATAGACTAGGAATTTGTCCAATGACAGCAAAGTGGCACTAGACAGAGAGCTCAAATTAGAGATACAAATCAGTATTAGCACGATGAGTAACTAGAAAAATCGTTTCGAGTGCACCAGGTACTCAATTTAAAGACTGATTAACTCTTGATATAATATATTCACAGCATGTATAACAAATTTGATTATCGTAGATATTGTATAAATGGTAAATGAAATAATTAATATATTTTTAAATGCAAAAAATAACTTCTATAGTTATTTATCGATTATTAAGAAGCTTTTAAAATATATTGTTAGTCAATTATGTTTATAGAACATTTTTAGGATTATTCATAAAAAGAATTCCTTATTACGAAAGGAATTCTCATAGTGAAATGAAAGTCCAAGTTTATGTATCTTATACAATTTAAGCCCCTATTGTCCCTATTAAAATATATTTAAGTGCTTACATTCATATGCCCCGCCCCTTCCACAATTCACATGGATTGAGAGTTTTGTCACCCATTTTATGAGTGCACTTATCATCTACTATAATAGCACTAAATCATACTCTACACAATATTTGTTAACGTTTATTGGCCTTTTTTTATGGGCGACCATAATTGAAAACTGTCCACCGTCTTGTGGCATAACAATTTAATTAATACTTGTACTCCAAGTCGTACTGAATGTCGTGCCTCGTTTAGAGTCCCATCTAGTGTTGGGTTCAGTTCGTGTTTTATTGTTTTTTAAACGATCTACCACTTTGTCGCAGCATTTCCCCTTAGGGGAAAGGGAATCAGGAGAGACTCCAGGCACGCAAACTATGCCAAATGAAATAATATGAAATATGAATAGAGCTGAAAAAAGTGAACGAAAATGAAACCTAACACGAAAATTAACATAACTGTCGGTTCGAGCGGTAACTAACTGAAAAACTTTGGGCCGAAAAGTTCAGTGTATAGCAGCGAAAGGTGTTAGGAGATGGAGGTATGAGCCGGGTACAAGGGGACGTTTTGGACCTGGCCAGGCTGGGTCTTTCGCTTGGCGTATTCAACATTTATTTGATGTGATGTTTTGATATTTCTTGACACCAACACGCGACGGTGACGGTGACGGCGACGGCGACGCAGCACCGAATGTGCCACAGTGAAATGAATTAATTACGTGCATTTCAAAACAAAATAAAACAAAAATTATACATATAAAGAGCTGAGTACAACAAAAACAAAGGGAAAAGGCAGACTATTTAAACGAAATGATAT
Organism: Drosophila phalerata; assembly: GCA_951394115.2. Taxonomy (NCBI): domain Eukaryota; kingdom Metazoa; phylum Arthropoda; class Insecta; order Diptera; family Drosophilidae; genus Drosophila; species Drosophila phalerata. The sequence goes on from OX596005.2 coordinate 10,674,712, forward strand.
TGTGGATAGAAAAGTGACCACCAGGAATTTGAGATAAGATCAAACGCTTGGCCAGAACCGTACCGAACCGAACCGAACCGAACCGAACCACTGACAGAGACAGACGCTGAGACCCGCCCGCCTGTCTGTCACCGTACGTCACAATGGCTAGTTGGATCGTTCTCGGACCTCAACTCAGACCTCAAAAACAAAACAAAACAAAAAAAAAAAAAAGAAAAGAGCCAAAAAAATGTGAGGCATGTGTCGTGACAAATTTTGTTCGCTCGCGCGCATTGAGCTAACATTTTTGAAAGCGTGTTATTAAATTTCTTTCCAGAGGAAAAGGGTTAAGGGGTTAGGGGTCAACTATGCACCTTCAGCAGCCGCAACTGGGATTTTTCCCCGTCAGATTGGATCACTAACTCGATTTGTAAGCTGATAAATGCCGCGGTACTTACATTAATTACCACTTAGAAGTGCATTTATCAGTATCAGAATCCGTATTCAATCCCGAATCCCAACTCTTATTAACTCTCTCTCTCTCTCTTGCTGGACTTGAGAGCGACATTTACACACCTCAAATGTCAGTTCTCATATATAGACTTTGAGATCATAACAACATGAGAAGCGCATTAGCGGACTGCGTGACAACCCAAAAGAAATCCGCAACAGGGCGGCTCGCCCTTGAATATCCCTGTATTCCAATATCTCTGCTCCTGACCCACCCGTTGCCAGCATTAAAGGATACTCGAGGGTGCGCTCGTCTTGTTATGTAATATTACCCAAAAAAAAAAAAAAATGAAGTAGTCATCCCAGGAACTGTTGTCAGTTGATTTTGGCCACTGACTGTTTGCCTTTTGGACATTTCGTGCAAACATTGCGCCAAAACGAGGATATCTTATCTTTTGTTTGCATTCGCATAAGGTTCCTTCAAGCCTAGAACTAAACTGACAGTGGCGTCTGCCCGGCTGCCTTTAATACTTTTCAAGTGTATAATTTACTAAATTATATAAGTATCCAGTTACGTGCTTGGCCACAAATACAAACACAGCTAAAGATACCCCGATAAAAACACGCTTCAATATCTGCTTTATAAAATTGCACAAAATCATGCTACTCATGTAGTTATGCCTAAGTACCCTGTAGACCGCATACATATTCATATGTATATAAATATTAATATCGACAGACACTGATAAGAAACGACCTCACGTACTCCACACGCCTAATTAATATAGATACACAAATGTTCCTCAATCTGCCATTCAGTTGGTTTGTCGTTAATGAATTGATAGATGTCAGTATTTTGAAATTATTCTCTAACAGTAGATACAGAATTACAGTCTCCATACAGTTAAAATCCATATTTATAGAGTCCCTCAAACTTGGTAGAGTCACATAGCAAAGTTAAGAGTCCGACCTGACTATTTAGACCAAATAGCTCTCCTGACCTTAAAGGTTATTCATTACATCATTAACATGTTTTTAAAAAAGACTTGTAGTTAAAAATTATAATACATCCAGAGTTTTTATATCTGTCTAAGAACTAAAACATTATCATAAATTTTAATCCTTCCAGAAATGTTTTATAATTTTTAATATACTGCACCTTAGTTATCTCATATGTGTTCTCATTTCTCACTTCTCATTTCTCTGTCCGTTTTTCAACAACTAGTTAATGATGCAATTAAAATTTAACTGAAATGTAAGATTACTTTGGGGAGTTTACTAGTTGTTGTTTACTTTGTTTATTTCATTATATTCGTATTTCTATGTATTTTTCACTTGCAATTAAATTATACTGTCGAAATGTGATATCCTTTTAAACCTATTTCATGCATCTATTGTATTGCCTATGGGCTTTGTTTTTTTATATTTCATACCTTTAAAGTGTTACATATTTGTTAAATATCCAAATGGCATTTCAATGTAAGAAAAAACCAAGCTGACAAATCAAAGAAATAACAAAACACTTTCAGCCACTCGTATAATGAATCATTTGAGGTAACAAACAGTAGTCGACTAACAATTTAAGCTGCTCACAATTTTGATTATTTGCGCTTAGAGACAATAGAATATAGAGAGAACTGGTTCGGTACTTGTAGATAGTGCAACAAGAACAATAGACCGACTCTCCAAATGTTGCGGCGCTCTTTTTATCTGGTCTATGGCTCTCCAAAAAGCACAAGCATTTAGCCAATGATCTGCAAATCAAAGAAGCCGCCCCCGCCTTTGGACCTACTGAACATGTCTCCACTGTTCCCGTATAGCTCCACAATTGTCTCTCGTTAGGCGCGCCAAGCATGTGAAGGTGATTTCATGCTCAAGCTCCGAAATTCCCAAACGCATTCATAGGTATTTATTAGACATGGGGCCACTCGAGTGCGGTGTGCGGTGTGCGGTGTGTGGTGTGTGGTGTGCGGTGTGTGGTGTACTCTGTGTTGTGCCGAACGGCAGCAAAAGGTTTCAGCAGATAAAAGTTAAACGAAAGCTGTCAATTTGAAGTTTCTTTGTTTGGATTTTATCATTGTTTAGCTATTTCAGTTACTATACCCTTGAAACATGATATTGTACAAATGTATATAGTTTTTTTAATCATTTCATTTTTTAATATGTAACTATATAATTATTTGTTAAATTTAATTACTAAAAATTATATTATAGATTGTTTATAGAGTAGCAGATTAGACCTTAGTGCAGGGTATTTAATAGTCAATACACTGCCATCTGTTGTGCTCTTGCTTGATTTTATTTATTTCAATTGTGAAATGGCGATATCGAAAGCATTACAGAAGTGTCACCATGATCCGTTTCGTAGTCATAGTCATAGCACTGGGTAGTACCCAGTACCCCGATCCCGTTACTCAGCTCTCCATTTTGATAACAACAATGGACACCGCTTGACGCCGGAGAGCTTTAAAGTGGACATTCTAGTGGCCTCTGGTATTAGGGCTGTACGCTTGAACTTCAACTTGGGTTGCGACACGCTCAACTTGATTCACATTTGGATTGAAGCTAATTGATGGATCTATCTGCAGGTGTTGGGCCAAGTGTATTCGGTGTATTAAGGTATTAACTGAATGACACTCGATTGTCTTAGTTGGACAACAAAGATTTACATTATGAAAAGATCGATCTAATGAACTGGTCTAATTTTAAAACTAATAGATATGAGTATTTTCCTTAAACAATTACTGTATTATATTATATCTTGAAGATACATTTTTAGGGTATATTTTCTTTATTGGATTAATAACCAAAATCAATTCGTTTCTATAAAAAAATCCACTTATAGATCCACTTTTAAACATGTCTAGTTGGTTGCCACAATATATTATGACATTAGCTTTCATTGACTAACATTCGATCGTAGACTAGAAGTCGTCTCTCTGTACCGGATAATCATATTTCAAGTAGTTACTAGTCAGATAATGAAAAATATTTTAGATTAAACATATAGAAATGTATATTTAGAAGAAATTCACAAGAAAATAACGCGTCGATTTCTATTTATATTAGAAATTAACTAGTTAAAGTTAACAGACAGTTAGAACTGTATGCATGTGTGTGTGTGTGTGCGTGTGTGTGTGTGTGTGTATGTGAGGCACAGCTGCTGATGTGTGTGTGTGTTGTGTTAATTCAATTCAATGGCAGAAAAAAAAGTAAAATCTTAATTCGAATAATACATTCTGACAACATGACGGATCACCAACGAAAATGCAGAGGCACACACACACAAACACGCACACACACATAAATAGTAGATGCCCATAGTTTCCCTTTTGTTATATATGTATGTATATATATATACATTTATGTACATACATATGTACGTTTTTGCCACAACCCATAGAATTTTAGCTCTAGATAGAAATAAGGGTGTTCGATAAAAGCCAAGAAAAAATGGCTGCCAATGCCAAATGTGGGTTGACAAGAATGTACATATATACATATATAAATACTTGTATATATTTATGTGCGTGTGTGCGTGCCAATGGCTGACAGTCAACACTTTCAATGCTCCAAATTGAAATCCACTTGACACAACGCTCCGCCCGCGCCTTCAACCAGCGTCAGCGTCTTTGACGATTTAATTCAATTAATGCCCCATTCGTGTGAGCTTTTGGCATACGACGAAAATTGATTCACAACATTTACACACACACACACACACACAAACATATATGTATATAGGCTGTCTGTAAGTATTTGCAAATTAAAATGTCAACAGAAACAAATTTGAAAACATTTTGCGACTAAAACGACAACGCAAACGAAGACGACACAAATTCGAGACGCGTCTTCTTTATTCTTGTTCATGTCCTTTGGCAATTTTGTTGCTGGGCTTTAAAATTTTCGACAATGATGCTAATGTCATCATCAATCTTCGTGCAAAAATTGAGCAATGCAGCAAGACAGAGAAGGAGAATGAGAATGAGAATGAGACACTGTAGTGTGTGGGATGAAAGGCCTTCAATATTAGCCAATGTGAAAAACTCTCTACTATAGGCCGACTTTTTGCTTTTCCCTCGCTCAAGCATTTTTCATTAGACAAATTAACAACATTTTTGCTGACTTTGGACTGTAGCTGGTGTTTGTGCTGGTATGGGTTGAGAGAGGACAGAGGGGAGCGGGGGTTTGTCGACAAGTGGCATTAGCTATACTGGCAGCTTGACTTGTTTACATGAGATAATTTCAATATAATAAATCATTTTTAGCCTGTGTATACGGGCATTTTCTTAAAATGTATCCAAGCAAATGCAGTAACACTTTTCCATACAAGAAACTAGAACAGTTTTTATTATATTTGGCCTTGGATTTCGACTGTCAACCGAAAGAGTTACGAGCTCACCTTCGCTATATGGACGTAGTCTCAAAGTCCTATTGCTAGCTAAACCTTATGACTTAACTCAAACGTCACAATGATATTTGAAAAATTTTGACAAAAAGAATTCATTATATAAAGGATTAAACCTGTTTATCGATAATTCAATTTATACCTTAGCTTGATTGAGTTCAAATTAAATATTAGTATTTATAGCTCGTTGTATTTATAAACAAAAAGTTATTCTTTAAGTTACAACAGATTCCAAAAAATCAATATTTGTAATTTGTGATCATATAAAACAATATTATTAAGAAATGATTAGAAAATTGAAAATTTATAAATTTCATAATATTGCAGACATAAAAATACGAATAAGAGTGCGCTTTTATATATCTTCCTAAAAAAAAACCCAAGTTTGTTAAATGTCGTCAGAAAAAATCAATTTGTTTGAATCTGCAATTTGGCCTTTGGAATAACGTCTAAATTTAGTAGACATGCTTTCTTAATATCACAAATTTTCTATCTACTGTGATAGTAAATACATACACACACTCACACTCATATGCCACCTTATCAAAAACCAAATAATTTTTCAATTCTCAGGCTACTGGAATTCACTTTCAGTAATCTACGGAAACAGTAGCCAAAATATTGCTATTAGCGCTTGTACAAAATAAATAAGTGTGTATCTATATATCTGAGTAAATATTTAAATTTCGTTTTTCTTGGTTTTTGTGTCATTTTCAAAAGGAGAACACACACACACGGAAAAGACAAACAGAGAAAATCAAAAAATTTCTTTCGATAAAATCTTCAAGTTCTTCCGGCGCGACAGAGAGCAGATATTTAATAGACTCAAATATGCTTTTGAAAAATGTGAACCAAAGATTTCCTGTTAAGATTATGTTTTAGAATTCAAACTTTATACATTGTTAACCAATTTTCACGTGTGTCCATAATGTTGCACATCGTGACTAATAAGCCACGGGACGTCTATGCAGACAAACAACTTTCAATTAACATGAAAAGTTTTGGGAATGCGCGTACTACATATTCCTATACGAAAGGGTATAATGAATGTAGTTGGATTTATGCATTTCACGTTCCGAAAAAACCAGAAACTGCATCATTGCATGACATGTGGAAAGTTCAAGTTGACAGGCAGCCAATAAAACTGACAGCATAAATGGATTGGATTAGTTGAGTTTTAGTCAAGTCAGCGACGTATTGAAATGACCAAATGAGAAACAATTTTCTAACCCACAAAAATATGTTACACACCCCCGCAGCCAAACTGTCACTGGACAAGGGGTTAAATGGTAGATAAGTCAATTAGTCCTGCGACTCGGCACGACTTGTATATCCTACAGTTTGGAAGTGGACAATGTGTGGGTTTATTAAGCCTTAAGAGTGGATATACATTTACATTTGATATTATTACAATTCTACATCTAAAGATAGCGGCTTAAATTTTGGTATACATATATATTAATTAATTTTCCAAGTTTTCTGAATATTTCATAACAATTGCTTCAAAAACAAAAGTTATGCCAAATATTATTGACAGTTTAAGAAGTACCAAACGTTGATTCTTTTTATAGGGTATTTTGTTGGTCATTTACTGTCAATTAGAGCATTCTTATTTGTTTCGGCTTAGTTGGCTATTTGTCTGACCCTTTGCTTATTTGACCAGTGGTCAGCTGGCCCTGGAAATGAATCTGACCATCTGCTGACTCGACAAATATTTCGTTATCAACGGATATTGCGAAATATTATTGCAGGAATGTCAAATTAGTCGCTAAGCTGAGCAGCAATTTTGATTTGCACCGACGGCAGGCCATAAATTATATATATACTTAATTCCAGTGCTATTTTGAATCGTTTAACTGCCGAAGTGATCAATCAAATCGTCACTAGAGAAACCGATCGTCCAAAAATGTTGGCTCTCAGCATTTATGATTGTGATTAGATTGGACGTTGGCATATTAAGTTGGATGGCCACATGACATTGTTGTCTTTTAGTATTTAACCAACAATTAAAACAATTTACTTTTAATTGCAATATAATTTTCTATTTGCACTCGAATTAAACAACATTATCAACTGAGCCCCAACCAGACACCAGACCCTCATCGGACGCTCGTGCAACTGAGAACGTCTGCCCATTTAATCGCCATCGGCCTCGACAGCTCGTCCGCTTGTCCGCTCCTCTCCTCTCCTCTCCTCCTCTCCTCCGTTCGTCCGCTCGCCAGCTCTGTAATGCCCCAGCCGGAGAATCGCTGCGGCTGACGGGGGGATCTGGGTAAAGTGCCAGTGGCGCCTACATATCATACCATTGATAATATCATACCAAAATGGCCGGCAATTGATGATGACTCACTAATATTGACTATGCAAAATGTGTAATTTACTCGACTTTATTTTGTTTTTGATTAATTTTTATCCTTGCAAATCTATTAAAGTAATTGTCTCATTCCTAAGTTTAGTTAGTTTAGAATCGGATTTTCATTATTAAAGTTGTGATAGTTTAATCAATGACTAAAACTATAGTTCCCACGATATATGGTAAAATAAAATGCATAGTAAGTTTGTATTTTTACAAAATAATAAGCAACATAATTTTACTAGATATAAAGATACATATTGATCAAATCTTATCTCAATATTTGTTTTATTTTATTTAATTAGAATGGTATTTTAAATTTAAAAGAGGAAATACAGATTTCAGGGAGTACCAGCAACTGATTCGACCTTCAACTCAAATCTTAATATTTCTAGATTTTCTAGATATTAATTTCATTAATTGTATATTGTATTTGTTCTTTTTATTACATTTAACTAGTATATTACTAAAAAGTATAGTACATGCATAAGGTTTAAAATTTAAATGTTTACCTCCAAATCTTTTTTATTGATAGTTTGATAAATAAGAATCAACTGGTTGATAATCATAATCATAATATTTACAAATCAAGCTCAAAGATAATCCCCATTGATTGTGTGATTATGTAACACTTGAAACCTTCATTCAATTTTCTTTCACACGAGAATTGAGTCAAAGTTATGCAAAAGTCAACAAATGGAAATGCATTTAATGCAGCAACTGTAATTAACGCTAGTTGCGTTCTTATCAAATTACATTCGACTTTGTTGCCATCTAAACGATTATTGCCCATGTTGCACATGCAACCCGATCCACAATGGCAACCCTCAGCTGTTGCTGTAGTTGTTGCTGTAGTTGTTGCTGTTGCCGTTGCTGCAACTTCTGTTCTTGTTTACATTGATTGTCAGCAGTGTCATTTAAGTAAGCGCCATGGTGCCATGCTGCCCTGGCGCTTAACACCCGCCTCAGTTGCCTCAGTTGCCTCCGCCGCCTGAACCGCGACTTTCCCGGGCAAACATCAAGCACAACGAATGGCCTTGTCCATGTGCACAGGGTGAGTCTAAAATACAAAAACACACACACACACACACTGAAAGTTACCCGTAGATTTCTGCTACACTGTCAACAGTAGTTGGACAGGCGGGTGGAGACGCCAGCAGACATGTCAGCGAGCTGGGCATGCATTCAAGTGGAAGCGATCCACCGATAATGCTCTCTAAAACTAATATTACAAAGTAGATATCGTTTGGCGCCGGACGCGGACGCCAGCTAAAGGCGACAGTGCCGCCAACTGGCCGCGACATGTTTGACATGCCGAGCGACACCAGCAACAGTTGCAGTTGCTCCAAACCAATACCAATACCAATACCAATACTCATACCCAAACTCACACTCATACCCATAACCGTAAGCCACACCGATACACTGAGAAAAAGATCAACCTCTAAAATCAAAAACATTTATCTTAGATAACTTGTTCTTAAATTAAAAACTTTTTAAGACCAAAATACTAATTTAAAAAATATATATTACTTCGCCGGTTCAAATCCCAGTCCGTAACCAATTAAAATAACATTTATAAAATTCTCAAGACAAAATAAAATCTATATAAATCAATATTAAAAAAGAAACTTATAAATTTAAAACTCAATTTTAATATTTTTATTTTTGATTTTAATTTTAAGAACATTTATTTTTAAGATAGAAACTTGGTCTTGTTTAAAATGTACTTGAAACCAAGAATTGTTTGCTTAATTTAAGAATCTTTTGCTCTCGAAAATTCTTAGTTTTGAGACCAAATCTTAATTTTAGAACATTTTTTTTATCAGTGTACCCATTACCATTACCCAAATGCCGGGGAATTGATAACCGGAATGCGACACTCAGTCGCGTTGCTTATACGTTTGTTTGCCTGGAAAATTCAAATGTAGCTCAAGCCACTCACAACATAATCCTTGGGCTTGTTTTCTTAGACACTCCTGTAACTGTGCGTCTGTGTATGTGTGTGTGTGTGTGTGTGTATTACGATAGCAGTTTTTGAGTTTGACTTTTAATTTTCCAATACCTCCGTCTTGTTATCAACTGAGCTACTGTGCAAATTGTGTCACAGTGACTGCCAGCTGTATGCCAATTGGCTTCCTTAACAGTGGGTGTCATAAATTCATCATTCATTCGCGTGCTCGTGTCGAAGGCACATTATATTTATGATATCGTTTAGTTTGATTTATTATCGCCGAAAACTCTGTCGAATGCAGAAACCATTAAAAATTTACAATCTCCTCAGAAATAAACAAATAATATATAAGTATGTATATATATACGAGTATATCAAATCGACTACTTAATAGTATTGCACTCGATTCATTTAGCCACCTTTCGGCTCCTTTTAACTAACCTGTCGTTATTACTTGTTAATGCTACTACTTTATTGATTTATGCGAATGAAACTTTTAGTTAGATTTATGAGTGTGTGAAAAGGTTTTTCAATTGCTCTATTGCCCCCCAATATCAAAAGTCATCCTTCCCTCAATTGCCCCAGACAAGCATCATTAAAGAGCATAATATTTTCATCATGTTTGTACAACTTATTAAGGGTCCAATGGCTTATCATTGTTATTATTGTTTGTTTTTGAAAAGTATTTTCAATCTTTAATTCTGTCTATCTTATATAGAGAAACTTAAGGTATCCTTAAATTAAAATGTATTTAATTATTTCTATTCAAAATACTCTTTCTTGAGAAGATCAGTACCGTACACAGACTTTTTAAAATAATAAATAAATTTCCATATCCTAGAAAACATATTACAGCTAAATAGAAAACAATTTCTTTCCTTTCATGGAAAGGAAAACAGTCTTGACACGTCTCAAAAAGACAAGACAGTTCCTTAAAAAATAAAAAAAAAAGTATATGAAAACAAGTCAAACCCACAAAATCAAAATATATCATAATTCTGGTACCACCCACAAAAAACCGATGATGTTTGGCATTTGACTACGAAAAAGTCAATTCCCGCTGTCAGGATAATCCCAATATTTTCAAACAAGCCTATTAGGCACATTAAATCCTTCTATGGAAAAGGTAGAGATCATTTTCATCATCGTCGGCTTTAGCCACGGGGCGCATGTCAAATTATGAATAAAATGCAAAATCACGCAAAGAGCAAAAGTCAGAGGCACGGCCCAAAAGAAACAAAAACATAAAGGCAATCACAAAAAATAAAAAACACACACACACATGTGAATGCCCACAACGATTATGGTTAGAGACCGAACTCAAAGAGAGACGATCTCTGGGTCTCTCACACTGATTAGCTGCGACAGGCAGAGATCAACGCCAGGGGATCACTCAGCCAACCAAAGCAAATGAAACCACAACAAATGCCAAGGCAACTCAATGACGATATCTTTCTTTTCTTTTTAATTTTAATTTTCCTTTTCTTTACCTCTCTCTCTCTCTCTCTCTCTGTCGTCCCTTAGCACCGAAACTACCTGCCAACATAAGCAACATGCACGATTACCAGCTCAATGGTCACCTCGACATGTGCCGCGGCGGCAACGTTGGCGGCACCTCCGCCGTCCTGCCCATCCAGAATCCCCTGCTGCTGTCAAACAATCCGGCTGCGGGCAGTGCATCCAACGGCCTGGGCGTAGGCCTCTCCAGTGGCAATGGTGGTGCTGCTGGCTCAGTCGCTGGTCTCAGCAGCTGCAGCCTGTCCTCCACAAACAACTCGGGCCGCACCAACTTCACCAACAAGCAGCTGACGGAGCTGGAAAAGGAGTTTCACTTCAATCGCTACTTGACGCGCGCCCGTCGCATCGAAATCGCCAATACGCTGCAGCTTAACGAGACGCAGGTGGGTCAAAAGTTCAAGCTACAGCTAATTTAAATAATATAAGATTCAAATCGAATTGAGTAAACGAACAAGTCAAGCTTTTTATGAGGCTTAAAAGCTGTTAGTCCTCAAGGGCTAGTTACACTGGAAGCCAAACGACTGCGAATTAAAAGACTCCATATAAAAAATTAATTTTTTACTGCTATTTTTTATATGTAGTATGTCATTCCGCAGTCGTTTCGCTTCCAGTGAACCTATCCCTTTAAGAGAAGAGCTTTAATGTGTTAGGCTAATATATTAGAAAAGTTCAATTTATAGCAATTCCTAAATGACACTAGATAAAAGTTGTATTTATGCTTTAAATATGAAAATTAAATGATTTTTAAAAGTAATAAAGCTAGCTTAATATTTGCTAAAATTTTTATGAATTTAAGAAATAGCATTTTCTTTAAGCGATAAACTTTAATATGCATTTTTAAAGCAGCTTTAATGTGATCTAATAGCTTATCTCACTCAACTTCACTTTATTAACTTAGAAGCTTTAATAAACTTAGAAAATATATTGCAAATGCTTTTGCTGAAACTTTATACCAATAGAGATACAAAAAGCTCTGTCAATCTGATATATTTAATATCAAGCACAACTAGCGTGGACCAATTGAAGTATTTTTTAACTAATGTTTCTTTGTCGTTTCACAGGTGAAAATCTGGTTTCAAAATCGTCGCATGAAGCAGAAGAAGCGCGTCAAGGAAGGACTCATTCCGGCGGACATTCTAACGCAGCACAGCGGACCCGTGATAACTGAAAAGCAGCCCCAACAACAACAACAGGTGGATTTAAAGTCTCCTGACTTGATCAACACCGAATTAGGAACAACAACAGCAGCAGCAACAACAACAACAGCAGCTAAACAAAGTTGAACAACTTCGATTGTTGTTGTTTTTGTTCGTGCTGCTGCAATTGTTTTTGTTGTTGTTGTTGTTGTTGTTGATGTTCTTGCTAGGGTTCTTATTGTTGTTTGTTGTTATGTATTATTATGGCTGTTGTGTGAAATTGCCAAATGTGGAGCGCATTTTGTTGTGATAAATAAATAGAAAAAAAGGCAAAAACTTAACAAATTAAAGCAAATTGATTTAAAAATAAAATAATTCAAATATTATTATATTATGTCATACTTGTAGCCAATTACTGAATACTTAAAAAGCTAAAAATTTCTTTTGTATATTGTACAAATCACAAATCAAATGCTACTCGTAGAGCATCTGTGTAAAATCGGGGGCTGTAAATAAATAGTACTAATACTTACCGATGATACTACAGCTGAAATCTAGAAGAGCATTAACTAAACTCAGGGTTATACATACTAACTACTTACTAACTAGTTGTATCTTGCAGCGCAATCGACTTTCAAACTAAAGATACACACACACACACACAAATATGTTAAACTGAATCAAAATCTATATGCGAAAGATATGATAACTTCATAATCGTAAGGTATAGCGTCCGAGCTATATACAATTGCATTATAAATTACAATAATGTACTAGTTTGTACTCGTAATTGTACATGTATGTAGTATTATTATTGTTTTAGTATAAGCAAGGCCTTCTACGATACAAGAACAAAAGTTATTCGTTTTGTGTTCGAACAAATTGGTATTCAATCTTGATGTACGTATATTTAATCTAGTCCTAACTGTAATATAATTGTAACTGTACAACACAAAACAGATGCAAATAAATAAAATAATTTAAAAACTGTTGATCTTTAATTGAAATGTGAAAACTTTTTCCTACTGCAAATATAAAAGGGACTCTGTTTGCTAGTGACCATTCCATTTTAGACAACTTTAGAAGAAGTTAAGTACATTTCAGCTACAAAAAAATTAAGAAACATTAAAAAATATAAGAAACTAATTTTTATTATTAAACGCCATACAAATTGAATTTTTATCAATATTTTTTTGATGAATTAGGGGATTATAAAAAACTAACAGATCAGTATCACAGTGGCGCTTTTATATCACATGTGTACAAAATTTAAATTTTTGTTGGGGATTTGTTCCTGGGTTTTTTTGATATCTTGACTAATTTGCCAAGGTTAAAAAATAACCAGTAAAATTCATCAACTTTGCTCATCAAAGTCGGTTTGTTTATGTGATGGATAGGATTTTAATACCACATTATAAATTGCAAATATATAAAAAAAACACATATCGCTATTCCGCTGCTTGATGCGAAAGTACGTCTAAAATGTACGGGATCCGTGCGTCTTTTTTATCCTACGCCATCATTTTATGAAATGGCAGAAAAAAGGTCGGCGTCTCGGTGGTTGCGGTAAAATTTTTCGATCTGGTTTGACTTGATTATTGGATAAATTAAGTTTTGTATTGTTTTTTTTTTTTAATTTTCTAGAATTTTTAAAATTGTTGCATAATTTCTTTTAGAATATTCTTGATTTTTTGATATAAGTTTTTTTGAGAATTCAATTTCCTATTTTCTCTTCCCGGGGGAAGATCTTGAAATTTTCATTGAAATGTTTATTTTAATTTTGTCGAATTTCTAAATTTTAATTTTCAACAAATTTATTAATTTTTATTGATCTTTTTGCGTTATTAAATTAATTTTCCACAAAACGAAAACGACAATCGGCCGACCACCTTGAGTTATCGATTGTTTCAGCTCTTATAATTTAAAGCTGTCAGCTTTTGAATGACAGCAAATAAATACCCGGACTGAATTTTAATTTGAATTTTCCATAAGAAACTCGGTCACACTGTACAACAATTCGTAACCGGCGCACAATTTACATTTGATTAGTTTTTTAGCAACAATTTGGCAATAAAATGAACAATTCAATGAACATTTTAGACAAAATAAAGGCGAACTTTTTAATGAATGAAAATTAGGTGAATTTTCTTAGGTGCACTAAATTTTCATTTTTATTTAATTATAGCAAGCTGCCAGATTGGAAAATTTTGTAGGGCTGCAAACTTGGCACCTGGTGGCAGTCTTCCAAATCAGTGCTGGCAAGTTTTTAGGGGTAAACAATAGCCGTTTCTGTCTGGAAACCAAAAATATATATATTTAAAATAGCCAGATTTCCAGCTAATAGCAATTTTGAAATTATTGCAGAAATCGAGTTCTGAAAATAGCCAGATCTAACCATAAAATAGCTAAGTTGGCAACAGTGCTCTAAAGGTCCTCTTAAAAGTTGGCAACAGTTTAAATTTAACATGTGGATAACAAATAATTTACAAGTTCCCTTAACGCCATTGCAGGCGATGCCAAAGTGTATTAAATATGGCTATACAAGTTCGAAATTTGGAAGAATGTTACTTAGACTCACAACAATTACAAAAGGCGCCAAAACCTGCGACGCAATTTGCCTGTTGTATTTCGTACAAAAAAACGATATTGAAAGTCTGAAAGAAGTACAACGACGCTGGCCAAAAGTGGAACTCATACTGGACACTGTGGCCATTGAAAAATGCATGGAAACGTTATACAGTGAAGATGCTGGTGTCATCGATGTTGCAGTTAGGGGAACTGATCTACAATTGGCTGTATGGAATGAACTGGTCAAGTTAAATCCCGGCAGCACAATCACATACTCGGAGCTCGCACAGCTTGTGGACCGTCCAAGGGCAGTGCGGGCGGTGGCCAGTGCTGTGGCCAAGAATGAGGTGTCCATTCTGATACCCTGTCATCGAATCGTCTCCAAAAGCGGCGCTGTTAAATATGGTTGGGGTGCAAAACTCAAGAGTGACTTGTTGGAATATGAAGCAAATACATAAAGTAAAGAATCTATCTTTAATCCTTTGGATACATATTTAAAAATGGTTTTTTATTGAAATTCAGCTCCGGACTCTTTTTTTTTTTAACTTGAACCTTAAGTGTTGTTCTTCTGTGTGGTGTCTTATACAAAAAAATAAAACAAATTACAAAATGCACATCATATTGGATAGATCAACTGAAATGCAAACAGGCTCGAGATTGTGCAACATTCATGACATAAATTGCCCGCAGATCCTACTTAAATTTTACCTATATATTTAACCTGGTTCTATTCTCGATGTAGCAGCACGAATATTGCCAGAATTGACAGTATAGCCCACTGAAAATACAAAATTATATTTAATGATTGCAAAAATTGTTGACATTGTTTTTAAACATACCTTCACTTTTGGATATTCGTTCATGAAAATTGTGATAATACCCACGTAGGGCAAAAACCCTCTTGCGCGTCCAACAATGTCCTTTTTGGTCAACCAAAGTTGTCCAGGCGCATACAGTCCTCGGTCATCCACATTGTTATTGTCGCCCTTGGTCAGAAACTTGACGGAGCCGTCTTCCCTGCTCAATGAAATGTGCATAGATTACTAACTGCTAACTGCTTCGATATTTCAAATCAATTATACGCACTTTTCGTGCAACTTGATAACACGATGCACAATGGGTATATCCCGTCCCTCCACCTTGAACACAACAATCTCGCCAACGCGCACCGGCTCCTCCTTGTAGTTGGTGAGGAACAAGAGATCGCCACGATGGAACGCCGGCTCCATGCTACCGCTCAACACAACCACTATGGGGGATTCGCTGCCGGTGACAACCATAAGACCCTTCCATATCATGAGTGCCGAGGATACAATCATGGCAAAGCTAAGCACTTGATACAGCGACTGCAATGATGCAAATTCAATTATAACAAATATCAAACAGACGGCGGCTTTGTTCGGAATTTACCTGGCGTTTGTTCATTCGATTGAAGTCGCCCATCATTTCATCAACCTGCAACATGCTGGCCAAGCCCATGGTTGCGCCTTTTTATTTCTTTGACTTCGCTGAATAGCTTATTAAGGATATAGTTGTTGCTCAGACTTATTTTTCGCAAACAAATTGCTGGGCTTTTTTAGTTCCACGAAGACAAAAAATGACAGGTTGCAGAAGCGGCACAGACGACGCGTTGGTCCGACGACACGTCAGTAGGAATCAATGTTGCCAACTTTTTAGAGGAAAAAATAGCTGTTTCTGGCTGGAAAGCATCCGAAAAATAGCTAAAATTGCAATGCAAAATAGCTGAAAACTATCCAAAAACGGTGTGGCAGCCTGGAATTCCAGAATTATAGTTTGAACGTCTGGCAGCCTTTCTATTCAACAAAATTGCAAACAACCTGGCAGCTCTAGGTAATGCGCGGTTGATTTAAAAATTTTATATTAAGTTAATTATATTATATATATATAAAATAGCAATAAAAAAGTTATGACAAATCCAATTAAATTCGAAGTTAGATAAAATAAAGATGATCTTTTTTAAGAAGGTAAAGAGCTTGTCACCCTTGAGGGAAGAGCTTGCAAATTTAATAAAACAAAATAAATTTCGAAAATTCGACCAACAACAATTGTTAGAAAAATTGCAAAATTCTAACCCGAAAAATGCACAAAAGATTGGCTTTTTTACAAAAAGATCCAAAGGATCTCAGCAATTTCAATGAACTTTTGCAAACTCCTAGGTATGGCAACGTTCAATAAACGTCAACTTTTGTTCTTCCAGGTGGCAACGTCCGAATTCTAATGCATATTGGATTGATTCTTGGCGAATTTCACAAATTTGTTATATATAAATTAAAATTAAATTAAAAATGGGTGATAAGCTGTTGGACACAACACAAATAATAAATGGATTGGCTGTGATGATATCATTCTTTGTCGGTTACAAATATGCATTGAAACGTGGTGAAGCGTGCGCAAAAATCGACGACACACCGTCCACAGAGACGCAGGAGGAAGCAGGAGGCGCAGCTGCCGCAGTTGCCGACAAAGTGAGACGAAATGCAATAAACTGTCAAGCTATTGAATACATAAAGTTCTCACTATTTACAGATTTATAGCGGCTTTAATGACAATTTTAAAATGGTGTTGGTCGTACGCAACGATCTGAAAATGGGCAAGGGCAAAATAGCAGCCCAATGCTCTCACGGAGCCGTGGGAGCATACCAAAGAGCTGTAACTCGGACACCACGCCTGCTGCGCGCTTGGGAGAACTGCGGCTGTGCCAAGATCGCCGTACGTGTGGAAAGCGAAGCCGAGTTATTGGCCATCAAGCGGGCTGCAGAGCAAAAGCAATTAAACACGTGCCTCATACGCGACGCTGGCCGCACACAGATCGAGCCCAATTCAAAGACTGTGCTGGCCGTGGGTCCTGCGTCAGCCGCTGACATTGATCGTGTCACCGGCCATCTGAAGCTATTGTAAAGTTCACAAACGATTCACGCTTAATCCGGCTGCCTTCGGGCGCAAACAAAACAAAAAAAAAAAACAAACAAATGAAAAATCCCCAAATTTGGAAGCAATATGGGAGCATGTGGTATGCAACCACAACGACTGTGACATGTAGGTTCATTTAGGACCTGCTACGTTATTGCGTTTAATGTAAAACTGAGCTATTACATATTAAATTCCTTGTGATGCTGCTGTCTTAACTTAAAAACGAAATTCTTGTTGTGAATTCTTGGATATTCTTGGTATTGGTACTAATTCTGATGGCTTTTCTTGCCATCGCCACAATCCTCAATAACATCCCTTGGTATCTCCTCCCATTTCTCTGGAATAACGTTAAATAATACTTCCTTAACATCGCCTTGTATTACAATCTCATTGTCGCTCGTCACTGAGGATCCGCAGGCAAACTTACTGCCAAAGAATTTGGCTGCAGCACGCAGATCAATTTTGAATGTTCCCATTCCAGCCACAATGGTCACCCGTTTATTTTTGCCACGCGTTGCGCACGATAAACATATACGTTTGGGTGCATCATCATCACAGCTGTCCTTCTTGACACGTATTAATCCCTTGCCGCCACGTTTCTGACGCTTCTTCTCACCGTCAGTGGTCTCGGCACCCTCCAGAGCCTCGCGCTGCTTTAGTTTTTCATAGTCCTCGGGATAATTTTTGGCCAGCCATTCCTTACACTTCTCATACTCAGAATAATACTCACAATACTCGATGGGCATGGAACAATTACCGCAATATTTAACAGCAATGGGATATGTGACATCCAATAACCCCAAACCGGGTTCTTTAATGGAATCCATTGTAATTTAAAACCAAACTAATGTGTTATTTATGTTTAAAAGTTGATGTGAGCAATGTCTGCTTTGATTCATATTCCATTTTCCACTTGGATTACAGATCACCTACATATTTGTCATTATATGTCAAATAAAGCTAAAATTTCATAGACAAAACATTTATAGGGCTCATTAGATATGAAAATAAAAGGAAGTGACATATTATCAATATATAAATTTATTTTAAGAAAATGAAATTTAACTCATCAATTTCATCAAATGATATTTGCATTTTTCTCCAACTAAAATTAGCTTAGCATATCTAAGTAAATAGTCCATTGAACTAATCACTTGTGATTTTAGTTACTTGATTAATTATAATTCTATTATACTCATACAACAGTTATTATAAATGTAACAGTAAATTAATTTGTAGAAGATTGTTTGACAAGAAATAAAAAGTAAAGAAAATAAATCTAAATTGTCGTGGACAATCATGATGCAAATATTCATAGAACATTTTAATTATCTCCAAGTAATGATTAAATAAAATCAATATGAACATTGCATATCTAGAATGTCAGCCAATCGTAATCATTTTCGCCCTGTGGCTGCTGCTGCTGATCGGGCTGAGGTTGCATCATCGGCGGTTGAGCATGGAGCTGTTCCAGCTCTTGTCCAGGTTGGAAATCAGAAGGTTGTGGCTGATAATCGACGGCCTGGACAGGCTCATTGGAAGCATCCAGCAGATATATTTGCGACTGTTGAGATGCCTGCTGCTGCATATGCTGATGGGCAGACAATTCGTTATCATCAAAGACCTCTTTCTTAATGCGCACTCCGCGGTCATCCTCTTCATCACTTTCGGATATATCAAGATCTTCATCAATGCCCATGCCGTTGTCATTGCTTGTGGTGGCCAAATCATCATCCTGCGATTGCAAACCAGCAGCTGCAGCACTGGTACTAGCCTCGGGCGGATTGTATTGACCATTATCGTCCTGTGCCTGCGGCATAAAGTCAGAAAAGGCGCCCTGTGCATTATACGATTCACCATAATTTTGGCGAGGCTTATGCATAGCCAAAAAGTCCGACGGATCATAGTTGGGATCAACATCCATAGACTCATCTGAAAAAACGAATAGCAATTAGCGAATGTCAAGAGATCTTGATGAGGATGCAATAGTATTAAGCAGGTCGTGCTCTTTTCGACTATGCGGTATTTAAAACAATAAGTAGAAGGAAAGGGCAAAATTATCGGATAGGTAATATGAACCTTGCTGCTGTTGAGCATAAAAGCCAACGCCACTCAACTGCACCATAGCTTCAGCTGCTTTCTGGCTGTCATCCTCGCCGCATTGATCCTCTAATCTCACACGCACGCAAATAGCGAAAGTAAATAAATGAATGTAGAAACAGAATTCAAGCACACAGAGAATACATTTAGATTGATAAGTCCCAAAATTAACATAAATCATATTCTGATTAAGATTTAATTGCAAACTTGAACACACACAAATACTGCTACATAATTGTGCAAATCTACAATTAATTGAACATAACCCACCTGCCATCTGATGTGCTTCTATATCCACCTCCGTCTTGATGTTCTTCGGATCTATGTAATCCATTCCATCGCTAGCCGCATTAAGGCGTTCCCCTTGATCCAATATATTGGCAGCATTATTCTCATCCTCCGACACTTCCTGAAAGTCCTCCTCATCATCTTCATCATCATCCGTGGAGCATTGAAGATCTAAGAACATTTCGTTTGCGACAAATGAAAGAAAACAATTAAATTAATATTGAATAATTGATGATGAAAATTTTTAAAAATTTACCAAAGAACTGAAACAATTTTCGAATTAACTGACTAAATATTTAAGAGGTTATAAAATGAGAAATTTCAAATAAATATAATAATAAATAAATTAACCTCTTAAAAAATAAAATGCATTTAACTTTTTAGTGTTTTGTAAGTGGAAAAGAAAATAAGAAGGTAATACAAAAGCTAAGTATAAATTTTAAATTGTTTACTTTGTTTATTAAAACTAATCATAATTGCAATAAATT
This sequence comes from Drosophila phalerata, assembly GCA_951394115.2. Taxonomy (NCBI): domain Eukaryota; kingdom Metazoa; phylum Arthropoda; class Insecta; order Diptera; family Drosophilidae; genus Drosophila; species Drosophila phalerata. The sequence goes on from OX596005.2 coordinate 10,694,885, forward strand.
ATTAAATCAAATCCAAACCAATGCAAAATTTAGTATGAAAGCTTGAGTGGGTTACATATGTGTGTGTGTATGTGCATAAGTAAAGAATTCGAAATTAAAGTTTATTTTATTTCGAAAAATGTTGAACAGAAAAATAAGATACAACTGTGAGTGTGTGTGGGTGTGTGATTGTGTGTGTGTGTGTGTGCGCGGTATATTATAGCTGTGGTCCACATAGGTAAAACGTATGTAGATAACTCCGTTATAGGTCTTACCTTCGTCCAGAAAGTAAGATTGCGTCTGACTCATGTTAGAGCCAAGGCTGTCCTTTCGGGGACGGCCCCGACCACGCTTAACCAGATTCGAGTTTTTGACTAGAAAATAAAAGTTTGCAATTGGCACGTGTTTCACGTTGCATTTTATAGAGATTCTGACATTACAAGTACTTAGTATACGAGTAAAATAGTGAAACATTTAAAACTTTGCTTGCAATTATGTAATTTTCAATATCAATTTTTCAATATTGTGTTGAATTTGGTTGTTGGTGATTTTGAAATTGAACGAAAAACTTTGGACAATCAAATAATTACGAGCTAGCAAATGAATTGCATTGCCGAGTAAATTAAAACAAGTACATAAAAGAATTTTAAAGCAATTTGCAAATGTGCATCAATTTCATTTTTATATACGCAAAAATCGGGTGAATTACGAATACGAATACGAGAATATATATATATAAATTTTGCCCTAACAATTTGTTGGCTATTTTTCGCTACACACATGAATAAGTTGGGGGAGACTTTGATTAAATTCAGAAAATGTGTTATGTATAGGTATTTGGGATGAGATGGACGTTATGCTAAAATCATACAGTCCATGCAGTTCAAAGTACAACTATATTGAGGACAACTTATATTTGCAAATAGTTATCTACTATATATTATTACCTTAAATTTTGTAATGTATATAAAAGTATGGTAAATATACAATTCATTTAACAAACATAAGTAAGACTTCCCGATCTGAATTATAAAAATTGCCATGAGTATATATAATATAATAGGTATGTCCTTTTTTAAATATAAAGGGAGCTTTACCAAGATGTTGGTTAAAATTGAAACTTACAAGAATATCGATTACAATATACATATATATATAATAGATTTGGTTCTGACTGATGATTAACTTGATATATTGATATCTTGTATATTGTATTCCTTTAACTACGACTGGTATATCATAAACTTTTTAATCTCTACATAGATCATAGGGATCAATCATGGATTTCAGCTGCATGTTAATTTAAAGGTAGTTGGATTAGTAAAATCTGTATACCGTTACCAAAAAGGATCATGTGTGTCCTTAGATACTACATATATACACAAAAATACTATATGTATCTGTATAAGATGCAAGGGATAGGAATAAGCATAAGCATCACCAATAGCTAAACAAGACCAAGTAAATATATATGTTGATGTATGTATATGATGAATTGATGCAGGTGCGCAATGCAAGAACAATTCCTTAATAGGATTACGTATTAGTAGTAAAGGATGTGGTTTAGAGCCTAGGTCTGACATACCCTCTTCAACGGGATCACGTTGTTTGCGTGGCCGTCCACGACCGCGTTTTACTTCGCTGGCAGCTGGAATTGCTGGTTTTCGTACCGGCGTCGAAGCATGGGTTAGATTGGAATCCGCTCCCATTGTTCGATGTATCGAATTGGGTGTGACTAGTCCAAGTCCAAGTCCAACATTGCCCTCCACATCGATATAATCATCGCCCGGTGAGCTGGCTCGACTGCCACGACTTAAATCATAATCATCATTACCCCAAGCCTCTTCAAATTCTGGAGCATTTGCCCTAGCACGTTCCTGAGTCTTCAGTATATTCTCCTCCAGCTGTCCACAGTGATCGGCAAACTAAATGGTGGAGGAATGATTACTTAACTTGATGGGAACAATTCATAATTTTGGTAGACTCACCTCCTCCAGCTGTGCGTTTGCGTATTCCAACATCTTCTTGGCATACATGGTGTACTGTGCCTCACTTCCATTGTACTGCTCACAATTGACCGCAATAAGCTCAATGTCGGCCAGATACTCGGCACGACTATGATAAACGTGATCTGAAAAATTATTGTTATACTAATCAGACTCCTGCAAGTGTTGGTTACTGAGTGTGATCTCTTACTTTCAATATTCTTGCCAATGGTTTCTAAATCCATGGGCTTCTTGATGACCGTGTAATAATCCTTAATAGCTTTTTTGTTAACGGGCTTGTGGAAGGGCCAACTCTCAGTTTGTGTTTTTATTTGTGTATGCAACTTATCAAAGATGAATGACAGTGCGACTTGATCATCATCATCCAGCAGAGGATTGATAGCCTTCTCCAGACGCATCAGTTTATCCTCTCGTTCCGACAGCAACTCAAAGCAACTATTGAACATGCGCTGGGCAGCAACAGTATAGGCACTTTGGGAACCATTATATATCAACGAGTTGTCCACAATTTGCTTGAGATCCTCCAGAAAGACTTCGCGACTGGTGTAGCGCCGTTGTCTAATGTACTCGCGCATAGTCTGCAAATCCATGGGCTTGGACACCACACGATAATAGTCTGGCACGCGTTTGGCATTCACTGGGAACAGGAAAGGTGAAACATCTGGCATGGAGCGTAACTCATTGAGGATATGCTCTAGAATGGAGGAAAGCACCACGACGGGATCGGTGCGTCGTCGATTGGCAGTTTTGTTGTGACGCTGCAAATAGTCACAGTGGACATCGTTGGCCATGCGGCGTTTCTTCTTGCCCATGGCATCTCTGGCCACCTTGAGCGTAAGGTTGCCACGTCGTTTAGCGTCCTCCACTTGTCCATGACGTTTTAGTACCTTGCTACTGAGTGTAACCTTTGTGCCATCGACATTTACCAGATCATCATCGTCCATGTTCATCTCCTTCTCGCTGTGCTCGTCCAGATCATCGGCCAGCGAGGGATTCGACTGCGACAGACTGCTCTGCATGCCCGTGTACAGTGGACATGCCTTGTTGGTGCGCATATGTCCCACTTGGCCGCAGGCACCACACTTGAGCTTTAGATCCGGTTTCAGTTTGAACTTTTTACGAGAAGGACTGACTTCCTTGTGACTGTTATCCCGCTCCTTATGAGCATGGCCACCCGAACTCTTAGGATCGCCCAGCGACGTTGGCATTCCTCCTGGCTGGAGTTTCTGGTTCTGGGCCAATTGTGCCAGACGTTCGCGTTCCTGGTTGCGTTTAATGCGACGCAGTTGCTCCTGAATGCGACGCTTCTCACGCTTCATTTCCTCCTTCTGCTGCTCGTCTAGTGTTGCAAACTGTTTGATAAACTGCTCATCCTTTGTGGTGCGTATCTTGATGTACGCATCAATCACGGCCTGTCGACGCACCGTCTCCACGCGGGTGTACTCCTTGCCATCGTTGCCCTTGAAGGTGCGAGTAATGCGTAGTATGCGTCCCTGGTTGCTATTGGCCATCGGCTGCTGTGTTGCATCCTCCTTGGCTTTGGCTGCTTTACTGGCGCCATCGCCCTGCTCTTCTTCCAGCTGACGCAGCAGCTCCTGACGCTCCTGTTCTTCGCGTTCCAGCGATAACTGTGTGGATGTCTTCTTGTTGGCCAGCATATTCTCCAGATTCTTGCCCAGCTCCTCCAAGTCCGACTCCTCAGAGGCAGAGGATTCGTCCTCATCGGTGGACAGTACTTCTGAGCTGGCAAGCACTCGATTCTGTAGATCAAATATGCGCTGACATTCCTCCTTATAACGTTCCTGATGCTCGGCAATGGAAAAGCGATTGCCACGTGAGAATTTATCCATGCCCTCCTCGCCTGCCTTGGCCTTCTCCGTGGACAGTGTGCGCACCACATCGATGACCTCCCAGCGTGTTAGCTTCTTGATTTCCTCCTCAGGCACTTTAAACTTACGCAAAAGTTCCTTAGCCCGCTGCAGTGGCAAACGACGCAGATCCGCATCTGTGCCCGTCACCGAACGCTTTGGCTGTGATTCCTGCTCCTCTTTACTTTGCTGTTGTGGGTTACACAAACATATTAATATACTTTATCTTTATCTTATTTTTAATCTACAAGTATATAGCTTACCGTGGGCTTGTTGGGCACGCGCACATAGGAGAATCCTTCACCGCAGCCTGTGGGATCCGCTGGACCGCTCAACTGCAGCAGACACTTACCGCGCATGGCTTGAATGTAGGCGCGCGTTGTGTTCCATGGAGCAACTTTCACCTCATCGTCGAGCAGTTGCGCCTCCTCGTCGTCATCTTCTTGCGGAGCGAAGAGCGATTTCTCACCATATCCAGCATCCTGTGGATCAGGAAATTGTATTAAATACCATACCATATTTGCAAATATTTTAAGGAAGTGTTGTTTAGAATAACTTCCTCTCACTGCTCACTGTTTACTGCTTACCTTAAGGCGCTGTTCGGCAGCTATCATGCTGAAGTAGGCACAGCACTGTTCCGGCGATACCATGGCACGAATCTCCTCCTCGGAGGGCAGTCGAAACTCGGGCTTGATGACCCACCAGTTGGAGTCCATGCCTGTACGCTTGAAATCCGCACATTGCTTTAAACGCTTACGAATGCTGCTCTCCGAATGAGCTGGAAAGGCACGTTTCACATCATCCATACGAATGCGACGAGGATTGTCGCGACTTTTCCAAAACAGGCGATAGATGAAGACCTTAAAAAAACATTATATTAATTACATGAAATAATTCCTGATTCCTTATTCAGTTAACTTACCTGCAAAAAGTCACGCGTAAAATTATTGGCTCGCTTGGAATTGGGTCCAGGCACCTCGTAAAGTGGACACTCTTGGCCCACAGTAAAGATTGCGTTCACCACACGTATCCAGTAGCTGTTGCGTGTGCGAATTATTAGGAAGTCATATGGGGACATCTTGTGTGGATAAATGGGAGCACGGTACATGTTGTTCTCCAGCGCCTGTATGCACTGACCCGGATGCAGTATGCCCAGAAATGGACTGGTGTGGGCAAAGGCCACTTCGCCATACACATAGTCCTGTGGTCCACTGTCCTTCTCGGCCTTGCGCTTGTAATAGTTTTTGATTTTGGAGCACATGCCCACTTGGTTCATAAGAGGTGGATGCTCTTCACAGAACTCGGCCAACACAATTTCACCGTCCTTGCCACTCAAATCCTCTGGATTACGCATAAAGAAAACGTCGCCACCACCGGATGCAATGCGCTCCACCTCGCGCTGTTTCGCCTTTTTCACAATGTGCTTCAGCAGTGGATGAACTGCATGTGGCATTGTCTGTGCTAGCGGTCCATGGGAGAACTTCTTGAGCGGCGGACGATGGAATGAGCGCAGCTTCATTGGACCCATGTGTGTGGGTACAAACGGAGCACGTAGCTCCACAACAGGCGTGGAGTGCTGGATGAGATTACCACCACCCACTTTGAGGCGCAAAGTTGGCTCCGTTTTGGGTGTGTAATAACTAAAAAGCAATTGATTAACTATAGGTCATTAATAGATTTTAAAATCTCGACTTACGAATCATTGGATATGTTAAATGGATCACGATCTGGACTTTTTGGTGGCGGAGGTGGCGTATCCTCAGCCAACACATTAATGACACCCGCCTTGCCCAGCAGAATCTTTGATTTCTTAACGTGTGGATGTGGTATCTTTATTTTAGGCGGTGGTCCAGTGTTCTTATTGATCTTGGATGGATCAATGTCGTCGGGAATGCCGAGTATAATGTTCTCATCATTCGGATCCAGAGTCAACACCTTGGGTTTGGGCACTTTGCTCATCTGCTGAGCATCCCAGATTACCTCATCCTCCCACTTGTGATAAATAAGCTCCTCGTTCTCCACGGGAAACAGACTGTACCAGGTGTCATCTTGAGCCTCCACCTGTTTGTTCTGCGCAGCACTGAAAAGCGTAAAAGCACATATATATTAGGGAGTATGAAAGGATCTGCCATATTATTGCTACTTACCTCTGAAGTGCCTTTTTGGTTGCGCTACTGCCAGAGCTCTGTTTGCCGCTGTTGCCACCACCTCCACCACTGTTGTTGCCCACGGGCAGTGAAGATTTTCCCGGCTGACTGAAGGCGCCGGCTGTGCGGGATCCACTCGAGGGCAGCCAGCCAGCGGCATTTGTCTTGGAGTTAAGTTTTTGTAGCACCTTGGCCTTGATATCGTTGCCATCCCAGACAACATCATCCTCCCAGTGTAATTGGGATACCATTAAAAACGCATCGTCAGCAATACTGACCTCCTGGGAGACTTCATTATCAGTACTGGCTGCTGCGCGTTCACCATTGTACTTGGCCAATGAAGAGGATGATTGTGCCGGTTTGGTCTTGAAGCCATAGTTGAATCCCTCGCCCGAGTCGGGCACTTCCAGCATATCGTACCAGATTTGTGCTGGCCCATATCGCCAATCGGCCACTTTCGGCTTCTGATCATTGTGATCGCCATTATCGGGTCCCTCCTGGCGCACATCCTCACTGTTCAGGTCGCTGAGCAGCTTATCCTCATCGTCGGACATGCACTCCGCCGGCTTTGGTTCTGGTCCAAAGTAAATGCCAAAGCCACGTCTGCGTGGCTCCTCGGTGTCACTCGGCGAATCCGATCCGCCCGTATTGGTTAATTTTTGATCACGCGACTGATTTCGCTTGCGGCGTCGCTTGCGAACATGTCTCCATATCTGTGGCAAACTAGTTGGCTTGCCGGGACCAAATAGCCGAGAGAAGCGAAGCACCTTTTGTGGACGAAAGTCGGGGAAAAGCTCACAGACATCGACATTTTGGTATTTAGAGGGTAATATGTCAGCCAGAGGCGTGTCCAGCCTGCGATCGGCCTCAGCTAAAATACACAAGTATAATAAGATTATAAGGAAATTCATGCTTAATCTTGCTATAAAGACAAACTACCTTTGGCATCATTCGCTTTAGAATCACTGGAGCTAGACGCATCAGTGCTGCCTGGCTTGGTAGTTGAATCATCGGTGCCAGTGGACGATGTGCTTGTGCCTCTCATTGGTGCACTTGGCGGCGGCATAAGTTCCTTGTCATCCTTGGCTGCAAATGCATGCAGTTGTTAGAATAAAATTTTGAACAAGAGCTAGTGCACTTACTCAACTTGGCCTCTACCTTTGAGGCAGGAATGGCATCTTCCAGGTCATCGAATGTAGACGCCGATGTGGTTGCCTCTTCTGCTGCTCCCGTCGCTGTCGCTGCTGGTGGCGATGGTGTGCGCGGACAATCCTCGGATAGTTCATTAATGTCCGAATAGTCGATAGCATCGTCTTGGGCCTTGATAGCGCCATCCTCAGTCGTCTCGCTGTTGACACCAGCCTTCAATGCATCAAAAGCGCTTAAGTTATCAGCAGAGTCGGAGACAGGCTTGTCCTCAGTATCCTCGTCCGAGTTGGTGCCACCATTCTGGTCAATTACCTCGCTTAACAACGAGTTGAGGCCCATTCTATAATAATATTAATAATATATACACTTTATGTCAGATAATAAACAATTAGCGAGAACTCACTTTGACAATGAACTTAGATTTTCTCGCAGCTCGGCATCAAATGCGTGTCCTTGTTCATCCTCATCATCCACGAGCTTGCCCTCCGAGTCAATGTTACCAAATAAAATTCCAGTCAGATCCAAGCCCATCTCATTCGCCGCATTGCCGCCAATGGAGCCCTCATCGCTGTCGTTGTCCGATGCGGTGTCCATCTTGCTTAGTTTTCTTCTTCAACCTGATTTATGCTTACATGTACTTGCATACCATATCCCACGTTCTCTTAGAGTCCGTGCAATTTGTTAGCATTTGTTTAACTTTACTTTAAATTGCTGTTTTTAATTTTTTCTTCGGAAAAAATCTGACTTTTGTTGTGCACTTTGGAGACACAGAATATTGCCACCCGGTCTAAGGGCTGCCACCCTGAAAAATTTTCCGATATGGCAGCTTGTACCACAATAGCTATTTCTGTCTAAGAACTACTTAATTTGTTATTTGAGCAGATTTGCACAGGTTTACTTAAAATATATATAGCAAAACTTAGCTGATTATATATATATTTAAAATAGCCAGATTTCCAGCTAATTGGAATTTTCAAATTTTTATAGCAAACGAATTCTGAAATTAGCCAGATCTAGCTATAAAAGTGATAAGTTGGCAACAGTGATGTTAATAGTGCAGCTCTCGCTTATGTTAACAACATTGAATGTTAGAAATTACATTTTATTGTTACCCTTGGCTTCACTGTTAAGATTTCGAAAGAGGGAAATTCTAATAAAAAAAGATTATGATTAAATTTAAAGTATATTTTTATTTTCTTATCGTTTAGAAAGGAACAAAGTTTAAATTACTTATATTAAATAAAAAAATTCTCCAGTGCATTTTAAAATATCGTTTTTATATCTGTTAACCATTTAATGTAATGTCGCCGTTGTGTTGCTGTTAAAAAATACCTAAAGGGAAATTCTAAAATGCAATCAGCTGATTGGCAAAATAAAAGCATTTCTTACACTCATTGACGAAATTGCAACAATAAATAATAACTGAATATTAAATGGAGGTGGAATTTAGCAAGGAGAACTTTTTACTGCCCGAAACCAAATATGAATGTGAGTATTTGAGAGCTGCTTGTAATCATCATCATATGTGCATGTTTAATTGCTTGTTATTGTGTTTACAGACTTGGACCATACAGCCGATGTGCAGTAAGTAAACACATGGTGAAAATATTAAATGTGGCTTATTTACTCGTAGATTAAATTGAATCAAATATAGTGGTAAAAAATAATAATAATAGCTGTTGTGAATATGCCACTTAATACTTTCATCATGAGCAATTCCGACCACGTTGCCGGCACCTGTTCGAAATTGAAATATTCGAGTCCGAATTCGATTGCAGATTACATGGATGGGGCTCCACATTGAAAGAGGCATTCGAACAATGCGGAGTGGCAATGTTCGGGTACATGACAGAGCTGGATTATGTTTCGGTGGAATCATGTTATGAGATCGAAGCCAAGGGCGATGACATTGAAGGACTGCTCTTTCATTTTTTGGATGAGCTGTTGTTCCTGTTCTCGGCGGAGCCCTTTTTGGTGTGCAAGAAACTGGAAATCACCAAATTCGATTTGGACAACTTTGAGATTGTGTGCCGCTGCTACGGTGAACCCTTTGAATTGGGCAAACATCCGCAGGGCACAGAGGTGAAGGCAATCACATATTCAGCCATGCAAGTTGTGCAAGATGTCGAAAACAACAACTTCCAAGTGTTTGTTATAATTGATATTTGAGTGACGATGATGATGATGATGGTAATGATGATGATGATGGCGATGACCACGTTAAAGGTATTAAATGAATTTGACATTGTTGTTGTTAGCTTAACCGTATGCAATTTGCATTTATGTATATAAGTTTGCCTTTTATTCACCCCTGTCTCCATTAATCATAAGTGAAATGCCCAAAAAAAAGGAAAAATTGAAAAAAATATATATTTATAAGAAATGCGCTAGACTGCGCCGAAAATTTGCAATCTGTTGAGTTGCAACCCAAAATAATATCCTGGGGTTGCCGCCTGATCCTGAATGACTTTTCAAGAAGCATTCAATTTGTGTTGCGGCTGCAAATGCAATTAGAGATCCTTGCTACCCTTTCTTTGCCTTTGTGAATTTGCAACGTGCCTGTTTCCCAGACAACCCTCTTTTTAATTATTTGTGCATTCCCAGACTGCAGTTCAATGCACTGTCTCAATAATTCCAAATTCGCAATTGCTCTTTGTCTTAAGGCCAGTGCCTTTTTGTTATTCAATATTTTATGTCAAACTTATTTTTTAATCCTTAAATTTCTCGGATATCAATCGTAAGATCTCAAGAAAGTTTTCCAAAGTTTGTTTTAGATATGCAAATTTAAATTTAAATAAACAAAAGGACTAATCTGGGTTAGTCAGACATTTTATAGCTAATTCTGCTAGCTCTTTAAATTTCCTCTTTCATCAAAGTTATTTAGTTTAAACAATACGGTTCCACGTTCGGTTCATCCAGTAGTTTTGCTTCCTTAACGACCGTCTGTACATTAATGTGCAAATGCAGTCCCTTTGGTAAGGCCTGACCTGAAAGTTGTTTGACCCTATGGATTGACAATGGACAAATGGAAACGTAATAGAAACCTTCGCGAAACACTTGCCACTCTCATGAGTGGCCACGAATTCATCGGTTTGGTTTACCGGCTCCGACGCCGGAACTCTCTACTAAGTTGGCAGCTCAAATACACAAGCGTTGTTAACAGGTGGCAACCATAATCAGACTGCCAACTACATGCGATATGCCAATGTTATTAAACAGATTAGTTAACAGACCTAGTTAACAGCTGTTTTCACAGCTGATCAACAGCTGTTAATTGTAAACAACTGAAAACTGCGCGCCGCTCACGTGTAGGTGTGTGTGTTTGCTTTTATGAGCGTTGAGTTCTTGTGTACCAATATAATTTGACATTAAATAAGTAGCAGTTAAAAACCAGATGAAATAATTACGTATTTAATTTGAATTGAGACAATAGCCGCGCGGCATTGATGAGCGCAAAAAGCAACGCTGTGTGTACAAGAAAGTGTGTGGAAAAGAACAAACAAAGTATCAAAAGCAAAGCAGGCAATAAAACACGTACAACGACAGCGACGACGACGACGACACCAATACCAATACCAATACACAAGTTTCTCATTCCTCGCTGTTGGTCGCGTACGCGAGTGTCAAAAAAATATAAAAGTTAAATTTGGCTTAAAATTAATACAGGTACTCGATCAATATTCAATGCATATTACAATCAAGTGAACTTATGTTGTTGGCGCCCTTTTGCCCGGAATTTGACTGTAAGTTTAATAATGAAACAGCCACAACAACAACACTTACAGTAACGTCATCATCGCCGCGGTGGCCGCACTTCGCTGCTGTTGCTTTTCAATTCGCTTGTCGTCGTTGCCGCTTGCTCGCCTCTCGCCCTCTCTCTCTATCTCTCTCACTCACTCGTTCATTCTTTCTGCAGCCACCAATTGTCATGGTGTCGAAGAGGAAGCATTGAAGCACATTTTGCTTTAAATCATTTTTACGCTGCAATTTTCGCATATCAAATGTAAAGCGAGCGGCATAAAACTGGACACAATCAATAGATATATTTATACGCTTTAAATTGAGATTAAAACCAAGTGTGTGGCTTAAATAAAAGTGTGTGAAAAACGTGGCAGAAAAAAATCTATAGAGCTCACTCGGGCCATAGAGAAACGACAAAAATGTGGTAGGTATGTATGTATGTAATAGTATTAAAATGTAGAGGCTGCGAAAAATGTGACGTCTGTATGTACATAATCGTGAATGTCGATGTGCATGTGTATGTGTATGTGGGTGCTGCGCTGGACATTTTCATATTGAGCACCCGGTATTGCCGGCCGCCACAGCTGATGCGCATTTGTTCGAAGGGAGAAAAAGGAGTATGCTACTTTCTCTAATACACATTTTATGTAATATTTTACAGCAGATCATTACATATTACATTAAGTATTAACTTCTTCCCTATGCACATATGTACACATTCATGTGGCAACACTGGTCTGGCTGCCCACCACTCCACGAATCATCAACCTGCTGCTGCTGCTGCTGCTGCTTCTTGCCGCCGACTCTTTCTCTTTTGCATGTGTGTGTGTGCGTGTGCGTATATATGTGTGTGTGTGTGTTTGCGCAAGTAACGGCTTTATAACTGAACAAACAACTCCAATTCATTGTCGATGGGAATGACGTCACATTCGATTGGCCATTTGCATTTCTAATTAGAATTTTAGCACATGTAAGGCTATCTCCATAATAAACAACAACAACAAGAAGAACGAACGGCTAACTATGAAGAACGCCGATTATTTAAAACATTAATTATGTTTACTTTCACATTTTGACCTATTTAACGACAAGCAGTGCGAACTTTGTATCTGCTTATAATTCTAATAGAGTTCATAGATACAGCGGCTCACAGTTTATTTTAGCCAGTACATTTGTTTATTCTTTTATTTTAAATATTTAGCCTAAATTCAAACAATAATTTTAAGTGTGTGTTTAAATTTTATTTGTATCTTTTTTTCTTTAGAATATAAATTTATATAAAATGTGAGATATGTATGACTGGAAGCCACTGTACATGTGTAGACTTGACCTTGCCAAAGAGTCTGAGGCGAAGATCACTTGATGATGAATGCTTGACTGATCCCAAAATAGCTATTTCATCTTTAGGCCTAAAGACAGCCAAAGAAAAACTATAATTTTTCTCGTTTGACAATTCTTTGGTATATTTCGTTATATTTTATTTTTCGTTTTCGTTCGTTAGTTTTTTCCATTCCCAAGACATATGTACTCCTTATCAGTGTATCAATTAACCCAGATATGCTGGAATAAACGCGGAACTCCAGACGCACGTGATAAGACCGAGTTCAAACTAAGTTGGGGGAAGAAAAGGTTCGCTTGTTAGCTTGCAAAACTCCATTCTATACTTTTCTCCTCCCCCCTTCTGTGCCTTCTCCAATCGTTCTTCACACCCTTGACAATTGTTGTTTAGCTCACCTTTCATTTTATTTTGTCGCGTCTGTTGCGGGGCGACGTCATCATAGTTTGATGACCTCCAACCGACAACGACGACGCTGCGTCATCGGTTTTTTTTTTCTTTCGTTCTTAAATGGGTGGTGGACAGAGGGGGAGGCAGTAGGTAGATGCGGCAGATATAACTCTTCTTGAGTCTGCATATTTTTGGTCACAGTTCTTCTTCTGCCTTCTTTGGCCTTCAGTGCTTCACTTGGCTTGGCTTGGACTCATCATTTGTGAACCAGTTGCTTTTTTACCTGTTCTCCAATTGGTATACACACACAAATACCGTGATTTCTTCTTCTTGTTATTTTGCGCAGTTGCCTTATATAAAATGGCTTGCGCAGTCTCAACAAAATCCAATATATTATTACGGATGCAGTGATTTGTGCTTTTCATTTTGTTTTCTTCATCGGCTTATGGCAACTGCCTTCCTGCCTCCTGATTGTCCCATACCGATAGCGATAGCAATTGCAGTCTCTCAGTTTCAATTCCATTGAAATCAGTCAGAAATGCAACTTATAATAGTTCTAATAGCTCAAAAGAAATCTAAATGACCATTTTAATACTTTATAATTTATAATTTTTAAAATAAATAAATAATTAATATAAAAAATTTACTAATAGGTTATAAATGTTTGGGGTTTATTTATTATTGTCAACTGTGATCAGTCTATATATATACATTTAAATTAAAATAATATTTACAGTTTAATATACAAAAGTATATATTTGTATTCAAATTAAAATAGTCTCGGAATATTCAAATTGTAGCTGTGGCAGCTCTAGAACTGTATGTAATGCCTGCTACTATCTGTAATAACAGTTCACGGTCTCCACAAAAATGTGATGATGTACAAAATGTAGAAAATCAAATACACACACAATATGATTGCCCAATGAAATTGATAAGAAGCTTACACTCCATAAATGCTATAAATACTCGTGCATTAATTATCGTGTCGAGCGATCTGGCAACGCTCAGTAAAGCACCCATGCGGGCTTACACAATCCAAATGTGGCAATTAACAATTAACAAATGGCGCACTTGCTCCAATACATATTTCAAATATATGTATTGTATGTATATTTAATTTGTACCTGTAAAATACTCTTGAAATTTATTTTGATTTTTAATTGTAGATTTGCCACTTTTGGGTCGTGTCGTTGTGATCGTATCGTGTTTGTTTTTATCATATATTTTATGTATTTAGCTGTTGTTGTTGCACTTTTTTTATAACCAGGCCGAGGCAGAAATTTAGAGAGACAGCAACGTGAAGAGAGAGAGAAGTAGAGGTGGAGGGAGAAAAAGTGAGAGACAAGTCTTCCCCTGCCTCTTTCAACAAAACGCATGAAAATACTTAAGCGAAACGAGTTAAAAACGATTTCATTAATATGTTTTTGTTGCCTTTTGTTGTTGATTTCGGTCGTTTTGGGTCGTTTGTTGCCTTTTTGCTGCTTGATACCCTTACGTGTAGGTATCATAAGTTCAACCTTTGTTTTGAAATAAAATGATAACATTTATCGGAACGCAGGGCAGCAATTCGAATGGGTATCAATTTAATAGGGTACATTTTACACCCTAAAAGTATGCAATTGTTATTTTAATTTAATTTATTAACGATTTCCCGAAGGATATCGTCTATATATAAACCACTAAATAATTTGTGTGAATCAAATGTACGATATTTTTAAATAAATAACCGCAATATTGTTCATAGTAAGATAAGGTTAAAATACAGATATATGTATGTATAATGTTTTAAATGCTCAATTCTTATTCTTGTGAACTTAAATATTCGCACAAAAATGTCTAAATAGCAACCACAAATATTTGTATTTATAGAATACTATTTTCTATCTAGCATTTCTTATCAAATAACTAACCTCGAAAAAGAGTATTTCTGTTGCGGTGCGTTTCGAGAAAGCTTTCAGTCGCTTCTTTACGTTGCCTGTTCATTTAGTGTTGCTGTTGCTGTAGCTGTTGTTATTGTTTTTGTTGTACACTGTACACTGGCCTGGCTATTTTTAAAATTCGCGAAAGCAACAAGAAAACACGAAGCAAATCTTAACGCAGCGGCAGCAGCGACGCCATCATTGTTACTATTGTTGTTTCTGCTGCTGCTGCTGCTGTCGTTGTGTTCGCCGCATAAGAAATGTGGAATATGGAATTTCAGTGTGCTGCTCCCACACACACACACATACATATACATTTCCACGTACACACACGCATACGCTCCACAAACTCCACTCGCAAGCTTCGCTTGTTGTTGGTGCGTGCAAATTGGAGCAAAAAGTTTTAAGCAGCGTCAGCAGCGCTGCCGGCGACAACATCGATTTCCTGCTGCAGCCAGTGACAGACAGACAGACAGACAGATAGAAAGAGAGACAGATATGAACAGACAGACGCAGACATGTCCATTGTATGACAACTCATTTGTTGTTGTGCTGCTTCTGCTGTGGGTGATGTCGTCACTAAATTGACGCTGACGCTGCTGCTGCTGCTGCTGACATCGACAACAGCAACAACACATCATTTTATAGTCCCTTCAATTGGGTCACACTGGCGTCGACATCTCTTTGCTTTATGCATTCGTTTTTGCTAAATTTATTTATTTATTTTACTCTTTATTTTTTTTTTTGAGTTGCTCAGCTCCAAATGCGACTTCGCACTTCATTGATAAAAATGATTAATCGTTATGATTAATATGCTGGTGTGTGTATGTACGTGTTTACGAGAATGTACATACATATATGAAAAATATGTTTATATATGTGTCACCTAAACGGTGTTGAAGCGCAAAGCGGATGTTTAAACGATTTATAAAGCGGGCCTGACGTTTTGGCTACCCCAGCAACATTGTGGCATATTGTGATAAGCAGAGAGCATGAGAAGCGAGCAACAGTGCCTCCAAAGTTCAACGGAGTTCAGCTCGGGTTCAAACTAAGCCGGAGAGTTTGATAAAAGCATTTCAAGAAACAGAAGATCCCAAGTTTAAGAAGAACTTAATGAATAGCATATGATCTCTGGCATTATTAGCCTAAGCGTAGAATTTGGAAAGTATCTAAATGAAGATAGAAGAACTTTGTTTTTCTGGGTTACCAGTTTTTGCAGAAATCCCCTTAAACTAGAAACTTGGGATTGCAACCAATTTATACAATTCCTCTAATAAAATCTAGGAAAAGCAGTAATATCTTTGAAATCTGAATATTAATAACACTACCGTATCTTTTTTAAAGAAAACTAAATGACATATAAACAGATATCCTCGTTCCTAATCGTTATTTTCAAGAATGTATATACCTTATGGCTTCACAATAAAAAACATTAAGTTATGAACCTCTTTCAATTATTAAAATGTTGTTAAATTATTTTACATAATGCTTGGCGATTTTTTCATTAAGAAGTTTCACAACGAAAAAACCTTTTCGAAGAAAAACCCAAATCATAATTCCCACCTAAAATATCAGCGCTGTGACATTTTTATGGGCAAAGCCAAAAGCAACCCTAAAATAATTGTAGAGAATTGATTCGATTTGATTATGCCCTAAAATTGATGTAGGGCATAAGTAAGGAAAATCGAATCTTTTACAGCTGCAACATACATTGATGATCTGATCTAATTGCATAATGTATATGGAATTATGTAAGCATATTTTGTGTCTTCAGGAATCTCTGCTCCCTCTTATGGCCCACAAATCGATTACGAGTGCAATTTATGGGACAGTTACGCGTGTATCTCTGCATCTGCCAGATACAAAATAAGTAGATACATTTGTATGCGATGGACAGCTGCTGGAATCATTGAGAGATGCCGAGAGACTCATTTTCTTTCATTCAATGAGACAATGCACACAGTAGAGAAAATCGCAAAGTCGCTTTTCACTTTCACGGCAGCTGGAGGAAAATGAAAAGATTGAGGACAACATTTTGCATCATCTTTGAATGGGATGCAAGTACTCGATGTAGGAGATGCAATTTATTTAACCTTTGGCTTTTCTCTTCCTCTCTCCTTTGCTCTTTCTTTACGTCTTTTGCTGCTTCTGGTTTGATCTTTTATAATCCTGGACATCCCAGGATGCGTACGTGCTCATAATTTATTCTCTACACACACCTGCTCGGCCCAGCCCAGTTTTCCTTCAGTTTTTCCTCTAAGCCAGCTGCCGTTTGCCTGTTGCCTGTTGCTCGTTGTCTCTCCGTCTTCGTCTTCGCCTTCGCCTTCTCTCGTTGGCTGCTTTACGGCATTTTACATCGTTTTTCTTGCTGTTGTTTTTTAATTAAACATTGCTCCTTAGTCTCCTCTTATTGATATCATCGCTCGTGCTGATAATTTGTACCTTTTGTTTAACGCTTGCAACAGCGCAACAGCTGCCTATAGAGTATCCATCGGATCCGATTGACATACCCTTTGCATAGAAGCAACAATGTCAAGTCAAAATAAATAGATCGAAGGTAATATACCCTTTACTCATTTAACAATATTGGTAAGTTACATCATTATGTTAGCTTATCACACAGAATTTGTATTTACTTTTATATTTTCTTATACCCACTCTTACAAAATTTGGGTTATCATAGGAACGATCAATCAAAATTTTAATACAGCGTATCAAATCTTTAAATGCAGATAGCCTGTCTATTTATTTCTTTTAACTTCGTATACAAATGAAGTTTAAAGTATAAACACTGTATGTTTATAATATTCTCCATGTATCTAATACACAGGGTATATGCGTACGTATTGACACCACTCCCGCACACCATATGCCACAGACTCACTTTTAACTCTAGCTGTGTCCTGTTCCTGTTGCTGGCCCACACTTGTTCGCCTTGGCAATTTATTGCCTGTTGCTGTTTTATTGCCCTCGTCTTTGAGTCGACACACGTTTCGCATTGCTTGATTAGATTATGAACGTACAAACGCACACACACACACACACCTATACACATACACATACTCACATAAGCCGTAAGGCATTCAGAAACGAATACCAATGCCAATCTCTGGCAATATCCTTTACCTCATCATCAACGGCGTCGCTGGCGTCGGCATCGCAAAGTTCAAAGCCAATCGACTATTTTTACTGCTTGACTGTTTCGGTTGTTATTGTTGCTCCATCGAAATGCTCTTTCCTAAGATTTGGATATGATGGACTCTCTGTTAAGCATAACAGATTGTCAACAGTTTGAGGTTAGAGTATGGACGTGTAAAGTAAAATATAAAAAATTTACTGACTGTTAACTGCTCCGAAAAGTATGCTAAATAAAATATTTTGAATATTAAAATACTTAATTAAATAGATGAGTAATTGTATAACTATGGTTTATGAAATTAAAGTTTAAAACTAAATGAGATTTATGACGAACTTTCTGAATTTTTCTGTTTAATATCTATGTTAATGTTAGTTACACAATATAAATTAATGAACTGTTTACATACTGTTGAATAATTTAACAGAGGTTGCGTCTGTTAACTGTAACTTAATAAAATGTCGCTTTAAAAGAGTATTAGCAGCTTGTGTATTTCTAGACAATAAAATGTTGTTATTGTCGTTGCTTCTCCATTTGCTCTGCTTACATATACATACAAATGTAACGTATGCGTATGTGTATTTAATTTGCCAGAGAGTAGACGTTGTTGTTGTTGTTGTTGTCGCTGTCGCGCTGCTTTTGCTCTGCTTTTTAGCTTTGCCAGTTCTCCATACTGCCTGTAATTGCGAATCGTCTCGCAGTGTAATGGAATTCCATTGCACTGCTGTTGTCCTCGTTTTTTTGTTGTACTGCCTCCAAGTTCTCCACGCTTTTTAACACTGTTTGTTTTTTGAATACTAATTCCAAGAAATTGACAAATGCAAACAAAAGTTTATCTCTTTCGCTGCACAAATCACTTTGACCAAATGTTGTATATGTCTATAATTAGCCAATTTACATAGGAGTGTAAAGACATGAAGGGAGAAGTGTACATACAATGTACGACAATTAAAATCGCATTAGTTTCTTTTTTGTTGCTGCTTGTCTCGCTCTCTCTGTCTTTCTCTCTCTGATTAGAAACGCTTATCATTACTTCACCCGCACAGCTGTTAAATGGGAGGAGCGATAAGTGCAACAAATGTACATACATACATACAAATACTATGTAAAAGCCACAAAACCCGTTTCAGACAGGAACAACCACATTGGAACATCAACATCATTGTTGTTATTGTTGTTGCGTCTGTTGCTGTTATGCCTCTTGTCTGCCCCACATGCTTGGGGTCTGTGTCTCTCTCACTCTCTCTGTCTTTCGATGCGCTGCACATGATTAGCGCTACAACAAGAACAACAACAACAACAACATCATCAGCGCAACGTTGCAAATGAAAAGAAAATTTACAAATTCCATTCATGAAATTTTACTGCGTTGGCCAACGTCGACGTTGACGCCGCGGCGTCGTCTCTGCCGCTAAGCTCCACTTGCACACAGACCCACACGCAGAGTGCAGACAATAAAAGAGTGAGAGAGCAGAGCTTGAAAGCGCTCCTCTCTTCGTTGTGCGTCTCTCACTCGGCAAAAAAAAAAAACAGCAGCAGCGCAGTCGCTGCATCCATTTGCATGGGTATTGGTGTGTGTATCTGTGTCTGTGTGTGGCGCTTGCTCAGCTTTGGCACTTGCAGTATATTTTGTTGTTGTGAAACGTTTCATATGCCGGCTCGTTGCTCTCTCGCTCGCTCTCTCTCTCTCTCGTTTTGCGCTCTTTCTCGTTTGCTTTGCACTTGCAATTTAGTGGGGGGCAACATTGTTGTAGTAGTTCTTTGGCATGCGTTTCCCTCCTCTCTCTCTCGCTCTTTTCCGCTGTTTGGTACCCTATTGTCGCATTGTCGACGTCTGCGTTGCCTGACAATTACATGCAAAAAGTTTTGTGGCTGCAGTTTTCTACTTACACACACACAGAAGCAAATACTGACACTTTTATTACATACATATGTAGAAACGAATGTATGTCTGCGCTCTGGTTTATATGCGGGTGCAGCAGACACAATCCTCGGTCCTCGGTCCTCGGTCCTGTGCGGCCAGCCTCTTTCAAAGCTCGTAACGCGCATCCGTTTCCCTTTTGCTTTTGCTTTATTGCTAAACTGCAATTCATTTGCTTTGTTATTTTTACACATTTTACGAGTATATGTACAATGTACAACAATTACAACAGTAACAACAACACCACAACCGCACAGCCAGAGTCTAAAGCAGAACGAAGCAGCGTCATCATCAGTCCCCACTACATGCCTCTCTCTTGCCTCAAGCAAAACTCTCGGCGTATATTTATTACGAGACGGTAGACGACACCCGACTATTCCCCACCGATCCAAGGCGGCAATACTGTTCTCTTCTGTTCTGCTCTAAACTGCACTGAACTGAGCAAATCTCCTGTACAGGGCTCAATTTTCAAACGATTTCAATGGAATTCTGTGCTCTGCTGTGCTGTGAATTTGCTTGCAGTCGTCGTCTGAAGCCAACACAGCACAACGCAGCGCCAAGCCAAACCCAGACACGCATCTTACCTACTCCTCCTTCTCCGACTCCTCATCCGTCTGCATCCTTCAAGCAGCACTTTGGTTACACCAAAAACAACAACAACATCAACAATAACATCCACATGGAACTGCCTCCTGCAAGCGGCGCATAATTTTTTTTAAATATCCAAGTCAAAGGGTTATTTCCCTTTTGTTATCAAGCTTGTTAAATACATAGTAAGAAAAAGTTTTCAAATCGTTCTGTACAGACTTAAGCTCAACGAAACTTGAGGCTTGAGTTGGCAACACTGTCTCGATGAGTTGGCAAGCCTAATCGCCAAATAACATAATTCAAATTTAACCGTCAATTGCAAGCTGTTTATTGTTGTTCAAGATAGCGTGCCTGCAAATAAGTTTGCAGTATATCAAGTAATTATATTGACAAGGTATAAAATTCCCATAATTTATTGAGCAAAATAAAAATACTTTCCCTTGGATTTTTTTTTATTATAATTGAGTATAATTTCAGAAAAATTCAATTAAATTATTAATAAGAACTTTTGGTATTAATTGTTTTTTTTTTTAAATAAATAGTTTAATTTGTTATATTTTTTCATTGTCAACACAATTGATTGACGTGCTGTAAGTGAAATTGTGAGTAATTCTAAGTAAATGTTAAAAGCCATATGGTTATCTTCAAATTAGTGAGTTGTGTTGCGATATCGGTAAACCTTGTACATAATATATAAACGATGATTGTTAGAAAAGCTTTAGACTGCATTTTGCTCACTTAACAGTCTGTTATTAGAACAATTAATGGAAAGAGTATTCGTTATTCGAATTTAGACCGTAATTTGTGCTTTCTGCTTTTCGGTTGATGTTTTTATTTTTTCATGTAGCCGCCGCCGTCGGCTGCTGCTGCTTCTTCTTCTTGTTTTTTTTGTTTCTCCTGCTGCTGATGTTGCAGTCACTGCTGTTCCTACTCCTGCTGTTCCTTCTCTTTTCAATCCTGCCTTATTGGTTGTTGTTTACGTTTGCTGGACCTTTTGGAGTTGCCCGACGACAGCTACAGCGACGATGTCGACGGCGACAGCGACGTCAATGGCGACAGCGACGTTAACAGCGACAGCAACGTTGGCGGTGTCTACGAGCTTTTGTGGACGCTGTTATCGAGTGAACTTTTTGCTAGATTGCTTTGCCTTTGCTCGGTTCTTTATTATATTCAGTCACACACACACACACTTACACACCACATTATATATGAATGTATATACTTAAGGTATATATTTAGAAAATTGCATTTGCCGGCTTCTTTATCGAATTATATAAGATAGATAGTGTCGCTGGTAACTAAAACCGCACCCAAAAATACCCCCAATACTTACTTCCCACGCAGTCAGCTCAGCCCGTTTCCCCTTTCCCCATGTTATCCACTATAGTGGATGTATGTATTTTGTTATTCGTATTCTTTCTTTTTGTGGATGTTGTTGTTGATGTTGTTGTTGCTGTAGTGTTATGGCTTATCTTTTTGCATTCTTGCATCTTATCTGTTCCACAAGTTTATTGCGGTTTCTTCCATGTGTTGCCTTCTCCTTATTCTTGCTGACTGGCTTTACAGCTATTGTTGCATTTGTCGCATTTCTGTGGTTTGCGCAAATTCCTCTTTTAGGCCCAGGACACGCAAGACACGCGTCTTTGTCCCTCAGCTCAGTTCTGTGTCTTCTGTGTCTGCTTCTGCTTCTTCTCTTTGTTGTTGTTGCTGTTGTCGCAGCAAAAATAATGAATTCCTTCTTTGGGGCTTAGCCTCAAATTGGCTTAACTTCATTTATTTCATTTGCAATGCCAGAAATATTTCATTTGCGGTTTTCTTGCTGTTCCCCCAACCGCCCCTTGTTGCAACTGGACACCGCATTTGTGGTCAGGACGCGAGCCACAGTTAAGCTCGAAAGTTGATCACGAAAATGTGCTTTCGAAAGCTTCTCCCAGATATTCAAGCTGGGGTGGACGACAGGTGTATACCAAGTGGAATACATATTTAAGACAATATACAAGTTTACATAAGGCTAATTTTTTGAGTAAAAGTTTTTTTGAAACCATTATATTACAAATGAATTTTAATCGTTGAACTTGCAGCATTGTAAATGTTAAATAACAAAAAACAAGTTCAAATTCCATGTTATACACTAATTTAATTTAATTTAACAGTTGGAATATAGATTCCTAAAATTTTTGGAAATCTTTTTATAAAAAAAATATATTAATGAGGAATTGTAATTTGTAAATCTTTAATGTATAAAATATTATCTATAAATGAGGATTGTTGCTACAACTTATGGCCATAACAATGCTTGAAGCAAGTTGTAAGAATGAATTATGTTGAATTCCCGGATTCGCAAAATAGTCTCATGGATAATCGGAAGCATTTAAACAGTATCGGTTAACATGTGTTGAAACTTACTTCTCCAGATACTGATGCCATTTGTCTCACCTACACTTGCAGTTGTCGTTGTCGTTGTTGTTGTTAATGTTTGTTGTTATTGTTAAACTGGCAAGACATAAAACAAAAGCCGTCGCCTGAGTCTCTTTGCCCTACCACAAGTCACGCAGCTGGATTCGCCCGGTTCTTCTTCTTGTTGTTGTTTACGCTTTTTTTTTTGGATGGGGAGGGCGGACGTTTAGGAGTCTGAGAAGAAGGTGGAGAACAAGGACAACCTTGAGACTGTTCAATATTCCACAGCATAATTCGTGGCCAGCTCGATATCACGAGTTTCACGCTCTCGACCATCTCCATCTCATCGAATGGCAATGGCGCAACTCGGGCTCAAATGTTGCAAGTGGACACCACACAGATACTTATACAGCTACAGAGGCAAGACCCTTTCAAAAGTCGAATCCAACACAACCGAAACAATGTCAGATGCCGCTGTACTAAAATTACGCCAAATTATGCTGAAAATGCATTGAGAGCGGTAAATATGCGATGCGAACATGGAGCTGGATCTCAGAGCCTGAAACCTGGACATTGGTAGAAACTACATTCGACTCCATTCCACTGCACTGCACTACACTCGATTCGACTCCACTTTATCCCAACAGAGCAGACTAGGTTTAGTTTTTCGGGAAACCATAGAGCTGCTGAATTCCCATTGGCTGTCCGTAACGCCCGCTTATCGGACATTCAACATCTACGTACGTAGTTTTTGGATCATGCGCAAAAGGACAACAACTATTGCAACTTGAGGGATGAGTGTGTGCGTGCAGTGGGTGGCTGGGAGAGAGGAAAGAGTAGGCGAGGTGCACCGAAAGGAGCAATACGTCTGCACTGAGCATAAAATATTTTTAACGCTCCAATGGCAGTCACTGTGCTCACACGCACACGCACACACATTCACATACACAGATATATTTATTGCATTTTAATGTGCCACTGAAATGTGATTTAATTGGCATTGTTGGTTGCCTCCAGAAGCATTGTACAGTGTCCAAAATGCAGCCGTAAAATGATAACAAAAATTGGAATAAAATATAGTATCATGTCTAGCTATAAATAACAAGAATACACTAGGACAATTTACGTATGGAGTATAAAAAATGCATCAAGACTTGCAGAAAAAATCACAGCTCTAAAATCAATGATTGTCATTTTTAAAGAGATGCAATACGTATTCTATATATTTGTAATTAATTGTTTGTTAGCTGCGGGATACCTCTAA
Organism: Drosophila phalerata; assembly: GCA_951394115.2. Lineage (NCBI taxonomy): Eukaryota > Metazoa > Arthropoda > Insecta > Diptera > Drosophilidae > Drosophila > Drosophila phalerata. Next base: position 10,718,729 of record OX596005.2, read on the forward strand.
AAAAAAAACCAAATAAAGGGCGATTTTTTATTGCAAAAAATAATTTCTTTTGAGACAGTATGATTTTTTAAAGCTGGTAAAATAGATTAAGATTATAAATACTCCACAGAATAAAATGTTGAAAGACTTTCGAAAAAAGGCTTTCGTCGATTTAAGCCCAAAATAATAAATATTGTAGATCTCATCAAAATAATAAAACACGGAAAGCACTTTCAGCTTTATGTAGTAAATGCTAATTTGTTGGCAATAAAAACATGGAAATTTACAGATTACAAGTGCTAGGCATAACTAACTTGCTCAACAGCTTTTCCTGTTGATTAATCTTACCTTTGATTAACTTTTGTTTATCATTTTCTTGTCATCAATTACGTGGACAATTACGAGAGTATCGGCTTTACCAATTTAATGGCAGCATTATTGTCTACTCACGCTTACAAATTTCATAATAATCGAAGCGAGTTTATCGATTACACTGGGCAGCATAATGTAACTTCAACCTCGTATTTTTATGAATTGAGTTTGGATATTCATCAATATTTAATGGCTAGCTAATGTGCTTGGAATCACTGTGCGAGCGCTAGACTTTGAACTAGTTGTGTGTGTGTGCGTTTTGGCTTGGATGCTGTGGCGCTGCATTGGTCTGGATTTGCAAATGTTGAAAATTTTCTTTAATTAAATTCATTCTCACAGTGTGTGCAACATGTGGCAGTCAGCATTGGAACTGGGCTGTCTGGTGAAGTCGGTAGTTTGTGGAATGCTGCAACTCAGACGCGAACAACTGACTCCCGAGCTGATGCTCCTGCTGCTGCTTCTGCTTCTGCTGCTGTAGCTGCAGTTGCTTCGACCTCTTCTCCTTCTATTGCGTATTCAGGCACTTTGTGCAGGAATTTAAGTAAAGTCTGGCGACTTCACACAGCGTCGTCTCTTGGTCTTGTTGGACTGCTGTCGTCTTCTCTCTACCTACGCGAGAGCCCTTTAAACTCTTGCGCCGTCATCAAATCAGGTTTCGATGCTGCCGTCTCGACTCTGACAGACGCATAAATCGCTGGCGTTTTTAAAATACCCAACCGCAGACCCATGACTGGGTATTACTTTTGGACCCCCGCTTCAACTCTGACGGCAGCTCCACGGAGCGGGCCAAAGATCGGGCTTCTAAGCACGCCGGTCCAGTACAAAAAATGTTATAAATGCCGCTCATATTTTTAACACCAAACATTGTTAAACTCCAATGTGAACCAACAAACCAGATCGTATCCAGAATCCACAGCTCACTCTACCTTTTGGAATTTGTTTGATTTGACAACTTTGTTGGTTTCGCATTTGGTTTCCGTTCAAGTTTTGCTCTAAATCTTCGACCAAAACCTTGTTGATTTAGGCTGAATCGGATTGCGCCTAAGGCGAAGGATTGTTGCTTAACTGAACCCACTTGAATTTCAATGCAGTTTACAATAAAAACTTCTTGTCCCTGAAGTGATCTTAAGTCTAACGAGTTGTTTGTACTGTAAATCTAGAATATCTCGATAAATTGAAGTAGAATTCCATCTCATAATTCATGATAATCTAAAACTGAAGTCTAATGATATTACTTTTCTTATTTACTTTACAGATTGCATGGTTTTACTTTTTAAATTGCTGGTAAGCTTTTCCTTAATGCTTAAGATAAATAAAGAATTTTCCATCTCATTCAAAAATTAGCTGATAGCTGAGAAAAACCACTTAAGTAAATATATATGCAGATGAGTTGTTGTTTTTAACTCCTTTTTGCTGACTTATATACAATTCTGGTTTTGGTTATGGGCATTACCTTTTGGCTTGAACCTCGTCCCTGGACCCTAAGTTCCCTTGGCTTGAGGTGTTATTCACCCTTCGACAGCCGCTTGACAGTCCGCTGAACCGTGGACAACTTGACAGGAACTGCAACTACAACTACAAGTACAACAAAGTAAACAATATCAGTTCAACTTAGATCCCAGACAAATGAACTCTCGGAGTACATCAAAGATAACTTGTCAGTCCACAAATGGCCAGGACCAGGCAAGGAATTTTGTTGTTTGCATAGCAAATGTCACATGGCAAAGCCATTGGCAACAAGAATGCTCTAGTTGAAAGCGACAGAGAGAGAATGAGAGTTAGACCAGATAATACCTTATAGACGATCATAAGGAAAATTCAATAAGTATACAAAGCTGAGTTAATATCTCTGCATCTAGGATACGCTTAAGTAAAACAAATTTCAATTGTACGTTATTTGGTATAGGGTACTAAAAAGTCTTTATACCAATTTTAATAACTCTACCTCTTTTAATCTTAAAATATGCCTGAATACAAATCAGTGATGTCATTTACATACATTAGCACAACTTATTTAAATTATACCCACTTTTGTATGCTCTTAACGTACAGGGTATGCAAACTGGTTGTATCTATGGATTTATCCCATATTTAAATGCCATCAGCAGTTGAAAGTTGAGTTTACAAATCAATTTCAATGTTCTGCAAATGCAATCCCCGTAGCAAGCAATTTGCTTTGACATTCACTTGACATACCGCCGATCCGTATGTACATACATAAATTATAGGGTGACCCAAATTTAAGAATTTCTAAACCAAATGCTAATTAATCCCACGAGAGGACGGGGCGAAACTCGGCCAGGGATTTGCTATGCTCCGCTGATTTTCACACACACACAAAATTGAAAGAGGCGGAGAAAGGAAAGTGGATGGGGGATGGAGGAAGTACAACAGTTCGCGTGTCGTGGGCAAAAGGTTTAACACTTTTTCTGGCTACCTGATAACCGGGCTAACGAACCCAAAAATCCCAACGCCCTTTTTAACCCGTTCCGTCAAATCTCACGCATGTAATTGCATCCATTGGGAGGAGGCGACTAAATATCATCTTATCTATGCACACTGAAACCCTAAACATAATCTGTATGGGTTTCGCAGTTTATTTAAGGCGCTTCCCTTACCTTATTTTTGTTGGTTGACACGCGCGTCAACGAACCTCAAGAAACCGATCGATCTTTAGATCCTACGTATCTACCCATGGGCTATACGAAACGCCAGCTGTTTTCTTAATTTCAGCATTCCAATACAGCTACAACAACAAATGATTAGTTGTAATAGCGACAACCCTCTACTGCCAGCCCTTCGCCCCTGGCTAGGGTGCGTCGCCTGCCCCCTGCTCTAATTTACAATACGTTTTTTTTTTTTACAATTCTTCGACGGCTTTTGCAAAAAAACGAAAAGTGAAGAAGAAAAAAATTGTGTTCACCCTATTTTGAATCCCCTGTTCGAATCCCCCGCTTAGGGGTTGCTGCTGCTGTTGCAGTTGCTTTACTTTACTTTAATTATTGGCTCAGTAGCCGTGGTCGGGCTCAGCCCTCTTGCATCGGGCGACGGTCACCCTTGCCGGAGGGGCAAATGTCGTCGTTGTGTCGTTGTCGCTGTTGCTTTCGCCGTCATTTGGCACATGTCAATGGTTGCATTGGACTTTGGGCTCTTCATGTGGACCACGCTTGGGCCTAACTGCAGCACAGTGGAACAAATACAGCTATAAAGTGTTCGACTAGAATTGAATTGATTACATTGTTTTACTTGTAATAAATTGTTTTATTTATTTTTTAGTTATAAAATGAGTGTTTAGGGTGGGCAAGAAAACTATTTCGACTATTTTATTTGAGGCTTAAAATATCTAGAATTTCCCCAAGCAAGGCGTGAAATTTATGTTGGGTTCAAAAGTGGAATGTGAAGAGGGAGAGTTGGGTGGCAGTTCTACGGCCAAGTACTTTTTCGACCCAATTCTGTTTTAGCTGTGGCACCTTGTCGTGTGTCCCACTGTGACGCGCTCCACTTCATCAACGGCAGGCAACGTTGTCGTTCCCATTACAATTTCTGCAACAAAAACCACTTCCATTTCCTGTTGAATTGCAGGAAACCCAACTCAGCAGCAGTGCGCCCAATTCTAACACTAGAACAATAAGCCAAGGAGAGGGAGTAAACGTAACAGTGAGTGAGTGAGAGAGAGAGAGTGGGAGAGGAAGAGGGAGAGAGATTGATCCCTGGCGGGCAACATTACGTTGCACCCTTAAAAACGTAACTGCTGTTGCATTTTTGCAACAATTATAAACGGGACAACAGCAACGTAATATCTCTTTGAGTAACTAGCTATGCAAATCAAGTGTCTACCTTGCAGATACCCTGTAGAGATTTGCTTCGTAAATTCGTTATAGAATTGAGAATTAATCAGTAATTTAAATTAAATTTATTCATATACCCTGTACATACCAAATTTATATCATAAATTTTGTTGTATAGCGAATTAATATGATAAGAACTTTAATCCACAAGAAAACAAAAATTTATAAAATGTCATTAAATTTTATATGATTGTTAGCTAAGGAAATTAAACCCACATTTCTGTTGAAATCGGGAAATATTTTGAGAAACGTAACAATCTATTAGCTTTTGTCATTTATATCGCTAAAACCACACCACTTTTGTTGAGGCTTTTACAGGGTATGCCAAATTACCTTAGCACGGGGCCTCGAAGCTAGCGACATTTGTGGATTTGGTGTGGTGTTGTCTCAAAGCAGCTGAGTTCGTTCCACTTTCCAACTGAAACAGAGGACGCCATGTCTGAAGTGCCTCGTGGGCTACCAAGTAACACTCAGCACACCATGGAGGGTGCTGCTACTTTTTGGATTTTCCTTTTTAAGGGTGCTTCTTCTCATTGCTCGTCACTTTAGAGCAGAGTCTAGAGTTTTGCGCAAGACGCCGTCCAGGTGTGTTTCCCTTTGGCCGTGTCCTCGCCGTGTCTGTGTCTCTGCCGTTTCCTACTTCTTTTTCCACTTTTCCTTTTCATTTTTTTTTCTCAGGCATTAGTTTCAGCCACATTTGGGACATCTGTTGGTCCTTTTCGGTTGACTGTCTGTTGTCAGTTTGTCAGTTGTTGAACGTTGTGTTTTAATTTGATTTTCGCTTGGATCTAAGCCCATCTTTAGAGAACTCACATCCGCTCGGAAGCTCCCACGCTTTGCTCATTAGAGTCGCAGTTATCAACTGAGCTTTAGTTGGGCTAATTGCAGTCACAGTGTCCTGATGCTCTTCTTTCATAGGAAACACTGAGGTAGCAGCAACCACAACAACAACAACATCGGAGATTTACTGATCTACAAATTTCCAGGAATTTCGTGAATGGAAAAACAAAAGCGCAACGAACGCTGTTCGCGTACAGGCCAAAGAAGAAGACAAAACAGAAGGAGGAGGAGGAGGAGGAGGTTAGGCAGACGAGTTGCTCTTCCTATAGACCTGAACCTGAACCCAAACCTGAAGCTGTAGCTGTAGCTCAAGCAGAAGCCAGAAGCTGAACCTCGGCCCTGCATATAAAATATCTTATGAATGTACTCTCGTACTTGGACCTCAACCTTTGCCTCTGCCTCTCTTTCTCTTTCTCTCTCTCTCTCTCTTTATCTCTTCCGTCTGTTTGCTGTTTATATTTCGAAGGTTCTTCTTGTTTTTGTGGCCTGTCCCGGCACAGCTTTTGTAGTTCCTCTGCGTCTCCGTCTCCGTCTCTCACATTCATTTTCTCTTTTTCTCGCTCTCGTTATTGTTACTTAAAATAGCTGAAAAACGTGAGCGCATATCCCAAATTTGAAAACCGGTAAGCCAAGCCAAAGGCATCGACCAGGTAGTCGGAGATTTAATGAGCACCCGATGCCGAGCCTTAGGCGCACACGCAGACAGCAAGTTGGACAGATAGTTGGTCCAGTTGGGGAGCCACTAAACTCTCCGATTTTAATCATTTAGTTAGACATGATCTTCAAAAGCTCAAATTTGGTTGAAATCTCCCATCTTTAAAGTAACATAAGCTTATATCACAATATTTTTTATCAGCTCAAATCATAAAAGTAGTCCAAAGGCCTCAAAATGTAATGAAGTAAGACTATATTCTAATTTCCACCGTCGACATTAAAAAAAAACTTCAGTAATAAATTCCTAGACAAACTTCAATTTAAGAATATAGGAAATATAGTTGTTGTGTTACAATATAGGATTTGGAGCATTACAACTTTGTACAGAGTTTCTCCGAATATTTTTTCACTTAAGGGCTGAAGAAATTTTTACTTGGAAAAGTATGACTGTATCAAAAAGTTCTAGATTCCTAAATTCCCCTCTCTAAATAATAACTTTTGAAGTTTCTTATCAGTTGAAGACTTTGGAGAGTCCAACGAACCTCTAAGGCGTAACAAAACAGAAATTTCAATGGTTTACCAAGTCCAAGTCTGAGTAGTTACCCTTGTTGCCCCTCCCCCAACCCATTTTGGCATGTGCTACGACGTTTTGAGGCAGAGTCATAAAGCAATAACAAAACGACAGCTGCAAACTATGCTTGTTGATATTTCGATTCCGGAATTACTCGCCGAGTAATACATCAGTCTTGCCGGTTAGACACTCACACCATCAGTCAGTCAGTCATTGAGTCAGCCAGTCAGTCTGTCAGTTAGTCATTGCATTGGGTTTGAGTTCGAGTTGCCAGTGTCCTGGCTCTTAACCTATTCAAACCATATCGAACCCTCAAACCTCAATGCAACTTGTGCAGTCTGTACAACTCTGGCAGGATACAAGGATGAGATGGGGGTACAGTTCCCAATTCTCTCTCTCTCTCTGTCTGTCTGCATGGGGCGGCAATTCATCTCCTGTTTCATATCCGCTTTGAATTTGCAATTTCAACTTATTTTGCTGATTAATTTTTAGCGCGTCCGCTAAAATTTGGCAAAATTGCTTATGGATTTGCAGTTGATTTTCTTTTATACTCTGTAATTTTGAGCAGACTTTTATTGTATCCTGCGCTCTGTTATTATTATGCCGATTGTTTTTTGATTTCCGGTTGGATTTCTTTATATGTGAACATTGGTTTTTTTATTTGTTCTGTATATATGACATTTGCATGTGGAGTTTCTTATTTTCAGCTGCTGTTGCTGCTTTGTAGTTGTTGTTGTTCTTAGGTGCTAATTGTACTGCTGGGTTCAATGACTGACCGCATAGACGAAGAACTAGTTGGACCAAGAGTCACTTATCACCTGTCGCTGTGTAACACTCTCATTCCCGCCCCCTTCCCTCTCTCTTTTCGTTTACAGAGCTTTTATATTTTTGAGTCAGTTTGTCTGTCAAATCAGGGACGGTCACATCGAGCAAAAAGTTTGCACAGGCTTTTGTTGTGCAACATAACAACCCTGCACTGGGTGGCCCACAACGCGAGAGGGTGACAGAGAGAGAGCGCGCGAGAGAGAGAGAGAGAGCGCATACTTGATCGCTGCATTATCCTCCCTTATTGTTTTGCTTTTGTATTTTGGCCTTACTCGCTGCTGTTGCTGTTGCATTCCTGTTGTACGCTCTCCGTTACTCTATTACGCTCTCTCTCTCTCCGTCTCTCTGTCGCTGTCACTGTGCCTTACGCTCTCAGTCTAGGCTTGCTCTCTCACACAATATGCACGCACGCAAACCGATCTCTGCTTGATGTTTCTGTTGTTGTTGTTGCTGCTGCCCTGCAATTGCATTCCTGTTCTGCTTCCTCTTGTTCGTGTCCATGTGTGTGTGTGTGTGTGTGTGTGTGCGTGTGTATTTGTGTTGCCTGCCTTCACTTCAACTCTGTCTGCGGCAAGAACTACGCAACATTTACAAAACGAACGCTGCAGAAAGTGGAAGTGAATCTCCAGAGAGACGGCGATCCGATCCCGTAGAACGGTGTTCACTATTAATTGTTGATCATGACGTGTTATCGTTATCGTTGTTTATGTTAAAGTTTTAATACATCTCTGTTGAAAGTGACACGAAAATTAATTATTGTTGCAACAATTTGTTGAAGAATGAATATCGCTTACAAAGTGCACCGCAAATGTTGTTGAAATTTCTGGAAACACAAACACACACCCCGAACGATGCTAACCAATACCAATGCAGTCTGAAATACACACACACACAAGGATTACAACAAAAACAAAGGCAACAAGCATCAACGAATTAATTAAAAATTAATAACAAAAAAAAAACAAACTAATCAAGACAAAATATATTATAAACATTAAAATGATCATTAATTAAACTGAAACTCAGTGCTAAAATGCTCAATTATTTTATTTTTAATTAATAATATGAATTTTTGAAAACGATTCCAAAATTACGAAAATGCAATAAGTTTTTTATAAAAATTATTTAAAATATTCTATTTCTATTGTTATTTTCATACACATGTTTGGCTCTTCTACTTTTACTACATCTTTTATTTCTTTTAATACTGTTGAACAAATTTCTTATATGTGCTAAGTGTTTACTTTTAACTTGTTCTAAATTTATTATACTTATTTATTGATTTACCAAAAAAAAAAATAAAACGAAGAAAATACAAGCATTTTTATCAATTATTTATTAATTTCATATAATATTTAAGATCTTTGAAATCATATAAAAAAACACACATAAATTCAAATATAAATCATAATATTTAATATAATAAATCAATTCCAATTCATTGCCAAACTTAAAGAAAAAAATAACGACAACTTTTGGATTACCTTACAAAATTTCAAATTCAATGCCAGCAACGCGTAAGTAAAATAAACAATTCAACATAACAAAAGCAACAATAATAATAATAATAAATAACAACAGTTTAAATTTACTCGTTAGATTCCACTCGCTGCGTTCCCCATTGGGACTCGCTGCTTATACCCTGTAGCCATAGCAAGTGGGTAAAAGGGTTTACTAAAGTTGAGAAAATGTCTGAAGAGGTAGAGATTATAATATACACAAGCTCACACTAGTGTCAAATATAAATTAATACATCAAAATAAATTTAAATAAATTCATATTTAAAATCATATTTTAATTAAAATGTCAATGCAAATTTGTTAATTATTTTTGAATTTTTGTTAAATATATCAAGTTTATATAATTTTCCAATTCAAATAGAAATTATAAACGTATCTATAAGATACTAAATATGTGTAAAGAGGGTATTGTCGGGTCTAGAAATTTCGATTGTGTTTCCACAACCAGTTGCTTACTGTTCTTGTTGGTTCTTCAAACCCCCTTGTTTAATTTTTAATTTCTTTGCACTTTTTTTCAAAACGAATAATTAAATAATAATAAGAATTAAATGATTGTAGTTTTTTTTTTTATATCTCTCGCGTTTTATGGCTTTCAGTAAAGTTCATTGAACGTGAGCTGAAATAATTTTTAGCTAGTTGGACGCTCAGTCAGAGACAGACTCAGTTCCAGTTCCAGTTCCAGTCTTGAAAACCAAGTCAAGTCCACTCAGTTGACCAGCGTTGGCCGCTTGTCTAACCATATAGAGTACACATACGCTTATGTATTTGTATTTGTATTTGTATCTGTATCTATATTGTGTTGGGTTGTTAGGGCGGACAGGTCGGTAGTCGGCAGTCGGGGTACTCGGCTTAAATGCGGGCATGCAGCGTGCTTTTAAGGTCGAGCACTCGTTAGACTGACCGCTCATTATAACCCTAACCCCATTTAGATTGCGAGTCGCATCGGCAACCTTTTTTTTTTTATGTATTTTTAACTGGCACATGATAGGGCTACGCCCCAAACACACAAATTATAAAATTAACTGAACAAGTACAGTGAATAATGTTGCACAAGTACAACCCAAATTTAATTTGATCTCTATTTAACATGCAACACTTATTCGATAGTTCCATGAGCTCATTAACAATTGAGGTGCATCAATCATAACTTAAAACTATTGTATCCGGTCAATCAATCCATTTTCTTTATTTATCAGTTCACAACTGAATGATACTTTGACGTTAGACTCATTAAAGTGAATAAATGTAAAATTTAACTGGACTATAAAGAAAACAAGCGGGAAAGGCTATAGTCGAGATCCCGACTATATGATACCAGTTACTTACTTAAATATTTTGAAAAGTACTTTAAAGAAAATACTTGTTTTGCTCTGAAAACTTTAATTCGCCATAACTGTCGTTCTACATGTCCGATCTTGATGGGATAATAGATAATGCGGTAATAATCACAAAAAACGTATTATCTTAAAAACTGTGGGTGTGGTGGTTTTTCGCGATTTGCGGGGGCGGATGGGGGCGTGGATTAAATTAGAAACAAACTTGATCTGCGTGAGGTATATATAAATCTGTGTGCCAAATTTGGTTACTCTATCTCTTTTAGTTTCTGAGATTTCTTTGTTCAGACTGTTTTTCGCTATTTGCGGGGGCGGAGGGGGGCGTGGCTTAAATTTGAAACAGACTTGATCTGCGTGGGGTATATAGAAGTCTTTTAGTGAAAGTTTGGTATCTCTATCTCTTATGGTCTCTGAGATCCTTTTGTTCATACAGACGGACAGACGGACATGGCTATATCGACTCGGCTATTGATGCTGATCAAGAATATATATACTTTATAGGGTCGGAGATGCCTCCTTCTCCCTGTTACATACATTCCAACGAACACAATATACCCTTATACTTATTTTTTATAAGTAACGGGTATAAAAAGGTCTATTTTATTAGGATATAATGTATTTTGATTAAATAAAAAGTCACATATTTATAATTTGTTTTTTAAAATAGTTTTTTTTTATAACAAATTTTATTTTCTTCCAAGAAACATAAATTTATTTCTTTTGCAATAGGAATGATTTAAATTTTTCTTGCCTAACTGAAGATGGTATTATAATTTTTGTGCATTATTATCGAAGTTTATCCCCATTTGAACTCTATCATTAAATAATTCAGTCGAATAACTATAAATTTACAATAATTTCCCAATGTTCATGTTAACCTATTACCACTGTAGGTATCAGTTCCCATGCTCGAGTTGTTGAGATACATTAGTGTTAAAAGTTGACTGCTACCAGCTCTGCCCTTTTAGCCAAAGAGCAATGTCTGTAAAAATAATTAACATTCAAATCAAATTAATTTGCAATTTGTGTGAGACTAAATTGGAAGGGGGATTTGCTTGTAAAGGATAGGGTGCAAGGGGGAGGGGGGGTTTATGGAATAGGCGAACTTCCGAAGTATTCAGTTATGCTCCGGTTTAAAGCAATTTTGCACAGCGACAACAACAATTTCGCTGCAAGCGTCGACGTCAGCGACGCTGTAGGCAAATTCAATAAATGTTGCGTCAAGTTAGTCAAACGACGCGTCGTTCGGAAGTAGACTGACTGACTGACGCACACACTTTGACAACTACTCAGTCACAGACTCTCTCCCTCTTTCTCTCTCTCTCTCTCTCTCTCTCTCTCTCACACACACACACACTCATTCGCGCTCTAGCGTACACATGCTGAAGAGCCTTGAAAGCTGTTCGCCTCCTCATGAGCCACCCTAACCAAAGAGCAGCGCAATAACTATGTTTGTATGTATGTACTTGCATAGAAGCAGCGACAACAAATACAACTATACAATTCAACATTGTGACTGACATTCTGTCAAACATGCAGCGACGTCAACGTCAACGCCAACATCGTCGGCTTCTCTCAAACTTTAATGCTCAATGCGTTTTGTTGTTTTATTTTTATTATTTTTTTCTTCACTTTTATTTTCAAATTTGAATATCGCCGTCGCTCAGATTCTCAAGTAGTTTTCAAGTTGATTGCATTATGCGGCATGTCTGTTGCCGGCAACGTCGACGTCGCAGTCGCAGTCGCAGTCGTCGTCGTCGTCGTCTTCGTCGCCTCTCCTTCAGCTCTCCATTCATTTCCCATGTCGATGTGCACGCCTTGGGGATGCTGAGGAAACGACAGAGGCTGTAAAGAGTTTTTGCACCCCACTTAAAAGGGGTTGCTGCGACGCGGACGATGACGATTATGAGGATGTTCTTCTGTTCATTCCGCCTTAGTTACTTTTGTGCTGCCGGCACATTTCGTCTGGCTTGTCAAATACTTGTGATACCCTAACGTGCAAGAGCTTTGCGAAAGCTCTATGCAAACCCTTAAAAAATAACCTGCACATTTAACTAAGTTTTGAATGAATAGTTAATTAAATGTCATTGTATTAATACATCGCGTAGTTACTTAAATTTAGATTAAATATTTGATTTCCAATTTTTTAAATCAGATATTTGTGATATCCTAACGTGCTACAGCATTTACTTACCCCTTAAGGGATAATTACTCCATTTCTTATTAATTTCATTTATTTATGCAGTTTTATGTAATTTTACAATTATTTTTTAGCAAATAGAATTGATTTAAGCCAGGTGTGACATTTTAGTAAAATGCATAACTTTTGAAGCCTATTGCTTAACTTTATTTTTTAATCTAACCAGACAAATTTTCTGCTATAATCAAATCCATTCACATGCCCTTAATGTGATTTCCAGTTTTCAATTTCTATTAACATTTTTTTTTCCACATTTTTTTGTCAGCCTTTTTTTTCGATGTTGCTTCTCATGACCCCTCAGCCTATCTATCAGTCAGGCAGGACTTGAAGATGCTGTTGTCCTTAATATTTTCTTCACTTTTTTTTTTTTTGCTTCATCTTCGTCACTGACACCCAAATTGTGACTGAAGCTGAATTTTTGGCTGAGAAGTTTTTTTTTTTCGCTTACGTTTTTCACATAAGCCACATTGCAGAGAGTCACCCTTGGGGTGAAGCGTCTTCTCCCTCCTGAACTGTACTGAACTGAGCTTCTAGGCATGCCTTTTTTTCTGCGTGATTTCATTTTTCTCTTTTTTTCTTTTATTTTTTTTGCTCATAGATACCACATACATATTTTTTTTGAGCTCGTTTTGCGATCGTCTGAGCATGGAACTTCCCACGATCCTTGTGGACTTTTGTACTTAAGACAGTTTTTTTTTATGTATGCAGTGTCATAAATACTTTTAATTAACTGGAAATGCGTGTGTGTGCGTCTTGTAGCGTCTCGCATGCCATCTCGCTTCCACTGCCTGCAAGAAATGGAAAGTGAAGTTGGAATATCGGCGACTAGGGCGTGAGTTTTGCGACGTATTTACCATAATTTGCTTGATTTTTATGGGCCTTGAACAATAGATACATGTGTATGTATGTCTGTATGTATGTATGTGTATCTGTGGGTACCCCAGTTACCGATCGGTACACGCAAATGTTCAAATTTATTTGAGCAGATGTGTTTGTCTAGTTCATTGAACCTAATGTTAAGAAAAGTATTAACCATACAATCATATGAATAAATATGGCTTTATATTAATGATTATTTAAATTAATATGTTCTACTTAAGAATAAAAACATCGCTTTTAAACAAGCTTGGCAACATTGTTGATACCACATTTAGAGTTCAGATACAGATACATTTACTACGACGGTTCGAAGCGAACACAAAAATTGAAATACATACATATTTACTTATTTATGTACGAGTATGTACGCTTGTAACAACATTTGTACATAGTTGGTTAGTATGCTTGTGGGTGCGGTGGCAGTGACGTTGGTGGCGGCACGTCACTTCCGTCTCTCACTTTTTGTAGCCGGCATTTGAGCAAGTGAGAGCGTGGCTCAAAAGCACACATACACACACAAACAGGCACGCACACCTACCCACCGTGAGTCTGGCATCCACATGCCACAGACGCATCTGCCTACATACGATCCACTCACTCACTTACTCACTCACACAGGCCCATTGCCCACTCAGCTGCTGCCTACGTTATTGCGTTGCTCTCTCTCAGCTGTGTGTGCGCTCACTCTCAGCTGCTGCTTTGAATTCGCCGCTACAAACACACTTAACAGAGCCAAAAGCGGCACAATAACAGTTCAAATTGGCGGCAGCAAATTCGCCGCAATCAGTTTTTCGTTTACGCTCCGCACTGCTGGTCGTGTCTGTTTGTTGTTGCTGTCGTCGCTGTTGTTTTCGTCGTCGTCGCCGTTGTCGTGGTTGTGTCGCTGCTGCTGCCCACTGAGCATACGAAAAAGCTATACATGTATGTATGTGTGTACATATGTACAAGTAAGCGACAGCGCGTATAACGTATAACGTAAAGCAGCCCTCGTGTAAAAAATCATTGAATATGATACGGAATCCAATGTCCAAATGCGTAGATATTAACCAGTGCATTTAAAACTACATAAGTGACGTCACCAAAAGGCGGTCTCGTGCTCGTCTCGTCTGGCCTTGTCCAGTTGCAAGTTGTAACATCAGCAGCAACAACAACAACCATAAAAGAAATCTTTGGAAACACGCTGCCGTCGCGAGTTTGCGACGCAACAATGCTTTAACGTCACGTCGCCGTCGCTGTCGCCGCCGCTTACGTTTTCTCTGTTCACACACGACTCGCTCTCAGTCATCTCGCTCTCTTCGCGTAGTACTCTCTTTCGCTGTAGGTTTTGCCGTCTGCCGTTTGCCGGCGACTCCATTTACTACTACGACGAAAAAGACACTCAGACCAGGCACGGCACTCAGCATTCAACACTCAACGCTGAGCACTCACTTTGCGTTTACGTCGTGGCCCATGAAGTTCGTTTAGCTCGCCGCACAAAATGTGAAAACTAAACTGATGAAAAGAAATATAATAGAAACTGCACACATATTCAGACATTATTTAGCCACTAAACAACAACAACTACAATAATCAAGTCAGAGAGACACAGCACGAGTATCAACAACAATTATGTGATATCTACAACAAATAATTTTAATTTTTTTTTTGCTAAACTGCTGACGTCACGCGTCGAAAAACGAGAAGAAAATAAACTTGCGCAAAGAAGAAGAAGAAGAAGAAGGAAACGTAGCGGAAAAAATGTACATGAAAAACGGCAAAAATATGAAACGTGTGTGATATTAAATGAGCGCGACGGCGACAGCAGCAGCAACAACAACAACAACAGCTACAAAACAGCAGCAGCAGCAACGACGTTGGCAGCAGCAGCAGCGACGACGACGACGTAGGCGACGGCAGCGGCAGCGGCGTCAAAGCATTTGCTTTGCTTTTGCTGATTTCTTCTGTTCGTCGTGATATAAATGCGAAGAAATTCCAATTTAGGTGCGTGCACTTCATTTTATTCCGTTTGTTTTTGCAATTTCAACAAAAAATACTACACAATTGTATACATACATATGTATGTATGTGTTTATATACATGCATACATGAGTGACTCTTTCATGAATTGTTCAATCAGTTGCCTTCAAACTGCGATACCATGTGTTTATTTTTTTTTAATTGTGTATGTGTGTGTGTTTGTGTGTATTTCAACAATTAATCATTCTTTCAAGTTTGCTTTGTGCTACCTCTTCTACGTTTCTAAGCCTGTTAATAACCTTTAAACGCCTTTTGTGTATGACTTCGCTCCAAGTTTCTCGTAATTCAATTGTAAATCGGAAACTTCTAAAGCTCCCCTCCCACCGTCCGACCGTCCCCTCTTCTCTCCTCTCCCACTCCACTTACTGTTTGCTCCACATTATCAACATTTGTGGGACTCTGTCTGGCTTTAATGTCCACAATGTTAGTTAACATTACAGCACTTGGTTGGAAGGAGTAGCAGCACACGGAGCGAAAGAGAGAGAGAGAGACAGTATCTGATAACGCAAGGGGACAGAGTGATTTAATTTCCAATGCATGGTTTCCGGAACCCCATGACCGCAAATGCGTCATACATACATATGTACATACCTGACAATGTTTGTTTGTATGTAAATACATAATATTCAAGTGCAATGCGATTTTCGTGGTACTGTCAATAATATTGCCAGGAAAGCATTTTTATTATTATATATGTTGCTAGGGAGTTCCCCGTAATTGAAAAAAAGTTGGATTTCTCGCGGATTGCCCGGCATTCAATTTCCACTATTGCAGAACAACATCCACACTCACACCCACACCACTACCAACTCTACCAGTGTTGCCAACTCTCCATTCCATTTGCCTGTTTGTGTTTCTGTTTGCATTTAGTTGGCAAAATATTTTGCGACGCATTTTATGCGCCTGCCGTCGACGCCGACGCTCTCTCAATTCGGGCGCTTCTCTCCCGCCCACCAACTGGCAATTATTTTTGGCTCTTTGCACCCAGCAAATATAACAGTAAAAAAAATAAAAAACCAATACAAATACAAGAAAAAAACAGAGAAAAGGAGAAAAAAAACCAGCCGCTGTTGAGCCTAACAGCATTCTGTTGTTGGCTACGACTTACGATAATGTTAACTTACCCTTTTGCCATCTCGCTCGGACAGCTCTGTTGGCTGAATCGGAGTTTGTACCTTTTACTTTAGCTGTTTACACTTGTCTTGCTGTTTATTTAAATTGCATATCAATGTGAGTGTGCTCAGCAAACAATTAATAAAATGTAATTGTTGCTAACGATGTTGCTGGGGTTCTTAGCCAGAGCCGGTTTGCTTGGCATTTTTGGGTTAAGCTTTGATTGTTTCAGCCAAATACACGGAAACAACAAAGAGAGACGAAACACCTTAATGTGTTGCATTTGTAGCATTGGCCTGTAATTGGCTTATTGCAATGAACATGAGGAATTGTCTCTTGGTTTACATATTTACATCTGTATCTATTTAGTTATGTTTGCTTAGTGTACATACCGGTCAACCACCAACAACAACATGCAAAGAGTTCGAAGCGCATAATCAATGTGGAACTCAAGTCACAAAACCGGCTACGTCGTAATAAACATGAATTCCACACTAGAGGAGCATAACAAAAACAACAACAGCAATAACAAAACAATTTTGCCGTGGACCGTATCTGTCAACGCCTGTTCTAACAGCTGTTAGCAAAAGTACAACAACAACAACAAAAGGCGGCCGGCATCGCTGAAACCGCAGTCGTGAAAGCAACAAAACCCCAGCATCCACTCTCTCGCTCAAAAGCTCTCCCAATACACAGACACACACACACACACCCACTGAGCGACAACGAATATGGAGCTATACACAAAATTCTTCTTTTCTCCGGCACTTACCGATTGCTGAATGATTTGTATGGCAATCGTTGTAGGATGTATTTAATATATGTGTATGTGTGTGTGTCTAGTTTGTCTTCTTTTTATTATCTTTTACGTCTGCTTTTCTACTGCGCATGCAAAATGCTGTGCAAAAAGAAAGCGAAACTTTTACGTGTGCGCTGCAGTCAACAGCGCTGCTGCTGCTCTGCTCTGCTCAGCAGTATATTTGTATGTGTGAACGAACATGCAGATGGGGGAGGGATGGAGAAGCACGAATTGCCGAATGTATGCATATGTTTGTATATACATATATGTATGTATGTACATACATAATTAAAGAACCATAAATTGTAGCTTGAATAATTAATAGCTCGTGCTAAAAGTTATTTAACATTCCCGTTAGATTGCATTTAAAGCACACACACAATTAGCTACTGACCAATGGTTACCGAGGAGAAGAGAGTGTGAGAGGGAGCAGAGAGAGAGGGTGGTGGCTTGGGGTGCATTAGAGCAATTCCTTTATATTTTTTTTTTGTTTTGAATACAATTTTCTTGTGTTTTACTTTACTAATTTACAATAGGCGAAGTGCTATCAAAAACACGCTGTTCGCGTGCTTTGCACCACTCTGCAGCTTATTTACTCGTTTATGTGTGTGTGTGTGTGTGTATATAATGTTTATACTTCTAGCTTTTTTTCTTTATCAGTCATATACGCGCTCGCGGTCGCTGCGCTCTGTTGCGTCGATGTCGTCAGGTTGATTAAAGAAGAAGAAGAAAAAGAAAAAAAGCTGCGCTGTTGTTTTATTTATTTTCTCTAGGCCATTTTGTCCACGATTTCAGACATTTTCATGTTCATGTTTTCTTCCCTGTTTGCATAATGTTTTTCTTTCTCAAGTCACAGTTGCATTTTGTATTTACCTTTTCGACTTGTTGTTATTAGATAAATAAATACAGAGATGCCCGACAAGTGCACTTGATAAACACACACACACACAAACATACATACACATTGATAAATGTTAACTGATCAGTTGAAACATTGCTGTTGTCTCAAAAATGTTATGGTCACTGTTAAAACGCCCTATACTCTGGAATGTACTTTTTATGATGGGGTCACACTGCTCAGCTTACGTATTCAGATAATCACTCAATAGAGTTAAATTAGCATAAACTCTTTGTTGTGCTTCTTCTTGTGAAGCATTTTCGTGTGTAATTTTATACGTCCAGTGTAATTTTAGATGCAAAGTGAATCTACTTGTTGTTATTGCATGTTGATCAAACGAACTAAATATGTATTTCATGTGCATTTAAATTAAGTTGAAGATATTTCAAAGGACCTACCTGGCAACGAACTGCGGGGCTACCCTTATTATATTGAATTTTGTCTGTTGCCCACATAATCTGTGCCTTCTCTATAATATGTATGTATATACGGTTATATCTCTGGTAGCGGCGTATAAAATTTCCATGTTTTCGATTTGAATTACCTGAAGAGCAAAAAAATAACTGAAAGAAATAAAACAGAATTCGCCGGCCTGTAAACAGATACCGTTTTTGGCACACCGTAGAAAGCAACAAAAACAACAACAAAATCTGAGTAGCAGCAGAAGCAGCAGCAGCAGAAATAAAGTCTCTGCCAACGCTAACGCCAACGCCGACGCCTGCAATTTATAGAGAGCGCGAGTGGGAAAAGAGAGTGAGCAAGTGAGAGGCTGTCTGGTGTTTGGCTACCTGCGCTGATTCGCTGTTGCTGTTGCCTTTGCTTTTGCCTTTGCCTGCTACTTATTTTCTTGCCAATTTCAGCAAATTCCACGCGACGTTCCGTTCGTTCATTTTGCTCGTTTAACGTTTCACTGTATATACAAACAGACAGACAGACATACATATGTATTTCTACATACTAAGTATTTGGTTCTTGCCACATACACACTTGTGTATGTATGTACATACTCGCAATAAACATTTGTCATTTACATTTCGATGTGTGTGCTATTTGTTGCTGCAATTAACAGCTCGTAAATTTTAAAGCTCCCGTTTGTCAAACGCAAAAACAAAACAACAAAAATGATACTATTGTTTCGACATTTAAAAGAGCTTCATTAACATTTCTGTTAATGAAATGTAAAAGTTAATTGTTTCTATTTCGGTTTTCACAACTATTACAAATAGTTGTTATCTTGTCAGAACACAAGACATCAATTAGAACAATAGCCAAAAGTCTTTCTATTGAACAAATTTAAGACTTTGGACAAAAGCGGTTAATACAACATTCACTATAACGTAACCTGTTGCTTTTTCGTTTTAGTTCTCGTTCGCGTTCTTGTTCTTGTTCTTGTTTTGCCTTTGGCTTTTCTTCACACGCCATTTCGTCGTCTTCTT
Source organism: Drosophila phalerata (assembly GCA_951394115.2). NCBI lineage: Eukaryota > Metazoa > Arthropoda > Insecta > Diptera > Drosophilidae > Drosophila > Drosophila phalerata. The sequence continues at coordinate 10,738,013 of OX596005.2, forward strand.
CTCTCCTCCTCTGTTGGCCATATTGATTGCGTTAATACTTTTTATGCCGAGTTTATTGACATTTGCGCTTGCGCGACGCCGACAACAACAACACATGACATTGTTTTTATGTTAGAAATATTTTTGGTATGCCACAGAGTCGCTTCTTGAGTGCTTTAAAGGGGTGTTGGGCAAGGAGGTGGGGGAAGTCGTTTAGTAAGCTTATACATAATTCAAAATGGTTTCCCTACTTGCGCTTTATCATCAGTTTTTGTTATTTTTTTTTTTGTTTTTCTTGGTTGTTTTTTTTAGTGTCATGTTATTGGTGTTGTGCTCTCTTTTCTTTCTCTTTCCTTCGCACAGTTTTCAGGTTGCAGTCTTGGCGCCTATTTCACTCAGACATGTTAATGGCATGTAAATGCAGCGCCATAAAAAAGATTGAAAACAAAAAACAAAACACATGAAATGGCGCACAAAGTTGAATGTGCCAATTGCATAAATTTATATTTACTTATTGCAAATGCAAATCATACATAAATACATATGTCTAATTATTTATTATATTTCATTTAATTTTTTGCAGATGTGAAGAATCCCTAGGTGCTAATTTAGTTGATAAGCGCAAACAAAAAGTACAATAAAAACAAAAACACACACAGCAGAAAGCAAGCAAGCTAATTTCCAACTAGGTGGCAACATTTTTAGCGAACGCGCTTAAAAGTATGCTACACAAAAAATTAAGCGAATGCCGCGCTGCTGCCAGGCCAACGTAGCAAAAACCAAAAGACACAAGCGACAAAACGAGAGACGTGAGATAGCGGAGAGAGCGGAGAGAGCGGAGAGAGATACAGATACACAGATACAGATAGCGAGAGAGAGAGAGTGAGAAAGAGAGATAGCAAATACTATTTTTGTACAACTGCAGGCAGCGCTGACTGCGAAATGTCGAAATATTTAATAACCACCGCCGCGCCCAACAGCCACAGCCACAGCAATAACAACAACCACAGCCACAATCACAACAACACACCACGGCAGCTTTATGGAGGAGGTGGGGGCAGCTCACAGGTGGTACGAAAGCTCAACTATGAGCTGCTGGGCAACAACAACAACAATAACAATAATAACAATATTGTGATCAAAAATGAAAAGCTGTTGGACATTGATTACGAACATGGTGGCAACGATAGCAACAGCAACAGCGGCAACATTGGCAGCGGCAGCGGCGTCGCTGCACACCTGAGAGATCATGTATACATAAGTCTGAATAAGGGTGGTGGCACAACAACAACAACAACAGTGATTGCAGAAGCAACAAGCACACATCATCAACAGCATCCACAGCAGCAACAACAACAACAACGCAATGGATCAGCGGGCAAAACAAACGATATCACACAATACTACAAGGTGAGTTGACATAACGATCATTTGAGAAACAAATAACTATTATTAAAAATAAATAAATAAAAGAAAATTATAAAACAAATAGATAAATTATAGACATAAACAAATTAACTATTAATAATAAAAAGCATCATTAGCCGTTGTAATATGTAATAATATTAGCAATAATCAAGATAAGAACTTTAAAATAATATTTGCTGAATATATTTCCTATTTTGTTTAGTATCATATAATCTTAAATATAAATACATATGAGCTTAACTTATAAGCTTTGTCTTGTTGCGCTAGGAATCAAATACATAATTAAATGTATTGCTCAAAATAAGGGATCATCAAAGTTTAGTAGTATTCTTTATTTTATTTAAAAAAAGAATACATACAACAAAATGAAGACTCTTGTCTTGTTTCAATGTAACTCAGATTTAACGATCAATAGATCAACAACTAATTGCAACTCACCACACACATTCACTTATTCACCACTCTCTTTTTATTTTCCCCCCTTTGCCGCAGGTCAAGCGCCGAGCGCATGCAACCACCCACGAAATCCACCCGAAGAAACAGGCGAAGCAGAACGTTCTTCACCAAACGGTCACCTACAACAGCAAACACACTCCCCAACAACAACAACAACAACTGCGCTACCATCAGCAGCAACAACAGCAGCAGCAACAACAACAGCAATACGTTGTCGAGCACGACGAAGACGACGATGTGGAGACGAGCAAACCGGCCGGCAACGGTTCTTCTCATTCTCATTCGCATTCGTTTTCACAGTTTGCGCGAACAGCGTCGCAGCAGCAGACGTCGACGCAGCAACAGACAGCGTTAGTCACATCATCGTCATTGACGTCATCGGGAGGCGGAGGTGGGGGTGGAGGTGGTGGTGGTGGTGATCGGAATCGAGCAGACACCTCCCTGGGTATTTTGACCAAAAAGTTTGTGGATCTGCTGCAAGAGTCACCGGATGGTGTTGTCGATCTGAACGATGCCTCCAATCGATTGTCGGTGCAGAAGCGTCGCATCTACGACATTACGAATGTCCTGGAGGGTATTGGCATCTTGGAGAAGAAGTCCAAGAACAACATTCAGTGGCGCGGCGGTCAATCGTTGGTCAGCAGCGAGCGATCCCGTCAAATCGAAGCCGAGAGCGAACGCCTCGAGCAGCGGGAGAATGAGGTGAATACACTGCTCGATCAGATGCGTGGCGAGTTGGCCGAAATATCGCAGGAGGTGGAGAATAGCGGTGGCATGGCCTATGTCACGCAGAATGATCTACTCAATGTGGATCTGTTCAAAGATCAGATTGTGATAGTGATCAAGGCGCCGCCAGAGGCCAAACTTGTGGTGAGTATTCCCCAAATGCACTTCAAGTGTAGTGCAAAGAAAAAAGGAAGAAGGAACTGTTATATTGCGCATATTAAACTTGTGTATTTCAACTGTTATATTTATATCGCTTATTTACAAGAAGAATGGCATATCTGCAAAGCGGTCATACATAAACTCTTCTCACGCTGTGTGTATTAAAGCTAGGATAATGAAATTTTAACACAACATAGATTATTACATAACAAACATTTTTGCATCATTATTTATTTGACTTATGTCACTCTTCTTGTAAATGAGCAATATGTATACAGTAGAAATCTTAACTCGTCCCTATTCAGACGTCGCGACGTCAGACAATTGTGCTTCTTCTTTGCGTCTGCATGCCATTAAAACATGGCGCCCTATTTTTAGACATGCCGCAGACGGCGACAAGCGCCACACTGCAAAATGGAACACACTCTCCACCCCACTTCTCTTTACCCCTACCCACTCCCCATGTGCCTATTGCTAGCGTCTTTATTTTTGATATTAAACCAAAAGTAAAATCATTTTGAGACTGTTGCTGCTCATTTTGTAGAATTCTCGAAGCAAATTAAAAAATTGAATATTCCAATTGAAATTCAGGCAGTCTTCTTCTTGGCCTGGTCTGTTGTCTGTTGCCTGATCTGTTAGCCACGCACTATTTATAAATATTTCGCTTAATGTTTCCGCTCGCCTTGAACTGTTTAATGAACTCGCAAACAGAGAAATGAAAATAGTCTACGAAATGTGCTGCGATTAATATCGCTTACAGGTAGTCTCAACAAAAACACACATACATACATGTAAACTCTACTTCTATTTAATTGAAATTCTACAAGTCTGGCAACTCATCCATTGCAAATAAAAAGCACAAAATATGTAAATATCATTTCTAAAAATACACATACACGTTGAGAGTTCGCATTGTCTCTTCTGCTACAGATGCTGTTACTGTAACAGTCACTGTGACTGTTACTGCAACTGCTGCTGCTGTTAACTTACAGCTGTTGAATTAGTGTTAATGTCTATGTCTGCTTACAGCTGCCCAGCACGAAGGTGCCGCGCGAGATTTACGTCAAGGCGGAGAACAGCGGAGAAATCAATGTGTTTCTTTGCCACGATAACTCACCGGAGAGTTCGCCAATCGCTCCCGGATCCGGGTATGCGGCGGGTGCGCCATCTTTGGGCAGCTGCGGCCTGCGTACGGCGACTTCGACGCGACTGCAGCACCTGACCAATCAACGCCTCAACGATCCGCTATTCAATAACATTGATGCCATGAGCACTAAGGGTCTAGGTATGTTATTATTATAAATCGATAGTTTAAATCAATAATTAATTGTTGTTCTGTTAACAGGCCATACACCATATCGCTTATCGGCCCAACGCAACCTCACCAAATCGATTGAGGAGGCGGCCAAGCAATCCCAGCCTGAATATAATAACATTTGTGATATTGGCGGCGTCAAGTATGAACTGACATCGCCAGAGCAGCAGCTGCAGCGGTCGACGCATGCGGATGATGATGCGAATGCGGACAATGATGATGATGATGATGATGACGATGATGATGATGTCGATGATGAGCTGAGTCAACTGGTGCCAACGCTGACCAGTCCCGTTGTGCGCAGTCATCAGCAGCAGAGCGCTATTCAGCAGCTTTTTAGCAGTCTAACACAATCCTCGCCCACGCCAACGACGCGGCGACGTGCAGCGAATTGCGCTGTTAACGCCGCGGGCAACACAACTACGCTTAATAGTCATAACAGCAGCAGCAACAGCAGCAAATACAATTCCCAACCCCCCAGCAGTAATAGTAACAGCAACAACATCAACAGCGACAACTCAGTGCACTACGACAACCAGCAGCAACAACAACAGCGACGCAGCGATGTTCCCATGTATAACTGTGCAATGGAAAGCACGACTACAACGTATGCTGTTAACAGTAACAGTAACAGCAACACTAACAGTAACAGTGGCAACAACTCCTCTGCCATGGGATCGCTGCAGATGCAGTTTGCAGCAGTCGCTGGCAATGAGAGCGTCGGCTTGGCGGCAACATATGGCGACATTTCTGGCGCTGGCGCCAATGTTGATCACCACCAGCAGCAACAGCAGCAGCAACAGCAACAACAGCAATACAATCACAAGCATACTTATAATCGCATTCTGCCGCCTGGCGTTGCCGACAGCGATGCTGATAGCAATGGCAGCAATGTTGCTCTGCAAGGCCTCGACGCGTTCTTCAGCGATATCGACACGGACTGTAAGTACTCTCTTGAATTTCAACATAGCTCATTCGACTTTTTTTTCACTCTCTTTCTCTCTGTGTGTGCCGATGCCTCTCATTATACCATCAAAAACGCTCATCCCACATATTGCCTATGTAAATAACTGCAGCTACATTTACAGCGAACGCGTTAACAGTTGCAGGCAATGTTAACGCGTTAACATTACAAAATTGAGATGAAGCGTGCTTGTCAAGAACTTTCTCTGTGACCTGCGTGAATTTTCATATCGAAACCGCATCACAGTCTGAGTTCTTGCTGAGCGCGTTTTTCGCACAGCAACATATGAAATGTAAACAACAAAAAAAAAAACAACTAAATTATCTTTACTGTTAAGTGAAAGTGCCTATCAATTCAATTCAATTGTGTTTTTCCAAATTTTCATTCCAATTTTCGGCAAGCTACCAACCAACGAGAATCAGTTCAAAATTGAATTAATTTTGTTTATACATATTTTTGGTTTTTATTTTCTTGTACAGTGAAATGTGTAACATATTACAAATTATTAATAAATAAATTAACCAACTACTTGACTAAACAACTTTTATCTATCTCTGTCTTTGTCTCTCACGCACTATCTTCAACTTCACACACATATACACATACACATATTACCACGCAATCCCACAAAGCATGATCTTTTATTCTACATTACATGTTCAATGACTGTTAAGTAGGCAAAAGAAACTGAACTCTCTATCCATGCTGTTAAGTTAACAGTGCAATGGCTGTTACTGAACAGAATAAAATTATTGAACTTTGTTTGCCAACTTAAACGTCACAATATATATAATAATCGCAAACTAACAAACACTAATATGTACTTAAAGTTTGTATATATAATGTATGTATATTATTCGTATTAACCCGCCGCCTCAATCGTCAAAATGGAACCATTAATTAGCAACGCGCAAGCGCAAATTCATTTTGGAACTGAATTCTCGTGGGTCTGCAGTGCACTGACCGTTGCGGAGGGCAATTGTTCATATTGAAATTGAAATTTTGTAGCACCATGAGATTCAGCTCTGGCGTGAATTTCAAACATGCATCCACAAAAAAACAAAACAAAATAAAATCAACAATCAATATAAATCAATTAATATCATTCATATACATTTGTAATTAACTGTCTATAATAAATATTTGTATCTACTAGATACATCAATATTGTATGCACTTAACTGATTAGTTGTTCTCTTTGTTTACAGACTTCAATAACGAAGCTTTTGTGCCCATCGATCCGCCGGATGACAATGATTATCCCTATGCGCTGAATGCCAACGAAGGCATCGATCGTCTGTTCGATTTTAGCTCGGATGCCTATGGGCCCTAAGATTGATCTGCAGATTCAATACATATACCGCAACACACACTCACACGAACACACACACATACACAGATACAAATCAACTGCGAATTGGGGGGGGAATTTGGGGGTGTTTATAATTTTAAATTATATACAAGGAAAGCACCGCATATTACGTTAGAGATGATCTATTATTATTATTATTATTATATTATTATTATTACTACTATTACAAATTATCAAGTAAAGAAGCAGTTTAAAAGAAAATCAACAAATTGTAGAAAACTTAATGAAACTAAGTTGTGTGTAACATTTTAAGCGTAAAAACCTACATTTAAATTTATAATCCAAACGTATTTTAAGTAAACAAAAGAGAAAAAAATGCCCTCACAAAATGCAAACAAACATTTTATAAGCAAATTTCAATTTTTAGCCTTAAACAACAACAAAAATAAAAACACAAAAAAAAAAAACAAAACAGCAACAATGCTGACTACTTAATGCAAAAAACAAAAAAAAATCGATGAGAACAATTAAGATGCCTCATTAATAAACATTTTGCGCCAGAACTGTCTGTAAATTAGTAAACACATACAAACACACACACACAGCAAAAACATAATTTTTAATTAGTAAAACAAAATAGTTATTAATTTAATATTAAATGAAAATAAAACACAACAAACAAAATCACCCAATTTAATTGAAAATTGTAATATATTGCTATGAAATTCAACAAAAAGAAAAAAGTAAAGAAGTTATGAAACAATAACAACAATGCAACTACAGCAAATTGCAACACTTCATCTCGACCAGCTCCCAGTTTAGTTACGACGCATGCAACCTGAATCAGAAGACAGTAAAAATAGTAAGCAAATTAAGCAGCTAGAAAGCAGAAAGAAAATTTTATTGTCATCCCTCTTTTAGTGTCTTGTCTGCTGTTTGTATATTTTTTATTAGTTGCCGTTTCAAACTCTCAGTGCGTTTGATTTAATTATTAAAGCTAAGTATGCATAATTCTTTGTTATTGTTATTAAAATATAATCACACACAAACACACTCACTCACACACACAACAGACTTGACACCACTCGTAATTCAGTTCAAAGAATACAAAAATAATGGAACCGCGAACATCCTCAGAACCCAATACCAGTTCAAAGTTCACCATCAAAGTCAAAGCCAAATCATCCCCCACAAACAAAAACCCCAACAGATTCAACCGCAACTAGTTATTTAAACCTATCGCCTAGAGGTTAAACAAAATACAATTTAAATGCAAAAACAAATACAAAATGTAAAGAAATCAAGAAGAAAAGCTCTATAAATGTACTTTTATTTTATAAACAAAAATAATACACAAATTTGTTAGGTACTTTTCTTTAGTTTCCAAACAAAACCAACACAAAAAAAACCAAATAAATATAAAAAAAACGAAGAGAACATAAAATAAAAAGCTGTTGTTATTTATTAATGGGTAATTATTGGGTGCACTAAACTAAAGGCTGAGTTTTTAGCTATTATCTTTTTTGCAACATTGGTTTTAACAGCTCACGCACGTTTCGTGTTTTGTTTCACTGTCACACATCTTCAGTTTGGTCTAAAACTTAACCATGAATCGTCTTACAAACGAACAATGCTTGCAAATTATTGAATTTTATTATCAAAATACGTACTCTGTTAAGGAAGTTCATCGCGCGCTTCTTCCACTTTATGGTCAGTTTATTCGACCCACTGAAGCGGCTATTCGGCTATTTTGACTAAATTTCGCACAAAATTTACATTGTTGGACATTAAACCACCAACAAGACGGTGCCACATGCCACACAGCACGCGCAACAATGGACTTTTTGAGAGGCAAGTTCGGTGAACATTTTATTTCACGTTCGGGGTCGGTCAATTGGCCGCCTAGATCGTGCGACTTAACGCCTTTAGACTATTTTTTGTGGGGCCATGTTAAAGCTCATGTCTATAAAGACAAGCACGCTTCAATTGAAGCATTTATTCGTGAGATAGCGGCCGAAATGTTGGAAAGAGTGTGCCAAAATTGGAGTAAGCGGATGGACCATTTGAGGCGCAGTCACAGTCAACTTTTGATTCAAATAATGATTTTTTAAATACTTTCCTATAGCTCTTAAAAAATCACCCTTTATTTACAGCGTTCCTGTGAAACAATTAATTCTAAACTTACCAGTCAAGACTTGAGTATTTTTTTTTTCAATATGATATACCTGGTTGCAACAGGTATGTTTTCGAACATGTACTTTAAAAAAAAGCTTTTCACAAACAATAAACACTCCTAGATATCAGAGACTAGAAGAGCTGGAGACACCAAACTTGATATTTATGTATTTCTATATCTTAAGCAGATCAAATGATTTTTGTTTTCTTGGATCAGTTCACATATCTGCAATAGGGAAGATTGGCTAAACATCATGTTTTATCTTATCCAGAAGCCAATAGGAGCGACGACAAATTTATATTGGTTGATATATAAAATCAAGGTACACTAAAATAAAAATTCAATGTTCACCAGTATTTTTCCATTTCCTGGCCTTAGTTCAGGATCTTCGACAGTCGAGTTTGCCATAATCCAATGCTCTACATAAATTCAAAGTTCTTTTTAATTTTGTATATTAATTTAGTTTTTATTATAGTCTCGCCATAATGATTTTGTTACATAATAATATATGTAGTTGTTTATTTCGCTTATATAAACAGGAAACAATTAACTTAGCTTTAAATTTACAATTGGCTTTAGTTAGAAATTATAAAAATATTGAAGCTTTTTTGTTTTATTCTGTATTAATTTATTATATGATAGGTTTTCATTTATAATGTGTATAATATTATGTATGTATGTATGCATGTTTATGTACACTAACGCTGGCTGCTAATTGCGTCAAAGAAAAGCCAACTAACTTATCAGAATATATTTATATAATTATAATATCTGTATAAGAAGTTGGTATTTGGCGTTGTCGCGGCTGCTCAGGTTTTCATATAAATTTCCCTTTTCTTGCTGCTGTTGATGTTGTTAAGCATTTGCAGTTCGTTACTAAAATTGAGTTAATTGAACTACTAAATTACATAATTTTTGTTTTTTTAAATGCTTTCGGCTGCTTTTTCCAACTTTTCATCATCATTCTCAAATATATGTATTTATGTATGTATGTATATATTTAACTTTTTATTGATTTAAATTTATGTTGATTAATTTATAATTCCATTATTTGTTTTTACGTTTTCGTTTCGCATTAAGTTTACAATTTTCGTTAGAATTTTTGCTTTGTTATGTACATAAAAACAAAAGGAACTATATTTTTCAGTCTTTTTAGTGTGTATGTGTGTGTATACATATATAAGCATGTATGTGTGTGTGTGTGTCTGTAGAATATTGTTTGTGTTATGTAATATTATTTAATTTAATTATTAATTCAATAGTTTTCCATTCAATAGTATTTTCATAGGTTTGTTTTACAACTAGTATTTTGTATAATTCATTTAAATATTTTAAGTTTTCTGGTTTTCTTTATTTGCATCTTTTTTTGTTTTTTTGTTATCTTCTTCTAATTCTTATTACTGTAAAGTCATATTTGTGTATATAACTTTTGTTTTTAAACTGTATATTTATATATGTTTATAAAGAGCGAAGGCAAATATCGAATACTTTTGTTGCTGTTTCTGTTATTATGTTTTCTTTATAAAAATTCCATTTTTTGCAGTTGCAATATTTGAAGAGAATGTCTGTGTGTATTTTAGTTTTTCTAGCAATTCATCTATTTTTATAGAATAGTTTAAATAGTAGAGATGTGTGTGTAATTCGTCTATTGATTTCCATTGTTGAAATATAATGTATGTATGCATGTGTTTTTATTATTATGTAATTGTCTATGATCCATAAATATCGATCTCTTAAGCGAAGTTTTTCTTCCGTCTGTTTTCTTGTTCTAATTTGAGTGTATGGCAATATCATGTATCTATGTATCTTTGTATCTATGTATATTCTATCTCTCAGTGTGTATTTGTATCTGTATGTGGGTGTGTTTTGTGTGTGTGTGTGTGGTTATCAATATGTTTCAATAAAATGCGCATTTTATAGCATAATTATTTAAATGATGCAGTAGTTACTTAAGCTCTCAATTTCGTAATTTGGAAGCTTGGCTTCAAATTAAATTAATTTAGAAAAATCAAAGTCAAAAGATAAAATCAAACACAATTTACAACTCTCAATCTGTCTGCTATGTTTGTTTGTATGTATGTATGTATATAAATTACTTTCTCCTCTCTCTCTTTCTCTCTCTCTCTTTCTCTGTTTCTACAAACTTTTGCCATTTGCCAAGCGCCATGCATAAAATCAGCTTTTTTGTTTTTGTTTGTTTTTGTATATATAAAACGAGCAACACTTAAACATAAACGCACTAAAAATTGCAACACAACGCCATTTAAAATTAATAATAAAAAAGAACAACAAATAATTTGCTTGAGTACATGTAGATTTCAGTTGTAGTTTGTATGTAGTTGATAATAGTAACTAATTTAAGAACATTAACTCAGTGAAGACATTTTGTTTGCTTTGTTTGTTTTTTTTGTTGTATTGCTTATTGTTGTTGCAGCTTTGTTTTTTGTTTTTGTTTTGTTTTTATTTTGTGGTTTTGCTTTACAGTTGTACAGTTAGTTTGCTTCATTGTTGCATCGCTTCGTTTTCCGTTTTGGTAGGTACTAAAATAATTAATAATTATTACAATTATACATAAGTTAGGTAAGGTTATGTTTCTATGTATGTTTCTATGTATCTATGTATGTACTGTAATGTAATGTTACGTAATTTAATGTAATGTTTTGTATCGTATTGTATTATATTGCTTTGTATGTCTATGTCTATGTCTAGATATAAACGGTACTTAGGTTGGTTGGTTGTTGGCTTTTGTACTTTTGTTATTTGCATTTAGGACTTGTTTCGTTTTTTGTTGTTGTTGTTGTATGTGTGTTTTTAACGGCGCTAGTAAATTTAAATTATAAAAGAAATACTTAACAAATACGCAAAAAACAGACATACATATATAAATTAAGCTTAGGCATATTTGTATATATACTATATATAATAAATTTGTTAGGAGGCTTGGCTGTAGGCAAAAGTTTGCTCGCGCCCTTGTTTTTTTTGTAATATTAAGCATGATTTACAGATGTGGAGGGGGTAACATCAACGAATTACACTAACAATGCAGATAGGAAACTGACAAAGAGCGAGAGAGATCAGCAAATGAGCGAGCTTAAGCTTTCTATACATACGTATATGTAAATGCAAAAGCTCCACTCAAGTCAAGTTGCGCTCTCTCTCTCTTTCTCTCTGGCATGCTCTCTTTAATGACAGCAAGTGCTCTCTTGCACTGAGTACCCCAGCTACATGTATATATATAGATATTTCTAAATATTTTATACTAGTTGCTACATATACATACATGTATGCATGCAATTACTTATATGTGTACGTGTGTGTGGGGGTGTGGGGGGGGGGGGGGGGTGTGTGTGTGTGGGGGCTTATTTACAAATTCTGTAGACACTTGCGCTTTCGTTTTACGCTTCGCGTCCTATGAAACCATTGGGGGGCGGGGGGCGTGGCGTGCTCGCCTGCCTCAGCCAATTTTCCTTGAGTATATTGGACGTATTGCCGGTGGTTGCAGCCATTGTTGCAGTCGGCGTTGGCGTCTCTGCTTTGCGCGTTTGACTAACGCTGCGACTGCGCGGTTGCTGCTGCTGGTGATGATGTTGCTGTTGTTGTTGTTGTTGCTGCTGCCTAATGCGAGCGCGTTGCTTTGGCCGACTGAGTGGCATTCGCTCCATCTTAATGTGCTCCATATGTTCATCATCTTCCTCATCGTCAACATCCGGAAATGATCTGGAAATCCAATTGCATATTTATATTATTTAATTCATTCAATTAATTCATTTAAGTTGTCATCACTCACACATCATCATTTTCGTCGTCATCGGAGCTGCTGTGCGGAACTTGTATTGGGGCAACCATTGCCGCATAGTTGGGATTATCACTGGTGAAGATCGGAGTCTGTCCGGATCCCAACTGCGGTTCATTCATCTCCACATAGTTGGGATTATCACTAAGCAGGCTAAAGGGTTGCGATGTTGTTGTTGTTGTTGCTCCTGTTGCTGCTGGTGGTGGTGGTTGCATCATTTCATAGTTGGGATTGAGACTGCTGGTTGTCAGCTGTTGAGGCCAGCCGGAATTGACGGGATCAGCACTGGTAATTGACTCGTCCAGCAGCTTGTAATTGGGATTGTCACTAATGATTGTTGTGCTGCCGTTGCCACTGACACCGCCAATGCCACCGCCACTGGGCGTTGTTGCCGTGGGCGTATAGAAACGAGGCGTGCCCGAATAGCTGCCCGCACTGCCGCTGCCACCGCTCTCAATGGTTCCCAGATTGGGTCCCATGCTCACCATGGCCATGCCGGCGGGATGGCTGGTTAGATTCGTGTTGCTGCTGTTGCTGGCCGCATTCGAGATGTTGCTCTTGTGACTGACATTGCTGCCGCTTCGCTTGTGGGTGAAACGATTGAGTACACGATTCCGAAATGTATCGGCCACGACACGCTTCAGACTCGGCTGGCGACTGCTGCTCGTATTGGAGCTGGCCGCCGATGCCGTCGAGGGTTGCAGTGATGTCGATATCATGCCACCAGCAACATTGGCATTATTCCCACCACCAATCACTTCATCCGGCATCGAGCTGCTCATGTTGGGCACAATGCTGGCTCCAGTTGCATTGCGTTTCGCTTTCGGTATCAAATGCTGCTCACCGCTGAGTCTTCCGCTGCCGCTGTGTGGCAACTCGCCAAAATTGGGACTGGGATCATACAGTTCATAGCCACGCTCGCCATCCTCTGGGTGATCCACATTTGGATCTGCCTGCACATAGGCAGCATCTTCCATATGCGAACCACCGGCTGTGGGCAACGTGGATAGAGCATCTGGTGTACTGCTCACAATAAAGCCCGAGTGCATGCTAAATGGTGAATGCGTTGTGGCCTGATCATCCACAAGGGCAATGGGACTCTCGGCCGCCTGTTCCAGCGATGTGTTGTGGTCCATGTTGGACTTGTAGCCCTGATGATGATACTCGCCCACTCGCAATGGCGTCGTCGCATCCTCACCATCAACATCCGCATCAAGTTGTCCGCCCGCAAATATATCAAATTGATTCGATCGCTCCTTGCGCTCTTTCTCGCGATACTGGACACCCGACTCGCTGTAATAGAAGGCCACCTCCTTGAAATGCGGATCGGACAAGTGCTCCAAATAGGCAATAATGTCCAGGAACGAGGGTCGTGCCGTTGGTCTATGATGCCAACAACGATGCATTAGCTTGTGCAGCACCTCAGGACAATTGTCGGGTCGCTCCATGATGCCACCATCGATGACATAGCGCAGCACCTGCTCATTGGACAGACCCTGATACGGCTGTGAGGCAAGTGTGGCCATTTCCCATAGTACAACGCCATAGCTGAACACATCACTCGAACTGGCATAGACACCATCGCGCAGACTCTCCGGTGGCATCCAGCGCACTGGCAACAGACCCTTGGTACCCTTCCTATAATAATCCGTCTCATAGATGTCTCTCGTCATGCCAAAGTCACCAATTTTAACAGTCAGATCGGCGGCAACCATACAATTGCGTGCTGCAAGATCACGATGCACAAATTTCTTGGCCGCCAGATAGGCCATGCCATCGGCGATTTCGATAGCCATCTGAAAGATGCGACTGTAGGGAGGCGGTTGCACAGCTCCCAAGGTGGTGCCAGTGCTGGATGTGAGGCCAATCCGTTGTTGATAGACAGCGAGCACATCCTCCCGTTCGTCGGGCCGATGAGCACGCAAATACGACTTGAGATCGCCCTTCTTCATTAGCTCCATGACGACCAAGGCGGGCTGGCCACGTGAACACACGCCCAGTAGACGGACAACATGATACGTATCGAATTCCTTCATCACGCTGGCCTCGCTCAAAAAATTTTCGCGCTCACGATCCGTGGCATTCTCATTCACCGTCTTAATGGCACACGGTAAATCCTCATCGTTATTTTGGGCCTTCAGTATGCCCTCGTAGACCATGCCAAAGGATCCCTGACCCAATGGACCCAGCTGTATGATACGATCCCGAGGAACCTCCCAATCATCGGGCACATATTGTAGAGTGGCATAAAATGGATTCACTTCCGTATTGATGACCAAGTCCACTGGGGCGTTTTTCTTTTTCAAGTAGAAGTAGCCCCCCGATATGATAGCCAGTATGATTAAGGGCACAAGAACAGCAACCAATATTATGATAGTTGTAAGCGATAGTCCGGGAGGCTGTTAAAATATCGGATATTATCGGTTGTTATACATTCGATTCAAATCAAATTATTATTACTTACCGGAACTATTACATATTCGACATTCGAAAGATCACCTTCACCGGCCAGCGAATGGGCTCGAACAACAAAGCTGTATTTGCCCTCATTCAGATTTTCTAAGACATAACGACTCTTATTGTTATATTCCTGTGCGGTGATGCATTTTTTATCCTTGACCGCATTCTCCTCCTGTCGCTCATATATGATCATGTAGGAGACGATGGCACCGTTCGGTGATTTTGGTGGTACCCATTTCAGTTCTACACTACCCCGAGTGATATTTATTTTCGACTCCAACAAAGAGGCCTTTAGATTTACTGCCTTGTCCGCATGCTCTGTAACAATCAATCAAATTGAACATTGAGTATATGTATATGTTACTTATTATATCTCCGTCACTCAAGTGTATATTAATTCATCAGGTTTAAATTGGCGCCACATAGTCGTCTAATCGTCACAAAGAATTTATGATTCATGCAAAAGAAACCAAACAACTATGCACAGCAAATGATCCGCTTCGAGCTGAGGTGTTTAACAAATATTTTTTGAATGCATCAATGTTCTCACAAGTAATTTTAAATATTTATGAATAATAATTAATTTTTAATTCTAAATTATAACATTAGTCGGACAGAATAATTTAACCGTTTAATCAAGTTATATAATTAATAATATCCAAAGCTCCTGCGGAGTAAAAAATTACTTTATATTTTAAGGCGCTTCGATTTATGCTATAAATTCTATACTGTTTGAGTTGATTATTCATAGAGACCTTATTTGCTTTAAATACGTACCCTTCTTTAGAGTTTTCTTTTCCCAGAAAACCGAACTGCTGCACAAAGGGTGTAAATCTCTGTCCCCCTCCTTCTCTCGACAAGCCCTTACGCTGACGGTGTAGAGTGAAAAGTGTCGCAGTGTATTGAATCGAAATTCCGTTGTGGTTGCATTCACCTCCGTCGAATAGATCGTATAATATGTTCCAGAGGGATCCATTGATGTCTTATTTTCCCATTGATCCAATAATTGTTCATTATCCTTATCACTTCCGGTTGCAGATTTAATTTCATTCTCCAAGTTGACGGATCGAACGTGACGCATCAACACGCTATCCATCTGCTCATCAAGCTCATCAATTTCAATGTATCTCCGCCTTCTCTTGGCCTTAGGCTTGTCATCATTAAGAATAGTTGTATTTACTTTGGCTGTAGAATTTTTTTTCCTCGAGACGTAGAGAAAGTTTTGTAGATTATTCTCAAACTCAATTTCATCGAGGACCTGTTGCTCAGCTATCTGCTGATCATAAGCAGGACGGTCTGTTTTATCACACTTGCAGTCAGATTTTCCTGTCTTCTTTGCATCTGCTTTGTCATTTGGCGAAGAGGATTCATCAATGCTTGCGGCATTTGGCATAGCTTAAATACAAAAAGAATGAAATCAATATAAATGATATATTTTTGGTTTAAGTCATATGCAACTTACGATCTCTGCAAAAGTTACGAGTATGCTCCAGATTAACATCACGACGAGTGAGCTCTATACGTATTTGATACTTGAGCAACTTGCCATTAACATCCAATGGCGGAGTCCAGCTCATCAGCTATGTAATAAGAAATAAACAAATTAATGGATTCCACGAACAATTCAATAGAGGGCTCAAATCATACTCACAATTTCAGAGTGACCCGTGGATATGGCAGTTACTCTGCCGACAGGCGTCGGTTGATACGGTCTTGTCTTTCCACGTATTATATCGCTTTGATAGTTGCGCTTTTCCGATGATATGGTCATTGTACGCACATAGAATGCATATTGCGTATAAGGCTGCAGACTGTTTATACTGATTTCATTCTCCCTGTTGGGATCCGTGACTATCCAACTGTAATAAAAAATTTGTGATTAGTATGCCATTTCAACTATCTCAAAATAATACTGTTTTACGCACTTATCCGAGCAGGGTAGATAGCTATCTCTCGTGATATTTCCATTTGGATCAGGTGTATAATACATCTGATAACCGATGAACGATCTGTCATCATCATAGTTAACAATTGTTTTGTTAATTGAAAACGTCATATACAAGCTTCCTATAGAAACAATTTCAACGTTCAACCATTTCGTGTTGCCTAAGAGTATATAATATTCATTATATAGTGATTTTATTATGTTTATTTAAAGAAAAACCATACATTTTCCCTTGTCACCGTTGGAATCTTCGGCCACCTCGTTCTTATTGAACTTTAATGGTTTATTTGGTAACATCGGTTTTAATTTGTCAATTGTCTCAACGCACAGTTTGGGATTGAAGTGAAAGAAGACACTGCCATTAATTTGAAGGGTCTGATTTTCAGCCCAAAGCGTTTCCAAATCTCGATTCTCCAGTATATAGAGTACATAACGTCCATCTACCGTCTCATTTCCTCCAATTGTGCGCAGACTTTTCAAAAAATCGAGTGAGGTGAGTTCATAGGTCAAATGGACTCTCAGAAATGAAGTAATTGTATGCACAGCACCCAAGCCATGTTGCAATGCCTCAATCATGTGCGCTATATAATAAAAGAAACAAGTGGAGAGTAGAAAAGGAAAGTATATTTAATTTGAACTCGGTCAGTCACTTGATTATTAACTTACGTCCACCACGCTTAATGCTTATAGTCAATCCTTTTGTGCCGATAAGCGTACAGCCATAGAATTCTTTTACTCGCGTCGCACTATCGATAATGCCGCCCGGACACTCTAATTCACAGATTCCATCGCACTTCTGGCAGGTGTCGTTCATCTGTTCATATCCTTTAGGACAAAACGTTGTACATTCGCCCTTGTAATGCACCAACGACATCTCCTTGTTGTTCACGTACTTCTTTCCAATCTTTTTACACATCTCGGCCGTAATGCAGCGGTTTTCATACTGAAAGAGGAAGAGAAATAGCAGAAATAGTAGAATAATATTTATAAGATGCGTAAAAATAATTTAAAGTTAGAAAAAAATATAAACTTGATTTGTTCATAGATCTGAAATAACTAATAAAAAGAAGAAATCAAATAAAAGGCAAATATAATCGAAAATGATATTTTCAACGAAATTTCATAAAGATAAAGAGTTGATAAGTTTTGATGTGTTAAAGATTTGCAGATCATGTTAATAATTATTTCTTTGTTTTTTTATAAGCAATTGATCAACGAATAATTGATTTGAATGACATGTTTTTATATTTATACCCGTTACTTATAAAAAATAAGTATAAGTGTATATTGTGTTCGTTGGAATGTATGTAACAGGCAGAAGGAGGCTTCTCCGACCACATAAAGTATATATATTCTTGATCAGCATCAATAGCCGAGTCGATATAGCCATGTGTGTCTGTCCGTCTGTCCGTCTGTGTGAGCGCCTAGATCTCAGAGACCATAAGAGATAGAGTAACCAAACTTTCACACGCAGATCACAAATGCGTTGGAGCAGGTCAAGTTTGTTTCAAATTTTGGCCACGCCCCCCTCCGCCCCCCACAAATCGCGAAAAGCTACCACAGTTTTTAAGATAATATGGTTTTTCTTGTAGTCACTGATATCTATTATTATTATTTATTATCCCACTGAATCGCAACACGATCGGACAAGTAGAACAGCAGTTATTGTCTGAAAATGATTCTTTAAGCAATACATGGCAATAAATGCCCCCTAGAGTATGCAATAGATTTTTATTGTTAGTAAATTTTCTTTAAAGTACTTTTATATGTAGTGAAATAAGTAACGGGTATCCTATAGTCGGGATCTCGACTATAGCCTTTCCCACTTGTTTTTATAGTAGATAGGATAAAAATTTAATTAATTTTTTTAAGTAATGAATGTAATGTATGTAATGCACAAAAATTGGAAAGATCTAAAACAACTTACCAAAAAAAGACCATCCCTACAATGGTTTACGCATGTGCCGTTTTCAATGGAAACATTTCGACAGGCAATGCAGCTGCCCAACAACGGTTCGGTGCAACTGCCCAGGCAGGATTCATTGCAACATGTATGCTCATCAAAGCAGTTGTGTGGACACTCCTTGGGACAGACTTTAAGAAAAAAAAAAAAAAGATTAGCTATATGTATCTACAATCAAATAATCGCTATTCTACTTACATTTCTGGCATTCTTTGCTATTCCAGCAATATCGATTGCCATCGGTATACGCTGGACATAAGCCAGCATCGCTCTGATCATTTATGCCGGAGTCGAGCTCCTCGATGCGTTTACTTTCACCCGGACAGCGAGGACATTCGGCCTCCCGCCGATTGTTTTTCAGTATTAAGTCAGCTTCCGTAGCATTTGCGGGGAGTATTTTCATCCAGTTGACCGTCTTTATGAAACAGAGATATTCATTTTTCTCAATTCGTATACCTCCGTGGGAAATGGTCCGCAGATTAGTTAGGCCAATATCCTGAAGATCACGATTCGAATATACAACCAAAGCGTAGCTTTCAAACAGACTATTGCCTCGTATAATGGTCAGATTGGGAAAGATTTGGGATAACGATATTAGATTTGTGACACGATAAACCACTATATAGCCAGTGACTTCAGTGAGCAATGGATAAGTTCTGTTCAGCTTATCAGCATCGTTGATTAGTGAGATAAGTAGAAATCCTTCAATTACCGTACAATTGGCCAATTGATTAAGTTGCGATATATTGTTTCGTATATCCATCGATTTGCAGGCTGTTTTAAAAGAAAATAAACATAATATTATATATACAGTAAGTCAAGTAATTCATTTTGACAAATAAAAATAAAAGCACTTAATAAATTTTTATTTAATTTCGTTATTAGAAAATCGAAACCAGCCGAAAGTCTTCCAAATCTTTATACATTTTTGGGAGATTTTCGGTTGGTTTTGATATTGTTAACAGACAAATAATGAGAGCCGTTGGATTTACTATATATTTTAAAACATAAAAAACCAAATATGTACATATTTTTTATTTTCAAAACAATGAAATTATATTGAAACAGTGTTGCCAAACTTACGCATTTCCTTATTCGCCAATCTTATCTCGCTGGCCTGCTTGACGTGATTTTTACTGATGGCATTGCTGTAATCGTGGCTGTTGCTGTTATCGATGCTGTTAGTGTTACTGTTAACACCAATGGTATTACCGTTATGCACGTGAGATGCCAGTCTGTCTGAAAACTTGTTCATTTGTTGTTCCTGTTTTTGCTGTGCTGCTGTTGTTGCTGCTTGCAATGTTAACAGTGTGATGATTGTGAATGCGATGCTATGTTGTCGCCAATGATGTTTCGCCGGATTGTTATAATGTTGATAACTCTGTTTCTTTTCTAATCGTTGTTGTTGTGGTGTTTGTTGATGTCGTCGCCGTCTTACGAATAGATTGCAACAATGTCGCATCAACATTTGCACATGCTGCAACACCAACATTAATTGCAGTGTGCCCAAAATGTTGAAACAAATGCGGGAATTGTTGTAACTATTATGTTGCTGTTGCTGTTGCAGTCGCTGATTATTTGTGTAGGTGTGTCTGCTGTTTTCTTTACAGGTGCAGTGGCAATTGGCTGTTGTTGCTGTTACTTTTTGGTTATTGTCATTTGTACTATTACTACTACTACTACTACTATTTCTTCCTCGATTACTACAATTACTACTCCTATTATTTTCACAGCAACATGCATGCGTGACGCTAGCTACATGATGCTGCTGCTGAGGCTGATGATGTTGCTGAGGCTGAGGATGTTGCTGAGTCTGATGATTTTGCTGACAGCCACAATGTTGCGCCGACGCCAAATTGCTAGGGAATGTTGTTGCCATTGCGTCCCGGTTTCTGCTTCTGCTTCTCCGTTTGCTTCTGCTTCTACTGCAATCAATGTCTGCATAGGAACTGCTGCATGTTGCTGAATGCTGAATGCAGCAACATGTTTTTGGGAACACATGTCGGCATATGATACAAATGTTGCTATGCAATGATGATGTTGCCGTTGGTGATGTTAATGATGTTGATGTTGCCATCGTCTTCGTGTTCGACTCCGTCGTTGTTGGTTCTTTTGTTGTTTTTAATAAAACCTCATAAGAGGATGGCCAGCACGAAGCATAATCCAAATAATCAGGCAATAGTTTGGTTTGAAACATATTGTGCTGTTAGTTTTCGATACACTTGTCAAATTGTTTTATATTTTACTTTTAATTTTTTGTATATTATTTATTAAAAGTACAATGTTTTGTTTAGGGGCACCGGCCCACTAAGTAATCATTGCAGTTTTGCTCTTTCTCTCTCTCTCTCTTTCTTCTCTTTGTCTTCTAAGAATTGTTGTTGTTTTTTTTTTTGTATTTATCGTCGTCAGTTGGAATGCTTTTTGTTGTTATTATCGTCGTTGTTGTTGTTGCTGCTTCGCTAGTCAAAACCTGTAAATATATTTAAAAAAAAAGTGCAAATGTTGTTATTGTTTTTCTTCTTCTTATTTTTCATAAAAAAAAATACAAACAGCGCTGAGGCAAAATTACAACAATTACGTATTTGAGCTACAAGCTATTACGATAATTTAATGCGAAAAAGGGCGCCAAGTGCTCGACACACGTGTCGCCCCGACTGCGAGTTACGTCGACGTCGACATCGACTCTGACGCTGACGTATCTTTATCACTTTTAAGTACGAGTATGTTTAAGTTAATCTGTCATTACATGCTAATAATACACCAATAATGCATGGTTCAAATTGCTTAACAGCTGCTAATAACAGACTTAGTTTTGCCGGATGCTGCTATCTCTCTCTCTCTCTCTATCTCTCTCTCTCTCTCTCTCCATCTATCGCTCTTTTGTTTTCGAAAACGCTCTAAAAGCTCACGCAAACTTTTAATATATACATTTATGTATGCGTGTGTGTCTGTGTGTATCTGTGTACTAAAATGCTAATACGCTGCCGCACTGCTCAATTAAGCAGCAGCGACGTCGGCAGCGCTCTGAGCAATAATTTTATGCGTCAAAAAAGAAACAAGAATAAATAGATATTATTATTATTATTGTTGATATTCCCATTGAAGTTGTTGTTGTAGTTGTAGTTACTTCTGCTGACGTTTGTTTCAATGACGCTCGTGCTTTGACGCTTCACCGTATTGACGTTGCGACTGCGACGTCGGCAGCGCAGTAATTGTAAAAGCGTAGTAAGTAGTAGTAGTAACAACAACAACAACAACAACAAATGGGCATGAAAATTACGCATAGCGTATTTACAACTACGTTGTAATTCATCAACTGGACGCCCCTCCTCCTCCCTCTACCTACCCCTACACACACAGGGTGTTGCCGGCCTTATTTATTTATTTATTTTCTCTTTTTTTTTCCATTTTGGGGCGTAAGAAAGACAAAATGCGGCTGCGTTGTCGACGGTATGAGAGCGAAGCTGCTGAGCGTAAAACGTGGCATCAAAACAGAGAACACAACTGTAAACGAATTGTTGAGAGGAGAGAGCTTAGAAAGAGGCGGGGCACTAAGAACACCACCCGCCCTGTTGTTGTTGTTGCTCTTCTTCTTCTTCGTGTTGCTGTTGTTGTTGCAAAAGTAAAAATGCTGCTGCGTAGTTAAAACGTACTCATACATACATAAATAGTTATGCATGTACATTGTACATACAAGATAATGGTCATGCATATATACATACATACATATGTACATTCAAATTCAAATACATATGTAGATACAAATACAAATACTATTAGAGCATGTTGTTCTTGTGGGCCTGTCAGAGAATGCTTGCAAAATGTTTTCGCAGCCCATAACAGCAGCAGCACCAACAACAAAAACAAACCATCGCCTCTTTCTCTCTCTCTCTCTCTCTTTCACTGGCACTCACGCACACTTTGCTCTCTTAGCTAATGCTGCGACCGCCGCTTGTTTTATTATGCTTTATTATTTGTTGTTGTTGTTGCCTTTATTGCGCAGTAAAAATAATACACTAATAGTCAGCTCGGACGAGCCACAGTCGCGGTTTAAAGTCAATGGCGCCATAAATAATTACGAACAAAAAAATTAGAGAGTTAACTAAAATAATTAAAATGATTATAATACATAACATTAGAAACACATGCTAAAGACAATAACAAAACTGAATAATAAACGCCAACTGCACGTTGCCTCTGACAACCGCCATGACACCTGCCGCACTCGTTCGTTCGCTCTCCCTCTCTCTCTCTCTCACTGTTTGCAAATCACTCAAAGCACCGCCGCATAGTTTGAGTGTCTCATACATTCGGAGGCTCTCAAACTGTAAAACTCTTTTCGTTTACGCACACAAACAGACCAAGAGAATAAGTGTAAGACAGAGAGAGAGGGCACGCTAGTGCAGTCACTGTAAAACCGTATAACAACTTTGTTGCTTGACAGCTGACCCAATTTCTCAAATGTTTATAGTTTACTACCTATCAGGTAAAAAGCGCAACATTTCCGTCTACACGATGACATGAAAACAAACGGAGAGTAGCAAATACACACATATGTATTCACACACATACGTGAGCTTATCAGTTGCACATGGAAAATTAACAGACGCTCCCACTCGAGTTGTTTTTATTTTTTTTTGCTATTTCTATTTCTATTTTTATTTTCAGTTTTGTTTTTTTTATTGTTGTTCATTTCGTTAAACTCTGCCCAGGCGCCACCGTGCACGCGCTCGTAAAAGTGTAAAGGTGCAATTGGCACGCTTAACTGTCATTTGTTTTGCTTGGTTTTAACAGCAACAATAACAGCCAAAGGGCATCTGCTATCGGGGAGAGTATTAGCAGAAGTGCATTTGCTACGCACGCGCCTGACGTCGCGCCGCTGCCGCGTCGCAGTTGACAGCGAAAGAGCAACGCGTCGACGCCAACACCAACGCAGCAGCTCTCGTTTTGGACATTGCTGCTCTCTTTCAGTTCATATTTTCATCCAAAGAGGATCGCAAATAAGAGTTATTTTAATAATACAAATTAGATATGTATATTAGGGTGCATCAATTTGTTCGAAACAAAAAATGTTACGAATATGGGTAATCTACGGTCAATTCTAAGATGTTTTTACCAAGAAACTATACTTCTAAAATCAATTCCTATGCTTTGTATTTGAAAGTCCTGGTCCTAACACGAGTTTTGATACCAATTTTGTCAGGTTCGGCCTAAAAATATTTAAGATATGGTAATAATTCATGATAAAAATTAAAAAAAAAAAAAAAACACGTTTCTAAACTAAAAAAGCGGGGACTAGGAATTGATTTTAGAATTATGGTTTCTTGGTGAAAACATCTTAGAATTGACCAGAATTGACATCTTAGAATTGGGCCATACAAATCGATGCACTCTAATGTATATTAATATTAACAACTACAATTAACGACGGCATTGACGATGGCAATAACGGGCAAACAGCGGCAAGAGCGTCAGCAACATAGCATACAGCAACAAAAACAAAGAGCTTGAAGAAACCACTGCGGCATCCAAAAGGCAGCAACATTCCAATCCAACACAAAGTTGCCAGACCAGTTAAGAGCAGTGACAACAATAACAAGCAATGCATGAAATATTTCTTATGCTCCAAATCCGCCACTGGGCAAGTTTTTTTCTTCTTCTTCTTTTTCGTATTTTTCTTGATTTAATTTTTGTTCTTGTTATTTTATTGTCCACACGCACACAGAGAACAAAAGATAACAATATAAAGAAATGAATAAAGGAAAGAACAAAAAAAAAACACAACAAAATTAAAACATTATTTTTATTGTAATAACTATATTAGCGTTTTTTTGCCCACAGATCCTTAGATGAAATTGAATATTAAAGTTAACAATGATCTTCCAATAGATTATTTGGTTTATACTCTGATGATCTAATGAAAAACTCAACAATAACAATATTCAAAGGTTCTCAAATGGAACGTTTACTCAACGATAAAAAACAAATATTTTGCTAGAATTCTAAACTCAATATTAGCAAACATGTTAACGCATTTGATATTCCCGGTATTACGAGTGTCACATTTTCTAACAAAAAACGTTTATTTATGAATCTAATTTGCCATGTAATATCGAATAAGTTTCGCGAATAATTCTAGCATTTCCGGCATTTTCATACAAGTTAAAATGAACTTGAGAAACCAATGTGAGCATAATCTCACAATATAAATATAATATATTTCATAATTATGATAGTTAACATAACAGATAGATTAAAAATTGTCATCAAAAATGAGAAATTTCTTGTATATTTTCATAGGCTTGTGAAATTGTTGAATTTATTCGAGAATTGTAATTATAACAAGAGCATATTCATTGTGACTGTAATTCTGTACACCATATTTAAGTGTAATTTCATAATTTTAGAATTCTGGATAGTCACAGTAAGTCACATGTAGTGCCTAATCTCTATTACCAGACCCCACTTGAATTCGCAAGTCATTTCAGTCAGAGTCATAGAGTGACTGAATGAAGTGAGCATAATAATAATAATAATAATAGGAGAGAGCGAGTGAGAGAGCGATCGCAAGTTAGCAGGTGAAACTAAAACTTGTTAGTATATACATATACATAGTAATACAAATACATGCATAGTTATAGTTTGTTGTTCTCTATGCATACGAACTTTACTTGTTCCAACTCATTTGTGTAAGTTCCAGATAAGCAACGTGACGCCTCACGCGAGATAAATCGACTCTGGCGGTTGGCGATTCGGGGCGAGATCGGTACTCAGAACTCGGGGTATCTCGGGAAAAAATGCTAATAACTAATATGACATTTAAATGCGACTACACACACATATCATATGTATGTATGTTTGTATATAGCAAGCAGTATATTGCTGATAAAGACAATACAGACCCCCTGAATTCATACATTGTATAAAGAAAGAGAAACGACAGACATATTAAATATACAGAAGTCTTACACTTTTAGAAAAACAAAAACTCATTTGATACTGAAGTAATATCAATATTTAGCATTACATTCAATAAACCAATAGAAATTTATGCAATTCGATGAAAATTACATTTATTATTTAGGGATCAGAATTATCGATCATTTTGAATGCAGCATAACCAAGTATTTTTTTTTTTGCAGTGTACAGATATGCGAATTTGTTTTGATCAGGCCCAACAAGCCTGATTGGCGTCTGTCTTAGAGCGTGTCA
Source organism: Drosophila phalerata (assembly GCA_951394115.2). NCBI lineage: Eukaryota > Metazoa > Arthropoda > Insecta > Diptera > Drosophilidae > Drosophila > Drosophila phalerata. The sequence continues at coordinate 10,763,901 of OX596005.2, forward strand.
GTTGGATCCATACCATGCATATGTACATGTATATATATTTTAGACCCGTCATAACTTTAGACTTCATTCTGACAATTTCACCTACTCGCACGTATTTTTTGAGTCGAAAGTAAACAAGTTGAATTAGATGACGTGTCCTACGCAAATTGATTACGCCACATGGTAGAACGGGGGCAGAGAGATAGATAACGCTAACTACTAACTTGATCTAACAATAGAATCCGCAACTAGTAGTAAATATGTATATGATAGTTAATTCACATGTTATCGTTGCTAATTCAAAAATATACCTTGTTTATTTTAGTCACGAACTATTGAATTTAATCGTAATAAGAAATTTAAAACGACTTCAGTTTCCAGGTTTATAATGAATTTTTAACTTTAGTTCTCATATAATAGAAGGTAGTAAATACAGCTGGTTCTATGCATCTATGAACAATCGTTAACTTCAAATGAAATCAAGTCATAAAATGAACAACAATTATGCCTAAGGCCAAAAATAATGGAAATGGAAAACAATCCGCGGCATGAATTCAATTTCATATCATTATATTTGGTGCCTGGTGCTCAAATTAATGGTTCTTCCTCTTCTTATACATTTTCTTATGTTTGTTATATGAAACATTTTTATGATAGAGTTTTATTAGCGGCATTATTTGAAAAGACGCAACTTAACTCTTTAGGATTGCGTGCGTCTTAGTCACTGGAGTACAAGGGGAGAGAAGGGGGTTATATCATTAAACTGTATATTATAACCAAGCGTTATGGTTAGAATCAACTTTGGAAAACTAATTCTTATTAAAATATCTATGAACGCATTTCATTTTTAATATTTAAATCTAAAAACGTTAGAAAGAAAAACAAGAAACAATAGTTTAATGTTATTGGAATGACAAAGTCCAATTTTCCGTAAATTAACGTACAATTTTATTTAATTTTTTTTTTCAAAAATTGAATTTATTTATAATTTTTTTACTTAAAATGATCACATTATATCAGCATTCAATAAACGTAACGTAATTTTTATAGAAAAATAAGTAACATTTTAGTTAAATGAGGTAGCAAATAAATAATCATTCTGTAACGTAAAATAAATTATAAACTAAACACGTTGTTTATTGACTTGACATTTGTGAGTTTAAAAATGCATCTATCAATGAATTGCACAAACCCTCAGTAAGTTAATATACTCACTGAGAGGCATTAATGTTCATAATCATAATCATATTAATAATTCTTTTAATGAATATTCCATTGATTGATTTTCGAGTTATTTTGTGACGAATCAAAGCAAAAGTCTGTTCATTCAGATTATTTAACATTGAGAAACCTGTAGCGCCTTCTATTTTCGGTTGTCAGTTCAGTTTATGGAACTGCTTTGCTTTGGAATTTTACTGCTCGTTACCGAAAACGTTTCTCTTTCGGTTGGATTTGGACGCATTTTCAATGAGATTACCGATTCGTTAGACTGACTGTTGATTGTTGGTTTATTCGTTTGTTTGTTTGCACGTTCATTCATAAGCTCGTAAAAATTCGAAAACAAACATAGCTGTTAAATGAACGTTCAAAGAAATTTCATTACAATTTTCATTAACACAAAAAAAAAATGAGGTCTGAGAGCTAAAACCGCCGTTAGGGGAGCACAACAATTTTTATGTATTTTGTCATAAAACGTATCGAAGCGCACCCAAGCTAAAAACTAGGCCTAAACCGAGCTAACCACAAACCCAATCAGATCTAAGAACAACTCGAAACCATTACAATTACAATAGACACCTGCGAAAAAAAACATTATAAAATGCCATTGCGACCCAAAAGAAATTAACTCTGGATACGTGAGCTGAGATACCAAACAGGTTGGAGGAGAGGCCAATACCAAAACAGGCTAGAAATACCGAATACGATGAGGGAATCGGAAATTCCAAGACTCTGACGTTTGACATTCCGTTCGCTGAGTCAATTCAAGTAACTGATCAATATAATTACGTTAAACAATGCGTGAAGAATGTTTCCTTCATATTCGAACCCATTTCCAAATAATCTTCTTTGTTAAGAAATTTATTCTTGAATAGTAATTTAAGTAATTCTAAAATATAACAAAAACAATCCTCTAATCTCTATAATAATTTTATGATTATCCTAAAAATAATAAAAGAAGATTTATAAAAACTCTTAAGTTATACCGACAAGACTTTGTTTTTATTTTTTATTTTAAAAGGAATGTGCATTGGGGAACCACACAAACACACACACCCATTTGAAGGCCAGGGCATAAAAAACCTAACAGTTTATGCGACGGGGGCAGCACGTCCAATATTCATATCAATGTTGCGATGATAACACTGACTGAAAAATCTAATAAGAGTCAAAGCATATAACTCTATCTCCCACCCCTTTGCTCTCCTACTCTCTTTCGCTGTCAAGAAACAAAACGAGGAACTGATTAAAATTGTTGATCTCTTTAAAAAAAAAAGTGCGTGAATGGGAATTGTGGCACACATGAAAGATGCAACTGATAACTAATACATAGTGATTCGAAGAATCTCCCACAGAGTGCAACTGAAATATTTAATAAAATTAAATCATTTTTAATTGTTGCTAAAGATAAGGATTAATTATACTTGGGTTTTGTTTATTTGTAAGCCTTTTAATACACTTAACATTATATGAGTTATCAAATTAATTTGGCCCATCTTTTATTTTATTCAGACTGTCATCAGTTTGATCTTTAGTTATCGTGATTTGTTAAGCATCATGATATTCAAAACCTTAACACGATAACACAAAACAAAACAGTCACGTCGTTGGTCACGTTGTTGATCACGTCGTGGCATTTCAAGGAGCTTGTCATCTGTAGCGCTTAGAAGCCGCCCCAAAGAAAAAAAATATATATATATATATTGAAGAAAAACATGGCCAAGATACCCCTACTACTCCTAGTTAGGCACGTTCCTAACGTTGTTTGCTATTGAGGCGTTATCAGTTGCACGCGCATAACTCGTATTCCGATTCACATGCCAATGAATTTCTTTAATGAATTGCTCGAAATAGACACAATTATTTTGAAAATGTGTAATGATTGTTTTCTACTTTCATACTGATCAAAGATTATCCTAAGGTCAATATATTTCTGAGATTATGTCAATTCAGACAGCTTTAGAAGTGAGTATGTGTGTTAGATAGTTAAGATATAATCATGTAATTATCTAAACATGATTCTTAATATTCATATATTGAGATGTTTAAAATAAGGACTTGTGATACAGTTGCAACTTCCGTTTCCGCATTCCGAAAGCATTCGTATAACCAGGTGTATATTGTCGTCTAGACATTTAATTCCAACATACACATCGCTAAGTAATTGCCTGGTAGTAGCTGTTAAATGTGAGTAAACTTCCTGTCTATGAGGAGGGGAAATGCGTCAACTTGCACTTTGATATCGAAAAAAAAAAATAATAAAAAAAAATGTTAACAAACAAAATAATGAAAACATTCATATATTCGCACATTCAGTCAAATAATCAAAATGCCTTTGGCGCAATCAAGCGCCTGTTTTTATTTATCAACGACAAATATTTTGTAGTACTACGGATACGGGTTTGTGAACTACTTGTGTGAGTAGTACAACTACGATTGTGCTACGAGTATTTTATGAGTAATACTTATATACTCTATATATGTTATTTCCTGTTGATTTTGCAATTTCATACCCTGTATGAATCTGTATCCATATCCATTTGTAGTATTATAAAGAGGAGAATAAACCTCTTGAGGATCAATTATAAAGAGATATATTTTTAAAGACAGTATCTGGATTTTTTAAACACACATTCTGAGTATTTCAAAAAAATCGCACAAGGTGTAGAATAGTTGTGTGCTTAAAAATACGATATTAAGGTAAGTTCGAGTCGGATTAACATTTTTTTTTTCAGTTTGGTAGGGCAATCGCACCCCTCATTTGAAAAAAACTATTTCTTAATTCTCGGAACTGCTTTAGCAAGTACCGAAATATAGAAGGAGGGGAAAAAAGCAAGAGAGAAAAAAGAGAAAGAGAATTTGTTAGATAACATAAAATATATTGGAAATTTTTTAGTTGAGGTCTGGGCACCAATTGATTTAATTGTTTTGATACGGAATCCAGTTCCAGTTATCAAACATACGGGTACTACACTGCAAACAAATATAATGCCGCTAAGTAGTCGCCACTCCCATAGTTTACTAGCTACGAGTTACCAATTTACCAGTTACCAGTTAGTCAGCCAATAGTTTATGTTTAGACGGGTTTTTATGCCGTCAATAAATTAACCTATACTTATATAAATGACCATGGCTGTAAATAATATTGTCAACTGTTTGTTTTTTGGATTTTCACTGGAATTTTGCACATGATTTTGTTTGATTTGAAATCTGTCAATCAATATTGATTTGCAATATAATATGTCTTTTTTTATAGAGAGACAGAGCTATATTTTTAAATATACAGCTTACATTTAGTGTTTTTATTCATTAATCATATTCATAATTAATCGATTAAGTATTTCCGTTCAATTTGATTATATTCTATCGTATTTGATCGCAATCTTAATTCTACGTTTATACGTCACAAAGTTCAATATCTACCCACGTTAAATATCAAGTAAGATTTACACAACAAACTTCTCGCTGTCGTAGTCACAGCATCCGATGAGGTCGCTGCCTCAGTTGGCGTCTCTGTCGAGGCCCGTTTGCGGATCTCAAAGCGGAAATAACGTAATTTCAAGAAACAACATTTTTTGTTGTTGTCGACAACTTTTTGCCTTTCTGTTGTTGTTGTTGTATTCATTTTTCCTTAAGTTTTTTATTATTTTTATTTTTTTAATACGAATGTATTACAAACAATTTTGTGGCTGGCTTTTAATGTCTATGATACGTGTTAAATGGACACACATAAATGCAATCACACACACACATACACCTAAGCACTCGAAGCGAACCAAGAGATTTGAAATTACTCAATGAATGAGCCAATTGCCCCGTTAGCTACACATGAACGCCGGCCCAGGGCTGGTGAGCATTGATCTGGCTCCATTGCATTACGCGCTCTCTCTCTCTCTCGCTCTCTGTCGTTCTCTCTCTCTTCATTTACTCTGAGAGACTTGCATTATGTGTGCGCGTATGTATGCATGCATGCGTTCGTGTGTGTGTATATGTGTGTGTGAATGAATGCATTGAATGTAGCGTAAAAAGCAAATGCTTGTGTATTTTTGTTGTTGTTGTTGTTATTGCTGTGAATCAAGTGAATGAAATTTAGCGCGTATTTTGAATGACATTTTCAAGTGTTTTGTGCAGTGTGTTTGTGTGCCTGTGTAAGCATTTGGTATGCAGAAGTGTAAATAATAATTGTCAAGAGTAGTCACAGTAACAACAACAACTGAAACGTTAACCAACTTTTATAACAAAAACAAAAAATGCCTACATTTCGATACGCCGATTTTGATAACAAGTTGTGCCTCGGGGCCGTAGCAGCTTTACTCTGTGGTATGTGGTATGTGCTTACACATATAAGTATTTATTTATTTAGTTATTATTTATGATTAGCTTTAGTTCGTTTCACAATTGCCAGTAAACATCCGATGATAGTTAGCGAGTGTGAGCGAGAAGGCTTAACTGCCCAATTTGTAAGACGCGTCGCTGTCACTAACGCTGCCGGCGTCAACGTCAACGTTAATGCCAACGTCGCTTTAGCCCTTATATGTATGCAATTGCACAAGCGTCTCAACAGTGTGCGTGTGCGTGTCCGTGTGTGTGTGTGCTGTTTATTTGATTTTGTATTTCAAAGTTATCAATGAAATTTGTAGTACACACCCACAGAGACACACACTCACACACATGCACGCACAGACAGCTAAAATGTGTAAATGTATGTGTGTAGAGTAAATTGTAGTTATTGGGTTTCATTCACAGGCCCCAGTTCAACTATCAGACACCTTCAAAATATATACATTCACACTTATGTATGTACATATGTATGTATTTATGTAGCCCTTTGAAATGAATTATTGCCTTCGACTTGTGCCCCCTTTTTACCATTCTTATTTTCGGTTATATTTGTGTTAGATATGCATGTTTACGCATTTAGATAAGCGCTTTATTTATTTATTCTTTCTTTATTTGTGCTTATCTTTTCATTTTTTCTGTGCGCACCTATCAAAACTTTCTTCACTCCTCTCGCTCTCTCTCTCTCTATCTCTATCTCTTTCTATCTAACACCGAATTAACTTAATACTTAAGTTTTTATATATTTATGGGTGTGAGTGTGTAGTGAATCTAGTATAAAGCTTTGCTTTTGATTGGGTTTCGCGTTTAGTGAATGAAAATCTTAGCAATACAAAATGGCGATCGTTTTTAGCGTTGTCAGAGATATTTATTAATGAAATGAACGCACATCAGTACACTTAAAAAAAAAACAAAAATCAAGATTTTCTTACATAAACAAGGGATATACAACTACAAACGATCCCAAAGGCAGGCTAAGCTCAAAATTTTCGAAAGATAAGTACAAAAATCTCGGAAAACTTAAAACCAGATTTTTCTGGAATATTTTAAGTACGTTGTGGGATTATCTGTAGAATGTTCAAGATCGAAATACTCTAGTTTAAGTACAAAGAGAACACCTTAAATTTATCTCAAAATTTAGGTTTTTGGAACAATTATTCTCACATTAAATATTGTGAAAAGAAAAGAAGTTGTTTCTACAGGTATTTAAAAATCTTTATATAAGTGCACCCTTAATAATCTCAGTTTAACCAGACACAAAAATAATTTGCTTTGAGCAAAACAAAAAAGGATATATTACGAATAAATATCCTTTAAAGAAATCTTTTTACATATCGCAGTTTACTATAATGCTAAGACTAATACAACGATTAGGTTGAAACTTTAGTTAGTGTCATTGAAACATTTATATATGTAGATTTGTATGTTTATTTGTAATTGCACAAAAGCACGCTTATCAGCACAAACAATTAAATATGTATGTGATTGAATGTATGCATGGTGTGTACAAATACACACAAATATAAATAAATGTATGTTAGTATCTGTGGAAGCTTTTACACTCTAGCAACATCATCTCTCCGCTGGACACTAGAGAGCTTTCTGTTCGCTGGTCTCACTTGTCAAATTTGACATTTGCTGTTGAACCGTTCATAAAATAGGCGCCAGACAGATTGGGCTTGGGATTGGGGGGTTTGTGGTTGGGGGTATGGCAAGGGGGTGGGGTCAGCACATGGACCTACACAAAGAGAAGCAAAAGTTGTTTTATTTGTTTTCTTATTGTGATTTATTAAACATTAAATTTGCTTTAATGAATTAATTTGATTTGATTTCGACAGCGTAACGGAAATATACAAACTCACGTTCACTCACACTCAGGCGTTATGTGAGAGTACACTCAGGAAAAAATGCAATTCTAAAATTAGGTATCACCATACTTAAGTGTATAACGTTTAGCTCTATAAATTTTGAGATTTCCGTGTACTTAAATTAAGTACAAATCGGTGTAGCTTAATATTCTGATAGCTATATGATATAATACTCCCATTTTTATCAAACTTTGTCTGAAAATAGAATCTGTAAGTTTGGATTAGATACTTGCAGAATCAACAGAATCTTTTACTTTTAATTTTTACTACTGAAACCGGGATTTTAGCAGAAAAAAATTCTTTTGCATGTACCGAATACTCAAACGTTTGTACTTTTACGGTTTCGGTAAATTTTTCTACAAATAATTTTTTATACCAAAAAATATCAAACATTTTGACTTGTTAAGTTGCAAGATCATAGTTTGGACCAGTTTCAAACTTTTATGACTTCGTTAAAGCTAAACGATTTCTAAACGGAATTTAATTTTAGTCATGATTTGGTGTTTTTCTGTAATTGAATCTCAAATAGAACCTTTGCCGAAATATTTGTTTCGGAATGTACCGAAACCAAACTCCAATGTACTTGAAATCTTCATATTTTTTCTCGAGTGTAGGCCTGATTGTGAATGTGATTGTGTATATGTGTGTGTGTGTGTGTGATTGTGCCTCTTTTCTTTTGTGTAAGCGCCACTTGAGAGGCGCCAAAGAGGCGCACCGCGAAACGCAATTGTCTGAGCGGAGAGCACAATATGAAGCAAATGCACAAAGGCAAATAACAGCAATAACAACAAGTGCAGTAGCAAAAAAAACATTACAATAACAATAATAATGGCAACAAAAAAGTGCAACTAACAGAGCGTTGTATTAGCGGTGGCAGCAACAAGAGACGCGGCAACGATCATAAAATAAAACGCAATACAATTTTACAAACGGCGGAAAAATACAAATACAGCAGCAACAACCACAACAACAATAATAAAAAAAAAAAACACAATATCGGCGTCGTCGTCGTCGTCGCTGTGGCAAAGTTAAAATAGTTGTTAAGCTATTAAGTTCCGCTTAAATTGTTTTCACATTTGCCTTGTCCGCTCTAACGCTACACACAAACACACACACACACACTCACATACATAAACGAATACACAAAGACAGCGCCAGCAGCAGCACTAACAACAACAAAGCAAAGTGCGAGGCACAAAAGAACCTAATCAAGAGCCAAAACGCCGCAAATAAAGCAATAAACAAGACACAATATTGTTTTTTTCCTACCCAAGACAAAAGGAAATAAGAGCAGCAACAATAACAATAACAGCAACAACAACAACAACTGCTTGAAAGCTTCTCTTCTCTCTCGATTCTAGACTCACAAACACAGACAGACAGACAGACAGACATACATATAAATTCAGAAAAACAAAACAAAAAAACAAACGGGGCAGACAGACAGACGCAAGTTGAATGAACAACAGCAACAACAACATCAACAACAACACATTTGGAACCGCAGCCGCCGCATTCAAAAAGGTGCGCCCTCGTCCTAAAGAGAGCACAACAAAAAAATAGAAGAGAACGGGAGTGTAAGCTAAACACGAACGCTTTAGTTGAATGCATAAATTTGGAAATTAACAAATAATTAAAATTAATTGAGATACTTTTAAAAGTCTACTTATGCTCTGGCTTTGCAGTTGATCATGTTGCATATAAAAGTGCTTAATTATTGTTGTGATTTTTCACAGTCGATCCTCCATAAAACTTTAGATATACATACACACACACACACACACACACAAAGGCAAAGAGTCACGGAGAGCTTGAGAATGCTCAAGATGTGTGAGCGAGATGAATTACAGAGCAGCAATAACAACTACAACCAAATAAAGCCTGAGTAAGTATCTGTGTGTTGGTGTGTTCGTGTGAAGTTACCACTGTGAGATGGACTTTTGTTACTCTCTCAGCAATGTGAGCGCGGCTTTTTGCTCAATTGTGGATTTTGTAGTGCTTGATTACTTTGCGCGATACTCTCATCGCCTCTCATGCAAATATATAGATACCACACATGCATACATACATATGTACATACGTATTCAGAGATATTTGATGCTCTGCTCTTTATTGTGTGTGGCTCTTGTGTTACAAAAATATTTGTATTACAATTAATGCAATACAATTACAAAATGACATTTATGGTAATTTGTTTTTTCAATCTGCCAACGCTGAGACGTAGAAATAGAAATAAATTAGACAACAAACGGGTGACTGAGAACAACAACGACAATAACAGCAAGAATAACATGGCGTTTATTTTTACAATACGTAATAGTCGTTACAGCAACAACAAATACATGCATACATATAAAGAATATACATACATACATACATACATACATACATACATACATACATACATATAGTATAGCAGGCCAACAGCAATAAAAATAGAAACAAAACGAGCACGAGCAATAACAACGACGACATCAGAATGGCAAAGAAGAAGGCAGAAAGATTGAATAGCGAAAAGAAAGTCGAATATGTGTATACACTATACATACATAATCAACAGTGTACAACACTGTTTACTCTCTCTCTATCTTTATCACTTTCTATCGGCCTATCGATAACAATTTAAAGCTTCAATCCGAATGATGCGGCACGCACAATAATAACAACAACAATGACAATGATAATCAACCACTGCAACAATGTTAAGCCTCTACTTTCGCGCGTGTCCAAGTCCCGGATTTACAGTTGTTGCAACAAATCAGCTTAAAGAGTAGTGCATACAACATGATGACGCCTTTGTCTCTCGAGCAGCCCCAGTTCATTCTACTAGCCCCCTCCTCTCTTTCTCTATCTTTCTCTATCTTTCTCTCTCTCTCTCTTCTTGCCTCGCTTACCGCGTTATTGTGCTCGACGAACGTGGTATAAAAATAAAATAAGAAGATCAGCAGACATTGTTAGACGTCGACGTCTACGTCGACGCCGCTGCTGGCGACAGCTGAGGCGCAAGATTTACATCGATCACACATTTTATGTCACATGAAGAGCCGCAACAACAGCAACAACAACAACAACACCGTTTGGCGAGACAGTTGGGTGACACAGACAGCAACAAAAAGAACAACAACATACTGGCGAGGCCATTAGATGATCGCCGTCTAAATTTAAATGTCTGTGCGTTTAAGTTGCAAGGCAAAAAATAAATCTACATAAGTAAAATGTAAACGTAAACAACACAGCAAAATACAAAATACAAAAAGAAGCAAATAGAAAATAAAGAACCATTTCCTTTGTAATGCCAGATCACAAGATCGTCAAGATCGTCGTTGTCGCTGTTGTCTAGTTTGAGTTATTTTCAAGGGGTTGTGCCAGCGGCAAAGGGTTGCACCACCACTATCACACAACTTATCAACTAAGCGGGTTTCTCATAATATGTAAAACAGTCCCACAACAACAACAGCAACAACAACGAAAACTTCACGCATGTACGCCATTTTGAATATAATATGTAAATATTGTAGAGCGACCCTTAGGAGCAGACATTGCCTTAAGGGTCTGTCAATCAATAGAGTTTTTTAATGGACAACAAATAAAAAACTGTTTATTTAATTACCAAATGATTATGATCTAGTAGAATTCAATTCTAATGCTAATAAATTTAAGGGTGTTAAGGATGTATCAATATTTTTTTAATATATTGTTGAGTAAACTTTCAAGACCAATCTTTAACATGGTATTACATTTCAAAATAAGTACTATGTAAGTATATTTAAGATTTTTTTCTTTTTTATGATCAAACGCCTAAAGAAAACTACATTAAATTTGCTTGACATTTTCTTAATGAAAATGATTATTATATATTTATTAACAACAAAAAAACACTTAATGAAACCGACTAAACATGAAATTCCTTTTTGCCAAAATTGACATAAAAGATTTAGAATACAAGTTATATTATTGGAATGAATTTCATTGTAATTTAAAAAGAGTATGGCAAATCTTAATCTCTCCAGATAAGAGTGGAGCATTATTAACAACAGTATCTGTTTATCATTTTGAGTTCATCTAGAATCTAAAACAATATCTTGTGAATATTTAACGGTAAATGAACTCTCATGGCCCCGTTATGTGTAAGTGTCTCGTTGTCTCGCTCTGTAGCCAAGCTACCCCCATGATCCGTCCATCCCTCCGTTCCTCCTCCACCCCCTGCTTCTGTGAAATTTAACGCACCCCTGCCTCGCATCACCTGGCAACTAAATTAAATTTCCACTTTTAACTTATTTATAAAATGCATTCTTTGGTCGTTGCTTTAAAAATAGCAACGCAGCATTTCTATTACACACATGCGAGTACAAATATATATATATATATATATATATATGTGTGTATATATATATAATATTGTTCAAATAAATAACACGAGATACACCCCAAAAACAACCCCTCTATTTCGTCTCCCCCATATCCACTTAGGGGAAGAGGAAGCATTTTTCGGGGGAGCCGACTTAGTTTTCTTAATTTGATTTTCGTGTTGCATCTCACGATCAATTTCATTCCAATGATTGTAATTAAAAACATTTTTCTAGCTGCATTCGCTTGGCCACAGCAATAGCAGCCAGGGAGAGGGGCGGGAACCATGCAGGGTACCTGGCGCGTCTGTTGGGGCAGAAACGGCCCCAGTTAGAGCCGCCCACTCACGCGCCGTCTAAAAGCAACAACAACAAAAAAAAAAAAAAAAAAAAACATTTTGCGCTCGGTTGCATTTAAAACCAATAAACATTTACAAAGAGCAACCTGGGCATATACGGATCGAATAGATAATACCCTGTCCATTCAAATGAAGAACTTTTCAGGAACTCGAACTATACGCTTACTCCCCATTTAATAAAGGAATTTTACACAACAAGAATTAAAATCAACCTCTATGAAATTCCATCAGTTGGGATTCTTTACATTTGTTATTTAATACATCACAAATATATAATACAAATGTATCCTTGTATCTCATGTTCGTCTAATTTTCGACTTGATCATACCCCTAAATTCTAGTCACATTTATGGCGAGGGTATTCAAAACAACAACGACGTCGGCAAAGGCTGCCAGACAGACGGTCGACCGGGTGGTACAATGATGGGAGAATGAATGCCAGCAACACCTCAGATAGTCATCAAAAGCACATGAGTGTGTCGTCGCCGCGCCCCTTCCTTTCTCCACCTTTACCTCCTCAGTCCACCCCCTACAAACACAAAAATTGTTGGACACAAGTCCCGAAAAACGAGCGTGTAAATGCGGGGGCTGCAGTTCGTCTACGTCGTCATCATCGTCATCTGTTGTGCATTTCAATTTGTAATTGTCTTTGTATCTGTATCTATGGTCTGTCTGTTTTTCTTTTGGTTATGGCCCATTTGGGGCCCGTTGCATTTGCAATTTGGGTGATTAGACGATGCTCATGACAGATGCCCAGGTCTGAAATTTTCTGGAGTTTACAGCAGATACAAAATTAATATATAAAATTTTCTCCCTTTTCGTTGTTGTTATAAACGATCCTGAGGATTTACAATTCAAAAAAAAAAATGGACATTTGGATTATTTGACGGTTGGATAAATTGTTAAAGCAAAAATAGGCAAGCTAAGAAATTTATAATTAAGTTTTTCGATAAATATTTTAACAGAGTTTCTGCAATTTGATAACGATTTAAACTAAGAAAAACGGGTCTTAGTTCAACTGCAGTATAATAGATATAATTGAAATTAAATCAGGATTTAGGAAACCATTTAATGCAACTAACATTAACATTAAAAGCACATAAGGTTAACATAGTTCACTGCAACTTACAGCCAAAAATCAAGACTACTAATTATACTGTCATAATAACGCATTCCACTAGAGTTTATCATCAAATCATCATCATCATTATCATCTCTATCGGCCCGGATGCATGATGCAAAAATTGCAGTATCAAATCCAAAAATGGGCACAATGACTCAAAGCTGGCGCAGATTGAGTGTAGGGGCTATAAAAAAAAACAACATCACAACCAACAGTCAACAGTCAACTAACTTTCCAAATGCCAAGCCAATAGACACAGGCACACACACCACATGCTATAACACTATAACACTATCATAGAAATAAAGACTCGTACAATCTTATGCATAGTTTTTTCAATGGGCGACAACGACGTCAACGCGACATTTAACTGAGAAATGCAATAAACAACATTCCAATCTAACTCTTATGCACATTCCCATCAGCAGGAGGGAGTAGGCATTGAAAAAAATAAAAATAAATAAAAAAGAAACTACAACAGTGTCTGTTATTATGCACATATCATATAATCATACAGAGAACTCAACTATAATTATTAGGTCAACTAGCAACGATTTGGAATGTAAAAACAGTTAATAAAGTGACGAGTAACAGAGCAACAAAAAGCGAGTGTACTAATTAATAAATAATAATTAAATATAAATAAAATTAATCGCACATATTTAATCGAAACTTTCCTGCGGGTTCTTAACATAATCCTTCAAACAATAAAAAGGGTTTTTTTTTTAACATTTTTCTAACTACAATAATTATGATTATAAGATTGCGGACAGTTCTCGGGTAAGTTATCAAAATAAATGTATTCTTCAGTAACTAATAAAAAATCAATTATTATCTTATTATGATTCAACTTATTGCATAAAGATATTTAGTATTTTCAATTCTTTTTATAAGACAATATGTAACCATAATGCTTATAAATATGTCGGTTCTTCAATTAAGATCACCTGAATCTCAAAATACACTGTTGTCCCAGTGAAAACTAGTTTTTTACTTACTTATTTATTTTTTATTTTTTTTTTGAGAATGGAAAAAGAAAACGATATGTATATATTTCAGACATTGCAAAAGACTGGGGCGACATTGTCAATGTCAATACCAAGATCAGTCCGATTGCATGGCTATGTGATTTCTCGATATAACCGTCTCGCTTGCTCTAGTCGTTTTAGAGGGTTTTATCGAGATTTCACACTGAAAATGCGCATATCTTAAGTCTCTGCTCTTGTTGCATATGCTTAACGGTTTACTTGATGTGGCGTTTTTAGCATCCCGAGTCACTCCAAGTGATTAATGAGTGAGGCCCCAGTCAGACATTCAACATTCAACATCGGCATCGACATCGACAACGAACTCGACATTGCCTTCTACGGCTGTCGGTTTTGTTGCCCGGCCGAGCGCACTTTGGGAAGCTATGTGGACTTTTATGAGCAATTAAAAAACTATTGTAGCCCCAACCAACAACAACATCAATAAAAAACCAACAACAACAACAACAACAGCTGCTAAAATGGCAGCTGCATTGTTGTCGCCTGGGTTTAATGTGGCAAGAACTATGACGTTTTAATGAGCGCCACGAGTGTGTGTGGGTCGAGATTCTAAACCAACCTCCCCTCCTGTCTCCTCGCCGCCAACTCTCTTGCCTCTCTTGCCTACAACGGAGGCTGCGCATGCGCCTCGTTTGGAATGCGGAAATACTACTTAGCCGAGTACAAGTATCGAGTACCGAATAACAAGCTCGAGTGAGGTCAGCATATAGAGTGTAAATATGTATGTGTTGAGAAGAGATCAAACAAATATGTATGTTCAAGTATGTTCGTACAGTGAGTCAAGTAAGTCATTTGTTAAATAATTAATCTATTTTATTGTTTTATTATGTTCTTAACATAAGATTACAAAATATATATTGAAATCAATTTTTTATGACTAGACGAAAAGTAGTTATATGCTCAAAGCATATACATATGTTTGAAAAAAATAATTAGTAAAAATTATGACATCAGATTATGTGTAAAACTTTTCAAGTGAAAAGTTCTTGAAACTTTCTAAATTGCAGTTAGTTTGCAATGCTGAGAGTTTTCCAAACTTTCAGCTTAAAATCTTCGTTAATCACAATAATAACATTCTTTGCATCCTCAATTCGCAAGCAGCGATAGGTGCAATCTAAAAAGCCAACTGTGCTTATTCCTCTCACTCTCTCATCCTCTCCCACGAGGTTTCGCCCACTTCACTTGTCCAAAATGTATTGAAATCTTTTTTTTTCTTCTTTTAATTTTATTATTTGCACAACAATTCAGGGCATGTCATATGCAGCCGCATTACAACAACAGCAACATTAGTAACATAACTCTCGCTGTCTGATCTCCCTCTCTCTCTCTCTCTCTTTCTCTCTAGCCTGCTCTCTTGTTCGCCAGTTTCAAGTCAAGCAAGTCTGGCTTGACTCTCTGACATGTTCTCTCTGTCTGTTTGTCTGTCTCTCTCTCCTTCCACGGTCTGCTTGTCCAACAACAACAAGAATCGACGACGACTCATTCACACGCCGTTCACATAACTTAAAACGTGCTTTTTACATTACACAGCAGACAGCATCCACAGCATCCATAGCATCCACCACAGGCTGAGCAGACAGAGAGCAAGGGACGCGACTGCTGCTTAATCTTTGCATTCTTGACTGCTGAGACAGCACCAACAAAGGCAATGGCAACGACAACGACAACGACAGCAGCAGCAGCAGCAACAACAACAACAGCAACCACTGTAGTTAACGAAGGTCTGTTGCTATTGCTGCCACTCTTCTCTATGTTGTTGTTGTTGTAATGGTTGCACACAACCGTCACACACCAAAAGAGTGAGAGCTGAAAAATTTTACGGCATGTTAACTGTCTACGGTATTGAGCTTGAGCTCATAAAGCAAATGCAAGAGAGGGCGACATAACTAAGGGAGTTGCGTGTTAGTGTGTGTGTGTGTGTGTGTGTGTGTATGTGCACTTTTACAAAGCCGTAATTAATCATTCGTGCCGGTTCGAGGTCCATTTTCCCCATTTTCCATTTTTTTTTATTTTCTATTTGCCCCTGCACCAAACCAATCAAGCAGACCCGCAGTTTGGTTTTTATTTTATTATTATGAATTGTGTTAATCGTTACATTATTTCGTTTTCGTTTGTTACATCATTGCTTTACAAGCATAAAAAGCGACATTAATAGCCGACATTACGACAACGTCGGCAGCGACTGCGACGGCGACAGCGACAGCGACGGCGACTGCGACTGCGACAGCAGTCAGCCATCAATCACACGCACAAAACGGAAATAAATATAGGAAACATGCGCACATTTGAAGAGGCAGCAACAGCGCAGCGGCAGAAGCGTCAACAAAACTTTATGGAAGGAGAGAGAAAACAGAAATTTAAGAGGGAATGTGAATGTGGCAGGGAGGTGGAATATGTCGGCTATAATGGCACTGTCTCTATGGAACGGAAGTGCGTCTAATTGAGCAACTGACAGAATGCGCGCGTCTGCGGCATGTGCAAACAACAACAACAACAACAATAACAATACCAAAAACAACAACAACCATGCAATCAATAGCCCACCCCTCGGGCGTCGTCTCAAGAAGCGCGAGACAAGAGGAGACAGTTTGACTGTCGAGTCGACTCGTCGTTTGCCTCCATCTCTCAATCAAAATGGCAACCTCTCGACCATAATGACTGACAACCAACACGTGCTGCAACTTAACTCGACAACTTACAAGTCTAGCTGGAAATGTTGTGAAAACAATTCACTAGTTGGGTATTGCGATATAATTAAGCCATGACTTAAATAAATAACTGTCAGCTATTAATATTAAAACACACAAAACTACACTAAAAATGCAAAGAAAAGAGTGTCGTAAATAAAATGAATTAATCATAAACACAAAAGTAGAAGATATGTTGGTCAAATGTATTGACAAATTATAGTTCTTCAGTTTTAAACTCATCGTTAGGAATATTATGTTAGATGATATTGAAACAACTTAGAAAATATTTCTTTTTATAACATCTATAAGGTATAGTGTTCTGGATATTAAAACTATGGCATCAAATAACGATTTAGTATCAAAGAATTAAGAAAGAGAAATATGTTCTTGTAATATCCATTAGGTTTATATCTCCTAAAAGTACTTTTACAACTAACATAAAAAAACATAATACAAATATTCGTTTTCAGTTGGTAACTTGTTTAAGGATAATTTTCTTTTAAGTAATTAGTTAAAAGATTTCTGGCAGTAAGTTTATTTCAGATGAAAAGTCATCTAAACAGGTATACTTTTAATTTTGTCGTATACTACTGTTAACAAAGCAATTAAATTAAGTTCAAATTTCAAACATTAAATTAAGAGTTTAAAAAAAGTTTAGACTACTCTATTTATATACATTCCTGATGAAGATACATATATAAACAGATGTACTTTTGAATATCTGGAATTGTAAATTCCCTTGCATTATCGTAACATATTGTTTATATTGTTTATGGTGAGGAATGTGGATAAACAGGTGCACAATATATAACTTTTTAGAGTGCTTTTGAGCTAATAGTGAAGTAATCGAAAGACTACTAAATATATCTGAGCAATTTTAGTTGCATTAGCAGGCGTTTCCGGGCAATAATGGCAACCCTGGCAACAACAGTGTTGGCAACGTACGATATCTAAATGTACAATGGCGGTGCCACAAATCGCATGGCATGCCACAAGCCACAAGCCGCATGCCAACAGACGTCTCAAGTGTGCCTCCATCCACAACACACACACACACACACACATACACACACACCAAGAAAAAATACCCAGACGGTGAGTATGCAATTGAGTGACTGACACAGTCACCCCTCCCCCCAAACTCCCCCTTCTTCACACAACTAACAATCTGTCCCCGCATGTCTGTCGTCTGAAGTATGCTGGGGCAAAATGGGCGGAGGAGGTGACAGGGTGGGGGTATTACTCTAGAAAGTTTCGCTGCTGGAGGAGAAGGAGGAGGAGAACAGTCGTCGCTGCCAAGTTATTATTATTGCAGTTGCAGTTGTTGTTGCTGGTGTTGTTGTTGTTGTTGTTGCGACAGACGCGCCATTTGTTACACATTATTTAGCCTGGGCGCTTTCCCATTTTCCGGAATTTTCTCAATATTTATTATAGCGTGGAGTGCTTGGGAAACTGGGCCATGCGGAAATACCACTAAAAAAAAAAAGAAACTGTAAAATATTGAGGAACAAACGGAAACATATTCTCCTATACTCCCCCATCTGTCTCTATTTCCAGCTCCTCCGCCAACGCTATTTAAACTTCCATGCTCACATGTCTCACATTATCAATCTAAAGAAATTCCATACGAAATTCCATAATAAGACATTAGCATCATTATTAAATCGAATTCAGCTATACCCTGTACTTTGCACAAAAAAATATATTTATAGAATACTTCAAATATAAATTTTAAAATGTCTGATATAATTTTCTGATGCAATTCAATATTTTTAAGCTAATTTCACAATGCAACTGAAAATCAAATGAAAGAATGTTAAAGTGCTCTTGCATTAGCTTCATAGAAGATTTTACCACTACTTTTCCCATAAAGAAAGATATTTACTATCTAAACTACTAAACGAACTTATTGAGAGGAAATTTTGTAAGCCGTCTCCAGAAAATTTTGTTTTTATTTTAAAATAGCTTCAATAGTCAAAAAAAACGAATCCCAATGGGACATACCCTAATTTTAAATACAGAGATTTTAAAGCTAAGAAAGTTAATTATTATAGAGTCTAGAATATTTCAAAAATTAATGAGGAAAGATGTTTTATGTTTACAGAGCATACAGAAAAAATAAAAGAAATAAGATTGGAATGTCACACAAATTTGGAGCACACAAGAAGAGAAGAGAGATGCTTTTCGACTAGAAGAGAGTGTGGAATGTGGTATGCAAGCAACTTACCTATCGTCGTTGTTGTTGTTGTTGTTGCATTCGATGATGATGATAATGATGACTTTATGTTGTGTTGTTGCTGGTTAGGCGATCGAGCGAGAGTGGCAGCTCAGCAATTTATCTTATTTATTGTTACAAAATTAAAACACGTTTCGATATTTTTTTTTTTGGCTCTGCTTCTGCTTCTTCTACTTGATTTTGTTGCACTTTCTTTTGCTTTCTTCTCTCTCTCTCTCTCTGTCTCTTTCTCTCTCGCTCCCTGTGCAAGGCGGCGAAAGCGTATATAACAACAGAGTGTCAATTGTAAAAATCGGTTAAACGCTTAAAATACAAGAAAGAGAAAGAGCTGCTTAAAGGGCAGAAGCAAGAAAAGATAGAGAGAGAAAGGCTTTTATTTCTTATTAGGAACTCAAAAAATGCACTCGTCGCGACGACCCGTTTGACGATTCGTCTCGTCTTCGTTTCGTTTCTTTTCGTTACGATCCGATCCGAACTCTGATTCGATTCGCCGAATTTTGTCTCTCGTTCCTCCAAACTATTTGACTAGTAATTTTATTTATTTAGGTTATCATCTTTTCTTAATTTATATATTGATGCTCTCTTTCTCTCATTTTGCTCGCTCTTACGTTGCATTTGCTTTTTTCGTCTCTTCGCTTATGTTGTCAGTTACTTTTTAAAATATGGTGTCTTCTACTCACGTTTTACATTTTTCGGGACATTTTTCAAATGATTTCAATGATGCACTTTAAAAAGCTGAAATGAAATATATTGAAGAAATTAGTAAATTAAGTGTAGTTTTAATACCTTATGTTTTTTCTTTGTAAATATAGTCGAAATTATTGCTAAGAGCATCCAAATGCAGTTCTTTCAAATCATCAAATTTAAGAAATGAAAGAAAATATTTGTGATTTCTGTTTTTATTAAAAACAATTATGTAATAGACTTACTGTAAACATAATTTGAAGCTTAAAGGGTATCACAAGAACTTTAACTTTAAAACATTTAAAAAAAAACGTTGTGCTGGCAAAATATACATAAATAAATAAAATTAAAAGAGTAAAAAAAAGATAAACAGACGGTGGCAATAACTTATTACAACACAAGAAAAGGTCACACGTTTTTACGGATTTTTTTTTTGAACGTTTAAAGAACCAAAACTCGAAGAATAAAATGTTGTTTTGGCACTTAAAAGCCACGCCTTCAGAATAAAAAATGCAAAAAAAAAAAACAAAAGAGCCAGAAATAATAATTGGAGTAGCACTGTTGCTATTGCTGCTGCCACGCCCCCACCAACACCCCAAGCAGTCATAAACAAGACCAGACACAACAACGTCTAAGAAAAAAAAGCAGATAGAAGAAGAGGAGGAAAACCTTTATGCAAAAGTCACGTGGGGTATTATTTGCGGCGTGTGGCACGCGAAGCGCAGTCAAATAAAAAGTTATAAAAATGGCATATTGGGGGAGGGGGAGGGGGAGGGGGAGGGAAAAGGAAACTGCTGAAGTA
Source organism: Drosophila phalerata (assembly GCA_951394115.2). Classification (NCBI taxonomy): domain Eukaryota; kingdom Metazoa; phylum Arthropoda; class Insecta; order Diptera; family Drosophilidae; genus Drosophila; species Drosophila phalerata. Next base: position 10,784,590 of record OX596005.2, read on the forward strand.
TATCAAATATATAAGTTGATATTATTGTTGTTGTGTTCGTTTTTGTTGTTTTGCGGCTTTTAATTGGCAATCGCAGACGTCGAGCAATGTTTTAAATACCAGTTTTATTTTGCTTGCAATTCGCAGATTGTCTAAAATTAATTTTGGTCAAGACAACAAATAAACAGAACACGAGCACAGACAGACGATAGACATATGGACAAGCAGACAGACGGTCAGACGGACAGACAGACAGACAGACAGGCGCATCGAACCGGGAGGCGTTCGCGTTGCGTCGCGACAGCATTAAAAATGTGCTGCAACAGCAACAGCAAAAGAAACACTCACACTCATAAAGATCACGTTTATACGCCAGCCACAACAAGATGTCTCTTTTATCCATACGTTTTGTTTTATCTTCATAGATTTAATTTTTAATTTTTATAGTTAAGTCTTTCTTTATTATATCATTTTAAATATAAAATTACACTTGATAAAATGGTCTTAGTTAAATAAATATTTAACAATACAACTCTTTGTATTTTCATTCTAGAATGCATTGCAAGCTGATATCATGATAAGAGTGAGCGCATAAACGTAGTAACAGTCAGACGCCGCAAAAATACGAGACATGCACAAAACCAAAGCAAAAACAAAAACAAACGCAAACAACTGCGACGATTGACGGCGGCAGAAGCAGCAGCAGAAGCAGCAGCAACCCTCGAGATGACGTTGACCCCGAAAAATGACGCGAAACGTAATGTGTGAAACGGCAGGCGAATGTGTATGAAAACAAAGTGAAATCTAATAACAAAATACAGCAAGTGCGAGCGAGAGGGAAACATACACACAAACACTACTCAAACCGATAGTAAGATAGAGTGAGAGAGACCAAGAATAACGAATGTAGAGAGAAAGAGAGACGCAGTGTCGGCGTCTGCGTTTTAAGGATAGACGAATAAAACGCAATGCGTATAAAAACATGCAGACGAAAGGACGACAACAAAACTTGGAACCACAGTTAGGCGGCGGCCAAGAGAGAGAGAGAGAGAGAACGCTCTCGCACACAGGTCGACTCCGAGAGCGAAAATAAAGACACAAAGCGCATGTGCTCAAAAACAAAACTCTGCCAGTGTGTGTATATGTGTGAATGTTGTGATAAGGGCGGAAGCAACGCATGCAACAGCAAAACAATAACAAAAACAACAGCGAACACACCAGCGACAGTAGTAAAAAAAAGAATATATAAAAAAAAAAACACAGGCAGCTAAACTCACACACAGCCAGAAATATATACAAAAAAAAATATATTTCACATGAAAGCCGCCAAATTTTGCAGTGAGCGGCGCCGTCGACTGCAAAAAGCGCAACGCTTATGAATGAAGAAGGCGCACGCCTGTCCTCAGCCATGCATGTATGTGTGTGTGTGTGTGCGTCAGTGTATGTGTGTGTGTGTGAGGAAGAGAGAGAAAGAGAGCGAGAGGGCAAAATGGTGTCGTTGGCCCCTGTCTGGGGCGCTCTGTTGTAAAAATATGGTACAGTGACTACCAAAAAATACTAGCATAGTAGTAAAAAGGCCTAAAGGCAGCAAAATGAGTAAAATGAGTCGAAGGAGAGACGAAGGATAAACGATGCATGCGCTATGCAAGTGATGATGGCTTAGTTGTAGTTGTAGTTGTAATCGTTGTTGTTGTTTTTGTTTTTCTTGTTGTAGTGGTTGTGTCGATTGTGGTGGTTGTAATAAAAATTTACAAATGCGGTTGTAAGCTAGTAAAATTGCTTGTAGTATGTAGTATTTTGTTTGTTTTTTTTTTTTTTTTTTTCATTTTTATAGTGCGGCGCCTGACTGCGGCCTGGCATCAAAATGTAACAGACCATTGCAAAAATGACTAATGAGAAGCAGGCGGCAAACAGATAATGGCTGATAGGAGGGGTGGGCAGAGGTTTGGCGCACAACGGTATTGGGAACGGGAGAATGGGAGGGTCTAGACCAGCGGCAACATCAAAAGGAAAAGCCGCCTAATTAAAAAGCCATTAAAAAGTTAAAGCCATCGCCTATGCACGCTAATCAAAACATAAAATTTGCACACAAAAACAGAGAGACAGAAAAAGAGCGAGAGAGACAGAGAGGGAGCAACTAACTAAGGAGAGCGCCTCAACAAAAAAAAAAAAAACAAGGCGAAAATTAATTACCTCACGAAACAAACAAAAAGCAGTCAAATAAAACAAAAGGGAAGCAACAGTCCAAAAACAACAACAACAACAACAACAACAACAAAACTGCAGTCGCGTTGTCAACGTTGCCACGCCGTTGGGAACAGTTGGGAACAGCATGGAATTGTGGCTAAAAATAAACTTCGTGTGCAACAATATTGCAAAAACCAAACAAGGCGACAGACGACAGTCAGTTACATACATACACACATATGCAAACATAAAGAGACAGAGATACAGAGAGAGAAAAAGAGAGAGAGAGACGCACAAGCAAAGCTCTGCTTGCCTCAACTGTCTGTCTGTCTGTCCGTCTGTCTGTCTGCTCTGTTTGTCCGCCGAGAGCCGACGTCTTATTGTTTGGGGAGGGTTTGGAGCGGCGACGGTGACGGCGGTTAAAAGGAGCAGCCGCAAAAAAAATATATAGAGTGCCGCGACTGGCGCGTGAAGCACGCAAAACGAAATCGGAGACAACGACTGTGGAGAAGAGGAAGCGATACCAAGCCAAGAAGAAAAGACAACAACAACAAAAACAACAAGCAAACGAAGACAACGAAGACGAAGACAAACTAATCGCTAAATTTACGAGTACAGTTAAAATAAAATCATAAAAATTCCTTTCTTATTGTTGTTGTTGTTGTGGTTGTTGCGAGTCAGTCAACATGGATACTTAGATGCATACTATATGTGAATACAAGCACACTTATGCATTTCCTTAAATCCAACTCAGTTTCTTAGAGAAAGTGAGAGAGAAAGAGCTAGAAATTGCTATCAAATCTTTCTTGTTTTATACTTTTTTTTAAATTAATTTGTACAAACATTTATTAAGCATACACCTTTTAAATTTCTGTAATCTTAATTAATTTTTACACAAAATATCTACATAGTCTTAAAAAATTGCGAAAGAAATTTATAACCAGTCTGAGATATAGTTAAACCATTATTCATTTTAAACTTGAACAAGCTCCTATTGTTTTAATGTCTAGTTAAGGCATTTGTTAACCATTTCAGATACATTATTAGTTACATAAAATGCATAGCAATTAATGGCCTTAAAAATAAGTTCCAAGTTGCTTATCGATGATACATTTGTATTATATCATGTAATATTTACTGAAAAAGACCATCAAAATAATTATATTACAGTTTAGTTTTCAATTACATATATTCATATTATGCATATATTTACTCTATACGACATTAATATATATTAGTGATAGTGATTGTTCAGTTATTATTAGTATTTCATTTGAATATTTTTATGTATCAATTCGATAGACAATACAAAATGACATGTTGACATGGAAGAATTATTCATTTTGATATTATTTAAAGGACGATCGAAATATCACTTAAATTCTTTTAAATATGTAATTATACTTTTTCTTGTGCATTTTGGACTAAATTGGGACACTGTGCCGGCTTTTTCCATTTCAATGAAGATGCCAACAATAATAATAACAACAACCACAACGTGGACTTACATGCTTCAATATATTGGACAACAAGAACAAAAACAACGATAAGTTACGATGACAAGCGTTGAAGTTAAAGTAAAGTGGCAGCCCAGAAAAATGTATGGCGCGTCGTGTGTGTTAATAGTTGTTATTATTATTATGGGGATAAGAAGAATGCAAACATTGCGAGCTACAATACGCAAGAGAATGAGAGGGAGAGAGAGAGAAAAAAAACGAGATAGAGGCAGTAAGAAAGAGTGCGCGGGGGCATTGGAGGAGTTTGAGCTTGAAGAATCTCGACATTGGCTTGCAAATAATGCAATAAAGTGTATGTGGATGCATTCCATATGCTAGATGGTCTAAATAAAAAAAATTTATGAATTGCATATCGATGGGAGCAGCTAAATATATATTTTTTTAATATAAATTTAAGAATTTACTTTAAAAATAAATTGAATAAAGCTTTCATATGCTATACAGCCTATGGTTTATCGATTGTAAGCTCAAAAGTTTCGATAAAAACGAGACATGTAATCTATTTTAAACCACGATAACAATAGATGTAGTATCGTTAAAAATAGCATTTTTGTTGATCTAAATATTATCATAAAATTGTTTTCAAAAACCAAAACAAATAAATAGAATCCAAATTAGGTCACTCAAAGGTCGTTCCACAAGCGTCAGCAGCGCAAGGAGGCAGCGATTAGAAAGCTAAAAACATTTCAAATCAAAAGAAAAAAAGAGAAAAAAAAACAAACTTATTAACTAACAACAATTTAAAGCAAGAACGCGTCAATGCCGTCAGCAAATCCCGCAATTTCAGGCGAATTTTTAGTAGATATGCAACGCCAAAATACCCACGCATGATACACACACTATACAACATAGAACAAAAGCAAAAACAACACTGAGCGGACATTGGGTTTATCTGCTAATGTTTATAAAAATGCCTATAAATAGCGGCAAACGCCAGCGCCACCGTTAAATAGCCGCCCACCCAGCAGCAATGAACGCTCCAAGCGCCTTACACCTACAAAATAACATACACACACACACATACACCTAAGAATTGTACAGTGGCTCACAGCTTATTTGACTCGCTACATTTTTTGCATTATTATGGTTTTATTGCTTAATTCAGATTATCGGTTATCAGTTTCGTATCGCCTAGCATTTTAAATAAGTTTCGAAACACCTGTTTTTCAGTTCACAAAAAATATTAGTTCTGAAAATGTTTCAAAAAGAAAAAAAAGTTTTTGTTTTTCTCGATTTATAAAAAGTTCTATATATCAAGATTAATATTCAAAATGAAAATGAAATTAGTTTGAAATATGACCATTGATTACACCTTAACTAAAAAATTTAATGTAATGAGTAAATTCACCGAAACTAATACATGAATCGGTTACGAAACGATTATATCGGTTTGAATAGTTTCTGTTACCAGTTTAGATTACGGTTTATATTTCGAATTCTATTAAATGAAAATATATATTGCTTATACATTAATTCTATTTATAGGTAATTTTATTTAAAAAATAAATTAATTACGTTCAAATAAGCTGAGAGACACTGTATATTTATTCTCACCCACACACTCAAACGAAATGTGAAGAACAAGAGTTGACCGACTGCAGCAGCAATCAGGGAGAGAGAGAGAGAGAGAGTTGAAGTAAATGAGCGAAAAAGAGAAGAGTAGAGTAGAAATGCAACCACGTGTGTTGTTTATTGCACCAACACAAACGGACACACACACACACGCAAACGCACGCACACCGGCTGCGTCCAAAAAAATAAATATATATACATATATACACATACGAACGTCAATACAAAACGGAATCTATAAAAACAAGAAAAACAAATAACTGCGCAAAGCAGAATGCCGAAAACGCACACGCACACAAACAACACACATTTATAAACAGAACGAACAGAAAAACAACAACAACAACAAAAACAAACTTGAAGCGATCACATTGTTATTGTTATTGCTATTGCTATTTGAGATTGTAACGGCACCTTGTCAAAGGATAAATTACAAATAAAGGTGAAAACAATGTTATCAAGTGCAAATCGGACATCATATGTCATAATTACATATGTACATATGTCATTATCTATATGTATATGTATGTGGATATTGTTACTGTGCTTTTTTTATAATAGTTGTTTATTATATGTATTTTTATAAGTATGTTTTAGTTTTTGCAGTATTTTACAAATGATTCATTCGCATCACACGCTTCGACTTCGCACTTATCAAGAGTCTAAGGTCCAAGTAAATAAACAACACAACTACAACTACAATCACAATACACACGCACACACGCACACAACAAACTGTCACAGTTATGTTGTCTGAGTTGCCGCCTACGCATAAACAATCGTAATCACAATTTATTGTGTTCACAATTTGATATTGAGAAAATGGCAACACTGGATTCCACAAAACAGTGGTGCCAGAACAAATTTCTTCCCGTCAAATCAGGCTTTTTGTTTTTTTTTTTTTCCCATTATAGTAATTTTTTTTATTATAGTTAAACAGTTCCTTAAAATTAAAAACATATATGTGAATTTTATTCTTTGTCAAAAGAATTACTTAATTACTTTCAAATAAATTTGTGCACAATATTTAAGATATTTTTGAGTTTGATATTATTTTCATAACATTTCAGAATATCCTGCAGTAAGTTGATTAAAAGGAATTTAATAAATTGAATTGATAAACCATGATGATATTATTAGATATAAGATACAATTTAAAATTAATACATTTTATTTTTTCAGGTTTATTTGACAAAATATTACGTTTTTTTAGGTTATTATTATTTGTGCTTTTCAAAAGTTGGCAACACTGCTGCAAAGATAGACAGTCACTCTGACAGAATGAGAATAAGAGCAATAGAGTATGTGTAAGAGAGCAAGGTGTGACAGGCGGGCGATGACGTGTTGTTGTTCTTCAGATGCTTAACGGGGGCGTTGGCGGGCATGGGCAGGGACAAGGGAAAGGGGGGAGGTACGCACATCTTGTGATCACAACAGTTTTAGTGGGAAGGCGTTTTCTGCTTTTAGCAAGTGTCACAACAATTATAAATACATACATATGTACGAACATTCATTCATACAGCTACAAGCTTTCTATACATACTTGTTATAAATTTAATCATTGTACTTTAAGAAATATATAATTTCGTAACTGACAACAAAATCGGAGCTTATTCGATGCAATAAGTAAGTAAATAGTATTATGGCATACAATGATGTAATAAAAAAATGCTAATCTAATACAATAAGTTTATTTGCAAGGTGACACATGCCTGAAACTTGTGTTTCTGTTCTAGATTGTTCTACTTTGTATCAATTTAAGTCATAGAATGCCGAAACTATAACAACTACAAACATTTAAGGATATTTGGGGCGATAACAGATCAAAGTACTTATCTCTCTCTCTCATTTGTTTTAAAGTTACCATTTATCATTTTTATTTGTATTATAAAAGATAGTTTATGATAAATTAATTAAATTAAAAAAACATACATAAATATATGATAATGTAATAAAATCCGTTATAATTATTATAATAAAAATTTACTAATTGACTTTTTTCATATCTAATCATTTAATTTTATTATTATCGTTTATAAATCATTAAAAGTCCTTTTTAATAGTTGTATAATTTAATTTATTTTTGAATTGCTTTCAGCTACTAATACGCTTTAAATTGAATTCTTTCTAGAATTTAGTTGAATTCCATTTGCAAAAGTTTTTTCATGATGCATCGCCTTAATTGTTTGGTTTATGTTTCCTTGTTTTGTCTTTAAAATGTCTAAATACAATTTTTGGTGAGTATGACTAACATTAATTATACTTATCTACACATACACATATATAGAGAGAGATGTATGTTTTAATGTATGAATTATACAATTCGAGAGACATTTTCAACTCAAGACCCGCATCTGGCTCTCTTGAGAATATTGAGAACATTGAGTCATTTGGAAAATATGCTATAATACGATTCGGAGGACGTGACCCACACACGCACCTCCCCCACCCTGATACTCTCTGTGGCATGGTTGACCTCAATTTTAATAATAAAGAATACAAAACACAAAAAAAAAAAACAGAAAAACAGCAACAAACAAGCTTTGCTTCACACACACATACTAAATACACGCATTTGTCAACAGCAATAATAACAACAACAACAAAAAACAATGAAAGTCGCAAAGCTGTTAGCACCAACAACAACAACAATAGCAACAGCATCGAAAGCAACCAAATTGCGTAATTGATACCATTTTTGGTGTGTGCGTTTTGTGCGCGCCTTCCAAAGAGAACTGTCAACAAATAGCATAACACAGAGAAAAATATAAAAAAAACAAAAACAACAGTCCCCTGTGTATGTGTATGTGTGTGTGCGTGTGTTTATATGTGAGCTTTGGAGCTACAAATTTGTATTAGAAAACGCGCCTAAGTTCAAGGCCAAGCAGCCGCAGTGTAGCATAAGCAATAACAATAACAACGACAACAACAATAAAGACAACAGCAAACGCAGCAGAAAACAAAAAATAAAAAACTGCAAATAGCAGCAGCAATAATACAAATACAACAGCAACAACAACAAAATGTGCTTTTACCGTCACAGCGAAAAAGGTCAATGACACCTGTCAGTTTGTCTCGCTTAACCAACACAAACAAACACACACAGACGAGACAACAGGCACACACACACACACACACACACACATTGCCATACCCATACATGCTCAACTCTCTTTGCTCTCTTTTTTCATTTGCTTGTTGTGCTGCTTGCACACGCGCGCCGTTTAGACATGTGGTCAAAGTATTTATTGTTTGTTGTTGTTGTTCTCGTTCCTCGTACTGCTAATTAGTGTGGCCAAATTATGCGCCAAAATTTCCAATGAGTTGCCACCTTGTGTGTATGTGTGTGTGTGTTTTAGTAGCCCGTCATACGTCATTAAAAAAAATAGCGATCACTTGACGTTGACGTCGCTGTCGACGTCGCATAAACAATTTCCGGTTTTTTTTTTTTTTTTTTTGCTTTATACAAAACTTGGCCGGTCCTGTTGTTTTTTCAACAATTTTGTTTTTGCGGCAACTTATTTTTGTCACACACACACACACATGCAAGCAAACTTGATTTAAAAATAAATAAATTACACAGAAAGCGAACGCTCAAAAACACACACAAACAGACACACACACACATGCTTGAATGCTCACACATACAGTGAAAGACACGCATGTTAAAATTTTCGGCAACATTCCGCCGTCTAAAATAATATTATGATTAATACAACGGCATTTTATGGCATTTCTTAATACGTACATACTTTATATATTTGTACATATGTTTGTATATACAATACAATAAAATTAATATAGAGAAACGCACAGCAAGTGGGAGCACTAAATGAGTGAAGAAGGAGAGCACAGCGGTATGCCAATTACTGCTACGCTTTTTAATTAGTACAACACCCCTACTATTCCCCCCCCCCCATCCGCCTCCCCCTACCACTACTAACAACTACATACACATTAGTTGTAGTGTCTGTGCAATTGTCTTGTTGTTGTTATTATAATTGTGGTTTTAGCACTTCCTTCGCACTTTTGCTTTTCTTATGCTTACTGCATTCACAATTGCCATTTCCATTCCCACTCCCGCATACAACAGATTACGAGAGAAAGATAGAGAAAAATAGAGCCACCATGCGAGAGAGAGCGCAAAGAGCATAAACAAAAAAAAAACAAACACTGAGAAAGGATAGAGCGAACGAGCGAGCGAGAGAGATTGAAAGAGAGATGCCGGAACGACGTTTTTGTTTTGCTATTTTGCTCACATACACGCACACTAGACAGCGCTGCTGCTCTGCTCATTCACAAAACGCGACAACGTCGGCGGCGGCGGCGACAAAGACGAAGCAGAAGATATGATAGATATGGAACAACAACAACAACAGTACCGCATAAATTTCTGCTGCGTAGTAATTTTTCGAGTATGTTTGTATTTTGTATACATCGGATATACATAAATACATATGTACGTATGTTTATATATACGCATATTCAGTGTATTTACCTTTTTTTTTTTTGCATTCTTGTTAACCATTTTTGTTTGTTTATGCTGCTGCAATGAACACATACACGCCCACAACACTACATGAATGCATATGAAAACATTCGTATATATATTATTGTTTCGTATGTATGTATGTAGAACGAGGCCCACTTTTTGTGTATTTTTATTTTGGTATCGATTTCAAAATAAAACGACGCACTTTCCTAGATGCAGGCGTAATTCAAATTTTTTTTTTATTTTTTCCTTTGCTTTCTGGTTTTATTCGCGGTCTTTCTTTTTGCGCCGCAACTTCACAACATTTTGTTGCTGCTGCTGCTGTCGCTGCTCACTTTGTGTATACAATTTTATTCATTTATTTACCGCTTCTAGTGAATTTTATTTTGCACCTCGCGCGCGCACTCACACTCACACTCACACTTACTCACAGACACTCCGTATGTCTGTATGCATGTACCTACATACATTTGTATGTATCAATTTATGTACATGTGTCGGCATACGCACTTGTGATTTCTTGGAATCTACTCACTTAAGCATTTTTTATTTTAAGTTGACTTTGCTTATGCTTTTGATATTATTTGTATTATGATTTTGATTTATTTCAAATATATACATTTCCATGTACGTTTGCATATATGTATTTACTTAATTATTTTGTAAAACGATATTTTTTCGCAGCAACAAACAAACAAGCGTCCGCGACACCGACCACGACGTCTGTACGCTTCAAATGTCAGAATACGAATGAACAGCAAAACAAAATTGATGAAATTCAACGAGCGAGAGCGAACGAGACCTGAGCGCTCTCTCGAGAGAGCATTGGCATTGAAAAATGGAGGAGATATTTCGCTCTGTGCATTATTTACAGTTATAAACTTTATCTAATGCCGACTTTTGTATATTAATACAATTTTTATTTATTTTTAAAATGTAAATCGACATAAACTTAATACAACAAATATACTAATGATTTCCAGAACTTATTTCTCTGATTAAATTTTAACAAATAATATAAAAACATCATGAGCATCAGCCAATTTTAAAAGCAACCGCCCCTTCTTGTAGACAACGATCCATTTCTGGGAGAGATTATCGTCTTTCGTTGGGTTGTAATATCGATATATAAAACGATATCCATTCGTTAAGTATTAAATTAATTATGAGTACACAGAAATTAGGATTTCAGGTATAAAATCATTATATAATTATTTATTGTTGTCTCTGCTTCATTAATTTAACAAAATAATTTGATTTTTAACAACAGTGTGTACACACTTTGGAACCTTCAAGTATTCTGTCAGTATTTTTTGAAGTGTAGTATTTATTAAATACTGAATCTCTGATAAATGAAAATTGTTAAGTTTAAAAAAAAAACTGTGAAATAATTTATAACTTGATGAAAATTTAAAATTCAAAGTTAGATAAAATTAAGAAAAACATTTTAATGAAGGTTTGAAGTTCGTCACCCACAGGGGAAAAAAGTTACAAATTTAACTCTAAAAAATATGAAAAAATCGTAAAAATTCTAACAAAAATTCTACATAAATATTAAAAATTCTATTTTCAATATTAACAAAAATTCCAGATTAGTTGAATTTGCTTGGATGCACCTAAATTTTCATTTTGATTAAATTAGAACAAGTTGCCAGATGGGGAAATTTTGTAGGGTGGCATCCTTCGCACCTGGTGGCAGTCTTCCAAACCAGCGCTGGCAAGTTTTTAGGGGAACAATAGCTGTTTCTGTAAATTTTGTTGTTGTGGGCAGATTTGCACAGTTTTACCAGAAATATTAATGGCAAAACTAAGCTGAATATATATTTTAAATAGCCAGACTTCTAGTAAATAAAAATTTTGAAATTTTTCTAGCAAGCGAATTCTGAAAATAGCCAGATTTTTCGGATGCTTTCCAGCTAGAAAAAGCAATTTTTTCTCTCTAAAAAGTTGTCAACACTGGTCATGAGCACTTACGGTTTGTAGCGAATATAACAAAATATTATAATTAAATTTGTTTACTACAAAAGAAAAACAATATCAGCCAACATATTAAAGGAGCGAGAGCGTGTATTCGTATTTGATTTTCGTTTGTGTTCGTATACGCTTTCTACTTAATTTCGTTTATTTTGTAGCCACTTCTCTCATACTCGCACGCACACAAACAAACATACATACAAGCAAATTGTGTACATTTTTATGTGTAATTTTTATAATTTTTTGTTTGTTATGTGTTATGTACAATATTGAAGCACACGAGAAATCACAACCAAGCACAACAACAACAACCACAACAACACCTGAAGAATTAGCAAACAAACAAAAACAAACTGACAAAACGCAAAAACAACGAAACCCTTTCCACAACAGCTAGAAAAATGGCCAAAATGTACGGAAAGGGTAAGAGTAAGTAAACCAAACAACAACAAAACACATTGCATTTCACGTTGTTATTATTAATATTATAAATACGATTATTTATACATTTACTTGCATACAAACATACAGTCAGTCAAGTAATTATTTTGGCAAACTAATGTTCATTATTTTTTATTTTATTATTATAATTAAAAACACGGCTTAATCATATCCATTCCAAGGAATATTATCCAATTATGTGATGCTTTCCATTGTCAACATAATTACTCGATATACTGTATATAAGTTGAACATAAAATCCCAATTGTAGTAACAAAGATTTGTCATAGGAATATGAGTTACTAAAAATATAATTTCAAATTTTTTACAAATTATTTAGCGGCCATTGAATCGGAGGAGCAACAAAAACGTCGCTGGCAAATTGAATTAGAGTTTGTACAGTGCCTCTCCAATCCCAATTATCTCAACTGTAAGTTAAGATCAACACTTCAAATCAGGGACTGTAATTAAAATATAATGAATATTTTTCATTTTTATTGATTTCTTTAATATGATTAATTTTAAGTTCGACTTTACAACTCTTAAAATAATCCATATTTTTTAACAAAAATATAAAACCCATGATTGATGTTTTGTATTTCTTTAAAAATTAATTAATATTTTTGCTTAAAAATAAATATCTAGTTGTAAATTTGATTTAATCATACATTTATTTAGCTCAAAAATTAATTCTATATAAATGTTGCTCATTTTATTCAAAAATAGAACTTAAATTTTTCAATTAATGATTACTTACAGTCCCTGCTCAAAATAATATGTTCGAATCTAATGATTATTCACATTTGTAGTTCTGGCTCAGCGTGGTTACTTTAAGGATCCATCATTTATCAACTACCTCAAGTATTTGCAGTACTGGAAGGAGCCCGATTATGCCAAGTATTTGATGTATCCCATGTGCCTATACTTTCTCGATCTGCTGCAATACGAGCACTTTCGTCGCGAGATTGTTAATAATCAATGCTGCAAGTTTATCGATGATCAGGCAATACTGCAATGGCAGCATTATACACGGAAGCGCATTAAGCTCATCAATTCGGTGCAAGAGAATGCAGCGGCAGCAGCAGTTGCTCAACAACAACAACAACAACAGCAGCAGCAGCAACAACAACAGCAAAATCAACAGGAGCAACAACAAAGCAATGGTGGCAGCATAATGGCGCCAAATGAAGCATCCACGGTTACGGGCACTGAGGCAGCTAATCCGCAGCAACAGGCTACTCTACAGAATGGAGACAGCAGCTGCTCAACACAAGCCTCACAGCAACAACAACAAAATCAGCAACAACAACAACAACAGCAACAATTGACACAGCGTGAACCAACGCAGGCTCAAACTCAGGGTTCTACTGTTTCCCAACAGCAGCAGCAACAACAGCAACAACAACAGCAGCAACAACAACAACAAATCAATGGCCTTGCCACAAGTGGCACCATAAAATTAGAATTAAATTAGCAAACGGCTAAAAGAGCATTAATAAACTAAACTAAGCTAAAGATGAGATAAACTACAAGACTTCCATGATTACAACACGAATCTAAGACTTGCAACAATTTCTAGAAGAAATTAAATTTTCGTGGCTAGTCGTTTCATTTAATATGTTGCTTGATTTTGTCCCAAACTAATTTTCCAATCAAATATTCAATTTTTAAAAATTGCAGTTATCAACAATAGTTCTTTTTAGACGCATACTTTAAAGATGTTAGTTGATTTTGTATCAGATTAAACTAAACATTTATTTTGTTAAAAAATAACTGTGCAGTTTTCTCAAAGGATCTAGAGTAAAAGAAAAATAGAAAATCTTTCAACAATTATGTATAACATATTCCATTCTTAAAAGCTTAACTTAGAAAAGTTAGTTTTTGATATTTATATGGGATAAAATCACAATTTACAGGCTCTACAGAGAATATTGAGCAAACAAGCGTCTATTTCGTATGAAGAAGTATTTAATTTTTTAAAAATTGAACTTATAAAGCATAGTTTCATCCGCTCGCTTTCCTTTAAATTGCTGGCTGATGTTGTCCCAGATATAATTAATTATTTTTTACACAAAAACACATTACAGTCTCTACAGAGGATCTGGAGCAAAAAGGACACTTTTATGGCGTCTATTTGCTGTGCAGTCAGAGTCTGGATGCCCGCTATCATGGCAAGTGTTATGTGGGCTTTACGGTCAATCCAAAGCGTCGAATAAAACAACATAATCGTGGCCGCGATTTTGGCGGCGCCAAGAAGACCAGCAAAAAGGGACCCTGGCAGATGGTGATGATTGTCCATGGATTTCCCAATAATATTGCCGCTCTACAGTTCGAATGGGCGTGGCAACAGCCGACGCTATCGACGCGTTTGAAAATCTTTCCAGAACTAAAACGTAAGCTGGCAAAAGAGTCGCACTTTGATTACAATTTCCGTATATTGAATCGAATGTTGGGCGTGGGTCCGTGGCATCGATTGCCACTTACTGTACGCTGGCTGGAGACAGACTTTGAGCGTGATTTTGATATTCCATTGCCGTTGCACATGCAAATTGTTAGTGGCAAGGTGGCAATAACAGCCTCGCAACGTCATCTTCGTCTAGAAGCTGACAGCTTCAAATCCAACTCTGTCTGGGCTCCAGAGTGTCATCTTTGCATGGAACGCATTGAGCAGCCGGAAAGATCGAGACTTGGCTGTTTAAATGCCACCTGCAAACTCACCTGTCACATGCTCTGCCTGGCCAATTATTTGCTGGGAGATCAGCCAGGTCAGTATATACCCATCGGAGGTGTTTGTCCGCTGTGCGATACCCAACTCTGCTGGGCTTCGTTGCTTCAACGCAAGCGACTTGGACTCGGAATGGGACAGGGTGTCCTGGAGCCGCAGGATAACGACGATTGTGATGAGTTGAGCGATGTTCCAGATGTCGACAGCGATGTGGATACAGTCGAGCCCGATATATGCGAGCTGAGCGATGCATGAATTAAAACCACAACTAGATTATATCTTTAACTTGCATGCTTATATTTTATCTCTATCAGTATTTATGTAAGACATTTTTATCTTCAACTTTTGTTTTACTCAGTTTCATAAATTACAATAGCTTTTTAAGTAATTAAATCGATTGGTCATCTTCAATTTATATATCAATAATTATTTTAGCCAGGGATCGAAAATAATGATTATTTTTATGAATTGAGTTAATTATGTTTTAAAATCAGAAAAATCAATGACAAGGATTAAAATGTCAAGGATTAAAGAAATCTATCTTTTTTTTATAAATTATCATTAAGGATAATGATTAGTATTCAGTAATTATAATAGTTCACAAACTAAAAAAATATATATAATACTTCGATACAACTCTGATATTAGAAATTTTAACAAGTTGAAGTACGTTCTTTTGTCCTTAACCCTTTTCACTTAAGATGAAAGATTGAATAAAATTTTCTATAAATAATCTTTTTTTTTCGGCACTGTAGAAATGCCAGTCTTTAATAACTATAAATTATATCTTTAACTTACACATAATATATTCGGCTTAAAGTTGCTAAGAATTTGCTTGAAAGATTACGAATTACAACAATCTTAACTAAACTTATAAATCTAGCTGTAAGCCTATAAATCTTCCAGCGAGACTAACTGCGTCTTGAAGCTGCGAAGAATTTGCTTGTACGATCTCAGTTGGTTCATCATTTGCCGTTTCTCTCGCAGATAGTATTCTCTGGTCATTTGGACATATTCTTCGTTTCTCATTTTAAATAAAGATACTTCGGAGGCATCAATCAGTTGCTCATCATCCTCCTCCATGCAGTCATCCAATGAATCTGGGAGGGAGAGAGATGGAGAGTATGTGCGATTGCGAGAGGGCGACACAATGCTTACTCCAACTGTGGAAATATTTAGTTCGGGTGTTGTCCGATTTTCATTAATGCCAAGGAACTTGCATTGTTTCACTTGCTCCACATCGAGAGGTTTACTTGACTCTACCAGAGTTACATTTTCAACAATTAGCTGATCATCCTCCAGATCAATATAAAAGCTTTGAGCGGTGCTCGATGATGGAGAAGTCACTTGATTGTGATTAACATTATCCACTGCGATTAAATTCTCTGTGCTCTCATATGCATTTGGCACCGCCTGTCCCAAAAGAATCGTGCGATTCTTTGTTATGGATAAGTATTTGGCATCAAAGTGTTTGGAGCACATAAACAATTGCCTGCTGGTTATATTGGGATGCATTTGGCCAAGTAGACGCCACTGTTCTGCTCGCTTCGGATCTTTTGGAAATGAGAATATTGTGACATCGCTGTTCTCGACTCGACTGTAGTAGTTGTCGCAATCCTTAAAAACACAGATTCGTGTGCTCATTGTTGTTGTGAAAGTAATTTCTCTTAATAAATCATAAGCTGTTTGAACAGCACTGCAGCAAATCTTTGTTTTGTTTTGGTTTAATAAATTTGTTTGTTCTTAAACCGAGTGTTGCCACTCCAGTAAAAATTTTCGATCTGGTTTGATTTTATTACTTTAAAAATAAGTTCTTCTCCGAAAAAAGGTATTCCGAATTTTTTGTACCATAATTTTGTCAAACTTCGAAATTTAAATTTTCATCAAGTTAATTAATTTGAGTTTTTTCGCTTTTAAAATTTGCAATTCTTATCAATATCGACCAAAATAAGTCGATAACAAAGATTGCTAATCGTTCATTAATCGATAGATTGCTATAATATAATTTTATGGCTGATTTTTGCTTCGCAAAACAGACAAAAGGTGGCGCTTTTGGATTGCGAAATCGCAACGTTAATTAAAATGGTCATTTTTATTTAGTCTAATTATGAATTAAAATTGAATAGTGTAATTAATGATTTTCTTATTAGAATACACGAATAAACAAATGACAAGTTCAATTTAAATAGCGCGCCAAGTTTGTTTTCTTTAGAAAGCGATTACTATGGAAGTGTCGATTTATCTTATATTTCCAGCCATGTGGCAACGCCGGCCCTTGTCAAGCGTGCTCGTTCGCCAGTGTTGTCATAGCGCTAGACAGAGTGATTTAAATTTGATAAACTAAAAATACAATAATAATTTGTACGTACATATCATACATTGCTCTTCAATTGACTTCACAATAATATTTTTCACATCCTTTATTTTGCACTGCGGTTTCAAGCGTGTTAACAACTAGTTTTTAATAACAACAAACGCCTACATACAAATTTGGGATTTTTGGCAACCCGGCGTTGCGTCTGCAATTGTTCTGCTCTTTTTTTAGGCGGCTTCGTCGCGTGAAGACTGTGAAAAGCGTGTGTTTTCTAAATCGTGTTAAATACTGTGAAAACTATAAATCGAAATGGCTGCTGATCAGGCACAGTTCCAAAATCTCCTAAATTCCTTATTGTCTATGGACAATGAAGTGCGCAAACAGGCTGAGGTAAGTTAATTTTCTGATGAAAAGGTATTTGTTGGCTACAGAGAGGTGTGGTGGGGTAACCATGAAATTGGCAAATTTCAAGAGAAGACAACTGCGCAATATTGCATATAATATAAACAGAAAATTTGGCTAACAGCAGTCCATTTATTAATTAAACCGCATTTTATATACAGATGAATAGAACGATTTTGTATAAGAAAAAGCATGCATGCCCTGAATCATCACCATGAATTCTATTTCAAACCACACACAAAACGTGTTTTTGCTTTCCTTTTAGCTACGACATTCGCATGTCGTTCGCATGGGTGTGTGCTGTGCTTTCATGTGTGTGTATGTGTGTGTGTAAAGTGGCGCACAAAGCGGAAAGACAAAATTGTACAATTTATATGGAGCTATGGAATATGATAAAAATTAATTTTTCTTTGAGCTGACAGCGCCTCAAAATGATTAAAGCACACAGAAAGAAGCTCGCACAATTCAAACACGCGTGCAAAACGGAAACAAAGCGCAGATGCAAAAGAAAAATTTATATTTATTGCTAATAATGACGCATCATTTGAAATGCAATCTGTTCTATCAGTTGTTAGTCTATCTCTATATTTATATAGATACATACATACATATATATATATATATCTATGTGTGTGTGTGTGTGTATTGAACATTTTTCCTTGTCTGCCTCCGATAACCCCGATGACAGTCACACGCACCACAGCTGTTGACCTTGGCGCCACCCACGCCACGCGCTGCCTTGTACTGCATTTATTGACAATACATATGCAACATCTGCATGAGTATGTACGTGTCTGTGTGCAGGTACTTATGCATATGTATATATGTATGTAGTTCATAGTTCATGTCTTGGGGAATCAACAACAAAACACTGAGCAACAAAAAAAAACCAAAATTCTTATCTATATGATGAATATATTTAGAACGCATCTTATTATTTAAAACGCTACCTGCTGTTAAGCTTCAAGACTTTAAATATATAATTTAAATATAACAAATTCTCATTCAATTTTGCAAAAATTATAGATCTTGGGACTATAATATATTTTTAATAATTAAATTGATACGTCATCATCATTAGAAAATACCTATAAAATCAGGCTATATTTTTATCTTTTAATTTTTCAAATTGTCTTTGGCTTAATTCTTCAGAAATTGGTTATAATTAGGTACTTTTCCAATTCGTACTCATGACCAGTTGATTAGATTGAATACACTTAATAAATAATAACATAAATACAAGTTCATTTATTTATTGACGCGTTATTTGCTTATAATTAGTATTGAAATAATTATATAATTATATCTTGCTATTAAAAAATTCAGTCTTCAATAAGTAACAAATAAACTTATTTTATTTTTTTTGTTGTTTTCTTCTTAATTCTAATTTCTTATTAATTACTATTTTTAAACATAAAAACACAATAATGTTAGTTGTTTTTTCTTTGTCAAAAGAATTACTTGACTGTCTGTAATTGGAAAAGCGAACGATATTGACAAAACCTTAACTATGAAATTAATATATATCGAGAAGATATCAGTTGCATGATAAAAAAAAGTTGGAAAAATTCAACGAATTGTACATTATATATATGTTTATTTGTTATTGAAACGAATGTAATTATTTAATCGTTACCAGGAAACGTACAACAATCTGTCGCGGGAGTTGAAGGTAACACACCTGTTGGGCAACGTTCACAATGGTCAACAATCGGAGGAGGCACGCCAAATGGCCGCCGTCTTGTTGCGTCGTCTATTCACATCCGAATTTCTGGAGTTCTACAAAGAGGTACATATATTTCATATACATATTGATTATTATAAAACTCGAATTAAATTAAATGTATTTGTAGCTGCCAGTTGACTCGCAGAATCAGTTGTTGCAACAGATTTTGATGGCCGTGCAACAGGATGTGACACCGCAGTTGCGTCGCAAGATTTGCGAAGTTATTGCCGAAGTGGCACGCAATCTAATCGATGAGGATGGCAACAATCAATGGCCGGACATCTTGCAGTTTCTATTCCAATGCGCCAATTCACCAACGCCACAGCTGCAGGAATCGGCATTGCGCATCTTTACCAGTGTGCCATCGATATTTGGTAACCAGGAGACACAGTATATGGATCTGATCAAACAGATGCTGGCCAAGAGCATGGAAAACACTGGTGATGCTGATGTGCGCGTTCAGGCTGTTCGTGCCATTGGCGCATTCATTCTGTATCACGACAAGGAGAAGGAGGCTTCGGTATATAAGCACTTTGGGGATTTGTTGCCACGTATGCTTGTCATTACGGGTGAAACGATTGAAGCCCAGGATGATCAAAGTTTGCTTAAATTGCTCATTGAAATGACTGAGAATTGTCCCAAGTTCTTGCGTCCCCAATTGGAATACATATTCGAGATGTGCATGAAGGTGTTCAGCTCTCAGGACTTTGAGGATAGCTGGCGTCATTTGGTGCTCGAGGTGATGGTCTCATTGTCCGAGAATGCCGCTGCCATGGTCCGCAAGCGTGCTGATAAATATATTGTCGCTTTGATTCCACTCATTTTGCAAATGATGACCGATCTGGATGAGGACGCCGACTGGGCAACGACCGATACCATCAATGAAGACGATCACAGCGATAATAATGTGATTGCCGAATCCTCGCTGGATCGTTTGGCCTGTGGACTGGGTGGTAAAATGGTTCTTCCCCATGTCATGTCAAGTTTGCCAGCTATGCTTAACCATACGGACTGGAAGCATCGTTTTGCCGCTCTAATGGCCATCTCGGCCATTGGCGAGGGTTGTCACAAGCAAATGGAGGTCATACTCGATCAGGTCATGTCCGGTGTACTTAACTATCTGCGTGATCCCAATCCACGTGTCCGTTATGCCGCTTGCAATGCGATTGGACAAATGTCCACTGACTTTGCGCCCAACTTTGAGAAGAAGTTCCACGAGCAGGTCAGATTAACTGGACACTATACATGTATACGTATATACTTAATGTTTAATTCTTTCTCAGGTGGTACCCGGATTGTTGCTACTGCTCGAAGATGAGGCAAATCCGCGTGTGCAGGCGCACGCTGGTGCTGCCTTGGTCAATTTCAGTGAGGATTGCCCCAAGAACATTTTGACACGTTATCTGGACGCAATCATGGCCAAACTGGAGGCCATACTCAACTCGAAGTTCAAGGAACTGGTCGAGAAGGGCAACAAATTGGTCCTGGAGCAGGTGGTCACCACGATTGCCTCGGTGGCAGATACATGCGAGCATGAGTTTGTTGCATACTATGATCGTCTGATGCCATGCCTCAAATTCATCATACAGAATGCCAACTCGGAGGATTTGCGCATGCTGCGTGGCAAGACCATTGAGTGTGTGAGTCTAATTGGTCTGGCTGT
Source organism: Drosophila phalerata (assembly GCA_951394115.2). Taxonomy (NCBI): domain Eukaryota; kingdom Metazoa; phylum Arthropoda; class Insecta; order Diptera; family Drosophilidae; genus Drosophila; species Drosophila phalerata. Next base: position 10,805,582 of record OX596005.2, read on the forward strand.
GGGTCGGGACAAGTTCATTGGCGATGCTGGCGAAGTAATGGATATGCTGCTGAAGACCCACACCGAGGGTGATCTGCCCGATGATGATCCGCAGACATCGTATTTGATTACAGCCTGGGCACGCATGTGCAAGATCTTGGGCAAGCAGTTTGAGCAGTATTTGCCGTTGGTCATGGGTCCAGTGATGCGCACCGCTGCCATGAAACCGGAGGTGGCACTGCTCGACAACGAAGAGGTTGAGGATATTGAAGGCGATGTCGAATGGTCGTTCATTACGTTGGGCGAACAACAAAACTTTGCCATACGCACCGCTGGCATGGAGGACAAGGCATCCGCTTGTGAAATGCTCGTTTGCTATGCCCGGGAGCTGAAGGATGGCTTTGCCGAATACGCCGAAGAGGTGGTCCGTCTAATGGTGCCACTGCTCAAGTTTTACTTCCATGATGGTGTCCGTTCAGCGGCTGCTGAATCATTGCCCTATTTGCTGGACTGTGCCAAGATTAAGGGTCCACAATATTTGGAGGGCATGTGGCTTTACATTTGTCCCGAACTCATCAAGGTGATCACCACCGAACCTGAACCGGATGTACAGTCGGAGCTGTTGAATTCATTGGCCAAATGCATTGAAACCTTAGGCGCCAATTGCCTCAACGAGGCGGCCATGAAGCAGGTCCTTGAAATTGTCAACAAGTTTGTGTTGGATCACTTTGAGCGTGCCGATAAGCGTTTAGCTGTCCGCGGCGAGGAGGATTATGATGATGGCGTCGAGGAGGAGTTGGCCGAACAGGATGACACCGATATCTATATATTGTCCAAAGTGGTCGACATTATTCACGCTCTATTCCTTACCAACAAGGCGCTCTTTTTGCCAGCCTTCGAGCAGGTGGCACCACATTTCGTCAAGCTTTTGGATCCCAATCGTCCATTTGCCGATCGCCAGTGGGGACTTTGCGTATTCGATGATCTAATTGGTAGGCAGAAAGTTTATCTATTAATCCATAAGCAATATTTCTAATATTATGTTTTTGTTTCTATAGAATTCTGTGGTCCCGCTAGTGCACCGTATCAGCAAATCTTTACACCGGCACTTTTGCAGTATGTGGTCGATAAGTCACCAGATGTCCGTCAAGCAGCCACCTATGGCTGTGGAGTTTTGGGTCAGTTTGGTGGGGAACAGTTTGCCCATACATGCGCTCAGTTCATTCCGCTCCTGGTGCAAGTCATCAACGATCCAAAGGCCCGCGAGGTGGAGAATATAAATGCAACGGAGAATGCAATTTCAGCATTTTCCAAGATCCTTAAATACAACAAGTCAGCATTGACCAACGTGGATGAGCTGATTGCCGCTTGGTTCACGTGGCTACCCACATCCGAGGATCCTGAAGAAGCCAATCACATCTATGGCTATCTTTGCGATCTGATTGAGGGCAATCATCCAGTCATTTTGGGCGCCAATAATTGTAATCTGCCTCGCATCGTATCGATTATTGCGGACACGTTCTGTAACGAGGTGCTGGAAGCTAAGACACCAACTGGAACCCGCATGCTAACTATTGTCAAGCAGGTCGAATCAAATCCCGATGTAATGCAGGCATGCGCCAGCTCATTGAGCCCTGAACAGCAACAGGCGCTGCAGGAAGCCTATCGGGAATTGGCCGCATTGACGTCAACCTAAACTGGTGGCCCCATTTTGTCGCCTACATTAACTAGAGCAGCTCCAGCACACATACACACATACACAAACCTCCTACCCCCAAGAACACCCGCAACATAAAAGGAAATTCTAGGATTCATATTCCTACTTAATTGTAACAAAACAAAAGAAAGATACATTGAAGAGCTAAGCTGAAAACTAACAGATAAGCAACAAAAAGCTTTTCTCTCGTTATTGACACATTTTATATGTGCAAATTCGCAAAAGCGTTACTAAAAATATATAGTATACATAATTATATATATACAATATATATATATACCATACATTTAATTATATACATCGTCTATGTATATAGAAGGGAAGTGTATTTGCTATTAGAGAGCATTATTTCTATATATTTATCTATTGTGATTTCAATCGAAAAAACTCGTCTCCCGCTCCCGTAAGGGAATGTCTTTGGAAGGAAACCCAAACAAAAAAAGTCTGCGTCTCGTTAGAACTTGACATGTTGAATTAAAAAAAAAACTGTACATGGAAATAACAAATTCCAATAGTTTATCAAACGTTTTTCATATGTTATATACATACATTTATATTTATACATATATATATGGCCATCTCCTTTCGCCAGCCCATCTCTCAAAAGGATTTGAATGTAGTCCGAAACGAAAGAATTGTGTTAAATAAGCATACAACAACAAAAATGTGTATTTTAAATTAATAAAAACGAAAAATTTGTAAATTCTGGTTGTATTTTTGTATATATAAGATATGGAATTCTCTAAGGAGTGGTATCCTTCGTGTGATGGTAATGGGAAACTGAATGGACTTGGAATTTTAATTATGGACAAGTAAAGCTCGAATTTTTGAGTCTTTAATAACTTCGCCGTATGTATTTGTACAAACATTTAGAGCAGAGCATCTGGTATAAAAGTCAAGGATTTTACTTAAAGATTGCTATTTTTTCCCAATATATGTATGGGAATATACCAAGTTTATATTTAAAAAAAAATATGTTTTTATTTTTAATTTGGCTCCTTCTGTTATATCCATTTTTGCTTATTCAGATCATGACTTAAAATAATTGGTAATCATTTAAATTTCAACTTATAAAATCAGTCATAAGAACAAATTCGAAACGAGTAAGGAATACTGGTTATTTTAAATGTTAATATTATATCCAATAACATTAATACTTTTTTTAAAATCACTAATTATTAAATTAGATTGATAAAAGAAAAATATTTAAAAGTGATATTTAAAAAGAGATATTTTTAAACTGTCGTACTTTGCTTGCTGAGCTCAGCTGTTTTTGGGTTGTGAATTTCAAACAAAGCTACATTAACGGTTTGAGAGAGGCACGATACGACAGACTGACAGACTTGTCGTACGACAAGAGCAGCACTCAATGCTAGAACGTGTAACAGCTGTTTCAACATTTCCAACAACAACACAACAACCAAAACACAAACAGAAACAAAAACGCACACGCTGCAATAGAACATTCGATATTAATTCTCGAATAAAATGCATATTGATGATGCAAATTATAAAAGCAATTGACAAATACAACAACAGCTGCATGACAAGGTAAACAAATCAGATTGTGAAATCAAAGTTCAATTGACGTGTAAATACATATTTTTAGCCAAAGAAAATAGATAAGCCACAGCGCAAAAGAGCAAAGAGGCGACGATTAGTCAGCATCCGCTGTCCTCAAGACGAATGCGAATAAAGGAGAGAGTGTAAATACATAAAAGTAAAAGTAAGTTGAGTTCAACAAGTGGGTGGGGTGGGTCGTTGAGGGTGTTTTGCTCTTCTCATTCTCATAGTTGAGCATCATCCAAGCAATTTTCGTGTAATGCAATTTGTGATGTGACAACGAGATAACGCCACGCAATTTGGCAACTATTCCTATTGCCACATTCTCAGCTGCTCAGTTTCTGTTGTTCAGTCCAAGTGTATTCAACATGGCTAAGGAGCTCTATCAAAATGTTGGTTAAATTAACAATTAAAATACAATTCATTTATGTTGTGTGGTGTTGTTCAATAGAGAAGTGCAGAGAAAGAAAAAAGCAGGATATTGCCAGTGCTGCCACATTTGGTACATTTGTTGCAAATATGGTACAATTTTTGTTGCTGCTAATTGGACCAATTTTTTTATTTTAATAAAAAGTTACAATATAAAAATTCAATTTATAAATTAATTGTCATTTTCATAGATGAAATAAGTGCATTAAAATATATTCTTGGTGCAATTTTATCCACCATTTTTATTTAAGTTTTAACAGAAATGTAAAATATCAAAATTCTATTTTATTAATTAATTGTCGTTTTCATAGATGAAATAAGTACATTAAAATATATACTTTTATAGATCATTTTTATTTAAATTTTAATAGAAATGTAAAATATGAAAGTTTTATATTATATATTAATTGTCATTTTTATAGATGAAATAAGTGCATTAAAATATATTCTTGGTACACTTTAATCGAAAGTGTACAAAAAAGTTCCCTTAACTTTAGTACAAAATGTTATCCCAAATTAGTTTTCAAATGGTACATTTTTTGTATGAAAATTATTCACATTGGTACCATTTTAGCACACCATGTGGTGTAAATAATCAAATTCACCTTGATGTGAAGTATCTCTCTCTCTCTTTCTTGCCGGCACTAAGAGTGCTAGGAATAATGTGTGAGAGAGAGAGAGCAAAAGAAAATGCAGCAAATCTGCTGCTGCTTTTTCTCTCGCGTTAAAAGAGAGAAAAACTGAAATTAAATTCCAATTAATTGATTATGATATTCCACAGTTACTCAGCGCCATGTCGACGGAAGCAGAGTTCCTGGAGTCCTACGACAGCATAAAGCAGTCGTACAAGGCAGCCATGACACAGGTGGAAAAGGCCATAGGTCACGAGGAAGCGGAGACGCAGGAGGCGGCAATTGTTGCCTATGAAGAGGCGCTGCAAATGATCGAGGCAACATTTGCCATCCCTGTAGGGTTGCCAGATCAAATCGATGCAGTGCAGACGCAATGGAACGACGCCTGTGCTCTCATCCAGAAGCTGAAGAGCGCCAAAACGGAGATCAACTATCGATTAAAGGTGTTGCGTGCCCAACAGTCGCCAATCGATGACAGCGCTGTGGAGGCAGAGGAGCAAACCGATGGTCAGATCAAATCACGTCCTCTGCTGGCAGAGAATCCATCCACATTCTATGACGTTGCCAACGCCAGTGGCAGACCCAAAACCTACCGGGAATTGGCGGTCGGATTGCGTGAATTGTTGGCCAGTCGAGAGGCGCAGACGCAGCTGGATGAGCTGTTCCAGGCACAGGTGAAGCTCTACAGGATCGAGGCCAGTGGACAGGTGATCACCGTGTCCGGCAGCACCAAAATGTCACTGATTATGTGCACCGTTGGCGGCAAATGGAAATATCTAAGTGGCATTTACTTTATACAATGCGATATGCCGCATCTGGATGAGCAGACGGAATCTGGCACCAATATTTGGCTATATCCACTGATACCCAACGTGTCCAACTGCTATCGCACCGAATACGGCGCCTTCATTTTGCCGGATATGGAATCAGCGCAGCCGGGCAATGCATTTGGCATTATGCTGGAGAAGCCACAGCGTCCGCTCAGCACGAGTGCCGGGGAGACGGAGGAGGAGCAAATGGCTGACCTACAGCAGTTCTTCCTCGATCTCCTCGAGGCTGTGCTGGCGGGCACTGTGGAGGAGCTGCAATCGCCGCGCACCCTACGTGCTGGGGCAACACCTGGTCCACCTGGTACCAGCTCCGAGCAGGTGTCCAAGCACATTGTGTGCGCAGCGGATTTCATAGCGCGCAATCTGATCAAAGGTGCCGAGAAAACCGGTGGCCTGATGATGAAAACTACGCCGTATTTAATGTCGAAAATGACGCCAGCTGCACCGGATGCACATGCTCATGTCCCAGCCTCGGTGCAGACGGGCGTCGAAGTGGCACAAAAAGTGACGCACACGGCAGCCGGCGTGTCCGGTTGGATAGCCGGAAAGGTGGGCACTGCCGCTATTGCTGTGGGCGGTTACCTGTCTCCGCACATCCAGACACAAGGATCACGATTACTGCAGAAGGGTTTTGGATATGATACCCATGAAGCCAATAGCGCCATGGAAGGAGCCATGACAATTGCCGCCGGCGCCGTTGAGGGATTCTCTACTGTCTTTGATGGCCTAGAAACATCGGCCAAAATATTGGGCAACAATCTGAGTCAAAATTCCGTTAAAATCATTGAGCACAAGTAAGTTTATGTCCCGTATTTGATCCCCCTGTAATTCGAGTTTCTCAAAACGCCTGCTTATTGCACGATAAAATTGTCTAAGCTATGTTGTGTGCAAATTTCAACCTCCTAGATCTTATAGTTTGGGCTGTGCAATGATCAGTGGGTCAGGACAAATTATTTATTCTTATTGGGTTTTTTATTTTGTAGATACGGTGCTTCAGCTGGAAATTTGGCATGCGGCACATTTGATACGGTGGGAAATGCATTTGTCATTAGTCAAAATGTCAACTATATAACACCAAAGGGACTGGCCAAGAAGTTGGTTAAGAAAACTGGAGAAGCTGTCATTATTGACTATAAGCGGGACTTGCGTAAGCCGGAATCTCATTACATAAACGCAGGCGCATTATATCCGGATCTGCGAGCCTTAAAGGAGGAATAAAAGACCAAAAATTTGATAATAGATATTAACTGTTATAATCGTAATCTCCAAATAGTTCGTTGATAATTATATGTAATCTCATTTAGTTATACTACTTTATAGTTAATAATATCATAATATAATTGTAATACTCGAAATCTCCTAAAGAATATGATGATATTTTGTAAATGTAATCTCATTTAGTCCAATTATTTTATAATTACTGCGCTTTGTTCTAGTTTAGTTAAATAAATTCTCAAGTAATCGCATTTTGATTGAATTAATATTGAGAATAATTGAATCATTATTATTAAAAAAAAAACATTATTTTTAAAACTTGCGCCAAAGCAGCCAGCTGATTTTATGCCATGTTAACTTAACAGACAGAGCCTGAAAATGAGAGCAAATATTGAAGTTAACAGACAGGCTGTTAAGTTAACAGCTCGTTTGAGCAAAATGTTAACATAAAAGAGCTGCAAAAACGCTAGCGTTTTCCGCGCGACTTTTTTATAACACTCGCCTTTTATTAATTTATTTATTTGACGATAAGAATTTATTACTCATATTAAAATGTTAATTATTATTAAACTATTTTTTGTTGCATATAAAACCAGTAAATAGCTTTCAAAAATATTTTGTTTTACTATTCAATGTAACGGCATTTTCACAGAAATTATACTACTGCTCGCTGTTAATAACAGTTCAGAGAATGTTAATGTTATGCGCTCTGTACAGCATGCTGTTGTGCCGCTTTGTTATTGTAAAATTTGTTGTCGAAGCGTGCGGTCGGTTCGTCGGTTGTGCGGGTATACAATGTTTTAAAAATTAAAGTGATGATATCAATATATATGTATATATATTGTTGATACACAATAATTTGTGTCTATACACATAATTGTAAGAAACAAATGCATAATTAATGTTTATTTGGTTTAAGCCTTGTTGTTAATTTTTCGTTTGTATTTTACTTTGCCGGGCCACAAATGAGAATTTATTGTTTTTGCCGTGCTGCTTATTATATTATAATATATATATACATATGTATATATAAATAATAAAACACACCTGTGCTTTTGGAAAATTTGTGAATTTAGCGCGCCGCGTTTTGGCTGCTGTGCGTGTGTGTGTGTGTAGATGTGTGAATGTGTGTGTGTATGAGTGTGTGCGTGCATGCCTTTAGATGTGTTTGTGTGGCTGTAACTGAGAGTTCCGTTTTATTTTCGGTGCAATTTTTTACACACGTCTGAAATGAAAACGTTGCCCATTTCAAGTGAATACAAAAATAATAATAGTAATAATAATTAAAATCTGGCAGCAATTGTTGCATACACAACAAAATGTTGTTTTTTTGTTTTATTATGTGCTTCTTAAGTTACATAGCTGAGCTCACATCTAATACCAGTTTAGAAAAAACCAACAACAACAACAACGTCGACAGTTAAGGCAACAGCAACAACAAGAGCCATAAACGGTCAACAACAACAGTTCTAATCGCACAGACACATATACAAAGGCACACACACACAGAGAGAAACACGGTTAAAACGTGTTTGTTTGTGTTCCACTGAGTTCGTTTGTGTGCATATGTGTGTGTGTGTGTGTGTGTGATTGTCTGTTGTTGTTGTACATACATTTCCTAATCCATCTAATTTTTAAACATGCTTAGAGCGCGAACAACAACAACTACAACAAAACAAATATACAGACCGAATAAAAACTAAGAAACGCGTTTTCTAACATTTTGTAATTTGTTTAAGTATATATTTTAACGCACAACAAAATCGAATTGGACTAAAACTACAACAGTTTTCAGCATCAGCAGCAAAGCCAACAATAACAACAACAACAACAGCAACAATTGCTAGCCGATTTTGATATTGCATGGTGAGTTTTGCAGAAATCGTTTTTCCAATTGGGTATTTAGCTTAAGCCAGTGTGTACACAATTTTCTTTATAAAAATCATTTTTGTTTTTTGAATATTATAATTTATGCTTCTGGACAAAGAGTTTTATTTATATAGATATGAATATCTGAATAAGTAGCATGACTAGAATCGAACTACTATATTATAAAACTGCCATAGGTACGATAAGTTATTTATTTATTAATGGGCTCATCTTAATAAATTCGCTATTGATTAATCTTTTTTTTTATCTGTTAATGCAAATACAGAGAATAAAGATAATGAAACCAATTAAAATAAATATGAAAGCAATCAATAGACTGAAGCCGTTCTCCTCTTTAAAACTTTCGGTAGTTGGTCTTTCCCAAAACGGTATTGTGTTCTCCAGTGTCACCATGCCTTAGAATGAGGGCGGGAAATGTCGGTTATTTAATTTTTTCGTCCTTGCTATTTGCTGATGCAACTATAACAGCAGCAAATGAGGAAGACAAGCAATATCATCGATAATATTGCTAAAAATAAGCATTCCTCCTGATCGCCTGGATGTCGAGTTGCGTCGTCTGACGGAGTTGTTGTTTCAGGTTCAGCGAACATAAGATCGTTATAACTTTAATATTTATTTTTAAATTTTGCAACTGACATGTGTCGAGGCTTGTTTTGTTTTCGCTTTTTTTTTTTTTTTGCTTTTTAAATCAATTTTCTATTACAAATCATTTTCACTTTGCATGACAGAAAATACCCTCTACTCCTTTCTACCCTCCATGTCGGCACGGGTAAATAACATTTAGGCGCCTGAGCATTTATTTTTGATATCATCATCATCATCGGCGATCGACGTTGCCAACGTCTATGCCAACAGGTTTTTGGCTAATAAGGTAATGGCAAAATACAGTAAAAAAACAAAACAACAAAAAATGGCTAAATTATAATCGAGAGATGAAGAAAAAAAATCCATCATTGGAAAGTTGATTTGATTGCAACTGTGGAATGCAGCTGCGGCAGGGTTACCACCTAGTTGTGCGACAGGGCGACGCATTTAAGTTTTTCTTGTTGCTTTTATTTTGTATTTTGATTTGTTTTTGCAAACATACAACTTGGGTAATATTACAAACCAAATACTTCATGCATCATTTGTTTTTTGGAGCTGACAACTTTCGCAACACGAGCAATTTTCAATTGTCAATTGTCAACAGCGTTAAGGGCGTCGATCTGTAGAGAAAGGCAGGCAGTTAGCGAGATCTAGGGTTACAACCCACATTGGTAATTAGACACAGTTCCGTCTCCCTGTTGTATCTTTAATTGAATTACAAATACGAGCTCATTTTTTTACCTCTATCATTTATCAGCTTATAAAACTGAACTGTTGTATTATCAAAAACTAAATGGAATAATAGATACAAATTTTAGTTCCTTAAAAGCAATTTTAATAAATACATACAGTCGATAAGGATTAAGTAAATTAGTGAATTGTTTATTATTCTTATACTTTCGATCAAATTATATATAAATCACACACATTTTTTTTTGTTTATTTTGTATTGCATTTAAGCTTAGCCTCTTAAGAGTAGTATATTGTTTTTTATTTTTACCCTTTTTTTTTGTTTTTTTTTAATTGTTTTTTTACTGTCAAAATTCTGTGAACTTTGCACTAGTTTTTTTTTGTTTAAGTGTGTACACACTTTTGAGGATCAGTTAGCTGCGGCTACCAGTGTTGTGCAGATTTGATTTTGATTTGTGTTGGACTCGAGTTCTTTCAATTAGTTTTGGTCTTTTTTTCTCTTATGTGCTGTCTCTTTTCTCTCCACCCACAACCACAACAATAATAAATCGCTCCGTCTGCAGTTGACAGCTGACAGTTGGCAACGTTTTTTCTCTCTCCTTTTTAACTCTTTTTAGCAATTGGCAACGCTGTCTCAAGACGTATGTGCATGTGTTTTGTGTTGGGGTGGGAGAATGAGTGGGAGATGTGGAGATGGGGAGAATTGGGGGTATTGTGGGGGACTACCACATTACACAATTATCCAAAAGCATTTCCCAAAGCAAAACATTTTTCCGCCACACATGAAAATCAATTCACTTTTCTCTGTCTCTTTCGCTCCCCTCCCCTTCCCTATCCAATCCCCATTTTCTCACACGCGTCGCCGAATCCATTTCTATTTCTTTCTCTGTCTCATATTGTTGTTTTGTTGCCAGCGGCATTTTATTTTTCCGTTGCCTTTTGTTGTGTTTATTGTTGTTGTTTCCCATCTTTATATTTTTGCGCGGACCGTGCGTCAATTTATGTGGAGGTTTTCCGTAGCTTCGAGGCGGAAGCCGCTTCTTAATGATACAAATGATAGTGTGGTACACTCTCATGTAGTGCAGTGTAGTGGCAGATGGAAAATCTGCAACAACCAAAGGGTGGCTCCGGTGGCTACCAAGTTATGCAGTTGGCAATTGCAAATGCAATTGCAACGTGAAATTTGTCGCCGCCCTCTGCTCACTCCACTTCCCCCCCTTCGTCTTCCTCCCCTCCCCGCCACCTCTTGCAACATTCGCTCTGCTTGCAACTTAACCCCTCACACTGCAGTTATCTCAGTTCCAAGTGCCGCATGCTCAAAACTTGTTTGCCGCATAATTTCCAAAGTTGCAATTTTCATTTTTTATGGCCATTTTGACTTGAACGCTTTTTTTTCTGTGGCAGCTACCACTGCTGTTTGTGGCCGAAAGTGTTTGCCATTTGAGTCGCCTGGTTTTAGCCAACTAGGCAAACTGAGGTAATCAGAATTACATAGACACTATGTACATGTTTGTGAGTGTGTACACACTGGCTGAAAATAAACATTTCATTTTCATTTGGCGTGTTCACAATTTTGCACATTAAAAACAATTTCACAGAGTTGCCAGCTGCAACAAATGTTGTGTTGTAACTGAAAGTGTATCGATAATATTATACTCTTACTGTAGGTACATTAATTTCAATTTTAAGTATGTTACATTCATTAAAAAAATGTAGTTAATTTTACTTATATATGTTGCTCACAATTATGAGTCCAAAAATTCAAATTTAAAACCAAATAAATAAGTTGTTAAATATTTTTCATGAAATATTATTTTTTGTACAACAAGCTTAAATATTTATAATTGTAAATTTTTCAATTTACTAAAGTATTGCTAGGTATATCATAAGTCGGGTTTACTTGCTTTACTGCTGAAAGTTATATAGGTTTTAGTGTTGTTTTTGTGCTTAATTCTAAACAATTGCCAGCTGACTTTTTTGCCAAGTCATAATTTCCATAGACAGTCGCATAATGATAAGAAAAAGAGGAATAAAGAAAACCCACCCATGTTGTACACTTAACAATTAAAATAAGTTCCATTCAGTTGGGCCATAAAACTGACTCTTTGCCCAGCTGTGACAATTCGTAATGAAATTACCACCCAACAAACATACATAGACTTCATTACTATGCTATCTCTCTCTCGCAATAGCGCTCTTTCTCTCTCTTTCTTTTAGAGAACCAGTTGGAAGTCTGGCTACCTGTGTCCAAGTGACACTTGTGCAATTATTGTACAAAATGTTCATAGGAACCCCTCGACAGGTGGTTCGGTTATTCCTGGTCTTTTCACTTGGCCATGAGACAACGTCGGTAGCGTGAAACGAATTGTTTTTGTTATTGTCGCTCTTTTGTTGTTGTTACTGTTGTTGTTGTTGCTGCTGTTGTTGCTGTCGCCGACATGGTCGCCATCCCAACAGGTAACAAAACAATGCCGACTATTTAGTGAAATGCTTTTGTTTCGACTGGGCCTCAACTTGTAGTCTCAACTCGAGTCCGCTTATTAACTTACCTGTTATTCGAGGCATTTTCATTTTTCACACGCACACACACAGACCACGAAACTCTATTTTCAGCTGGCAGACTGGAAAATGAAAATTCACTTGCCTGGGATTAATTTCGAGGCTTCCTTTCCACACTTGAGTTTCAAATCTCGCCCTCACTTGGTTGTGTTAGTTTTGTCTGAATGAAACACGAACGGAAATGCCGCAGGGGGTGATTTCTTTTGAGCTCCGCTCTTAACTAGGCCTATACGCATTAGCCATATGTGTGAGCGAGACACTAGATACAATATCTGTCATTAGGATTATTGCTGTTGTTTGATTTAATGCGTTCACAATTCGGTGCAGTTTGAGTTTGGTTTTGGCTTTGGTTTGGTTTTCCTATCGAACTGGGGGCGCTACCGGCGTCTACAGCGGCATCTTATTCATTAGCTCGCATACCATATAATTAAAATGCAGGGTCTTATCTGTCTGCTTATCATTAAAGCACGATTAAGTCAATGCTATCGTCTATCGTTTCATTGCTCTGGGAAATTCGTTTGATTTTTAAACAGCTTTTAATATATATCTTTTCGATGTTATTAGCGTCTGTTTAATTAATGCTTTATGCGTTTCTGTTGCATTTGCGATGAAATGTTGTAAGGCGAGATTGAGCTTATATTTATATGTATACAAGCTGGAGACGTCGCGTGTTTAACGTTAAGTCGAATACCTGAAGACAATTAAGTATCGTCAAGTCTGAGTTGGGTGATACCTGAATCTGGTACAAATTCAATACACTTTTAAAATAATAATAATATAACACATTTTCTATTGAATAAATATTTAATTTAAACCTTTTTCCAGAAAGCAATTTTATTTATATTGATGGAGAACTATTTTATATACCACTGTAGAATTGGAGTATGCTACGTCTATTCCAAGTAAATGTTATTTTAATACAGAAGACAGATATTTAATAATAAAATCCCCAAAGATACGATATAGCTTTTTAATACACAAGACAATTTAACATTTTTTATATTCGCTTAGATGATTTCAAATACGAGTATATGTATGGAAAGCTAACATATTCAATGCTAATCTAACTGAAAATAGCTCTCATTCTCATATAATGCAATTTAATTTTATTATGTACAATATTTCCCATCAGAATAATGATACATACATATTCGATTACGTAAAAGTGGAAGCTTACAGCAATATTTTCCTAAAGGATTTCCCCCTTGTGCCACTAATTGAAAATTGAAAGCATTAGCAATGTGCTTATCAGCCCAGAAACATTTTGCATCCCCAGGCGAAAAGCGAACCGTTTTTGCAAGCTCAGCTCAAAATGCGAAATGGAAAATGGGAAGAACTGTTGACCTAGCTCCCAGAGCAATTCGTAATTAATTATAAAATACGTATGTACATATGTATATATGTATAAACATTTTCCCAGCTGTGTATAACAAACACATAAACATGGAGTCGACTTGCAAAGTTGACCGATATAAACGAGTATAGATACAAGATACATTGTGTGCACTTACAGTTTCAATAACAGTTACAGTTAGAGCTACAGATACATAACATTTAGAGATTCTGTAAGCAGAAATTAACAGAAAACTGTTAAATGAACAACAGCTGTTGAAGTGGCAGATAAAAGATATTCTGGGGTGTGTCGGCTCCCGAAGGATAACGAATGCAACGAAGTTGCAAAGGCGACAGCTTGTGACCTATATTAACATATATACAGTTAGATATACAGACCATGTATATATTTAAATGTATATGTATAGTTAGATATCCGTATGTACAGCTTTCAATTGCATATACCAACAACTCTCTTTATGTACTGGTTTTATTTTTTAAAAATGGGTTAGCCAAAGTTTTGGCATGCAAATGGCTTTATACACATCCCGAACGAATCGTATCCTTACCACAGCCAACATTACTCCTTCCCCTCTTCCCACTCCTGTTGCGGACGCTTATCAGTTGTTGTGCCTTCCTGTCGTCATTTGGCTCAGTGTTTGAAGCCAACTCGACGAGTCAAGTTGTGCCTCGTGTGTGTGTGTGTGTGTGTGTGCAACGTTGCCCCAAAAGCTTTTGCCTCGTAAAGTGATAATATTTAATGCATGAGGCATAGTTAATATATAGGGCGAGTGTGTATCTGTATGTGATAGAGGAAGTCAAAAAGGTAGTGAGCAATAGTCCTACTCGATAATGCTGTGCAGATAAAACTTGATAAAAAATGCATAAATATTGGTGAGCTTTTCAAATATGCCTCGATCAGTATGCAGAGCTTTGTGTGTGTGTGTGAGAGATAACATTACATCTGACTTTAAAGTTTAAACTGAAGCTTTGAAAGACTTACTGAATACCTAAGTAACTAACTGCTTATGATCCATGTATTTTGTTTACTGCACTTAATTGCGTTCTAGCTAAAAACCCTTTGTTAGGGCCAATCTCTAGTCTATATATCAGACTTTATTGCTGTAAGTATGTAAATGTGTAAATCCTAAAGTCTGCAGCTGTCTGATTTCCGGCAATATAATTTATTTATATTGTTTTTACATTAATCACACCTTGAGTCTGGTTCTTATCGTTTACAGTGATGAAACGCAATGCCTCCAGCTGTCCCAGTTATGCAAATAGAACTCTGATTGCACCTTCAGCTGCGCCTCAATTGAATTGAAGTGCCTGCAACGACACATGAGTGTATTATTTGATTAAAGTCAACAGTTGCAGATAGCGGACATTGTACACTCACGAATACACTATCAAACAGCGCCAACATTTATCAACAATTATCACTCGTATTTGTTTAGCGGCACAGCGCCCTATGCGCCCACCAGGTGCAACAATATTCTAGTTTCTCTTATTATTATTTTTTTTTTTATGAATTTGTTTACGTTTTTGTAGCAATTAAGTTTCATGTTGACTTTTGCTCAAAGAGTTTGTTTGTCCAGCAAACATTGTACAGACAATTAGAGCAAATGTTCAAATTGCAGTGCTACACAACACTGCTAACTGCAAGTCAGTGTGGCAAAAGTGCAGTTTGGCAACGTCGCAAACCAAACAACAGCAGCGTTGTCTTATCAAAATTAGTTTTTACGGCAATTGACAAATTGAAACAATATTAAGATAGAAGGCTTGTCTACTGCGAACTTATAGATATTTTTAAACGACTTCTTAAAAGACTGTTGGTGTATATATTTATTCTACCTCCATATGCTATTTGTAGTATATATTACATATAGCTAATCCATAGTATAAACTTGGTGTTGTTCCAATTATCGTTAAGTTTTGAGGATTGATAAGCATGGCTTAGTATTTTATTTTAATAGCCCTTGGTTTTAATTTTTTTTGGAATGTCTTATCTATTAAATTGTCATTTGCTTATTTTCAAGCACTTTGGATTTAATTTATGGGGTTCAATTGAGTATTGAGAAATGGGCATTAAATGCAATTTACAGTTTACATTTATTGTGATCGATCTGTTTTCTATATTCGTTCTGGTTTGCCCCTTTCATTGGATGCCTAATTACAGCTTTGAATTATTTTCGTCTAGAGGGTAGACATTATCATTGTTGTTGCTGCTGGTATTAGCTGCTGTGAAGGTCAAACAGTGTGGGGTCACATGTCAAAGTCGATTTATAAAAAAGCGTATTAAACCAGATCGCTTGCTCTTTATGCATAACCTTCAAGATCTTTCGGCTCTTTCCGACTTTATCCGCTGCCCCCACAGCTGCCATGTTAATTAACGCATAATTTTCGAGCCTGTCTTACACTTTTCAGTTCTCCACCTTTTCTTTTCTTTTTTTTTTTTCTTTTTGTATTTTATTTTGATAAATGGGCTCGTATTACTCATGGCTACATTGACCGATCTGTTGTTAAAAAAAATAATAATTTTACAAAATATTCCAAAGCCTTTCAGTCTCCGATTACCGTTTAACGATTACATGGCGTTGTCATTTGACGTATTGACACTGTTCATAAATGCATAACCAAATTTGATTTCAAGTTTCAGTTTGATCTAGGAACCTATCAGATGAAAAAAAAATATGGAGTTTACTACAATAGTCGTTATATCGATACTCAAGTTAATAAATTGATGTGGAAAAGTGTTAGCACCTCGTCGATAGTTTTTTTTTTAATTATACTGATTAATAACTGAAGTAATTAATAAGGCGCAAAATGACTTAATTAATTTAATTTTATTCGAGAAAAACAAATTTATATACTGATAATAAAAGTATAAGGCGAATTCCAAAGTGCTTGGAAAACTCGTAAAGCGTCGCCGCGATATTTTGCAACATTTTCTCCTCCTGTGAAAATTTCACTTTTATTTCTATGAAGCCAGTTTAAACTGAACACGAAAGCCACAGCAACAGCAACAGCCCCAGCAACAGTAATAAATAAAATAAATGGCAGTTGAATTGTTTGCCATGTGGATGCGCTTTTGGAAAATGCAAGAAAAACCACATGATGGGGGCTGCCATGGACTTCTGCATCAGTATCATCAAGCATTGAAGATTGC
Organism: Drosophila phalerata; assembly: GCA_951394115.2. NCBI lineage: Eukaryota > Metazoa > Arthropoda > Insecta > Diptera > Drosophilidae > Drosophila > Drosophila phalerata. The sequence continues at coordinate 10,822,172 of OX596005.2, forward strand.
TTTTTGGTAGACCCCACGCTAATTGAAAGACTGTGCGTGTTTTCTTTAAAGATATTGTTGGAAGTTGTAGTGCAGAGAATGAACGCTATTGCCAACGAATGTGGGCTTTGGTTCAAAACAATAATAGACTTAGGAATCAGCTGACCAAAACTTTTATCTTGAATAGTAAGAGAAGTATTTTTAGATCGAAACTGTTAATTTGTATAAAGAACGAGTTTTAATTTCTTATCTTAGTTCTTACGATTTATTTTTATCAAACAAACTGAACATATTTCTTTAAAAGTGGCTCGGTTGAAGAAAAAATTAGTTGCATAAATTATTATTATTTTTTTGTTGAAGTATTATATATAACTTCGACCAAAACGTCATAAAAAAATAATTTTAAACTTAATGTTAAAGCAACTTTATTTATTAGTTTATTTTATTTTTTGAAATTTAATGGTGTACATAATATGTTTTAAAGCCTATGATGAACAGCCTTTCAATCCAAACTTGCCACATGTGTGCACTTTTCAAATTGCAATTTCGCACATGTCTTAGGGCATTTGGCACAAAGAAACCTGACAACCCTAAGCCAATGCCACAATCTCTCGCACGTCAAACACCTCGAGGCTTGAGCTCTATGCAAAAACATTTCCTTCCTGGAATACACACACACACACATACCGATAAGACAAACAGCAAAACTCAAAGGGCAACGCTTTGGAAAATTTAAATGAAAATCGTGTTGAAGCGGAAAATGCACTCAGAGTAAGAGAAAGAAAGAAAGAGAGAGAGAGAGAGAGAGATCGCGAGAGAGTGAGAGAAAAAGAAAGAGTCTAATAAAATGCGCATTATTGTGAATTCGCTATGCCCAAGAGTGGCAGCTTGTTTTTTTGACTTGGAGGAGAGTTAGTTGATGTTGCTCTTAGTATTGGTGTTGGTGTCTGCGGGCTATGCAATTATGTTTGTGTGTGCAATGTGCGATGTTAGCGGCCTTCACCTCAACCGATGATCGAGGCCAGTGTTGCAAAATGCTGTGCAGATCAGAGCAGAGCAGAGCTTTAAAGTGCCACCAAGTGACGACAGATGGTTGCTGACTCTGTGGAATTTGCACAATTTGTGTAGTGACTTATGCGCAAGCCCCACAACAACAACAACAACAATAACAGCAACTGCAACATACAACAATAACATACAACAAGTTTTGTGGCAACAACAAAATTGTTGGCTCCACAGCATTTGCGATCTCGTGGCTGCTTACAAAGTAAACAAAAGTCTCTGTCTGCTCTCCTCGTCATCGTCTCTCCAATATGTGTATGAAAAAAAGCCGGTTGTTTGTTATTAGTTGGGTTACTTCACCCTTCCCTTTGCCTCCCCCCCTGTCAAGCAAACAGCATACATTGTTGACCATATGCGTATCTCTCCTGTACACTCACTCTCCTTCTTTCTTCTCTCTCTTCTAGCCACGTTAGCGTTTGTTGGCCTCTCTCGCTGCAAAGTTCACTGCACCGCGGCCGCGGCCGTGCATCTGTGGTCAGTCTCCAGAGTCCGTCTGTCTCAACAGTCCAACTGTCCGTCGATCACAATCAGTTTACGCTTTGCACACTAAATTGAATGAACAGCCATTGATCAGCTCAACTCATACATAGGTCTATACGCCCAGTCCCCTCAACTTGTTTGTTTGTCTGTGTCTGTCATTTAATATTGTCGGCTGAGATCTGTATGTTTTCTTTTGAATACTGCTCAACACTGGTTCGGTTCATTACACTTCACCACAAACACGTCAACAACTGGCCCTTTGCTAGCTAATAGCCAATTTCCGCTTTGGCCAACTATACATCACAACACCATCATTCACTATTTATAGAATACCACAAAGAACCAAGTTTAGAATCGTCTTTATCAGTTTCGCATTTTTTTTTGATAAATTATTCCGGAACTTGACATTGCTGTCTAACAGGCGATAAGTTAACTAGACTGCCGTCTAAACACATATTGATGATAAGCCAGTTTCTTTTAATAGTCAGATTGCAATTTAACAATGAATTGCATTATCATTTATAAAGTAATTAATGTACTTAATGTATCTTCAAGACAAATTGCTCAGATATATATTTTCAAGTTTAATGTTAAAAGAATTTGAACTTAAGTGTACATAATAATAATTTTCATGAATAAATTACGAACGATAGATATTTTTTTTAAAGAGAACTACATTCTTTTCTACCAATAAACAATTCATTTAGCTTAACTAGACTGTGAAAAAGGAAATATTTTGGCAAAAACAGATACAATCTTTTTTGTTTTTAATGAAATGTTTGCTTATATCTGACGCGATTCGTTCTTTATTATGGTTGTGAGTTATTCATTTAGCAAACTTCATAAATAATAAGAAAGATGCCCCAAAAAGTCTTATCAGAGTTAAAGAAGCAAACACTAATTGCAAAGCGCAATAAACAACACTAAATAATTTGAAAGTTCCGGACAACTGTTGGGGGACTGCACTTGACATTCAATGGATTTGTTGTTGTTTGTGATTGTTGTAGTTGTTGGTTTTTTTTTAACAGCACTCTTGAGGGGTCTCTTTGTCATAAATTTGTCAGACTATGCGATAGTTTATTTGGTTTTCGACTGGTTTATTTGGTTTTTCTTCGGCTGAGGCAAATGAAACTTTCAAGATGTCACATTGTGTTGCTTGTTGCTCATTGTTTGTTTTTGTTAATTTAAACATAATTAGTAATTCTGTCACGCGGTTTTTTCCGATTACATTATTTAAGCTTTGTTGATTTTTTGGTTTCTTTAGTAGACCCCGGTTGATATTGTCAGCTCTTTGATTAACTTTTCATTTAGACACACAGACAGACAGGCAGAGAGCCAGAGAGACAATCGAACATTCTATAGAGTATTCTTTGGCGCGTTGCACATATTTCTAGTGAAATGTATGCTCGGACTGTGGCTTTATGTGCTTTTGATGAATGAAGAAAGTGGCCGAAACGTCGAGCCATGACCATTCTTATGCCCAAAGAGCCATAAAGAATTCTGCTTCCCCTCTCAGTTCTCATTTGTCCAAAGGTATTTTAAGTTTGAAGATTGGAGGTCTAGGCTTGGGCCACTGAGCCTCTCTTTAACTACTACGTGTCATTGAACAATTTAACTGGGTTAGTATTAGAAAGTTGTGACAATGGTGTGTGTGTATGTGTGTGCATGTGAGTGTGTGCTTTTTAGCAATTACTTTGATTTGCTGTTATGGAAAGTGTTCTGAGTTTATTTTCAGTGCGTTTGTGTGATTTGTAAACAAATATAGCTTATATATATTGTTATTTACGATTACGAATCCACCATGGTCACTTAGGTTATTATAAAAATATACATGTTGAGCTATTGGATATTTTTCTTTGAAATACAAGTTAACTCTAAAATATTTAGAGTACTACTTTTAAGTACTACCATTTTAAGTACTACTTTTTGGCTATATTCTGCAGTAAAATGTCACGATAGATTCCGATATGTTCTTTATAATTCGTTGGTGGTTTCAGCTCTCAAATTGTCATTCGTAGCACGCCTCGTTGATGTTTATGAGCAATTATACAAATGATCCGATGGCTTCTCTTCAAGCAGGCCCTTTGACTTAAGTTTGGATACGTTTGATGTTCCTAGCGAAAATAAAGACAATCATCATTTAGACTCATGTGATTTTACTCCATTCTAGCGAAATTTTAATCACTTTGCTTGAGTTAAATGTATTTTTGGTGTCTTTATTACAAAGTTATTAGCATTTATTGTCGCGACCGGCAATTGAAATAAATTGCACTAAACTTGTCAATCTTTTTGGGGGGCCGCCTATCCAGATAAGCCCCATCAATTGAGACAGTTCCGCCGACCGTTGAAATACACGATTCTTTCGCTTTGGCGCCATGCGGCCAATAAAATGTTTATTTTTGCACACCAAAATGATGACGACCAAGTTTCTTAATTGAAACAGCAAATAGTCGAGGCCGAATATTATAAATATAAAAGAATATGACGAAGAAGTAATATTCCATTGAATAAAAAGTATAGTAAATGATATCGAAACTCGGTTCTTAAAAATGTAAGTCTGAGCTTTATAGAGTCTTGAACAGCTATCAATGAGATGATTAATAAATTTAGTTAATAGCTCTTACAAATGCAATAGACAATGAATCCAAAAGCCATACTCCCCTCTAGTGGGGTAAAAATTATTCGCACAACAAACAACTTTTTTTTCTTCAAATATAGAAAAAAAGCTGCAGATTTGTCATGAATGTGACCAGCAGGCAAATGATGAATCTTTCTGACCCGGCAAATGGAAGACAATACAACAAAATTTGCCTCATCAATTTTAATTGTTGAGAGAACCTAACAACATTTTCAATCATTATTAATTTCATCTGTTTGTTTATCACACTTCAATATACACTCGTCTTTCTGTATAAGTTGCCTGCATATTTTTTTCTTTTCTAAGTTTGTTATTTGTGAGTGTCTCTTCATTTTTTCGTGCTGTCAAATCAAAATATAAAAAAATAAAAGAAATAAAAAAATAACAACATTTGTGACTATTTTTAATGCTGCTTGCTGCCTGGCTGAGGCTAAAGAATTTTACTTGGCTGAGAAAATAGATTAAAACATCGACTGCATTTTATGCTGGTCCTAAACGTTGATCGGGGGTGTGTTTGGGGTCTGGTAATGGGGTTGCTTTTGGGCCATTTTAGCTGTCACTTTATGTGCAAATAGATTCGTCATAAGCAAATTGAATAAATTTCATAACAAGCACTTGCATTCCATTTGAAAATAATTATTTTTAATGTTTTCTTAAACTTTGAATTTTCTTGAAAAATTGCAAATTTCTAAAAATTATAAAAATTAATTATAAATTGTAAATGCAATAATACCGGAATATGTATAACACATTTTAGGTTACTAGTTCGCATTGAAGAAATTTATATAAATACATAATAGATATAAAACAAAAATAGAATAAATCAAATTTGGTAGGATAAATTCCAGACGTGAGACACTGTGTACTTTGACTTTGCTTCCAAGCTTATTATCTTATCATGTTGAAATTTGGGGCGCTTTGAATCCGTTTAAAATTTACAAATAAATATTATTTCTTAAAACTTCACAAAATAGCTTAATGCATTAAAGCTTTAATAAATCCATCAATAGACATGTGACCTACTTGAAATGGTTAGTTTTTATTTAATTTCTTAATTGTGTACTTGGTTTTTTAATGCTTTATAAAAGAGCATAGAGCTTGGAAAACAATAAAAATAGCATATAAATGCAATAAATGCGTTGGTATATCTTTTTATGCTTATTCGATTGAACAATTCTGTATTATTACTTGATGTTTAACTCCTTTTCTAATCTGTATTTTATGGCTTTTATCTTTTCTTTTTAGGCACAGCATTCACTTCTAACAACGCCTTTTTATGGTAAGTGTATTGTGTAAATGAACATAAAAGCGAAGTAGTTTTACTCAACTAAATATTGGTATTATCGATGAGCAATGCAATTTTTACCAAAAGGCCACACCCGGTAATTTCTTGGCATTGACTTGAATTTATTATTATTTAAAGTGCATTGAATATCAAGTGAATTTATTATTAGTCGAAGAAAGTTGCTAATTCAGTTGTTAAGTGTCGAGATTATAGTGAAATTATGAAATTAATAAAAAAATCCCACACACAGTGAGAGATATACAGTAATCAAAATTCTCTATAGCTTTTGTGTTTATAAAGAAAAACGTTTGAATTAACCATTAACCGAAGCAAACCGTTTCATTATTAGTATCGGAATATGACCCATTATCGTAAACATTTTTTTACTTGTAAAATTGTTAGGTCAAAATTCGTGCCAAATTTAAGCATTCAAAACTTTGTCAAAACAAAATCGATTTTCAAACAAAATGACATGTGATCATGAATGGGTCTCTTAGTTCTTTTTGCATTCAAATTATGTTTCGATTTGAATTCATGATTTGATCCTATAATTTTAAATTGCTTAAAATTACCTTTCAGAGCCCCACAATGAATAGAGTGTATAACGTTAGGCTATAAATCAGCACTTCAACCTGTAAGACTTTAATGCGCTCCAGTTCTTTTCCAATACTACCAACTTAAGCGCCAGTTCAAAGTGCGTTAAATACAGAAATTTCAATGCGTATACAAATAAAATTATAATTTATGGCGACTCAAATCAAATGTGAAATAGAGCATACAATTTAAATTAGTTGAAATGGGAAAAATGAAAATTTGATACAACATAATTAGCAGCCAGGCCGCATCGAGAACCAAATGCAGATGGATGAATATATTGAGAAAAAAGCTTTTCTGTGAATGCCACTCAATGGTTTATGATCACGGGGACCCAGTTACTTAGCCAGACGGTTCGACAGTCAGTCCAATGCCCAAACAAAACAAAGTCCAAAGCGATGCGCCTAAAAATGGAGCAAATAAAACTCAACCAAAAAAGTGAGAAAAAAAGAACAGCAATTTCGGCAAGCCAACAATAAAAAGAATTTGAAAAGCAGAGAAACAGACGCGACGCGTTCCAACTGCAATGAAAATTGAGTTATACACTAGATATATGCGTATATATATCTTTGTATATCTACATATATTTTTTTATATATGGTATAGAAGCGAGCAACGCTAAAAATGCGCCACAAAAATAGAGCAAGGCATGTAGAAATGAAAGAAATTAGATGAAAATAGGCGCTATATAAATATATACGTATATATACATATAATGCTGTACACACACTGGCATCGGGAGATATTTGTGCTAAATCTGTGTATGTGCCGAGGGTTCCATCCTCTGGCGCGCCTTGGCAGACAGGAATTCAATGCTTAGGGAAATGGGCAGGAAAAGTGTACAAAACGAAGCTAAAAATTGGGAAATGAGCATTTTATTTTTTTGTTGTAGGATTTTTATTTAATTATTTCTTTACTTCTATTTTTTTTGTTTTTCTTTTGGGACATTTGGGACAACTAAATTTATGGCGCTAGCGTTGAGCTTTTTTGGGAACGGAATTTGCGGGCGTTTCAAATTGGCGCCAAGTAGGAGAGTAAAGTATCAGAAATTACCATATTTTATCGAAAGACATAGTTTTTTAGGGTAATTTTTATGAGTTTACCCAAAGTCACACAATCTTATCAGCATGATGTCAATTTGATAAGCGATTTCTCAGAAATCTATTGCATCGTAAGAAAGTCACTCTAGCTGGCTATTAAATGCTCAGCATGTCAATTTATTTTATATAGATATCTAGTTATTAATGCCGTTACCTCTCTCTATGACTTTCTATAGATTTACGAGTTGAGCATTTAAATTGTGTGGAAATTATACACAAAGCGAGCTTTACTTTATGATTGAGATCATTATGATATGCATAATAAGCATACAAAATATGTTATTTTATTATTTATTTTTGTTGTATTTTTCTTTTGAGACACGTGTCTTGAAAGTCAACTTGTTGCCCCAAAACGTCCCGAAACAATGAGCAACAAGTTTGAAATTCAGAAATGTGTTTAATAAGCGCCGCTGCTTTTTGATGGACAGCTTGAAGGGGCCCTCATAGTATACAGAAACACACACATAAACACATTCAAAAATTTGCTATGGCTACAGGTTTCAAATATTTCAATGTATTTGTTATGTCTTTGAATAGCGTTCGTCGACTTGTTAATATTGTCGTCTTTTGCTTTTTTTCCTCAACTTTACTCAATCTTCTGTCTAAATTTGTTTTTGGTTTTGGCCCTTTTGTCCTAAAGGCATTATATGGGATCATCCAGCAACAAAAAAAATAAAAAGGGTTTTTTCACAACTTGGAATAATAATGAATCTTAAGTTACCCTTTAAATTATTAATGAGACAAGTATTTCAAGTTTATTTTAAGAAACTTAGAATTTATAGACAGATAACAATTAATCCTTTCACCGTTTAGTGTACAGGGTATTCAAAAAGAGCATGAGCATAAAGTAAGCGAAAAGGGTAAACAAACGTCTCTTTTTGGAATGTATTTTCCTAGAATATGTCATAAGGCTCTTTACTCTTTCCCTTTCTTGAGTTGTTAAACATGCAACGGAAGAGCTTGTCCCACAAAGAATACGAGTCCAATGAAGCTTTAAATATGTACTTACACAGAATGGGAAACGCTAATTGGTAACCAGCTACTCGATGACATCATGAGAATAAAATGTTGTATATAACTACAGCTAACTTCTTTAAGAACCTGAGGAGATTATGCAAAATGTCTAATTAATTTATTAAAAATGCATGTACTCGGGTACTCGAAATGTTATTTCATGGCCAAGTTAAGGTATGGAAATGGAATGGCAATAGAAGGCCAAAGGGCAAAGGTGCTTGCTCAATGTTGCAAAGAGAACCGAACTATAGCAATTGTCAATGTGAAGCGGCATGACGAAGTAGGATAATAACAATGACCACGATGTTGACGACGACTATTATGATGATGATGATGATGACGACCACAAAATATTATGTACATGACTTTGCTGGGTTGCCTCTGGGGCACTCTACTCTCCACACTCCATGCCACTTGACAAACAGTAGCAAAATTGTTCAACTTCATTTGTGTTTACCTTTTCGTCTTCGTCTTCTTTTGATTATTATTTTCTAGTTGTTGTAAACATTAAAGATTTTCTCATGTAAATTCCCACGCATATTTCTTCACTTATAATAAAAATAATAATGATTTTTGTCTCTCTCTCTCTCTCTGTGGTTTTCTGTGCTTGGTCAGATAGTTAGAGCCGTGAAAACCAGTAGCCCTTCCATCTAGTCCTAATAATATTTTCTCTCCCTCCCCAATCGAGTTCACAAAGGTTAGTTGAGAGTGAGAAAGAGAGAGGGCAGCTGATTTGATGTGTTGATAACTTAAAGTACCAGCTGTGCATAGTTTTTATTGGGAAATGTTTTGAATGAACAACAACAACTCAGTTTTGTACAAGTTTCTGTTGTGTTTTATTTTAATGATTTTTTCCATTTCACGTGGGCTGCCTGCAAGTGTTGAGTGATCCGATCCCATCTGACTGATAAGAAGGAAAGTTCTGACCTTAACTGCCATATATGTTTATAAACGTATGACATTTAATTCATTTTGGGGATTTTATTTTTCTGACTAAGTTGAAAGCCTCAAAAGATTGAATAAGACAAAGTTCAGTAATCGGGTCATGTTAAACCGCTGCACAGCTTATTACCCAGATCTCTCTCTCTCTCCCTCTCTCTCTCTCTTTTTTGTAGTTTTTATTTCTGCTTAACTTGGCCAAATAAAAATTTATATGCAAGTTGTCAAGACAAGGTTTCAGTCTGCAGATTTTATTGTTATTGTTGTTGCTGCTGTGATTCGACTTTGGGTTGTGGTTTTAGGCAAAGCGTTTATCTCGTCACCTTATGTACAGGTATAATGACCGCAGAAGCTTAAATTGCTTAAATATCAGTGAGGTGTGTTCCGAAAGAGACGATGATGATCATTTATACGTATATACGAGTTAAGAGTTCGTGGAATTGAACAACTTTTTTTTTATAGCTACTTCAGATCAGTGTTAAACTGAGATCTATGCATAAACTGAAGAATAAGTTAAAAGTCAATCTTATTACAATATTAGGTTCAAGATCAGGTTGTCAGATAAAGATTGTTTTATTTATGAAGTGACTTATTTTGTTCACCCAAATACCTTAATTTTAAATTGTAGTGTGCATAACTGGAATACAATATTTGAAACCGCAACATTTATAAGAAATACGCCTATCCACTTGCTTTAAAAATCGGATAACACTGGTATATCTGAGATTCAAGCGCAGAAACGAAACCAAATCAAATATTTGGCAATGGGAACATAAATATGTAAGATATACACAAACTTAAACACATCCACAGACACCTTAATATTCGTAAAATCGCATGAATGATTCGTTTGAATGAATGAACTGAATAATGCGCATGATTGCGCATACGATTGCAGTTCAGGGGAACCCAAATAAAGAACCCACAGCACTCGGAGCACAAGCTCTCCAATGGCCCTGTGGCAACTGTATGAGACGTGCCCCAAAACTCACGAAACACAGAACTGAAATCAAGAAACCAACACCGAAAATTATTACGAGTGCGATTATAATGTAAAAGGTTTCCTCATTTTGCGCCAGATTATCATGTTAATTTGAATGTTTTTTGCATAATTTTCTTTGTCTTTGTTTTGTTTTTAGTTTCTTGGGTTCTGTTTTTGGCAAGCTTTGTTGGTGTTGTTGGCTTTTTTTAACTTTTGCCTCGTTGACTTTTAGCGTTTCAATTAAATTATAAAAATAACAATTTGCTAATTTGTATATCTCATATTATATATCTGCAAACGAGATGTTGTGATCACAATGGTGTTGCTAAATTTTTTTTTGTGGTTGACATTAACGTGGGCGTCTTTCGTTCTTTTAACTTTACTTGGCCAGATCTTAATAGCAATTTATTTATCGTATGAGCTATTTTTGCTACAATACCATGACGCATCATAATGGTCAAAAATTTGTTTTATTTTTTTATGATTTGTATATGACAACAAAATAAAACTTAATTTTGTGCTAAAGTATTATATAAAAAATTTACCATTGTAAATCCTATAAAGGATTTCTTTTAATTTATTATTATTTTATTTGGATTTGAGCATATTACATAGTATATAGGTTGATAGCTGTTCTTCCTTAGCGTGATAAGAACTTGCTTTCCAATTTGTCTTGTTATTAAATGTTGTTCATGTTTTGGTGAATTAAATTGTTAACATTTAGGCTTGACATGAGGTACTTTGTGTGAACAGATGCATCATTTGCTTACGAGTACGAAGATAACCCAAATCTGTCCATCAAACGCTGAAAAACTCTCATTTCTGACAGTCTGACATTCCCTTTGGCTACTGATATATGTATTCGTATATATCCGATATATGTATAGTTTCATGGAGATGCTTAATCCACTATAACTTGTGCATAATTTGCCTGTCAAGTTGCGTGGTCGATCTCGAATGAGTCACGCGACAGCCAAGGAGTCGCCTCTTGAGTGGAGGTTAATTTTAAAGGATGCGCTGATTACAATTTACGCACAAGGTCATTGGCGATCTTTCGCCTTGCGTCGATGGACATTAAAATTAATGCAGGGCATAAATATTGTGCAGCGAGTGGAAGTTGAAGTTGAATGTGGAAGTTGTTGCAATACCAGTTCATTTCTGGCTTAATCAGCAACTGGTCCATGAACTTGGCTGATCTGTTGAGGTTCATGGCAATTCCGTTGCAGCTGCAAAGCGCCAACGCTTAGAAAAGCGTTCAAGCGACACACACACACACACATACACACGCACGACACATTTCTGTCATCATCAATAATGCCGACATAGAGAGAAAGAGAGAGAGAGAGAGAGAGGTAGACAGAGTCATAGAGACTTTGCTGTGGTTTGCCTGCCTTTTTACCTTTAGCTGCAAGCAAATTGGCACAATTTCTCCAGCCGCAGCGCGTGTTATGTTGCATACAACGCCATTTGGCCATATGGTCATGTGGCCTGCACAGCATCAGCATCAACATCAACAACAACTGTTGCAACAGCTGACATTTTGCGGCTGCAAACGTTCAACACACAACGTTCAACGTTCAACATTCAACTCTCTTTCGCAGATTTCTTTCAATATTTAACATAAATTGCAGACACTGTACAGCTGCTGCCACCGCAGCCCAAAGCCAACGTTCTGTTCGAGCTTTTACCTTTTGTTTATGGGGCATAACGGATTGATATTGACGTATGTAACGCATTAGAGTGGCAACTGAGATTATATATTTTATATTGTGGCATGTTTAAGAGGCTACCTCAAGCGAAATCCATATATTTATGCGAGCATTAAAAAATGAAAGACAAACAAAATGTAAAAACAGTAAAGTAAAGAATGCAAATACTCGAAAAAATTCTCCAAATGTACTTTGTAATATTAGTAAAAGTAGCTATGATATTTTATTCCTTTTGAAATAAATATTTTTCTGTTTCAATAATAGTGGAGAGATGTAAAGGTAATACGAATGGGCAATATACATTTTTTTCCAGAACAAATTTGCATACTTCCCATAAAACGTGATATAAAATCTCTGACCTCAACATAACTAAACCACTAAACACAAGTATTACAAAATACTAATGAAAAAATATTAAATATGTATTATTTTCTAATCAAATATTTTAAATTCGTCTTAAAATTTTTCGCTTCCCTATTTTTTATTCGTTTTCCCATTTACAATTTGTTTAAATTTGTTGTCTTAGTTTGTATTTTGGTGTATGAAAAGCGGTTCAAGTAGTTGAAAAAGAAGATCGACCCATCTCTCTATTTATCCATTTATCTATAGTTTGTCTAAAGCATGTCAGACATTCGGTGTAACATTTTGCTCTCTTTTCTGTTGTTTGGCAGGCGGGCGTTGCATGATCTTTAATCAAACAGTTAGCGGCGCCGCCGACGCAGATTGGGGCAATTGCAACCTTGATAGGCGTCGCTTGTTTCTTCCCTGTTTCCTCCCTCCCGTCTCTCTCTCTCTCCCCATTTTGTTGTTGCAGTTTTCGTCATTTGCCAGTTTTGCCGTGAATTTGAAGTGGGTTTTCGAATTGGAGCGCGTGCTGCGTTTCTAATGCAGCTGTGTCAAGGCGCTAACAAATTTATGTGGCCCAATGTGAGTGCCTCTCTTTCTATCTCTCACTCTTTCTGTCTGTCTCTCCCTGCATGCTACTGTCTTGCGGCTTTAATTAACGGTCAACGGAAACTTATGCGCTTCTGTGTGCCACTTCATCTTCGTCTTCCTCTTCAGCTGCTGCTGCTGCTGTTGCTTCTTCTTCTTCTTTGTCTCTTCGTGTGGCCCCAACTGTTTTTCATGTTGTCTTAGGTTACCGAAAGCGTCGGTTCCGCTTTCGCATATTGCGCTTTTGCAGCTTTCTTGTTTTTAATACCCTGCGTATCAACTGACTGAGGGTAGATTAGCAATCAATTGTTCTAATTACTCATGATATCTTATGAAAGAAAATTATTAATCGCTTGTCGCAATAAAATTCTAAATATAAGAGCCATGAACAAACAATTTACTAGGTATCTCATGGGTTGAGCCCTTTCAGTTAACTTGCATTTGCCGTTAGGGTAAAAAAGGCGCCATTTATTTTGTGGTTGTGACAATATCGATACAACTTCCCTGCACTCTCCTCTGATGTATGCTGGAATCTGGCTGGCATATGTCAATGTGCTTAATGCCTCACTGACGCTTCAGCCATAAAAGAGAGAAAGGTAGAGGTACATACATATATAGGAAGAGAGAAACAAAAACAAATTGCGTGTATAGAACAACAACAAACGATCGCTGTCAACTTTTGTAAACTTCCGGTTGGAGCCGCTCGTTTGGTTTAAGCCATTAATGGATTTTTATGTTTGCCCATCGCCCCAAAAAAATGAGCACAGACAGCCAACAATCCAGCAACAACAACGACTCGCAAAACGCAAGCAATAAAGAATGCTCGGCTTACAGATACCCAGCAGCTGATTATGGACCTCAGATTTAATGAATTTATATTATGAAATAATATTGCAAGGTTTTTTAAATTTCTTTACGATGTTTTGCTTCAAGTAGAATGCCCGGCTTACAGATACCCAGCAGCTGATTATGGAGCTCAGAATTAATGAATTTATATTAAGAAATAATATTGCAAGGTTTTTTAAATTTCTTTACGATGTTTTGCTTAAGTAGAGATGATACAGATACCTAATAGATGAATGACAGAATTGTATATATACTTTTATTAGCGGTTACTGTGATATATGAAGTTGACATTCTACAATATAAAAATTGCGATACGTTCCTCATGACTACAGGGTATTTACTCGAGTAAAAAGGGTTTCTTATGACGAGGCTTTTTGCTTTTAGTTCTGATTTTCAATGTATGCGTAATTCGAGGAATTCGTTCTTTGTGTTTACAAACGCTTAAGGCCAGTTGCTTTGTTGATTTTGGCTTATGACGACTTACGACTTTCTAGCGGCGCTTTCAATTAATCAATGTTTGCTATGAGAATTTTCATTTCTGATAAACGGTAGGCAATAGGGGGTCTCGAGTCACGTTTAAACTTTGCATCGATCTGTGGTCGCCTGTCAATTAAATTTGACAATTTTAATGTGTGTGAGCCTGAAGCGGAAAGTCGTTTATCATTTAGCGTAATCATTGTCACATGTTGAAAATGGAAAACGAGCAAAATGTACATGAGATATTCACAACAAGATGTTAGGAGATGAGCATGTACCATAACACAAAAGAAATCCATTGAGTTGTGCCGTTCTCTCTCCTTCTCCGTCTCTGTCTCCGTCTTTCTCTCTTTCTGGTCTTCATCTACATTTTCATTTCCATCTTCAACTTAGACATCGTACAATCACTTTCGGCAATGCGGCAAACTCCTAGGTTCAATGTACCCCTCTCTTTCATAGTGAAGTTCGTGCAGACGCAAAGTTGATAATGATAATGATGATGATAATGATGATGTGAATGTGGATGAGCTAAAGTAGACAGCAGAAAATAGAAAAAACAACAACAACACAAAATATGATGAAAATAGACAATAAACAACAAACTACAAACGACATTAAAGCGACAATGTTGCAGCATTGTCCACCAAAAAGCCATTAACAATTTATAACCAATGTGCAGACACAGTTGACAATTTAAAATTATTAAAGGTGTGGCAACACTGTTTGCCGTAAGCATCCATGAATTTAAATTAAAAGCTAGGGATACTAAAATAATTATTTTTAAGATACTTTAGTTGGTTAGTTTATGACTATGTCTATCCAAGTTTTCTCTTTTTTATTTTATTTTATAGATTCAATAATAAATACTGTATTCAGATGTATTACACAAATTTCTAGAGATATTTCAATTTTAATTAATTAATTTATTAAGTATCCCAAATGTGAAAATCATTAATTTGACATTGAAAAGCATTGGTTGTTTGTTTGTTTTTTTGGGTTGTTAAACATTTGTATTTTATTCTTTATTTATAGGGTATTAACGGATTAAATATGCTCATTTTTCTTGAATGAAATACAGTTTAAGTAGTTGACGTTATCCAAAATTTTGTAAGATCCGTAAGATCCATGTATTCAACGCCTTTTATCCACACAGTCGGCATGTTTCGGCCCTGGCACTAATACTATATACGAGCTATGTTATTGTTGTTTTCCGTTTGTGATTTTTGCATTACATTGCAAAATGCAAAACAATGAAACGCCATGAAATCATGAACACTATGCAACAAAGTACAACATGCTACAAATGTGATGATAATTATAATTGTGTGCAGCGAAAATTGCAAACAATACTGCACCGACAGCAACAACAAAGACTAACAACAACAATTGCAACAAATACACACATACACGTACACACTCATACTTAAACATAGACGCACAGGTTTCCTTTTTGGCTTTTGCTTAGTTGTTAATTTTCTTTTAATTGCTTTTACGCGCGCACTTTTGTTAATTTCCTGCATTACAATTTGATTAATTGTTGTTTCCATTTGCTTAATTTAAATGCACGCACGTAGCGCTACAGTTATTAAAAGCACCATGCTGGACCATTTTCAACTCATCGCATACTCCAAGCTTAAGGATTGGGTAATTGAAAGTTATTGATAAAACTATTATCCAAATTCTATTAATAATAATGTTTTTAAATATCAATTGAAGCATTTGTAAGTAATTTTGAACAATTAAAAAATTCATTAAAGAATCAACACTTACGGAAGTCAGATCTATTGACGATCTACCATAGTAAAAAGTGCCTTTAATCTTAAGGAGCACAGAGTAACATACGATATATTAACTTTTTAAAATGCAAACTATTAAGCACTGATGCAGTTAAGATTTCAGTTTCTTTAATTAAAAAATTTCACAACAATCGCATACGAAATATTTGTACAGAGCATTCCAATGTCGAGCATTCTCGAATAAAACAATACGTTTTTATTATTGTTACCAGTTGCTAAATCGAAAATTGAAAGAATTTATATGGGAAGCTTATGTCATCGAATCACTTTTGTGTGAATGAATGAATAACGCGGCTAAATGTGTTTTATTTTAAAATTAACTAAACTTGTGCACACATGACAAGCCGAATAAAAATTTCAAATTGTAAGTACAAAAGCTCCCAACAATCTTTTGTCATGATATAATGCAGCTGTTGTCTAAATTTGTATTATTTAGCTGGCAATGATTTGAAACCCATTGAGAAATTCCTTGAATGGTTAAATGATGCATATCTCTTAATTAATTTGTTAAGCAACAGTTCCCCTTAAATAATAGCTTTAAAAGGTCCCTCTTTGTAAAACACAAATTCTTCTATCAAATGAAAATAAATGGTTAAAGAATACCTTTGAATTGGGAACCTGTTTCAGCCTTTTGACATTGACGCAACTTTTGACTAGCTGCAAATTATCAAAATATGCTAATTGGTGTCTTCGCAAGTTTATTAGACAATAATTGTCTTGGTTTAGGTTTTAGAACCCCTCCTCTTTCCCTCCGGCACGCCTTCCCTAGAAGTTGCCTATTTCATTATGCATGCACATAAATTATAGCGAAACTGTAAATTATTTGCCAAATTAGATAGATGGCAACTGGTTGGCCTTTTGGGTTGACTATCTTGATCTTCTCTCCACGTTCAGTGTTGCAATTTTTTGTGATTTTGATAAGCCAGTTTCGATTTTGAAAACAATTTGTGGACAAGGCGTTTGACTTCTGCAGAGCATTCTGTAGCTGCTGTGTTTTGTTGAAATTTGTAAATTTCAGTTTTTATTAGCTATTTAACATTTTATTATGCCATTAAATAAACTCCCCGTGGGTTCTTCATCAGCTTACATCTGTCTTTAGCTCCTTTATTTCGGTAATTAGTTCGATTTGCATTAAGGAAGTTATTTTTTTTTCATATATAAAATAAAAGCTCTTTACGGTCGAAATGCTGAAAGCATTTAGAGCTCTTCGATTAATAAGTCGCCGAAATGTAAGAGCTTCATATATATGTGACGGCAAATAACATACGCAGCAAATAGGTATGTATAACTGGCAGATACCCTTTAAGCATAACAAATTAAAGAAATTTGCATAATAATATGCTATACTGCGAAATATTTTAATAATTAAATTAATATAAGGGACAGATATTATTTCTTTTCTATATCATCTATTACCATTTTAAGGTGTATAGGGTATTGGAAAAAAAAAACAGTCGGAAAAGAAAAGTTTGGAGAAAGATACGTTGCCTTTCACATTTCAAATTTTACATCAAGACCAAAAACCGTTGCCCTGCCATGCCACATACATATGCCCCTCCCTGAACCTGACCAGCCCCCAACCCTCCCTCTCTCTACGCCACTGGGCTGCCCGGCACAGTTTAAAGTGTGAATTGTTTGTGAGTTGTTTATAGAATTTTAGCTGTTGCTTTTGTTGTTGTTTATTTATTATGAAGAACTGCGCGCTAGCCATTCACACACTCGTAAACATTCCACAAGGGGCACCAGGCAACAGAAACAGCAACAGCAATAACAACACAATATTTATTAATTAAAGTCGAAAAGTCCAAAAGTAGCAAAATGCAAAAAAATGTTTACAGAGCAAGCGGAGGCCAGCTGCGAAAATACGATTCCATATAGAAAACAAGTACATATATTTACTTTTCCCAAACAAAATACAAAATGCGTAAAAGAAAAATAAAAAAAAAAGCGTAAAAATAAAAATAATAATGATATGCTGCTTCGTTTCAGGGCCATGGGGGCGTTTCAGTGTGACACATGCGTGAATGTGGCACAAATCTGTCAAACGTCCTGACAATACATTATTTAAATCTATATACAAATTTGTTCACGAAAATGGGAAAACATTTTTATTGTATGCACACAGATATTTATTTTTGATGCTGATGTTTTTTTATGGCAGTCTTTTCCACAAATTAAACGCACACAACTTTCCCATCTCAGGGTCATTGTTGCCATCGCCATCGTCATAGCATAAAATTAAATATAAACAATGAAAAAAGAAAATTGCAGTTGATTTTTTTGTCACACATCAGCCATTAATGAATGCCAAAATCAGCAAAGGCGTTTTCTTAAATTTGTTAAACAGCGAACAAAAATAAATTTGACATTAACATTTCTGTTAAAATCCATAAGAAGGAATTACAGCGTAAATAAGTCAACGATAAAATCGAAATACCCTTTTATGTGTATCTCACATCTATTATATTTGTCAAGACAAATATATTAGCATAATTTTCTATTAAACAAAACAGTTAAAATGTTTAAAGACACCTTTAAATTGCCAAAATCAACGACAACGAAAATATATTTATGTTTAAGTTTAATGACTTTTTGCCGCTTGTTGAAATGAGACATTGATGAGCACCTCCAACAACCAAGACCGTCGACACGACCACCACCACCATCACCAGTCGAACCACTCTGTTGCTTGATTGAGCATTTGTCAATTTCATTTTCAGACGCAATCAATTTTAATGCTATAATATTTCATAATTTTTGTAAATTATTCGATTTGAGTGGAAATTTATTTGGTATTCATTAAATTGCCAAAAATTTTGCCCATAGCTGTAAAATTGCTATACTTAACGGCAATAGAAGCACATTTTTGCGGTACCTTTTTGTTATATCACTGAACAAGCATTGGGTCAAAGTTATGAAAGTTTTGACGATGATTTGTGTACCCAAAATCGGAGCACTTAAATGGTCAAACCGTGAGTCAAATGAACGATATATAACTAGATGTGAAAATCAGAAACAAAACAACTATAACCATAGTCAAAAATAATGTAGAGAGAGACAAAATGAGATTTATTAGAAGGAGTGATTATATTCAGCCAATAATTGTTGTCTAAAATATGTTTATAGAACAACATAGAATAGAATAGAATATTATGTGAAAGTACCAGACCAGTAAATAAAAAAAATATAATTGCTTTGCATATTTTAAAACACATTTGCATAGACATCACGTAACTGTGCCATGGTTAGATAATCTAAATAACCGTAGAATTTTCACGTATACAGAAATTAGCACATCTAAGTGCTAATATTTTCCGAGAGCAACTTTTTTTTTGTTTTTCTTACATTGTTAGCGTAAACTGACAAAATTTCCGAGATAATGCTACTTGCAACTAGTACGCCAATTAGTCAACCAACTAAATGGACAGTGGGGCAAAGCCACTTTGAATGTCATTTGCTACAAACAATTTTCTTCTTAATGATATTCTGTTTTTGTTTACTGGGCAGGCCTCGTCAAAAAGTTATGAGAAATTCGTTAAGATATAAATTTTTTCTTGATTATTTCTCTAATGTTGTTTTTTCACTCTTAGACAATTAAGGCTTATTTCTGACATAATTATGTTTTAATGCTTATAAAAGCTGTTTTCTTTTATATTCGGCCAAATAATGATAGTTAAGAACTTAGATCTCTCTTGGATCAGTTTTATTGTTTTTAAATGATTATTGAATGTCGTTAGCGGTAAACGTTTAATGGGTCAAACAAAAAGTTGCCTAACTGGCCTCAGTCCTTAATCCAATACCAGTTGTAGTAGGCCTCCCGCCATCTCCTCCTACTGAGAAGTAGTTATATATGCGCATCTAAAAAAAAGCTGTAAATTTATGGTCACCTCAGCTTAAGCTGCTATTTAAGTAAATGTTAAATCTATAGCTTCAGGTTGGGTTATGGTAAATGCATTAACTTTTAATGGCCTTTGTAAATGATCCGCGATCATCTTAAGAAGTTGCACAACTCATCGCATTGTGTTGTATGCATTTGATCTCAGGTAAGTGAGAAGCTACCGAAGTTATCGTAATGGAGCAGAATGTTGTGTAAAAATGGAAGCTAATATGCACTAAAACTAAACTAAGTCAGATTGATATCATTATTATAATTATTAGAATATGTTTACGAGGTTAAATAATTCATGTTCACATGCATTTTATAGTGACATGACATTCCGAAATAAAAAGGTCTCTTCAAAAATGATAAACTCACTAAGCTTTCTATTATTTTCTTTCTTTTTGCAGAACCCAACGAATACTAAAAGAAACCTCCTGCCCCACAAACTCGGCTGAGCAAGAATTTTGAAAAGGTAAACTATAAGAGAAAACAAAAGAAAATTGATCATAATGCAAAATTTGGACCCAAGGGTCGTTAATCAAAAGGCATATCGAGAAATAAAACGCACAGTTTACGGTCTCACACATGGTGCATTGCATCATTAACTTTGAATCAGTGTGCCGCACTCAAATAGGAGAGGTGTCTATGTAGATATGTACCTGCCACAAAAGTATCTACATATGTATTTGTTGTGTTTATCTGTATACTTATAGTATGCACTCGTATCTCAACGGCGTCAAATTGCATTTAAATTGAATGAAATTAATTTGACATGCAAGTTCTGTTGAGTCAACTCAACTCTCGACTTGTCTCTCGTTCTGTCTGTCTGTCTGACTGCCTGCCTGCCTGCCTGATTGTTGTAGCTTTCAACAAAGCGTTATAGTTACACGTGTAGAGATGCAGATACAGATACGCATACGCATAAATGCACAGATACAAGCTGCATCTGTAAGATATACACAACAGATGAAAGCAGCGGCTCCTCTTGCACATGTCGAGCAAAAATCAAAATGACAGCCTCATAGCCGGGAGAGAACAGGACCGACACCCAGACGCGCATTCGATAGATACAATAGTTGTCTTCATATATACACATGTATCTCTGTTGTGGTTGTGTGTGTGTTGGGGATTGCTTATAAATAGCAACAGAAATGATCTATGCCTAGCTGCCGGGCTGTGCTGCACCGCCTCTAAGATTCTATCTATTCTACCTATATGAAATATTTTTCATCAATTTTCAATTTTCACTTAGAAACGGAACAGTTCTCCCGTTGCATTGCCAATTGCGTAGGCGTCTCGCAATCTCCCCCCCTCTCTCTCTCTCTATCTTTATCTCTTTTCTTCTATACGTATTTTTTGCATTTTATTTACTTCATTTATAACACTTTTCTGCCAGCTTTTTCTTGCAGTTCCGTTAGGTTCCTTAGTCTTGTAATTTCTTAATAAATAAAAACGCGTTTGGCGCCCCAAGTCTTTGGCATCTATAAGATATGTATCTGAGCAATGTATCTAGCAATGACTTTTGTGCTTGCTGCAAATGAATGATTGCTTTTTATTAAATTTGTTTTTGTTTTGTCTTTGCTTTCTAGTCTTTGCCTTTGATCTGTTATGTGGGACTGTGTATAATCAGATTGGATTTGTCATAAGTTCAGGGGGAATTCTTAAAGCATTACTTTACCAGCTGCTGTGTATTTAAACGTAGGCAGCCAACAACATGATCTATTACCAAATCTACATAAACTAATTAATGTATTTTCCTCAGATCTGACAGTTAACCTTGTCATATAGTTTCTCACTTCCAAACGATAATAAGCCATACTAACTTGTATAAAAGTGTAATTACATAATTTTTATTTCTCCAACCACTTACATTACACAGTCTCAATCTTGGTTTAACCCTATCAGTTAAGCACAATAATAAAGGTCAGTTTTGTGTGTAACAAGCGCCTCTCTCGTCGCTTCTCGTCGTATGCAAATGCCATGCTAAATAAATACTTAAGAGTCAGCGAAGCATGCAAGTTGCCAGTGCATTCATGCTGCCTCCTTTTCTCTCTGCCTCCTACGTTTATTCACACGCATAACGCCCAAAATGGCAACCAAAGTTAACTTGCAACATTCGCATGACAAGAGCGCCACCTAGCGGCCTGTGAACAAACGTTGGGCTATTGTATTGTAACAGATTAGACTACTGTTGCTTTTACTACAGTCGATGCGATTTCATATTTATACCCTATAAATATTAAATATAAGTACATTTTAAAATAAAAATCTAATAATAATAATTTATTTTTTTCAAATGTACTTTCATCAAATCGAAACAGTCCAAATGTAATTTTAAGTTTATAATGCATTGAATCTAATGTTGAAAATATATAACTAATAAATTAAATATTTTTAACCTATGACAATATTAAATTAATTAAAAAAGTTCCTTAGCAATTATTTTTAATAAATTATAGATTTTAAAATATTACAAATACTAAGAATTCCAATATTAATGTAAGCATTTTTTCAAAACCGAATCTTATAATCTTATGGACTTCTATAGAAAAACATAATTTTAATTTAATTTTGTCTCATTATTCGAAAAATTTGCTGAAAATTCCAAGGGTATTTTCTATTCATGCATTTTTCAAGTAAAACATTCTTGTAAGATTTTTTTTAATTTTCATATTTAATAAGTTTTTTTTTGTATTTGCTGCTGTGTTCGCGTAATCAGGGTGTAACAATTACGCGTCTTGAATTGCGGGTTGCCGAGATACGAGTTGACTCGCTAGATGGCTAGATAGATGGATAGATAGATATACATATAGCTAACTGGGCTCTGGGTCTGTTACAGACTCTGCCGCGCCCCGTCACGTCTTACGTGTTAGTTGTGCCATGTACCGAGTACAAGTACGAGTTGTTCTCATTTGATGCAAGCCTAGTCAAGTCGAGAGCCGAGACTTGGATTGAGTTGAGCTTAGTTCAGCTGAGCTGATTTAAGACTTGGCATGCGAGAGTGCGAATGCGAGTATATGTGAAATAATTTTGAAATAATAGATATATCAGCGGCAAACAGCTCAAGTCTCTCTGGCCTTTGTTTAGATTCTTATTTCATTTCAAATTTTTGTGGTTGCGCTTTGCATTTGATTGTTTTGCTTCATGCTTAATTAAACGCCATAAACTTTGCTATTGGTATAGGCCATTATATTTACGATTTCACATCAGTTTTACGATTCAACTGCAACAATGAAATCAAATATTCAATTTTTAGAATGTTCAATCGCTAAATAATGAGTACTCTTAATGTGGGTGTGACGCCGCCCCGCCAAATATGCACAGTTAGTTTAATAGCAAAAAAAGGAAAAAAATTACATAAAAATTGGTAAAAACACGTATAACATATACTTATAAGATAAATGAGCAAATGGCATTTGCGACGTGTTTGTGGTAGGCAAATTGTTGACTATTAAACAAATTGCTACAAAATGTGAATTTTGTTTCTTTTTTTTTTTTTGAGAAAGGAACTGTCAGGGTTGTTGCCCATATTCGATCGATAACTTATGGAATGCAACATCTGGTCAAGAAACTGTTGAAAAGGAATGTTTAAGGAATGAATAGAAATCCACGAGTGCGAAAAATATGTACATGAGAACCGAACAGCCGTTAAAGTATAGAAAATGGTTAGTTGTTTTTAGAACTAGAATGCAGGTTGACAATAGAATAAAATTTGAGCTGGATAAACACACTATTCTTTTGAGTTATGTACTTTATATTTATTTATTTTTTACATAATTTAAATGTGATATTAAGAAAACTACTGCAATTGTTACAAGAAGTTGAGCTGAAAATTTTGTTAAATTTGCTTGGGGATTGCAATGTATAAATTGATATGTGCTTCGATCTCATGGAGGAAATCCGCCCCTGTTTGTTAAGTCATGTAAAACGAATGATATTAAATCAATTGCTTATCGAGACATTTGCAAGCGTAACTCTTTCGCCGAATATCGACATCGAGTCAAACGAACAAAATTGTTCCACTTCAGTTGGGAAACACAGAAGAACAACAAGAGAAACAATAACAGAAGCAGCACAAACAACAAATTAACAAAAGCAACAAGCAAAGTAGGGGAAATAATTTTGCGCGATCATTGTGCTGAATCTACTCATTGAATTCTATTTGTGGGTGAATATCCCGCTCTCTCTTTCTATCTATCTACCCATCGCTCTCTCTCCCCTTTCCTGTCTCGCACTATATGCTGAGCTTATTTTTTCAATTTCAATTGCGACTTTTGCTTTGATCGCAACGGCAACAACCACAGGGTCGAATAATTCAAATGAAATTGAAATGAAGTATTGATTGCAATTGGAACTATATACAGTTCAAGCTAGCCACACACACACACATCAATGCACATAAAAATGCACACAGAGTTGCAATGCAAATTGAGCAACGACCATAAATTATTGGCGATATGGCAACGCCATGCGATGCGCAGCAGCGAAGGTAGCTATTAAAATGGCCAAGAAATCGACAGCAAATGAATGGCAAAAGTAACTGGAAATCGCTGCAAATTAACTAAATCAGCAGTTGTTGCGGATAGCTAGAGGAAAATCAAGAGCGAACTAAGTTGGTTAGACAAACTAGTTAATAGCGCCACAGTTTGACACGCAGTGTGACTCTCAAACTGTGCAAACTGGCATTTAATAGAAATGGGATGAGAATAGTTGTTTTGACAAAATAGATGGATTATTACGAAAAATTTAACATTTCTTGGTTCTTATAATCGTATTCTCATTTTTATTGTTGCTTATGGTTCTTAGAACAATTAAATATTTTAAATAACGAGTTTCATTGGGTTTAAATAGTTGTCAAAACATTTACTTGACTTATTGTTCAATATAATGAAACATATATATAAATTTAATGTGTATATTCCTCATCAGCATCATACTATTTGCTAATTTTCATTCTAATTTGAGTTGCTTTGTCAGTAATTTTTGCTTTGTATACCTTTTTATCCGTCTCCATCATCGTCATCAACAATATGCCATTTTCGTCATCATCTATGTCACTGTTCTCACTCTATCTCTCAGTTCTCTATCTCTGTTTCTGGCCTTCGTTCATGTGTCACGGTTTCGCAAGCATTGGCTTTGAAATGAGCCCATCAGAGCATCATACATTTTCCATTGTTGTTGTCGTCGTTTTGTTGCCTGTTGCTATTTTTGGCCTAAGCATTTAACTGATGCATTCGGTTTTAACAAACCTATTTACGAGTAATGAGCAATTGTAATAAAAATATACATATGTATCTATCGTAAATGTATTTTCTTTGCAACATTTAATGAGGTCGCTTCCTTAACTTTTTGGCATTGGGGGGAAGGAATGTTTGCAGAATATTTGTCAATTGCTGCAGCTAAAAATATACCTGAAATGCTTGCAATTTATGATCTAATCCTTTATGAGTAATGCGAAACTGATAAATATGTTACTCATTTTAATTACGAGTGGTAAATGAAACTGGTTTTGGATCTAAACACTTAAAGCTGGTCTTTTTGGAATGACATTGAATAAGGCTGTCAACAGTATTAAAATCCTATTTACAGTTTGACAGCTACTTTAAGCTACTCCAGTTGGGATTTCGACTAGGTCTAGCTATTGAAGTATTCGTTACTTCTCTATATATTGATTGTTTTAAAAAAAAAATTCGGTTTATTGCTGAAATCATTGAAAATGTTGATAAACTGAAAAGGATTCTTGTTTCACTATAATCAATTGAAAAATAAATTAAATTAAAAAAGAAAAATGTATAATTTTATTTAAACTGTCAACAGATATTGTCACTTTAGAAAACGATTTATGCTTTTGAGTTATTGTAGAAGATGGACTGCAACTCATTCGTATAGCTTAAGAGGTCCAAGTTCAAGTGCTCAGTGCAACAAGAACAACAACAACAAGATCTCGGATCCAAATGAGCATGACAATAAACTGAGACTGGGACTGTGTCTGAGTTTGGGGGCAGCAATCAAGCTCAAGATGCGGTCACATTAAAGTTATGCCGGCCGGCAGTTTACTGATTGAAGAGTCAACCCAAGAGAGAGGGACAGAGTCGGAAATAGTAGTAGGATTGGGTATGAAAGGGAAGAAACAGAACTAAAAACCAGATTCTGAATCCAAATGCTTAGTCATCGAACTTGGCCTAATGCAAAACAGAGAAACAACAATCAACCAGTGGCTACCGTGACTCTATAGCTCCCCATTGGATGACTCAGCCCTGGCAAAATGTGCTACCAGTTTAGCACAACAACAACAAGAACCGAAGAAACATCTGCAACAACAATATCAACGTCATCATCTATGGAGCTGGATCTCGTCTCGCCGTCGCATCTGCTGCTGTCCTACTCCACTTCTTGTGTGCCGGCCAAGAGTTGAGCACCAAGCACAGAGATTTTCAACTCTGTGTTTAGTATTTATGCTTCGTCATGCTTTGGCGCAACGCCCTCAACTGGCAATGCCCTCGAGATACACATGTATCTTGTGGATACCTACACACATTCCTTCGCCCGTGTACGTGTACGTTTTGTGGTGTACTCTCTCAATTAGTTATTCATATAACGTGCTAAAAAAAAAATAAGCAAAAAAAATCCTGTTGTTGATTAAGGCCCGCATGCATCGGTCGGTCGGCTACTTACCCAACTGTCTGGGGGAACTCATCCTTTTAGCTGTACACATTGTTTGCTGTCTGCTGCTTTGACAAAACTTTGCATGTCATGTTGTCATTATGTATGGTTCCTTACCCTTATCCTCTGTGCCTCTGCCAAAGCTAAAGCCCATGCTCGAACTCGAACCCGAGCTCGAGCCCTGACATTGTTTGTCTACTACTTTGGCCGCCTCGTCTGCAAATCCCGTCCCGGATATTCATAGACATTATATGTAAGCACTTATCATCGTATTAGGCTTCACGCCTTTTGTCTCATCTCAGCTTTAATGCCGCGCGTTGTTTGCTCAGCTCATCTGCTCAGCTTTGGCTAAATACACTCACTGTTGACTTTGTTAGCATACTAACATTGTCAACTAAGTGACTTCCATTCCAAATTAACTTGCAATGCTTGCACTAAACATTAGAATTAAAAATTCCCATTCTCATTCTCATTTTCAGATTCATTTTTTATGCAAAGTCTAACAATTTCTATAAGATTGCTATTGTTTTTAAAGCAATGTATTATGATTATAATCATATTATTAAATATATATTAACTGTATTAACTTCCTTTAACGATCCACATATTTATCTAATTTTTTTTTTTAACTTTTTAGTTGGTATAAATAACGCTTAACTGCGATTTAAACCAAGTGTCATTGGTCTAATTGAATTGTATTGGATTAAGAACAGTGATTATCAAACTGTAATTGTTATCTGTCAAATTGCAGTCGCATCGCTGTCAAACTGTCAACACGTTAAGTGGCAATCAAACTGTAGCAGCGCTTGTCAAACCGCTGGCTGACAAATAAAGATGAACGTTAATGAAATTCCCGTTTTGAGAATCTTTGAATCGCTATGCCATCAATTTGCTGCGATATAAACATACTCTGGTTCTATTCTCTGTGCATATATCAATTGATCTTATGAGTCAAGCTACCATGTTTAGGCATAAATCGACGTTCTCTAAGCCAAAATCGAGAACAAGCCGCGATGCGCAGGGTGAGGCAGCATGGCGGGCAGCCAGTGGGTCGTATGAGTGATGTCTTTGGTTTGGCTGCTGGAAAAAAAAATAAACAGAGTTAAATACGAAAAAGAGAGGAGAGAATTCTCGAGGTCAGCCACTTTTGTTGCGCACAACAAGCCCTCCCCTCTAACCGTTCAGCTACCTGTTGTTGTTGATGGTGCTATTCTCAGGCACTCTTGACCAACATAAACTCGCATCATTATAAACATACATATACTCCATAAGTGTAAGAGGCAATAGAACTTTGTGAAGCCGTTTGTTACACTTGGATAAAAGTAAAAAATTAAATTAAAAATAAAATAAAACAATATATATTAAATTGTTTCAAATATAATTTAAAAAATGAGGGATCCCAGCATTTAAAGTTCTATTGAGTTTAATTCCAATATAAAATTCGTTAAACATTTTTTTTTAAATGATTCAAAATTAAAGAGTAAAATAATTTGATAACAATAAAAAAATAATGATCTTGCTCAAAAATGATTCTAAATAAGTTTTTTCAAGTTGTATTTTTCTGTAATTTTTGTTCAAGAATGTTGTAAATATGATTTCAAGCATAAATTTTAAGTTCAAGTTAATCAAGATCAAGTTAATTTTAAGTAGTATTTCAAAGGTTTATGCCTAATACTCGACTATTATATGGTATATTGAATTCGGTTTGTTGTTTTTATTGTTCTGGTTTTGTGCTGCCTTCGCTGTCCGGTTTCGCAAACGTTGCATTTGCTGCTGTTGTTATTGTTGCTGTCGTGTGTGTGGTTTTTACTTAATTTACTTTACTGTTATGTTTTGGCTTTCCGCTTGTTAGGCAAGAAGCAGCAAAAGCAACGGCTACAACACTAACTTGCAGCAGCAGCGCCAATTGATGTGTGTATCTGTCAGATACTTTTGCTAATTCTGTGTGCAGCATTTTGGATGCAGGGGCAGCAAGGCTGCTGCTGCAACGACGTCGTCGTCTACACTTGACATTTTCTGGGTGTGCTGAGGCGTGGGCAAGACACACACACATACACACAGAAATTGACAATTTCATAACTGATCCGTCATGCCAAATGTAGCAATATAAGTATGTATTGTACATAAATAATATAAACTTTAATCTCGAATTAAATGGCAAAGGTTAATGCCAACAAATTTGTACAAAACCACTTGATAGTTTGTTTGTCTTTATAATGCACATTTGTTATTACTTCACATATTTCTGTTTAGGTCAATCTTACAGTTATGCAATCGATTTATACTTATATATATATTTTTTTTCATTTTTTCTTCCACTTTTTCATTACGTATACGACACATGTTTTTATGTTTCTCTCCTCTGTCTCTGTTTCTGTTTTGTTTGCCTTTGTAATTATCAACGCCATTAAAAATTAATACACACAAGCTTAAATCAATAACGAATTTTGTTGTTTTTACTTTTAGTGCGTTGATTTTATATTTCTGATTTTTATTGGTGCATCCATTTCTTACACCTTCTACTTAAAGAAGTGACGACAAAGAGGCCTCTTTATTGAAGCTATCGGCATTAGAAGCATGACACAGATTGTAATTTATCGTATCTTATTTCATGTGTGTTTTTTCGACAATAAATGGGTTATTGTGTCATAA
This sequence comes from Drosophila phalerata, assembly GCA_951394115.2. Classification (NCBI taxonomy): domain Eukaryota; kingdom Metazoa; phylum Arthropoda; class Insecta; order Diptera; family Drosophilidae; genus Drosophila; species Drosophila phalerata. The sequence goes on from OX596005.2 coordinate 10,851,201, forward strand.
TCAGATGACCTTACCATTTAGGCCTATTGACAAGCTCTGACCCAAATATGTGGTAAGCCTTTTGAAATGGGCTATAAATTTGTAGTTGGCACAGTTGTTTTAATAAGTCAGCTAGTCACTTTATTTGAAATCTGAGATTTAGCTAAGAAATGTTTACTCGACATTCTAACTATAGAAAGTTAAGATAATAATTAATAAATAATAATATTATTTTTTTAGATACACCATTAATTTCATGTAAATTAACATTACGCTAAAAAGATTTCTAATTTTTCATTACAGAAATTAAATAATTGACAATAACATCATTAGCACAAATCGGTGAGTAAAATCAAGTTCTGTCTATTTTTGGTTACACAATATCAATCAGCATCTTCTATTACTGTGTTCTTTCAAACTGTTGCAATAATTTGGAAAACATTACGAAACAACTTGAATTGTGTCAAAAGAAGTCAAGTTGTCATTGCATAACCATAAACAACAACTTAATTAACATTTGCTTTGCGACTTTTTTGTTGCTACTCACAAAAAAAGCGACAAAAAAGAAACAGAAAACAAACTGACAACGTTCCTCAAATAAAAAGTAGTCAACGACTTCCGTTGCCAAAGTGCAACCAACACTCGAAGCACGAGGTGTCTTAGGACTAACTATAAGAGTTGCTCGAGCTGCATATGTCTAAAAACAACACACCGGGACGATTTCCGTTTGACAAAACAGCTAACATTTTAATTGCAATAGACGAATATACAAAAAAAAAAAAAAAACAGTCTATAAGCAACATCCATAACGAAAGGCAGTTATGAAAAAGGGGGCTTAAATAATTACCACGATAATTGGTTAAATAGGCGTTGGGCCTTAAAAATAATCCAGCAGATTACTGGAGTAATTTTATAAATTTTATTCAGAATAACAATGCATAGTTTTGTACCCTGTAAACATAAATAAGTGTGATTAGAAAGGGTTAATGTATTAAGTTGAGTAGGCCTAAATATTCAATATTTCCTCACTAGATCTAGTATTCGATTTGAATGCAACGACTCCCTTTTCAATTTTGAAAATTTTAAATATAAAAATTTTCAGTTTGAATCAGGCGTATCGGAACCGATATTTGTTTCAGTTTGATTCCCAAATTATGATTAACGAGTATCTTGTAGTTGAATGCAATCGCTTAGTCATTCTTCCATGTATTTTAAATGCTGTACGATATTTTCGCGAGTGTATGGTATCTATTTATGGTCATAATTCCAAATATTTTGTTACGGTAGATACCAATGAAAATAGGCATAAATCAAATGCATCATGGAATCGATTTGGCTTGGCCAGGTTTTATTGTTAACCCTTTTAAAAATAGAATGTACGAGCATTTAATTTATTTTCTATTATCATAATGTGCACACAATTGCCTAGAAGCATTGTGCCCCCACATGGCTCAGTTCTTAGCCTAATTGGAATTGACGATCGAGTGAATGGCCGACAGCAATTAGCGTAACGCCTGGACGCGCCCATATTCAATCCGGACCGGACCCGGGACCCAACATAAAATCATGGCCCCAAACAATGAACATTTTATGCTGTTGCTTGTCTAGTTTGTTGTAGTTGTTGCTGTTGCTGTTGCTCTTGTTGTTGTTGATGTTGTTGGTTCTATGAACGCCAGCGAAGCGCATTAAAAACTAAAGTTTAGTTAGCGCATCTGTTGCACATGTGCGGGGCGTGGCATTTGGGCATGGGGTAGCAACAGCTAACGATTCCATGCTGCTGCTCACTTTAATGGGTTGCTCTCTGTGCTTTTATTTTTTTCGGGCAGGCTGGCAACATTTGTTGACTATTTGTAACCCGGAGGCACATAAATATATAAATATATCTTTTTTTATTTTTTTTTTTCTTTCCTCTGCGTATCTCAGCCACATACAAACGGCGACATTAACCTCAAAACCTTAACATATAAGCCAAGAAGAAGAGGACAAGATGAAGCAAAAAAAAAAATAAAATAAAAAAAAAAAAACAGCCTACGCATGCGCCGATTTGTTTTGCTTTTCTTTACCTTTTTCTGGGCTTTGTTGTAATGCGAAAACTTGAGAGGCAGACAAAGCGCTGAAATGAAGCTAATGACGAAGCGTGAATGCTCTTTGGACATTGATTTTCTATCTATATAATTGCATGAGATATTGACGCTTGACGGACAATGACCAAAGATGACTGGTGTCAAATATAACCATAGACCATTAATTGATGAGCTTTTCTATTGTAAGCAACACCCTGAGTATACTTAAGTTTGAAGCTGTCAGTTAGACAATGCAAAAAGAGAGAATTATTACGAGTATAAAGAGTGTCACGTCTACCAAGGTTGAATAGGAAATAATTCTTTGTAATAAATGCTATAATATTGATAAGACAGCGTACTTTACATTATAGTTAAAATAAATTTATTTTACATTTCAACAAATTTATTCATGATTGATATTTTTATAGAACTAATTAATTCAATTAAATATTAAAAATATTTGAACAAATTTAAGAATTAATTCTAAATTACATTGCAAATTAAAAATCAATTTATTTCATTCTAAAACATTTTATCAAATCTCTTTAAAAAGTTGTTGCTTTTGGATTGTTAAAGGGAAACGTGACTTCACATATATTTTGTAATAAAATTTGTTTAAAAAAGAAATAGAGTACTTGGTTCTTCAGCGAAGTGAAGAGTATATAGGGTATAACGCAGACCTCAACATTCCGGCACACACTTGAGGTGTTCTTAACATATTTTAATTGAGCGCGAGGATAGCGAGAAGGGCGGGAGGGGAAAAAGGGGGCTGGCCGCGTCTGTGGGGCGTGTTGCTTGTAGTTTACCTGGGTGGGTGTGTACGAATTTAAATTTTTAACATGTAACTCATTTTTAATGCAAATAATATTATATTTTTTTTTTGTTGCGTTTTGGGTTTTGTGTGTGTTGCTCAGTTTAGTTCAGTTGGCGTGCAGTTTGTGGCAGCCACAAAAAGCGAGGAGTTATAGCAGGCACGCGAAATGGGTCAGGCCCCTGGCGACTTTGTTTTGGAGACTGACTCCGAGACTGAAAAGTGAGCGTGGCAAGCTTCAGATTGATTAAATAACCAAGAACTGTAAGCTTTTGTTGTTGTAGTTGTTGTTGCTGTTGCTGTTCTTGTTGTTAATATTGTTGTTATTAATGAAGAAATTTGACAGCTTTAACATTGGACGGGGTTACGTAGGGGGCGTTGTTGATGGATCTTGAACTGTGTGGCTAATGAAGTGAATTGCTGAATATCCCCCACAAAATACTTTTACCAGACCAGGCCAAACAGATGCAAGCAATTTGCAACAGTTGCAACAGTTGGCGCAACATGCAAATACGAGTATCTTGCAGATACAAACGGACACTCAAAGCAACGAAAATTGAAAACAAATTGCACGAATTGTTTGATTTGCAGCTTAGAATGCAAATGTTGCAGTTTGCAGATACGGATACGAATGCAGCTAAAGATATTTGCAGTTGATACCCTGTAACCATATCAGATGAGGGGTTAATTTTAATAGTGAATAAATAAAGTATTACTCTCCCTACTTTAGGTGTGATTACAGATGAGGGGTTAATTTTTATAATGAATAAATAAATTATTACTCTCCATACTTTAGGTGTGTTTACAGGGTATATACTGCTCTAGCACTGTCAACATGCTCATTGATAGTTGTTTTGCTGTACAAATTTGCTGCTGATTTGGCAAATTTGCAATTGCCTCTCACTCTATTTTCATTCCCTGACTTGGCAATAGATACAGATACCGATGCAGATGCAGATACTGTGAGTGTATCTGAAATATACATGTATGTCTCACAAACAGTTACAAATTGCACCGAAGAATGTGCCAGTGATAAGTCAATAACTATGATTAAACAACAAAAAGCAACACGAACAACTGACATTGTCCAAATGCAAGCGAACAGATACAATCTTAGATTGATTTGTATCAAAGTACTTGTATCACGTATCTGGTATCTGACGACAGTTAGCGAAAGTGCACATAGCAAGTGGTCTTATCGATGTTGAAATTGAAATGTTAATGAACTGAAAATTTTGCGTGTCGAATTGCCGATTGTCGAGAGATCGCACTGTTGTTGCCAGAAGCGGCAGCAACAGCAAAAGTACCAACAGATTGTAGCTCCAGATACAAAGTAACAGATACAATGATATCGAGAAAAAAAAACATAATAGAAATGCTGAAATACCAAGATTGCTGATTGTTCAATTCGAAAGGTAACAGCAACAACAACAACATCCACTATGAATCCAACTACAATAAATGCCCAACATCATTTCACACTTCACTTTCCATTTTGATGTTGTTGCCTGAAAAATATTTCAATTAATGCAACTCAATATGACTTTGACCAAAATAACGAATTTAAAAAAGAAAATGCTGAAAATTTATAAATAAACTTTAATTATTTTATCACGAAAACATTTTCATATCTAATACGAGTCATTTCTGATTTCAATTGTTTTGCGCATTGCAAAAATCATCAAAAATTGTTTTCATGACTAAATTTTTATTTATTCGTTTATTATTTATTATTATATTTATTTTGCTTTTGTTTATGTTTATGGCGTTGCGTTTGGCACGTTTTACGAATGCACTTGAATCCGTTGATGTTGTTGTTGTTTTATTCAGTGTGGGATGTTGGTATAAGGTCTTCAAATATGAATGTAAATGGAATTCACTTGAAGTTGTTATTTTTGCTGCTGGTCATGATAGTCGTGAGTTTTATAATGATTTATGTATATGTCATATTTTAACACCTTCGATCTTAAAATGATATTTTTGGTCATATTATATTATATTATATTATATATATATGGAATTCTTTACTTTACCATTTTCATTCTATCACGGTTTTTCTTGTATTTAATAATTTTAAACAATATTCAACTCAAAATAAAATTACATGCTAAAAAATTAATTGTTTAAGCGCATAAGATACATTTACTTGTCTGTGTTTTAGTATTAAATTAGCCAAATTACTGTCAATTCTAACAGTTAGCAAGCAAAACGTTGATAAGTTGAGGCTTATAGGATAAGTTGTCAACACTTCAATTGTGGAAAAATGCAAATAAAATGTCTGTTAACTTTTCTAAACATACAGAAAATAAAAGAAATTATGACGAACTTAGTTTGAATCGTAAGAGTATCTAAAAACGTGTAGAAGTCGTTACTTTCCTCATTTCACCACTATCAGATCTGATTTAAAGCTCTTTAAAGTTGAAATCTAAAATGGTAAATACAACAGACTCGATCAACGAAAATTTGACAGCTAACCGTCCCTTCACTTGCCTCTTTTCTGATCTCTGAACCACTTGAAATCACTTGATTATGACACAACTTTGACAACTGGCAAATACATGTAATTTAAACACAAGTGAAAATACCGATGGCAGGGGGAGGGAATAACTGCATCTTATGTATCTACTAGTTACATTTCGTGCTGCCAAATAACTGAAATTCATTCATGCGCATTGCATGACCATTGCCTCGATTTATGGGTCTTTGCCACCACACGAATTAATATGGACATAGACTCACTGTCTCTCCGTCTCCACTCGATGGCTCTCAGCGACTCTAACTGATGGTTGCACATCAACATCAACGTCAGCAACAAAAACAACAACCACAACAGCAACAACAACACCAGTAAAATTAACAACAAGCGCAACGGCGACACTTTCAATTGCACGCCTTCGAACTCGGTCGCACTTTCTCGTTGCGCTTTGATTTTTTTTTTTTAAGTTTTTTATGGCTTCTTTTGGCGCTACAATTTGAATGTCATTAGTGTCAGCTCGGCCGACGCGACGGCTAACGGAGCTTCGAGCTGCCCACAACAGCGTGACAGTCTACAACAAGAAGAAGAAGAAAACCAACCACGCCTCCAAGACATTCTTTATACTCTGGCAATTGAGTATATATCATGGTTTTGTTATGCATTAGAAAATGTATAAGTAATATTAAATATTTTTAAAAATAGATTGAGGCAAATATCGATAGTATACCTTTGTTTAAAAACATTTGGATTAATCCATTTAATATGTGACATTTTTCTATTGTTATATATATTGTAATTCAATAAATTGTCCATGCACATATACTTAGTTCCCTGATATATCAAATATCTTTCATTAAGAGTATTTGAGTTTTTGCGTGATACAAATAATTAAAGTTAATTATATTTAGTTAGTTGAACTTGTTCACACTATTGAGGTACGTGGACAATCGGCAACTTGGCTTTTGTTTAATGCAATTTAAAATTTTGAAGTCACGTTAAACATTTATTACAATCTCATTTTCACTTGGTCGCTGAACACTTTTACTGTGTCACGCCAACAACAACAATTTCAACTGTTCCCCCTTCCATTTTGTTCCACTTTTGTCGTGTTACCGAATCTCGGAAAGTGTCGTCAGTTCCATGTTAATTTACTCGATCATTAACACCGCTTTAAAAAGCTTATCTAAGAGTCAAACTCCAACTCTGAACTACTGTTATTACCCGTATTGTATGGTTAGTTGCTCCAAAGTTAGTTGGTATTTTTCTTGATTGGCATTGGCAAACAAGACAGACCCATTGTTCTCACAGACGGGGGCGCCAGTGAAAATAGTCATAATCTGGCCTGTCTCAGTCTCATACTTATAAAGTAATGCCACTTTGCGTTATGATTTCACTTGCCCGATAAGCTAATATGCTTCTTGCACTCTAGATCCCAAATCGTAGATAAATATTTAATTAGGCTTTTTTCTATAACAGTACGTTTTGTTGTTTGTTTGACGGCGCCTGAGGGTTCTCCGCTCCTTAGCACTACAATAGAGTTTTGTTAGCATTCTGATTGAAAGATTGAAAAACTAGAGGCATTCAAATGATAGCGTGGCTTAAGAATAGTTAAAAAAAACATTATCATTTCATAAAAACTGTTCTTGTTTGTTTTATAATACTCCATTGAAGTTTGTGTAAGGCTTTGAGATCGAAATTAATGTCGCTTTAGGCTAGAGATTTGAAATAAAAACAAAAAACAATTAGCAGCGCATTATCAACAAAATTGCAAAATTATCTATACAATTAAGCTACTCAAATAAATTATGAAATGTTTTATACGTTAATTAATTAAAAGAATTTTAATTGTCTGAATCTTTTATGGTTTTTAAAAAAGGAAAAGAATTGTTACAATCTGTAATATTGTTTAATTAACAATATAAAATAATCTTTAAAAAAATATAACAAACACCTTAATTTATTATTAGATGTTCCTTACAGAACATATGCCTATGGCATGAAATCTAACCAAAAATGATCTAAACAGTCTTACCACCATTAATTTCTGCGTAAGGGCGTGCCTCATTAAAGCTCGTCGTGGGCTTCAAAATCTCCCTAAGACATGCTCAATGCACTTTGCTTTGTTTAAACATATGTATTCGATTATTTAGTTTATTGCATATTAAATCATTCGTGATGCAACCTTGATTCAAAGACTTGTCATTGTGCAGCAGAATGCAGCATATGGCATGCGGCACGCGGTGCTTTGGCTTGGTCTTTGATGTCAGTTACGCGGTTGTTGCTTTCAACTCTTTGCCAGCTGTTAATGCCACTAATTAGCTAAAGGAAAGGAAAGCGGCAGAAGACAATTGTTGGGCATTTACGTGCTATAAGAATTTTGCCAGCTCGTCGCCAGTTTACTCTGTATACCCTATATTCCCCATATCATATTTATATAGTCTGAACAAATTTATGAATATTTTTCTTTTCAATTTAAAAGTATTAAAACAAACTTAACTGAATATTACTAAAAAGTGACAACCATGATGAGTACAATAAGCGTGTAAAGAACTTAATACAGGGCATTTTGAAGTCGTGAAGTCGTCTCATTCTCTTTCTCGACTGGACCATTCTTTGTTGTTTTGATATCAATTAATACAGTGCCTGGCTGTGACTTAGACAAACATCTTGATGCAATTTGTAGCTAAACGTCGGCATGTTGGTTCTATGTAGTTTTTTTTATATTATTAGTAGCTAATTAGAGAAGAGTTTAGTGAGAGGAGAGGGTATCAAGAGATCGCTTTTTTAAATTATGTCGCCGCTAGAGATCTTTGAATTAGGATTTGGTTAGTTTTTGTTTAGGCGCCTTTAACTTTAATGTTGATCTTTTTTTTACTAGTTGTTTACTTGCCATTGGATTTAATTATCATTTTGCGCGCTTTGTAGTTAATAATTATTGCTAATATCTTTCCATCTCTTTCACTCTTGCCACACACATTGCGTTGTGTCTTTGGAAAGTTGCCGCGTGTCTTATATAAAAAAGACAACTTAAGTTTAGTTTCTGTTAAATTTAAATTATTGCAATTAGTTGGTTGGTTAGTTAGTCGGTTGGTTGGTTAGTTGATTGGTTAGTCGGTTAGCTGGTCTTTATATGTTGCTGTTTGTCGACAACTCTGGCAGTCGGGCAGTTGCATTAACAGTTCCCCCCCTTTAATTATTACAATTTGAAAGTTTTACATTAATTGTTGTTTGTGCATTTAGTTGCAGTTATGTATCTCTCCATCGCCAGCTGCATTTTTTTATGCAAATTTGCTGAACATAGTCAACTCTGTATTTATGCTGATGTTGATTAGCATCCAATCTGCCCCTTTTGCTCTAGCCTTCTGCCTCATCCTGTCCACTTGTGTGTTGAGTGTTGAAAAGTGTTGGCATATGTGTGCTGATAACAACATTGTAGATGATCGTATGACATTGCATTGCAGCAATGCTGACAGCACCAGTCTAAGAAATATTTAATGAGAGAAGTGTGATCACCATCACGATGGCATTATCATTATCATCCTCATGATCATCATCATCATCTTTGGCCAAGCAATGCCATTAAAACTTGTTTTTCCTGGAATTCCATGCAAGACTTGACAACTCTAATAGATCAGCACAAAGAATGGCAGCTGGAGTAGATCAACAAAGGATGATTTGTTCATATTTTGGGCATATCTTAGATCTAGAAATACTTATGATGAATAGGTTAGTTCAGAGTGACAATGATATATGAAACTTGAGTTCTCATTGTTCGAATCAGCATTACTAAAACAACAACTTCTACTTACTTATACTAACTATATATGTAATTATCGCTCAGCTGCAAAGCAGATGTTCTATAAAATTTAACTTTCACAACACAAGAGTATCTTAAAACGTGCTTTAATTCGTATAAGATATATCTTTATTCAGCTCAAAATGCTGTCTACAATTCCCCTCCCTTTCTCTCTCTACATTACAACTGTCGCTTTTTAACAGCTTAATTGTTATAGATCTGAAATGCTTTTTATACGCCTTTGTTGTCTTTTATTCCCTTCTCCTTCTGTCCCTCATCATTTGACCTCTCGAACCTTACGAACTCGCTTAAAGAGACAACTTTCTAAAGGCCACGCGCTCTTTGCAACTGTCAGCAAAACAACTTAGTGATGATCTAGTTGTAATTGCTCTACCAATAGATATTCTGTATTTTTGTATTTTTAAGTTAAAGAATATAAATTCAACAAATTCACAGTAGTTTACTGCGTGATACTTTCAAAAAATTCATTGGCTAGCGTATTTTCAAAATTATAAAATTGTAAAGGGAAAGAAACATTTATTTTGTATTTGATACCACTAATATGAATATTTCAGATAGATCTAGGTTCTTCAACCAAAAGAATCTAAAATCGATACATACAAAATAAAAATGTTAAAGTTGATTAATAATATACTTTATGTTAAAGAGGTCTCTTTGACCATTTAATTTTTTTTAAATACATAGGGTATTCGTTGCTATGGGATTATAAACAAGCTCGATTACAAGAGGCGGTCGCTAAGAACTGAGAAAATAATACTTAATTATTAATTAGTAGGAGGGCATAAAAAGCGTAACAAAACGATCAAAAAATACCGGGTCACATACTAAAGAAGTGGAGAGACAAAAGACAACAACATACAAAAAGTCGTAGGCCGACACAAAATGACAATGATGATGATGATAATGTGTAATGTGGATGTGGATGTGGATGATGACTGTGGCAGAAGTTTATAAAATTGACCCGCATACCAGTGTGGGGGCCAGTCAGGCAGTCGAGATGGTTTTTTTTCAGTTCGTCAGCTCGTCTGTCCGATAGTCCGACAGTTATTCCGACAGTTGCACAATTAGATAAAGCATCTTATGGTTTGCACTGTGATGAATGTTAATTGAACTGCAAATTGTACTTTTATGCATTGTTTGGCTACTGATGTCTGAGGGGAAAATCTTCAAGATTCTTTTTGCTTGCTTTTTTTATACATCCTTGACGGATGCTGACTGCATTCCCCATTTCTCAACCCCCTTCCTCGTAGCCATCCATTGAGACAGCACCTGCCCACATCAAAAGCTAATGCCTTTTAAATTATGCATACTGAATTTGACACGAAATTAATATGCCATTGAATGTATCTTGTATCTCGTTTGTTGCAGCTAATGAAACTTGACACCTCCAACAACAGCAACAGCAACAACAACATCAACTGCAACCCAAAGTTGATGGCCCTCTGTGTGTGGGTGGCAACAAATTAGAGAGCTGTATCGCTTTTATTGATATCGACTCCGAATCTTATTGATAATGATGATGTTCATAATGACGATGATGATGTTGTTGTTGACCGATTGACCAGCACCATCAGCAGAAAGAAACAACAGAGGCGTACGACAGTCGAGCTGCCATGTGAAACGACAGAGAGACAACACATTAAAGCAAGAACAAAACATATCGAGTGTGAGAGAGTAGCCGACAAACAGAACAGAGAGAGAGAGAGAGAGAGAGAGAGAGAGTGATAGAATTAGCAAATATCCAGAGACAAAATATCACATCATGGAGTCCGAGTCCATGGAACAGGATGTTATGCTGGTCGGCAACGAAGATCTGATGTCTACATCAAACACATCATCCACAAATGGCGCTGGCAGCGACACAAATGGTTGCTCCAAGAAAACGGTAAGTAGCGACCCATAAAATAAATAAATTCAAACTACAAGAATCAAGAATAGGAATCGCATATTCGATAGGTTCACGTCTGGAAACAATCACAAAGCAAACGTTTCATTGCTAATGACAAGCTGAAGCGACAGTTATGACACCATTTAAATTCGCTTTCCTACGAGTATTTTACTACATTTACATATTATGTATGCTTATAACAAGGCAAGATAATATCAAGTCGTTTATCAGATATAATTCCATATTAGTAGACATTCAAGTGAATGCTGTGTAAATTAAAAAATTTTATCGCAGAGCTAATGAAACTTTAGGTACCAAAGGAACATTGACTATAATATAAAATAGTATAATGAAATAGCATTGTTTTGTTTTCTCAATTGGTTTTCCATTCTATTCTAAAGTCCATAAAATATATAATCGTACTTAAAATAATGATTTTATTAAATTAAATTTCGTCTATGCCAGAATCAATATTAGAAATTAAATAAATATAGAAAATTTAAGACCTTAATTTATAAAAATGTTATAGAATGGTTTTTCAAAGCGAAACATTTTATTAAGATCGGCGCTTGTTTCGAGATCCTGTTGCAGCTTTGATTATAGAATCTATCATCTGATACAATTTAATAAATAGAAAATAATTGAAAGGTATTAATACTTCGCCATGACGATACACATCTGTGTAGCTTGTTTTCCTACTCAAAACACTCAGTCAGCCATTCACTCAGTCAGTCACTCAGTCATTCAGTTATTGTTATCCGTGCATTGTTGAATGCATTTTGCTTTCTTGGCTGGTTTGTGGACTGGTACCGCGCATTTGTTGTTGCTGTTGCTTTTGCTTTCAACCGAAACCGTCAACTGTCGACAACACCTAAGAGGTTTCAGCGGCTCTGCTTGGGCATATTTCAAGTGCTTTGACCCACCCACCCAGGCAAGAGACCATCCACACACATGCAGGGCACACAAATATAATCACCTCATGGGCTCTTCCGTCAACAAAAGCGGGGCAATAACTATGACCAGACCATAAGACGATGGTCACACTTGACTGCCACAGAAAGAGAGATTGATGCAGAGAGAGAAACAGAGAGAGGGAGGCGAAAGAATGCAGAAGGCAGCTGGTCAATAGCACATAAAGCACAATGGGGCTGAGAGTGGGTAACCAAGTGCCAATGTTCTATGGAAAAACGTTTAAGCAAACGACTAGTTGCATTCGTATTCAGATTCACATTTGTTGTGGTTCTTGTTACCTGACTTTTTTCCGAGTTAATATTATATTTTTCTGGGTGCAGCAGCTGCAATAACTGCTTGCATCATTAGCTACCACAAAGAAAAATGGTACAAAAATTAAAATGTTGCAATACATATGAAAGCTTAGCTAAAAGAATGCGAATGTAAGATTATGAAACGACAAGTGGCCCTTTTTGACCTTAAGAAAAAATTTTAAAATAAGCCTTTTACTTTGAGCATATTTAGTTTTACAATGTTCGCATTTATTTGTCACATTTTAGCTGCAGTTTATTTATATATTCATCATTCATAACGTTTAATTGTCATTTTTATCTGAAACTCTTCGTAATTCTCTGCATTAAGAAAATTATTTTTTATTCAGGAATTCCTCAAATGCGAAAAGGTTTTTTAGTATTGCGTTTTGTAATCAACATACTTGTACTACAAAATAGCCAATTTGAAGGCCGTCTTTTTATTTATTGCTCGATTAATAAATAAATAATAATCTGCTGAAAACGATAAAGAAGAAGATTTCAAAATTTTGCAATTTTACTCCTTATAAGTCCTGCCAATAAATTATGGACAGATGCTATCTCAAGTTGTTTATTGAATGTCATTAAAGCCAGTTCAAGGCGGCTCTGTTGTCAGCTTAATTTTAATAAAAAGTAAATACTTAATAGGCTTTAAAAATCAGTTGCTGCAGCCCACACACAAGCAACAATTGTGTAAACAACTTTAGACTTTATCAACCGAGTGACATTTGCATTTGACTTGCACAACTTGAACTCGAGAGTGCAATTAAAACAATTTATGCTAATTACACCACTTATTTCATTATTAATATTATTACAATTAATTGCAGTCCATAACATCGCCCGATCCAACATCGTATGTGGCAAAGGCGCGTGTCACGCGTCCCGCGCCCCCGGCGCCCTCAAAGAATCCCATGCAATTTGTGCAGATCAAACCGTGCAATTTATATCAAACCGCACAGCAACAGCTCAAAAAGGCCGAGGAGGTCAAAAAACTGAAGGAGGTGAAGAAAGAGGAGCCCGAAGAGTGGCAGAACGTAAGTATGACTTTTAATATGAATTTCCAGATCTATCGTAGAATTTTAATGGTATAGATTTCCTTGAGTTTTTAGATAAATATATTTCTTTTCTACTTAAAGATTTATTATATTCTAAACTTTAAAATTTGATTTTATTTTTAAAAAAACTTTCTATTCGAAATGACCTTTTGCTTATATGTCCTAAGTAAATGGTTCCCTTGTTAACAAACTGTTTAGAATACATATATATTAAATATATTAAATACATATTTAATAATTTAATAATACATATATATTAGATATATTAAATTTATATTCATAGTAAACGCTATTGCCACTAAATTTTGTTCGAGTTAGAGAAAATTCGAGTAATAGATGTTCGAGTTACGATTGTTCGACTGTATTTAAATTTTAAATTAAGATAAAAAGTCTGCTTCCTTTGAGATTTTAGTTATAGAAAAGATTGAAAACTTTGTTAGAAATGTCAGATACATTTATCAATCATTCATGATGATTTAATAGGTTTTAAATTTTATTACAACGTCTGAATTTACATCTAGTTTCCATATAACAGCCGATTACGTACAAAGATCTGTGGCTCAAGCTAAGATATTACTTCTATGTAAACAGATCTTACATCAAACGTAAGAGAAATTCAATATGCTTAGAGGTTTTTCAGGCAAATCGTGACAAATTTCTAAATGGTCAGTTGACTTTTTCCATTTGTTTTATACAGTTTTTTCTTCGTTTTTTTTGTTTTCGCATATGTCTTAAAATAAACGACGCACAGCTTTTGGGCAGGGCACATGGCTTGTTATGGCCATATCTGTAGTACTCTTGTTGTGCCTCTGTTTCTGGCTAATATGTCTTTGTGACCGGCCGACTCTCTACTCCAGTTTTCAATGCACGTCGTTGGAGCGGACAAATGATATTGCATAATCGACTATTACTTGTTTTCTTTTGCGCCTGATACTTTTTTTTTTTACACAATTTACGTTGCATGCAAATTTTGTTGTTGCCATAACCTCAAACATAAATGTCGCTCTAATGCTGTAAATAGGCTTTTGACGTGACTGTACCTCATTACCTAATCAGCTGATTTGTGATGTGCATTTGGGCTGCATTTGACATGCTTTCGCCATTTACTTGGCCAACATTCAGTCGTCATCCATCGATATTTGGCAACGACTTTTCTTGTTCCCAGACATAACTTTTAGTTTTATATGCGAAAATCTATTAAAATGCGAATAGCGTACACTCGAACTGGGTCTGGGTTTGGGTTTGAGTTTGGGATTGAGATTGGGTTTTTGGGCCTGCGACTGGCGCCAAACGATGGGAAAGGAAGTTGAAAAATGCCGTTTTAATGGCCATTTGGTGAGCGACAAAAAAACGCACTGATTGTCTTTGGTTTTTTTAACGTGATTTGTGCTGAAAACTTTTTCAAACTGTTCAAAGTTTAAAAAGTCAACGCAAAACAAAAAAATATTTGAGCGTCAAGTTTAGCAATCATACTTATCGATAATATTCTATAAGTTTTTAGAAATGAAACGTGAAATTTGAAAAGAATTACATTAACGAAAATGATTATAAATAGCTCTTAAGACTTGTTAAAGTCTATAGTGTTAGCCCTTGCAATAGAGAAAATTGTTTAGAAAGAAAATATTATTTTAAATGTGTAAAGTATCTCAAACTCGATTAGTACCAATCAGCAGCATTATTGAAATCAGCATTCATTAAAATATTCAACGTTTCCGGGAAGCTCTAACGTCGATATCATAAAAGAAGATAATAAACTATCAAAATAAAAGCCAAAGAATAAAGTTAAAGAAGCCCAGTTGAATTTGATTAATTAGTAGTATTTCTTTCAAATGACGATTTAATAATAAATTTAATAATATAGTATTCTTGATAAGATTGAATGCATATTTGAAGCATTTTCTTTTGCATTTTGAACTTGAATAACTTGAAATGTTGCACTCTCCATAACTGAAAGTTTATCTTCGTTGTCTCGCACAATAAAAATAATAATAATTATAATAATAGCAATAGCAATAGCAATAGCAATAACAACTTTACGCCGCACACATTTCACCTTTGTCACGTCTCTGGGGCCAAGCCGTAAGCCAAGCAAAACTTTTTAATTGGCAGAGAGTAGAGTTTTGAGTGCTAGTATACATACACATAAGTATATTTTACCATAATACAATGTGTTTTATTTTTGTATGCTAACTTTCGCTACTTTTTCTCTATACACATAAACAAACAAAAAGAACCTTGACAATTGGAAATCATCACGACGAAAACGTGTCGAACACATCATCGATCGTGTGGTTGAAACGAAGAAGCTCGAACTTGAGGAACATGATCGCACGCGACGAAAATCGAAAACATTTACCGAAATGATGGAGGAGAGGCAAGTACTAAGCACAATCTACTCCAAAGATTCCAGGTTATTAAATATGTAACATTTTTATTTATAAATTTCTAATTTATTCACCACAGAGCTGAACGTGGGGGCTCGCGAGGACGAGTTAAATTGGCAACCCTGGCTGTTTATAACGAGGATGAAGCCAACGATTTCAGCGACTTGGGCATTGGCACCAGCAGCGCCAGCGGAAAGAGCAGTTTGTCGGAGGATTATGACAACAATAGCGTTATGGTGAGTACAATGTGGTGTTTTCTTACTAGTGAATAGAAATCAAATAGTTAAGCTTACTCTCAGATTGAGAACAGGAGAGTGAAGTAATTCAAGATCGAGTCGACCTACTTTTTTCGTGATGTAAATTTGGCCCATTACAAATTAGATATAGTCTGCAGTTAAAATAACCGTTCTTTATCACATACTTAATTAATACACAACACTAATTGATTGCAAGGAAAAGTCGAATAGAATATTTGTGCCATTCTGAACTTAAACTAGATTTATAGATTTTAGAGCTCATAAAGAATCCCAGTTACAATTTTCGCATTTGTATAATTAAAGCAAAGAATAAAATTGATTTTACGTTCTATACTTAACTATTAATCACAAATCATTTTTTATTATTATCAACTTTAAAATGTGTTTTCATAAATTTTCGTTTATGTGTGAAAATGTTTTCCATTTTTCATTGGCGGCATCGTTTCATTTTCAGCCATTTCTAATTATTTTATTTGTTGTGCAAACGTTTATAAACAATTACAACAAATTAGAAATTAAATTGAATTTATAAACCACTTGCTGCTGAGACTTTCAATTGAAACTCAGTCAGATTGTTGGAAAGTGTTGCGAGCTAATAAACACAAATTGTTTATTAATCAAATGCGTTCACAATCACAATCGCACAATAAAAACTTAAAAACAATAAACGACAAACACAAAAAAAAATATAACAATAAAAAAAGCAACTTTTCACATTGCAAACAGATTGAGCAATTAGACGCGCTTGTCGCCATCTCATAAAATGCAATCATGTCATTTATATGGTACATATTTATGATGGTTCACGGCATCTGGGTGAGATGGGTATGTTAAGGTTAAACCAAGAAAAGTCAACTCGAAAAGGGGACAGGAGCTAAAAATATAATTAAGAGAATACCGATTATATTCATAGGAACACTCCTTAGCTAATATGAAATAATAAATAAATCAATCAAAAGTAGATCAAAGAATGAAAAAGGAAAGTCATTATTAATAATAATAATATGTTATTAAAATGATAAATAAAATCAGACACTTCTATATAGAATTATTTAGACAAATCTAAATTAAATAACATAGAGGCGCAAATGTTCCCCAAATATTCTAAGAATGTCCAAGGCGACTAAAATAATTAATTATATGTAGGCAAATAAGTAAGTAAAATTAATCAATAAGGATTAGGTACACTTTACTTGTTTTATCAGGAATGTAAATTTTACAAGAATCAGCCTTTAAAAATATGAGGATAATTGCTAGGAAATTGTCTTTGAGCATAAAAATCCACAATTTATTAACTGAATTTATTTGAATCTGATGGTTAAAACATTTCTCCTTGATATATTTAATAGAGCGACAATCCGGTTGAACTGGAGAAATCCGCTGGCACAGCTGTCGGTGGCAGCACCGAACAGCAGCAGAACCACATGAATAGGAACCGCATTGGGAATGGAAATGGAAATCAGGCGAGCACATCGAATGCCAGCAAGTTGTTTGCAACCAGCGGAGCAACGGCAGAGGGAGTTGGTGTTGCAGCAACCACGCGGGAATATATCTCATCGCCTGGTTACGATACCTCGTCGAGCACAGCAGCGGCCAGTTCGCCCGATCCTTGCGAGTACACCTATGAGGGCGCCATTCAGGACTATAAGCAGCGAGTGCAACGTGCCAGCAGCAATGGCAAGATCAATGGCAACAATAATGCAGCTGGAAATGGTGAGATCATTGGGTATCCCACACGTCGAGGCAGCAAGATTGAGGATCGCTTGAGTGGCTTTGAGGTTACATCGCCCAGTGACACACAGGAGGGAGCGGAGAAGCAAAAGGTGGATGTGCCCAAGGTGGATATATCGAAGCGTAAGGAGATCTTCGAGCAGCGCGATCCAGAGCCAAAGCCAATGCTATCCAATGGTGGTGCAGCACCACCACCCAAACTGGTGCTGCGCGAGCGTCTAACCAATGGCAATGGCATTGCCACCGCTGGTGGTGTTGCTGGTGGTGCTGCGAACGAGCCCACAGCCAAGCAGGAGGTGAAGCGTCTGTCGGGCGATCTAACCAGCATAAGGGATCGCATGCAGAGTCTGGAGCAGCAGCGGAATGCCTTCAACTCCAGCAAGAGTGTGGATGTGCCAGTGCCGCCGCTGAAGCAACGTTTAAATAGCTTGCAACATGCCGTTACCAAAGAGGAGCAACAAAAGAAGCCGCCGCTTGTGGCGCTCATCGATGCGAGGCAGCTGGAAATAATGCGTGGCGAGGAGCAACGCATGCGACAACAACAACAACAGCAACGGGAACAGCAACAACAGCAGCAACGGGAGCAACAACAACTGAAAGTGACGCCACCAGCGTTGATTGTGGAGGAAGCGGCAACGCATGATGACAGTGGCATACAGGCGGATAACCAGGAGGAGTTGCAACAGCAACAGCAATTAAACGAGGCCATCGCTGCATTGGCGCTCGAGGAGCGTCAACTGGAGGAGGCGGCCAATGCGGTTAATCAAATTGAGGCCGAGTTTGATGAGTTGACTGATTTGCAGCCAGCAGCGTTGCCAAAACCAGCAAAAGCAGCCATCCAAACAACAGCAACATCAGTTGCAGCTGCTGCACCAGCAGCACCAGCGACACCAGCAACATCTACACAGGCAGCGCCTTCAGCAGCGGGCAGAGACATGGAATTTAGTGTAAGTTCTACTAACAATTTTATCGATTTAGCCAAGTTAAGTCCACGTAGTGTCAATGATGATGTTGTAGTAGCTTCAGCTTCCAATGCGGTGTCGGTTCAAACCAAGACAAACCATCCCAATCCAAACCAGCCCAATCCCAATTCCCAACAACAATCCACATCCAATTGTAACTTGCGTAGAAAGCCCTCCAATGAAATGGTTCATGCGCGTAATTTGCTGAAAATGTTTAAGGACACCTTTCAGAATGACCCAGAGCTAAATGAGGTGGTTGAGCCAGCACCACAGTCGCCACCTGGTCAATTTAGCCAGATCTTTGACTTTACCAAGACATCGACAATACCAAGCCCAACTCTGACCCCAACTCTAACACCAACACCAACTCCGATACAGCACCCAATCTCTAGCCCAACAGCAACAAGAGCAGCACCTCCTGTAACAACACCCTCACCCACACAAATACCACGTCCATTGGGCAAACCACCCATGTCACCCAAAGCGGTGCGTTCAAAGATTGCAACAACACCGCAACAATTTAGCATAAATGGACGCGTTGAGATATTCAATTCACGTCAACTGGATAAACCACCAACACCACCGCCCAGACGGTGCGCCTTTAAACTAGAACCCGAAACACAAGTGTATCAAGATGCTCATGTGCCGGAGGTGATCCAGTGTGCACCACCCGTGACCATTGTTAATGCCGATGAGTTGCCCAAACCCAATACGGTCAAGTCATTGTCCAGTTGCTTTGGAGCCAACACTGAATGTGGTGGCCTTACGCCAACCTCACCCACTGCAAGTCGATCGCCATTGCGTGCTTCTCCAACTCCGTTCGTTGGTGGTGCTACTCCTGCAGCACCACAAGTGCCCAAGGCACTGCCCCGCAGTCGCATACCACAGATAACACCACCTGCGTCACCCCAACAGAATCGTCGAGCTCTAGACGTTGTGGATCATGCGCTAATCGATCGTAGCTCTGGAGATTATGCTCCCATTGTGGGTCAGACACAGGCGGTTGTGCACACACCGCCAGCAGGCAAATCACGCATTAAACCACCACCCACAACGCTAGCCAACATTAATCCACTGGCACCCAATGACTCACTGCAGGTGCATGTGACATCTCCTTCCAAGATGCCCGAGCTCCGTGTCTGCACGCCCAATGAATCCAGTCTCTTCAAGTTGGCCAGTTCGGCGCCCACTTCGCCACATGACCTGAATCTGGATCTGGAGATGGCACTATGCCAACAGTTTCTGGAGAGTGAGGCAAGTAAACAGCAATTGCAACTGGCGCCCGAGGATCAGGAACGTTTGGAGCAGCTGGTGGTGCAGGAGCAGCCCTGTGATAGAATCGATGTGGCCAAGTTGCCAAAGTTGCCCAGCACGGGATGTCAGACAATAACCGAACAGCAACTGCAAAGCTGCGATGGTCTGACAAGGGAACAGCCAGAGCCATCGATACCAAAGGAGGAGGATGTGGCACTGTGTATTGGTCTACTGGATTGCCTGGCGCCTGCCCAGGAGCCCAGCTGTGAGAGCATCGATGTGCGAGAGCAACCAATGCCAGCTACAGGGTATCAGGACATAAGCGATGCGGATGTCAAGCGCTGTGATGGCTGGCAGGGTATCAAGGAGCACAGGACGATGGGCAGTAAACCCAGCTCACCCATTGGCGATGCACGAGCGGCCCACTCCAAGGCGCTGATGGATACCTGCGAGCAGATCATTGCCGAGGAGCGTTTGGCCAGCAGTCAAATGATGAAATCATCGCTGCCCGAGGTGAGCTCCATATCTGGCACTCCTGGCACACCTGGCACTCCGTTGGTGGCTCGCAAATCCAAAATACCCATACCCAAGCCCTGTTGCATATCTGCCTCCAATACGGATTCCATTGGACGCACGGGCTACATGCCCGCTCCGGACACAGAGCAACCGCTGATAGCGCGTACTCAGGTGGTGGAAACAGAGATTAATGTGAAGCAGATGACACCACCGAGCTCACCCAAGCCACAGGAAAAGGACAAGGTCAAAGATAAAAAGACCAAAAATATATTTGACTTCTTGCGACGCAATTTTGGACACCACGAGGAATCCACAGCAGCACCACTCCCAAAACCACATCCCACACTCAACGAAACCCTTGAACCCAAAGTGGTGCTCACCAGCACCCGAAGTGGTGTCGACGTGGTCAATGTAGATGAATTCGTTAAAGTGGATAACTCCAAATTTTATTTACCCACTGAGGAGGCACTGCCTCCTCCTCTACCCAAAACACCAGCTCCCGTTAATATTGAGATACGTAAAACAATCACTACAAATGAGATACTGGAGGAAAACAATACGGAGCAGGCCTTGAGCCAGGAGATAAGTGATCTGCTCGATGATGAGCTTAACAAATTGGAGGCGGGGTCAGGTGCAGGGGTAGGAACAGGGTCAGGGACAGGAACGGGTACGGGGACGGCGCTTGGTGCTGGTCACTAAAATAACGCGAAGATTTTTGAGAAACTCTTTTAGGCTTTCTGTGTCCGAGAGCTCTTGAAAAATTCGACTTGGAAGTAAACTGGAATTTATTTATGACAAGAAATTTTAAATGGGATTAATTCTGGAAAAATACTCGTACATTTTGACTGTCTAAAAATTAAAGAGACAATCTTAACTCAAAAGTTTTGTAACTCTCTGTTACACCCATACACCCTTCAAAAGCCGTGTAAAATATGCATCGAAATCAAAACTCGAATTTATTTTTGACTATTATTGATATATGATATATCTCGGTTTTCTGTTATACCTTTTTTTATTTGATACATTCTGTTGTGGGGCTTAAGCTACGTAAGCTACAGTTTCTTATTATTTCATTTATTTCTTTGTTCTATCATCTATTATTACTAAAACCAATTTTTATGTATAAATACGAAATTTGATTTATGTAAAGAAAAATGTGAAACATTATGTTCTATGGTTATATTATTTTAAATACTTATCGTGCTGATGAAAACTTTTAATACACAAAAAAAAAACACAAATATGAAACAAAACCTCAAAAAGCATACCAAAATAATGAAAAAAAAAATAATAATAGTAATGATAATGATTATAATAATAATAATGTTGTGCTATTTTATGAATAAACAAAAACAACTACAAGAAAACAAACAATGTCCAAATACTTCAAAATTTTCTGAAGCAGCGTAGCGACAAATAGTTATTTCAAAGTGTACCGACGGCTGACAAACTTCAAATTTTCATTGAAATTTTATTTTTGTCCAATTTCTAAATTTATAATAAATATATCATTTTCATGGCCCTTATGCCCCCCTATCACCTATTTTTACCCCTTTGAACGAAGTTTTGGCCCATTTATGCGGTTACAAATAAAAAATGTCAATCAAATTTAAATTAAAAAAAAAAAGTTAAACGCACTGCTTGCTGTGAGAGTCACAAGCAATGGTTGCAGTTTTAACTGCTTGCTGATGCAAGCAGTGTAACACTTTAAGCGCTTACACTGCTCGCTGCCATTTGTACTGCTTTTTCGTCTGATGTAATTATTTCCCAACGTGGACATTTTTTTAAGACAAAGGGAAATTTTGCCTTTTCCCAGTGGGAAAAACCTCGTTCAAAAAGGGGAAAATTAGACGATAGGGGCATAAGGGGGCATACAAATTTAAATTTAGAAATTAGACAAAATTAAAACTAACATTTTAATGAAGACTTGAAGTTTGTCAGCCTTTGGGAAAAAAAGTTAGGAAATTTAATTCTGAAAAAATTATATCAATAAATCAAGAAAATTTAAAAAAAAATATTCAAATATTAAAAAAATTCAAGGAACTGGGTCAAAAAATGAAAATTACCCATTTTCTGCCTGCAATGCTTGTTTGTTACTCTCACAGCAAGCAGTGCGTTCCAATTTAACTCTTTTTTTTTTAAATTAAATTTTAATTGAAACAAGAGGACTTTTTTATCTTGTAACCGCTTAAAATGGGCCAAAACTTCGTTGCTTCCATTTATGATAAGAGGCTCTGAGGGCTTAAAGCGGACAAAACGTCCGTTCTGGTCGGTCCACTGGGCTTGCAGAACGTTTACTATTTTTGTATCGTTTTATTTGTCTGTTCATTTTCACGCAAGTAAATGTAAATTTTATCAAAACTATCTGCAGAGGTATTAAATCTTCGGCATTTCGAAGAGAGTTTCACTTAGTTCTGGGAGTGTTTGATTTACGAAGGAAGACATTCTATATAATACATATCCAATGTGCCCTGGTCCTTGTTGTGTTCTGTCTTATCCTATCCAGCTGATTTAGCGTAAGTAAGCCCCAAGGGTCAACGGTTAAACATTTAAGGCTTTCTCAATTTGTAAATGCTATATTATCTATTTAACTATATATCTATCATATTGTGATCATAATCTGTATGCATATATTTCTCTTACATGCCTTGCGCTCGTATTGTTGGCTAAAATGTAAACAAACAAAAATATAAAATTACACGTATGTGTATCTACAATTATTATAAATGCTAATCACATAATTAAAATGCAGTTACATAGTTTACATGCTTACTGCCAGCAAAAGTTGTTGCAAGTTTACAATTTTCGAGGTAAGCGGTTGTGTCTCTATCACCCTCTCTCTTTCTCTCTGTTTATTTGTCTCTCTTCCTATCTCATTTGTATATGTATCTCATTTATTGGTTCTTTGCTTTTGTATTCTGTTGTGTTCTGTTTTCTTGTTTTGTGTTTAGCTCTTAAGTTCCTTGCATGTTTCAGCTATATATGTATACCTTATATACCCATTTAAAAATGTCAAAAGTCAGCAGTGGCACGACCTCCGACCCCGCTCAGACGACCCCCTAGTGGGGTTTCAGTTCATCAGTGCCTATTTAGGGGCGCTACGAGACCGAAAGCTAAACATACAACATATAAAGCTACAAATCGTTGCATATATACTTTGTTATATACCCTCTACTTGCATTTATTACGCTTGGACCCTGTACTTAATACATACAGAGGGCTTATAATTCTTTATATATATTTCTGTTCAGCGTTAACAGCCGTTTCGAAAGTTTTCTTAATTAAAATTATTATCTAAATATATTCGTTCAATTTTCCAATTTTCATTTTTGATATACTTTTGTACAGGGGCTCTCACAGTCGTGTACTGTCGACTGTAGCCTCTTCTGCTAGATATATATATATATATTTTTTGCAATTTTGCTTTATCTGTAAGTGTGCGCGGTTAATGCGACCCTTTGCAACAGTTGCGTTTAGTCGCCTTTGGGCTTTCAACTGTTTTGCTTCGTTCCGGACAACTATTTAATCAGATACCATTGGCTTATTTATCTTTATAGTACCTCTTATTTTATGTACATATATATCTAACAAAATTTTTTATCAGTTATTGCGAATATACCTATTGAGCATAATGCTCTGCTTGTCAATATATTAATTAAATGCGTCAATTCAACAAATAAATTCCAAGAAATTCATTAAGAACTTTTAAATCGACGAAACAAAAAATCGGTGCTACTAAAATTTCAAAGATCTTAATATTCGAATATATTTTTTAAAAAATAAATTAATTAATTAAAAGAAAACTAAATTTAATTCAAATTAATAACTTAAACATTTTATTAAGCCTCTCAACAATTATTTTAAATATGAAAGCTGTTTTCAGGAACATCGCGGCTTGTTAAAGTTTTCTAGAACATAACTGTTAGAAATACTAATTAAAAAATTGTCGATTAGAACGCATTTAGCGTAGTTTACTTAAACAGTTTTCTAAGCACTTAAGTTATATTCTAGTAGGCTTAGATCGCTCTTCAGACTAGGTAATATGACACTGACATCATAGACCTGATAAGAAGAACCCCAGTACCCTAGTTTATAATAGCTTATCAGCCTGTTAAACTGTCCGCAATTACTTCCCCATTTATAGAGTTGACTTTGGCTATCAGTTTAACAGTCGAATGTCTTTTGGAAATTGCATTCCTTGGAATCAGCTATACTATGCGAGAATATTTTATTTATTTATTAACTTGGCCTGTGTTGATTGCTGTTAATAATGAAACCCTTTGACTGATTCGTTCTTCAATGAATTATCTTATCAATGTTGTTTGACTTGTTCACACTTTGTGTTGATTTTAAGTTGTTGATGTTGCCATTATTATTTAAATACTATTTTTTTACTTTGTACTTTTTGCTAGCTCTCAGCATTTGTGTAAATAACTTAATTAAAATTTGTGCGATGATGGCGCATTTTTCTCTCTCTTTCGCACGCTTTGCCGCTTTGCTCACTCGCTCGCTCATCCGTTCCACAGATCAACGAAGCTCTTGATTTGGCGCTGGAAGCTATTGACCGGGAGTCCAGCCACAAGCAGGAAGAAGAGATGGAGGAGAAGATGGAAGGGGAGCAACAACAAATTAATGAAAATAAAGTAAATATGGAGAAAGAGGTGAAAGAGAAGGAGGCGGAAATGGAAATGGAGATGGAGACGGAACCGAGAATCGCAGCAATGCCAAATAAAACAGATGAACAAAAGAAAAAGGAGGAGGAAGAGGAACAAATGGAGCAACAGAAGGAACTAGTACAGGCTACAGTTACAGATAGAAAGGAACCCATCTATGAGAATGTCAGCTCGACTATATCTATGCAACAAGTAGATAATGAACAGACAGCGATGACAACGATGATCATTAGGAGAAGCCACAGAAGAAGCATTCCAAATAAAAGCAACAATAACAATAACAATAATAATAATAACGAGCATAATCAAACTAACAATAACAATAACAACAATAACAATCAAAATGATACAACAACAACAACAACGACGAAAACGACAATTCAAGCAACAACAACAACAACAGCTGCAACTAATCCGGATTTGGAACCATATTATCAAGTACCCAAATCAACGGAACCATATTACGATGCACCCAAACATCTGCGTCCCATTCCCGTTTATGAGAACATTGACATTTTCTACACGGGTCTGGAAATGGGTCACAATAGTATCACGAATCTTGTGTCCGCCCTGGAGCCACCCAAGGAGAAGCCACCACCACCACCCATTGAGACGACTGCAACGGAGGGCGGTGTACACACTGACGATGATGAACTGGATGCAGGCACCTGGTCATCGGATAATACCTACGAGACCATTTCCAGTAATACGCGCCGACAGCAGCAAAGTCAGGGACAGGGACAGGGGCAGGGGCAGGTCACACCCATGGCGCAACCATCGCCGCCCATTAAGCGCATGAACTCCACAAAGCGCATCAAAAAGGAGATGCGAAATAAGCGATCCAGTTTCCTGGGCATCGAGACGGATGCGGATCTGGATGATGTGGACAGTTATCTGGAATTGACCGTTGCACCACCGCCAGATATGGCACAATTGTTGCAGGAGGAGCGACGACTTGAGAAGCAACTGTACATCAAGGCGGGTCTCTGCGACAGCTCAGATACAGGTGAGTGTGCGTGTGTGTATGTGTGTGTGGATAGGAGGAAGTGTGGTGAAATGAGGTGAGAGGGGAGATAAACGTTCACAAAGCAAATGGGCAAATTACTATCGAAGAGGGAGGAAACAATGGAAACGGACTGTGAGGTTAAGTATAAATAATCCGTTTAGTGCGAGCCCCATGGAAGCGTTTAAGGGGGGAATTAGAGGAAAGGGCCACAAAACGATAAACATGTCATACCCTGCATTGGGAAAGTGTTGTAGTTCTTTGTTTTTTATAACAACTTATGGCTTAAACTTATTTATTTTTTACAATTTAAACCTGAAAAATCAAGCAAAATTTTGTCACAGTTAATTTAACCAAATTTATTGCAGCTGATCGATGAACCTTTAGTTTTGCGAATAATAGATGGCTTTTATTATAAATATGTTTCAGTCGTTATATTCGCCTTAAATTTAAGTGCTGAAAATTAAAGTATTTGAAACAGAAAGTTGGGAACTTAAAAAAAAATGGACAGCTGGCACTGTCGTTCTATTTTCGATTAAATAGTTAGAAAATTATAATTATAATTATTAACTAATAATTTTAATTAATTAATTTATTCTGCTCTCAAAATGTTGCCACAAAGCAGATTCAATTATAACTAAAATGCAGAAATTTAAAATTATATTAATTTTGACCACAACTTAACGTTAAAGTTTATCCGATTCAGCTGAAAAGTGTTATACGAAATTATTATAATTTTTGCCACACTTTAATCTTATTCCAATGCTTTTGCCAGGTGAAAGCCGCGACTCGGGCGTCTCGGAGAATCATTCGCGACAGAGCAGCGAGCACTACACGAACTCCTCGGAGGAGAACGACACTCCATCGGAGGCCACGCCCCCACCAATGCCCCCGCCGCCTACACAAACAATGGCGATGGCGCCGTCGCAGCTCAGCGAAGTAATCTATCAAAATGAAAAGTTACTGGCGGCACAGACTCCGCTCCTGCAGACCGTGAAGGGCAACTCGGCGGAGTCTTGGACGGAGTCGGCAACAGCAGCAGCTGCGGCAACGCAATCGCTGAGCGAGGCAACGGCGACGGCCAATGCCAAGATGTTGTCCATTGAGGAGAAGATACGCGAACAGGGCGAAGTGCTGCGCGTGGAGCGGGAATTGTTGCAGTTTTCGGTAAGTTAAACAAAACAGTTCGGAATAATTCTGTAATAAAAAAAATTAGAGACCGCAACTGTTAAAAACATTAATATGATAGTTACCTTTTAATTTTTGATTTTAAAATAAAGTATTAAGAAATTGTTGATTTTAAAGTATTTATTATTATCAAATAAATTAGGGTTATTTATATTAAAATCAAAATTTTGGTAGAATTTAGAAAATCTTTTTCGCGGACTCTAATATTAGACAGAATTAGAAAGTTTGGTGCGGTCCATAACTCTTTTTTTCGGACCCGATAAAAATAATGAAGTCAAAATAGAAAAAAGAAAATTCAAATTAAAAAAAAAAATAAACAATCAGGTTACAAAATTTTCTAATACACAATAAGGAAAACCTTAGTTTTGTGTTTCTCAAACTTAAAATTCTTAGGTATTTAATAATCATTGGTTCCAGTTCCTGTCAAGTCTAAAAATATCTTATTAATTTTACGATTGCAGCAGGAGGAGCTGAAGCGACAGCGTGAGAATCTGTTGCTGCGCGAGAATCTGGCGCGTCGGGAGCTGCAACATGGGGCAAAGATGCTCATGTCGAACAATCGACGTTCGCTGCAGGATCTGCACCATGGTCTGGGCATTGGCAATGGCATGTTGTCCGCCTTCCAGCCACCACAGCCACAGTTGCCACAGCAGCAGCAGCAGCAGCAGCAGATATATGCGAATGTGCCACAGCAACAACAACAGCAGCAGCAACAACTACAAAGACCATTGCCAACAGCGCATGCACTATCACAGTATCATTATCAGCAGCTGGACACGGACTATCGCAAGTCCATGTCGGATCTGAATGAATTCTCGAAGCGTCTCATGCTGCCAGCGACTCCTCCAACGCCGCCAACAAAGCCATTGCGTGCCATGCACCTGACCACAAATGGTCATGGCCCGGAGCCAGATTATGCGGTCAGTACCCGACAGCGCACCACCAGCAGCAGTGCCTATGGTGGCTCTCTGGTTAAGATTGCTGGTGCTCCAATGCCAGTAGCGCCTGCACCGCGAATCACAGCAAATCTGGCCGCCGCCTATCATCATCAGTCAGCGCAGAATCTGAGCAACATGTCGCGCAACACGCTTCTGGCACTGAGTGCCACACCCAAACCCAAATACACCGATGGCTGGGTTCAAGTTCAGCAGCAACAGCAACATCAACAACAGCAGCAGCATCAACGCAATCTCGCCAATGACGCCTCTTGGCTGCAGAAGCGCAAATCCATGCCGGACTACAATGGAGCGCTCTACAATAATGGCCATGCCAATCATTGGCTGCTCCAGGAGGCGGAACATCGTCGCCTGCTCGAACAGCAGCAGCTGCAGCTCAACCGACGATCGATGCCCACGGCTGCATCCAATGGCAAACCTCTGCCGGATTCCATCATACAAACTCTCACAGAGCGTGTGCAGAGCAAGGGAATTGGCGAACGCAAGCGGTGGGTATCCAATTAAGATTTGGGAACAATATATACTCAAGGAATGGTTTTAGAACAAATAAAAAAATTCACATATTTTTTATTTTCCATTTCAAAATTGTTCTTTTAACCATTTGTTAATAGAATATGAAAAAAAAATGATAAAAACCAGAAAAGTTCATTGTATTTTAAATTACCTTTATTGTCAAAACAATTACTTGACTAACTATATGGACATATATTGACGTTCACGAAAAATTATCAAGAACAGCGTACCTGGCAATAATTTTGTATTATATAATAATCTTGTTATATTTCCAAACCCTAGTACTATAAGCTTTTAATATTATTTAGTGCTCAATATTTTGATTGTTAAATATTTTTCCGAATATTTTCTTTGGTAAACAAATAACATTATTTCAACGATCTTATTGGACATATGCGACCCTCATTTTATTTTATATGAAACTAATTGTGAATGCTTCTTTTCTCCACATATTTTAATCAACAGTTTCGATGGCAACGGAAACTACAGTCAGCTGAATAGCAATGGCATTGGCTTAAAACCGCTGAGCAACAACAACAACAGCAACAACATCATTAACAACAACAACAGCAGCAGCAAGAACAGCAACAACACGAACACTGCCAGCAATCAGGAGAAGGTGCTCAGCGTTAGTGGCAAGAAGAAATGCTCCCATTGCGGTGACGAATTAGGTAAACTTTGCTACTACGTTGGTTGTGAGTGTGGTTCTTCTTCTTCTTTCTATTCTACCTTCTACTACTTCTTGAACCTTATATGATTTCATTTTTGAAGACGTTTATTACTCGTACATTCATAGGCTTGCACAGCGACAATCAATTGCATCAGATAGTTTCATCTGATGATAACTGCATGTTATCAGCTCAAGTTGATCAATACTCTTGGAAAATTATCGTGAATATCACAAATTCGAACTAAGCTCTGTTATATAAATTGAAAATGGTTAAATGATCCATCACTTTAATATTCATCGTATAATGTATCCTTTCCTTAGTACGCTCTTTCCCTCAAACTATCTTGTTCATTTCTTATATGTATCTGATACATTTCTCTATCTTCTATTTTTCACATGGCTGCCACAGATTTGGGCTGCACCCACGACAATTGTCGTCAGGTGCACAAAGCGCTCAAATATATTGTTTGGGTCTAAATCAGGCACCATCCGTAAAACAATAAAAGACTTAACCAAAGACTAAATACTAAAAACTAAATTAACATTTAAATTAAACTAAACATAGCTGCATTTTAAGGCTGCCACTAAGGTACTTGAGAGCTGCCTTAAATGATGCTTATTCCTGCCTAAATCGACCTATAATAATCTTTGTACATATTTTTCTCAGGACGCGGAGCTGCCATGATAATTGAATCCTTGCTGCTGTTTTATCACATCAACTGCTTCAAGTGCTGCGTCTGCCACGTGCAACTCGGAGACGGATTGAATGGCACCGATGTTCGGGTACGGAATCATAAGTTGCATTGCCAGAACTGTTATTCCAGCGACGATGGCATCAAGTTCAGCTGCGTTTAAGTCGAAGAAGACTCTGGAAGACTTTATTACCAATACTTATATTGAATAGTTGTTGATGATAACTTGTTGTTTATGTTGCAACCTTCGATTGTTGTTGTTGTTGTACTAATACATAATACATATACATACAACATAGCTACATACATACATGTGTTAAATGTTATAAAAAGAAAGCAAAGTCAATATCAATATGAAACAGTTTTCAGCTTAATGTTAAAATTATCATCGAATATAATGCAACGTTCAATTCGTAATTTGCAATTTGCAAAATTCAAATGATAAATGTTTTCGATTCAGATTTTAACTTTTTATATATATAATATTATATGTATATTTATACACATGCGTATTTTAAAAGCCAAGCTCTCTCTCTTTATCTGATGTTTTTGCCAAGTCAAAGTCAAATTCTATTATAGATATACATATATGCATATAAGATTTAATGTGTGTTGAAACCATATAAGACGATAAATTTCTATGAATGTTGTTAAATTTTTGGAAATTGTATATTGCCTACAGACATATATATACCATATATATATATATATATATATATATATATCTTTGTTCGAGAAATTTATATTGTATATTAATTATAAAACATGCTGAATTGTCTATTAGCAGAAAAAAATATAAGCAGACACTCACACACATACAAATACATATTGTTTATTCAAAATTTTTTATTTATTTGAGGAAATTTGTTGACTAACTTTAAAGACTTGTAACACGCCCAGCTCCTATATATACACCATATGAAACCTTCACGACGTACCCAATGTACCTAAAATTATATTGTACACATACATACATTTATACACAAACACACACACGCCAACATATACATATCTGCATAACGGAAGAAGCAGCGATTTTAATTCTAATTGTCGTTATTATTTGTATAACATGATATAACATTTGTATTTAATATATATACATATATGTATTTTCTTATTCTTATTTATTGTAATTAAGCATTAGCGTTTCAAATTTTAAATTCATTCAATTTGAATATTGTGAAAATTATTTGAATACAAATCTTAACATTAATCGGTATGTGAATCATTTATTTTCTGTATAAAGGCAGCTTGAATTTCGTTTAGTTTTAAATAAAGTACATGCATATTTCAACATAACTGTGGATAATTATTTGGGAACGATTAAAAGATCTAAGATAGATTCCTAGATGACATCTGAACTCTTTGTTGTCTTGGTGATCCGAGAGGTGTTGAGAAAAAGGAGAATCTCTTAAGATCGCAGCTGGGCCGTATTCTTTCCTATTCTGACTCCATAAAAGTAGACCCTCATCCTTGACTTATTGCGATTATAGCATAGAATTTCCAGAAAGTCCCTAATTAAAAGTGAGCATCTTCAAAACAAAATGAAACGAAATTTCTTGTGGATCTGAGCTTTTTATTACTTAGACGCATCAACGGTAAATACACAATACGTTAATTATACTTTGCTCTTAAATCTGACTTAAAATCCGATGCACGAACCGAACACTGACTAAGCTGTGGGCAGGAATGTCAGTTTCTCGTTGAGCTGCAGCTGCGTCTTGATCAATTGTGAGAGTGTGATGACCATCAGGAGGTCGCGTACATTGGCGTTGAACATCTGGGTGAACTGTTCGTGGGACATGTGTGGCACTGAGTGGATGAGGTCAAGCAGCTGGCGTCCAACAGCGTTATCCGGTGTCACTTTGTGGGCAATAACATCATCCACATACTTCAGTATAAGGTCCAACAGCGATTGCAGTTTCTGTGAAGCTTCCGAAATCTGTGCCAAATCCAGCATGGGTGGAACGGTCTTCGGCCGATGGGCAGGTGACACGCCCACCGTCTTTTGCAACAGCTTCAAGCCAAATGTCTCGGGTTCATAGCTGGTCAGCTCCACGGGTATGGGAGTAAACATGCAGCCGGTCTTGCCGCCGGGCACACCGAGCTGGATGCAAACATAGGCGCGCAGTCCCATGCGTCCGCCCTGCAGCGAGGTGTCCACAGTCAAATGTACGGGATTGTTGCACTCGCGGGCATAGTACTCGTGTATGACGGAGCTGTGGTTCGTCACTTCGTTGCCAGTGGCCCACCAGCCGACTACGCTCTCGTTGGCGTTCACCTTGCGGTTCAAATCGTACATGTCCAGGGCGTAGCTCAACTCAGCCTCCACCTGATCGTCGTGCTCTTTGTGCGGCACACAGAAGCAATTGGTAACCTCGACGACTCCCTTGTCGACCGATCCCAGCAGTGTGCCGATGACGCGATGTGAGTCAGCATTGCGGCGCTCAAACGCGTCCACAACTTGGAACAGCACCACGGGATGCACGCGCACGGTTAAATTTAGTGCCGACATTCTTGTTTTCTTGTACGAAATGTGCAAAAATTTATAATAAAAATTTTAGCAATCGCCACGCTGCACGCAGAGTTGTATCGGATTAAGTTCAAGATGTTGCCACCTTGCAGAAAAAAGTTGCCGTTTACTTGAACGCTGCCAGACCCTGGAAATTTTTAACTCTGTTTTTAACCGATGTGGCAGCTTCAAAGAATTTAAATCCTTGAAAAAATTACCGATATACATTAATCGATTATTGGGGGCTGCCAACGTTTCTGAAGACTTGTTGGGCATTTAAGTGTAGCTGTTGTGCAACTGTTAAGTAACGCTGTTGTATGTTTTATCAGACAGCTTTCGACAGCCTGCGCAACAAAATGCGTTATTTTTTAAATTGTTTTAAATTTATTGAATAATCATATTTTATCGTCAATGAGATTGTTGCATCTCATCAAATCTATTATTTATCTCAACAACTTCCATTGATTAATTTCTAGTGAAACGTTAGAAAAACAAAAGATATATCTTAAAAACGTTTTGGGCGGATTTTGAAAAGCGGCAAATTATGATTTCGGTGGCACATGAGTCAATAATTGTATGCACAAATGTTCTAATATGTTGTTCAAATATTTACGATTTTCGGTCTTAGCAATTTTCAAATGCAAAATACTGGTACATAAAAACAAAATTTATTAAATTAATGTCTTATAATATGCTGCTCACTTAGCATACATACGCTAGGGATAGTAATGGTATTTCTACGTGAGATAGGCCCTTAGATTCCGGGCTTGATCGCTAAAATGTCATTGTCGATAATCTAAAATACATTTTAATGTACTACGTAGACACACACACTCTAACGAATACATATTCAATGGAATTACAATCGTACAACAATTACTCTCTACCACACTTCACATTTATGCACGGGATTCATTGGCGAGCCTTCTGGGCATTGGAAGTCCTTGGCAAAGTCCTTCATATTGCTCAGCGAACCCAACACACGGAACTCCGAGGGCGAATGTACGCCTGTGGTAATTCTCATCTTAAGAGATTCCTTTCGGTATTTGGCACACCAGGTTTGGCCGGCCGAGATCCAGAACATTTGCTGAGGTGTATAGTCCAGGCCAGGCAATTTCGGTTCCGGCCCGTGCTTGTCCACCCAGCGTTGATAGGCGATATAGGATTCCTTGACGCCACCATTATCGGCGATATTCTCGCCCTGAGTATTAATGCCGTTCAACTGAAAACATAGACAGATTTGACAATTTTAAAACTCCAGCTCTAAGAGATCATAAAATTTAGTGACTTACATGCAATCCTGTGGCACTTTCCGTGTAATTTCCATATTGATCAATAATACATTGAGCCTTCTTCAGGTACGCCTTCTGCGTGTCTGGTTGCCACCAATCCCGCAGGTTACCCTTAACATCAAACTGACGACCCTGATCGTCGAATCCGTGGGTGATTTCGTGACCAATCACGTAACCAATTGCTCCAAAATTCATATACTTGGGACGCTGAGCACTGAAGAAGTGACCCTGGAGTATACCAGCCGGGAACTCTGGAATGGGGGAAAATAAAATGAAACAATTCTACGTATACTTAATGTCTTAAGCTTACGTATGCTGTTCTCCAAGGATGAATAGAAGGCATTCACAACCGCTGGACGGGCATGACGAACCCAATCGGTTTTGTTGACAGGCAAACGCAGCTTGTTGAATGAGTAATCCGTGCCAAAGATGTTCATGGCCAAGAAGGACTCAAAGTACTTGTCAGGATTGATATCCAGTTTCTCAAAGTATTTGGCCAGCTTATCATTGTCGAGCATCTCGTCGGGATAGCCAATGTGGGTGGCCATGCTGTGCAGCTTCTCCTTGGCCTCCTTCTTGGTCTTGTCGTCCATCCAGTTAACCTCATCGAGAATATCGTTGAACACACTCCTTATATTATTAACCATTTCCAAGGCTTCCGCCTTCGAGTCCTGATGGAAATGCTTGCGCACATAGAGTGAGCCCACCGATATGCCAAGGCTGATATTTAATATTTGGTAAATTGTTTTAAATTATTCGAGATTTGCATGTGATGTTGTTGTGTGGTAGGTTGAACCAGTTGTTGTTGTAGTTGTTGTTGTTGATGGTCAGTGCAATTTGATTTATTGGAATGGTGGAACAGTCAAGGGATTTGACGTGAAAGTGGAAACATAAAATGATAATGTTAATGAATACATTTAGCATAACTAGATTAATAAATATATACATTCGAAACTCAACAAAAATAGAGTCGGTATACCTTTATTAAAGAAAGCAATGGGGCGCCTAAATTCGGATTTCGCTAACACTAAAGCTACTATAAGCAAAATGTAATGCAAGCAATACAGTGATACTGCCCTATAACGAACCCGTACTTCAAAATATTTCCAAAGATAACGTTTTCCTGATAAGAATTAAGAAAACTTAAATATAATAATAACTTAATAAACACAAATATTTTTTAGGATTGGATGCTGATGCTGCAATAGAGACTTTTAAAGCAATCGTTATAATGCAGCCTGTCATATTTAGATGATATATAAAGGAACACAGAAAATAATAGGTATATGTAAAAATACTAAATTAGTGCAAATGTGCTTTTGATAAACTCATTGCATTAAATCAATTTAGGTGTATGTGATATGATTTTTTGATTAATTTCAAGTCTTTGATCACCGTAGAAATGCCTATATACGTTGATCGGTTCGTTTTAAGGTAGTTCGACTGTATATGAAAATAAAACCGATGCATTCTCATATGCATATGTATGTTTGATTACCAGTTTTTAAAGAAATCTCGAAATCGTATACGAATTATAACAGCAATTACAGTTGTAGTGTCTATTGTTAACATATGTGTATGTGTATTTGTGTATTTATGTGCGTGTGTATATGTATGTGTGCATGTGTTGGTGTCAGTTATCTATACCCTGTAGATGATTGCAATTTTAGGTGGTTTTTTTTTTGTCAAAAATACCTATCAGGTTCTGCTTCAAGTTCCTCAAAGTCACTGCAAAATCACAAAGAAATCAATCAGAAAGAAAGAAAGAAAGAAACGAAAACATGGAGAAGAATTTGCATATTGAACAACGTAGCGGCAAGTTACCATAACAAACAGCACCAAAATATCGTCTAAACGATAACTCCATAGACCAGCTTAACGACCAACAGATTTCTGGATTACTAACCTGCCAGATGAGATATCGACGCACTCCTTCCAGCGTGCCTCCTGCTCCTGGCGACCTGATAAGGCGGTGGCATACTGCAGTTGGCGCTTACGGAATTCCTCGCTGAGGAAGCCAATGGAGAAGGCGTGAATGCGCCACATCATGTAGTTGGCAATCACACGATTTGGCGTCTTCTCCAGCAACTTGCCCAGTTGCTCAAAGAACGGCGGCACGGTCAAATTAATTATCTCATCCTCTTCCACGTTGAGTCCTTCTGGCAACAGGGCATTCATATAGTCCACCCACTGAACGTATGGATAAGCGGCCTGCAGCTGCTTCGGGGTACGGGGATTGAACAGCTCCGAGGAGTTGCGACGCTTCTCATTGGGCCAGGATATCTAACAATTTCCAAAAAAGAATCATAATTAAAGTCAATGGGAATAATTGCTAAATTCTCTTAAGCTTACGTTGGCTAATGCCATTTCAAATTCGAGAGATTGGAGCAGCTGCTCCTTAGCCTGGTCCTTCTTGGCGCCAAAGAGTACCGCAATATCCACCATGTAATCATAGTAAGCGCTAACCAGCGTCTCATTGAAGCCCTTCACCAGATACTCGCGACTGAGCGCCAATGCGGATTGATCCAGCTAATGGAGAGTTATAAAATTAGCTGAGATCAGAATATAATTATATATATTTATAGACATACATCCATGATGCGTTTGGTGCTATTCTGCAGATCAACACCAATGGAGAAATCAATAATGTAGTCCATGCTGAAGCCGGCAGCTCGGAATTTCTTGACCTG
The DNA here is from genome assembly GCA_951394115.2 of Drosophila phalerata. Classification (NCBI taxonomy): domain Eukaryota; kingdom Metazoa; phylum Arthropoda; class Insecta; order Diptera; family Drosophilidae; genus Drosophila; species Drosophila phalerata. The sequence continues at coordinate 10,887,848 of OX596005.2, forward strand.
CTCCTGCCAAGTCCAAGTGTTGTCCGCATTCCAATTATCGCCCTCGATCAATGGCCAGCCGCCCAAGCTTTTGGCAATCTTGGCAATGGGCGTGGAGCCCAGAGATTCAATCAAAGCTGCAGACGTGATAAAAATATTATCAATAAAGAATGCAAACCTTAACTTAATATAAAAAACATATTCTATTTTCTAAATTGTTTTACAATTCATCTTGTCGATATGTTAAGCCTTTAGAATTATTTAACTTAAGATCATGATTTTATTATTATACTTCCATTGCTTTAAAATCATTTCAAAGTCAAATTTACAGATATACAATACTCTTCGTCCGACTAACTGACTGACTGAATAACTTAAAGACTGACTAACTAATAATAAACGGTAAGAGCTAAATGGCTAAAATCTTTTCACAACATAATAATTTTCAAAAATAGAAGTGTTGATATAATTGTTTTGAATTTCTAGTAGAATTCATGAATACTCACTCTTATTCATGCAAGCCTTGTAGAGCAAGTTGGGCAGACGGAAATGCTTGGGCTCTGTGTCAGGTCGATCGGCTGTGATGATGTCCTTGAGCTGCTCCTGCAACTTGTCCGAGATGACGCTAAACGTACTAATGGACACCTTGTCATCGGGTATGTTCTCCTCCTCAAGGTAGGATCCGCAGGCGAACTCATAGAAATTGTCGCAAGGTTCCACCTCCTGCTTAATCTTGCTAAGCACCTTGGAGGCAGTAAAGATGCACTCCTTGGTGAGGCAAACATTATCCGTATCCGATTTCCCCTTGGTGGTCGTAACTGGCAACTTGTTCATTGTAGTGCCATCGCTATGCAAAGCAGTTGCTTGTGGTGGCGCCATTGATGGATCGGAATCTCCATTTCTCGCCTTGAGTGCATCAAAGATCCATAAGCCGTAGCCCGTAGCGGCGATCAGGAACAAAACGATAATCCCAATGACCAGGCTCCTTTCCAACTTGGTGCGTCGACGCCACCAGTTGGGATTCCTAGAATATAAAAAAAAAAAAAAACAATAAAAAACACACACAAGTTGCAAAAAAGTGTCACATAAATCTCAATTAGACAACGGATAACACAGCGCTACAGGAGAGTGATAGAGGGAGGAGGAGGGGTGCGAAGTAAAAGTCAAGTAAATTTCACTGTGCGTCAACTTGTTTTCGTTTTTTTTTTTTTTTTTTGTTGACTCGCCTTGGCGTCATCCATCCATAATCAATTCACTTTTTCTTTTTACTGATGTTTCTTTCTTTTGCTATCACCCGTTGGCCATCTCGTTTATCTTGTGTCGGCCTCGTGCTTTGGCTCTTAACTTGTTTATCAACATTGCCCCCCATATGAAGACCCCGACATTAAAATCGAAGACACCGCAACCAGTCAACACTATCCTACAAACTCAGCTGCGGGTCGTAAATCCCAAAAGCGCAGACTCTATGTGAATTTAAATTTTTATATGATCCAGAAAGATAATTCAAATTTATACTATATTTTTTTAAAAATGGGTCGATGAAGCCCTTAAACTTTAATTATTAAAGTTATAAATTTGTACATAATGTAACCTCTTTATGATATTTAGTTATTTGATCAAAATACAATTTTTATTGGGAATTACACTTTGTTAATATTGGTAAAAAAAAAAACAAAACTATTTAAAAGCAAAATAAAGAAAGGTTATATCTCATGATTTATTTCTTATTAACAAAAATTATTTTGGCTTTATCATGTTAACAGCGAGTTTAACTACATGGTAAATATTTGCAGAGATGCAACCGTTTTAAAGAGTTTCGGTCAACCTATCAGTTAAATGAAGGAGCTGCTAGAATTCCAAACGATTTCTGGTTACGAAACAATCGAGAATTCAAGTTAAAAACATTTATTAGTTAATTATGCACTTCGTCTAGCAAATCAATACAACTGGTAAATGCTAAAAACCTGTTGCACAGTGTGTATATCTTTAATTGGCAACTTCCTTCCGATTAACAAATGCCAGCAAGATTTGACAATTTTGCAAGATCTGTTGTTGTTGTTGTTTGGATATTTGTTGTTTAACAAAAATAGATATCGAGCTGTAACTGTGAAAACTGGTTACATACATATTGTGGGCCAGTTCGAAAAGTAATTTGACAAATGGTTGAAGCTTTTAGCCGCTGAGATAAACAACAATTTCGATACACACAAAAAACACACACACACACATGCGGACTGTGTAATATTAGCCAATTTTAACATTTCCGTGGCCGCTTTTTGCACGCTTCAATTACTTTTGAAAATTATTAAATAATAATGATGCGCACTAAAGTCAAAAGTTATGAGCCCGAATACGCTTTTAATGAGCGATTAAGTCTGGCTCTATAAATATATTAATGGCTGATTTCATACATTATTTGCTATTGTGCCAAAGGTCATCATCATAACTCACTTGCCACGTTCTCCTATCATCAACTTGCGGACCATGTTGGATTCCACAGTTAACTAATTACATATTTCATATGCCAAAGGAAAATTTACAAAAAATGTATTTATCTATTATCCCAAATTCTGTTTAGAAACTTTACTTACAATGGTCTATCATTTGCTCAGTTTGTAGCTTGTTTGTAGTTCCCCCTTTCTGTGCGAATTAAATGTATACTTGTCGTATACGTTACATATTTACCCCTTTGAGGTAAGTTAAGATGTAGAGATTTCTTTATCATATTTAGTACAAGATATGACAGTTCGGTATTTTTTTTTAATTTGGACAGCATAAAATGTACTTTTTTAAAATTCTGTCTAGACATTGCATTGCAATGACGTCTTCTTTTAAGTATTCTACCGGTTTCCTTATGGTGAGTCATTGGCAAATATCTTTGAAGCCTAATCCTGTTTTTATACTCTCTCAATTCCTGTTTTAATGGGCATAGACAACCAGCGATAACACGAATTTTACTTTTGTCGATGGCTGCAGTTGTATTTAAAGTTCTAAGAAACATTTGTGATACAAATTTGTCCGAATTCTTTTAAGCAGATTCTGTGCGTCATGCTTGAGAGAACACTGTAAGCAAACCACGCGTTTCGAGCCTAAGCTTACAATCTGATTGCAACAAAAAAAAAAAAAACACTCAATATACAATTTATCAGCCACAACTATAGCATACAACTACATACGTTTACTATTTAGTATTCAAAGCAATTATTTTGTTTAATGCGGCTGAACCTTTAGCTATTGTTAACTGAACAAGTGGAACAAATACAAATAACAACAACAACGGCAACAACTCAACAAAAAGTGAGCAATAAACCAAATGACAACCTCGAAAATATATATTTACAAAGATATATATTATATATATCTAAAAAAATTAATTATCAATTTCTCTATGTGAATTTTACTTTTTTGAAAGAATATATTTTTCCTTGACGATTAATTATATATTTAGGAAAATATAGGTTTTTAAAACAACACCTAGATTAAATAATCATCTGATCTTTATGAGGTTGAAAGCAACTTTCGTAATACCCTTTGTCAGAGTATAAAATTAAAAAGCGTGTTAAAGTTAAAGCTCTAATTGAAAATAAAAAAATTATTTGTCTTAATGATTTGCGCTTTGTTTAAAACAAATCGAACAAATGTTATTTTCCATAATTAATATCAGAAAACGATATAAAAAACAACGTCAGCATTTAACCAGTTTACAAATGATTTTGCCAGTTTTTGTGTAGTTCTGTTGAATTCGTTGAATTGTGCATTATGTTAATTGGACATCTTAATATGGACATATCGCTTAAAAAAGTTGAATGACATTACCAGAGATCACTGTACCGAATAAAACAGCAAATAAATACTGAAATTAGTCAGATCTCAAGTATATTTTGCAGTTGAATTCATATTTGTTTTTCACTTGAGTGAGTAGATGAAACAAATATATTGAGTATACTTCTTCTGCAATTAATTGTTTTTTTTTTTAACGGAATAGGTTAGGGATGTATGAATACAAATATACCCTGTACAGGAATGGGGTTTGTAAATCATACTAGAATCAAAGCTCGATTTAAACTGAAGTACCAAAAAATTACTAAGTCTCCGAGGAACGATCAAGACATTATACTAATTGATACCGTGTAATATAAGCAAAACTAAAAATCGGTCAAAATTTTAGGTATACTTTGATTATGACTAATTTAATCAATGGATTTAGTTGTTAATTTGCTGACAGATACATTATCTAACTGTTCAATTAGTTAGAAGTAAATCGTGCCTGAGCAATTCACCAATATCAACAATTGAACATCGGCATTTCCGAGCACTATACACTTACCTCGTACGGAATTCATTACTCAAGACCCAAACCCATAAGCCGTGTGAACCGATTCCGGGAAACAATTGTAGTTTTATCTATTCGTATTCGTAGTACCACCATCTGAGTTTATGCAACTGATTTGCATTGATTTTCGCATTTTCATTGCGTCCTATCACAGCGATATCAGTTGTCACATCTTACTATAACTGCAGATGTATTTGTATCTGTAAACTCACATGTATCTGTATCTTTATCTGTGTGTGACTCGCACCGAGGGAATGTGTTGCCAGTTATGTTTTTCTTTAGTTGCTTGATTGTGAATATTCTTCGTATTTTATTCATGAATATATATTGCTCAGGTGTGGTATCCGAGAAACTTTATACAAGTGTCCCCTATTTGGGGGCGTGTCAATGGGCGCCAATTTCAAGCTGTGCTTTTGTCTATGAGTTGCCCAATAAATGTGTCAAGTGCAGGCGGCATTTTTGCCATTGACGTGACACTTTGTTGTCACCATCGTCATCAGCAAACACACACACGTACTGGTGTGTGTGCGAGGGTATGTGTGTGGGGATGTGTATGAATGACGTTTGGCAACTTTGCGTACCTTTTGGGATTTTGTTTGTTTATATTATATTTCATTTATACCCTAACCAAAACTTATCTTACTTAAGAATGTACATTCCACACCGAAATAATTTGAGATAATATATATTAAATACCTTCTAAGTTCGGGGACTATTATAACAGAGCTTCGTATAATACGCCTACATATTAAAGCTTTCAGATGGTAGTAATACCATTGATTTGTCAAATTTGGTACACTTTATTCCTTAAGTTAAATCAGATTGATTCCATTTTATTAATTTCAACAGTTCTTAGCAGGTCTATTACTTGTTCGTATAATGATAATATAAAGATACCACATGAACAATGACATTTAGATATTTATAAGGGCACAAAATATTCGTTTTCTAAATATGTAAACTTTTATTATTATTTAGTTCTCTGCTATTTTTATTTGTTATTCTAATAGGATTTTGATCGTTTTTGGTGTCACTTGTCATTGGCTTTATTAATATGCAAACCTTTGATTGACACTGCACACTTCGAGTCCGTTTATCTAATGTTTGAATAACATCACAAATGGTATGCGCACTTCCTTAATATCTTATGGGTGTTTGCGTTAAGCCAAATCTGAATTTGATTGCCAAAGATACTTTTGTAAAGATTACATGTGTTAATCGTACTTGATTAAAGACCGGCAAGAAGTCAGAAAATGTATATTTTAATAATACTTAATTATGGACAATTATGCGTGACTCAGATACACTTTTTGAAAGAGATGCTGCTGGGACACATTTTTTTAGTATTAATAATCAAAATAGGAATATTAAAGTTTGTGGTTATCATTAGACAAAAGTGATATTCTGAACTATAAAAAAAATGAGTGTTCATGCTTTGATGCGTAACTAAAAACGCTGATGAACAGAGCCAAAAGATAATATGAAAACAGTACTTTTTTGACTTAAAACAATCAATTATAGAAAATATAAGCTCGAAGGTATTTTATTCCTAATAAAAACCAACGCTTTGCAAATATTTTCAACTATCGAAGAGGTTACTAATGCTTTAATACTCAAAAGAAAGATACCAAATAATTGAGGTGTTATAAGAAGTCGGTGCTAACAGCAATTTTGAACTTTAGTGGTTTCTGAGCATACCTGAAATGTGACAGATCCATTACGTATACGGTATACCAAATATTGTAAATTGTAAAAACCAAAAAATTGATGGGCTCGTTCATCAAATTGAGTGGCTTTTGTAATATGCATGCTGCTGTCTGACTTTCTCACTAGTTTTGAGTAATTTTTGGGTTGATGCTATTGTTGTTGTTGTTGATGCTAAGCTATATATACATACACATATACGTTCATATGTATATGAACAATCTGAAACCAAAAAGCAACGACAAATTGCCTTCCAAGTGTTAATTTGTGCCACAGACACAATTACCTAATACATTTTAATTACGCCTGACTTGGGCCCGAGATATAAGATGAGACTTACACACGAATGGGTTTCTTTTGTTAGTGTTGTTATTGTACTTAGTCTGTGCTTGTTGCTTTAGATGTCATTTTTAATTGCTCGAAATATTAGAGCTGTCATATCATTTAAGCAACTGCGTGTGCGCTCATTAAAAAGCCGGAATGCAGCTGCGACGCATTTTAGGGAAATATCAACTTTTTTTTGATAACTGACTAAATAGGCCTATATAAGTAGTAAATAAAAACAAATCTATTTTTAGCTTTCTTTTCATAATAAGGTGCTTGCCAAAGTTATAAGCAAGATTGAAGACCTTACAATATTTTGCAGAAGGCTCGTTTCAGAGGATTTTACATTTTTAAAGACTCTTCGTTAAGAGTATGATTATATTAAGATTTGTCTATATTATCAAGTTTTAATAATATTTATTGGACACACTGTTCTATTACGAATTAGAAATTTTGTTTACACTTAAATTGTAAAGCGATAACAAACCGACTTTGCATGCGTTCCACATTTCGTTTTGTCCCACAAATGCGTTCCACATACAGATTCAGATTTAAAAAGCATTTCTTTTGGGCACATTTGATACCCGATTATTCTTGCCCATTTGGTTTCTCCTTTGTTTGACTTAGGCATTTATAAAGTTACTTTGCATGATTTCGGTTAAATTTCTTCAACTTTCACTTAGTTTCAACTTCTACGTCGTTCATAATATCATTTGACTCAATTTTTTTATTGATCATGGCCCTAAGTCGAGTGCACCTCAAAGCCTTTTAGCGGGACTTGGAAATCTATTTATCAACAGGACGTGCGCAATTTGCAACAGGAAGAAATCAGCGACAATGCAATTGTCCGTGTTGTGGGCGTTTGGGCGTGGCAGGAAGTTGTGCCAGTTACTTTGCTACCTTCAATAGGCAACCAGATGGGCAGGAAAAGCAAACTTCCGTTGGCTTCCCATTGAAAACATTGAAAAGTGCAGCGACAGTTGCCATTTTCTGTGATTCACTTTATGCGACGTTGCCACATAAATAACGGTAATGCTGCATGGTTGCCAAATACTTAACAAAAAAGTATAATAATAAAATAGATAAAACTGTGAGAAGCCAAGGTTGTCATATGTCAAATGTCTCACCGACTTTTTTATTGGATATTACGAGGTGCGTTTTGCATGTTAACGAAATGGAAATTTTGTTGCTGCTGTTGATATTTTAAATTTTTTGGGTGGGTACCCGTACTAAAGGCAACAATATTGGCAATTATTGGGAGCTACGAATACGAATTACAATCCCTCAATGACAAGGTAAATCATTATGCATTCAGCATTTAGTGTCTACAACAAAAGGTCGGAAAATTTCCATTTTTTCAAAGTATAACCTCAAAGTCTTAACGCAATGTTGTAAATAATTAATATAAGTTTTTAATGTGAGAAAAATGAGTAGATAAACAATAAGAATAGAGAAGCACAAATTAATTTTAATGTAGCAAAATATTTCGTTTATGCACTTTAAATCTCCACAATGCAACTGTTGCAAATAAAAATGCACATTAAAATTGATTTACCTCAATATTTTGTTTACGTAGAGTACAAGTTAGTTTTAACAGCAAATAGATCATTTGTTCATAACTCACTTCCCTGGCTCACAGATTCAATTATCAGCTGTACAAAAATTAGTTATGTACCAAAAAAGCCATAAAAACCATTGAAATGTCACTAATCGATATTGAAAGTGCTGATCCCTGTAGCCCTGATTTCACATGAGTTCTACCATGATTTTTACCAATTTATTTATGTCGACGTCTTAATTACTATCTTAAAATGACTGACTTATGTATTTTTCGTGGCATTAGTTTTAATTTAATATTGATTAAATAAAATAAAGTTACGAAAGTATGATGATCTGGTATTTAATTCAAGAACTTATAGAAAATATTGTTGTTGGATTCTTGCAGCAAATTGGAGCTTGGGATCAGAAGATTGATAAAGTGTACGCCTACAAATAACTGTTATACGAAATGTTTTCCGATTAGTTTGAGGCGTGCCTCAAAGTCTGTTTGGATGGCACGTACAAAGCTCTATTTTTTGCGACTAATGAACAAACATTTGGAAAGCAAGTACACTGAGCAAATATTTAATTTGCAACTTACCTTATTAAAATTAACTGAGCTACCAATTTTCTAAACTCAAATTATAACATAAGCCAAGTTCAATGGGTCTACTTAAATATCTTTAAGCAACCTAAGAGCAATTTAATGACATTATTGACCTTGCTTTGATTGAATCAGAAAAGAACCAACGCTTTTTTATATAAGTTAACAGTTAAGCGAAATGATCTTAAGTTAAGACGACGCGTGGCCGATTTAAAGTTGTTTTTGGGTCACGTACAAATCTCATGGGCTCGCTTCCCGGTTCCCGTAATTCCTCAAAAATCCTCTTAGCCGCATCAAATAATCACAATTATGTATAAACAAACGAGTACACGTAATTGACTTCAATGAAAGAGTTACTGGAACCTGGAACCTGAATCTGAGTCGGGCTTTAACTTCATCAATCACTTGGCTGTGACAAATGTCTGAAATTACTCTCGGTTGTGTTTTATTAAGTGTAGAATGAGTAATAAGGCTTTTCACTTCAGAAAAAGAAGTTAAAGACCGGGCCTATTACGTGCTCTACACGCTCCAAAATTTCTTGCAATTACAAAGCATTTTGTTTTTGGCCTGATTCTCAATGATTCACGTGCTCCGTCCATAAGGAAGCGATGCACCTGAAGAACGCACCTGACGATTATAATGACTGGGCCCAAAACGAAAAATAATAATAAAACGAATTACGAAGTGCCATCAAGTTGTTTGTTATTTTTCAAAAGAATTTGACCAAAATGTATGCAAAAAGTTTAAATTCTGGCATTTTTTTGGCTCAACCCTAAAATACCCTTTAGGCAGTTTATTGGGAGTTATAGGGAATAGTGGGCTTTAGATACTTTAAAAATTGATAAACAAATTATAATTCATTTATAGATGATTAATAAGATGCGTACTAAACTATTATACAAAAGTTGCACATATATCGACTATTAATCTTCCGATGTGGTTATTTACTCATTTTTTCAACAACTAAGAAAGTAAATTTATTTTAACTATATTTGCCAATTTCAATGATAGATATATACACTTAAGTTCTTACAATATTTGCTGGCCAAGGTAAGGCGATAACCTAAGATAACGTTTGGAATTTATGGAGTTAGCTCGATTGGTAAGATGCGGAAAGTTTCCATAAATCAGTTGGCAAACAAGCCACTATATAAACAATGCGATAGAGATTGCACTCGTATTAAGGACCGAAGTATGTATATACAAATATGTCTAATATGTGATGAGGTAGCTGGAGTTAAGTTTACCTTATAATATGCGCTGAGCTCACTTTTTATATGGTATGGGCATTTAGGCCTTGGAGGCGTGGCAGATTTCAACCACAAGCTTCACCTTCGACCAAAATAAAAAATAAAAGAAAACGCAAAGAAAACGTAGTCGCATGGCCAAATGAGTGACCATAATTGGAGTTGCAGTTGCTGCTGCTGACCACGTTAAGGTCTGCGTGCATTTAATTATGCAATTTGAGCAAATAAGCAACTGCAACAACAACAACAACAACAACAAAAAAGACAAAACAAATTCTTTAAAAATAAAAATAAAAATCAACAAAAACCAAACAAACTTAAAGCCAAGTCTTAAAAAGTTCAGTTCTTAGCGGATTTCTTGTTGATTTAGTTGGCCTAAATACCGCTCAAAAAGAAACAAATAAAATACAGACTCAGCTTCAGAATTAGTCAAAGTTGTAAAACCGGTAAGACGCTTCCATCTATAGCCTCTAATACCAGTACGTACATATGAAGGTGTGATATTTTTTGGGGTCCCACAAAGGCTTTTATTGTGCGACTCTTAACTCACACTCAACGTTTTCTTAAACCTAAAAGTTCCAAAGTATATTTCAAAAAAGATGCAAAAGTAATTTAAACAAATGCGTTAATTGTCAACATGCCAGCTAAAAACATGATTATATATGTACATTCCTCGACGTATACAATATTACAGTAATGTTTCAATATAAATAGAAAAAAATATTTTTTTCAATAAGTGTGTTGGTCAAAAATACTTTATTCAGAATATAAAAAAGACAACTAAACATAGAACTAGAAATACGCTACTCATTTCAGTATTTTAAAGCAAATGATATTCCTGTGTAATTTTAAGATGAAATGTCATAGTTTCTACGTAAATACGAGTAAATAACCACCTTGTGATAAGTTTAAAAAAATTTAAACAAAGGTCTTTACGTCTACTAAAAAAATTGAAAATAATAATGTACATTGTAAATGGTCAGTTATCCAAAAGCATCTGAGTAAATAGAGAGAATTGTTAAGATACGTGAGAACTTGAACTCATCCAACTTATCATAAAAACTAATTTCTGACTTTTGGAATTGTACACGATTAACAGTAATTGTTGTGTAAATAATGCACTAACAACAATTCCTGTATATACAGTTATTATTATTATATTTATTACGTATGATAGCACGACAACAATTGTCAAATAACAAGCTCAAAACAACTGTTGAAAAAACAACAACAAAGACAAGAGATTAATCCAAGAGTGAATAACTCTGGCAATTCTCTAACAATTCGAGTCATTTTTCTAAGTTTGGGTAGGGCACATTCCAAAGGGTTTAGAGAAAATAAAAGCGAAGCCAAATGAAGCAGGTATCCTATAAAGTTATAAAAATTCCTTGTCAGGTTTATAATTGTTCGGGGTTCTCGGAAACAGTAAAAAATATTTTCTAATCATATTGTAGTCTGTTTTAATAAATAAAAAATAACCAATTAATTAAAGAGCTTAATAAAAAATGAAAATTAATCAAAATGTGCTAAACGAATCCCAATGAAGTTTTTGGTTTTGGGATAAATAAAACCTGACAACAATCATTGCCCCTTCCAGTTTTTTTCTTACTTCATCTATAAATTAAAGACATATCGAACTACCCGGAACGTGTTTTTAATAAACATGCTCAACTTTCTTTTTTTGACGCGCCAACAAATATTAAACAATTGAATGTGAATGTGTAGGAAGGTATGGAAACTGGCTTGCAACAAAGATAACGAAAACGCAGCAGTAAAATATTTGTAGTAGCCAATACTACTGTGTAGGACAGGGTGGAGTAGGTTAGTATAGGGTATGTAAGAGGAGACAACAACTTACTTAATTACTGTTTGCATGTTAACCGTTTTAACAATATTGACTTCAATGTCCGGAGCAAGTGGTTGTTACTTTTATTTTGTTAAAGCTAACGAGACGCTGCTTAGCTGTTAAAGATAAATTATTTTTCATTTAGTTGATATTCAGTGGTAATGAACATTTAAAATCACAAATAATAAGAAAGCACAAGCAAAATTTACACAACGCTCAACACAGCTATTTTGAATTTAACAGCCAATGAATACTATCATATGCACTCAACGTTAATATGAACTCAACCACGAACGACGGCCTACTGAGCTCTCAAACCGCACGCGCAATTGTATTTAAAAGATTTCTTGTCTGTCTTTCAAACCTAGTTTATCAAGCAGCTAAAACCTGATTAAGTCAAAATCGTACACCATTTTAATACAAAAGATTACAGTTGCTCGTTATTGTATTATTATTCAATATTTTGTATATCGCAGAGTTTTAGATGACATACGCTAGTTGTATATGGGAATCTGTAGATTTTTTAACAAGTTTCAAAGCTATAGGTGTTTATACGTTCATTTAACTCAGCTTAAGCCGACGTATAACCGTAAATCGACTTCTTAGTCACCGACGGTTTTGAAACGAGTGGCAGCCTTGGGTCAAACAGCGAAGTGGCAGCTTTGGTTCCCGGCAAAAGTTTTTTTCTAATTCGAATTAAAAATGTTTAATAATTATAAAATTTGATACAAATTTTTAGTTCGAAATTAGATAACATTAAGGTTGGAATTGGAATAATTTACAATAATTATCAGAATTTTAGTTTTAAACTTAAGACAAATCTATAAAAAAAAAAATAGTTTGTGAAAAAGGTAAAAAATATCGGCCTTTGATTGAATTGAAAGGTTGCCAGACGTTGAAGCCATCGGTATTTTTTTGGTCTGGTTTCAAGGCTGCCACATCAGTTTAATAAACTGCCCAACGAACGTCTACTTCGCTCATTTGAACTTTTTCAGTTCTATCCAACTCCAATCCACGCGACGGTCGAATTACTAGACAATAAAGAAATTTAATTGTAAAAATGCTTAATATAAGTTGATAGGCATAATGAAAAAACTTTGAATCGACAAGTAAGTAAAATGCGCGCAACGTAAACATGTAAATGGCAGAGAATAAACGACACGCGTTTTATTTGCGGGTGTGTGCATGTGTGTGTGTGTGTTTGTCTTTTGTCGATGAATGAATTTTTGCAAAGCGGCTACTGTAAATGATTCTGATGTTTACTTAAAGTATCACATTCGGAAGCAACATAACAAAAAACGGCACTAATGGTGTTATAGTTTTACTTGAAAAATATTTTGTTTGCTTTGCTTTCAACTACAAATTGTAGCATGCGAATTAAAAAAGAACTAGTTCTTGCGAATTTAATATATGTAAATTCTGTACTTTAGAAAATTTACTGCAACAACAAAAAAGGAGAAAGGAAGAAAGAACAGCAGCAATAACAAAACAAAGAGGGAGGTCAATTAATCGGAAGCACTCACTATGGACTTATCACAGCCACCACCACAGCTATTAACAGCGCCATCGGCACTGGCCACAAACTTCACATCGATGCCGCCGCCGTCAATGGGCGGTCAACACTACAGACACTACCATCCGCATCATGGGGCCAATAAACAAGGCTACAATCATTTTAAGCCCTTCATGCCAGGCGGCTTTCAGCGTCCGTTTGGCATGTCCCAAGACGACTTTGATGGCAAGAGACTGCGCAAGAGCGTCATGCGGAAGACTGTGGATTACAATGCATCCATTATCAAAGCGCTTGAGGTGAGTGAATAATAGAAGAAGAGGAAGACCTGAATTTAATCTCTCTCTTGTACTCTCTTGATTTTCAGGCACGTCTATGGCAACGAGATTATCGGGATCGACTGGCGGTACAGCCAGACAGCATTTATGTACCCCAGATGCTGCCACCCTCCAGCTATCTGGACAATCCAGCGAATGCGATAACAACACGCTTTGTCAAAACGGCCACAAATAAAATGCGCTGTCCAATATTTACACTCGCGTGGACACCCGAAGGCAGACGACTGGTTACCGGCGCCAGTTCCGGCGAGTTTACTCTTTGGAATGGCCTAACCTTTAACTTTGAGACAATTCTTCAGGTTAGTCGCAATCTTAGTCACAATCATTGGAATTTGAATTGTAGGCCAGTAATGACTATCTATCTCTATTTCCAGGCCCATGATATATCCGTGCGAACAATGGTTTGGTCACACAACGACAGCTGGATGGTGACTGGAGATCATGGCGGATATGTAAAATACTGGCAGTCGAACATGAACAATGTGAAGATGTATCAGGCGCACAAGGAGGCGATTAGGGGAATAAGGTATTGCCTAATGATTGTAATTGTCAATTGTATTTACTATTTAGCAGCTGTCATTGCCGTTGCCGTTATCGTTACGAGGTTATCCCCAAATCATCCGCGCTTAGATCGTTTACAGTTGAGCAGTATAGCATGCAAATCTCTTAACGTATTTCTCGCCATCGTTACCTGCCTGACCCTGGCCCTGGCCCTGGGTAACATTTTGTTAGTTAAAAGTCTTTCATTTCGAATCTTTTTCTCGGGGGCTGTTGCAATTAAATCAATAAAGCCGTCACTTGAGCAACATGCCAGGTCTCTCGATTCACTATTTGGTTAGCTAGTGTAGTTGCGCGCACAGTATTTTCAATAAAGTTCCTCTAGTCGAAGATCTTAAGTTAATAAATTAATAGCAAGCCATTCTATGAATGTATAAGCTACTGTGATATCCTAGACTTAACATTAAAAAAAAAAAAGACTGTGAACAAAATAAAAAATAATACAAATCAATTCTATTGAAATTTTAAATCTGTCACACAAGATAAACAAAATACAATAAAGGCAAATCTGATAAGAAAATAAACAAAAAGAATAACCATTGAACAACTTTTATTTTATGCGCGCCAACGCAACAAAAACAGTAATAATAAAAATGCAAAATGCAACATTTTTTATGCTCAAATTCGGGGGTGAGAGTGTTTTCTTTAAAGCCTGCTGATGCTGCTACTGCAACTGCTGCTGAGAGTGAAAGTGAGAGAGAGATTGAGGGGAGTGACTAAAGGGTAACATTTACTATATAACTCAAAAATATTCAATCTATACATTTAATGTTGAAGTATCTTTAGTGAATGCGTCTAGAAGAGACTCAATATGTTGCTAACACACCATATCAACTTGCTGCTAGCTTCAAAGCAACTTGTTGATAGCTTGCCTTTAATTAATTATTGCATTTTAAACCAGGGATCGCAAATAAGAGTTTAAAAAAACAAACAAACCTGAAAAAAGTGACCTTGATAAATAAATAAAAATTGTTTGGTATTTCTTTTGAATAGGTTTTATTTCTCGATCAAATTTAATTTATAAATTCAAATAAAAGAAAGTGTTTTTAGTTTATAATTTATTTGTTTAAAATTATATTTGTTACGATCCCTGATTTAAACTACACTACCACACACACACATACACTATCCATGCAATCTGTATTTGTGTTTCGTTTCCCATTTATCTAACTTCGCTGTCTCTCCGATTCCACCGACTCCGGTTCCGATTCCGACCCACTTGAATGTCCTGCAACACGCAGTTTCAGCCCAACGGACAGCAAGTTTGTCAGCGGCAGCGACGATGGAACCTTACGCATTTGGGACTTTATGCGCTGCCAGGAGGAGCGTGTGCTGCGAGGTAAGTACACCACAAAAAGAGACGCCCCATCGAATCCTCCTCCTTAATCGGATCACTTGATTACACAGGGCATGGAGCGGATGTTAAGTGCGTGCATTGGCATCCACATAAGGCGATGATTGTCAGCGGCAGCAAGGATAATCAACAGCCCATCAAAATCTGGGATCCCAAGAGCGGCATTGCGCTCGCCACGCTGTAAGTATAATCTGCACAAATCTCTGTCAGGTTCTCCTCTAATTGTGTGTGATCTGCACCTGTAGACACGCCCACAAGTCAACGGTCATGGATCTCAAATGGAACGACAACGGAAATTGGCTGGTGACTGCGTCGAGAGATCATCTGCTCAAGCTCTTCGACATACGCAATCTGCGGGAAGAGGTTCAAGTGTTTCGCGGTCACAAAAAGGAGGCCAGTTCCGTATCCTGGCATCCCATACACGAGGGTCTCTTCTGTTCCGGCGGCTCCGATGGCTCCATTCTCTTCTGGAATGTTGGGTGCGTTTGATTATCCCAAGTTCACACTCGGATGGAAATGATCCTTGTTTTTTTTTAATCTCTTGCAGCACGGACAAGGAGATTGGCTGCGTGGAGACGGCGCACGATAGCATTGTGTGGACGCTCGCCTGGCATCCACTGGGTCACATTCTCTGCTCCGGCTCCAACGATCACACCATCAAGTTCTGGACACGTAATCGACCTGGAGATCTTATGCGTGACAAGTACAATCTGAATACGCTTCCCGCCAGTTTAGCTGCCCTGGACGAGTGTGAATACGGTAACCCAACAAGTAACCCATGATTAGCATTGATTTAACAAGTGGCACTTTTTGCAGATGACGCCGTGATTCCTGGCATGGGACCCGAGGACAAGGTGGAGTTCACAGAGAGCCTTACAGCCGACAAAGGCTTTATTCCCGGCCTGGATCTCGATCCAAACAGCAAGTCGGCCAGCGATCGGGATCGTGAAAAGAAAGTGCCGTACAGCAAGCCCATTCCACGTAACTTTCAAGTCCAGTGGGCAGGTCCACGTCGCGCCGATGATCCCAGCGTTCTCAGCATCCACGATGAGCTGGCAGCGCGGGAATCCAAGGACTCGAGCAATGGCCTCAGCCATCAGCAGATCAGCGAGAACACGCTCGAGGGCATCCTGGCCAGCGGCATGCTCAACGGCCTCGATCCCCAGACAATTGTTGGCGTATTTGTTTACGGTCGCTTCGTGCGCGTCCATCCGGATTCACGTCTGATGGCCGCCATTCGCCAGGGTGCCGAGTACCTGAACAAGTACATTGATGCCGGCAAGCTGGAGGAGCTGCGTGATGTGGTGCCCATGCGAGAGCGAGAACGGGAGCGTTCGCGCTCACTGTCACCCACTCTGGAGGCGTCCCAGGCACGCGGGGAGGTGTCGCCGCCGCTCAAGAAATCCCGCTTCGAGCCACGACAGCACAATGCACAGCTGGTGTGTGTGCGGGAGCTGCTGCTGCTGAAGAAACCCTTCCTGCCGTCCCTGCTGACCGTGAAGGCACAACAGCCGAAAACGGAGTTCATCGATGAGTCATCCAGCTATGGCAGCAACTCACCCATGGATCAGGCATCGCGTGAGGAAACCAATCGACCCAATCCCTGGGCTTCCAATGCGCCCTGGTCCAATTATGGTAATGGCAATGGCAATGGTAATGGAAATGGGAACAGTGGAAGCTCCAGTCAAAATGGTTATGGCGATAACTTTAACGACCGAGATCGTGATCAGTACCAAAAGAGCGGTGGCAACAACAACAACAATAATAACAACAACAACAGTGGACAGCAACGTCGAAGACGTGGCAACAATGGTGGCTCTGGTGGTGGTGGAGGAGGAGGAGGAGGAGGCGGCGGTGGTGGTGGCCGAAACCGCGGACGAAACAATAACAGACGCTTTTAGTCTACCAAACTGCACACACCAAACAAACAAAACAATAAAAACAAACACACATTCACATTCTAAACGCTCGGCTTGTAATCATACAAATACCAACTCCATTTTAAGCTGAAAACAATTTATATTATTACTTTAAAAAACTGTAAACACACAAACTGATTGATTGAAATTGCAGTTTATTTGGACTTTTTAACCGGGCGGCATCGATTACAGCAAATCGATACGATAATGACTCGTGCGATAGTTTTGTTCAATTTTAATTCAACTATTGACTCACCGCCACATTTTATCGGACATTGTGAAAATTTAAAAACACAAAAATTAATAAATTTAATGAAAATTAAAATTTAGAAATTAGAAAAAATTAAAATTAACATTTTATTAAAGATTTCAAGTTCGTCAGCCCCCGGAAAGAGAAGATAGGAAATTTAATTCTAAAAAAAATCAAAAAATCAAGAAAATTCTTTAAAAAATTATGCAAAAATTTTAAAAATTCTTGAAAATCAAAAAAAAAAAATTCCAAAACTAAAAAAAATTAAGAAAACCAATTAATCAAATCAAACCAGATCGAAAACTTTTACCGGATGGGCAGCCCTCGAGACGTTGTTTGTTTCTATTGAATCCAATTTTGGTTTTTTCGCGCCGTCAGGTGTCCTTACGACCAAATGCCGTTAGTCTCTCTCTCAAATGACTCATGCAGGATTCGTATCCCCTAAAGTGAAGCGACGGACAAAGCAAATAACGAGTTGTCTTTTGAAAGGTGTTAATCTAATTATTATTATTACATTAATTTTATCTGAAATGTTTTTTATTTTAAAATTGTGTTAAAACTATAAACATTTAAATTAAGTTGATTATGCTATGCTGCTAGAGAATTACGACGACTGCTCCGCTTGCTGCTGTCTTCTCGCTCATCGTTTGATTTCACACTTCCATCTGGAGTTCTTTTGGCATCCGCATCCACGTCGGCATCCGCCTCCATGTGGCTATCGTACTGCGTATGGGAGCTCTGTCGTTGATGACGGAAGCTCTGCTTGATCTCGCGAACCTCTTCGCGCATCCGATCCTTTGTATGCTGCTCAATCGTACGCTGTATTTTCTCTGCGGAGGCCACCAGCTTATCCGCTTCGAGGACAACGCGCTTGGATGAATTGCTGCGACTGCGGCTTCGACTCCGACTGCGACTGCGCCGTTCCCGACGTGAGTTGGAGCGCTTGGAGCGAGTTCGGGAACGCGATCGGGAATAGCTAATGGAACGTGACCGACGAGTGGACGCCAACTTGCGGTTCTTTCGCTGCGCCGGCGTTTTGCTGCGACTGCGCGAATGGGAGCGACTGTGACTGCGTCTACAACAAAAATAAAACACGAAATGCATTAGTCAAGAAGGCGTGACTCCAAGATACCCTGCGCACACGCCCTTAGAATAAAGTCGAGTCTGAATATAGTAAACACTGGTGTTGTTTTTCACCTAAAACTAGACAATTGTTCACTATTTTCTGGTATTCATAACTTTTGTAATAAAAATCATTTTTAATTTTGAATTAAAAACTACGAAACAAGAGGTATTAGTTTAATTTTTAAATAAAAGTTTCGGAATAAGGGTTATTTTGTAACTTTGTTCTTTAAAATGAAAACATAAGTGTAATTTCTAAACTTGTATTTTAAAACACAGTTATGGCTGCTGTCAGCCATGGATATAGAAAAAAATCTGGCTATATTGAACAGATCTTGTAAGAATAAGTTAATTCTTTCTTTCGACTTCACTGCAGGGAAGGGTGAACAATTTTTGAAATAAACTACTACCAAATTTGATGTCTATAGCTTCTATATGCTATGGATGCAAATTGCTGTATCGTCTTGACTGCTGATGTTGATTAAGAATATATTACTCTATGGGATCTGACACTGCTGTTTCTACCTGTTACATACTTTAGCACCTACTTAGCACAGGATATAATATAGGATTATTAACAAAAGACCTTCTTTAAATTTAAATAAGCCTGTTTACCTGGAGCGCGATGAGTAGGACGACTTGCGATAGTTTGAGCGACTGCGGCTGCGACTGCGACTTTTGCTTCGGGATCGAGAACGCCTGGAACGACAGATAAGACTGCGTATTAATTGCAATGAAAGATCAATAATCTATTATAATCCTCAGCTACTTACCGTCGACCACGTGAGCGACTGCGACTGCGTGAATAGGAGCTGGAGCGGGAACGGTTTCTGCAGCAGAGAAACATATATTTAGTTACTCGTATTATTTATCAATTGATAACGCAAAGAATTCTCACCTGCCACGTGAAGACTTGTGATAGTAACCATTGCCCTCATCGTCGTCGTAGTGCTTGGGATTGTAGTAGGAAGAAGAGTGTCCTTCGTAGCCAGAGCGATTGCCGCGCATCCCTCTGCCTCGTCCACGACCACGTGGACGCGGTGCAAAGCCGCGGTAATTGCTGGATACCGGAAATGGCGGTGGTCCGGGTGCTCGGTACAGTGCTGCACCGGGAAAGACAGTCGGCATGCCGTAACCAAGCATCGACAATGATTGCATCCATTCGCTGGCTGCCTCGGCACTGTAAGCTGTTCCTGGCACCGCACCAGCTGCAAGGGCAGCGGTAACAGCCTTGAAAGGATTTAGCACTGTATCGGCATTGGCTGAAGGAGCAGCTCCAGCTGTCACAGGTAAATTCGAACCAGTAATGTTGCCATTCAACTTGTGCTTCTTGTTGGATGTGGACAGTGTATCCTCCTCCTCACTGCTGGCTGCAATGGCTCCACTCTTCTTTGACTTGCTCTTGAGGAGACCCAGAAGTGGAGTATTGCTCTTGATTTCCTGCACAATCTTACGCTGATCGCAAACCAGTTTCTCAGTGGCCGACTTGTATTTTTCAACCAAACGACCGCGTTGTAAATCCTTGGATTCATCATGATGGGCACGATGGGATTTCTCCTTTTGCTTCAGCTGCACAAATGAATCAAAAATTAAATTTCAGGCTTTGGAATAGAATGAAGTGGAGCAGCATGGACTCAGACTCACCTGTATCCGCTCGAAGACTTGCTCCAGGATGCGTATGCTCTCCAGTTTACGTTGTGCTATCATCAGTTTACGCTCCTCAATGCGAATCTTTTGCGATATCTCAACCTGACCACGTTCCTGGATCTTTTTCAGATGCTTCTCCTTTCGCTTCTCCTCGCGTTCACGTTGTTTCTCCAACTCGGCCAATTTCAATTGATCTTGCTTTTGCCTGTAAATTTTGTTTTGCAATTTTTGCGCATGTTTTGGTTGGTTTTCGTTTTGGTATTTTTATATTTTGCTAAGAACTTGTTAACTGTTTCGTCTAAAAGAGTCAGAAAACTGTTAACTCGCCACATTTGGCCGTTAAAGCCAAAATTGATCTGTTAATAATTCACACATGGCGAGGATAAGTAATATTAAGTGAGCAGGAAATAAAACCGAAGAAGACTCTTGTGCCTAATCCGACTCAATGCAACCATTATGAGCTTTACTTTTATAGAATAGAACGGTGCAAGCTACAGTTGAGTGATGATTATGTCATGCCTATTCTATTCTTAATCTTGAGTGTGCAAGTGAACTTGTATGCCGCTAGAGAGGGTATTTAATTTTATCAATCACAGAATGGTAAAGGCAAACCCTAAAGTATGTATTTACTTGAACAGAACGATGAGCTAAGTTGATATAGTCATGTCTATTTGACTGTCCTTCTGTTTCTATTCAAACTAGTCCTTCAGTTTTGAAGTTAACTTGATAACAAATGGTTATCCTGGGTCTCTTTTTGGCTGGATTAACACGGTCATTCGATTTTACTGCCTGCTCGCTGATAGACACAAAATGTAGCTCAAACCTTTCACGTTCCACCTGTTCGGCCAGTTTCTTCTTCTCCTGCTCGCGCGCCTCATCCTCTGCCTGGGCCTTGGCAACGCAGCGTTTCCTCATGCGATCGCGTCGTTGGACATGCGAGTCGCTTAGATGCTTCTGTTTGTCGAAATTAACATTGATGTTGATGGCCTGCGTCTTGTCCACGTACTTGCGCACCAATTTCGTGCTCCTGAACTCATCCATAACCCGCACAAAGCTCGAATATTCCTCGAATTGCACATAGCTGGGAATGTTGTAAATGGATAAGTTACTACATTAAGGTCTCGATAGTGCGATGGATTACTTACGCCTCAAAGAGCACATCTTGTTCAAAGCTAAAGGTACGCATGCCGCTGATCTCCGACTGCATGCTCTTTCTGTACGGATCACAAATGGGTATATCGACGGCACGAACACGTCCGAACTTCTCGAAGATGCGCTTGAAAATGCTCTCGCTCGGCTTGACCTGCTCATCGTGCTCGGCGTGACGTGGACAGAACCAGCGTATAGGCAAGTGGGTCATGTGAATGGTATCCGGACGTTCGCCCGCCTTCATCTCATCCATATTGCGGGCATCGCGAAAATACGAGTCCCAATCGTGGCGAGTAGGGAACTCATCCTTTGCCTCCGTGCAACGCACTCGAAATGCGGCATCATTGAATCCGGAAAGCCGCAAGGTGACTCCATCGAGACGCTCCACGGCTAAACGCAAACGTTTGCGCTCATCCAACTCTGCCTCGAAGCGTATATAATTGACGGTGCTCTTGGAGACCTAATGGAAATTATTACATAGATGAAAGTATCTCAAATCATTCAATATACTCACTTTGAGCACCAGAAATTTGTCCGGTTTGAGTTCAGCACTGAGTTTGTCCATTATCTCCAGATTTGAAACGGATTTGCCCGTTTTGATTTTTTCGGGCAATGCAACTGAAATCTGCATTTTGGCCAATGGCTTGAGATACAAGCTATGCGGCAGATACAGCGGTGTGCAGTCCGCCACATTTTCTATAGTCTGAATGTTGATCATATTTGTTGTGGTTTTTTTATGGTGTTTGTTCGTGTGTTTTTTATGTTGTTGTAATAGAATACAATGCAATTAAGGTTAAATACAAAATGGGAAAATTTAAAAACTTATCATCTATATACATATAATCCTAAAAGCTTAAAGAATCTCCAGAATTGGACAAATGTGAATATGTGCGCATGTATGCGTGTACATGAAATGTATGTGTTCCCCCCGCCCGAATCCCTGAGTAAAATCCGATGATGACGATTTTTCAGTGTGTGAGAGTGTGTGTCCGCGAGTAAACCGATGTGTTTATTTCATGACGAAATCGTCATCCCGGTGTTAAATCTTCTTAAATCTAATAATGCTGTGACTTTTTCTGTCGAAGTTTTCCTAAAAAAGAACAAATTAATAATTCTTTTCCACTTTTGCAGCTAGCACTTTTCTGTAGGGTTGTATTGAACTGCTTAGATATTTTTATCGATAAGTAGGGTTGTATTTCATTAAAATGTACCGTTTTTGGGTCGGCGTCCGAGGATGGCCGGCGAAAATTTGCCGATCTGGTTTGATTTGTTTTTTAGGTTTTTTTTTCATATTGCTTAACATTTTTTTGGATTTTCTAGATGTTTTTTAAATTTTAGCATAATTTTTTTTTAGAACTTTCTTGATTTTTTGATATAATTTTTGTTTTCTCAGAATTAAATTTCCTATCATCTCTTCCCGGGGGCTGACGAACTTAAAATTTTCATTAAAATGCTAATTTTAATTTTGTCTAATTTCTAAATTTTAATTTTCATAAAATTTATTATATTTATTGAAGAATTTTTTGAATTTCAAATTACAACGGCTTTGCTCCATTTCCATTTTTTTGCATCAAATTTATTACATATTAAGAATATAATTTTAAGCATAGAAAATTTTTGGCCGAGGGTGACGATATCCCCAACATTCATAGAAAGGATGACCTTTTTTTTTATTCTTATTTTTTAAAATAACTAAATAAAATTTGAATTGGGCGCCTCTGATATTTTTTAAGCAAACCAAAAAATTTACGTTTAAAGCAAAACAGTAGATGACGTATTTATGTTATGCAAAATTTACAAGAGGTGGCGCTCCAAACGGTCTTTAGAAAGTGGCGGTGGATCGATAGGATATCAACAAAATGTATATCAGGTGTTCCTGTTTGCTCAATGTTAATAACAGCTCAGCTAATGTTAAAGTCATTGTGGCTGTTATAATCGCTGTTATTGTTAACTCAGAAGAAGAAGAAGTAGGAACTACGAAAGTGCGTTATTTCATTTTTATACCATTTAATTTAATTAGAAATATAAGTAACTCAACAATATGAGTGTGTGAAATTTATATAATATTAAAAAACTAACAAAAGCCCCACGGCAAAGCGTGTAAATGGCAAAAAA
This sequence comes from Drosophila phalerata, assembly GCA_951394115.2. NCBI lineage: Eukaryota > Metazoa > Arthropoda > Insecta > Diptera > Drosophilidae > Drosophila > Drosophila phalerata. The sequence goes on from OX596005.2 coordinate 10,911,386, forward strand.
ATTGACGTGAAATATAACTGCCAACAACAACAACCAGAGCAGCAGCGAACAGCGACCAGTACACCAACAACAACAGCAGCAGCAAAGCAGCAGCAACAACAACGCAATTGTGATAGACAAAGAAATAGATTAAGAAGGGGGAGAACGACACAGCAAAAGGCCCACTAAAAACCCCAAAACAAAAACAAAACGCAACATATTTAAATATTAAGCATATCGCGCGAGTATTTGGGCAAATTTTACACATTGATTTGTGTTTTTTTTTTTTATACGCAACGAAAATAGCAAATTAAAGAAGACGAATAGAAGCAGTTTGAGAAAACCAAGCAAAAGCAATGCGATAAAAAATAAATAAGAATATAACTAGAAAATAAAAACGAAAAAACGCTGGCGTTGACGTTGACGCTGACGCCGCGAGAAAAGAGAAGAAAAAGGCGAAGAAGGAGTGGAAGGATAAGCCAAAGCTGGGGACCAGCAGCTTTTGTTTTGAACTGCGACTACAGCGTCGCTGCTGCTGCTGCTGCTGACACACACACATGCACACGCACAGACACAGACACACATAGTCACAGCTGATGTCAAATCATTTGCAACGTTCGTGTTCGTGCGCGTTTACAATTGATTAAAACCAAAACACACACGGGCTCCACAAACAAACAAACATACACACACATACATACACGCGCGCACCATTGTGATTGAAATTGATTAAAGATTACAAGGTAAGTGCGAGTGGCAGCCACATAGTTTTAATTAAGCCTCATAGTTATAGTTTATAAAACAAGCATACGCACAGAATTGCATACACTCACACACACACACACACTCGCTTACTTACACAAACAAAGAAATTGTCGATGACGCCCTTTTTACTGCATAAATTTCGAATGGCCGCCCACAATCCCCCCCCTCTCCACCTCCCACAAAGCTGCCCGTTGTCGTTGCCGTTGTTGCCATTCCCATTCTCTCTTTAGCCAAATGCAGCTCTGCACCTGCTGCCATTTTCTTTTTGAACGTCAGGCAACCCTTGTTGTGCTGTAGTGTTGTTGCTGTTATTATTATTATAATATTGTTATTGTTGTCAGTCAGTCAGTCAGTCGTTGGTGTGCGTCAGTCGTTTCGAGCCAAATTACAAATAATTGCAACAATTTACATATTTTAAGTGTAGTGCATTTTTAAATTAGTTTTCGCAGAAATTATAACGTTGTCTATTGCAACTGTCATTTTGTTGCTCTCTTGTGTCTCTGCTTGTTCTCAATTTTTACTTATTTTTTGTTTTTGTTGTGTTGTGTTTGTGTGTTGCTGTATGTATGCTCATACATATGTATGTACATAAGCCCAAAACATTGAGTATGAAGACAATATGAAACGTAATGGAAAATAACAAAGTGCAGGCCAAAACAATGCACAAACACGCACGCACATGCAAGCACACACACACACACACATGCAGACGCATTGTGCTGTTGGTGGTGGACAGTGCTGCCAACTGAGCGACATATTTATCATATGTACATCAATTGCATATTCGTATTGTTGTTGCTGTTGCTGTCTCTGTTACTGCAATGTTAATGTGGTGTGATCAAGTATCAGCTGTTCGTTCCAAAACAGCTGAGCGTCAGCCTCAAAACAAGCTTTATTTATATTTTCGGTAAATCTTAGCAGACTGGCTGGCATATATGTATATGTATAAATACATGTTTATATATCGTGTGTCTTTTTATTTTTACTTGCTTATCGCACTTTACTTTTCGCATTGCCTTGAAGTTGTGCTAATTATGACAGCTTGAATAGGCTCTACTTAATTAATTTACACTGTATGCGTGTGTTTATATGTATTTATGGCTATTTCCAACAAAAATTACAATATTTACTAACCTACTTTATTTAGCAGCAGGACAATAACAAAAACACGTATAAAATTCAATGTGACATTCCTAATTAATGACTACTTGACGCATGTGTGTGTGTTCGCGTGTTTGTGTGTGTGTTTCCTCTCATCTTCGTTACCAACTCATGAAAGTGTTTTTGTGTTGTTGTTTTTGCCCTCCTGCAACGACAGTGCGCTGATAAACTCTGACGTCGTCGTCGACGTTGGCGTCGACGCCTAGGCTTCTCTGTTATTGTTGTGATTAACATGAAATGTAATCAGCTAACAGTCTGTAAAAGATACTGCCAAATGACCCCAACAAAACAAAGTTCAGGGCAGTCTGCATAGTCGCCCCCACCCCCTGTAGCTGTTATCTCCTGTTTAATCAGCAAACTTGATTTATATGCTTTAATTACACTGCATGTCTCAGGTACATATGTTAGTACATACTGTTATTGTGTGTATGTACCATGGTCTTTGTACTTAATTGCGTTGATAAGCTCTTATCAATTGGACAACGTGCGGCGATCTTACATTTCATTGATGAGTAATCGAAAGCTAACGCTGTCATTTACCGCTGCACTTGCTTATTCATTAAAAATCGTAAGATTATTAAACCGGTTTAGATACTGTTAACTATTCTCTCTAACTTTAATTTCTGCATTTCCGTGTAATTTCGAAGATTTTATTATTTAAACATGTGTCAATTTTACAATAGATCGTAGCGGAAAATCTAAGAAAAATAATGCGTTTTTCCCGAAAATTATAAAGTTTTCCTAGGTAAAAAAGAAGCGAAGGTAATAAGGGACGGCACAGGTAATCTGAACGTAAATCCATCTCCCTTTCACACCGCTCTTTCGCAGTCTATCTGTCGCTCTTTAACACGCATACATTTAAATTGAGGGATCGTGAGAGGGAAGCACACGTGTATTGTTGCTCTTAACGCAGGCGTCGGCGGCAACAGCGACATCTACGTCGACTGCGACAGCGAACTCGTCTGTTGTGGTTGTCAGTTATATTCGTTCCGCCTGAATGTCTAGACGTTGTTATTTTTTGTTAACTAAGGTGCGTTGATAATAATATTCTTGATATAGTTGTGCGCGTGTGCGATTTACATACAAATGTATGTACTTACAAGCGAGTCCGGCGCTATTTTTGAATTACCTTCTTATCGCGCTACATTATTGTTTGTACGAAAGCCAAAGTTTGCCAGACAAATTGTAAACAATATGTAGTAGTATGTGCATGTAAAAATACAAGTTGAATAAACAGCAAAAACAACAACTAATTCTTAATTGCGACTTTAAAACGCTAGCAGAGAGCAGCGAAGCCAGCAGCGATCGGTTTAGTCATTAACATTTTAAGCTGCTGTTCGCCCCCAACAGCGCCACAATGTCTAATCTAGCAGTAATGTTAGCTGGTGTTAACAGTGGATCACTTTGGCAGCGACTGTTAAATGTAAAACTCCCACGTGCTCTTCCTTAACTTCAATTACATTATTATGTGAATGTTAATGTAATCGGTTTAAGTTACACCGCATTTATAGCACTTATAAGCACTTTAAATAAACGTTTTGCAAGTTTAGTTTTAATCAAAATTAGATGTCTTATTAACGTGGTAGTTGTAAATTTAAATCCCTTTTGTACTGCGCCACTGTTACTTTAACATGTTTCTCTCTTTGTTTAGCACAGTCACAAAGACATAAGAGAAGATTGAAAGCCTTAACACTGCCAATCAAAACGGAAAATTGAGAATTAAGCGAAGAAGATACAGTCGAGGAGGAGGAGGAGGAGAAGGTGAGCGGTCAACAAAACAGCAGCTCCATGATGCTGTACGTATTCCATGTGGACGTCGGTCGCATGCTGAGCTTCGACATGACCGTCGCTCTGTCGTCGGTCGAGAATCTAAAGGAGACGATTCATCGCCTGCATGGAATACCCGCCTCCAATATTGTGCTGCTGGTGAGCGGCGGCGAGATGTTGACACACTCCACACAGGTATCCTGCTACTCGGCGGGCACAGACACGAATCCCATTTACATGTTTCTCACCGGCGATGAGCGGCTGGCTCCCACGATAGCCAGCGGGGGTTCCAGCGACTTGTCGGATGCGGAGTTGCGTCGTCAGGTGGAGGAGAGTCACAGATTGCCCGCCGTGCTGGATACAGTGCGACAGCGAGCACAGCTGGCGCAGCACATGCGTGAGCTGGGCAGGAAGGAGGAGCAGCTGTGTGAGCGTCTTGTCCATGAGCAGCATTTGCAGCAGCAGGGCTGGTCCGCGGTGGTGGCCAACATGGAGGATCTGACCAATGAGTTTGTCGAGCGTTTCCACAACTTTTGCCAGGCCTTCGATCGGCATCTGCAGCAGCGGGAAAGCTACTTGGAACTGTTGCGTAACTTTGTCGATGATCTCACCCAGCTGTCGCGCATTCCCATATTGCCCGCATTAATGGCACATGCAGAGGGCGACTTCCATGGCTTTGATGAGTTTCTCGAGAATGATAGCGAAGGTGTGGTGGAGCAACTGCAGCCAGAAACGGAGTCAGGCGATGGCAGCGTGGAGAAGAGCAGCAGCAGCACATCGCCCAACAAGAAGCTCAAAATGGGTCACGAACGGGATGAACTGCATCAACCGGAGGATGAGCAGCCACCCAAGCAGCCTCCACAGCCGCCGCAGCCTCAGCAGAAGGAGTATCAACTCAATCTGCTGCAGTGGATCAGCTCCAAGGGTAACCATGCGGCATTGCAGCAGATGTCCGATGAATGCGTTCAGGGATTGGATACATTCTCCCAGGAGATCTATGAGAAGCTCAAGCAGGAGGTGCAGAACATCATTAAACTGGCCAAGCAGAGCGATGTCAAGGAGATCAAGGGACTCAGCGATCGTCTGTATCGTTTGGATGAGTTCAAGTACAAGATACAGAAAATGGTGCAGGATCAGAGGGAGCAGGCAACGGCCCTGCAACAGAATGAGGCACGTGCCTTGAATCTACGGGACAATTCAGTGCTGCCCGATCTGTGCCTCTCGCATCGTTCCCAGCTCCAAGTGATGCTCGAGAATCATCTGAAGATCCGTGAATATTGTCGCTGCATTGGGAACTCAAAGGAGGAGCTCGGACGCAATCTTCATGCGCGTCTGCATCGTGTCGTTTGGATTGAGAATGGAATGAGTGATTTCGATAATCGTCTGCTCTTCTACCTCCGCTGTCTGCGTCGTGCCGAGCGGCATATCAACATTATCGAGCAGATCCATCGTGCTCCCAGCACCTATGTGGCGGCCGTGACAGAGGTAGTGCGTCGCAAGATCTTCTCTGATGAGTTTCGATTGTGGGCATCCCGTTTGTCCGTCGACTTTGATCGCATCCATTGCGAGGAGTTGCAGCGTCGCCGACTCTTCAATGCCAGCTTCGATGGACACTTTCTGAACATCCTATTTCCTGGCATGGCCGACATGCCGCCCGCGTTCGCCAACGAGCATCCCGAGCTGAGCTTCGACACCCGTCTGCCTCAGCTCAGTCAATCCGACCTGGAGCTGCTCTCCACTCAGCTGCCAGAGTTGGCCACGCAGCTTCAATTGCCGGATATGACGCCTGTTCTACAGTTCTTTGTGCAGCGGAGAAAGTCATTGGCACGACAGGATGGCCAGAATCAGGATCGAGAGGAGCAGTTGCTGGTGGTTGCAAGCAAACAAAGTGTCAGCACATCAACCAGCTTGAGTGTGCATCAAATGGCGAGAAGCACGGAGACGGAGCAGCTTCTGATGCTCAGCGCCAGCACACTGACGGATGAGAATGCTGGGAGCGTGGAGCGATTGCGTGAGGCATTGCAGAGCATGTCCAAGCTGGCATTGCAGTGCCTGGCCATGGCTCGTTCCAATTTGAGCAGTCTGCGAAGCGAGTTGGCCACCAACTACCAGGATGAGCTGCAGTCGGAGCTGCAGCTGCTGCAGGACAAGTGGCAAGTGTTGCGGATGCAGAATGAGCAGCGTGAGCAAACGCAGGCGGATCAATTGGAGCAACTGCGTCAACAGCTGTTGGCTGCGGATCAGGACAAAGTAACAGCCGTTGCTCAGGCACGGGAGCAGCTGATCCATGAGCACAAAACCGAACTGGAATCGCTGCGTTGTCGATTCAAGCTAATGACCTCCATGGAGCGTTCACCCTCGGACAGCAGCCTTGAGAAATTGGAGCGGCCGACGAGCAGTGCCAGTGTCGCTAGCCTGGATGTGGAACAGCTACTGGCGCAGCAGCGTCTGGATTTGCTGGCCCAACGGGAACGTGCCGTCAATGAAGCCGTTGAAGCGGAACGCTCCTTGTGGCAATCGCGACAATTGCCGAACTCAGAATCTGTGATGGCCAATGTGTCCATACTGAAGGACATGCTGGAGGATAAGGAGCGACAGCTGGACATGCTGCGCGAACAGAATGCGATGCTCATCCAGGAGAGCTACCAGCTGAAGACGCGCCTCGATCTGCTCACCAATGAGGACGGCAACAGCTGGCTAAAGGAGAAGATCGACTATTTGAACCGCGACAAATGCCGGCTCGAGGAGGAGCTCAACATGGAGAAGAGCAAGCGCATCGAAATGGAGACCAGTGTCGCAGCACTAAGAAAGTAAGAGAACTCTCTTTTGATATATATTGTAGATACTTGTCTAATATTTCTCGACTTTCGTTTGCAGTTCCACTTACGAGGCAGTTGGCGGCACCATGACACGTTCCAGGTCAAGTGGCGCCTCATCGAATCATCGTTTCATCACGCTGGAGAACTGCGCCAAGGGAGATTTAGTATTTGTCGTGTGGAGCATGCGACATGGCCAGTTTATGGTGGTGCAGGATTCACTCACCCTGTACTTTGTCCATGCTGATAGTCTGGCAGCTCTGCAGCTAACGGCACCTCCTCCTGCTCCGCCTCCACCCCCTCTAGCCGGTCACGAGACGCCGTTAGCTGTCGCCGTCATCGAGCTAAATCAGATACCGTTGCCCTACTACGCCATCGGGCGTGTCATCGACAAGGAATACTGCCAGGCGCGCAAGGTGAGTTCCTAAAATACTTGTTGCAAGTGCAGGGCAGCTAATTATTTGATTAATTCCAACAGGATGAGAACCGATATCGCGTCAGCAAGGGATCCAAATTCTATCGCATCAAATTGGCGCCTTTGGCCTCACGAAATCCGCTGCGTCGCGAGCGTTTGGAATGTAAGTGAGTGAGAGCGCTAATTAACAGTTACTAGCTTTATCTACAGTAGATTTTAATGTAAAAGTAGATTCACCTGAAACTGAAATTAACTTTGAATTGAGAGCAGAGTTTTATAGCATTAACAGTCGAAATTAATGCTTCTCTGTTAACTTAATGTTAAATAACAGCTGATAATGTTTCTGATACTGATATTAACTTTTAAATGAGTAGCATCTGAATCTTTGAGTAATTTGTAGCATTAAAAGTTAAAGTAGATGTTTCTCTGATCAAATACTGTTAACTTACAGGTGTTACTTTGTATATCAGCTCTTTTTAGTAACTGTTAGCTAACCGCTGTAAAAGCTGTTGTACTTCATTTAACTTATAGATGTTCTTACTCTCTTTTAGCAAGCGGCTCAGCCAGCTTTATTAATCGCTCGCAGCTGGCGACGGCAGTTCGAGAAGCAGTGGATGCTTCAATGGTGTCTGGGGCGGCGAGCATTGGCGGCAGCAGCGTCTATCAGAGTTTCAAGGAGCGCACAGTGAGCATCAGCAGCGTTAACGAGGAGGAGGATGACTCGACCTCATTGCTAAGTGAGCGGTGTCGCTACATTAGTGTTAGCGAGGAGGATGAATTGCTGGCGCTTGCTGCTGGCGGTGACGGCAGCACAGAAACAACATTCACAACAACAACCGCAGCAGCAGCAACAATAACAACAACAACATCGGCGGCTGCTGGAACAACACAAGCAACAATAACAGAAGCGGCAGCAGCATCGGCAGCAACTCAAGCACAGTCTGTGATAACAGAGCAGCCAACGGCATCAAGAAAACTGAAGTTGGATCTACTGTTGGCCTCTGCTGATATAATTATACAACCCTTAATACAACAAGAACCACAACAACAACAACAACAAGAACAAGAGAAAGAGAAGTTGGAGGATGTGAAACAGTCGGATGCTGTGGCAAATACCACAACAACAACAACGATAACCACAAGTGAACCCAATCCACAATCGGATATAAATCCAAGTGAACTGGAGGAACAGCCAGTTAATATATATGTAGCCACAACATCAACAGCCTCACCAATAACAACAGCAAAAACAGCAGTGGATGCTGTTGAGACAATTGTGAGCACAGGAACGGCAACAATTAGCGAGGATTCCGATGAATATCGGTCGCTAGAGGGCAAGGATGAAGCCGATTTTCCCATTTCCGAATAGTGTACGAGAATCGCAAGAGTTATTATCTATAGCTATAAAGTATGTGCTGGAATTACAGCATCGCGAAATCGTGTTTATCTAGGCTAACACTCTTACTATTTATATAGGACCGATCCCAATCCATAAGCCCTTCCCATTTTAACGAATAAGCCACAGAGGAGTCGACGTCAACAAACACACACACACACTCACATACTCATACACTCACAAATACATACATGCAGCACATTAAGATGAAAGTTATATACTTAAATAATTTAATGTTTACAAATTTAGCAAAGATAAACAATCGCAAAAACAAAACAACTAACGGCTAACGTTCTAATGTAGTTTGTCTATAGTCTCTACATCTACTATAATGTATAATAATCTAATATCAGATCTGTAAATGAGTTCGATAAAAGTCCCACACGTACACTCTCTTACACACACAATTTTTATTTAAAATAAAAATGACCACAAAATATGAAATAATCAAAATAATTAGATTTCTGTTAAAGTAAAAATAAAATAAAAAATAAAAATGTATATTTTAAAATTCCCTTTTATCTTTTAGTGCCAAGAAATTGCTTGCAATTTTTTTCGATTTCTTTAGCAAGTAAATAATTATAAAATATATACACGTACATTATATATTTTTTATAGGAATTTTCCCAAATCTGAAAAATTCAAATCACACACAACACGTTTTTTGCACACCCCACCCAATACACTACAAAAAAAACTGAGTATATTTCATATTTGGGGGTCGGAGGCGTAGCCCCGCCTATTAAATATTTATACTCAGCTCTCACACTCTATTTAAGTCCTCTCTTGATTTCTGTGTAAATATAAAACGACGAATATTTTGCCTTTCTTATCTTAAAGAAAAATAACAAGAAAACACACACAAAGCATACAAAGAATATGAAGCAACACAAGATAATACAAATTTAATAAAAATCAACTGCGTGAAATAAATAATATTAATAATAAAAGAGAAAATGCTTAATTAAATCAAAGCGCAATTTGTAAATAGACAAAAGATAAAACCAACTAAATTTTACTTTAAACAATTTAAAATTAAATTAAAATGCAAAAATAAACAAACGAAGATGTAACAACAAATTGTCAAGCATACAACAAAATCAAATAAAAAAAAATTGTAAACATATCGACAATTTATTTAATCAACGGATATATTGGATGAAGATGTATTATTGTATGCAAATCTTCAACAGCCTACAGCACATTTGTAATAGGTAAGTCTGAGATATTTGTAAAAATTAATGGTTTTGAATGTATATACATACTTTTTCAATGGATAAATTCCGTTTATTATATAGTTTTTTGAAACACATTGGGAATTTGGGAAACTTGCTACTAGTCCCATACTGCCCATCCAGTTCTCCAGCTTCGAAAGATGCCCTTACTTGATTTATTTGGATAATTAGGGCAAAATAATAATAAAATTGACATTCTGCAAGGAGATCGGTTAGAATTAAAAAGTTAAGAGAGCTATAATTTTTGGAATAAAGAAGAAAATTAAATATTTTCATTGTGATGATGTAATTAAAAAAAATTAAATATTTCCGTTGGGATGCTGTAGTTGAAAATCCATTCAGCGAAAATTGAGTTCTTAAATCTTTTTTTTATGTATTTTTACATCACGATGTAAGTTGCATGTCTATATGTAATAAACACAAACCAAAGCTTAACTAAATATATAAATAAATTTTCAAAAATGCATTCTTTTAATTTATACAAAATAATTTATTATTTTAATAATAAGAAGCTTATGTATTAATAATGTATAGAATATAATAATTATAAAGTTACATACAGGTAGATAGTTAGGTAATATTTGCATATTTTGGGCTCAAAAGTTTGTTCTCATAGTATGACAAATCGCAAATTACTCTAGACCACACTACCTACACTATCCGACACGATTGCGATATGAGATACCTCTTAATTAGCTAATAATTATATGAGTTGAACAATTAATTGCACATTTGCCAAGGCTAATTGGCAATGCTTTTCACACGAAACACCTGCCCGCCCACAGACACATCTGATGAAGGGGCGTGGCTAGCGTGGCATCAAAAAAGCTTTGCCTACATATACATTTGTGACTATAGATTAATACAAGCATAATATTAAATACATACATAATTACATATATCGAATGCAAGTGCCGCATCAGTCTCCGTTATAGAAAAGTCGATTATATTTACTCGTATGCTTATCTATAACTAATTAGGCTCAAAAATATAATGAATGCAACTGCGTTTGCTCTATTGATTGCATATGCACTTCCAGATGGATGTTAAGACTGTCTCGTTGAGGTTGGTTAAACAATCTATATTGTTTCTGTAAAAATAAATAATTTATTTTATGCAGCAGATTGAGTTTTTAAGCATTTAAATTCAGTTTTCATGTTTAAGTTTTATCGTTCTGTGAATATCTATATGTACAAATAAAAGTTATGAAAATAGTGAAATAAATTAAATAGGTCCTGTGCAGCCGTTAATACAGTATTGCCAACTTATTTAGACGTAGGTTTGTGACTGAGTAAATTTGAAATAAAATTAATATTGAGTTTGTAAGGGTATTGTCAGTTCGGTTTTGCTGAATTTATTTTTATTTTTCGCTATCCGCTTAATTAATGAGTTTGTGCTTGTCTGTACCCCATTCCCTCTTACAACCCCTACACTATCCCCATAATCCTCTCCACATATCATGCGATAACTGCGAACATTGCGGAGTCTGTGCACGACTAGTGAATGGCTCTTGGCTGTGGCTCTTGGCTCAAACTGTGGTTGCATCCTACGCTTGGCTGGTCACATGGCTACAACTTGATTTGGGCTCTAAAATAATTAAGCGTTAAATATGCTCCAGTTATTAATTGCCAACAGCTGTAGACACCTCTTAGATCTGCCTCTGATTTTGTCCCCCCTCACAATATTCCACATTTTTTTAGTACAATTTTGCGCTTTCGCGCGACACTTGAACCGCTGCCCTTTTTGGCGGGACGAAGGACAATGGTGCCGCTGCTGGACTTGGTGAAGGTCGGACTGAAGGCGCTGATTGTGGGCGTGCTGCTGTAGGGCGGATGCGTTGCATGCTGCTGACTGTTGTTGCCACCAATGGCCTGATCGTAGCTCTGCGTCATCAGCTGATGACACTTGGTGGCCAAATAGCGAAACACGGACGCCACATTGATGTCCTCCTTGACGGAGGTGCGTATCAGGCGACAGTTGAGCATTTTGGCCAATGTTTCCACCTCATCCGCACTGACCACCGCCTGTTCGATCAGATCGATCTTGTTCTGCACTATCACTGTGGGTATCTCATTGCATTCGTTCTCCACTTTACGCTTCCACTCCTTGATGGCATCGAAGGATGCCCGATCTGTCGTTGAGAAGACCAGCACTGACGCCTGCGCTCCCCGATAATATGCCTTTGTAATGCAGTCGAATTCCTCCTGACCCGCCGTATCCCATAGCATTATGCGCACATCCTCGCCATCGATCTCGATTTGTCGTTCCAGAAAATCAACGCCTATGGTCTTCTTGTAGTCCTTTGTGAAGATGCCTTTGCAGTAGCGCTGGATCATTGAGGATTTGCCAACGCCTCCATTGCCCACAATGACCTGAAAAGGTAAAATAATAGATTACTTTAACATATCTCTTAGATGTGGTGATTTATTTCAATTAATTGTTCATTTAAAGAGTTTAAATAGCAAAAATATAGAAGTGCTGTGCATTTCACTTTCAAAGTAATTTATAAATAAAGTATAAATTATACTGCTCCCATTGAAAAGTCAGAATAACACTAGAGAAGATTAATTACAGCTTATAACAGGACAGCTCTCCTATAACTCTCATAAGGATTCTTAGCAGAAACCTAAGAAAACCTCGCACTGTTTTCCATATTTAATCTTTATTATAGTACTATATATCTTCATATTCGAAAAAAAAGCTGATATTATATATAGGAAGTCTGCAATTAATTTGAATCTCCGCAGGTGCGAACGTTTAACTATTTGACTTTCATAAGATATTTTCTTTGGCTTAATCCTCATAGGTGGCAGGCTTGTTTGAGCGTCTAACATTGTAGTCATAATTCCACAGAATTCTGCAGAAGAAAAAGAACCGTTCCAAATGCGACCAGGTAAACGATCGGTGATTGTTCTGACTGTCTATTAGCGAGTAGCTGCTGTATAGCATGCGGTTATTATTTAACGCTTATCCACGGCACATCCGATATGATCTTTCCATGTATGTACGAATATATCATGTACACCATGTATCCCCATGTAGCCCATTCAAATGGCTCGTGACAGGTAGTGAAAACAGGTGGGTCTTCTCAATGGTAATAACTATAGTGAATGGTGTGAGTTGGATAACTTACCACCTTAATGGCCAACTCGATGTCGTCCTCACGCATGCTACTGTAACTGTATTGGGACTGCGAGTGGGACTGTAGAGCAGCTGCAGCAGCGCCACCCGTTGCCGTTGCCGTTTGGATTAATAGACGCATCGGCGGTCGCAACGAACCGCTAACCAAATGGGCGTTTTTGGCAATATCTCCCCAATATGTCCAGTTGGAAAACGCAATCTCTCGTGCTTTTCACTTTCTTCTCCTTGGTTTTTTGCGTAATGTCAAGTCAAAGCAACTGCAATTCACTTTCTACGCATTGATTTCACCAAAATCGAATACCGAAACTGGAACTGTGGAAAAGAAAAATCAACATCACGAAAAATAGACACAACAAACAATTGTATGCAATAAGTTAACATAGAGTTTTTCTTTCATTTTCACAACAACCGGTTTATTTCTGTACTTTTTTTGTTGCTCCGTGTTTCTTTTTCTATATTATTTCTGTTATTATTATTTTTTTTTTTTGATCTTTTTCTTGATTTCCTGTTTCGGTGCCGCCTCAAATAAGACGCAACTTGAGCCGGTTACGCTTACAACAGGTGCCTCCAAGAATACACCTCATGATGCGACGGCACACGCATCGCCTCGTCGCACAGTGGTTACCATTAGAATTGGGAATGTGGCAAGATCAGAGGTGAGGAACCTGTACATGTATGTATGTCTGCATGACATTAGCGTGTGCTTATGAATTCTTTTGAAATTTATTATGTTGGGGATTAACTGTCTACGGAGCTGATGGTGGGCGATTCAGACTTTTGGAACTACGTAGGTTTGATTAGCATATGTCTTATACTATAAATATGACATTTATTTTTAGAATAGAAATGCAAAATCAGTTTCGTATTGTTTCCTCTCAAGTTTTTCAATTTATGCGCTGTTATAAATTAATTTTTATATTGTAGTTTTACTAATTTTGTTTCTATAATTGAACCCATAAAGATTTTAATATTTCAATTAAATTTACATACGCTCAATTAAAAAGCTTTATAGTTTCACGGTTGCAATGATTTCAAATGCAGATCTGATCCAATATTAACTTACAAAAAGTATATACAATTGTAACGATCATAGTTAAAAAAATTTAATCACTTTTTTTTTTTTTTTAATTATTTTGTATTGATTGAATTGATTTAATAACAAAATAAGCTATGTATATTAACATAAAGTATTTAAAATGCATAGCTATTTAACAAGCAGTTATTTCTAAAACAGTTTTCTTAACTCTATTTAGCTTCTATACATTCCAATATCGCGTAGTGTCATTAACCAATCACAAACATTCACTTCAATCAACTCATCATACAACTATTTCCAATCTTTAGCTCTCGCACTCGCTCTCTCTCTGTCTCTCGTTTTGCATGTGCTAATAGCCAATGTCAATTAAGTTGGTCACACTGCATTTCCATTTAGATTACTTTCGGCCTTTTAGCTTTTTATCACCTTTTGGCATTTTGTTTTGTTCTCTGCAACCCACTGTGCAACATTTGACCGCGCGCTCTTTTGTTGCCTTTCGCTCGTTCTAATTATGTTGTGACTATTTCGCTTTTGGGTTACATTCTTCCACACTGTTCTGACGCTGTGCGCTTCGCGTTTTTGTCTATTGTGATGATAATTAAGGCCATGGGTTATAGATTTAACTAGTTCAATAATCACACATACACATCTGAGTTTTCAAGAACAACAACAACAAGAAGAACATGACTAGTGTCAACGAAGCTTGACATAAAATCCAATTGGATTGCGTGTGTCTGTGTGTGAGTGAGTTTGCATGCATGCATGTGTGCGCGCGTGTGGGACGCAAAGAATGAAAAACTGCACGCAGTCGCAGTCGCTACTCTGATTGAGGCAGTCTGCCTACCTGTTTCACCTGTATGTGTGTTTGTATGTGTTTGTACAAATTACAAATAATGCACATCATTGCAGTTCTGCACAGTGCTCAGTTTCTTCGTGCTTGGGCTAAATTGTCTAGAATGCGCAATTATTTTGAAATTTGCTCAAACTAATAGATAAGTTTTCTGTTGTTTTGTTGTTGGTGCTGCTGCCGCTGCTGCTGCGGCGCTCGATTGCCGTTTCTTTGCTACTTCCTTCTTGGTACATTGTGTATTGTGGTTGTTCTTTTGTGGAATGTGGATTCTAACTTGTCTATTTAAGTACAGAACGATCCATGCAAGTGTGTGAGTGCAGCCAAGCAACAACGACACAACGACAACAACAACAACAACAACAATGAGAACAGCAACAAATGCCACTTGTTGTTGTACCTGCTACTGCAGTGGCAACAAAAGCGAAGCGAATTTTCTTGACGTTTGTTTCTGTATGTGTGGAGAATTATGCAAATGCAAGAGCTTCGTTATAGTTGATGTTGCTGCAACAGCAGATGCTGATGTTGTTATTGTCTGTTGCGCTAGTTAAATCAATTATGAGCGCAAATTCCTCATTATTTAAATTAACTTTAAATACTCCACTCGCGCACTAACGGATCTTTTGAAAAGAGCATCTCTGTTCGATGTCTCTTTTTTTAGTTGTTCCATATCTTTTTATAGCCCTTTTCTCACACACAAAAAGAGTTGACAGCGCATTGTGTTTGTCGGTGAGAAATTAACAAATATAAGCTGAAATATTAAACAACATATGCGAAAACACGAAACCAACAGTTTCCAAGTTTGTACGACAGCTAAGCCTGATTTTAACAATGCAACACTTCTTTGAGTTCTTATCGATTATCTGTTTATTTTGTAATACACTTCGCCAAGTCACTTTTTCATAAATTTTTTTTTTTTATAAATGCGCTGCAAGTCAACTCGATTTTATTTAAGCCAAATCTAGCTGTCGTATAAACTTGTTAAAAGACAGAAAAACCGCTCATAAGCATCCACAGCAAGAAACTTAAAACAACTCTTGGAGTTCGAAATAACGACAACGCGTGCGAAGCGCATTAATTAATGTTAGCGTTAGTTACTGACTTTGGGCTTTGAACCGTAGTGAAAGTCTCTTCTTCTACACGCACACCCCGAGAGACACCAAAAACAAAAGCCACGAATCACGAAGATACTTGTATCACGAGCGCAACAGAAGTATCCGTCATACACACCTGTTGCTTAGCGCGTTTCAGCACAAACTAAACAGCCAAAACTTGGCTTACAACCAACAACTTGGCCATAAGCCAAAGCTGACAAACAAGGCAAAGAATATGAAGACGAAGCAAGCTCCCGGCAACTGCAATTACTATTTAATTGTGTTTATTGTATTTTGTAATTAATCAGTTTAATTGTCGATTCCTTAAACTTCCAAACAATATAAGTTTAATATAAAAAATAAATAATTAAAGATTTTAATTTGAAATAACGTCTAACACTAACACGTTTTGCAGCACTGACGCTTGCGAGTGCCAGCGAATGGCATTTACAATCAGCTGTTCAGTGGCAATCGATAACTCAAGGCGGTCGGCCGATTGTCATATTCTGTTTTCGTTTTGTGAAATTTTGGATTTTTGCATTTGTTTGGCGGGCGATAAGATTATTGCAATTAAAATCAAACTGGAACAGTAGTCTTAAAAGTATGAAACAAAGCGTTAGTTACTTAAATTAGTTTTAGATAAAAGTGGTCGTGTTTGCTTATTGCCATCAAGTCCGTGCGCAATGAACAACGCATGCGCTCCATACACAGGACGAAGGACGTTGTCGTGGTCGGTTGGCTGCATCGGCATAGAGAAATGTCTCGTTGTCGGCTTGATAGGAGCAGTGGAGTCATTTGTTATACCGATACCGATTCAGTGCTCTACGTAAATTCACAGCGTTTTGGTGTCTCCGTCTCCGTTCAATCGGTTTGTTAGATTCATTATTTTGTTGCAAGTCTACGCGGTTGCGTGTGTATGTGTATGTGTAGGTGTGCGGCTGTGCGAATGTGTGTGTGATGAAAACAGCACAAGTAAACTTAAAAAAATAAAAGAAACCATAGAAAAGTTAAATGTAAATGTTTATGCAGAAGTAAATTCCAACATTGCCATCGAACGATATTTTAGGGGTGACTCTGCATCAGAGACTGCCTGCTACTTATGTTGGTAGTGGTGTTGGTGGTGGTGTCTCTCGTCCTCTCGTCCACACATTCCTATTTCTGGCAGTCGCGTGCAAAAAAAAG
Source organism: Drosophila phalerata (assembly GCA_951394115.2). Taxonomy (NCBI): domain Eukaryota; kingdom Metazoa; phylum Arthropoda; class Insecta; order Diptera; family Drosophilidae; genus Drosophila; species Drosophila phalerata. The sequence continues at coordinate 10,928,220 of OX596005.2, forward strand.
AACCCCCAAGGAAAGAAGAAGCAATTGCTCCGCTTTTTGGCTTTGCCTCTTGCGAATGTGTAGCGGCAATAAAGTAAAGACAGGGGAGGAAAGGGAAGGGCGGAAAAAATCAATACTGATAGTAAACTTGAGTGCTGATGATGAGTCCCAAAGCAAAATAATCTATCATTATAAATACGAGTATCCAGCGCTAAGTGGCGCCGTCAGGTGGTCATTGTCCTTACGGCCAAATGCCAAATGCCGTTAGTCTCTCTGCCCCAAACGGAGGCACCCCCAAATGACTCATGCAGGATTCGCACTTCGTATCCCTTTGTGGATTTTATACTCTAAAGTGGAGCGACGCATGTTCTATGAAATATTGATTTCAGTTTAATGTTATTTTTTTGTTGTTTAAAATTTCTCATGTCACAGCTAAAACAATTAAAAAGCAATTAGAATAACTACAGCAACAACAATTAGAGGAAAGAACCAAGCAAGCGGAAAGTGAATTGCAAAATAAACAACATTTATGAAAAAAATTACAAAAATGATAAAATGTCATTTGCATGCTCAATTTAACATGAATTGCATTTAATTCTTAAATCTAAAATTGGGGAAAAAAAAAGAATACACAAAAAATTCGTTTATCTAAAAGTAAGAGAAACTTTCGATCAAAACAAGATGAAAACTCGACTCGTTTCGTTGACCTATCGCGGCAGTGCATCCGTGGATCCCCGATACTCGGCGTCCATGTTACCCTGGACAATCAACGATATACGATCCACAGAAAGCTACACAAAGGTGAGTAAAATCATTAACTTAATATAAACTGTAAATATTGAAGATATACTTTATAAAAACAAAGAGAAACTGTAATTATGAAATTAATGATTAGTATATAAAACAGTTATATATATTTATACAGACTTATCAACTGAATAAGTACTTTAAAAACCACAAACAGAGTTAAGCATGAGCAACAACAATATTTTTAAACATTAGAAATACTCAGTTAAATTTACTTTTCAGGGGTATTATAAGCCCCTTCTGATAACTACAAATCATAGAAATATTTCTAAAACAATCAAAACAAAGATGTTTATTAGATTTTAATGATTTATTTTTGTCTCAGCTCTCTTCCAGAAGATATGCTTCACTAAGGTATATCTTATTAATAGGAATATTTTGGATCGATTTTGAAAAATCATCTCAACTTGACAGCACTTTAGTTCACTTTATTGAATCATCAGAGGAAATCATCAAGTGCTAATGATAATAACTTGCTGTTCTTCCAAGTTCCCAGCAATTTGTGTTCGTCTGTTCTGTTAAACATGCAGTCAACGCTTAAAGCGTTTTCATGTTAATCCAATTGCATTTAGTGATATCCACAACTCGCTTTTATCTTTGTCAAAAACAATTAAAAGCAATTTGCAATTATTACGGCCCAATAAATCAATTAAACAGCCCGTCAGGCACAACTCAATAGCAAGCACAAAGCGTATGCAATTTTATTAATAATTTTGCGCTTCATATACGATAATTACACTGATTAGCTACCGTTCGCAACCATTGACAAAGAGGGGAGAATACTGCCTAAAATTAGAACCACAATTCCAAAAGGTGAGCCACTAAATGAAAATCACAGTTGTGTTATGGGACTCCCAGCTAATTGGAAGGACGACGTCATCACAAAATATAAACGGACAGACAGTCCTAGTATATACAGTAGGGTTGATCCTAGAGTTTGGAAATTTATTACGTTAGACGATTTAAAAGGTTTTTAATGGGAATTACTTTTCAAAAGAAAGGAAAGACATTTCTATTCCTTGACTTTATTACCATTATTAGGGACATACATACATATATACATACATACGATATACATACATTTCTTATGTAATAAATAAACTTTTATGAATAAATTATGGTAAACTTGTATCTACAAAAATTCATTTACATTTGTTTGGTACAGATTTCCGTAAATATTTTTTGAATCCAATTAATTAAGATTTCAACATTTCTATAAATTAATGGATCTACTCTCGCTTTTGCCTAAAATATTCATTACTTCACTCGTATACGGATATCGCCTACCTGAGCATTACGCATACGACGCGTTGAACACGTGCGGCTACAAGTTGTACTCCTGCATTCCATCTCTATCTGTTTGTCTGTCGCTCTCTCTCTCTCACTCTCTCTCTCTCTCTCTCTCGTTCTTGCTCGCACTCTGGTGTCCCATGGCTAATATTATTTGAAGCTTGAAATTAATTTTAGCAAAGCTTGCAATTAGTCGCCCATCAGCCGCATGTGTGTGTAAGTGCGTGTGTGTTGAGGGTGGGGGGTGTTTGGGTGTGTCAGCTAACGATGCTCTAGGGTTTTCTTAGGGGCTTTTCAAGTCGGGTCCAGTCCAGACAAGCGCATAATTAAATTCCCCACAGCTGCCAACAAGTTGTGCGTTCAACCTGAGTGAAAGTTATGTAAAAGTGTTGGCAGCAAGAAGAAGCTTCTGGATTGTCCCAAAGCCCCCGTCCTAGTTACCAGCCATGTTCATTTCGGTTTCATGTTCTCTGCTCAGGTGGCAACACGGCGCATTAAAACGAATCCTTTTTACGTGCCTGCGGCAACTAACGGTTACTTCATCCCACCTCTGTCCAGACAATTGTTGTTGATGCTCATTGAATTGAAGCCCCTGAGAAGCTGAGAAAATGGACAGCAGAAGCTGGGTGCAAAAAAATACATTTTATAAAAGAGAAACAGCTTGTAATGTTGCTGTTGTCGACTGCTCATACTTTTGGCTCCTTCTGATTCTGATCCTACCACAGCTTAGCGGTCTCTTAAATGGGGAATTATGCGAAATTGTTGTTTGCTCCGTGGCCCATCAAAGGATTTTGATGAACTCTAGGTGACTGATGCTTATACCAGGTTAATAACTAGATAACTATTATAATTTATTTAGTTAAGCGAAATAATATGATGCACATAGGTCGTTTATTGGATTGTTGGAGAATAATAGTGTCAAAAAATCATTGCTCTGCTAATTTTCTTCCTGTTTTTTGGAGTCTTTTAAGATCATGGAAATACTATTTACCACATCTACATTTTAAGGAAACTGTCTCTTTTGTCGACTGTGTATTCAAATTTCCAAGAAGATAATTTCACAATTCTCTTAATTATTTCTTTGCATATATTTTTTGCCAACATTTGCGCTCTTATTCCCATACAAATTATACATGCACAACAAACGCACACACTCACACACTCTCTCCTTACTTTTCCATTTCTTCTGCCCTCTTACTCCACTCTTGGCCCTTGGTGTGCCAGATTCTACAGACCCAGAGACCAGACCATAATTTGATGCATATTTTTCTTGTATAAATATTTACTAACGCTTGCACTTTTGTTTATTATTTCGTATATGTATGTTGCTGTTAGTGTCCGCTCTCCTCCTTCTGTGTCTCAGCCACTGTAAATTGACACAAAACAAACACGCACACACAATGTGAGCGAAAGAGAGAGAAAATAAGATATAAAATAGAAAAAAAAGAAATAAAAACAGTAATGTTTGCACAAGCTCTTCATATCTCTGACAAATGCTGTGGCAGCTTATTGCTTTATTATGTTAAATAGCGCATGAAAATTATAACAAGCTGCCTCTTGGCTGTCGCTCAAGTGCGATACATGCCACGCCCACTTGGCTAAATGACTCCCACGCACACACGCACACCTCAAAGGCCATCAAAGTTTTATGTCAACTTTTGTTTCGCTTCAATAACTAAGCAAACAAACTTGTACCCCAAAGAATAGAGTGTGTGTGCGTGTGTGAGTGTGTGTGAACTTTTACAAATATTTGCTTAGTATATCGGTAAGCAATTAGTGCAACAAAATTGATGACGTTTCTGAATATTGCATGGGTCAATAACTTAAAGATATTCAAACATCTTAAGGTCATCATTGAATTATCTATAAAAACTTATAAATGTTTTTGATTTACCAGTTTGACTGTTTTTGAATGAACAACATATAATTTGCTTAAAAATTACTTCATATTCCTGCCTAACTATCTGACCTTGACCTGGATTTAACACCATTGTGTTTATACTATTATAATATATTATAATTATGAATTATTATCATAATATATTAATTATATATAAATTTAACTTTAATGTGAGATGCAGGGTATTTAATCTCATTTATATTGAGCCTGACCAATTTACTTAAATTTATTTAATAATTTATAACAGAGAGAGAGGGAGAGAGAGGAAGAAAAATGCTGCCTGACAGGTATTTACCTCCGTTTCAGCTTGCCACACGCATCCCAGCAGCCACTTTGTGGCATGCTTTTCATTGACGTCACAACGGCAGTCGTAAAGTTGATTTGGGAGAGCTGAAAAAAATGAAGAAAAATCAATAAGCCGCTTGTTTCATACAGAACGCAGAATACAGTAAAAATGTTTTTTTTTTTTTTTTTGTTGTATTTTCTTTTTCTTATTTTTTCTGCCGCTGGTTGGGAAGTCACTCAAGTCGCGGCGTTAATCCGCTTCTGGCCGGGTCGAGTCACTTGAGCTGCTCTCACTTCTCCCTCCCACTTACAGTGCAGTGTTGTAAATGGTTTCACACTTTGCCATCGCCATTGCCTCGAGTGGAGGACTCTCGCTTGGGCTTACGCGGCGTATGAGTTATGTTTTTCCCGTCGCTGTTTTGGTTGGGCGCACACTCAATTCCATTTGGCTGACGTTTTGCATTTGATGTTGCACACAGCTGTGGGGTTGCTTGATTTCTGGATTTGCCTCCCACTTGCCACATGCCACTCGTCTGGCGACTCACTTGACATGCTTTAAATCAGAAATGTACTACATTGAGCAGAATTTCGAAGGATGTGCGGCAGTTTGACAGCTAAGGATATTTGATAGAGATTATTGTACAGAATTAGGAGATTATCAGATATTTTAGGGGGATTGCAGAGTATCTTATAATCGAGCACCCTCTCTAGCGGTCTTCTCACTTGTGACACATTTTCATTGGTTCAGTTTCTTATTCGTTAGGATTTCATTCTTTTACTTTCCCAAGTCTTTGTTTACTTTTGTCGCATATGGAAAATACAGAGGTGGCCCACACTGCGTATGCGCCATAATTATCTTACTATAACTGCCAACAATTGACATGTTGGCCTCTTTTAACTGTTACCGCATTGTTTCTACCTCCCATCTGTCCCTATTCACCTCTCTCATTCAACTCGCCTTTCTTTGCAACTCTAATTGACGTCAAGTTAGGGGAAACTCGGACTATGTCTATTCTATTTGTTTTACCTTTTACTCTTTAAGCTATAATTGTTGTCACACACGCACACATACATACACAACCATTGAATTGCAGCTAGCGCCATGTGAATACAATCACCCAACTGTATTATTAGTTAGTATTTAAGTTTTTGTTGTTGTAAGCGATGGAACAATATTAGCTTTTAAATATTTACTGATATGCTTTAAGTTCTGAATATGAATTTCATAATACAGACTAGCTCTTCCTTCACATTTTGTTTGTAGGATAAATTTGTATTAAGAATATATTGCAAATAAAGAATTTTATCACGAAAACCAAACAGAAACAGTTCTTTGAAATACTTTTCAACTTTGGATTTGAACCTTGCATTTTACTAGCTTTAACTGCAATTGGTTTAATTGGCCACTTCAAATTAAGTATACTTTAAGTAAAGGACGTGTCACGCGCACATCTCTAATCAGAATCACGACGCCGTCGTTCCGTCAGCGTCGCGTGTTATTGCTCACTGATTTATACATTTTAACTGTTTCTTCATTACATTTTCATGTGCCAGCTGACGTTTGCCGTTCTTGTTATGCATGCAATTTGATTTGTTGTTGTTGTTGTTGTTGTTGTTGTTGCACAATAAATTGTCTACAATTGCTCATTACATTGTTGTTGTTGTTTGTGTTGTCAGCATTGTAGCCATATAATTTGCATTAACTGCATCAAGTGTTGTTTCATATGGAAAATGGGGCCAAAAGGGTCAGAACTGGGTTCTGGGTGCTACATCTAGCGCTATTGCAGTTGCCATAAATAATATGAGATATATGTATGTATATGTAAAGCAGCAATCGAATACAGCGATAATCATAGGGGCAGGAATCAAGTACTATCAACAGCTAATTGCATTGCCCTGAATTATAGCTATAATTTAAAAAAATGAATTAATTAATTCATCTATTATTAAATTAAATTAAATTCCTTTGATTGCCTTTTAAATGGGCTTATAGTATTTTCCATTCGTATATTTAGAAGTAGAGCATTTATTTATTATTTATAGTCTACTTTTTCATTCCTATAAATTAACTTGTAATTAGCTAATATCTCCCAGTGGTATAAATCCCGAACATCCTTTAAATAATGAGCATTCTTAATATTCTAAACAGTTTTTCAATTCCTTTTTCATGCTTAGCAGGTGTGTTTTATTCCCATCGAACGCCTCCCTCACAATAATAAAAAAAAATCCCAAATTGCTGTGTTCACCGATTTCATTACAAAACAGAAGCCTAACAAATTGACAACTGGTAATTGACAATTGGTTTGGGGCATAATTGAATTTGCTTTGTCAATGTCAAATGCGAAGCAACAGTTAAATGAATCTCTCGCATTTGGTACTCAACTCACCTCACTCACTCAATTTTCCTGAACACGATGGCAAAGTCACCTCTCTATGCAATTCTCACAATTGTTCGGCATCGAGTGGAAATCACAAATTAATTGAAAATTGGCAAAGCGAGAGAGCGGGAACTGGAACGGGGCAATAGAATAATCATCAGTCTGTGCTAAAATCTCGTTGGAACTTTGCCATTTGAAAATTAATTTCAAATGCCAAAGGTGAGTCGCGCTTAAGCCAAGGTAGCATCCCTAATGATTACCGACTGCCAGGTAGCCTCATTAGGCGCTCTTTCATCCTGCTCCTTCTACTCTTTTTTTTTATTTTTATATTTTGCTCTCACTAAAATGATATTAATTGCAAAGTTTTTGCTTTGATGCTCACAAGTTCTCTGCCTTTCCAAACTTGCTGTTTCCAGTAGGTAGTATATTTAAGTTGTTCTCGAGCTAACACCTCCGTTGGTAAGCAACATGGCAACTTGAGACGTAAATGATACGATTATACCCTCTACTCCATATACAGATATGTCATTGCAAATCTTAACATAGATATATCAAATGCTTTAGAACTTTCCTATTTTTCTAATTTTTAAGGATAAAACCTTGTTTCTTCTTCTTGTATTTATACTATCATTGTTATCTTTTATACAATTGTCACTCCCAGGGCATCACACCGTCGAGTACTGTCAACTGTTTTAGTTCAGTTTTCACAGAAAATTTAAATTTTGTGCACCCCCTGCGCATTTCCGACATTCTTTGAACCGGATTTTCCCCTTATTTAGTATTTTCTTCGTTGTTTACTTATTGTGTTCGCTTCTTGTGCCTGAATTAGTGAAATTAAAGTTTATATTGTGGACTGATATGTGAGAACATTATTAGGATTGTTTATGTTTTTAATAGATGTGTTGGCAAATCATAAAGTGCAAAACAAATTTGAAACAAATTACTTATAAGAGCTTCAAATATTTGAGTTAAGCAATAATGGGGAAAACTTAAACATAAAAATATCATATACCTCTAAATGAACTTTTGATATTTCCCAAATTTTTATTTATTTTGTTTAAGAACTTTAAATCGATGTTGCAGGTTTAATTTTATTTATGTTGAATTACCTCGTATATCTTTGAATTTACCTTTCCTGAAACACACCCTGCACTAAACTAGCGTCTGCTTAACTAACTGAACATAAATTTCATTTGCTTCCCTTTTATTGTATAGAAAAAACGAATACCTTTTGATAGCAAAAAAAAAACTAAACCGACGTTTCAAATGGGGCGACCTGCTTTCTGTCAACTACAGTCCCAGCCACAACGTCCACACACCCATTCAACAAGCCCTCTAACCCCCTACATACACTACGTTGACACTCCCTAGCTACCACGTCAATGTACATAAAATAGAAACTGGGCATAAAACATCTAACAAAGCAATAGAAGATAAGGTTCGACTGGGAAGTACCCTTACTTCATTATATACTATTCGATCCAACTTAGATTTTCAGAATATTTTAATACCATATATTAATATATATGTATTCGAAAATGCAAGGTCTTGCCGCTAAATATGTGATTGTTATTCTGTTTTCCATATATTTGATGCCCCATTTGATGCACTTAATGTGTACAGGGTATAAAAAGGGGCCAAGAACAAAAAAGCAGCGAACATTGAGAATGGCGGCACATGTTGACGGTGACGTTGACGGTGACTGTGATGAGAACGCCGGAAATGGAGCAGCCGCCATGTTTGCAATGTTGTCAGGCTGCTGTCAGCTCTGCTTGCTTTTCTATCTATCTACCCATTCGTCTGTTCGTCTGTCGCTCCGTCCTTCCATCTCCTACCTTTCTCTAAGCGAAGCGCTTTTGTACTTGTGCATGCAAGTAAACTGATTAAAAGAATTTAATACTGTTAATCTGCTTCGCCTAGTGGAAACGAAACGACATTGGGCCATGGATAGAAAGAAGGCCCTACTTGTACTTACTGTTGTTTAGTTGTAAATGTAAAGGATTAAACGAGTTGTTGAATATAGACAGAGAAGGTAAATAAGAGAAAACATTGTCGTTTGTTATATTAATATTGTCGTAATGAGATACTATTTACTGATACTGATACTGATTTGAATTTATACTATTCATTAAAATGTATCTATCTACATGGCTCAGAGACAGCGTGTCTCCAAATAGGCGATACGTTGGGTTAAACGAACTATGGTCTCCTTCATTTCACTTATAGAAGCATGTTTAGTATTAATTTTGTCCATTGTTTCATCGTAGTCGTGCATTAGAGCTGGCATAGCTAAAAGTCCGCCCTGAAATGTGAGATCACAATGCTGTTTTCGTATACGAGCACGTTCTACTTTCGCCTTATATAGACGCTCCCTAAGAACACGTTGAGATTCCACTGTCTTCTGCAGTATAAAATTATACTCCTTCAGTTTGCAAGCAATAGCAAGAGATTTCTCACGATTATGATGAGTCATGTGCAATTCGCTGTGGTAGTTAAGTCGAAGTCTCTTCAATTCAATATTACGTTCTGATTAAATATTGTTCAAGTTAGAATACAACTCTTAAGATTATTGTTTTCACATTAATGCTTACCTTCAATTTTTTTGTTAAGTGCTGTAACTTGATTTTGAATGCTAATGAAGTCTTCCATACAAATATCTTCATTGATTTGTTCCAGCTTCTTGATTCTCTGCATAAGGTATAAGTAAAAAGTAAATATTTGCTATATTTAAAATAAGAAACATTTCATAGCTTACTTCTTTCATTTTTCCCAGAGTGTGCTTCCGTGTGATTAGATGGAGACGAGCGTCGCTAATCTCATTTCGTTTTTCCTTCATGAGTCTTAATTCGCGCTCAGTTATCCGTCTAAGGTAGTCAGATTTATTTCCAAGAACTGCGAGCATTACATTTTCAAGATGTAACTCAGTCCTCCGCACAATATTATCTACGTATGTGAGATCAGTTAAGACACTTGTAATAAGGATAGAGTTCTTTGTCTTTGTCGATGCCGCTAGCTGTAAATAATAATCAAGCTGTCCCAGAATTTTCATATATCTTGTGTATTCGATATCCATTGTTTTGTCAGATAGTTTCATGAACGGCCGTAGGTTTCTCAGACGTTTGTAATAATCACCCATTCGTTGATTGAGAAATGTATTCATTTCTTTTTCCATAACATATTTTATTCGATCTTCTGCTAAGGCTTCTATCATTTTTTCCTTATCTAAACTATTTTTCAACAAATTATGGAATTTGTTATTCTCAACCTCATTAACCACAGAGTTAAATAGCTCGAACATAAAATCCATTGTAATGTGAAGGGTTTCTTTTTGAAGTTTCATCGCTTCAGTTTCTTCTTCAGGTTCGACACTTATGGTGGCTAGGAAACTTTTGGTAAACCGATCAAACATATTTTCCTGTTCATCAGTTATAACAACTTTCTTTATATCAATCAATTCATCTAATTCTATTGATTCGCGACCAACGGACTCCCCATCAAATATTAAATCTTCCGACAGCTCAGAATTCGTCGATGAAGAGCTAGATCGTATACTTTCTCCAGTAAGGGGATCAACAAATTGACCTTTGTCAACTACTTCACAAATGACATGTGAAGTAACAGACAGCGATTTTCGTAGAATGATAAGTTCTTCGCTCTCCTCAGAAATATCTGATAAAGAGGGGAGTTCAAACTGATCTAAGAAATGGGTTTTCGCTTGCACTGAATCTATTTGCTCTGATGGTTCAGGTATTTGGCCATCATTATTAACATCTTCGACTTCATGATCACTGTCATCTAAATTAAATAGACTGATAGACGAAGATGTCTCCTCTTCCAGACTGATATTTTCCAAAACCTCAAATTCTAAAGTCACTGATCCTTTTGATAGCCGTGTAGGAGTAGAAATTGCACTATTGTCTATATCTGAATGCAATTCCATTTCAACAGGATCATCGACTTTAAGACTTTGGGGATTCTCTTGAGGTTCGCCTACTGTAAAACGTATACTTCGTGCTCTCTTCATTCGTTCCTTCTTTGATTCGCGAGCATCATCAACTTCCAGCTTCTGGGAATTCCGATGTTCATCTTCTTCTTCTTCTAACTTTATTGCTTTCTCTATTAAACTATCTGCGATTATTGTTGGATTTGATACACGCCGAAGAGCGCTTTCTGATGGATAACTCTGCATTCCGTCAGTTGAGGCACTTTCCTCAATAACTTGTTGAATTGCAACATCATTATCATTAGCTTCAAGGTCTTGCTGGTGTTTCGGAAGATCTGTGTTTTTTCCATTGCTCTCTTCCAAGATTATGTGTCTATCTGCAGGGTTTTCAACTTCAGAGTCCATTTAAAATCATATATATTTTTTTTCCAATTTTTTTTTTCTTTTTTCTGCTTTATTGATTTTTTTGTGGATTATGTTTATATAACTCACACTAAACTAACATCAAAATCCAAGCTAAATTGTTTATTGAACAAACAATACAATAAGTTATCAAGTCGTTAATGTTAATGTATCCAACAGAGACAGTTCAACAGCACTGTTAAGTTATGTTAACACTTGATATAACTTATGTCTGTAATATTACAGCAGAATATGCAGCCTGCGATAAATTCCGCATTTATCTGGGCTTTGGCGACATAAAGTAAATGTAATAAACTAATAAAGAAATCACAATAATGACTTATATTTTATAAAACATTTTTATTATGTCATGTTAACTTTAAGTTGACGACGCGTCGTACCCAAGGTACATAATAGAGTTACTGTATTACATTCCACAGTGCCTAGCCTATAGTGAATTAAATCTAACTGGACTCATAAGCTAGATCACTATACACGAATTTAGTTAAATGGATTTACCAACGCCACAACGTGACTCCAAATCAGAGATACGCTGGCTTAGACGTGCTACGGTCATTTTCATATCGTTCACAATTTCTCGCTTTGCCTTCACTTTTTCCATGGTCTCGTCGTAGTCGTACATTAGGGATGGCATAGCTAATAGTCCGCCATGGTAAGCGAGTTCAGATCCTTTACTTCGTATACGTTTACGCTCCAACTTGGCGTTGTAAAGACTTTCGCGTAGTAATTGTTGATTTTTCAGTGTCTTCTGCAAATCATGTTGCCTGAATTTGATCTGACTGATAATCGCTTGAATTTTCTCCCGACAATGTTGGTTCATATGCAAATCAGAGTGGTACTGATACCGAATCCTCTTCAATTCCACATTACGTTCTGATCCGAGCAATAAATTAATTAATATGTATTATCTGTTTTTATTATCTTTCTATGCTTACCTTCAATTTTTTTTTCCAATGCTCCTATTTGATTCTGCAAGGCAATGAAGTCATCCATTGAAATACTCTCATTAATTGTTTGCAGCTTGTGAATTTGCTGTAAAGAGAATTAATAAAGATTTGTATTTATTTGAAAACAATACTTACATCTGCGATTCGACCCAACGTGTGCTTTCTCGTGATAAGTCTGAGACGTGTATCACTGATCTCATTTCTTTTTTGGCTCATAAGTCTTAATTCGCGTTCAGTTATTCGTCTGATATATTCAGATTTATGTCCCAAGGTACTTAGAATTTTGTTTGAGAGACATTCTTCGGATTGAAAGGAAATGTTTCGTACGTATGTGAGATCCATTTCAACACTCGATATTAAGTAAGCATTCTTTTTTTTTGCCTCCGCTAACATAATTAAATTAAAATCTAATCGGTTAAGGCATTCGATATATCTTTCGCGTTCTCTTTCATGTAATTCGGGTGACAGCTTTGTGTAAACCCGATCATTTTTCTGGCGTCTGTGATATTCGAGAACTTTTGCGTTAAGATAATCATTCGTACTTTTTTCGTAATTATATTGTGAAACTTCTGCTGATAATTTTTCATAGAGCTTCCATTTATCCAACTTTTTGTTGAGAGTCTCATCGGTTTTCGTATATTCAGCGTTGGTGACCACAATTTTTATGATATCGTGTAAAAATTCGTAGACGATTTGGTTACCACCTTCTTTAATTTTTACTGTTGGATGTATATCCCATGTTTCGGTGACGATATTCGTTAAATCGAAATTGGTTTCAAATTTGAGAAAGATATCTTCATCTTCGATATTCAAATCACTCTTCAAATGTAATGGCTCATTAAAATCAATTATTTCTTCACTCACACTTGAACTTGAACTCACATCGACGTTTAGCTCTCTTGAACTTTGTGTACTCTCAGTGCTCGATGATGTTATGCTAAGCCCAGTAAGTGGATTAACAAATTTACCTGGGTCCACAGATCCGGGGATTGTAGGAGAAAGTTGAGATTTAGGATGCTCGAAAGTTTCAATACTATCATTCCCAGAAATATCAGATAATGAGGGTACCTCAAAATTTTCCAAGAAATCAGTTTTCGCTTTAACTGAACAGATTCCCATTACTGACTCTTGTACAATATCGAAATCATTATCATCATCAGAATCATAATGTAAAAGATTAACAGCTTCATCATCTTCTATTGAAATTTGGGACGCAACAACATCATGAAGCTCGCTTGAACTAGTCACATCTCTAATTAATCGTGTAGGAGTGGAAATGGCCGTACTGCTTGCGGTGTCGAGTAAATCAATTATCACATTATCAGAAGGTAATCCCTCATGCACTTGTTTGTTCACATCATCAAGTTCATTGTCAGTGCCTTCAACTGTAAATCGAATACTACTCGCTTTTTTCACACGTTCCTTTTTTTTGGCCCGCTTCACCTCATCAGCTTTTATGTTTATTCTCTGAGAATCCTGTTCTGTCGTAGCCTCAGTTGTATTTCCCTCAGCAACTTCTTCGGCAATCACCTCTGTCTGTTCGGCATTTTCAGCCGCAACAGGAACTGCTTCAACAACTACATCGGGAATGTCCTGAAGTCTAAGCTCAATATTCTCTTCATTGGATATGGAAGCTGCATCTGTTAATGCAGAGATGTTTGTTTCTGAGTCCATTGTAGTGTGTTAATTGGTTTTGTGAATTATTATTATTTTTTCTTTTTTCTTTTAAGTATTTAGTGTATGTGTGATTGTTTCGTATGTCGTGTGTGTAATATTATACTCATATTTCAACTAACATTCAAGTCGACGCTAAATATTCAAGTTTAATCAATTGCTTTATGATCATATAAAGTGGTCAAAATTTTATTGATATTATCTTAACAAAGTAAATGTCATAATTACGATTATATCTTAAGATTATTTTTTGTAAGTCTAAAAAGTAAGTCTATATCAGTGTAATCAATATCTATTATTAAATTGTATTTGCAGCTATCAGTCGGCATCGAGAATGGCATACTGGAGTCCTATAATTCGGACTTTGAGCTACAGTTTAGCCATCCTTTAAAGCATATCGTGGGCATGTGCCGCATCGTACACAAACCGCAGGCAAAGACCGTTGGCAATGGTTTCATGCAGCTCAAATCAAATGCTGGAACTGCCAATTTCTCCAGTTGTGCAACGGTCTCCACCTCCTCATCATCATCGACATCTTCCACAGCTGCCGCTGGCGCTGCTGCTGGCAACTCATTAACCGCAAATGGACCGCGTCACACACTTACCACATCCACATCCTACGGCTCACTCTCGTCCAGTGCTGCAGCCGCTTATCAGTTGCAACAGCAACAGCAGCAGCAGCAGGCAACTGATGCAGAGCAGCCGCAGAACTTTATGGAATTTCAAGGACCCATCACTGGCCTGGTCTACTTGTTAAAAGATCCTAAGGATCCCCTGCTGCACATCTATCTATTCGAATGTGAAACCATCGAGGAGGTAAGTTCAAATTTAAATTTCAACTGCAATTTTAGCCCTTTTGTTTGAAACTTTTCCTCCTTTTGCATTTGTCCCTTTTGAAATGCACTCACATGAAAATGTTTTCAACAGTTAGAACAATGCTTTCTATTTTATAAAAAAAACTCAATTGAGTAAATGGAAAAGAGCTTAAATGCATCTAACGATTTATGAGAAAACGCAGAAAGTTCTTACATGTTATACATAAAAAAAATAACTTTTAGTAAAACTTTTCTATATTAAATTGTTTTTTACTTCAAAATAAATAAAAAAGAACCTTGAATTTTATGCTGCTGTCATTTTCAGATTAGTTTAAACTTTAACATACTGCTAACTTTTAACTTTATGTGTAGTTTAACACAGTCTGTTAGTGACTCTCTTAGTCGTGCTTTTTATTACCTAACAAAATCATCCCCCAACTCTCAGTAATTAAGCGTCCAACTCATTTTCCGTATAACAATTGGCTCTCAGCATGCTAAAAAACAACTTCCGATTGTGTTTCTAATTAAAACCACTAGAAAATAACTAAAACTGGGCCAGACAAACTACCCCTAAACTACGACTACTACAACGACCGTTTGGCACAGTTCAGAACTGACCTTCGTGACGGGAAAAAAACTTCAAATGTTGCTTTAGCTACACGCAAAATGTTAATTCCGAATAAACAGATTGTCAAAAAATACTACAATAAAAACAATATCCTATTGCCGACACGCCCATTTCGAAAATTATAATTGAAACGGACGATTTGCTCCAAATTACATGTCATTAGTTTGTTAGTTTTATTAAGTCCTAAATTTTTGCAAAATAAACTAAGCAAAATGTTGATTTTTTTAATTAAATGCCTTTTCTATAAATAAAAAATATATTTAAGAAATATACTGCAACAAAAATATTATTGTTGCAATAATAATATTTTTGTTGCAGTATATTTCTAAAATATTTTTTTTTTACTTTTACTTAAATGAAATGGTAATTGCAGAATGTTTTTACATTTTGCCATTGTTGTTATTTATAATAGTTACTGCTGTTGCTGATTGCATGTCAGAAGTCATTTTAGGCAACGTCAGTATGACACGCCCACAAAGCTTAATTTACCAGCTGCCTTTCACAGAATAAAACACAAAATATATGTATGATGTCTTTGTGAGGGTGAGTTGCTTTGTTTGGAAGTTTGACTGTAAAATTAATGGGTCAGTTTACTGTATGCCAGGACGCCTGAAACTGAACAGCACATAACAAGAATTGCAATTCTTTTTAAACTGATTATTCCATATTATAAGAGTTATATATTTATGTTTATATAAAAACAAAAGTAGCAGGTGGGTAACATTCAATAATTTTTGACTAAATTGTATTTAGATTTTTTTTTATAAAAATTGAATTGAAATAAATATTAAATATCAAAAACAACCATTTATTGATATTAAATACTTAGAAAGAAAAATCTAGCTATTTGCAGATACTATGTTAATATTGATTTTCTTAACACAAATGTAGCCACAACGCTGCTCTCTACGGAATTCTTCAACTTTGTATAAGATCTAATATTATATAGTTGATTTTGAAAATTTCTCAAATTGGTCTTTTAAATCATTAATTACTTATAATGAGAAGGAGAAGCAAAGTGCCACTTTATGCTTTTAGCGTTGTTCATCTGTAGTAATTTCTCATGTGCAAACTACCTGGGCAGCATCCGCCCGCGTTTATAGGCGTCATTATACCGCAAGGACACAGCGGTAGAACGAATAAAAAAATGATGGGGAAACCATTAAAAAGCCCAGTTAAAGCTGGCAAAATTGTACCTAATTGCCATGTAGAGATAAGCGTAGCATACTTTTAACGGGACTGTAGACAGCTGTGGTCCCTGCGGTGGGCAATATTTTATAAGCTTTTTAATAATTTAAATAAACAGAAAACATACTTACCTTCTACACAAATAAACAACATGGCGTATGCGTAATGTTAAATGCGATTTTTCATCTGTTCTTAATAAGCGCACTTTGTGGAAAGTATGATGTTTGTTCGCTCGCGTTCTTTGCGTTTAACTGGTAACCTGGCAACAGACAAGCAATTCCCGTTGATTGCATGTCCTTGCGGCAAGTCCTTTGACTCTTTTCGTGTTGTTGTCGCAAATGACGCATGACGCTGAGCTGCCATTTGCATGGACCATCATCGCTGTTTAAACATCGCTTTTATTGTGCTACCAAGTGGCCGGAACTCGAACTCACAGCCAGAAGCCGACTTGGGCATGGCAACTACCTCAAACATGAGAGAGGCATTCACAAACCTTTAGCAAATGTCGCTTCTGTTGCCACAGTCCATAGTAGAGACATCCTCGTTGTCATTCGCAACGCTCTTCTGAATTTTAATGGCCTTTAAGTGGACTTGCCCTGCGTTATCCTGCCTGCTTGTGTTGGCCAACATAATCAAATCGAGTGTTGGCCACAATGTAAATTTCAGAAAATTTAAAGGGTAAGAAAGAATATTAGTTACAGGCATTTATACTTTTGAATAAACTGAGTAAGAGCAATAGTAAAATATCGATCAAGTTAGTAAATAATTAATTATTATATCTGTTTTTATTTAAAAAACAAGAAATTTAATAAAACGCATTTAACGTTCATGAATTTAACAAAAACGGGGCCATTTTAAGGAAGTTTTTCTGTCTATTAACAGTAAATAATTATATAATATATATGTAGCTAAGTAAGTTTTCTCACTTCAAAAATAAGAAATACTTCTTATTATTAT
Organism: Drosophila phalerata; assembly: GCA_951394115.2. NCBI lineage: Eukaryota > Metazoa > Arthropoda > Insecta > Diptera > Drosophilidae > Drosophila > Drosophila phalerata. Next base: position 10,945,434 of record OX596005.2, read on the forward strand.
TCTGGTTCTCATTGAATTCTTATATTAACAGCCGACTATCGACAGGGCATCGGTATCAGAGTTACATAACATGATACTACTATTACTACAATATTTACAACTGTTAATAACATAACATGTTAGTAAAAGTAAATACAAAATGTTAACTCACTTACATCGCTTATGCTGCCTACTTTTAGGAGCTCTTAGTTTGCTTTGTTTTTCTATTCACATCTTCTGCAGTGGGTTTAAATTACGTTTACTTTTAAATTTCTGTATTTTTTGATCACATAAAGGTTTGCCATTGACTTCATAGAAGGCGTTTGCTTCCGTTCATATTTTGACCACTTTTCCCTTTTATAGCCGCATGAAATCCTACAAAGTGTGCACATAATGCAATCAAAAGTGTTGTAAAGGAAGAAAGAAGAGGAACAGCGGGTATTACGTTCAATGGCAAAAACTTTAACCTGCATTTGTGCTACAATAGATGCATCGTGCTAAACTTTTTGGCCTGTTTGCCTTCTGTCGACATTTGCATATGTTCGAGCTTTGCTTCAACTCGAAGTCCTGCACGGCATTGTTGGCCTTGGCCTGATGGTCGCTTTCGGCCGGCAGCTTTTGAAATTGATATTGAGTATTAAAGTCTCCGATTCCCCTGTATCTATGAAATTGATAATTGACTCTTATTGTTGTTGTATTTGTATGTGCTTTCCTTTGCTTTTTAAGCCACGTCAAAGCCTACATATGACAACAAATTGAATTTGTCGCACATTTTGGCTAGAAAAAGCATTTTACAAAATGGAATTTCAATTGATTTTCCTTTTCACTCTTTACTGTCCTCAGTGCAGTTTACCTTTAGCAATATTGATAGCCAAGTTTACATTACAAGTTTTGCATATTGCTTTTCTCCCGCCCTCCCTCTTCCTCTTTCTATTTGTTATTGTGTTTGTCAACTTGAAATTGATAGAGCGCTTTTATTGCTGCCTATCTGCAGCTTAGTTTAGTTTCTAGGTTGTTTACTTTATTTTCTTAAATATGTACAATTTTATTTTTGAGCAATTTATTGAGTTGCATATAAACAAAGGACTAAATATGTGTACACTGTACAGTCTTTAAGATAAGATAATAATCTGAGAGAACTCTTCACAAGAGTATGCCGGTTTTAAATAGAACCGGTTTCGCTATTTGATTAGAATGATGATATTTACTTATATTAGCTTAAGTTTTTTTTTTTATTATTTAATGATTTGCTTTATGACGCTGTCATCAGTTTATTGCATTACATATTTATATCCAGTTTGATCTATGTAATTTGCCCCTAAGGTCTTTCCCATTGCATTTTATTAAAATTTATTTAAATACAACCTTTAAATAAATAATAAATTTGTTTTAAATAAATTTAATATTTAATTAATTTCATGTAATTTTTGAATGCAATATTTGGACTTTTATCCCTTCTTTGTAAATATCTATAAAATATTACACTTTGGCCCTGATCACACATACGCAGCGTTGTCTGTGCGCACATTACCACATTCTCTCTCTTTCTCTCTTTTTCTCACTCATTTTTTCTTTCTCACACTCTCACTAACAACACACAAACTAAATGCTCACTGAGAAGCGGTTGGATCCGTTTTTGCCGTTTCTTTTATTTCGCATGCGCAGGTTGATTCGTTGTTTGTTGTTTGTTGTTGTCTGTGAGCGTTTCTCTCTTGTTCGTTGGATCGCAGACCAGCAAATGGGATCCCGGTTGTCAGTTGTCTGGCGGCAATTGAAACGCGTGCGCGTTTGTCTGAAGGCAGCGACAGCTACCAAATAACGAAAACAAAAATAAGAACAAGAAAACCGTTAACAAAAAGTAATAAAAACAAATTCAAAGAAATTACCTTACAATTAACAATAATTAATTGAGTTTGTGCGAATGCGAGTGCAAATGCACCAATAAATATTTAGCATATCTAATAAATAAATATAAACTTGTTTATTCTTGAACTTGTTTATTGTGCAAAGTGCTTGGCCAACAACAGAGGAAACAATAACAAAACGCATATATAGAAAATATAAATAAATTAGTTACTTAAACGTGCCAGCCAACAAAAAATAAAACAACACACATCAAAACAATGTTCCAATTTGTATATACGTATGAAATTGTTTACGATACTTACATATGCACATCAATCGGGTATATATTGAGCATATATCATCTTCTAGTTGCGTCAGTTGGCAATTCTTTTCTTTCGACATTTAATTGAAGTCAAATACTAAAATATTGATAGACAAAGCAAAAAAAAGAAAACAGTTTTGAAATAAACAAATTTTATTAGCTGTTGATAAACTGAGAGTTCTATAATTCTTCTCGATTCACGCAAATTGTGTTTAGTTGGATAAACAAATGTTACATAAAGCACTTAAAGCAAGTATACGTATATTTGCATTGTCCCAAATACTTTAAATGTTGGCTGCTGTCAATGGGCAGTGCAAACATCTCGAATTCAAATCAAGTAAACGAATAAACGCGACAATTAGCATATATACAATTATATATAGATACAATACCAATACAGATATATACAAATACAGCTATAGAACAATGCCACAGCATTCATATAGCTTTGTTTTCAAGTAAATCGCATTGTATTCGTCATTCGATTTTGCCCTAGGGAATACTTTAACTAAATACGTATCAATAATAATTGTGAGTTATTTTATCGCTTACCCACAACAACCGCAACTAAGGGAACTTTGAACTCACACCCCCTTCGTTGACTTGTTGGCTCGAAATCATATGTGAAATTTGAAATTTCTTTCGTTTATCCAAAGATTTGCTTTGGCTGTAACGCTGCTGGCACCCATATATCTAAATAGTGGAAGAAACCCGCTCTATTTGCGGTTCTTGTAACCGGCTAAAGAAACTCACAACGCAAATAAACCGAAACGTTCACAAGCGTCGTTTGCATTTCTCATTTTCATTTATTTATTAATATTTTTCTGTTCGCGGCAATATAAATAAATTGTTTTGTTTTCTGTGTGACTTTCAAACATCTTTCTGGTACATAAATCTTTTAAAAATTGTCATTGTAAATATAGCAAATATTTATTTATTATTATCACAAGGTTGCGTAGGACAGATTGACTTTATTTAGGAAGATTTGCATTAAATTAATAAGCGCAATTAAAACCAACGACAAAAACAACATTACCAACACAATAAATATGTAAATTGATTCTAGATAATTTATAAAAATGAAGTTACAAATATAATTAAATAGTATTTCAATTGTATTCAATTAAAAGCCAACAGTTTACGAGAAGAAATAAATATGCAAATAATAATTGAAAACAATGCGAACAATGAATAATAAATAATCATAAAATTATTTAAAAAAAATTTTGTACAATTATAATTATCAAAGAAATATTTTACTATCGAATATTATCACAATTCGATAATAATTTATAATAATGCAACTTAGGGGAAATAAACATTTTTTTTTAAATGTTTATTCTACAGTCCAAACTACAAAGACTGAATAAACGATATTGTGCTTTAAAGTGAAGTGATAGATAGAATCTGTATAAAATGATAAAAATCAATATGGGAAATACCACAAACTTCTGATAGCTGTAAGCAATAAAAGAAGATACTGAAAACTACAGTGCAACTACAAATAGTGAACTAAATCCAAATCGCAACGGCGCTTAGTGGCAATTGCAACAGTAAGTTTCGTAACTGCAGCAATAACAACAGCAACAGCAACGTTAACAACAACAACATCAAACAGCAACAACAATAGGAACAAGTATACGCAAAAATATAATACAATGTTTACGGTGCCATTTTATCGGGATACAATTCTGACGGCATCCGTCAGCGATGCATCCGTGCTGAATAAAAGCCACGCCGTATGTAGAGGGTATATCCGTATACACCTCACCGACAACCCCTTATATTATATTTCTTGTTACTTTCCATTCTGCCGCCTGTTTCAATTGAATTCAATTTCAATTTTGATTTGATTTGATTGCTTTTTATTTGTTGCTTGTGAAATTTGCTATTGCCTTTACTATTGTGTTTGTTTTTGCGTTTGTTTACTTTGTTTTCATTCTTTCTCACTTTTGTTTTGTTCGCCTTATATAATGAGTCGGACTCTGCTTATGCATGCAAGCGCATTGCACCTTACATCTTTCCGCTCTCCCCACTCGCTCCACCGTTCCACTCGTACCACTAATTGTGGTGTTTAGTGGAAGCTAACAATTCTAATGGAGAATGGAATGGTATAAAGTAAAAATCATTCCCGTCTGTCTCTGGACTAACTAACCCTGACTTTGGCGTCGTTCCACTTCCACTTAACTCTAATTGAAGTGCCCTTGAAAAGCGTCTTTCGATTTTCTATTCAATCCCGGCTTATTTCATTCCATGTTTGTCAATTCTTTTCCAGTTTCTTCTAAATTTTCATGATTAAAATAATTTCTATGCAAATCAAGTGCATTACCATATAAATTGTTTTTATTTTATTTTCAGTTTATCATATTTTTTCCTCATGCTCAAATGAAATTTTCTCGCGCGTGCCAAGAGAAAAATAACAGGCAAACTGACGCGTCAGCTACTTTTTCATCTTCTTCTACTACTACTCTTACTTTTTGATCGTTTTGTCCCGAACAGGAATACAGTTTTAGTTTTTTTTTTATCATAGGCGCCAAAAAAGTTTCTCGGACATTTCAGTTTTTATCGCTTTTCAGCTGAATATTGTTGACTCGCGGCGACGACACTTGACCCTGACCATGGCGTGCTTAAAGGAGCGTAACGCTTTTCAAACAGTTTTTCTGAAGAGTTGAAGGATTGTTCAAGCTGTTTTACAAATTTATTGGGCAACTTCAAGTGCACATTGTTTAAAGCTTCCCAAAAGGTTATAAATAAATGTAGAAAAGAATTTGGGTTTTGATTAATGGATGAATGGGAAGAAGTTGAATAAAGGCTGTAGTATTAGCTGCTCTTTATTAATTTTTTACATAAAATCAGGGATCTAGTTGATTTTTTTCATGGAATTATTACTTAAAAATATGGATAAATAAAATGTTTTTTATTTACACAAGAAAGCTTTAAATTTTCAGAATTCATAGAATTTGACTATTTACATATTTTTTAAAAATGTATCTCAGTCTCACAATATTTTATCAAATTCTTCTCAAATATAGATATATTTTAATTAATATATTTTATATATATTATATATATTTTATATTTTATTAATTATGAACAATAAAGAATCTCGCTAATTAAATGCAACATAAATATTTTATTAACCGCGATTAGTTCGCTCTTAGAATTTAATTGCGTTTTGTGCAATGTACAAGTTAAACGAGATTGAGTAAATCTGATGGGTTAAAAGCCGGGTATTAATATTAGCATTTGATTGTAGAGGTACCAGGTAGTTTCCCCTGTCCATGTAAACTCTCTAAAACGTATAATCTTTCGTATTACAAATTGCACAACTAATAAAATAATATTATTAGGCGTTATTTGAGAGTATTAAGTAGCGTGGAAAAAACTTAACAAAAATTACTGTTTAGCTGCATGTTCACGTACCGTATTCAACTTAATTGCAGTATGTTTTTTCTATTTACTTATTTCTCATTGCTACGCAAAACATTATCTACATTTTCCCTCGCTTCCACTTTTTGCATGCCGTTAAACAACTGAATTTATATAATTTTGTTCGACTTGTCAATATATGTATTAGTGTCATAATTGCAAATTGGCATTAAATAAATAAAAACTCAATATGTGTGGAGAGGAGGGTGTGTAGTTGTACTTGTTGTGTAAAACCGAATAAATACATTATTATGAATAAGTAGCGTTTTAATTTACACACAAAGAATCGTAAAAAATCGCATAACATTTCAAATTAAAAAAGAAATTCAAATTAGAAGAAGAAGAAGAAAAGTTTTTTCAACATTTTTAAATATTATATACTATATAGCATATAAATTGACTTGTAAAAAGTTCCAAAATATATAAAATAGCATATGATGTATGTATTTATGACAAATTTAAGACATGTGAAAATATCAATGAAATGATAGGTATATTATTTAACTGCATATTCAATTTTTTTTTTATTTTTCATTTTTGGCTACAGGGTAATGCTATTTTTCAAGTTTAACTAATGGCAAATCCAAACAAATGCATTATCTACGCATTGTGATAACATTTACATTGAAATTTACATCTGGAATGAATTTGGATTTGTCATTCGGTTATTAAACATTTGTTAAGAGTTCAATAAACCATTGGCTGCTCTTTAAAATGCAAGCGTCGATTTATTTTTATTGTCGTTTGCTGTCGTAATCCACCAGACAGTTTTTCAAGTTGCATAAAAAACGATGAAAATCAGCAGCAAACGAACGAGTAAAAAATCTCACAGCGAGACATTAAAATTGTAGTTCAACCATATGACAGATGAGATTTAAAACATTTTAAAAATTTTTTCCGAATGAGATAGATTGGAATAAGAATGACACTTGATACTCGACAACATATTTGAATATTATCGCTATATAGCATATACTGAAAATAAACTGATTTATAAAAATTAAATTACCTTTACTAGAATGTTTTCAGCTGAATAGTCTTAAGCCGTTAACCATTTCTGATTAGATGGTAACAATTTATATTCAAATTGAATTGCAGGGTATTCGACAGTCTGTTACTTTGCCCTTAATCGCATTTTCATTGCCCTCTTTCTAGTTTCAAATGGAATATTCATTTCAGTTCAAGTTCAGTTTTGGTTTTGACAACGTGGTAAACAATTTGACAAACATGATATATATTTGAACGGGGCGTGACTAAGCCTGAAGGACATTAGCCAGACAATCTGGCGTCACATAAAAAATAAAAACAATAAATACTGCCGGCGAAACTCTCGTCATGTAATTGAACTTTTTTTTTAGGGCTTGTCAAGTTCCCTCGACTGAAATACTGTTGATGTTGCATTAAATATGCAAATCGTATGTAAATATCGATGTGAAGTCGTCACATTTAACAAAAAATAATAATAATACGGCAAACAGTAAAAAGTTGATAGCACGTAGACGAGTTTGAAAATTAAAAAAAAAATAAGAAAATAAAAGGCGTAAAGAAAAATGCGCACAAAACGCGAAGCGAACGTGACGTTGAATTGAATTCCTGTGAAATATTTTGCAAAAAATGTATCTACATATGTGAACATATATATACATAAGCATGTTATTTTTTTACCGGCCCTGTTATTCCCCCGACCATAAGCAAGCTTTCGATTTTTAGACCCCATACATAATTTTGTATATAAACATAGATGTAAAAGGAGTAAAAAGTATATACTTACGTGTATAGGAAATGCTGTGGATATACAATAAATGGAACAGATAATAATTTCTTATATTATTATAATTTAAATATCGAAATTTAGAAACTGTCTAACTGGAGAATTTCTAGTCGGTTACTCTTATCATGAATATTGTCACTTGATTTTTATATTATATTCGTGTAAACAAAAAATTTAAAGAAGCATATTTACTTATGTATGTACATATGTATATATAGTATACATTAGAATATATATTTATATGAATTTGTGTTTGTTCAAGTTTATGTATTTGGCAGTGAAAGACGTGTTGCTTAGTGTCTTCCTGCTGCTCCATACATAAGTAGATACAAATGTATCTTTTAGATACACATTTGTAAAAATTCGGAAATTGGTCAACTGGCGCAGAAGCATGGCAACAGTGTGACGTCACGATCACTCAGCCAGCGACTGATCAGCTATAGACAAAGCAGAGACATCACAAAACAAACAATTAAAGAATATAAGTATATATTTTATCTCAATTTTGGTAGCTAAGAGTCGCCGAATGAACAAATTTAGAATAAACTTTATCTATTTTTACCATAAAGTGCTGATAAATGGCAATTAGTTTTTGGTGCAGTTAATGCATCCCAAAGATGCATCTTTTAGACAGCTGCATAATGCACTGACATTGGACTTTGGAACTTTTACAGTCAGCTTTTTCTTTTAATTTCTCTTAATTTTCATTTTTGGCAGCATTTCAATGCCGCACAATTTGGGCCATTTAGGACGGCCAATAGGAGAGTGAACTGAGATCGAAAAGAGAGAATAATTCTCTCTCTAAAAATATTACCAACTATTCAACAGCTGATTCTGCTTGTTGATGCCACGAACTGCGGAAGAATCATCAGTGGCTACTCCGATGAGAATAATGCACTGCTGAGAAATTTCTCAAGAATCAACACAGAATCGCAGACACGATGTCTGCACATGAAAACTGAACGTGATACAACAGTTTATCCTTAGCTTATTGAATATACTTTAAAGATTCATAAAACATCTGAGAAATATCTAAAATATTTAAATTTCGATATAGAAAAATATTTTTATTAGAAATCAGACCTCTGATTTATAAATAAACTTTAACTTAATCCAAAATAATAATCGTATAAACCCATTAAGCAATTCAGCTTCAAAGCTGCAGCTTCTTAAATATTTATGAGCTATGAGTCGTAAAAAAGTTAATTTAATGCAGATTCCCTGGCTGAGTCCAGTTTTTGTCGCCCTTAAAATGACATAATCATAACATAACCTAACCAAAGTAAATCAACTTTGTCGGTGTCATGAAATTGATGTCTGGAATTTGCTCAAAATCGCCAAAACACAAAAAAAAAGGAATCAAAACGAGTAAGAGAAAAGCGACCCTTAAGTGACAAAGTCATAAAAAGTGCCATAAACTAAAGACAAAAGTCATAAAACTGAATGGGATGACAGACAGGAAACTGGCCAGAACACGGACACGGCAAAAAACGCATCACAATGGCCGACCGTTAAGTGCTTTGACTGTCGGCGGGGGCAGAGGAGCATGTGCATCCAAAATGGCCATTACTTGAGTCTGCCTTGTTATTGTTGAACTTACCGCATGTACTGTAACCATTGGAAGAAACATAACATAACCATAACTATATCTTTTCCCTTTCTTTCTTTGTTCAATTCCAGATGGCCGAGCTGATGCATCAGATGAGGGATCCGGCGCATACGCTCGGCGGATCTGTGGGCAGTATACCGCAGACATTAATTGCTGGCACAGGCGGAGGTGGAGGTGGCAGTCACAATGGCTCTCTCAATGGAATACATGCCACACCGGCGACCAATCTAAAGATGAGCGAAGCATTGCGCACTGCTCAGCATGATGCTAGTCCCAATCCGGTTAGCTCCAAGATGAAGGCATCCAAATCGTATACACACGGACTGAGCAATTCGTCGGGCACTGTCAACATTCCCACATCCACCTCGGCACAGAGTAATCTCTCGTTGCTTGCGGACATCTCGCCGAATCACACTCACTTCTTTGAGGTGATGTATGTGGGCAAGATACGCGTCTCCCAGAAACGTGTGCCCAACACCTTCATTGACGATGCCCTGCCCAAGTTCAAGGCCTATGATGCTCAACGTTTGCGACTCATGCAGAATCGCAAGATGTCCCTGAGCAGCGAGGGTGGAGTTGGCATCGAGGCCAAGAGCTCTTCCAGCACACTTAAGAGTCAGGAGCTCAAGGAGGAGGATGAGGACGAGGACTTGCACCAGCACGACCAGGCGCAGGAGCAGGAGTTGCAGCCCAAACCGCATGTGGAACTCCAATTGACGGGCGCGGAGTCGAATGCCATTCCCCAACCGCTGGAGGACAACAAGGAGAACAAATCGCCAACAAAACGGACTCTTATGCGTGGTCAGAGCCAAATGGAATTGGGCCAAAAGGAGTTGTAAGTATTTAAAGATTAGAATTGTTATTGTCAGACCCATTTGTCCAACCGTGTTACGATAAATTCAATCCTCACCTTAAATCGGATGCAGCTCGGAGGATACTCAACAACTGGAGGCACCCAATGTCATTGTAAACAAGCAACCCACTCCGCCCAGGGAGGATGTTGCCACAGCAAGTATAACTGCAACGGGTACAGCAACTGGTACAGCTACAGCTGCAACAGCTCATCTTCATCCACACTATGCGCTGGAGAAGTAAGTGGCGACCAGGTCCAGATCCCACGCATGTTTAGTTGCTCCTCCATTTTCTAGTTCGTTTTCTTCCGTTTCGTTTTTATTATATCCTTGCAGAACCGACTAGATCTAAACACTATATCATATATCTGCTATAGAAATGAACGCTCAAAATAAAGCCCTTAGTATTATACTATATACATAGTGATCAAGTTTGATTACAATATAATTTTATTTTTATATAGCTGCTCTAGTAGCGATTAGTCAATCTGCAAGGGTATCATATCTTCGGCGTGCCCAAGATACAATTTCTTTCTTGTTCTTATTTTTTTCCCCGTTTGTTTTCACATTTTGTTAAGTTTTGCCCAGCATGTCACACCCACAACAACTCACTTCGTCCAGCTAATTGTTTTTTTGTATCCTTTGCAGCATACCCAAGCCGAGGGATCGCTCTGCTTCCCAGGGATGTATACCTCCTTATGCGGAACAGAATCGCACGATGGTCTTTTTGGTGGGACGCAGTGATCTGAGATTGATCTCGCCGGATCGCAAGCAGGTGCTGCTCTACAAAGACTTCAAGGATGTGGCCAGCTGTGTGCATGGTCAGAAGTCGCTGGATCACTTTGGCATCATCTGTCGGGAGCTCAACAATGATGGATACATTGGCTACGTCTTCAAGTGTCAGTCGGAGCACGTGTGTGATGACATCGTGGCAGCAATTGCCCAGGCCTTTGACACCTGTGCCGAGCAGAAGAAGAAGCAGGACACACAGATCTTTAGCTGCGAGCATTGCCCCATGTTGTGGTACCACAAGCTCTGCACCGATGTGGAGGGTCTTTCTGAGAAGAAGACGCAGACCATGATCTGGCGTCGCATTGCCACACTCAATGATGAGGAACAGGAAATGGTCTGGGCCAAATATTGTGGCTCCGAGAAGACTAACTCACCGGTGGCCGAGCAGAATCAGTTCCTCATGATGCTGTTGCGTGCCCATTGCGAGTCCCGGCAGCAGCGTCATGTCCATGACACCGCCGAGAATCGATCCGAGTTTCTCAATCAGTATTTGGGAGGCAGCACCATCTTTATGAAGGCCAAACGCTCGCTGACCAACTCCTTTGTTGATACTTTTCTCAAGCGCAAACCCTCCAAGGATGACATTGCCGTGCCGCCCCACAATCTGCGTGAAATACGCGAAGGATCTGCCGAGCCACAGGGCACTGAATCACCACCCGAGGGCTTCCGTTCCCGTTCGAATACTATCGGCGGAAGTCCCAGCAACAAACCCAGCGCTGAGCAGCTCAAGAGTCCTATGATGGACATGTAAGTAGAGAGAGATTACCCTTACTGCATGTTATTTTAATATAATGTCTACCATTTCGTTGGCAGCTTCATCAAAGTGGGCAACAGTCCGAAGGAAGCGGAAACACATCAGGGCTCCTGGCGTCAGGCCATACTCAACAGCGTGGTGACACCATCAAAGGGACTGGACAGCGAGGCTCCCACCGAGTTTCTATCTCCCATGCGGAAGCGTAAGTCTCCCAGCTCCACCATAAACCCATTATAAAAGTAATACTCTTTTCTTTTGCAGCTGCCAAACGTGGCAAGCGGGATGCAGCCGAGCTGAGGGAACTCTGGCGCACGGCCATAAGACAGACGATTATGCTGAATCGCATGGAAACGGAGAATGCCATGTTGCAGGCGCGTCAGAATGAGAACGAACTTAAGCGCATCAAGTTGGACTATGAGGAGATAGTCCCCTGTGACAAACAGTTGATTGAGCGATGGGAGCAGATCATTGAACGCGACTCCATGCAAATTGGCAACAAGAAGGATCCCAAGGTTCTGCGTCATGCCATACGCACTGGCGTTCCGCGGTCCAAGCGAGGCGATGTCTGGACCTTCCTCGCTGAACAGCACTCAATGAACATAGCCCCGGTGGACACGAAACGTTTTCCCAACTACAATACGCCGTATCAGACGCTGCTGAAGCATCTGACGGAGCATCAGCATGCAATCTTCATTGATCTGGGGCGCACATTTCCCAACCATCAGTTCTACAAGGATCCATTAGGCTTGGGGCAACTGTCGTTGTTCAATTTGCTGAAGGCGTACTCCATACTTGACCCAGAGCTGGGATACTGTCAGGGATTGGGCTTCATTTGTGGCGTGCTGCTGTTGCATGTAAGTTGTGGCATGTTACAGTCTTTATTTATATCAAGCTCAATGGTATATTATATTCCTTCATCGTAAATGAGATTCAGAAGTATAAATCTATTAGAATATTCAATTAACTAAGGAATTTTTATGACTTTTTCAGTGCGATGAAGCGAGCGCTTTTCAGCTGCTGAAGCATCTGATGTTCAGCCGTAATATGAGGACAAAGTACCTGCCGGATATGAAGAAGTTTCAGCTGCAATTGTATCAATTGTCGCGCCTGGTCAAGGATCATCTGCCGGACTTGTATGTGTGGCTGGATCAGAACGATGTCTCACCCACTCTATATGCCGCTCCCTGGATACTGACCGTGTTCAGTTCCCAGTTCCCCTTGGGATTTGTGGCACGCATATTCGATTTGTTGTTCCTGGAGTCCTCCGATGTGATCTTTAAGTTTGCCATTGCTTTACTGTCGGTACACAAGACACAGCTGCTGGCAAGGGATAACTTTGAGGAAATCATGGACTATTTGAAATCTGTAGTGCCCAAAATGGAATCCAATTGCATGGAACAGATTATGAAGCTGGTCTTTACCCTGGACATTGGCAAGCAATTGGCCGAGTATAATGTGGAATATAATGTGCTTCAGGAGGAAATCACCACGACGAATCATCATCTGGAAATGCTAAACAGGGAGAAGACACAGAATCAGCATCTGGAGCAGCAACTGCAGGTGATTAGTCATTGCTATATTTGTGATTATAATCACGCAGATAACTTATGTATGTTATGTATGTTTTCTAATTATCTCATATTTTGCCATGACAGTTCGCTCAATCCTCGATTGCGCAGTTGGAGACAACGCGTTCGTCGCAGCAATCACAAATCTCATCGCTGCAATCGCAGGTGCAAACATTGGAGCTGACCATACAGACGTTGGGACGCTACATTGGCCAACTGGTGGATCACAATCCGGACCTGGACCTGCCCAGTGAGGTGCGACGCATGCTGCAACAACTGGACGATTTGGATAGGCAGCGACGTAAACCCATTTTTACGGAGCGTAAAATTGGCAAATCAATTTCAGTCAACAGTCACTTGGGGTTTCCACTCAAGGTGCTCGAAGAGCTGACCGAAAAAGACGAACATGGTTCGCCTCAAAAGCAGAGGAAGGAGAAGACACCTTTTTTTGAGCAACTGCGTCAGCAGCAACACCAACTGCAGCAGCACCGCAACCATACAACCAATGGTCAGGCGCAATCCCAAGCTGTTGTTTCACCCACGCCACCACCAACGCGTCCCAATCGTTTGCTGGACAATGCCAGTGCACGGAGCGTGATACAAACGAAGTTGGATGAACTTAAATTGCCGGAGCATGTGGATAAGTTCGTGGCGAACATCAAGAGTCCGCTTGAGGTTGACTCTGGCGTCGGCACACCGCTCAGCCCGCCCAGCACCGCCAGCAACCACAGCAACAGCAGCGGTATGAGTAGCGGCAGCACTGGCAGTATTTTCAGTCGCATGGGCTACAAGACTACGCCCTCATCCCTATCACCACTAGCAACACGACAAAGCTATATCAATGACATTGCCATAACGACAGCACCATCAACTGTGCCGGAACAAATGGAACCAATGGTAACCACAACGGCACCACAAATATTGACACCAGAACCCGAGACAGGCATGCATCCATTGAGCATGGTCGGCGGTGATGTCAATGTGCGCTTCAATGGCACCACACAGCTCAAGTCCATTCGACCTGTTCATCACATGAGAGCCATCACCTTGCCCGGAGTGCCAGCGAGCAGTGCGGAGGCGACACCAACAACGGCCACCGGTCGCAGCTAACGGTTCTGATTCATCAGCAAGCTGCTGCGTGGACTCTACAGAGAGCCCATTCTGGAGCAGACGTAGAGCTAAAGCTTAACAGTACAACTTAGTTGCGGCTTAATATAATAATGATAACAACAACAACAACAACAGAAAAACAAAGACAAAAGCTAACAAAAATTTCTTTATGTTGCATGTTGCGCACAAATTGTTGCCATAAATTACATAGATTAATGAAAAAACGCTCCCTCAAAATTCCCTAAACATTATATACAGTCCCCATATAAAGTAGATATATATATATCTATACAAATATAGACATGCTTATATACAAGTACTTATATATTGGATAAATTGGATAAATGCTTTTGCAACAATTTTATAAAACCTTCGGCATAAAATGAATTGTGTGTAAACGAATCGAACTTAATCGATGCTTAAGATTCACCCTTTTCCGGGGGAAACTCGCTTAACAAAGTCTCAGTCTCAATCTCTAGTTTTGTTTAAGTTTTCTATATTGTTCAGATTTAATTTGTAACGAATTTAATTAGTTGTACTTGTTGAATTTTGTGTTTCTTTAGTTTTAGTCATATTAGTTTTTACACATTCGCTTAATTTTAAATTATACATAAACATAGTTCGTACATTTCTATTGGTTTTATTATCAACAAAAAACCGGACACACCCACAAAACAGATTAAACAAATTCCGATAATATATTTGCATGTATGTGTACACTAAATAATAGCTATGTTATATGAATTTCAAAAAATCTCTTCTTGGACTTGAATTAACTAATTATATTGATTGTTTAAATATACGTAAAAACTACATAAATATGTATGTATGTACTTATATACGAAAAATTAAATAAACAAAATGCTTCTTTGTTAAGTAATTTGCTTAACTGGACTGTCTTCATAGAGTTCATTCAGTCCAGAGTTCTTGTGTAGCTGATTTGTGTTTAGTAAATGAATAAAGAAATCATATACAAAATTGAATAAAAAACAAAACAATAATAAATGCAATAACAATTATTTAATCGGAATAAAAAATGTTGTTTCATTTCAAGCAATGGGAAATCAGAAAACTCAGCTTTTGTATAAATATTATTTATTACTTATATATAAACTTAGCTCAATAAAACAAATATATATTTTTCATTAACATATCACAAAGCCATTTAATATATTTATTTGATTTTGAATGAAAAGCTCCTAAGTCATTGTAAATAGTAAACTATAAATCTCTAAAGCAAGTTTCATACAAAGTCTTATATTATTTAAACTAATGAAAACATCACAGTTTTTAGTTAAACTAAAATCAATTATTTGTTTATTTTATTTGTTACGCAAAGCTGAAATTTTTATTAAGCTAGAAAAAAAGAACAATACTAAAAAAAATATAAAAACAAATAATAACAAAAGCAAATTCAGCAACATTTTGTTTGTGGCTTTTAAGCCAAATTAAAATGTGGCTGAGTTGGCTTTTGTTTGGAGGGGGGAAGAAAAGGCAAAGGTTAAGGAACGTCCAGAAAGGCCATGCAACAACAGTTACCCGTTAGCCCGTTAACTCCCCGCAAAGCCTCTGTCTAACAAAGCGTCCAACTCAGTCAGTCTGCTATGTAAACTTATACTATATCTATGTACATCTGTTGATCTGCCGGACGTTCCGATCTACTCCTTGAACTCGGGCTTAATGCTAAACTCTGTCTTTGGCTGTTGCACACCCGCCGCTGCCGCAGCAGCCGCTGCACTGAAAGCGGCCAAATTGTTGAACATGGACGCATTTTGTGGCACGGCCAGCATATTGGTCGCTGCAGCGCCTGGGTATAGATTCTGATAGAAGAGCGGGTTCTGCAGCTGGAAAAGCGCCATGAGATGGGTCAACTGGATATTTGGCGCTGTTGCATCTGCGGCAGCTGCAGTGGCGGCAGCGGCACCAAAGTTTGGCAACATGCTGGGGAACAAGGTGCTGCTCAAAGGATTTACATTCGCTGAAGGCAGCGCAGGATTGCTGTCAGTGTCCTCCAGCTTAAGACGCTTCGCCTCCGATTGCTGAGCATTGGCGGGCAGTGGCTGTAATGGGGGATACTACGGATTACGGAATTGCCATTATGCAATGTTCCAGTTGTCACTTACAATCATCTTGGGTGGACGACCCCTTTTGCGTGCCAGGAAATGCTCCGCGGACAGCGAAGAGAGCGGTGTGGATGTGGCACTGTTGCTGTTGGCCAAGGTGGGTTGACTAACGGCTGGTTGCGGTGTGGCGTCCAGGGAGTTGGTTTCATCCATATCCTCCTGTTTGCCCTTGAACTGCTGATAGGCCTTCTCACCATCCTGACGATCATGTTTCCGCTTGTGACTGATCATTTGACTGCTCGAATGCAGGATGTAGTTGCAGTTCTCACGGACACAGTGTATGTGATTGCACACCGTGGAGTATTTGCAGGACTCAAAAGGACACTGCTCCGTTTTGAGTATCTTCTTGAAGCCATCCTTTGTCAACTGATTATCCTTCAAGTGATATGTCTTGTGCTTGTCTAAGGCGAGAGTAGTGTAAGTATATATATATAAAATAATATCAGGAATAACTTACCCATATCAGCTTTGTTCTTGAAAGTGTGATTGCAGCCCTCGCGACAGCAATGATAATGCGATATCTTCTTGCCAAAGAAGGGGCAATCCTTGATGCGGCAATTCTCATGGGCACGAAACCTGCGGAATCCCTCATTGACAATCTCCGAGTCCTTGCGATGGAAGTTGGCATGCATCTGGACATCGCTGGTGCTCACATACACCTTGGGGCAGTGCTCGTAGACACAGTGATAGTGGGTCTGCTTCCAGTTGTAGGCACATCCCTCACCGTAGGCTGGCGCACAGTCGTCGGCGGAGGAGAAGCGCGCGAATCCCAGTTTAAGGCTCTCCTTGCGTTTCTTGTGCCATTTCAGATGCCGAATGATGTCATCTTTCTTGCTCAAGATCTTACCCTGGCAGGGCTCATCGTAGCAATGGAAATGCTCACGGAGTGTCTCCTGTCGACATAGAGTATTCTCGCACTCCAGATACGAGGATACCTTGCGCAAATTCTTCAGATTCTCCTCGTTCTGCAGAAAGGCATCCAAGCTGCTGGCCGTGGTCAGGCTGACAATACCCTTGCTCTGGTCACTCGATGCCGGTGGCGTCAACAGCGAATTACTTTGACCCAGAGGCGTGCCAAGTGCTGTTGACTCATTGTCGATGGAGCTAACAACATTGTAAGATGAATCCGCTGGCTGCTTGACGGGCGTGTACTGCACAAAATAAAACAGAAAAATATATATTTATTTATTAGTTGCATTCAAGTCAGACTGCCTGGTGCCACCAGCTGCACCGGGAGAAGCCCACGCCTCGTTCAGCACTGCATCACCGCATCACAGCATCCCAGCAACACAGCAGCTGTTTGTTTTCCTTGGAATCAAGATTTGTTGTTTACATTAGCCAAGCGAAATTGCGACAAAGTTTTGCCTCACATTTGTTTTTTTTTTTTTTTATTTTATTACTATTTTCAATTTTTCGCGCAAAGCGCACGAATTTTTTTCCTGTGGAGAAACTCTCGAATTACAGGGAGCGTGGGAGATTGTAGCAAACATTAAAGAAAATGCCCATTAAATGATTTTTAAAAATCCATTCAGCAGTTTTCTGGTTAACTCTTAAAAACCAATGACTTTTTTAAGTGAAATCTTGCGAAGTTATTTGGAAACCTAATTTCTTTTCAAATAATCTCCATTTTTTTCATAACTTATTCATGTATATTTCTTTTCAGTTAATCTTCGTTTTTTATTAATTATTCATATATATTTTTAATAATTTATTTAATCCTTCATAGATTTTCCTGATTATGTTTAAAAATTATTTTTTCTTCGGAATTATATATATTTTAAAAATATGTTAAATTTGCTTATATTTTTCCTCAGTAATTATAAATGATCAGTAATTAAAAATTTCTCAAAACACTTACCATGCTGGGCGAGTCGTTGCTGTCGGTGGTGCTCGTGCTCTCCAGCGGCTGTACGCCGGACAACAGCAGCAACTTCTCGGTGCTGGCGCTGGTATCATTGGTGCTGACCATGCCCGAGGAGCTGCAGCTGGTCAAGCTGGACAACGGCTTCTCATCCTCATCTTCATAATCTAAATTCTGCTCATATTTAATAGTGACTGCCGAAAAATTGCTGCTAGCTGCTGTTGTTACTGCTGCTGCTGCTGTTGTTGTTGCTGCTGCTGCTGCTGCTGTTGTTGCTGCTGCTGCTGCTGCTTGTTCATTTGGCGTTGATGTCACTGTGGAGGATTGCAAAAAGTTATTTGTAGTAAATTGCTCAGCATTTTTAAGTGGGGAGGTTGGGTAAAGGGGCGTGGAGTTGGGTGTGTTAGGTGTTAGTAATAGATTTGTTGTTGTTGTTGTTGCTGATGTTGTCAACAAATGTTGCTGTTGCTGCTGCATCTGCTGCAGCTGTTGTTGTTGCAACATATACTGTGCCAATGGAGACAGAGTGCCGAGCAACATTTGTGGCAACTGATAGGCAACGTTTGTGTTCAAATTGTTGTTAGGTGTTGTTGGTGTTATTAGAGTTGTAGCATGTTGTTCATATTGTTGTTGTGTGGATAAAGCATTCAAATTACTATTGGGACTACAACTACGGCTACTACTACAGTTCGTGTTTTGCGAATTTGTTCGTTTTTGCGTTCTTTTCATCTGTTGTTGCTGTTGCTGATGCTGCTGGAGTTGTTGATGTTGCTGTTGTTGTTGCTGTTGCTGCTGCTGATATTGCTGCTGTTGCAAACAAGTGCTGCTGCTGATATCCTCTTTCTGTGTATAATCAAAACCCGTCAGCGGTTGTTGTTGCTGAAGTTGCTGCTGCTGTTGTTGTTGCTGTTGCTGTTGCTGCAGCAAATTCATCATATAAAGCTGCATCATAAATTCCATTTGATTGGACATTTTGTGATCACTTTTCTATATATTTATATTTGATAAACACAGCACAATTTGGATTTCTTCAATTTCTTTATCGAAATTCTTTAAAAAATTCTTGATTCACTAGATTTTCACAGTTTTCTCAGCACACACAAACACTCTCTTTTTTTTTTAGCACGGCGCAACACGATCTCAAGATAATTGTGACACGTCTCTTGCGATCCTTAAAGTTCGGCTGCACAGCTCAAACTGTCTCAACTCTTCCGCGACGACCAGCTAATATAGCAAAAATTGCGCAAAAGGTTCTCCAGTTGCAACCCTCTCCCAGTTCCAAGTCTCTAAAAAACCCAGCTCGCTCTTAAAAAACCGATCTGCTCGCTCTCTACAGCCTCTCTTGCTTGCGCTCTCCCTCTTTCTCTCTCTTAAAAAATGATAAACCTTAAAAAGCAGTCCATTTGGTGGTGACTGCACACACAACCCTTAGTTTATCTAGCGCCCCGGAAAATGTGTGGAAAACCAAAACGTTGCCCAACTTGTTTTCAGTTTTGTTGCCGTTTTTTTGCTAGTTTTTTTTGGTGTCGACCAATAAAATTCGAGCGTTCATGTAAATTTCGGCAGAAAAGCGAGTTTTTTAGGTAAAAATGTCATTGCGAGGACCAACGAATGCTTTGGAATTTCCCCTGTGATTTTTAAGAGAAGAGAGCTAGCTTAAAGGAAATGTAACGGAATCCAGTCAGCGGTTGAATGAAAGAGAGAGAGAGTTAAATATGAATATGTTCGTTAAAGATAATATCAACTAAAGAATATTTATTTGAATGAAACGAGATCCTAAGCTTACAATTTGTCAAAACTTGAATACTATTTTAATTTTGAATATTATTAAGAACTGATTTTTAAACTTCATAATTTTACAATTTTATACAATGATCAAATTAAATGTACTTAGTCGGTTAAAGATGATTCGAATATAGTGTGACTTTTCCGTTAAATTTTCTCAACTTCTTTTGCGTAAATAATAATTTTATCTAAAATTACTATCA
This sequence comes from Drosophila phalerata, assembly GCA_951394115.2. Lineage (NCBI taxonomy): Eukaryota > Metazoa > Arthropoda > Insecta > Diptera > Drosophilidae > Drosophila > Drosophila phalerata. The sequence continues at coordinate 10,965,436 of OX596005.2, forward strand.
AATAAAATAAATATGTATGTATAATAAGTTTAATACGATTTCTAGATTCCTTCAGAATTTTCTCACACAGTCTAAACTTTAGACTCTAAAGTAATTGAAATTTAAATGCATTTACATATCCATTGCTAAGATGAAAATAATATTTGGGCCATTGAGCAAATCTCTATGCAAATTATTTGCAGAAATCGGGAATAAGTTTTGCCAAAGGATGCCACCAAATGGCGCGCAGAAGATGGAACAGCTGCTAAATTTTTATAATAATCGAAAGAAATCTATTCAAATGCAAAAAATAAACTATTTTTGGCGCACAAAATTAAATTTACAAACGAACAAAAAAAATCTGCATTACAATCGTGCAAAAAACACAATTAAAAATTCCATCAAAAAATTCAGAGACCTTAGCAAAAAAATTTGCATATAAAAAAAAAAGTTGCAAAAATGCGAAACAAGAGCAAACCCTTAAAAAAAAGGTGCTCTGATATAGGCGACATGTAACATCCGCTGCGCAGGAGCAATGCAAATTTGCATAAATTATTATTGTAAAATTTACATAATTTTGGCACAGAATCAGAAGCAGTTTAAGGATGTGGATGAGGAAAAAGGATCAATACCAGGAAGTAGCCAGTGTTATGCAAATGCGACCTGTGATGGTGTCCTCCTCTACGGAGGAGGGTTACTGCGCACGCGCGCCATGTGGAAATTTATGCAAATCACCATAAGGAAATGAATGAAAAGCAGAGCAAATCCCTTTGCCGAACAAATCGATTGACAAGGGGCGGAAGTCGAACTGCATCGATTGATTTCGTATGCGGATGCAAATGGGTTCGACATTATCACTGGAACGAGGTCTAGCTCTGGTTTGTCACTTGGTTGGCGAATTGAGATTGAAGTGGATTTACCAATTGTTGCCATAATTGAGTGACATGGATAGAAGAAGTTAGGATGCGAGTATACTAACCTACGTGTATACTATTGATTACAAAAAAGGTTCCACGCCAAAATGCCAACTGAGCTGGGGAAACTGAGAAAATCTGCATGAAAATGTACACAAAAGCCCTGACATAGAATAGAAACAGAACCTATCCAATCCTGAGTTGCTTTGTGCACTGTAACTATGTAGAACCCAGCCATTATTTATTTCTCTACCTCATTCTATTTTTACGATTGTACTTTAACTTAATAGAAATTTGCATACGAGAATTTCATATTCAGTTACAAATGTTTCCAAATGGAAAACTTTTGTTTATTGGCTTTTGTTTGCGAATGGAAGTTATGGAAGAGAGAGAAAAACAGAGACAGAGAGAGAGAGGTAGAGTGTAGTGGAAAGTCAGTTGAAGGATAACAATCAATTTGCTCATAGAGCGACAATTATTATTTCAGGCTCTAAAAATGTTTTAAAACTTGTATTCCTGTCAGTTGATGTAAGGCTAGAGAATAGTGAGAGAATTTGCATTACATTGGAATATCCTTTGGTGGGCAAATTGTCAGTGACATGTTTTAATTAGAGTTGAGAGATGGACACATTCCTCTTTTATGATTTTATGGGAATTTAATTGGTGGTAAAGTTGAACTTAGTGAAGATCGCTGACTATCTCAAATAGAGAGAAGTTTTATCTATCAACGTGAGAAAATCTCTGAGAACATCTCAGAACTCATCTTCCTAATTACGGCAATTGCCTGTGGCATCTTTTGTCCTCGTCATTATTCACAATTTCACAATTTATGCTAAAAAGTAAACAAAAACAGTTTGAATATTCAATCGGAGGGGCGCTTCAGTGGGCATGGGACACCCTATGGAAGTCGATTCAAATAGATACGAGTATTTTAAGATATTTTCTTCCTTTTTGTGTTCCTTGATCCTTTGTTTTGGGATGCGTTGGGATGCCACAAATTTATTGCCTCATCTAAATCTCTACTCAACTTTTACCCCCGGGTAGCTGAATAGGAAATAGGAAAATGTTAGGTTCAAGGCCAGAATTAGGATGATATTTCAATATATTTTTGGCAGTTATTGCAAATTTAGATTTCAAATTCGCTGAGCATTTTGTTTTCTCAACTATGTTGACCCTTGATGAATATATTGGGTGTCCTTTTGCATAAATCTGTGAGGGTATCAATGACCACAGTGAGTGCTAATAGGATCTTCATTTTTCCGAGCATTGTCAACACATTGTGAGGACGAAGAACCTCATGCTGATAATGGATGGGATGCGATTATCAAAGGAAGTCGATGCAAATGACAATGCAAATGTGTGAAGTGTTGTTTCTTGTGCATCCCTTCATCTTAGGTGAAGGATGACCATTAGATTGACCAACCCGGCAATGGACACGCGTCTGAGTCATTTAATGCTGGTCAAGGAACCAGTTACACGTTAAGTTGTGACTGTAGGGTTTTGTAGGTGAAGGGTTGCTAATGGTCAGTCATGGGGTCAGTTGTACTTGAGGCTCAAGCACGTGTCTAGCTGGAGGCTGCATCCTTCTGATATGTAAAACGCCATTTTCTTTGGCAAATGGGAGATCCTCCATCCTCACGTTATTGCCCTGGATGGTGTCTTGTGAATTTCTTGAGAAATGTCCGTTAATTTGAGAACATGTTTGGGTTCAAAATGGCTGACCTCCAGAATGATCCTGTATTATATTCAAGGATTCTCAATTGTAGACAAAATGGTAAGATAATTTGAATGCATGACCGCAAGCGTAACCCTTTGAGCCCGCCATTGTCCTGCTGTGCCGCTGTCCTGCGTCAGCTACAAAAGCAACAACTCATGCCCAACTGCCACCCCAGGACAAGGATGGAATCATCTATCAGGACATGCTGATGCTGCTTTTGTATATTCATATTGACCAGATCCCGCAATGGACCCGCCATATGCCATGTTCCCGAAAGGGGTTCGTCCTCTTTTTTTTTTTGTTTGTCTCAAATTTTCTTCGCGGCATTTCCGAAAAATATTAATGCCAGTGTCCAAACCGGTTTCTCGGTCGGTGATTACTTTCATTTGGATTCGCGGCCGTTGGGCCGTGAGTCCGGTCCGGTTTTAGGCAAGGAAGTCGTCCTTTTGGGCGACCCTTCAACCCTTTTGTTGTAAGGATGCGCAAAAGCGAATAAAGTTGCAGCTTTCGGTTTATTGTGTGTTGTTCAGGACACCAAGGATTTGATGAGAAATCTTTTTCTCAAGTTTTTTTTTCTTTTTCCCAACATCAAAGGATAGGGAAAGATCTAAATAACCGTTATAATTTACAATCTTCATCCACTTTAAAATGGCGTCATTAGCTCACTGACCATCTCAATTTGTCCTGAGTGTCCTGCCACGCGTCCTTAAGGCTGACCACAACAAATGACCGTTTAACACCTCTCTGTAAACCTGTTTGACTGCTTGACCAGTAAAGACGAGAGACACGTGCCTTGAAATCCTTTAAGACACACGAGCTGATCATTGGTCAAGAAGCGACTACCTGACACATCCCTCAATGTCCAGACCAATCCCTGAAGTTAATCTGCGACTTGACGCCTGTGTCTTTATTATAAGAAAATGATGGACGCGTGTCCTTTAAGCAAAATTAAGATCTTATTAGCATTCGATATCCCTGAAGGCATTCACAAGCGAGGACAATGCCAATCTTCCAGTGTGTGCATTCACTTTAGCTAAGGGTCAATGAAGTTGACCAAATGAAAAACTCAACGCAATTTAATGCAAAAAATGGCCATAAATGCCAAGAATATAATAAAATATCACCCGAATTCGGGCCCTGAACTTAGCCTTTTCATATATTCTATTCATTTTTCCCGGGGGTAAAAATTGAGTTGAGATTTAGTTGAGGCAATAAATCTGTGGCATCCCAACGCATCCCAAAACAAAGTATCAAGGAACACAAAAAGGAAGAAAATATCTTAAAATACTCGTATCTATTTGAATCGACTTCCATAGGGTGTCCCATGCCCACTGAAGCGCCCCTCCGATTGAATATTCAAACTGTTTTTGTTTACTTTTTAGCATAAATTGTGAAATTGTGAATAATGACGAGGACAAAGGATGCCACAGGCAATTGCCGTAATTAGGAAGATGAGTTCTGAGATGTTCTCAGAGATTTTCTCACGTTGATAGATAAAACTTCTCTCTATTTGAGATAGTCAGCGATCTTCACTAAGTTCAACTATAGCATCAATTAAATTCCCATGAAATCATAAAGAAGTGATGTGTCCTTTCCTCAATTCTAATTAAAACATGTCACTGACAATTTGCCCACCAAAGGATATTCCAATGTAATGCAAATTCTCTCACTATTATCTAGCCTTACATCAACTGACAGGAATACAAGTTTTAAAACATTTGTAGAGCCTGAAATAATAATTGTCGCTCTATGAGCAAATTGATTGTTATCCTTCAACTGACTTTCCACTGCACTCTACCTCTCTCTCTCTGTCTCTGTTTTTCTCTCTCTTCTATAACTTCCATTCGCAAACAAAAGCCAATAAACAAAAGTTTTCCATTTGGAAACATTTGTAACTGAATATGAAATTCTCGTATGCAAATTTCTATTAAGTTAAAGTACAATCGTAAAAATAGAATGAGGAAGAGAAAATAATAATGGCTGGGTTCTACATAGTTACAGTGCACAAAGCAACTCCGGATTGGATAGGTTCTGTTTCTATTCTATGTCGGGGCTTTTGTGTGCATTTTCATGCAGATTTCCTCAGTTTCCCCAGCTCAGTTGGCATTTTGGCGTGGAACCTTTTTTGTAATCAATAGTATACACGTAGGTTAGTATACTCGCATCCTAACTTCTTCTATCCATGTCACTCAATTATGGCAACAATTGGTAAATCCACTTCAATCTCAATTCGCCAACCAAGTGACAAACCAGAGCTAGACCTCGTTCCTGTCCCAATCCCATAGCAACGTTTATAGACACACGAAATCAATCGATGGCTGTAGTTCGGCTTTCGCCCTTGCCAATCGATCTGCTAGACAGGGGATATCCTTCCCTCTGAAATATCCTTTTGCTGATTTGCATAAATTTTCACATGGCGCGCGTGCGCTGTTTCTCTGGTGTAACCCTCCTCCTCCGTTTCTGTCACAGGTCGATTAGCATAACACTGGCTGTCGCCCGGGATATCCTGCATATCCTGGCAGCTCCCTTAAAAGTCGCCTGTGCCAAAATTATGCAAATATTTGTTAAATGCGTTTTAGGCATCAGGTCCTCATAGCAAAAATTTACATAATTTATTAATGGTATATTTGATGAGAGGGTTGCAATAGAAGCAGTCGTTATTTTTTGATTTTAAAGATTTTTGGTAGATGGGCAGCTGATTTTTGGTTCGATTTTTATGAAGTTGGGCAAAAAATTAATTGTGTAAATTGTAGAATCAATTGAACTGATTTTCGTAACAATTTTCACGCTTTTCTACAAAACAAACGCCAAAAACTTGGATAAACAATTTATCATAAATATTTGCCTTTTCAGCGAGTGTCTCCAAATTGATTGATGATCTTTATGAGTTCCTCAAAGTTGCACAGCAAAAATCCTTGCACAATCATTAAGGATGACTCAAGTTACGATCGCAGCTCGATTTTCTCACGATTTTCTTGAGGATTTTTAAGTAATTTTCCCCTGTAGGGTTGTGCCGTAAAACTAATGACAATATTAAAATTAATGATAGTTTGCAATGTTATAAGATACTTTTGCTAGGTAAGAGTGTTTCCTGCAAATATTTACCCTTTTTTTTGGATAAAATGTTGCTAAAACGATCGAAAATTTATCAAAGAAAACTGATGGAACTCGATTGGAAAAGGGTTGATGGTTAAAGCAAGTTTTATGTAATTTTTGCAACCCTTGGCGAATATCTTTTCACTTCAAAGGTCAGCTGCTAAAGTTCTCTGAACTTTAGAGCAAAAAGGAAAAAATTGAAAGGAAAATATGAAATTATAATCTTATTACATCGTCACAACAAAACGGAGAGCGGCGCCCCATCTTTATCCTTGGCATCCTTTTATCCATTTTTTTTTTGTGTTGCTGAGTTTTATTTTTTGTTGATCATCTTCAGCTGCCATTTCGGAGCGAGATCCTTTTGCCTGCGAACTGCGTAAAGGCTGTAGATACGGAGATACGCGTATGCCAAGAATCGTCCTCAATTTTTACTCTCTTACAACGCAATCCTTTCAGCTACGCACACACAAGCAAACGTGACCTTACGAAAAGGATTACGCAGCATGCTTAGACAAATACAACGTAAGGAAACACATCTTGTTAGGAATTTGGCCTCAAATTGAGGGTGGATTGATTTCCTTTTTCTTTTCTCCGTTTTTTTTTTATTTTGGGTTATTTTCTATACGAATTTCTTGTTTTGTGGAAAAATCTTTGACGCAGTTTTGGCAGTTGCGCAATGAGGCGCACAACGCCGACACAACCAACCGATTCTGTACAAGGATCTACAGGATATCATGATCGTAGCACGTTTTACTCTTTAACTATTTGGATTTCAGCTTGTTTGAGTTTTTGTCAAAACGAAAGACAAAAACAATAGAAATACAAGACAAAAGGGCAGAAACTAACGATAAATCTAAGATAAAAATTAAAAAATTACAAGAAATTTGTTATTAGTTTGAGAATAGGCTTAAGTTTATTTAACTTTGTATAAATATACATATAAATAACACAACATTTTTTTTTTTCTCTTTTCATATTAAGTCTCCGTTTTTGCCGACATATATTTTTTAGCATATCTATAAACTGATAGTTTTTCTCTTGATCTAAAATATTTATAAACAGCATCTTATGTTAAATAGGTCAATAAACTCAACTATCAGTGTCTAGTATTAATTATAAATTAAGTATAATTGAATTATGTTTTATATAGGAAAACAGAAGATGTTTATATAGTTTTAAATTTACTTTAAACGGTTGCAAATTGCCCAAATATCACACACACATCCATGTTGACCTTGCACTGTCAACACAACTCATTAAGGCTCATTCATTGCGTATCCTCTGCTCGGGATGCCACCTCAATGCCAATGTCCTGGACAGCAGCTGTTTGCTAATGACTTTGCACAATTTATGCAAATTGGGTGTCAAAACGGGGCGTTACAGTGACTGTCAAAAGTTAGTCACGTTATACGGCAATTAAATGGGTTGTTAGATGCTATACAAAATATTCCAATCAATGCCAAGTGTTTGGTTAACTAGCTTAACTCCTACACTATTTATTGAAAAATATCTGGTTTGACTTCTTGAAATACGAAAAAAAAAGTTAAGAAGGGATACAGGAAAATGGAGAACAATTTTTTTTTTGACCCGTGAATCGCACTTTAGTAAGTTTACAACTATCTGTATAATTTGAAATAATTTATACCATCAAAAACTCAATCGATTGAAATTCCAAGTTCTTACAACTTCAACTTCGATTAAAACCATTTTTTAAGAATTTTACTTTTGTTATTTGAGGTAACTTGCAGCCTAAGCAAACATCATTTTCTTTTCGTAAACCCAAGATATTGGCAAATGCCAACTTTGATTTATATTTGTTTGGACATTCAAGCATAAAAATTGCACAAGAGCGAAAGAAAAGGTATTTGGGAACAACCCCTATTGTAGGGCTTGCAATATCGCCTCAACGGAAATTGAAGAAAAATAGCAAAAGGACGAGACGGAACACGAGGATCAGTCGAGCATAAGGACACTTTTGCCACAGCTTAGTGCAGCCGGCCAAGGTCAGGGTCCATTAGGTTAAATGATATTGATGATGATGATGAGGATGATCAGCTGGCCCATGGATTTATCTAACTGGGGTTGCACTTTCCAGTCTTTTGCCTGGGAAATTTCCGAAAATTTTGCACATTTATTGAGCTGTTTATATATTCGACTTGGGTTTTCGTCTGCTAATAAAGCAATTAATAGGATTATATATGCAAAGAAAGTCAGTTAGCCATAAGTATGTTGACAGCATTCTGGCCAGAGAGGTCAAGTTTCGATGGTCATTTCGTTAGCATAATTTATTGGGTTGCATCTTAAGGGTGGCTATTTCGAAAAATTCTTTCTAAACTTACTTAAAATCTAAAACGTAAAAATGAAAATACTTATACAGAAAATGTTCACAGCTTGTAATGTGAGCCATGTCCTTGCTTGATTGATGATCCGCCCGACAAGTTTCCTTTTGGCACTTTCTTTAGCCAATCTATCGATCATTTATTAAGGGGTTCGCCGGCAATATGCCTGATTTTGCTGTGGAAAATCTCAAATTTCTGGCATAGGAAAAACATACAAAAAGGATACAATTTTATACCAAATCCTTTAACGGAAATCAATGACAAATGCCGTCTTAATGACGTCAGCTGCTGCTGCAGAAATTTGGCACCGCGAGATTTATGTGAAAGTTGCCTCACCTCGTCTCACCTCACCTCGTCCTGCGTTGCTTTAACTTATCCTTTTTCCAGCTTCTTGTCCTGCCTGCATTAAAGGGTTGCACATATGCAATTTTCCTTTTACGGTTATGCAAAAAGTGTTTTACGGTTTTCTGCCTGTCTGAGCAAAAGGATTCGCAATTTTTTATACAATTTCCGTTCCATTCGCACAGCATCAAAATTCATAATCCTTTTCCACTGTCCAAGGACTCTGTTGCTATTTTACTGACATTTGATATTGCAAATTGTATAAACAACAACAAGTCTGGGAAATTAATAAATTGATGATTTGCCTGCGCTGTTATTTGCGATAAAGGGTTGCAGTTTTCAATTTCCCCTTTTCGCATTTCGTTTTCCTTTCATGCTTTGCAATTCTTAAGGAGTTCGGAGATTGCCGCGATATTTTCTTGAGAAAATTCAACACCGAGATTGTGGAAATTGATTAAAATGGTTTTCATGATACATATATACTTACATATATACCTCTACATAGTAGGTATATATGTATTCAAATTAATTTGAATTTGCTTTTGAAAGTGTTACACATACTCCATACTCATATACTTACTAAAATCTTGTCAATAATTATACACATTTTAAGTCTCATTGATCCTTAAATATAGTATTACGCCTACGAAAGCGTATCTCAACAACTAAGCCCTTTTTCTAGTTAAGGTCTCAGCAAACTAAAAGATATTTTAACTCGAAATGTAAAGAAAATAATGTTAAATTCAAAATGAAATCTCAATTTATATTATGAAAAATATGAAAATTCTAGGAGCATCTTCAAATCGAATAGATTTAATTCACATTAAAATCTCACTAAATTCAGATTTGTCTAGTTGAAACTAATCGAACAACCCACATCCATGCTCGTATAATCCCTTATAAATTCATAACTATAATATGGTAGAAATTCTTAACCCTATCCTGCAATATTTGCACATTTCCAATCAACTTCACACAAACATCAAAAAATGGAAATACATGAATATTTAATCAAAATCAATTAAGTAACCCGAACGCACACAAACGTCTGCCTAAGGACATGGTCTTGGCCCAACTATTGGCACTTGAGGAAAATTAACATTTAACACGGTTAATGCCAAACAACAAAACATCAAAATCAAATCAAGGACCAAATACTGTGCCGAAGTTAAGACTCAAGACGAAGTCGGAGTCGGAATCGTAGTCGAAGTCGAATTGCAGGGTAACGAACAAATTTGCATAACATTGGCACAAGTCAAAAATGTGCCACATCCCTTTTCCTGGCGCGACCTTACCGTGATCTCTGCAGGACCCAATCATCAGGACACCCGTTTAATTGAAAATGCAAAACTTATGCAAATTCGCCAAGGACCTTCGGTTTGCATAATCGTTTTTCGGTTACATTTAGAAGACTATGCTGCGAAATGGTATTTGCGAATTGGCAAGCCAGTGGAAAAGTCGGAAAATTTATGCATTTACATTTGGCAGTTGCTTATTATGAACGCTTTGTGCATATTATTATTTTTATAATATTGTTTTTTTTTTTTTAATTCATCCAGTTGATTGCAATCAGTGTGAGAAATGCATTTTGGATACAATTTTAGCTAACATGAGAATTTGCAGATATGCAGATCTATTTATTATTGAATAGAAATTTTGGATATGCCATATAACGTGAGAACTTAAAAAAGGTTATATTAGTTAGAAACAGGGAATAATACCGGAACCGGTACCGTAACCGTTAACCGAAATTAACCGTTTCAATTTGAGTACCGGAACCGGAACCGGAACCGAAATAAATATTTTTGTAAGAACCGAAAACCGAAACGTTTGTACCGGTACGCTTTCGGTACACTTTTTTAAATTTTTTGTAGTTGTTTTCCATATATATTTATTTTAACAATACTGTTTTTTATTAAAAAATAACTTTAAATTTAAGATAGGTTTGTCTCGATAAAATACGAACATATAATTCGTATGTATGTACAAATCCGTTTATATATTTTTCTTTTTTACCATTTAATTATTTTTTGTTTTAAGTTAATTGCTGTACCGGTACGTACCGGTACTGATACCGGAACCGAAAGGAAAAAACCGAAATAGAACCGTTTACCGAAATAGTTGTTTCGGTACGTACCGTAACCGGAACCGGAACCGATATTTGTTTCGGTTTGATTCCCTGGTTAGAAATATATTCTTTATTCAAAACTCTTAGACATTCCTTACCGTAAATCGAGTAAACTAAGGCAACTTGAAAACAGAGTCTTTTGTCCTTTCGAATTGTATTTCTTAACTAAACAGCTAAATTATATTTGTTAAAAGAACAATGTAATATTGCACAAAACACATAAATACTATAACATAATACCAACAGTTTCCTAATTCTTTAATTCGCAGTATTTGGAATATTTTAATTTTTATAGTTCTCAATTTCTTTCTGCAGCTATCTCAAACGTTCACAGCCTTGTAATACATGTTTGCAAAAAGATCATTAATTTTTTGACCAACTTGAGAAAAATATCTGGCATATTGACAAAGCATTGACAAACTGAACGATTGATTGATGGTAACTTAAAAAAAAAACCGGAAAATGTTCACGAAAAGGCGAAAACTTATAAGTTGAAAATCTAACTCCATGTTGTTTTTTGCAAATGCGAATAACAATTTAAGAGTACACTGTGCTCTTTTTTGAGCCAAAGTTTCGGTCTCCCTCTCTCTCTCTCAATCTTTTTGCCTCTCTTTGATTTGCGATATTCTGCGGGCACAGGGACGAAGGTCAGCTAAATTTTGGGTACACGTAACGCTTTTATGTGTGTCCTAAACAATTGAACGCGCTGTCAAGCAACGACGCACAGCATCAGGATCCTTTGTCCTTTTGCTACCCCTTTCCATATGAATGTGCGTGTATTTACAGTCAGGCCAAACCATTGCCAAAATGTAGCATTTATAAAAATTTCAAATAATAAAAATTTCAAATCACAAATAAAAGCTGACAAAAAAAAGGGTTGATAAAGGATAAACGCGCCATGGTCCAGCAAAAGGCGTTGAAATTCTGACGAACAGGAGGATGCAAGCAAAAAAAAAAGATATAGCTTCAATTTGAGTATTACGAATATTTTTTTTTAAATCAAAACTCGCCTATCTCTGACCAACTGACCAGAGGCAACTTCTTAATCAGTTGCACGTGCCACAGCCGCAGCACATGTGATGACAGTGAGCAACAACAACAGAAACCCGTTTGAAGCGTGTCTTGGTCAATTGGTCAGTTGGGTCATTTAAAGGGTTAACTTGACTGGACACGCGTCACAAGCAAAACAAAAAAAAAAACAAAACACAAAATGCAGCAAATAAATATATACAAATTTACATATACGCAAACACACAATGAAAAACATTTTCCAGTTTTCCCGCAGAAAAAAAGGCTCTAGAAATGGGCGCAAATTGTTGTTGTGGTCAAGGGTAAAACCATAAAGAGATTTGGAAAACGAGTTTTTCACCGGAAAATGTAAAAATGTAAAAGCAACAGCTTGTCCAGTCACTTGAGCCTCTAATTAAGCTGTTAAGCTTTTTTATATAAATATAAATCACATAAATTAAATTAAGGAACTGACATATCAAATTTCCGTTTGAGGAAAACTTTTATTCCCCTTTTTGCCTGTGCAAAAAGAAAATATGAAATACTTTCTGCTTAACCCCATTTCTGGAAATCCTATACAGCCATCGATCAAGAGCGCGCGCAATTCTGCAAATATTGCACAAGGAAAATGTATGGATGTGAAAAAAATTCCCACAGTGCAAAAATCGCCGTTTTCTCGATGAGGATTACAATCGTGTTGCTGTGGAAGAAAGAGAAATTTACGAGCGATCAAATAACCGAACTGAGCTACGTCAGGTATCAAAGGGTGCAAATAAAAATAAAATTGCAAGAGCTCAGAGGTCCTTGATGCTGCTGGCCTGGGGTTCAAATGTGTCACGTCTTATGATGTCACTTTTGCACACGATCAGAGGCCAACCCCCAGCACAGATAGTCATCATCTTCAAATCCAGAATCCTCAATGCTCAATGCTCAATGCTCAATCCTCAGATGCTGATGCTGATCGGGTTCACAGTAAATTACGCACAGAGGTGAAATGCAAACAATGAGAAACGTCTGCTCCTTGACGTCCTTTGGCAACCCTTCCTTAAGCATTTTTCCTTTTTTTCTTTCATTTTTCCCTTTTACTTGTTTTTTTTTTGTGACGAATTTAATGATTTTTGCCTCAAAATTGAAGCGATTTTTCATTGACCCAACTCGGGGTTGGTTCAGAGTTCGTCTTGGGGTTTCCTTTAATGTGTTTCTGTTATGCCAGCTTGAACTGGTGAATCGCTGAATCGGAATCCATTCAACCGTACACGTACAGACTGCGGCTTAGCAAACAGAATAGAATCGGCCTCTGCCCTTGGTCTGGTTTTCTGGGTCAATGTCGCATTAAGCCTGAATTTATGGCCTTTAAGTGCCAATAGTCATGCAGATTAATGGGCCAAGGGCAGCGAGTAATACGAGTATTAACGAGAAATTTCGCCTTTTTCTGGTATTTAAAGAAACTCACAAATCAGACCAAATCAAATGAAAAATTGCCATAAATAAATATACGAGTTTTAAGAAAAATATTCGTTACTACCGAAGGTTTCTGAGTTGGATCAATAAATACTAACATAAAAATCGTATCTAAAAGCCATTACAAAAAATAATAATTTGCGATTAAAACATTATAATACATATTAAAAATTATATAATCTATACAATATCTAAAATGACGAAATGATGTGAATTGAAACAACTTAAGTCACAAAACTCAAGGAATCGGATTAATGGGCAATTTTTAGAAATGTCGAATAGGATGATTCTGCATCTCTAGAAACATCTGATCAAAAAAGTAGCTAAACCATATCCTTATATAATTATATTGACCAACTAACTGCCCAATTTTAATGTTCAACTATAGATTTGAACTATTTACAGATTATCCACAATTTTCCCAAACATGACATATAATAATCCATTTAAATGCCGCCCAAAAGAACATGCCACAATTTTCGAAATTTTAATTATAGAATTTTAAATCAGACCAAAAACCCAAAAAAAAAAAAAAAAGGACGTGGAAAATAGCGCAGACATTTCATTGAAACGTTCACATGACTGTGTGTTGTATTGCTACAACAACAATATCAACAAATAGAATAGATTTCTGGTTTGGTAACCTTAGTTCAAAATAATTTGAAGCTTGATTTGTAAGCATATTATGGGGGTAAAGAGAGAAAGAGAAGGAGAGAGTAGAGCAAGATGCTGACCTAAAATTATAAAGTTACATAAATGCAACCCTTCTGCTACCCCCTCGGAATAAAGGCAACGATTGAATTACACATGGACCAAACGGTGGACCCTGGCCAGGATCGACCCCTGGGCAGCATAAAGAAAGGCTCAATGCGTTGTCAACTTTGCTCGGGCTTGTTAGCTGTGACGCCTCTTTTGAGGGTTGTGCGTGTGTGCGAGTGTGTATGTGTATTCAAATTTTGATGGCAACCAAAGGATTTGACCAAACAAATCCTTTCTAATTTTATTCAGGCTTCTGCCGCTGCCGCGCCTGTGCAGCAGATTAAATGCCGGACGCTGTGCAGCTTTTAGGCAGCAACGTTAAACGGGTTTTGAATTTCATATGCCACATGATGCATGTCCATGTTCCTGTGTGTGACCCATCCATCAGTGCTGAGGACATGCGGAAGCTGCAGCGCAATGGAAACTACAAGTCATTTGAAGTTTTAATAGATGTTGCATCCTTTTTTTTTTATTTTGTTTTTGGTAGACAAAAGGCAAAATAGCATAGGGAAATATAAACTGGTTTCCAATTGCGCACATTTGGTCGAGGATCCGTGGTCCATAGTCCAGAGATCTCCGTCCGAAGCACAACCCTTTAATGTGTCGGCTGAAATACAATTTTATTCAAATTTTATTCGCTGCACGTCATGCAAGTTTTTCTACGGAAAATGTCTTATGTCGCGCTCTTTCTTTATTTTTATTTTTACTTTTTTTTTTGTAGGTCCTTTTAAATGATTTTTCTAAAATTTATCTCTTGCCGCTTAATGATCACTTCGAACAATGTGTTTTGAGAGTTTTATGAGAAGTTTTCAGGCGTTTGTTTGGGAAAATAAAAGGGGTTTTGATCAAGTCATAAATTAAATATGAAATTTATGAATTGATTTGCTTCGATATATAAAGGAGCTTATAGCTATTAGGAATATGCCGGCGTTTGGACTCGCGCACACAATCAATCCGCGAGTGGATCTCTTAATAGAGCTGACTTTACAATTCTGAGCTTTGAGATACTTTTAGGTCTAACATATACAATGCAAAAAAGCCTTGACCTTCCATTTGCCTTATCAAATAGCATAGATTTATATTATTTCACTTACATTGGGCATATATAAATAGATTACAAATCAATTTACATATATGTAAAATGTTTGGTTTGGTTCCTATAAAAGCAGCAAAGTATTAAAATTCTAATCTTATTCGCTCGACTAGCTGCAACTGTCGATTAAGCAATTATAGTATATATATTTCTGTGTAAACTGACCTACCTATACAAACAATGGAGTCGCAAATTCAATTATTTTACAAAAATAAAATCGTTTTTATAACCGGTG
The DNA here is from genome assembly GCA_951394115.2 of Drosophila phalerata. Classification (NCBI taxonomy): domain Eukaryota; kingdom Metazoa; phylum Arthropoda; class Insecta; order Diptera; family Drosophilidae; genus Drosophila; species Drosophila phalerata. Next base: position 10,980,507 of record OX596005.2, read on the forward strand.
GCAGTGGATTTTTTGGAAGAAGTAAGTAAATGTTTCGAAGGAATGATTAATAACAATAATAAAACCAACGCAGCGACCGGTTGTGAACGAAACCCTTGAAATTATTTACTCCGCGATCCCGAGCCTAAACCACATAACTATATATATAAATTAAAAATAATTTCAAAAAACAATTTTTTATGCAATTTTAAGGACTTCGGACAAAAATAAGTGGTTCAGGTGGTTCAGTTCGCGAACCAAACCTAAGTGTTGCTGTATGGTTTAAACCGAACCTTTAACAAACCTTTGGTGGTTTGCAGCCTTAAATAAAAGATAATGTGTCCTTGTGGTTTATTTTAGTAACCATTGAAAAACTTCTGCGTTCAACTGAAGTGAAACAAATCTATATTTTAATGAGGCCCAAAAAAGGAGTTAGTATAAAGGATCGAATTGCCGCTTGGGATACAGATCCAGTAAGTAAATAAAATGTTCTAAGAAATACTTTTACTACACTTGTTTATACTATTTTGTGGCAATAGGTATTTTCCGTACTGCTGAAATCAAATCCCAAGTTCTCGGATCGAATTGTGGCCATACCAGGAGATTGTGAATTGCCAGACTTGGGGATCAGTGTGGAAGATCAGAAACTGTTGGTAGGTCAAGTGCAGATTGTGCTTCACTGTGCTGCCACTGTAAGATTCGATGAGCGGCTTACTGTGGCACTGGACATTAATACTCGTGGCACGCTCCTTATGGTGCAACTTGCCAAAGAAATGCGTCGTCTGGAGGCATTTGTTCATGTATCCACGGCGTACTCGAATTGCGTGTTCCATCATATCAACGAGGTCTACTACCCAGATAAACTAGCCTGTTCCTTTGACAAGATTCTTGCGTTGCGAAAAATCCTGAGCAATGATCTCATTGACAGCATGAGTCCCACATTTCTGGAAGATTTTCCCAATACATATACCTTTACCAAGGCGTTGGCTGAGCAGGTGGTGCAGAGGGAAGCGAAAGATCTACCGGCGTGTGTATTTCGACCGGGCATAAGTACGTAGCACTTCAATATATTTAATTTTCTGACCTTTGACCGTTAATCAGGTGTATTGGGTAATCTTTGTATTATGTACTCATTGCTAATTGTGGGTATCTTTTAAGTTGTTGCGACATTTAAGGAGCCCATCACTGGATGGACTAACCATCTCAATGGGCCCATATCCATACTACTTGGTTACTTAGCAGGAGTTCTGCGAGTCGCGCACCTTGATAAAAATGTGCATTCTCATATTGTGCCAGTTGACTATTGCACCAATATGGTTCTGTCCATTGCGTGGAAAACTGCTCTGGAAAATGTTCAACATAAAGAAAATGTCATTGACAAATTCTTGTTAAAGGAACCGACAATTTATAACTATGTTAACAGCGATCAGAATCCTTTAAAATGGCGCAACTTTGCAATGACAATTGATAATTTAATTAATGTTTGTCCATTGGAACAGATGATATGGTACCCATTTCTTACAACTTACAAAAACTACTGGGCCTTTAAGTTGGCGTCCTTGGCTTATCACAGTCTGCCCGCACACGTCATCGACATGGTATTGCGTCTAAGAGGTCAAAAGCCACGAATGGTCAAGATGTATGATAAGATAGACAATCTTTTTGAGAAATTATCGTTCTTCGCGATTACCAACTGGACGTTTGATATGCACAATACGGATCGACTAATACAATGTATGTCGTCACAGGATCGAAAACTATTTGAGTGTGACATGAATAAACTGAACTGGGATGAATACTTTAGAATGCTACTGTTTGGAGTGCGAGAATATCTTGCAAAAGAAAAGCCGACTGCAGAATCTATCCAAAAAGGACGAAACATAATGAAACGGTGCGTATCGAGTCTAACATTTAGAATACTTATTTTATAATATATATTTTGCAGATTTCATATAATTCATCGGATTGTGCAAATTATTGTTTACTGTGGTGTTCCTGCATTGATCTGGATGTATATTTTATAAAAAGCCTTACTTTTACGAAACAATGGAATAATCGAATTAATATAACGAGTATCAGACACAACAAAAAACTAAATGAATATGATTCAGCTTTTAAAATTATAAGCAATTTTAATACATTATAAATTTTCAGGCGCCAACTAAAATCCCAACCCTTTGAAATTAACATAAGTAAGTGCCTTGCCACGTGCCGGTCAGTCATACAACTTCAACCCTTTACAGCACTTCAGCTGACCGCTGTCCACACACACACACAACGCTTCCTAACAATATTGGCATAATTTTTATTATACTGTCCTCGTGTCTGTCCCTTTCCACTAAGGGGTCAACGAGCGCGGCACACGCTCTCTTGATCTAGCGGTTTCGCATTTCAAATAGTCGTCGAAACGTTTAACGGATATTTCTAACAATGGTTTGAATTTAATGCTGCCAATACGCACATGTACCTATTATTTTTACATTACCCTTGCTTTGTTATGCAAATTGTGCGAATTCTATTAACCTCCAACAACTGGAACAGTTGCAGCAGGACGAGGACATAAAATAGACTGCATGCAGAATAAAATCAATACATACTTCCAAACGCTGGATATCGCTGGATTGATTTTGTTACGAAATGAGGGATGCTAATTTTAAGCTCATTTGCATACCGCAAAATCTATCAAACAACCAAAAAAAATTTAATTTTAATAATGAAAAACTCTTATTATTTCTTAAATATTTATTCACATTTGACTTGTAATATGAATTTATTTATTGCACAATTTTTTGTATATAATTTAAATTTAAATAAAGTCCCGCCAACATTACTTAACCGTTAACGAATCGGTTAATAATTATATCGATATTGATATTATCGCCAGAAAAAAATATCGACCAAAAATATATCATCACAAAAAAATATCTATCGATATATCGATGATATTTCGACATCCCTAGTCAATGCCTGTTGTGCGGTACATTTTGCAACACTACAAAATGCAGAATGTTTCCAAACCGCTCAATTTTGTTGTGGACTTTGTGGCTTTTTGATGCGCAAACGTTTAAAACGTATTAAATTCCACCATGGATGTGGAAACCAACAATAACACACCAGTACCTGTTGACAAGTTGACACAGTTTGCTGTGAAGCGAAAAGCAACAATTGCAGATGATGACAGCGTGATCAAAAGACTGAAAAACAGTGTTGCGGAACTCAGCAACAATGCAGAAGCTAAAGCAGTGGATGTGCACGTGCCTCCTGATGGAAATGGTAAACAGATCGTCCAGCGACTGCCCGCACAGAGTCCAAAGAAGCGTTTGCAACTGGACAACAAAAATGCAGCTGGCAGCAGCAACAAGTCAAAACAAACTAGGAATGAAACATTCATGTACGGTAACTACAAACAGTACTATGGAAAGCGTATTCTGGACAAAGATTTCCACGACATACGTTTGGATGTATTCGCAACACAGCCGCAACTATTTCGCGACAAGCAATTGCTGGATATTGGCTGCAATTCTGGTCATTTATCCATACAGATCGCTAAGCAGTTCGAAGCCAAGAGTCTCATTGGTCTGGACATAGATCGCAGTTTGGCCCATGATGCCCAAATAGCCATAAATAATATAAAGCGGGACAGCAATGTATCAGTCTCGGCTGCAGCTGGCAAGTTTCCGTATAATGTGAAATTTGTCCATGGTAATTATGTGCTAGAGGATGATGTGCTGCTCGAGATAGAGCGTCCACAACACGATGTGATCTTGTGCTTGTCGGTCACCAAGTGGATACACTTAAACTTTTGTGATGCAGGCCTGAAGCAGGCATTCCGGCGAATGTTCCTACAGTTGCGACCGGGTGGTAAGCTGATACTAGAGCCCCAATCTTTCGACACCTACAAACGTCGCAAGAAACTTTCCGTAAGTGGAATATATATGTAAATCCCAATGGCTATCGCTAATACGCTTGTACTTACAGGATAAAATACGTGAGAATTACAATACCATCAAATTCAAACCGGAGGAGTTCACAGATTATCTGCTCAGCCCGGAAGTGGGCTTCTCTACCATGGAACTTATGGGACAGCCGGAACACTGCAAGGCTGGTTTCAAGCGTCCCATTCAAATTTTCAGTAAAGACTAGTTTACGTGAACATTTTTATAGAGATCGATCATTAAAAGTGAGCCAAACGTTAAAGAGAAATTACAGAGTTCGTTTCTTTTTATTTGGTGAACCGGGAGGTGACTCCAACTTTAACACCTCCAATATTGTGGGTAGTTTCTCCAACAGTTCATCTGATGTCAGCTTAAAATCACTGTCTGCCCACAGCAAACGCAGCTCGGATAAAACTAGGCCCATTTTCTTCCCCGCCAGGCCATGACTCTTGAGGGTATTGCCATTGATGGGAAAGTTGGGCGTCTCCCATGCTTTGAGTTGATTGTACAGCTCCAACTTGTTGGCATATTTCAGCAGCTGCTCGACAAAATCACGTTTGGCAAACGGTTGAAGGCACAGTTTTTGATAGTCGCGAAGACAAGTGTACTCAGAATCGACCTGCAATGAAAGAATCAGATAAATCCATTTAAATATTTTACGATTGTTTGACTTGAATTACCCGCTGTCGCTGCTGGGTGATGAACAGCGCGAGATCCCGTTCGTAGGCGGACAGCTTCAAGCGCTCATGCAACTTCATTGCCTCCTCGGTGGAGTGCAGCAAGCCAATCAGGTACAAGATGGGATAGTGTGGCTGCTCGAATTGTGCCAAGTCGCTGCAGAGACGATTGAATTCCGTGACATTCGGTTGTGCCGGAAGACCACAGAATTCAGTAAGGCCACAACGATGCATCTCCAGCACTAGTTCACGTCCGAAGTTTCCAATGACAATCTTCTGTAGCTCGGCCCAAATTCGCTCGCCGCTAATCCGTGCCAGACCTGAAGCATTTGACTTGATAGCGGCTAGCGTGGCCTTGTCGTGTGCATTGGCATCTGGTGAAATGCGTCCATAGAAACGAAAGTAACGTAGAATGCGTAAATAGTCCTCCTTGATGCGAACATCAGCGTCTCCGACAAATACAACGCGTCGTTGTTGCACATCATCGTAGCCATAGAAGTAATCGTAGACTGTGCCGTCGAAGCCAAGGAACATGGAGTTTATAGTCAAGTCGCGACGATTTGCATCCAATTGCCAGTCGGTGGTGAACACCACGTCCGCATGTCGTCCATCTGTGCGCACGTCAATCCGCAATGTGGTGACTTCAAAGTTCTCCTTGTTGTTAATGCGAGGCGTTATTGTGCCATGTTTTTCTCCCTTGGCATTAATCATGCGCACCTCCTCCTTGCTAAACATATCCTTCATCTGGTCGGGAGTCGCCGTTGTTGCCAAATCAACGTCCTTTGGCTTAATACTCATGAGTACGTCCCGAACGGCACCACCGGCAATACGCAGCTCATAATTGTACTTTTTAAATAGCGCCACCAGAGCTTCAAGTTCCGGTGTAAATATGCTTCGGAACTCGTCGCTGTCGACCTTGGTAAATGCGGGATCCTCGCGCATCCTTGGCGGCTTCCCCAGTTGTTTTATGATATCCGCCGACAATTCACTTTCTGTCGTCTTGGCAATTTTTGGCGGTGAAGGCATGCGGCTAGCAGATGTTTTCAATGGACAAGTGTGCTGATAGAATGAGGTGACAATGGATGCAGGTGCACGTGGTGAGATTAGAAGCTTAGTAATACAACGTGTACCATGCATTTGAAAGTTTTCAAGCCGGCAATTATATTTCAGTTTGACAAAAACAAAGGAAGCAAATCGTGATTATGTTTAAACAGCTGATTGACAGAAACTTTATTTAATGAAAGTGAACAGCTGTAAGCTCATCGGTATCGGTATGAAAACGAGGTGCATCAATTGCTTATCGCCCGACCGCCACAATCTGACGAGCGCTCGAAGATAAAAATGTTTAGGCGCGCAATTTAAACAAGTTGTTTAATTTAGTAATACGATTATAATTAATAAAACCATTATAATTTTAATATTGATGATCATTTTTATGAATGTTGCTCACATGAACGAATCGAATGTATGTTACTAATTATTAAAAAGAGCAGCCAGTTGTGATAATTTCACCATAAATAAATCACATTTATAGCATTTATACACAATTTATTATTTCTAATCATAATTATTACCTATATTTACCAATTTGCGCAAGTCGCAGTTCCATTATCCAATTTTAACAAGCTGCGTTTCCACTAAAGTTTTACATATTGGGCATGTATAAATAGTATTACATTTTGTAATTAAATTTTCATCAACTTTTCTTAGGCTTAAAACGTTATATACATAATACACGATCGCGAAAGCTTCAATTCTATATATTAAGCATCGAAACTTAAAGTTAGACAATGTAGTGGCTATCAAATTGATCACAATCAACGACATATTTAAAAACGACATGCATTTGTCTAATTACTACACATACATAAATCGTAATCTATCAATTCAATTCATACAATCAAAGAATCTGTTAATTATTGCAGTATATATTTTTATTACTTTAGTTTTTCATATTTTTGCCTAAGTATTAAGTCGCACTGTATAATTAAAGTTCAGAGAAAACAATTACGACTTTCATGTCTTTTTACACAATAATAGATTTCTGTTCTTTTAAATTTTTTTTAAAGTTATTTACTTAAGACCTAATTAATTAATTTATATTGATTTTATTTTTACAATTTAACACAAACATTAGGCATGTAAATTAGATTACAAAATGTGTAATATGAGAAAAGCGATTCGCAAATTTAAAAACCAAAAAAATCATGTTTCGCCAAGTTTATGAAGCTTTAACTAACACCTATTCTAAAGACTATACTCTGTACGATCTGACAGTTTTGCTGTTTTTTCTTTTGTTTTTTGTTTATATATATTCTATTCGCATTTTATGTGTAAAAAACGTTTCTCAAAATTTTATGATACTCTTAAAGCCGCACTCAACTCAATGCACTGTAGTTATTTGAGCTAAACATTAGTTACATTAATTTCTGTGCCACTGTCGCAAGCACAAACAGTCGATCCAACGATTTACACAGACTGACCTTAAATATTTCTATAATGCCTAATTAACTAATACATACATTATTCTGTTTATAATTGTATACTATATATTTTGTTTGTATTATTCTTTTCGTACATTTCTCAAACCTAACAGCCAGTTTATGCAAAAATATTTGTTATACTCTCTTGTTGTATTTATTATTGTGTATTGGTTTTTTGTATTCTTTAATAACTTCATTAATTCATATTATGCTTGTGTGTGTATGTGTTTTCATTTAATGTGAATATTTGTTGTTGCTTATGTTTTTGTAGTGTGTTTTTTGTTGCATTTCATTAAAATCGGAGATCGCAGTAGTTTGGGTTCAACATAATTTAATGGACGAGTCTCAACGCTGTTTGCTGGCTTATCAGTATTCATTAGTTTTCATGATCATCATAATCAAGATTATCAATATCAACCTCATCATAATCAATCTCCTCCAGCTCGAGATTAATATCTTGATCATCATCATTATTATCATCATCATCATTGTCGTTATCATTCCCTTCCTGCTCCCCCTCTTCGCTGGAGGAATACAGCTGAAGCTCCCGTAGCTGCCTTTGCACAAAATGTTAATGTTCCATAAGGGCCGCTAAAATAAAAGCAACGAAATAGTAAACAAAAAAAACAAAAAATAAATACACATATATACTGGAGACAAAGTGAAAGTTAGGTCTTACGTGATGGTGTTCGGCCGGTCTTATTCTCATTGGGTGTGAAATTTAGAAAGTCCCATATTAAAATAGTATCATCGTGCGAGCTGCTCACAATTTGAAACTCATCGAATTGCAGGCGAAAAACGCGACCAGTGTGCTCCTAAATTGAATCAATTAGTACTCCATATTCAAATATATATTCAATACGATAAACTCTGATTAGAGTGAACTCACCACGAGCGTATTGAGGCACAATGTGTTGGAAGCGGCTCGCGGATCTAGTGCGGCAACCAAATCCCACACTTTAATTTTGCCATCATAAGCGCCACTGACAATTCGCTTCGTATCGAAACGGATGCAGCGCACCAGCTCTTCATGACCCTCCAGTACGCGCAAACATGCGCCGCACTCGATATCCCATAACCTGTCACGAGTTGTTCACAGAATAAGTATGATATTGATATAGAAATGGAATTAATTTCGTCATTACCTGATAGAGTTGTCGGAGCTGCCACTAACCACCAGACGATCCCTATACTGCAGACAAGCGATGCCACGTTTGTGGCCATTCAAAGTGCGCACAAATTCACAGCTCGATGTGGACCACACTTTGATGGTGCGATCTCCGCTGGCGGATACAATGTACTTCTCATCAAAGTCCACCACATTGACGGCCGCACGATGTCCGACAAGGACGCGACGCAGGGTTATCTCGCTAGGCGAGGTCATGTCCCAGACTGCAATGGATCGATCCTTGGAGCAGGTCACCATCATGCCGTTGTTGAAGCGTAAATGTAGCACCGCCTCGCAATGATGAATCAGGGTGTTGACCATTTCACCAGTATTGACATCCCACACACGCACCGTTGAATCGCTCGAGCCGCTGATGATCACCTTATCGTCATACTGCAGGCAGAGCACAGAACCAGTATGTCCCATCAAGGTCTAAGAAAAGAAAACAATAATTCAATAAGAGTTTACCAGATAATGTCTGAACGTGAACTTACCTTGACGCACTGTAGATCCGTGCGATCCCATATCTTGATGGTGTTATCCCGCAAACCGGACACAATCTTGCCATCATCATACTGCAGGCAGTAGACACCCTTGGAGTTCTCCGAACGACAATTAATGCGACGCAGCATATGTCTTCCAGTTCGCCAGTTATTCTCAATGGTATCAATGTCCTTTTGTCATGTGTATAAAAGGACAAATTAGTTTTAACTTTGATAAAACTAAATTATTCACACTCACATTCATAATCTTGGGAAACAGCTCGCGATGGTATGAGTGTGGTCTCTGTAGTTGTCCCGGTCGCGGTTTAAACAGATGCTGCATCCAATTGCGCCGCTCGGCCAGTCCACGCCACAAGGAATCGGTGCGCACCTTGCGCTCAATGAGTTTCTTCCATAGCATGCCCTCGGATATGACGCGCAGCCATTCCTTGCATACCAATTCGGCGGACTTGAGTGATTCGGCATCCAAATACGATAATATGTTCTCGGCAATGTGATCCAGACCTTTTTCTGTAAACCAAAATAGTTGTCAAGTTTTAGTTATATATATTTATTTTTTTATTTTTAAGTACATTTTACAATTATTTTTTCTTTATTTTAACTAAGAGTTTTAATTAATTTGTTAGAAGCAAATTATCGTGAGTAGGATAAATAGATACAGTAAATCTGTCGAATTTTAAAATCTTGCCATTCCTTATCAGAAATGATTTTTTTAACTGACAACTCCTATTCATATATTTTTGGAGCTATATGCTTAATGACATGAATTTGTTGGAAAAAGATACTCCTCTATTGACACATGTCTGACGCAGTTTACAATTCGAGGGACCTTATAGTATGCTTAAAAGATAATCAAATAGTTAAATCAAAAGTGAAATAAATTAAAACTCTGAAATTTAAATAATTTGAGATGCAAGTACTCGAATGAACCCAATATAAAAGATTAAGATACGGGCAAGTAAGCATTGATGACTCATTAAAATTTTTCAGTTTGCTTAGGTTCCTGAAAAGCTATTCAACACAACGTGCGTAAGCAATATACCCCTAACTATGTGCACAATTTTATAATTATTATTTATATATAAAGAATTATTTATATAGCAAAGCAGCAAGTAGTTAACTCCTAGAGTTGTGACTCATTGCAGATGCTGATTGTGATTTCGCTCTTTTTATTAAGTTGCGCATATCTTGTATCACTCTAATGAAGCAACGATATCTCAAGTGAAACTCGGCTCGTAGGTGCGCTCTTCCAAACCCACGCGTCACCTCCAGAGACGACACTGTGACGCGCCTAACGGCATTTAAAGCAGCATTTAGCAGCGGGAGTGGCGAATTGGAATCGACCAATCGACAGATGTCACAAGCGATGGGTAAGGGAATCAAGACGCGGCGCGGAGAGGATTTGGAGGAACCAAAGACCGCCCTGCTGGTCTGCAGTGAAGTGCATAAAGTGCTGCATTTGCCAAACACAATTAAAAATGTGCATAACTCGCTTTGGCAGTCAGCGAGCAAAGTGACTTTGCAACAACAACAACAACAACAACAACAACGACGACAACGCGTTGCAACGTTGATGTAGTTCAAGTTGCCGTTGTTGTTGTTGTTGTTGTTGTTGTTGTTGTTGTTGTTGTCGTCGTCATCTAACGGTCCATGTCGCCAACCTATCCTCAGTTAGTTCTTTGCGTCTATCTGTCTGCCTCCAGTACGTGTGTGAGTGTGAGTGCGTGTGTGAGTGTGAGTGTGTGTGTGTGTGTGTGTGTGTGTGTGTGTGTGTGTTTATGCGCCTGGTTAGCTGCCTTTGAAGTGCATTACAATGTAAATGGAGGAAACAACGGTGCTTATTTCCCGCTCTCGTTCCCATTTTATTACATGCTCATCCTGACAAGTCTGTTGAGCATTTCAAGTTGTGTTTCTCACTCTCGCTCTCTCTCTCTCTCTCAATCTCTAACTGCCTTGTTTTGGGATTAAACAGCTCTCTGGAAGAACCTTTGACTTGCTCCTCTCCATTCAGCATGTAATTATGTACCTAAGGATATCCGGAGTACGTTCAACTTCACGTCTTGAAGTTATTGTGGGGGTTCTATCAAAATTCTAGGGTTAAATTTAACTAAAAACCAGCTTCAAGTCACTGAATATATTCCTAAAGCTGAATAGATTCTTCAGGGTACCTCAAACATATTAAATATATGGAATAAATATTTCCTGTAATTTGCAACATAATATTTAGCATATTATTATTAACTTTTTATGTTCACGGTTTTCTTGAAAAATTAGAAGCAATTCTTACATAGTTTTGTTATTATCACACAATAAAAAAATGTAACATAAGTAACACAAAATTAACTTTAACTTTATCACGTGACTAATAAATATATTAAACATAATTGATGATATTACAACTGCTTTCATAACAGTTATTAAGGTGATTTTTCTTTATGATTATTTTGTTCATTGAATAAAATATGTGGTATTGCTCGGGTTTTTGCTTTAGCTGTTATTTCGTTTTGTTTTTCTTTTTTGTTCCGGCACAGCGTGTTTAATGGGAAGCAATGACCTTTGAGTCAACAATATAAGCAACGCCAACGACTCCAGCAACAGACCCCGCACATGAACCTGCACCTGTATCTGCCTAACCCGCACCTCGTATCTCACACCCAGTTGCCCCAACAGAAAACAGTTGCACAGCAACAGTGAGCACCCGGTAAGTGAATGAGGAACAGGAGCACAGAAGAAAGTGGGGGGATTCGTTCAAGTTAACTTCATGTTTTGCTGTTCAACTTTGTTATTACTTCACTTTGTAATTGTTTTTTACTTTGTTGTTACTAAGATTGTCTCAATAAACGTTTATCTTTTAGTTCATATCTAGTTAACAATGCTTAACATGATTATATCGATTTACGAAGAATTTGAGGAAACATGTTTACATATTTGAAATAAATACTTCCACCAGAAATTCCACATCTTGTTTTCTCTGTGAAGATGAATTGAAAAACAGCAGTTCAAAACCTTCGAGAAGATATTGAACAAAAAAACTCAACTTCTAACCTTTATAGTTCCTTCATTTAAATCTAAAATGTTTACTGAAAATCATCCCCTTTAAACATCAAAAATTTATATTACATATTTCATCAAAAACTCGATCAAAAAAATAAAATAAAATGTTCGCCGGACACGCTATAGAGTCTTCGACTGAGGAATCATTAAATGAGGATTCTATAGAAAACGAATCGATCCTTGACACAAAGTTGCAGGCTGCAGTGAGGTGGATCATCTATATATTTACCTTTGCCCTGGCAGTATGTTCCTTGATTCTAAACTCATTAAATTATAACCGTTTTAATTTTACTTTATTCAGATCATAGGTCAATGTGAAATATTGATGGGCATGGTCCTAAATGATAACATGGGGCACATAAACCCCGACAAACTGGGATATGACTTTATGAGCATTTTATATCTGTTTGTCTTATCCGGAGTGATAATCTTAATCGTTGCCATCGCAGGTGGTGGCTGGTTCAATGTCCACCAGAGTCTATTGCTTCGAGTTGCAAGTACTTGAAAACTAAAGTTGTACTTGCTTCATTAACCCTGTGATTCTTCAGCAGCATTCTGCACTAACTGTCTGCGCAATTATTATCATCTTGTCTTTAATTGCTGTTGTTTCATTTCGAACAACTGAATATAAAGTCAATCTCTATGTAAACAAGTGCTGGGATGACTTTACTAAACTGAACAAAACCGTTGATATGATGGCATTACAAATTCGGGTATATCTATATTTGAGATCAATAATTCCCCTTAATCACATATATCCTTTAGTTCAGGTGCTGCGGTCGAAGTGGTATTAACGATTATGCTCAGTCCGATTATGTGCTAAGAATGTCCTGCTACAAGAATTTCAATTTGCAAACTGATGTCTTCTCAAAGGACTGCACACATGCAGTTAAGGCCTATGCTGCCAAAAAGCGTAATATATGCATTATTATCCATGGTGTAATTATTGCATTGATGGTGAGTGTTATAAATGGAGATCATTTTTTTATTTAATCAATCCTAACTTAAGATAGAATAGTTCCATATGTTTTTATTTTAAATTACATCTTTTCCTTAGACTATCTACTTATTGTTGTGCAAATTGTTGTACCATTGGCGACTGATAAAAAACCTTTAATTGTTCATAATACGTAATCCAGTGGAATGCTGTCAATAAATTAACAAAAAAAACACGAAACAAGTTTTGTTTAGTTTTCTTATTTAGTTATAAATTAAATGAAGAATTGCACTATAGAGTTCCTGTTATGGATTAACCACTTGCAGTCATTGGAGTTTGCTGTGAGTAACCAATTGCATAAGGATAACATATTAAATCCCATTGTGTTATAGCTGCTAGGCATAACTCTAGTAATGGGTGGCATTTATCTTCCGAACGGTAATGCCTATATGCAGGTTCAGCTTGCCTGTAATGACAGTTTGACGATGCGCAAGGTGTTCATTGTCAGCGGCGTAACTATGATCCTTACGGGTGCAATGGCTGCATTCTGGTATCGCAAGCACATGGAGATTATATATATGATATACATTGTACTCATAGTGCTGTCCATTGTTTTTACCATCTCGCTGAGCATTTGCATAACAAACAATTGCGATTCAAAGACAGCTATAGAAAAGATTGAAAAACTCTGGCTCAACACCGAATATGATGATAACACGTTTTTCATGATGCAGCAATATGTAAGCAATATAGATTCTGTTAATCTCTATTTATTTATATATAAATGTATATATATAAATTTGTTCCCCTCTACAGCTCGAATGCTGCGGCAAGACAGGGGAATCAGACTACGTAGAAAAGGAGCCATTTCCAGTATGTTATAAGAACTTCGACAAAGAGAACACCAAATTCACCGTAGGATGCGTGGAGGCAGCAGATCACTTCTATGACCAAAAGGCTCTTATTGTAGTGCTGATAGCGTGTCTTGTAGTATTAATAGAGGTAACTTCTTTAAATCGCACACCTTGACAGATCATATCAACACATTTTTTTTATAGCTTAAGGGTCTGGGAATTGCTGCTGTACTTTATCGCACCAGGAAAAGGGCCGCTGCTTTATCTATTCAACACACTGTTACTTATACACAATGAATTTGTATTTTTATAATATCTATATTATACATATATATATGTAATATTCTTATATGTAATCTCGTAGGACTGAAGTTCCCCATTTATATATATTTGGTTTTCTATTCAGGCCTTTGTTTAGAGGATCGCTTTATATAATAAATATAAAAAAGGGAAACGGTATATATTCGATCCACTATTCAATTAAATTTGCGGTTGATCGCTAATCCAGATCAGAAACTGGTCATTATCCATTATTCATAAATCACTGAGTCAATGAATCTCAATTCTTCTTTAAAAATTTGTTATGTAGGTGTTTTGTGAAGAATATCTTTACGATAGATGCATATATGTACAGATTGTACATCTTTAATGCATTATCTGACTTGTATTCTCCAAATCGATTGCATAACATTAGTTTACTTACTTGGCAGCAGTGTTATAAAGTCACGCTGTAGCATCGGCTTCAGATATGCATTGATCTGTCCGTGCTGATAGTGGCACATGCGCGTTAGCAGCTGCTCGACAAAGTCAACCTGCCCCGATTCGCTCCACTGTGCAAAGTACTGAAAGCAGACTTCCCGCTCCGTCTGATATGTGGGGGATGAGTCTTTCTTGCGCACCGGATCATACAGCATTGTGGTTGTGAACTGTAAGAATGTACACGGAAAAAGCAAAAGAAAACATATGAATAAATGAGAAATAAAAAGAGATAACTAATTATGAAATTGTACTTAATAGTAGTATGTAATATTTATAAATTGCTACCTCTTTCCTCCTTCCCTATCTGCCTGTCTCTTTCTATGTGTGGCAATGTCAGAGGGCAACTCGTAAAAGTGCTCGAAAGTAGGTAGCTCTCTGTGGTATAAAATGAATAATGGCAGGTTATGTGCCAAGCAAAGATTGTGCAACTCTCAGACGAGTTGGCGACCAGCAAATAAACTTCAGGCTTACAATTAGCCAATTAGTTGAGCTTGAAGTTTGTGTTTTTATTTTATTTTTGGGTTTTGTTTTCTTCTTACTTCTTCAACTTTGGTTTCTACGCTTATGTACCCGTATTTGGACTCGTGTGGTTTTTCACATTATTTATCACGAAAATTGTGAATTTAAGCTAAGCATGAGAATGGGCAATGAGGCAGCAACATATCATTCATACGATGACAGCAAAAGAATGAGAATAAACAAATTGACAAATATAACTAACATTTTTTGAATATTAATAATTGAAAATATGTATCGTAATGTGTTATTTTTAGAACTAACAAGAAAAGGGAGCCCAATTCAAAGATCATCGAAATGTTTCTATTTACTTAAGATTATTTCTAAATATAGTTGTCTTGAACTGCAAACAAAAAGAATCGGCCTAAATCTGACTCATTTTTTATAATTAAGTTAACTGCAATGTCAGCATTTTATAAATATCTATGTATGAGTGATAAGTATTTATATACTTAGTATGTTGCGCTTCTCTGTAAATGTAGATATGTATGTACTAATACCTTGACTACTTTTAAACCTTGTTTATACGTGTGCATTTGTATGAGTTAGTTAAGTTAATAATTGTGTGTGTGTGTACATGTTTTTAGCGCTTAATTTAATTGCAATATCATAGTTGTTGTTGTTGTTTGTTTGCGATATTTGTTTGCTTTTGCATTAAAAATTTAAGTTGAAATCGTTTTCGAGACTTAGTTAATGATTGTGGAAACTATTGGCCTCTAGCTACAAATATTGGACACTTGACGGTGTTATGACTATTAACTAGGTCAGTTTCTGGAATATTACACATTTGAAAAATTTGACAACAGATTGATATATTGAATTTTATACTTTATACTTTCAAGACTTTCAGTTAGTAGAACTCAATATATATGCTGATTTTTATAGGACTAAATAAATCGATAGAGTACAACAATTCAGGGGTTAGCAATATAAACCGGTTTGTAGCCTTGTATATATATGTGACCTGTTTTTAAAGCCCATTTACAGTCAGACTCCGCTGCGAAATCTTTATGATAAAGTAATAATAATATTGCCAATACACAATCCCCCACCAATTCACCTTGATGTCAGCTTTGGTATAACAATAACAAAGATGACTCAAATTTAAAATTTAATTGCTGAGTGCGTACATTTTGCCAAAAAATCAACTTTTGACCCAGAAACCGTAACCGAAACAGAAACCAAGTAAATAAACGGAGAAGCATTTATTGACTGGACTGAACTGCCTCGCTTACCGAAAGGAGGAGGGGGGAGGGATTGGGGGACTGACCTTCATTATCACGCCTTAACCTCCACCTCCGCCTCCGCCTTCACCACAGCCTCTCATATTTACGCACAATAAACCAAATATATGTATAAACGAAATTTGACCAAGCCGATTGAAATAAATACAAATATACACAAAGTGCTACAAATGTTTGTGTATAAACAAACTTGAATGTAATGAGGCCAATTAACTGTTAATCGCAAAATACAAAATATACAATTAAACATAAACATAAAAGAAAACTAATACAATTAAGCTTGCTAGGGAATGTGAAATGTTTAAGGTTAAAAAAAAAGGTAACAAATATTTAATAGAGTGCACGAGTGCAAAATTTATATCAACATCCACATTTACACCTACATACATACATACATATAATCATACGAAAATAAAACACACATTAATGAATACACATAACACATACATCGTACATATCTACATACATCTGTGACACCTTGAACATTATGTATGTACATTTGTATTGATATTGAGCGCTGCATACATACATACGCACACTTATATGTACAATATATATACGATATAAAACTCAACTCATTAATTACACCTGAAAAATGATGAACTTACTGCTTGTGCATTGGAGTTAGTCTCGTCCATTATTTTGTCAGTCTCCATTTTCATCATTGTGTTGTTGTTGCTGTTGGTTGTGTTTGTTGAATTTGTATCGCTGTGTTTGGCTGCTGTTTTAGTACACTCGGTCGCACTTATACAGATCTTTTACTTTTATTTTTGTTTTGCAATAACTTAAATCAAACAATACGTTAATTAACTTAGCACATGCTTATTTCCATTAATTGGTAATTAGGGATTTTATTAACTTGCAAGAAAAATATTAATTTGGTTTGAGGTTGTCCCTACAACTCTCTTCTCAGGGTGGTGACTTTAGCGCTTTCTCGTTTTTATCCACTTAAAATTTCATTGCTTTCTCGTTCGCGCTTTCCACCACGCCGCGCATTTACTGACACCAACAAATATGTGTTATTCTCTTTGGCAAGTCATTCTTTTTTACTATTCATTTGACTTGAACGCTATATTATTGACTTTTTTGTATCTTTTCGCAATATTAAGATTGCAATTACGCTGTGCAATTGCCCGCAAATGCACGCGTGTTTCTTTGTGTTACACTTTTACGATTAATTTGACTTCAATTTCATGACTTTTTCTCCACAAAAGCGACGGCACGTAGATTATACGTTCAGTTATTGCCATCTGACAGAAAAATGTTGCCATTTATTTTACAGTTGCCACCCATGTGAGATTTCACCTAGATCATTTTTAATTTAAATACATTTTTTCCAGAACTATATTCTTGGTTATTTCTCTAAATTTTGCAACTAGAATATGGAAAGTTTGTGCAGAATTTTTATTAGAATTTTGTGGCATTTTTTTATATTTCTTTAGAATTGGCAACACTTGAATCCAAGAAAAGGTCAATTCCCAATTTTCCGATCTAATTGCAGATACCGATAAATTGAACGTCTGGCAACCTTTCAACTCAGTAAAATTATTGATAGTCGTTTTTCCAACCACTTTTAATGGATTAATTCGAATTTTGAAGCTATAATTTAAACATTTTTGTAGAGTTCTTGTTATAATTATGTCGAATTTGGGAATTTGATTTTAATAGTTATGCAGTTGCTATTTAGAACTATCGATGGTGGATTCGATAAGTTAGTAACATAAGCACATGCGATGATACCTTGCTCATATCGACTATAACGTTAACGATTACGCCGTCCTTACGTTGCTATGTTTTCCTATTAGTATGGCCCCACTAGAAAATTTAATTTAATGCAAGTTTCCAGATCGTGAGATTTTTTAGGGTGGCAACCTTTGCACCTCGTAGCAGTCATCCAAACCAATGCTGGAAAGTTTTTAGGGGGAACAATACATTTGATATTGTGGGCAGACTTGCAGTTTTATCAAAAATATTAATAGCGAAAGTTAGTTGAATATATATTTAAAATAGCCTGATTTCCAGCTAATATCTGCTTTGAAATTTTTTTAGCAATCGAATTCTGGGAACAGTTAGATCTAGCTATAAAATAGTTAAGTTGGCAACAGTGATTAACTCCGAGAACCAAGCCTGCCAGCCCATCTCGGTTTGCGACATGACCATTAAAACAAGTTGGCAGCACATTTTTTTTAACAACCGATCAGTTGTTTTTATTCTGTTATTTAATTTCTCTATTGATAAGGTTTTGGCAGGGGGGCACGGAACCAGATAACCTTCGGGCTCAATAAAACTCAACGTTGACGCAAGTGAGTGTCTAATAACATCGTTATAATTAAATTTTAAGCATTTACTTTCATTCGCTTGACCACAGTGGTTGTAATTTTCAATCCTATGAAAAGTTCGTTTTATAACAAAATTAAATTAATTGTATTCTAACACTTTCAGTGGTGCGCCTATTCTCAACTTTACTTATGGCCTGCCAACGCAACCAGGATGCGTCCAATTTCGTACAAAATGGCAAGAAGATCGTTGGAGTGGCGTTGAATTACATGTAATTGATATTGATAGAATTAACAGTGGGTAATTCGTAAATCAACTTGTATGCTCCACGCAGGTGCGCTGTCAAAGCCAGGAAAGTCCCTGTACCGACAGTTCCTCTCGTCTTCCTAAAACCCACAACTTCATATATACGCGAAGGATGTCCGATCGTCGTAAGCTCCTCTCATTATTGTTATACTCTTGCAGAGATTTGTGTATATATTATTTTAACAGAGTTAAACTCCAAAAATCTCACATCCTGACCAGATATGTCTACATATGACATATTACATCATGAATATCTGCAAAAGTATCAAGTGTGCAAGTTTCTTTCTGGATGATATCTAATTGATTAAATGTTTCAGCTGCCCAAAGTTTTTACCAAGGTCGCCTATGAAGTTGAGCTGGGCGTTGTAATTGGATCGCGCTGCAAGAACGTTTCCAAGGAACACGCTATGGAGTATGTTGCTGGCTATTGTTTGGCTCTCGACTTGACCGCCCAATGTAATCTGACTGCAGCACATGCCACCGGTGGCCCCTGGACATTGGGCAAAGGATTTGACACGGCCACGCCGGTTTCCTCTTTTATACCCTTTGATGCCATCGACAATCCTCATGCTCTGCCATTGTGGCTTAAAGTTAATGGCGAACTGAAACAAAGCGGATGCACAGCAGATTTGGTATTCAAAGTACCTGATATTATTTCCTATATGTCAAAGCACATGACATTGGAGGAAAATGATTTGATACTTACGGGAACGCCATATGGATCCGACGTATTCAAATCTGGCGATGTGATCGAGTGCGGATTGGCAGACCTGTCCACCATGAAGTTCAATGTGTGTGACGAATAAATTCGGCATTGGGACTGACAAATAAATTGTTTGTTATTAAATCTAAAGCAATTAAATGCAACATTAAATTTGCTGATCTCTATCTGATACACTTTAATTTATGTATTATATGCATAATGATATCATTTATCATCATTTATTTTCTGGTATTACCGCAGGCCACTAAGAATTTCTTCATCGCTAGACAGTCATCGGTATTCTTCCATTTAGATGCCGGACAATTTTGATAAACCTGTCCCATTGTGCAGGACAGCAAAGTAGCCGGATAATAATCACACTGATCCTTTGAGTGCAACCATTCAAACTGTTGAGCACGTCGCTGAGCTAATCAAGTATTACAATTAATTTAGATTACTATATAGACAATTTTATCATACCGGACTCCATACACGTCTTCAGACCCTTGATCATAAGCTGTGCCACAACGGGGTCTCTTATATAACGCTGTTCCAAGCTCTTTTGGATAACTGGTAGATTAATAGTTCCATTTGCCAGCATGTAACCATTCTGTTTGAACACACACTCTGCAATGCACTTTAAAAATTCATTTGTTAGATTGTTATTGCTAATTTCAAAATGACAACTTACTGCATGTAAAGCCACCTTATCTGTCTTCAAATTACGCGAGTCTCCATTATTGGTTGTTGTTATATTCTGACTTAGTAAGGATTTGCGACAGGACTTACTGATTCTATCATCTCTCGGTATATTGCAACAGGAGCCCATCTAATTATAAGATAATAATCTATATTTCTTGTTTCTTATACTAAATATATATACTTACAAATTTAGGTTGCTTAGCTTTATCGCAACTTGTGGGACTATCAAAGGACTTGTTTTTAGCTGCAAACGCTGGCAGCACAAAAAGAAAAATCAGTAGATTGTAATTTAAGTACATGCTGCTTGTTTGAAGGTTCCCCTCAATATGCTTGTTTCTCAGTAATTTTTGTAATTAATAACGATTGTGATGAGTTAAATGTTGCATAAAAATGTAATTTAAAATTAGGAAATGGCGGTAGTTTGTGGATAATTGGGCGGGAGAAATCATATTTAAGTTAACGAATATTTTCCACTCCTCTCTGTCAGTTAACAGAGAGCTCCTCATTAATTTAATGTTCTCTGTTAATAACATATTCGTTTTCACACGCTGTTATTGCCAGCTGTTAACACAACATGTAAACAACGGAAAATGGAATCGCGCATTTTGTATGAAGGAAACTCAATATTTTCGAATCAGCCATCGTATAGGGAATTTAACAAATCTTTCGAGAATGCTAACGATACTCTCTTCGCCTTCCTGAACGAGGTGGACTCCGAGATCTTAAAGGAAGAACAGCAGGCGCCGTCGCAAGTCTTCACATCCTACAACTGCAGTTTTGCACGAAAAGATCCGCGCACTCAGGAGGTTGTAGGACTCTCAGTGTATGATCATACTACCGAGCAACTGCCATATGGCTTTCCCAACACCCAGGAGCGCTTCTCCGTGCTGAGTCGCACCCAACAGGCCGCCTGTGTTCGTGTATTGCTTGCCTGGCAGCAGAAGTCCAGCGTAAGCGAGGATGACTTCTTGGTGTGGCGTGCCACAAACAACAAACGATGCAACGAGCAACAGTTGGTCCAAAAACACATCTTCAACTACGCCAAGGTGCAGCAGGAACGGCTCTATGCACCAATGAAGCCACTGGTGCTGCTTTACAGCCAATGGTTCAGGCATAGAATGGAGCATCTTCTGCAGACACTCCCAAGTGTCAGCTATATAACCCATTCTGGACTTCCGCAGTTGCCGCAGTGCAAAGGTCTCAATGTGGAGGCTGCCAGCATGGACGATATTGAGCAGTTGTGCCGTGTGGGGCAAGTGCGTCTCTGGCCAGAGGTTTCCCTCAAGCAGAATGAATTAAGTTCCTTACGTGTGCGCTTGGAGCGTTATGTCTGCGCCGATGAAACTGCTGAACATGTTGCACAGAGTACTGGGATTGCCGCTGAGCTGGAGAATCACCTACATGAAGCGGATGAGGATGTGTTTGTACTGCCATTAGAGGCAATGCTCATGCTACTAACACCAGGCGCCTACATTGACTTGCCCACAGAGGTGCTGTTGAGCATACGAGAAATTCCGGATAGCGACCACAAATCCATTGAATTCCAGCAACCATTTCCCGCACACAACTGCGGCTGGCACACAAACAGTCGCCTCCTCACCCAGGCTTATGCAGCATATGCACCAACCCAGTGGCTGCAGTTGAATCCGGATGCAACCGTCAAGTTGATCGACGATGTGCCGATCGTAGAAACCGATGCCAAGATGCAACAGATTGATTATAAAATACACCATATCGATGAGAATGTTCAGGTTGTTAAGCAGGTCAAATCGAATTGTGCGTTGATCAGTTGGCGCCTACGTACCGAGGCGGATCAGGGATTGCAGATCTACAGCACGCTTTCGATGGCGGCCGTACGAGATGCCTCGGCGAAGCAGCCTCTAGGCTGTCACCTGATCAAGCTAGAGAACAAGCCCGACTGTGGTTGTGAAATCATGACCAAGTACGAGCTGCTCTCTGCCTGGCTGCAGCTGAAGCTGCTCCAAGCAGACGTGGGTCATTGTAGTCGCATTTCTTTGCGGGATTTTGCGCCGTTGCTGGAGGAGCAGCTGACACTGTCAGCACTGGAGGAGCAGCTGCACGAATACTATCACATAAGCATGCCGCAGCAGCTGTGCCAGATGCATGAGTTCCTTAAATTGTTGAGAGGCATGTCCCCTGGCGAGTATCTACTACGCTATACCACCAAGTACAAGGACAAGTTTTTGCTGTGCCGTCCCACGCTGGAACCGACACCTCAGAGCTTCAAGTTGCAGGATTTGTTGGCGGGCACATTACCGAGTAATGTCAACTTTCTCACACAGAGCAACAGTTACTTGCCCATCTCACCCAAGCTGTGCAGTCGCCTGCATGAGGAACTGCAGCTGCTGCCATGTGCTTTTCCAGCTAAAGCTCAGGGCGTAAGCCGTCCAAATAAAAAGGTGAAGGTCGAGAAGGAACCAGTTCTGGTGCAGAGGACGCGCACGAAATCAAACGCTAAGCCAAAGAATAGAAAGCGCAAGAGATCCTCGACACGACAACGTAAACAAACTGCGATCCAGGCACAAAAAGAGGAGGATAAGGAACTGGACAAGATAATGTGTCTGTAACAATACAATAAATGCTTATATTTATATTAAATGAATTCAACTCTGTTGGTTATTCTTTATTAAGACTTGTGGGGTATTCTTATTGCCTCGCCGATAGTTGCTGTCACTATGAGCCAATGCTCAAAGCGGCCATTTCTGCCTCTGATATTAACTCCGTTCGTAGCTCATCTTCGTGCACTTTGAGAGGCAGACATCGTGTCCAGAATGCTGTGTCATCCACAGCAGGTAGCTTGTCACTGGGGAAAGTGTGTAAGGACAAATCATTGAACACATTGTGCTGCTCGTAGTCATCCTCTAAAGCAATCTCGGTGCAGTGCGTCACTATTCGGGTGATATGATCGTCAGAGTTTTTGCTTTTGCTTAGCGTTCTGTTCAGTGTTAGCATCTCAAAGCTATTCGAGATTAGCAAGACATTTGGTAAGCTTTCGCTCACCCAATTGCACCACAGTAAGTTGTGCATTAGCGCATATGGACAGTGGGGCAAGTAGTATAGAGTGGGCACTGTGGCTTTATGTCTGCCCGCACAGTCTTCGGTCATGACAGTGCCCTTAAGACGTTGGATTAGCTCCTTTTCGGTATCACGAAACACAGGATCGTAATAGAGTGCCTCCGTGATATTGTGTTGCCGTTGAGTGCTCATTATAAATGCCGCCTGATGCAGCGCCTGATGTGTACGGGTAAATGGTCCCAATCCTAGGCACACAATGCGTTCCAGGGGTCGCTTAAGTGCATCCAGCTGCTGCTGCAGCGTTTCCATTGATAAAATAAAGTAATCACTTTGGCTCATTTCCCCACAGAGTCGCTCCAGGCGTCTACAAGTATTCAAAGGGAGCAACTCGTTAATCTGCAAAGACAGTTGAACAGATGTACTTACGATTCAAAGTGATCCACATTTACATCTGGACAATCGTTCAAGTAGTCGCTCTCGGATTTGTGACGGTTCCGACGACTCAGGCATTTGCGAGCCATCCATTTCTTGCGTGTAACCACCTGAAATTCATCTCCAGTGCCAGACATGCCATCAATTTCGTTTGTAAATAAACTTTTTGATATTATTTTCTCTTGGTTTCTTCACCTTCTCATTCGCGTTATCGTGGTTATCGATATCGAGTACTTTTGCTCTCGCATATCAGAAGCATCGATGCTTGTCTCAAGTTGAAACAGCTGATTTTGTTCTTCTTCTTCTTGCATTTTATATTTGTGTTTTGAACATGAACGATCCAAACAAAGCAATTAGCGTCAATTTGTCATCTCTGCTTAGTTTAAAAGCTGAATTACAACGCAAACAACACGAGGTTAAACTGGCCAAAGCAACCAAAACGTCGGCCAATGAGTTCAAGCCCAACAAAGTCACCGTCGAGCGGGAGAAGTCGAAACCCAGCAGTAGTAAAAACAGCAATTACACGGAGATAAGTCGCAGCGATGATGTTAAGGTGTATGAAGCGGAGGACTATGCGCAGTTGGATAAATCCCGACGTGTGCTGGAGGCAAAGAGTAAGTTCTATGATCGTATGAGCCGCACCGGAGGCAGCCTCAATTCCGATGACAATTGCCTGGTGATGTTTAATCGCAAGCGACAGGAGCAACAGTCTGACCAAGAGCAGGAACCACAAATCTCTGCTCAACGTGAGCGACGGATTAGCAGCAGCAGTAGCTCGAGTGACAGCACTGTTGATGCTGGCAATGACGATGACGAAGTCGAGTACGTCGATTGCTTGGGAAGAACCCGAACATGTTTGCGGAAAGAGCTGGAGGAGGCGAAGCGACGTGACAAGCAGCTGGCAGACAGCATGCCGGAGAGATTAGACCAGAGCAAAGCCAATTGGATGATAGACACGAAGGGGAACACGAACAGCAACCATAATAGCGACGAGGATGAGCCCATTTATGGACCACGAGCCACAGAAAGTGTGTTCAGTGATGCTCTCTCCACGATGACAAAGCATGATGAGCAGCGCATAAACTGGGAACGCAAGGAGCTGGAGAATTTCGATAAGCCAGATGTACATTATCAGGATGTATTCTTTGACGAGGCTCGTACCCATGGCGTGGGCTACTATGCCTTCTCCACAGACGAGGCCGAGCGCAAGCAGCAACAACGCGAACTGGAGCAATCGAGGAAAGCAACGCAAGCGGAGCAAAAAAGACGCGATGAGCTGCGTGCTCAGCGGGATAGAATCGTTGCCGATCGTATACTGGCAGCCAAAAATCGGATACGAGCTAGAAACGGATTGCCGCCCATCACCAAAGAAGATTATGAACGCGAGCAGCAGCTCAAGGTGGAAGAGGCAACGGCCGAAAGTGCGGCAAGGCAACGTGAACAAAATGAAAAGGATGAGAAGCTGGCGGCACAAAAGGCGGCCGAGGATGTAGAGCGCGAAGAGCTGCGCAAGGAACACATACGCGACTGGGACAGGGAGAAAACCGGTGTACCCAAGAAACGCGATGATGAGGAGCAGGCACCAGAGGAATGGCAGTACAAGGCCGAAAGATTGCCCATGTCCCAGGAGCAATGGAACGAACAGCAGCGTGCAGTGCGTGCACCTGAATTTGCACCCATGCCGGAAGTGATGCTGAAACGAACCAATTTCAGTAGCGCCGCACCATCGTCATCCATGTGGCAAAACAAAGAGTTCAACAGCTTTCATTCGACCAAACGAGAAAAACAATTCCAACGGCGTAACTATACAAAAGCCACCGACGATCTGGAACACGAGGATGGTGAAGTCAACGAGGAATCCGCAACAAGCTCCGAGCATTCTCGACGTTATGGAGCTGCTATACCGCCACCTGATTCTTTGGATTCTTCTTATAGCGGATCTTCAATCCCCAAGCGCCCGAAAACTCAGGATGAACTAGAGCGCTCTATTACGGCGGGATTGAAATTTTTACGCGATAACTGTGACAAGGGAGTGCTGGGAAACAAGGGTACCTGGACAGCCAAGGCGGATTATTAATAAAAACAAAGATCAGAAGTAATCGGTTGTCATATCGTATGTAATTTATTGCTTTTGTGTAAACACAATAGTTTTAGAAAAAACACGTCTATACCTCGACAAGTTAACTATTGTCTGGGTTCAAATATACCTAGATTAATAATACAATTCACATTTGAAAATTTCATTGCATTCCGGAAGGTTGTTAAGTTGGCTGCTAGAGAAACGTAACGGTAAACAGTCTACATAATGTTAAATTGTGAATAGTTTTCCCATTTTCTTTGCTATACTAACCTAAATTTTCTGGGCAATAACTGTTACACATGAAACTAAATTAAGATTACTTTTGAAAATATTTTCTATAAATTGAGCATAACTAAAATTTATATAAATTACATGGGCAGAAGCCAGAGCTGTTCGAAATTGAAAACATTATATATAGCAATCAATTATTGAGCTATTGACTTGATTGCAATCACAAATCGATGCTTAATGCTTTATACTTTTGCGGAAATCGTTAGATTCAGTGGTTCTTATATAAAAATTGTAAACTTAATTTTTTTTATAACATTAAGATTTTAATAATCAAAACGTGATTGTAATCAAATTAATAGCAATATTTTACAGCTCTGACAGAAGCAATCTAATCAGTTTTCAAGTATGTCCTTTAAAGCATTTCTCCGTCGACCATGTCAATGACAATTTCCGACATTTTCTGTCTGCACAAATCATTGGGCGGAAAATTTAAAGTGGGCGCTCCTATGTCCTCATTTTGCTCATCATTTCGATCCAAATACATATCGGGTGCATCCTCCGAGGAACATGTGCTAATGGGTATTATATCCATTGCCAGACCAAGAGCAAATCGTCCATAAGTTTTCAGTTCCAGAGCAAAACTATAAAGAATATTTAATTAATTAAATTTGCTGTCTGATTTCTGTTTTCAGTTGCAACTTACAGTTGCTGAAGTTTTTCCAGCGTATTACAATTCTCGGGCAAGACAGTGCAGAGTATTTCCAGCCATCTGTACAGTTCCTCCGTGTAGATCTTGAGCAACGTTTCCAGTTGAGAGTCGCGCATTTGCTTCGTGGTGCAACAGTACAATAGATTGGCAATGTCCAAGGCAATGGAACTATAGCGTACAAGCTGAAAATCTATCAGCGCTACTTCCAGCACCTGTTGTCGATCCTCCGGATCGTAACGGTATAGAAAATTATTAACCCAACAATCGCCATGACAAATGGCAGACAATGGCGACTCGGCGCTGGCCAGCTGCACCATCTGGGCGAAGAACGAGGAGCTCTCTGCAAAGCTGCGCAATGCCTGCATATATTTTGAATCCGCGGGCAGAACATCAGAGACCATTTTAATGGCATTCTTCGTCAGACGCTCATAGTAGTTCTTGTACCAGCTGGTATTTGCCGTGCAGAAGATGCCTTCGCTGATGAGGCTGCACATTTTGGTAAACTCTAAGGGATGCTCAAATTTATAGGCCAAACTGAGCGCATGCAACTGCGCCACCTGTAGCAGAACCGACTGCGTCTCCTCCATGCTGAGACCCTTGTGACGATCCGACATTTCGAAGCCCCGAACACGCAGATCCTCTGTAAAACAATATACTTTGTAGAAAGCTTTGATCTCTTGATGTGTACCCAAAGTTACCCATAATGAGCAGATCATGCCTTGCCGTATAACACTTGGGTATGGAATTGAATACCGCTGCATCGATTCCCGTTTTGCTAGCTTGAAACTTGATCAGCTCCGGCATAATTGTGGTATAGAACTCCACCTCATTCCTGTAAAATAATAATAGAAAATGTAGGGACAAATTGAAAAGATATTTCGGCATGCCAAAGGTTTGATATCCTTACAGATCCCGGTATTTAATTATTGACTGATCCTTACAATGATATATTGGTCAGAATTTGATTAAGATATACATGACAAGGATATATAAAATTTGCGAGTTTAGTTGAGATATTTCAAAAAACAAAAAAGAAACACTAAATAGTGTCACCCAATGTATCTTGTTTATATGTTTATGAAAAAATTTTTTAAGAACCAGAAATGGAATGAATAAAATTAAAACAAAAAACATAAATTTATTTATATATAAAAAAAACATTTGAATTTGTATACCCGTTACTACAAAAATAAGTATTGGGGGTATTTATGTAATAGATAGAAGTATCTCATTTATCGTTTGTTTTTTTTTTTTTTATATTTACATAAACGTTATTTTTTATTATAATATATCATCAAACTTGGTCCCCGCAATATGGGGTAAACAAATCAGGTAACGCCAGCGCTCAAAAGTATGCTTAACTTGGCAAAACAGTAAGTACTTAACTAACTGTAACATTTTTGGGGTCTGAGGAAACTTACCGAAATAGCCTATCGCTCTTGTATGCTTCCCTTTGGACGAGGCTCTCTGGCAACACCTTGCAAATGACGCTCTGCTCCCATTTGTGTTTGCTGCCATCCAAATTGTGACGTTGCCCGCTCAAATTGATGCGATACAGTGCTGCCGTATAGTTATCCCCCCGGTCCGAACCTTGCGCTAACTAATTAACGAAATAAGAGAACGTAACATGTTCAGGTTAATTATGAATTTGCAATAGGAAATTTAGTGCACACACACACACACACCTCGAAAGCCTCTATTTGTACTTCAGGCTCGACACGCTTGAATATCTCCTGAAATATGTCCAATGTCAGAATCGGTTTACTTTCGCAAGCCGCTCCTGTGCTTGTCGTTGTGGTTGCTGTTGTTTTCGGCGTTTCTGTAATGCCCATTTTTTGCCTGGTGTTTATTATTTGAAATTTTCAGTTATGCAGGCGCCAAAGAAGAAAATAAAATCTACCACTTTTATATATAGTAATATTTAGCTCAATAAATATTATTGTTAACTTTTGTTTCGCTACGTTGCGCTTTCAGCAATTAAAAAACACCTTGTCACATTTGCTTTTTGGCGTTAAATCATCGATTTTGCGCGAACACATGTTTTACCCGCATTGCCACTTCCTCGTCCTTTGCGAAAATACGCATGACATTGCCAAAATACCAAAAAAAAAAAGTTGTATCCTTTATGCATAAACGAGTTGGCAGCACTGTCAAGAAAGCTTTACCAGCACTGCATTTAGCTTATGGCGGGCAGGTTTGAATTTAAAAATTCGTTCGAATAGTATTTTTATTGTATGCGTATTTATTTTAGTAAATGGAAGTTTCTAGTAGAATTCCGTATGCATGAGTGAGTGTACGATTAATTGAGCTTATAAAGTGTGATAGCTAGAAAAGAAAAAAATTAAAAATTAAAAATTCGTTCGAATAGTATTTTTATTGTATGCGTATTTATTTTAGTAAATGGAAGTTTCTAGTAGAATTCTGTATGCATGAGTGAGTGTACGATTAATTGAGCTTATAAAGTGTGATAGCTAGAAAAGAATGAACATTTGATGTTTTTCACTACAAGTTACAATCGAGAAATGCCGCAGCGCTGTTAACCTTTTGAATAAATCGTTATTATCAATTTTGGCCTAGGTCGGCGTTTCAAACGCCTTTTCTACAATATATGTTTATGTATGTTTATTCCTTAATTGTTAACAAACAATACAAAGTTATTCAGTGCAGTTGCTGTTGCTGATGCTGTTGCTGATGCTGTTGCTCATGTTGCTGCTCCAATGTGATCAGTCCCATGTCCTGGCGCATCTCCAAGGATAGAGGCAACGGTCGCTGGGGCCAAGTGCGTCTTTGGAGCAACGTTTGTCCTTTGGACAGCTGTTGGTGCAACGCATTAATGCTGGGATAAATATGCTGTTCCACAAACTCAGCCACCGTATGCTCATCATACACTTCCCACAACAGTTGCTGGGACTCGCGTGCCATGACCCGCAGCTCCTCGATCAGCATTGGAGTGCGTACCGTCAGCTCATGGACTCGCAGAGGCGAGCTAAAGTTATGCCTGACATTGTAGTCCGACAACCAGGCGCTGTGATCCCGTGTCTGCTGCAGATAGGAACCCACTTCAACCAGTTTGTCGTACAAGCGCAGTGCGTACTTGAAAACCAGATGACCCGGATAGCTGCACACGGCAAAGAGTTGACTGTGATGTGCATTTGGATGTAATTCCAGCCAGGGATGGCCGGAACGCCGGCTATCCGGCTGGAAGACGCAACGCAGCACACGCAACAGTTCGTTGTCTCGTGGATTGGTGCTAAAGTAACCTTTGGATACGGTGGACAGAGACGTCATTAAGCTGGGCATGCCCACGGGCAGCAGTTCACAGAGCACAGCAAAATGATCATAGCGCTGCCAACCAGTCAACGCCAATCCCCTCAAGCCTTTGGCAAACCTGCCTCCCTCCTTGGCAATCACCGCCAGCCAACGTATGTTGTTCTCCAGATGCTGCTGCAGCGGCGGAACCAGCAGACTCTCCCCGAAGGCGCCCTTATAGGCGGATGCAGCCCAGGCGCTGGGAAATACCTTTGAGTAGGTGTCCCACAGCTGGGGCTGAATAAAGTGATAGATATCGTTGGCATATACCCAGACCATGGGCTCCACATAGCTGCCAATCTGCGAGTTCTGCAGCTCACTCAATGTCATGTCACGCAGCATATCATCCCAGATCACCACGTGCAACTGAGGCCAACGGCGACGCACAAAGTGTGCCAAACTAATCACATGGGTGAGAAGGATTTCGCTGCGCATTCGCTGGCGACAGAGGGAACATTCGCCCATGCGCTGCACTTCATCACATCCGATGTGCAAGTGGGTAAACTTAATGGGCAGCTCTGGCGTCGAGGGCGTGGCATTGGCCGAGGGTCGCATATGCAGCTCAATCACCTGGGTCAGCATCTGTTCCAGCAGTGCCATGCTCTGTGGCCGACTTGGGCAAATGGACTGCGGACTCTCCGGCAGCTCACGCAGCTGCTCAAATTCAGATAGCTTCAGAGCGTACTCCAAGTGACCAAATGTTTGCACCAATGGCATCACACTCAATCCATGCTCAACCCATGCCGACTCCAGAAAATCCTTTAGAATGACATAAAACATACATAGTGCAAAATTAGTGAATTTGAAATATTTAAATTACCAAATTCAATTTAGAACGTTAAAAATATATCGATAATGAGCAGTGTTGAGCAATTACTCCAAATACCTATTCGAATTTGCAACAGTTATCGTTGATCGGGCAAATTTTCTTAATATAAAAAAATTAGGTATAACAAGAGTAAATTTCGCTTTAATATTTAGAAAGATATCAAATCAATATCCCCCTTTCTTTTTTTTTTTTAGAAATAAAGAAGTTTAACCATATTTTAGAAATGTTATTTCTTAAAAAACATTTTTTAGGTTAATTTTTTCTATAAATAAGAAATATATTTCCGATAAATATACATTTTTCTAACTATTATGGCGATTTTAAAACAATGGCGAATTTCTAAAGCGTGGCTAACATTTCTTTCCGAGTATATTAATGAGTATTATATGAAAATAAAGATTAAAATTTTTGTTTACCTTCAATTCGCTTTCCTTGTAGGCATTATGAGCGGCAAGTGGCTGCAGTGCACCGCTGTATGGAAACATGTCCTCATACTCGATAAGCAGTCCTGTGGCGCCCAGAGCTCGCAACACGGGCAGCAGTTGCTTAAGGAAACTCAGTTTTGGTGGCGCTCCCTTGAGATCGAGATGCACCAGACGCTCGGCCGGTGCACGTGGTCCATCTGGACCGATGCCCGCCACAGTGGGTACACCCATGCGTTGTAGTTCGTGCTCATATTGGGTTTGACGCTCCGCCGAGCTGAGCATGCGATCATCCTCTGCATTGGCGTTTAATTCCTCCATGCCTGCGTTGCGCTGTCGTTGCTGCTGCTCGAGGATTTTCAGGCGCTCCTGCTCGAATAGAAAACTCTCGGCCAGCGGTAGAGGTGCCTTCTTCGCCTGCGTCGGACGCACAAAACGTACGTTGCCCAATAAACGCTGTGCTGGCGGCGGCGGTGATCGATCGGCGTTATCCTTTTGGCGTTCGGCGCGCAGGACACGATTCGCTTGGGCAATCAGCTTCTGGATGATATGAACGTGCTGATAATTGGCCTCACTGGACTGTCTGTCAGTCTGTTGTGTGAACGCTGGCAGTGCTTTTGTTGTATCGATAAGTATGGCCCATGTCCAGAGTCCGAGCAAAATGAGGCCAGAGGCCAACAGCAGAAATGAAAGCTTGCGGCGCCAAATAAATATCAGCAAATTTGAGTGCATCTGGAAGGAGAGCAAACCGAGAGAGAGAGAGGGAGAGAGGGAGAGAGAGAAAGGTGGAGGCACGTTAGAGTGGGCAACTTATGAGTCAAGAACAACAGCAAAGGCAGTTCTTTGCTTTTTATAAATATTTGAGGAACCAACAAGTAGCCCCTGGAGTTGTGCTATAAAATTTACCACAGCAGCTGCGTTACTCATACGCCACATTGCGGACAGTAGTGGAGGCTCATTGAGGTTAAGAGTTGCTGTCGTTGTTGTTGTCGGTTTGTATTGTATGCCATGAGTGTGCACACATACACATGCATATATGTGAAAGAGTGAGAGCACGTGTGTGTGTGTGTGTGTTTGTAAGAGGTAGTGTTTGCTTTTACTGCTACCCTTCAATGCATTCCCTTAAATAGGCACAACTGGCTGCTCATTTAAATCAAACTTATACCCATATACACATATATACATATATACGTGCTATGTTTGTATATGTTACTCTCTCTCTCTCTTCAAAATGGCGGCATGACCCCACACCAACAAAACACGTCTTTGACAGCCGACAAATGTAAGTGTTCAAGTGGAAATGGAACAATATGCAGCTGTCTAGCGGAAATTGCATTGAGTTTTTCACGACTCGAAGTTCACATTAAGGCAAAAACGACTTGATGCAATTGCATTTCGAACTCTTTATGCCCACAACTACACAGACAACTCAAGTGCTATTCTAGTAAGTGTTTGCTGAGTATCATCAAAGACGTAGACTGTTTGCATTTCATTGTCTCATCCTTGACTTTTATTTAAACAGCTTAAGCGTGGAATCTAATCGAATTGATACTTTAATTCAGTGCTGTCTAAAATGTGTATTTCGCTATTTAATGCAGGGACTAAAGCCAAAAGTCATTTCAAGTAACGAAAATGATCTCATAAGTAAAATAAATGGCTTTTCAAGAACCAAATACCGAAACGTTTTTAATAATACATATTTCTGTATGTTCTACTTTTTTTTCATATTAACAAATAGCAAATATTTTGAATTGTAAACTTGACTAGCTTCAAACATTCTAAATTTTGTTAAAACTAGACCAATTCTTAAGTGGAATGTCATTTTGCCCATTGTTTACCCTCTTAATTTATTCTGCATTAAATTTATGTAGAGAATTTTTTGAAAGTTCAAGATTTGTTTTACAAAGACACAAACTCAATTGAGGAAAAGTGGATACATTTTTGTTGTACAACGAAACCATAAGAATTCCAATTGGCATATGCAACTTGTTGATTGAAACATTACCTGAATACGCTTTTAGCATGTCCATCAGTGATCATAAGGAGCATTCCATTCATGTGTATACCATTCGCAGTCTGAACGGTTTACAATTTGGGGATAACAAGCTGCATTTTGCCAACAACGAGCCAAATCCAATTGTTGACCCAGTTGGCTGGCGCTTCAATGCCACATGCTACAGCTCTAAATGCATCTGTATATGTGTAAATGTGTGTGTGCCAGAATGTGACTTATCGTTGGATTGTGCCAAAAATGTGACTCTAGGAAAAACATTGGTAAGCTTCGAGCTCAAACTCAAGCCACTTTCACAAGAGCCATACACTAATTTTTAAAGTGTGCTCTTGGCTTTGTCTGTCTACCTCTCTTTCCCCCCACTCTCTCTCATTCACTCTCACTCTATGTAAATATAGCTCGACAAACAAAAGCCCGGACAAATAGCACAAAAGTCGGACTAGCCTGCAGGCGGTGTCAATCTAATGTGGTCCCTGCCAGGACGCCACACTGTCTGCTCCCCCAGCATTCTCATTCTCGATTCTCTGACATTTGATGGTTTTATGTGGCTTTTTGTTTTGTAGTCGCAGTAGATGCGGACAGCGTGGACTTGGACATGGAAATGGACATGCACATGGACAACGTGCTAATTGGACACGCAGTGCGGCTTCAACGATTTGCAGAGCAGTTAATAAAATGAAATTTAATTGCTTCGCCAGCCGCAGGACTAAATTTGCAGTTGGGGTTCGGTGTGTGTGTGTGTTCACTTTTCTGACATCTACTCGTTGCAATTTATGCATTCAACGCAATGAAGACCTTTGCCAGCAGTCAGCTAGCTGTGAGCTGACACGCCCCCAGCTGGTAACCGCCCACATCGAACAACACAATTTGGCAGCTTGCCAGAGGCAAAGGCAACCAGCCCAACAAGAAAAGGGCAATTTAATCGAGCTGAACGACTTAAAAATACCTTTACCAGTTTCTAAATAATTTAACTCTTTGTCTTAAAAAAATTTCTAAAGAAAATTGCCTGCTTAATTTCTGCATTATTATAGTTGTTACAGCTAATAATAAGTTAAAAGTTGAACAACAAATGTAATACTTGCTTGGTATACCCTACCAAATCATTTGAGTGCAGGCAAGCGGAAAAATAACCTGAAACATTTTCAAAAATCCTTAAAGCGGCTTTGCTTGTTATTGTTGATGTTCCTGTTGTTGCTGTCCGATTTAAAATGCACTCTAGGTTGCTATTTATGAATTTGTTGTTGCTTGCCGTTAGTTGTTGTTGTTGACGTGCTGTTATTACATTCCCTGCAAATTTTCCTTAAAGTATAACTATTTTTTTGGCGCCCAACGTAGGGCAGCTGCATTAAACTTACTTAACGAGGGTTAAAGCCAAAGCTCGCTTGAAGGCTCGTGGAGTGCATAAGCATGCAAAATATTTTCCTAGTGCCTCTACAGACCGTAT
This sequence comes from Drosophila phalerata, assembly GCA_951394115.2. Lineage (NCBI taxonomy): Eukaryota > Metazoa > Arthropoda > Insecta > Diptera > Drosophilidae > Drosophila > Drosophila phalerata. Next base: position 11,015,107 of record OX596005.2, read on the forward strand.
GGCTGGCTGGGAAGCATTTCTCCTCTCTCCCTTTTTACTTATCGCTGTGCCTTATCGTGCGCACGAGAATCATAATCGGCAATTAGGCAATTTAACGGCTTATTAACGTCCATTAGCGTAAGGAGTTTTATTAGGAATAAAATAAAGTTACTTACAAGATGGGAATAATGGAATGGAAGCTCGAGTACATAATCCCTTTCAAATATAACTGGTTTAAGTTTGAGTTTGAATGTGTATGGAAAGCTGGGAGAACAACCAATGGATATGAAAGTGAAAAAAAGTGTTTGCTGGTTATTGAGTCGAGTCGTGTGGCTGGATATGCACTTGGATTGTAGGTAAATCAACTGGGGAAAGAGCACGAAAGAGGAAGAGAGAGGGAGAGAATTCAAAGTGGATTTCATGCTTCAAATAAATCAATAAGAAAGCTCATGCTCAATAGCTAATAAATCCTGAATACACCATGGAGTAAGGGTGAACTAACGTGGGTAAAGAAACATTGAAATATTAAATGCAAAAAAGAAAAATCAACTACAAGAGCTACGAGTACCTTATGCAAATCTTATAATTCACTTCATTTTCTCACAGTTAAAGTTTGCTCTTATTTAAACAGACTGAAGTTCCTGAACTGTACAGCATTTATGCAACATTTAAATCATAAATTATTTTGCATTGCATTTATAATCCTTTGGCTAAATCTTCAAGTGACACTCGCCCTCAAATTGCAGCTGATGCCCTTAAAGCAATTGACCCATTTTCCAAGTGCCATTGCTCATAGTGAACTCAAAATATATACATATAAATGTATTTAAATTTGTTCTTTTCCAATTTCTATGAAATTGGCAACAAAATGTCGCCAAATAGTACAACAAATTCCCCCTTTCGCCAGATTACCCCCACATAAATTGCAATTGGAAAACTTTTCACATCAACTTGCAAATTATTTCGACGATTGCAGCGCAAAATGGCCGACGGAAGTGAAAATTTCCACCCTGGGCCCTGAACTGATCAACTAAGTGAGTTCTCTATAAACTAGAGAATCTGTCACGTGCAGAAAGTTTTCTGTTCCGCATTGCATTAGTTGGGCAAAAGTGTCGCACATTATAACAATGTACTTTAGTTGCCTACTTCATAAAAGCATTAGACTGACCAAAACTTTAGACAGAGACACAGACAGAGACAGAGACAGAGACAGCGACAGTGCGACACATACAAAAAGAAAGTGAGAGAGCATAATTTGGAGCGATGCACAAATCTCAGCGCCCTTAATTATGCAACACTTAGTTTGTCAGCGCGCAAAAATAGCAGCTGCACAAATGCTACGCTAAATTCCACAGCAAGGACATATTAATACCCTGTTCATATCTGTTGGTAAAGGGTATACCAATATTTAATAGGAATAATACTTGTATAGTGATGGATAACAAATAACTAACGATAACGCTTAAAATTTAATTAAATTTCAGAATAAAAGGCTGTTCATATCTGTTGCAAAGGGAAGACCAATATTTAATAATATTTAATAAGAACATTACTTGTATAGTGATAGATAACAAATAACTATCGATATATCTTTTAATTTAATTTATTTTGAGAATAAAAGGCCTATTCTTAAATTTTGATTTAAACTGAAATTCTATAATTATTTGTTAATTTCAAAACTTAATCAATTGTTTAATATTAAACCTGAAAATAAATTATATAACTAACGATAACGCTTGCGATTTGAAAACGCAATTGTAATTACAAAACTCAGTCATACTTTTTTTAGAAATCTTATTTTGCTTGCATAATTCTTATGCCTAATTCAAACTTTGACAATTTATATATTCCGGATTCTTATCAAAAATTGAACGACAAAACTTAATTTTGAAAATTAACTACGATGAACAAGCCCCAGTAAGTTGTCGATTTTTCATGGAAATCGAGTTAATTAACTCGATAGATCGTCAAAAAAATTGATCGAGTTAAAGTACTCGATAATCGTTTCCCCGAAAATCGAGTTGTCGATAATTCGATAAATTTTTACATCACTAGTTTAAAGTATTTTTGCAATTGCAGGGTATCAAATAGTTGAGCACTCTGCAATTGCAGCAATCGTTTTATTGCCTCGTTCTGTGTGTGCCACGACAGATTCAGCCTGTCAGACTGTTGGGCGGCCTTTCTGGGCTGTCTGGGACACATAAAACGTCGCACGACGCTCGTGTTTATAATTTGAAATGAGTTTTTCCTGCATTTTAGCGCAGCCGACAGACATTTTTAGACACTTTGTTGGTTGGTTGTTTGTTTCAGTGATTTCTAAAAAGCATCCACAGCCAATACATATGTACGTACATACACCATACTTGTAGTTGGGAAACGTGATTCTCTATTTAGGATGTTGTGTGGTCAGCAATTTGTATTGTGGTTTGTCCCCAACTGAAACGTGTGTGGGTTTATAAATGTTTCAGCAACAGCTTCGGGTCGGAAAAGTCCACAGCTTACATTTGTCGATTGCATTCATTCATTTTCGTTTAATCGAATTTATTTAATTTTTGTGTATTCGATCCATCGCATTATTCAATTGATTAATGACTCGGCAAATGTGAGATAATGTTTGATATGTGGCCATGTCAAATCAGTTGGAATATATCATCAATATCAAGCCAACAATCCCCTGTGAACTATGGGATTTGATGTATCATTTACTAAGTGAGTTATACTATAGTTATATACTATTAGTTGGTTCGATTCTTAAAATAAGAAACATTTTTCATTAAATACCCACAAGAAGTTAACTTAATGTTCACCTAAACATTTTTATTTATCTCATAAAGTTACATGATATTTCTGAATGATGGAATGCATTTTAATCATGAGAGATTATTATATTTCCATAAATTAATTTGAATAGTTTTGTTTTTGTTTTTAATATTTTAGAGGAAACATGTTAACTTATTAAGTTACTATAAGTTTCTTAAGATATATCTGTATAAAATACATTATATTCCATTTCTTTTTTCCACTTCTTTGAGTAAATAGCGCACTTTCTACCCGCTGTGTTAATTAAGATGCTCGAAATCCGTTAGGTTTCATATTTATATAGATTTTCAAGGAAACTGGCTACTATTTTACATGATTTTATTTCCTTTCTTTGTTACCACCACTTTGTTTGAATTACAAACGAAGAATCGAATTTTTGGTTATTTTGGCTATGGAAAACAATGCAGAACTTTTTGGTTTCCTTGTATAAATACTATTTATTTACCATTTAAACATTATGCATCATTAATTATCTGATTGTTTCGACTTTTAAATTCGTTTTTGTATGTGTATAAAATGCATTGTTTGTGTTTATTGTGTGCTCTTTGCTCGTTCGACTTTTGTTATTACTGGTTTTTTAATACCTTGTAGACTTTAAAGTCATCACATTGGGTATGATAAAGTTAAGGTGAACAAAAAACAACATATGATACGATCTAGTTATGCTCAATTGATATAAAACCATCCAAGAGAAGATTCAGAACAAAGAGCTGCGCATTACAACTCAAAATATTTAATTTTTGTAGTGTTTGCTTAAGCTTTATATCATAAATATCTTCACAAATAAGATGATTTCATTATCTGCTGTACTTTGATAAAAAAAAGTTATTACTTTCTTTGTTTATTTTCTTGAAATTTGTTAAGCATTTATTTTATATCTTATATTTTAAATCCTTTCGTTTGTTAACTCTATAAACTCTCCGATCACCAAACTTTCACGGTGATGAAAGAAACTTTCAAGAAGATGCAGAGCATCTTTTCGTCGAGCATTTCAAACTATAAAATTCTTATTTGTTAATTTCTGTAAAAGCCATTAAAACAAGGCTTTTTGTGACTTGACTGAAAAGACAACTCGAATACACCACTCTCCCTCTCCCACTCTCACTCTCACTCCCACTCCCCGTTTGCCGTTCCCCTCATTCTCTTACCCCCATCCCTTTGCATCCCTCGCTGGGAGTCATTGGAACTGCAGTGCTAACAGCTCTCCTCATGGGGATGACGGCAAATGACGAGCGTTGACAACAAAATGTTTACTAATGCAGAGCCGCAAGTACACACACACACACACACACACACACATATATACAAGTGCAAATGGGGCACACACTCATTGACAGTGTTGGATGCCACTCTAGTCCATATGACGCCCAGTAACGAGCAATGGAAAGCTTCTAACGAGTCATCCGCTTGGCCAGACAAATGACAGGCTCCATTTTACTGAGTCGTTGTTGGTATCATCTGATGGCATGCACTCCGAGCCCTGTTCCTGATTGATGTTTATGAATTATTAAGTGCACAGCCAGAGATAGAGAGAAAGACAGAGAAAGAGAGAGAGGGACAGAGATAGAGTTGCATGCCTCATGCTAACCGCCACTGCATCCTTGTGGCCTGCTCAACGATGCTGTTTGTACTGCACCCAAGAGCGGTTCCTGTGAAACAGCTGTGAGATCTTGACTGTTCTCTTACAACTTGTTTACGACAGCTCCAAGAGAAATTACCATGCTCAGAGTGCCAAAATTTATTCTACGTAGGCTTTAAGATATATTAATTTATCCCCAATTGGAACAGCATAAAAAAAATAAACAAAAAAGATTATCATACATAAATCTTCTTCACAAAGAATATCCTTCCAATTTAAATAAACCTATACTTAGTTTGGAAATTTCAACTGTTAAGAATTTACAAATACCTGTGCAGAGAGAGCAGGGTATTTAATACAAGGCAATATTTCTCAATCAGTTAGAATCTTACATTTAACTTTTAAAGTTGAAGTCTTTTTATTTGGCACTCATTTGAGTAGATTGAATAAACTTAAGATTCTTAAATTTTTTTTCGTTCTTTTTTCTGCCAATTGAAATTGACTTTATATTTTATAATACTTTAAAAAGTTCTTGATATTGACTGCCTTTGTATTTAAAATAAATTAACTAAAAAATGTCATTTATTATACTCAAATAAAGCTAGACTTTGTATACAAAATTTACCTTTATTGTAAGCAAAGCTTTGGAAGAACCAACCTTAAACGTCTAAAGAATTACTGTTGAGTATAAACTTTGACTCGTTTGCCAAGTCTCTATTGTTGTCTCAAAAAAGTTTCAAAATTCACGCCAACACCTTGACTGCTAGTACTTTTTGTAGTTTATCACATTTAACCCCCAACTATAAGTTTCTTAAAACACTAACTAAGTTGTTGTCGTTGTCGTTATGGCTGTTTCTCACTTCTAATTCCCATTGGCCATTGCAAACTTGCAAAGATTCTCTATTGTTATTGATGAAGTTGAAAGCAGGTCAAATATTGTGGCTTAAAACTTTTATTCAGTTCTTTTGACTGCCACATGTTTGATCAAAATTTTGGCACTCAGAGCACGCGTTGTGCTAACAACCATCAAGAAACTAACAATTGCAAAAACTTGAATAGGAGGTATTCTCCAACCATCTTAAAAGTAGCCTAACAATCACAGAAACATGTGCTTTAAATGAGCATTTCTTATTTAACTCCCAAAGTGACTCAATGTTATCCTCTACTGTAACTGTGAGCAACGTTTTCATCCATTTGTTGTTTATTGGGCGTAAAAGCCAGCTGAAAAGTTTTTAAGCCAATTACCTTAAAGGTAATTGAATTTAACTTTAACGCTTGCAATTCACCGCACAATGTTGAATCAATTTCGTTGTTTTTGCAATTGAGTCCATTTAAAGCTGAACTAGTCGAACTTTATTTAAAGTAAATACATATACAAAGAAAGCGCATCACAACCGCGTCTCACATTGCCTACTAATTGTACGCGCACACAAATTAATCAACGTCAGATAAAGTTGCAGCAAAGATGGAGGCAACTTGGCGTATGCGTAACATCCGGTTTTGTCATTTTCTTCTGTTGCCTTGGCCATGTTTTCCGCTTGGCTTTTAATCTGTCTTTAAAATTAATTAAGTACCCCTTTGTTTCTCTTCCCGTTTTTGTTTCGCCTTGTTGCAACGTCTGCAGAAGACACAAGAGAATGTGCCACAAAGGCGCAGCGGGAAGCAGAAAGAAACTGGCATCTCATCTCCATGCTAAAGCCAAAGATGAGTTTAAGTCTTTAAGGATATGAATTGCAGTATTAGCAACTATTAGATTCACTTAAAAGCGATATAAATATTAATTTTCCGCATTGTCGCTCCGCCTTTTCCGCATATTCCCATTAAGAATTAAACTCTTCGCAGAGAGAATGCAATTAAAATATTTGCACAAATTTCATTTGGTGCAACGCAAAATTACCATAAAAGCAAGAACACTGTGTTGGAGAGTTCTTGATTAAGAGATACCCTGCACACTTAAGTAAAAGGACTAAATATGTTTAATGAAAATTAATATATTATTATTATTATAATTTGCTCAAAATCTTTTATGTTTATTTTATGCGATAGACATATTGTTAAAGCGAAGTCCAAGTCTAATTTTGTTTCTGCTCTTTCGAAAACAATTGCTTTCAATTCCTCTTTTTTTTAACCGATCCTTGAACTCATAATACTCTTGACCATATGTGTGCAGGGCTTCATTATAACAATTTGAGCGAATTAAATGCAACAAAAACAGCATTCACTAACAGCATAACCCCATCCCTAGAATCTTTACGGTTCATGTATTATAAATGCAAAGAACTATGCAACATTTTGCTTCAGCAACAATGAAACGAAAGCAACATGCAAACTTCCAGGCGTCGTTCGCATTGTACCCTGTCAAACAAAAATAATAAAAATTAAGCCAAGCTGTGTTCAGGATTCATTTATTTTTAAAGTCGACTAAATGACTAAATAATTGACATTCCGCTAAGAAATTCGAAAAGATTTAACAAAGCTTTGACGGCTTAAAAATTTTCCAAAAATTTCAAAGTTAGAAAAAGTACAGAAATTTTAATGCCGAATCGGAAAAGAGACAAAATAAATATTAAATAGTAATTCCCCAAGGAAATCAGTTAAGATTTGACAAAGCTATGACACTTTAATGTATTTGAAAGCTCGAAAAAATCGGACAGTGATGAAACAAATTGAATTTTTTAATTTTGATGCAGAATCAAAATAGAGTTGAGTTTTCGAATATTATTAAAATGCTGGATAAGGAACGAATAGATTACAATAGTTTATATAATGCTATTGAGAATCGGCATACCCAATGCAACAAGGATAAATGCAAGTAACTAGCAGGCGTAAAATGGGCACAGGAGCAATCTTAATAAAAGGAGCGGCACAAAGGCCAACTTGGTGCAGCTCATTTTGTATGCAGGAATTGTGGAGTATTTGCTTCTATTCCAAATGAGAAGATTGCATTGCAGTTGCTGTCGTTGCCTTAAATGTTATTGTTGCATGTGGCACGTAGCGTGCGGCCGCTGCATGTAGTCCTTGTTTACTTTGAAATGTTTGCCTTGTCGTTGTTGCAGCCACTGTCGCCTGCATAGGCGTAGCTGACGATACCACAAATGCTGTTCCCCATTGCAACAAACAGCGGTCGAGCTTTGCGTTGACTTCCAAACGCACTCATGCAAATATAACACGCATCTGCCACATCCGCCACATCCACACGCCGATGCGTTTAAAGCCGCATCAAGAGCAGTGCAAATGCAGCAACAAAGTTGCGATTAACACAAATGAACAAAGGAACAGAGTTGTGGCAACATTGGCAATCACGATTAAATTGTTTAATTCTTAGACAAACTATTAATAAACTCCAATCTATGACCAAGTAATTTAATTAATATTGAAAAACCACTCCAAACTATTCTTATATATATATTAAATTCATTCAAATGCAGAGTTTTAATAAAATTACATTAGCCCCTAAAAAGTTGATCGAAATGTTTTAACACATATATTAGAAACTAATTAAATAAAACTATATTTTTTTAACAAATTATTAAAGTTTTTCAATTTCGAGTTAGCTAATTTAATTGAGACAATCTAATCCAATGTGTACATTTTTGAGAAATTCCTTTAAAATTGTTTTAATTTTGTTTTAACACGCGTTGTCTTTGCAAAAAATTATATATTTATTATAATCATTCGAAAATTACCAGAATTTCACAATAATATTGCATTTTGTTAGTTTTGCGCTTAATTTGAATTTGCCACAAAGGAAATTAGATTAAATAGCATAGATATTGTGCAAATCTAGCTATTCAGAATTCCCATGTGACATGACACCCGCTGGATCAGGAAGCATGCAACGTATAGTCCACAATTTCCGCCACGTGCTGTGTGTGTTGCAACATTGGCCAAGTTCTCATTCCAGCAAAGCTTTGTCTTTCAATTTCTGTCAGTTTTTTTTTTTGTTAGTGTTGCCAGCGAAACTCTTTTGCTTCTGTTTACATTTTGGCTTTTGCCTTTGCGCTGCCTTTGGCTCCCAAAGGAATCCGACGACCACAGTACACTACGTGCCATTGTTTAAAACTTTAATTTACGATATATTTTGTTACATATTTAAAGGGTATATATGTACATGAACGTATGCTTGTACACACTGATTTTCCTGGCTCATGCGTTTATGGAAATTTATAAACAACAATTTGCTGCGTGCTTTTCGGCGTTGTGGTTGCTGCCGCGCGATAATGTGTATATATGTGTATGTATGTGTGTATCTGTGTTAATGTTGTTGTAAATGTGCGGCACATCGTATTCCCTGAGTTGCAGTGCTAATGAAATATTTAATTGTCATTTTTGCCGCTGTCAAAAATTTAAGTAAATTAACTTTGTCAGGCGTTTTAATTAAGCGATACGAAAAAGCCTTAAAATATTCCAATGGGGAGATATGGGGGCGGTATCATTCTGTTGTCAGTGTGTCATTGTTAGCCCCATATACTGTGCGCAATTTAAATTTAACGATCGTGTGCTTTCCGGCTATCTTGCAGATAGCACAACATTTATTTGTACACTCGACATTTTAAGGTATTCGTTCACAAACGTTGAGTACACATGACTTAAAAACAATTTTAATTCTTCTACACAATTTAGGAATATTAATAATACATAATTTAAGCATTTTAAATTCTAAAAATAATTTGAATTAGTTGAAATTAGTGATTTTTTGTCGATTTTCACGCTTGCCACAAAAAATGTTAACCTTTCTATGAAAACCTGATCTTCTACAACTGTTAAAGTATACAAACTGATTGTTGGGCTGACTGTAGATTATGACAAACATTTATTCTCATAAATGTATGTTAATAATTCCAAAGGAAGTTGTTGAAGTATTTGTATATTTTTTTTTAAAACAATTTATTTTTGAAATAGTTTTTCGAGCTGCCCTCGCCTGTACATATGAAATTGTAATAAATGTTGCCTACTTTTGTGGGTCAGAGAACAAAGAACATCGCATAAATCAGCTGCCATCTTTGCGTTGAAATGGCAATTGAATTACGAGTAGCAACCTGAGAGTGCAGCGGAAGCGGAAACGGAAATGGAAACGGCCGCCTTCAAGCGAGCTTCATAAATCCTGGCAGCGAACCAAAGGCGACGACACATCGTCTGCCCAGCAACAACTGCATCCCAACACACCATGACGCAGTTCAAATATGCTCGCATCAAGCAAACTACCAAACGACCGACCGAGGAGCTCCTCTTGGCCGTGATGTGTGCAGCATTGTTGCTGCAGTTTAACACTATTGCTTCTCGTTGTTGGTTATTCTGAATTCTGAAACTGTTGAACATGCAGCATACGCACAGTTGCGTTTTTGCCTTGGGGTCAGCTGCTAATCAATTTGTGTGCTACACAAGCTGGAGCAAGCTAACGTAGCTTTAAATCTTTGGGTTCCTTTACCCCATCTATCACTTATCAAAAAATAATGTTGAGCGTTTTGATCAAATTTGTGGATAAAACCAAAGTTCTTTCCGTTAATTTTTATGAAAACCAAGAGAGCAAAATAATAAGTTGAAATAAAAATCAATTATTAAATTATTATTTTAGAAATATGTAAGCATTTTTTTAAACCAATCATGTTTTTTATAGTGTACAAACTTTTTTGCTTCAAAATAAGTAACATATCCTTTTTCCATGCGAATCATTATTTTTTAATAACACAGCATTACAATCAGGGAATTATAATAAACTATTTTGTTAATAAATTTACATATACCCCAATCACATAATTTAAACATCATGATTATTATGCTGGTGAACGCAGCCATTATTTTGCAACGTGTCTGATTGTCAGTTGCAAGGCAATAAAATTGGCTTTAAGCAGCTACAAATCATCGTTTAATTATATCAAAGTACAAATCACATGCAAATGTACAAACCAAATTAAGATTTATTGAGCAGATACTGAAAATTAAGCAGGATTATTGCATTGAAACCATTTTAAAAATGAAAGCTAAGCGAGAGCTGCAAAACTATGGCTTTAGTTCAATAAATAAATCTATCATTACACAATTTTAAACAAACCTTAACACTTTTTGCTCTTTAAATGAGAAAGAAATTTAAAATTTAGGGGCTCATTTTTAGCCGCAGCTTTTGTAATGAAAGTTAACTATACTTAGAAAAGAATTCTAAATTTAACGACACGCTTTTAGCCTCAGCTTTTGGAATGAGAAATTGCTTGGTAAATTCAATTCAGAAAAATGAAAGAAACGCATAACGGAGCTATAGGAAAGCTCTTTAGTGCAACGCTGTTGAAACGAATTTAATTGAATGCCACACATGATGTGTGTACAAGTAGACACTAGCATAGGGGGATTGTAAAGGCTGAATGTTGCAAAAAAAAAAAAAAAAAAAAAAAAAAAAACCAGCAGAAAGGCAACATAACAGACCCAGGCAAAATTCAAGTCAAGATAAACGAAATAAAAATGAAAATATATTGCCCTTGGGAGCTGACAATTGTCGAGTGGTCGTCCAAAATGGACGCTTTTATATAAATTCGAAATGCAAAATGGATTACAGCCAAACGATTTGACCAATAAAATGTGTCAAATAAAAATTGCCAAAAGCGAATTGACAGATTGTCCCAAAGCGCTATTATTCATTTCGTAAACGTTAGTCTAAACTCTACAGAGATTCGCTTAAATTTCGAAACTTTAAGGGTCTAGGCATCGAATGCAACAATAACAATAATACGTATAATAGGAGACAATTGTAGCCACTTGGTCAAAATAGCCCAAAGCTATCACGTGCTCGTTCAGTCAAAACACTAGAATTTCAATTTACCAAAAGAAAAAATAATCAAACTTAACTGTTATTCCTGTTTTTTTTTTTTTTGTTTCCACACGTTGTGTTATTTTAATTGAAATATATAATTAATTAAGTACACCATTAATTAGCTGCATGGCTAGAACTTGAAGCGCGAACGCGTCACCAAACAATCCACGAAAAATGCGGAAATTAAATTGCAGTTCGGTAACAAGAAATCCGTGCCACACAATCCGTTGCCGTGCACAGTTGCAGTTGCACTGTTTCTGTTTACGACACGCGGTCATTATTATTTGGCGGCAAGGCAAAAGGTCCTTGCGCAGTAGCTACTAGTTCCGAAAGTTTCATTTTAAATCTCGAACGGTTTTTTCGCCACCGGAAATAAGCTGATTTGCACAAAGCCCACAAAACTGTTTAAAGCTTTTTATAAAACAAACAATCTGCAATACCAGGAAGAAAAATTAGTTTCTTTGACTATGAAACCAGTTGAATTTTTGGTTAAAATTTCATTTTTATTACAAGAGTTTCTCAACAATTTGCTTTAAAACTTATTTAACTCTGTTCAAATTTGAATTCGATATACACATGTCCGTAAAACGATATTTCGATTATCTGATAGTCGATGCAACACTGCCGGTAACTTTTGTCAAATAATTATTAATAAATAACAATTAGAAACTGACACGTGCGAGCAATGTATTGGCTTCATACATCTAAACATAACTATATAAATTATACTCACTCATTTGCACTTTCTTACGATAAACGCAGCAAGCGATTTTTACTGTTGTTCTACTACACCACTCAACAAATAACATAAACGTGTGTGTGTTGTGTTGTATATGTATACAGATGTTCATAGGGTTGCCCATCCAGTTAAAATTTCTGATCTGGGTTGATATTTTTTACTTAAAAAAAAATACGTACTATTTGCGAAAAAAGATAAACGAAATAAATAAATTTTTTTTAGGTGGAATTTTTTAAATTAATAGAATTTTGTTAAAAATTTTTTTTTTTTGTTATGCTTCAATTTTCTAACTTTTCTTTTTCAAAAAAGCTCAAAAATTTACTAAAATGTATTGCTTAGTTTTATTTAATTTTAATATTGAAATTTTCATTAAATTTATTCATTTTTAATTGCCTTATTTTTTCATTTTTAAATTTGCAATTTTTATCAGTGCTGCCAACTTGTTTTAATAGTCATATCGCAACAAAAAAAACGGGCTGGCAGGCTTGAATCCAAATGAAAATTACCGATAGCTTGAACGACTGGCAGCCTTTATATTCAATAAAAGTGCGACAGCTAAAGATGGTAAAATTTCCAAAATATTTGAATGTACTTTTCATAATTTTGAAGCATTTTCAAAATTAATTAACAATCGAATTTGCAAATAGCCAGAACTAGCTAGTTCTAGTTAGGTTGGCAGCACTGGTATCATACATACACACAACTTGCATGTACACAAGAAAAATGAGAGAGAGAAAGAGAATACAAAGATTGGGGGAAAAACAAAATGAGTAAAATGCCGGAGAAACGGGGCTGCCAGACTAAGCATAGCCGGTTAAGATCTTCCAATTATATAAACGTAGAGCGTATTTATATTTCACATATTCGTAAAGATAATATTTTATTTTCAAATTTAATTCATTTGTATCCATTAAGTATAAAAACAGAATTTCAGCAAGCTAATTTTATTTATCTGCTATATTTACCAGTCTGGCAACGTAAAATGAACAATGTGCGTGGGAGCGAGACAACTAGCGTATCAACGCGCAAAGCACTTATCAAAATAATGAGCAGAAAAAGTGTTGGTTTGTTCGTTCCTTCCCACCACATTCGCCATTTGAAACGCGACGACGAGAAGACGACGACGACGACAGCGCAACTTGTAGCAGTGAAAATATTTATACAAATAATTTGCTGTGTAAAAATCAAATTAATTAATAATTAATTAACGTGAAAATGTGAACGCAGTGTTTGTCAATGAAATGAAATTCATTTAAAATGTATTTCAAAGCAATAACTCGTCGTGAAAATTTCGTCGTACAGGCAAAAAAGAGCCGATTTTTAGTGCAAGAAGAAGAAGCATCAGCAGCAGTGAAGGCAGTAAAAGCAATCGTCGACAACGACGACGAATACACGGACAAAGCGCAGTGTGAATGAAAAGCGTGTAAAGAGAAAACTTGCAAAAATTACAGCAACAACAATAAGTGAGACGAAAAGTGTGTTTAGAAAAGAAATTAAAAACACACGCACATACATAAACACACACTCAAACACACATACTTATGCAAATACAATCGCAATTTTGAGAATTGGTGCAAAAAAAAGTCGACAGGCGCGCGGTTTAATAATAAACAGTTATATATATATATATATAATACATGTATATGTTGCGCGAAAACATATGAGGCGCCGCAAATACGAAAAATCAATGAAATTGTAATAAAATTCCGTATTTTGCTCTCTCACTCTCTCTATCCATCCCTGTCTCTACCATTCGCTGTGAGCGTCCTCTCTTGTTGATTTTGTGATAAAATTGCAATCAGCAGCGAGACCACAACAATAAAAACATTTGCCACCCAAAAGCAGCTCAAGTACATAATACACTACATACATGCATATATCTACAAAATAGTTAAATACAAGGTGCGTATGCAGCAGCGGCAATAACTATAATAAAAACAATAACAACAATAACATTTAATACAACATTAATACATGAGTATGTTTTGTGACTGACTGTGGATGTAAATTTATATATGTATGTAGAATGTGTGAGGGAAAGAAAACCCGCGTTCAACATTTGATGACGTCTTCAACGATACCTTTGTTGCTTTTGTTGTTGTTGTTGTCTTCTCCTGTCTAGTGAACAGCAACAACAATGGTATCGAATAGTATCGTATCGTATTTAGTGTAGTACTCTGTATGCACATACATACTTACTACCGTTTTACTGTTTGGGCGACGCCAGCGTCGACGACCGGTATTTTGTAGCCCCCCGTCGAAGAATCGCAGCATGCAACGATGCTGCTGCTGTTGATTAACAACAACAACATCATGAACGAAATCAGACTAGAAGTAACCAGCAAAAGCTATAGTAAAGTGTAGCTGCCAAGCGAATCGTGATGTAGTCAAATTTGAATAGCTCCCAATGAGTTGACAGTGAAACAACAGAGAAAACATTTAATTTTACCTGTACAATGCGTGAATTAGCCATTCCTCAAGAACACAGTGAGAATACACATTAGGGTGCATCGATTTTTATTTTTCACAAAATATGAAAACCTAAATTCCCAGTCTACGATCAATATTAAACCGCAGTTCTTAAATTCATTCCTAATCCCCGCTTTTTGAGTTGAACAATTTAGGGTTATTTTTGGCTTTGAACCGACGAAAACTTTTTAATTTTAAGGACAATTGGTCCTTTGATTCTAGCGGAATTGATCTTTGAATTGACCGTAGATTTCAAATTTGGGTTGATATTTTTCAATTTCTTGTTTACAAATCGATGCACCCTTATTGTAAATATTCGGAAACTCAAATTGTAAAATCAATGTCAAAGAAACTAAACTTACAGTATATTAAATTGATATCATTTATGAAATGTTATTACGATAGTGTTGATCAATTAACTTTTAGATCACTTTTTTGTTTTACATAAAATAATGATATTCAACATACAAAATGTTATTTCACCTAGTGCACGTTTAACATAGTTATATGGCTTATGTAAACGTCATTCAGATCGCTGAAATAGCGCTCTTTCAGTTTCCCGTCCTAGTAACTATTGTAAATTTTGCAATGCACCTGTGTCCCCTTCCCCCCACCCACCAATTGACAGTGTTATCGTCACGCTCGCATTTTATGTCAGTGTGCTGTCAATAAAATCGTAAAATCAACGATGCTGCTCCACTGTGCACGCCAGTGTACACGAAATTTGATTTGAATATAAGCATTTGACAGGCAGCGGCAGCAACAACAACATCAAGAAGAAGAAGAAGAAGAAGAGCAGCAACAGCAGCAGATTACGCTGCACATTCTGTGCTCTGTTCTCTGTTCCTTGCCTTTTCCAACCTACAATCTGAGCATCACTCACCTGGTGAGCAAATAGGGGAACATACATACAAGCGAACGACGCACTAAAGTCTGTGTCGTAAGTCAGCGCACGCCTTGACTGACAATCAAAAATGCACATTTATTGTCTAGGCGGGTATTGTATGTGTCCCAAGGTGACAATATTTAACATTATGCTAATACTTATGAAGAGAGTTCAAAATATAGCAGTGAGTGCAGCGTTGACAGTTGTCACGTGTGCCATTTCTTTTAGTTAGCAGTGTAGCACTTGTGCCGTTTGTCGACAATGCGCGCGCTCCCTCTCTCGCTCTCTCTCTCTCTCACACGCGCTCAAGCCGCAGCCGCACTCAATCACACATACACATACAGTTTTTGCAACACACATACAATCGAACTTATACTCTCTCACTTGGCTCTCTTTGCTTATATATGTATATATTTTTTTTCTGTTTTCAGTGGTTGTGCAAGAAGAAGCAGCAACAATCAGGCAAAATACCTGAAAAAAAAGAAAAATAAACGGTAAAACGAAGAAGTGGCGACAGCAAGCAGCAGCAAGTCAAGGCAGCGCGCTAAAAGTTTATTGTAAAAATCAAAGTAGAAGGCACAAAGTGATTTTTTGTTTTTGTTGCTTTCGAACGAACGAACGAACGTTAAACAACACATAAAAACAATAAAATATCAAAATGGTGGAAGCAATAGAGCGGCGGAGAACGGCTGCGTGAGCAGCGCGAGATCTGAGCGCCAATTATAAAAGTAACAACAAAAACAACAACAACAACACCACCACCAACAGCAACAGAACAGCAATAAGAAGAGGAGTAACGAATAGCAAGCAAAAAGCGAAACGAGCGCGCAACAGCCGCTGGAGGAGCAGAGAGAGCAGAGAGGAGCTGCCGCTCACAAAAAAAGTACATAATAAAACAAAATTTAAATAAAGTGGAAGTGGAAGTTTGAGCACAAAATTATAACAACAACTGTAGTTGCAGTAGCAACAACAGCACTAAAAGCAGTAGCAGAATAAGCGCGAAAAGTGTAACAACAAAAACATCACAGCAACAACAATAACAATAACAACAACAGAAATAGAAACAGAAACAGAATGTATGGAAAATCGAAGACTTCGGCGGTGCCGTCAGACGCGCAGGCAAGAGAGAAATTAGCGCTATACGTGTACGAATATCTGCTGCACGTGGGCGCCCAGAAGGCGGCACAGACATTCCTCTCCGAGATCCGATGGGAGAAGAACATAACGTTGGGCGAACCGCCGGGATTTCTGCACACCTGGTGGTGTGTCTTCTGGGATCTGTACTGTGCGGCGCCAGAGCGTCGTGATCAGTGCGATCATAGCTCGGAGGCAAAGGCCTTCCATGACTATGGCTTTGTCAGCTCCGGTTATGGTGTGAATGGCATTGGACCCGGTGGACCTCACAATGCTGGTGGCCCAGCGCCCAGTCCGCTTGGCCAGATGCCGCCCGGTGGCGATGGCGGCCCAATGGGACCCGGAGGACCGATGGGACCCAACTTTTTCCCGAATTCGACAATGCGGCCGTCGCCGCCAACGCACGCCTCGAGTCCACAGCCGCCGCCGTCACAGATGATGCCCGGCCAGCCGCCATTCATGGGCGGACCACGGTATCCGGGCGGCCCGCGACCCGGCGTGCGCATGCAGGGCATGGGCAATGAGTTCAACGGCCCGCCCGGACAGCCAATGATGCCCAACAGCATGGATCCAACGCGACCGGGTCCAGGTGGCGGCATGGGTCCCATGAATCCGCGCATGAATCCGCCGCGCGGTCCCGGCATGGGCCCAATGGGCTATGGTGGACCAGGTGGAATGCGTGGACCGGCGCCCGGAGGACCTGGCGGTATGCCGCCAATGGGCATGGGCGGAGGAGGCGGGAGACCGCCACAATGGCAGCCAAATGCATCGGCGCCTATGAATGCGTACTCGTCTTCATCGCCTGGTAACTACGGACCCGGACCTGGCTCGAATGGCCCACCTGGACCCGGCACGCCCATCATGCCCTCGCCGCAGGATAATACGCAAGGTGGCCCCGTCGGCGGTCCTGGCGATAGCATGTACTCACTAATGAAACCAGAATTCCCCATGGGCGGCGGCCCCGATGGCAGCGGTGGTGGAGGTGGACCCGGTGGCATGGGTCCAATGGGCGGCGGTCCAAACTCCATGGGCCCGGTACTTAATGGTGGCGGTGGCGGACCCGACGGTACCGGCCTCGACGGCATGAAAAACTCACCAGCCAATGGAGGACCGGGAACGCCGCGTGAAGATTCCGGCAGCGGTATGGGCGACTACAATCTAGGGGGCTTTGGTGGTCCGGGTGAAAACGATCAAACTGAATCGGCGGCTATACTCAAGATCAAGGAGAGCATGCACGAAGAAGCCAAGCGGTTTGAAAAAGACACAGATCATCCGGACTACTTTATGCCATAACAACATCACCATCACCAACAGCAGCAACATCAGCAACATCTCAATACGGTGGCAGCTGCCGTGGCAGCTGTGGTTGCCGCTGCCGCATCCAATAGCACTGGTGGGACGAGCAACTCAACAGCTGCATCCATTGCAGCTGCGGCGCTTGGAGCAGCGGCCTCCAATTTGCTGAGTGGCAACAGCAGCGGCAGCAACAACAACAACAGCAGTAACAACCATCACAACAGTAACAACCAATCTGGCAATCCGACTGTGCCCACTGGCGCGCATTTTGCAAAGGAACTCAATTTCTAAAATACACGGTAGTGAAAATCCTTGGTACATAAGCATAAAGTAAAGTAAAGTAATTATTATATTTAATAGTCTAAACAAAAAAAAAAAAGAAAGCAAAACAAAAGCCGAATGGCAAATATGTAAAATTGTAAACCGAACAGCAGCAAATAATAAGCGAAGATAAACAAAACAAACAAAAGCAAATATTCAAACCTTCAAATTCCAATTTCAAATGTAACCTAAACCGGTTCAAAACGGTAACAATTGTGACCAGGTGGCAACGCCAGCGGTTTGTGGATGTCAATAAACAAAATTGTTAACACACACAAATAAATGCAAGAAAAATAAGCAAAATATACTTAAATGTAATGTTAAATGCAACAACAATAAGTTTAGCAAGTCTTTTGATTAGTTTAGTTGCAACAAGTCAAACTGTAGCCTCCATTTACACACACACACACACACACACAGAGTCTGTCAACTAACTTTTTTTTTAAGCAATTTAACAATTTTACTTGCGCTTTGCATTAATGGAATATTTAATAGCTACACCATCTATGTACATTTTTCTGTTTGTGTGATTTTTGCATATACTTATATAGATATAAATAATATACATACAACTTAAGTATATAAATATTAATAATAATATTGTATTGTAGAAATTGTGAGAATGGGCAAACAAGAATTTTTTGTTAAGCAAGTCTTAAAGGCGCAACATTAATAGAAGGAAGAAGATGCATAAACAGAAGAAGGAGTAGAAGAGAAGCAAGTGGTAGTATTTATAATATATGGTAGGGAGTAGAAGAGAGGAGAATAGTTAGCATTATTAAACATGTATATGTAGTGGATAACACACACACAGACACATGCCTATATCTATTTGGTGTGCATGTGTATGTGTCTGTATCTGTGTTGTGTTTGAGTTTCATTTGATTTCAAAACAAATTTTGAAACTTCTTTGGCACTTTGTCGTCGTCGTCTTGTCGCCTTGACTTTGTTGTTTGTATTTGATGTGTTTCATGAATTGTGTGTAAATTGTACTTCTATTTGTATATTTTTTATAATAACAAATTGTTAATTAAGTTCCTTCAATCGAGCAATATTTATGATTTATCCATGTTTGGAGAATGGCAACAACAACAACAATTTCGTACACTTGTTTCAATTTTTGAAAATTCCTTCGATGTCGACATTGTGCATTAAGGACAGCGAAATAATAAATCAAACAAAAATATATATAAATATAAATAATAATTATATACAGATTGTGGCGCATTGTATGCACATATTTATTGCAAAATAGCTACGCGTATAACTCTAAGAATTAGCTGTTTAATATGCATATACAAAATATATATATACATATTAATATATTGATATATATAAATATATTAATTATCTATTACTTAAAGGCAGCAGGCAACAAATGTAGCAACCTAATCTAAAAGAAAAAGTTTACTTTGAAAATATCACAATGAGAAATAAATAAAACTAAGCTGTACAAAAGTTAGTTATGCATTAAAGTATGAGGTATATTATATATATATATATATATAAATACATATATAATTAATAGTAAATGTCTGTGCTTGCATCTTTTTCTCGACACAGCACATTCACAATTAATAAGAAATAAAACCAAGAATCCGTAGAATTTAGATTTCAATGCTAATTTATAAGCGTAAAACCCTAAAAACATAAAACTAAACTAAACTAAACTAAAAAAAAAAACAAAAATCAAAATGAAATTCTTAACTTAATAACAAAACAAACACAAAATCACAATTGATAACATAATTTTACATTAAAAAAAAACAAATAATAATAATAAAACAAATTCTATTTTAAATATTGTATGTATATGTTTAATGTGTCGGAATTTGATGGAAATATGTAAGCGACAAATTGATGACATGAATTATTATTATAGAATTGATGCGTATGCGAAAGCAAAAACTTAAATAGTATTTAAGTTAAATTTATTATTATTGTATCTGCAACGCTTTAAGTTTGAGCGTTGTTTCAATTGCTGGATCTATATAAATAAATGTATGTATTGTGTACGGCAACAAAACAGCAACAAAATGAAAGATTTCAACACACCAGCAAAAGTTACAATTAACAACAAAAAAAAAAAAAATACAAAAAAAAAATTGAAAAATCCCCAATTGAATATATAAAAGCAAAAAACAAAAAAAATTATGTTTAAATAAGTATTTTAGTGTTAATTATACAATTTACAAGTACACAACAACACGAAACAAAAACAACAATATAATATAAAATGAAATAAAGTTTTAAAACAATATTTGTAAAAAGTAAATGAAAGAAAAATACTGTTTTGTATTCAAATAAGTTGCAGCTTTTTTTTGGGGTTTATTCTGCAAGAGGCTTTTTTGTTTGGGTTTTTGGGAAATTTTAAAATTCTTAATTGCAGACATTTCAATATAATTTATGGAGCTTGTCGAGTATTTTGGTATTTCTTGATAATTAACATTGAATTTCAAGTTCAATAATATTTTGTATTCCCATTATAGTTTGACTTTTATCATTATAATCAGATTATATTATTTGAAATTGGTAAATTCAAGCTAATATTGCAAGCGATTATATTTACACACAAACCAATTAAATCCAGCTTGAAAAAGAGCTTAAATTAGACCTCAGTCTGTTAATAACACATCAGCAGGCAATGATCTCTGATTGTAGAAATTTGTATTGAAATGCGTGCTCCAATCCCAGACCCAGACCCAGACCCAGAGACCAAATTGGCGTGGCACACGCACAGGTGAAATCGAGGGGAGACTACTTAATTGAGCGACTGTGGCGTTACGTTACCAGGGGCAACCCGGCATTCATTCGGCTGGCCCACACACAAATCCATATGGGAGTTAATTAGTTTGTCTGGCCATTGGTCAGGTTTGGTCAGTGCTGATAGCGTCGTTGTCTCTTACAGTAAAATCAATAAATAGCTCAAGTAATTTGTATTATTAACAGCATGCAGTCTCTGGTTTATTAAGTAAAGTCAATGCAACAAAGTGGCGTCCTGTTTCTCCAGTTGCCTGGGCTATGCACGCAACGTAGGTGCTAGTGAAGACATCAACGCCATTGAGGCAACATCCACGTTGCCCACTTATCGACAAATTCCTGGTGCTGGCAATGGTGCGGGTTCGGCTCCGGCGAGACGTGTTCCTGTATTATTCTCAACCAATCGTGGATTGTATTTGCGTGTGGCACAGCCCCAAGTGACGCTCCAGCCAATGTCCAATAGTGGTCAGCACTACGACATTAGCTTCTGTGATCTCGAACGCTGGGTGAGCTTCCTCCCCTCTGTTAATTTTTAGCTATATCATTTGAATTGGAATTCAATTTCTGCCGCAGAGCACGAATCGCGCCAATGTTGTTTCTCTAGAGGACACATTCAGCATGTTGCAGCCGGAAGCGCATCCTCACAGCAGTCAACAGCACCGGGCATGGAATAACTTTGGGTCATACAACATGCAGCGCTAATGTGCTGTCTTTAATAGATCCTGAATTCGCTTGTACATACTGTGTGCTTACCTAAGTTACTGTTTTTGATAATTATAAATAATATGCTAGACAACTTAAAAGTATTCCAATCATGCCGTGTTGCTGGTCAGAGATGCCATCAGAAATTCCATTTTATTGAGAAAACTTTTGCCCTCGATTTTGTCGAATCGTACCTGTAAATTGAGATTAGTTAGCAAATGATGAAATTTATATATATTCGATGTGTTACCTCCTTGAAATTGCCACCCAGATTCTCCCAGAACTTCTCCGGCACCAATGGACTGGGAAAGAAGTCCTGTCGCGGACTGCGCGCTATGTAAACCTTAACATCGATTTGTGGATCGCAGCGTATCTGTACGGCAATCATGCGATCACTGTTGGGCGAGGCCAGCAGACAGGAGCTGGCATTGCCGAGTGGTTCCACTTTGCCAATGCCCAGATGATTGCTATTTGAGAGCACCGTCCAGGCCATACAACGGGCCAGGCTCACCAGGCAGCTGATCTGATGCGAATTGATCTGGCAGAGAATCAGATCACGCAGTTCCTGCGGTTCATATGACAGCCGCATGACGCGACCATCGCGGCAGATGCACTTCAGCGATCGCTCCTTGACGTGTATGACCAGTGAGGTGCGTCCGATTGCATCATAGCCATGCGTCACAATGTTTATCTTCACACAGGACATGGTCGGACTGTTCATTGCATTCCAGTGTGACACTATCTGCGGATCCTTGACATCGCGTGCCAGCGTATCCAGGACATACTGTGTGCGCTTGCGCATAAAGATGTGTTGAGCTTGTGCAATGATCTGTTCGAGTATCGTCTGTGTCTTGGTCATGTCCAGCAGTGCCTCCCGATCTGCTGCTGTGGGTCCGGCCAGCATGCGCTTCTTACTCGGTCCCAGCGGAGCACTGGCCGGATGAGGAAACGGATGATGCGAGTTCTTGTAGTGCACCTCGCGTAGCAGCTGATGCAGTGAATGCTCCAGCACATGATCGTGGTCATTGATAGGCGCCGGTTGGCTGGAGTCAAAGCTCGTCGAGTGGCACAATGATATAATTAGCTGGATGTTGGGCAGCAGCGTAGCACGTATCTGGTTGCCAATGACCACATGGGGAATGGGCGCTTGCAGCTGAATGGCCTCACGGGCCAGCTGAGCGAACAGCTCCTTGCAGAAGAGCACGTTCTGGGCGAATTCCAACGTCTTCTGCCAAACTCCAACCTGGGCAGTAATGTTGGGTCCATGTCCCATTAGATTAACCTACAAATAAGAATATTAAATGGAGAACTAAGGTAACAACAGATGAACCTACCTGTGCTGTGCATAAATCCTCTTGATCCTTTTGTGTAATGACCTTAATGTATGCCACGCCCTGCAGCTCGGAGGGCACAATGACACGCAGGGCGGAGCTGGCTTTGAGCTGCATTCCATTGTTGGTGCTGCTGCCACCCGAATTGGCAGAGGCGCCTGTGCTATTGCCGGCATTTTCATCGTCCAGCGCATCCTCCGCCTTGGTCACCTCAAAAGTGCCGCTCATGCCGAATTTGGAGCCCGCAGTCCGATAACTGAGATCACCAATGATGGCGCCGTTGGAGACTTTCTTAAGACGCCAGTTCTGACGCAGACGCAGCAGCTCAATATGGAAATCGGACACGTTGCGACTGCGTTGCTCGCTGTGAGCATTTCGTATCCGCTCCGCGCCACCGAGCAGCACCTGGGCCGCCTGCGAGATGGCCTTCTTGCGACTGTAAACCTGCACAATGGGCTTGGTGTCATCGCCCTCCTCAAGTAACGGATCTAGCACCAAGTAGCGCTTATCTTTCGCAATGGATATAACATCAGTTAGTACACAGATTTCAGTGTATGCATCCTTCAGCTTGTTGCGTACTGCATCCCATGGCCAAAGGCTCTCCTGAAACTGGTTGGCATCGTTGCTCTCCTCCTCGGCGGCAGCCGCTGTCTTCTCCTCCTTCTTGAGATCATCCAGCGACGTCTTGCTGAAATCTATGCGTGCCGCACACTTTGCAAGACTCTCTGACAGCGTCGGTGGCCTGTAAAACAACTTGTTGAGAAGAGTTTGCAAGAGAATTTTGCAGCTTTTGCCGCACTCACGGTTGATAGAGCTCGGTGCCATCATAGGCAATTTCACGTATCTGGTTCTCACACGTTGTTTCCACTGATATATTCACCGTGTTGGACATCTTTCTCTGCGAATCTTAAAGAGCCGGCCAACAAATGCATTTGCAAACAAACTATACTGAAACTTGGGTCTTCTTCTTTCTTTCGCCTTGCGGCAAGAGGGCTGCCATCCCTAACAAATTTCCGATCTGGTTCGATTTTCCTACCAAAAAAAATTGGTAAATAAAGAATAAAGGTATTCCGCTTTTTATTTACCTTTTTTTAATTTTTAATTTTCATCTAGAATTTTTTTAATTATTTTAGATTTTTAGGTCGAATTTTTTGCAATTACAATTTTTAGCGTCTCTCTCCGAGGGCTGACGAGCTTCAAACCTATAATAAAATGTCAACCTTAACTTTATTTAATTTCGCTTTTTCATTAAATTGTTAGATTATTGCTAAATTAACTAACAATAAATTTAAACCATTTAATAATGCTAGCTTAAATGAACTAGTCACTGAACAAACGAACTGAATCAATGATTGTGAGTTCAGTTGAACAAAAAATACTAGCAGTGGACAGTTTGTCTTGTGAGCGATAGATATCGATAGCAATAACGGCATTTGACAACACTACTACATTACTTTCATATTTTTGTTGACTTTCAATTTTAGGACTCCAAAACTTGTTCAACATCGAAATGTTATTTCTTAAAAATAAAGCAAAAACACTTGATGTGGCAAATTACACGGTCATAATACCCAGCATTTGTGTGGGCAATGCCGCTCAATTGGCGTGCGACCTGTTGATTGCCTCCAAAAAGCTGAAACGCATTGGAAGCCTATCCCATCCAGCTTTGATACCGGTATATGGACCTTCGGCCTATCAGCATGAACCCAACGAGCGCGTATCATCCTGTGAGCTGTATGAATCGACGGAGGACAAACTGCTGGTCATACAATTCCGAGCACCGCTGATTGCACGTCACACCAAATGCTTTCAAAATAATCTTGTGGATTTGCTGAAGCCAGCCCGTCGTGTGGTCATCCTCAGTGGCAGTTTTGGCTTTGAGCGACGTGTCATCGAGGATTCGCCTTGGGCATATCGTGCCAGTGACAACTTTAAGGCGGCTCATGCCACGCAGCTGGGAAACGCCGCTCTGGTGAAGTGGAAGGAGCACACTGGCGAGAACATCTTTGGCGGCGGCAATGCATTGCAGCTGTACAAGGTATTCGAGGAGCAACAGGTGCCTGTCATGCTGCTGTTCCGCTATCTGCTGGAAGGCGACAACTCCACAGATGCCTCACTGATTGTGCGGGAGCTTAACGAACTGTGCGAGGATTTCCTACAGCTACGTGATGGCGGCGACGGCAGCTTCAAGCTGACCGTACCCAAGTCATGGAATCTATTATTTGGAAATGATGTAACCGAGTTACTGTTTTAGTTCTTGGCATTTATTTGGGCACAAGATTCTTGTTATTTAAAATAAAAGCTAATCTTTTGGTGTAGGATAATAGAGATTGCTTGCACTGTGTTCCCTGAAGTATTCGCTGCCATGTTCCTGGTACTGCGATCTCGTGAACAGCGTTTCGTTAAAGTTTCCCTCCCTGGCCTGAAGGCAAGCACCTAACCAGGCGCTCAAAGTGGGATCCTTGGACTCGTAGATGGCGAAACTGGACTGAAACGGACGCAGCTCCAATAACTCTTTCAGTAGTCTCTCCTT
Organism: Drosophila phalerata; assembly: GCA_951394115.2. Classification (NCBI taxonomy): domain Eukaryota; kingdom Metazoa; phylum Arthropoda; class Insecta; order Diptera; family Drosophilidae; genus Drosophila; species Drosophila phalerata. The sequence continues at coordinate 11,040,458 of OX596005.2, forward strand.
CAGACCACGGAATTGAGCACAACTGCCCGTCAGATAGACATGATCCACCAGGCGCTGTTGCTCATCGGCCGGGAACAGCTTCAGCACAAAGGCAATGAGCTCCGCCAGACCCGCCTCCGTGCAGCCAATCATGCTCGGCTGAAATAGAATCTCGGGCACACGGATTTCCTCTACTCCAAAGTGCAGTTGATAGTTCTCGGCAGCAGCGAGTGCTTGCATTGCCGCATTGTTGGCATCATCAAAGCTGGCGTCGTAGTGATGCAAGATCTTCTCGTATTCGAGCATCTGCTCGTTCTCTGCATCCGAGTCGCTGTCGTCATTGTAGCGATTGATTCGCTTGTATACGTCCCAATCGTTGTCGTTCATGCCAAAGCCGTCGTCCTCCTCCTCGCCATTGTTGGCCTTGCGACGTTTCTCGCTCCGAGCCAGCGTTGATATGATCCGCATGCGCTCCTGGGCGGCGTGTGTGTGCCTCTTGCCCTGCTCCGTGCGTTGCTGTTGCCGCGCCTGCTTGCGACGCAGCAGCTCCTCGCGCTTCTCTCGCATCTCTGCCAGCCATTGAGCCTGCGGCACGCCTTCCGGCGGCTTGGGCATCTTATCCAGCTTGTCCTGCTGTTTGCTTGGTCGCGGTGTGCCAGCAGCACGATCCTTGATGCGTTTTATGCGTCCACTCAGTGTAGCTATTAGCTTGTCCAGCTCCTCCAGATTGGCAATCTGCTGTTGCTGCAGAGCACGCTCAAATTTCTGCAGTTTCTGCTGCTCATAGAGCTGCCTGAGCTTGTGCAGCAACTGTAGGTGATCCTCATCCTCCTGCAACTTTTCCCTTTCGCGACGATTCTTGATGTCCAGCAGTCGCAGTGCCAGCTCCCGACGCTTCTCCTGCTTCTGCTCGGCGGTCAGTAGAGCATTGCTGGCAGTAACTGGATTATAGGGCAATTGTATCTTCATAACGTGCGCCTCGTAATAGTCCAATTGTGCCCACTTCAGCAGCTCCTCCCGGTAGTCCAATGCAATGTGGCAGTGCTCGTGTACCAGCTTCTCCATGCGACTTGTGATCGCATTCAGATGCACTGGATACTTCATCTGCATCAGCCGAAACAGATAATTGATAATGTGAAATCCGCCCACGTTCAAGCGACGCACGTTCTCCAGCTGCATTCTGCCGGCCAGCACAGGGATTACATGTGTTGTGCTATAGCCAAAGGATATGATGAGTGCATCCGACACATTCCTGTGATCCAGCTGATGATGATGCTGCCAGCTGTACAAGGCATCAATGCCGTAGGAGACTGCAGGCACGCCGTAGCATTCAAAGAGCAGCTCACTCATTTGGCGGCGACACAAATTGGGATTGGCCAATGCCTCGGTGAGCACAATCGGATGCGCAATGCTCTCCTTGCCCTCGAAACCCATCTTTGTGAATATATAGTCGAAAATTTGCTCCTGATGATTCCAATTGGTTATCACGTTGCGCTCAAATGGGGATTTCAAATGAGCACGAACTGCCTCAATGTTCGTTATGTCATTGCCCACTTGTATCTCTCCGTTGCCCTTACATTCCTCCACAGAGGCGGATGGCGTCAAGGCATCGGTCGCCATTTGATTGTCCTTCTTTCGATCCTTTCGTGGCTTGGTCAGAACATTGCGGAAACGCAGCTCTGGTTCCTTGGTGTCATGCCAACCGACGCGACATTCGTACGATCCGTTGTCGATAATTAACACACGCTTTTGCGTTGCCATTTTCATTAATTAAATTCAATATTAAAATATTGTTTACAATTCTAATTGCATCGAATCGTTCGGACTAAGTTTAAATTAACGGGTCATTGAAATGAACGAGTAATCTTATTCAGTCTTTCATGAACTATATAGTTCAAAAGGCTTACGATGTTGTTTAATTGTTCAATTGTTTATTAATAAGTAATACAATTTACAAAAAGCAAAAATATTTCTTCCGCAATACGCTTGTCTATCCACAACCTTGCCATCTGGCCCAATTGTTGCCAATCGACGAAAAGGTTGCCAACCTATTAAATTAATCGATCTGGCAGCGCGTACCATCTTGGGTCAAATGTCAAAATTAGTAACTTTAAAATTTTTGTTGGAATTTCTCTGCATTTTTTTTTATATATTTGAGGGCTGACGAACTTCAAATCTTCTTTAAAATGTTAACCTTAATTTTATGTAATTTTTAGTATCATATTTTCTTAAAATTCTTAATTTATTGCAAAGTTATGGCATTTTGAATATTTGCAAATTAAATTTAAATTTATCATTCCGCTGACTTTATCTTTCCGTTTTCCAACACCCAAAGTCGAGAATGCAGGCAGCCCTACAATAACTGTAGTTATAAATTTATCTACTTTGTGCGCATTAAATAAAAAAAAGCACTTGTTGAATATTATCTTTGAAGATAATCTGTGATTTTAATTGTAGATATGTTTGTAAAAATCAAATTGGAGGATCCTGGCAATTCAAAAGTAACTTGAAAATTATTGAATTAACCTAATAGAATTAATGATCAGTGATATTTTTAGAACCCTCTTATAATGAGCATAGAAGATAATGCAACAATTTTTGATTTGAAAACGAATTTGGAATCATTCGTGGACATTCCGGCAGATCAACAGGAAATACAGAGAATGGACCGCATATTGGACAATTATGATGAGCTTACCAAGGTTGTTAATAAAGAAATTGACGGAGATAAAATTAATGGAGCTGCAATTTCTTTATATACCAACAAGAAGTTTTTCTGCTTTTTGCAATTCTATAATAAAAATGAAAGCGACAATCAGAGTAACTTCTTCAGTCAGCCATCAGATGCTAAGAAATTGCCAATTGATCAATTGCCTCAATATATTGAAAACCTCGATTCGGAGACTTCGTGGCATTCGTCATCATCATCATCCGAATCGGATTCCTCAGATCAGAGCAGTAATAGCAGTGATTTAAGCGAAGATTCGCGGAGTCCTAAACGTAAATCAAATCTTAAGCCAAATTCTCCAAAAAAGAGGTATTTAGTTAAGTTTTTATAGAACTTAAGCATTTACTCATCTTTCTTGCTTTTAAATAGATTACGCGATTCCACGGATAATATCCTTAAACGATGTGAGCCAACATCAACTACTGTGACACCCATAAAGCAGGCAACACCTATTCAGGAGATATCAAAAGTGCAAATACCTGAATCAACACCTGGACAATCAGCAGCAACAGGTGTCTCTCTCATTCCTGGCGATCAGGCGATAAAAAACATTGTAGTTGTCGAAGTGGCTCCACAGGCAACTGTTCCATTTACAAATATTGTGGGACAAACGTCCACGTTGCGATCAAGTCACAATCCGAAAGATGTGCCAACAGCTTCTTTTAAACCTGTGCAGCCTTCCACTTTGGAATACAATAACAATCCAGCGGAGAAGACGGCAGATCTTTATGTTGCTAAGAAACCGGTTCAGACACCCACTTTGGAATCAAATAACAACCCAGAAGAGAAGACTGCAGATCCTTTCCATGCCAAGAAACCGGTGCAGACTTCAACTTTGGAATCAGAAGGCAATCCAAAGGAGAAGACAGCTGCTGCCTTCCTTGCTAGGAAACCGGTGCAGACTTCCAATTTGAAATCAAGTGACAATCCAAAGGAGAAGACGGCAGCTCCTTATGTTGCTATGAAACCAGAACAGCGAAGATTTGCAGTTGTTATCAACAAAGGCATCGATGAGCAACAACCGGACTATGGTCGTCTAATGCAGCATTTTTATGGATTATTTGAATCGTCCAGAAGCTGCGGGCAGCTCAACTTTAGTGAATCTCCCTCAATTACTGCTCATGATGATCAACTGTGGGTGCTGTGTGAAGATTATGAGACCTGTGAGTGGATAGCCAATGGTGCACGCGTCCTAAACTCCTACAAATGTTGTAGTTTCATCAAATATTTCGGACTTTTGAAATGCCGTGTGGTGCTGCCACAGGTGGTCGATGGAAAGGAACTATCAAATATATTTCAACTACTTGAGTTGCAGAATTTAGGATTGTGCACAAATAAATGGTGCGTTGTGGAACGATCCCTGCTCGACCCGAATTCTGAGGAGTATGCCTCCCAGGCCATGACCACCTTGTGCAAAAATGAAGTACTTACTCTGTATGTGGATCAGGAGAGTAAGTGGTTCATACAGGAACAGGATTATAAGCTCAAATATTGCTTCTGGAAGCTGACATTCCAGTTCTAAAGCAGTCGAATTACATATAATTAAGTAATTACAAATGGAAATTGAACGCGAAATTGAACTGAAAAACAGGAAAATGAATAATAAAATATATTTAAATTGTTTTTAAATAATTAAATGGCAAGTTTATGAAGATCCCAAAAAGTTTTTGGCATTTTGAAATTTGCAATTTTTATCAGATACGGGCGGTGATATCGATATTATTTTTAGCTGTAAAACATCGTGCTACCCGGTGTGCGATGAGCTTATCGATATGTCCCCCTTTGCAGCAGACTCGTTTCGTATCGATATTCTCGATTCGTTAAAACCCATTGGCCACCCCTAGGCGTTGAGAGCTAATTTTCGCATCAAAATAAAATAAATAAAAACGCCAAGTCCTGCGTAATTTGCTGGACTTGAGCAATTTGGGCAGCTAAAAAGTAGTGCTCGAGCATGGATCTAGAACAACCCATCGATATTGCGCGTCTGGAGGAGGCTGTTTTGGTCTTTTACCGTTCAACATCGCAGGAGCAGGCAATTACACACGAATGGCTGACGAAGGCCGAGGCCAGCCCCCAGGCTTGGCAATTTTCCTGGCAGCTCATGCAGCTGGGCAAGGTTATATCCATTAGCAGATCTAAATATTATAATGTAAATTTAAGTATTTTCTCTTTCTTACGCAGAGTCAAGAGGTTCAATTTTTTGGCGCAATTACATTGCACTCCAAGTTGATGAAGCATTGGAACGAGGTTCCACCCGAAAGTCGAGAGGAGCTGAAACAAAAGATTCTGGAAACAATAGTGCAATTCGCAGCAGGACCAAAACTGGTCCTCAATCGACTATGTCTTGCGGTAAGTGCCCATCTCAAAATAAAGTCGATTATATATCAAAATATCCTATTGTGATTTCAGTTGAGCGCCTATATTGTGCACATGCTGGAGGATTGGCCCTGTGCCATTGAGGAGGTCATCGAGACATTTCAGCGACAACGCATTCCGAATGTCACCGCGGATGTGCAGCTATGGATTATGCTGGAGGTGCTATTGGGCATACCCGAGGAGGCACAAATAATTCATACCTCCGTCAAGCGCGTCACATTGCGGGCAGAAATGGGCAAGCGTGTGCCGCTCGTGCTGCAGACTGTGGAGACGTATTTGAAGCGGCAAATGAACACCGAATGGGACACAGAAGGACATGGCAACATGTTGCGTGCAATCAAGTGTGTTACCGTGTGGATCAGGTGGGTTACTCAACGAACATACAAGGATATTTATTTCTACATATTATTACTTGTGCAGAAACATTGGCTACTCCATTGAGGAGTGCGTGAGCATTTGCGCGGTGCTTTTGGAGCTGGTGAACAAGAGTTATTGGCCCTGCATTCGTTCTGGAGTTGGTTGCATGTCCGCCGACGAGAACGAGCTGGCCGAGACCTGCCTCAAGGCAATGGTCAGCATCATTGTGCAACCAGATTGTCACAATTATCCCAAGACAGCTGCAGTGCTCATTAAGATGTTTTTGGACTCACTGTGTGAAATCACAAAGGTGGAATGGAAACGAGACAATGATAATGAGGACATTATTGTGCATATCTACATGTTGTTTGTCTCCGCTGTGGAACGACATTCGGGGCTGTTTCTTAGTGGTATAACGGCCCTAGATCCAATGTTAAATGCCATTTGGACTCGCATGGTACACGAGATACTGCAGTGTACAGATAAGCCGGGAATTTATCCTGTCGAGGAATCATGCAGCACCATGGCCTTGGCCTTTTGGTATATGCTGCAGGGCGATGTCTTTGCCATGCCCATCGAGGAGGACAAGCTCAAGTGCTGGGAGCACATAAAACCACTCTATGCTCACCTAACCACCATTCTGGTACGCAAATCCGAGCAGCCAGATGAAAACTCCATAGAAAAATGGAACTCTGATGACCTGGAATGCTTTCGATGCTATCGTCAAGATATCTCCGATACTTTTGTAAGTGTTCCCTCCCTAATAATTACATTAAAAAAGATGTACAATAACAATTATAAATTATATGCAGATGTATTGCTATGATGTGCTACACGATTACATTTTGGAGATATTGGCAGCAATGTTGGACGAGGCAATTGGCGATTTACAAACGCATCCCACCCACTGGACTAAACTGGAGGCATGTATCTACTCGTTTCAGTCGGTTGCCGAACACTTTGGCGGCGAAGAGAATCGACAGATACCGAAACTAATGCGCGTGCTCTCCGAAATACCCTATGAGAAGCTAAATGACAAGTTGCTTGGCACCGCGCTGGAGACGGTTGGCTCGTATTGCACTTGGCTAATGGAGAATCCAACATTTATACCGCCAGCTATAGATCTGCTGGTGCGTGGTCTCAACTCAACAATGTCGGCACAGGCAACGCTGGGCCTAAAGGAACTTTGTCGCGATTGCCAATTGCAGTTAAAGCCGTATGCGGAGCCGCTGCTCGACGCTTGCCAAGCTACACTCGGCACGGGTCGTATGAAGAACTCGGATTCCGTGCGTCTTATGTTCAGTATTGGCAAACTGATGAGTTTGTTGCCACCGGAGCAAATTCCCAAATACCTGGACATTATAGTCAGTCCCTGTTTCGAGGAATTGCAAACCATTTGCCAAGCAGGCGCAGTAAGTGAATCTTAAGCGATTATCCATTAAATTGTATCTTTATAGTGCTCTTTTATATCTGATATCCGAAAACAGAAAACACCAGCGGCACGAATACGCACAATTTTCCGGCTCAATATGATCTCGACTCTTTTTTCGTCGCTTAACACGGATCTTGATGATGATTTCAAGGATGTGCATACTGTGCAACCCGTACTGTTGGTTATGCAGAAAACTATGCCCATTTTTCGGCAAATTGCTGAGCTGTGGGTGGAGGAGATCGACGTCCTAGAGGTAAAATAACATAATTAACGTTAAGAATTTGTGTATTACCATATAAATTAATTTCCACAGGCCGCTTGCAATGCATTGAAGCATGCAATTGTGAACTTGAGAAGTAGCTTTCGACCCATGCTGCAGGATTTGTGCTTTTTTATTGTGGCCAGCTTTCAGACACGTTGCTGTGCACCCACCTTGGAGATTTCTAAGACGGTGAGCTAGCATATTCCCTACTCTGATGCATTATACTAAATTATTCCATTTGTTTGGTTTCCGTTGTCTTAGGCCATTATCATTTTCTACAAGGAGGAGAGCTGCAGGCCGTTGATGCAACAGCTGCTATCGGAGTTTGTGGTGTACAGCTTTAAGCTGTTTGAAGCGGTACCACAGCAGAACTTTTCCAATATATCAGACACCATGGAAATGTTCTTTGGCTGCCTCACACAAATCATTAAAAAGGTGCCCCAGGTGCTGGAGGATAAATCATTAGCATACGATCGTCTCATCTATTATGCACAGCATTCGATGACACTACCAGAGAATGGACCCATACGCGCCGGCATACAGTTTGTGACTCACTTTGTAATGCAATCACGCAACCATCTGCATATGGCTGAGGTAGTCATGGCTAATGGCGAGCAGATCATGCACACGGCCATGGTATGTGTTGGCTATATGACACCGCGACAACAAGTCGAAAAGTTTGCCGACTTATTTCTGGCCATTAACAAAAAGTATCCAGCCGAAATGGTCGTTTGGCTTAAGAATGTTATGTCAGTACCCAATTTCCCCACTGAGCTGATCAGTGATGCGGAAAAGGCTCGTTACGTCTCCCTGATCATCAAGTGAGTAACAAAAATATTGTTTCAGCGCATTCCTTACGTTTCTTAATGTTTATGTTTGATCCACAGAGTAAAGGTCAACAAGCGATTGTTGCAACAACATCTCAATGAGCTGGCCATTAAGACGCGCGGACTTGTACCGCTCCAGGTTCCAGTGAATTAAGCAGAGGGATACTAAGCTCAATGGCCAAATCTCTAATGAATTAACGTCCTCTTTTAGTAATTAGTTGCTAATGAATGTAATTAAGCCGCTCTGTAAATGTTCCTTGCTATTAAGTTTTTTTTTCTTATGATGTCAAATATTTTATGCTAAGATCGGGCAGGACAAATGATACTTTTTTTTACCTGTTTGGGAGTAGCTTTTAGCTTATAGAATGATATGATGTGTTAAAAAGGCTGTTTCTTGACATGATTTAACTTTTATTCATAATTTTACAAAAATTACACACATTTGTTAATGTTTTATATGCCTTTGATTATAAACTTTTTCCATTTTGTTTTTAGTCTTGTATAACTCAAGTTTTGTGTTTTTTTATATTGAAAACTTTGATTTTTCACCGTTTTCCTTTATAGGAATTTTTGTTTTACCTTCACTTAAACGATTTTATCAAATTCTCATCTCTCCTTATTGTTCTTCAACTTTCCATATGTGTCTATTATGCCAAAAATATGTAAATACATCTCTATATATAATATATATATGTGTCTATAACTAAATGAAGCCTTTCATTTTCTTGGCCTATACAGCACTTGGTAGTGGTAGCAAAAATGTTTACCAATTTTTGCATTAAGACTGCTAGAATAGTTGGAAAATATTTTTACTAAGTATCCGTGCCAGGAACCAGGACTTATGTATATATAGAATGACTGTTGTGCCTTTCAACGGTTCCCAATTACAATTAACTGACACGGATTCAATATATATATATGTATAATATATATATATATATATATAATTACATAGAAATAGTAGCTACGACCAGCAATAGTCCAAGTCTGTGTTTTTTGACCCCATTACCAGATTTAATGTGGATGATATATGTATATTGGTGATCAAGCGATTATACATACTATTATGAAGATGGAGCAGTTGGAGTACTCGAGGTTTCCCTATTAAGTGGCAATGCCCGAAACTTACAGAGAACAATATGTTTCAATGTACATTTCTTTCTAAAGGAACATCTGCTTATAAAATACGTGGAACCCACTCGAAATACCTCCTACCAAAAATAATGATGCCTGGGCCGATATTCATATACTATAGTTCTCTCCCCCAATATGTGATACATACAAAAAATACATTCATATACATATACATATAAACACACACATAAATATACATACCAAATTTGTTTTCAACAAATTACAATACATATGTATACGTATATAGTATAAATAAGCTGCTAATGGTAAGGTAATCGCATATAATATAATAACTATAATTTATTACGTTCCAGCCCAAAGTACGGACTGTCTCTGGTTAAAACATTTATTGGAGACTTTACGGTACAGAAACGACAAGAATAATGCACTTTAGCGGCCAAATCCCAATACAAAATATGTTGGTCATATGGAAAGGATCTATTCTAATATGGAAAGGAAACGTAGTAAATGGATCGCAGGAAATCCAAATACCACACACTTTGTACCACAACTGTGATATTTTAATTAGGCTTATATTATTTGATTTTGCTCTGTTATGCAAGAACAACTAACTACATGTTAAAACAAAAAACCAAATTATTGATGTTTTAGTATCAAGGCTGCAACCTTTTGTATTTAATTTCTCTTCGGGAAAGTTATTAATAAAGAGTTTCCAAATAAATATGGTAGTTTTTTACTTAAACAATTTTATTGAAAAGCGAATAAAAATATAACAACTATTGAGCAGATAAAAATTTATTTTTTTTTGTGTTAAATTGGTTTCATAGGCCTTGGAGGTTGCAGCCTTGATAAGTATTAGTAATTTGAAATTCCCTGTGATGACGAATAGTTTTTATACATAGTATCTTGTCTGCTCTGCATTTATAAATAAATATCAAAGTGCTGTCAAGAATAATGTACAAATTCTATCAATCCAAGGGTAGTTTTTTTTAGCATTTAATAAGCTCGGTGTGCTCTATTTGTATTGTATTTTGATAAGCTATCGTAACTCCACAACTGAAAACTATGCTTTAGGAATCAAGACGATGAAAAGTGCTGATTTGGATTGCCCACAAAGTGCATAATTCTTGAGTTTCGTATACCGTTTGGAAACGCTGGGTAATTGTACGCTTGAGTATAACGTCTATAACGAAATAGTTGTACACATATTTTAATGCAATTATATGGTAGGTTTTATATGCTCAATCAAGGTGGTAGATCTTTCTTACGTCTTAAGCTTACACAATGTCAATTCAATATCTGTACAAATTTTGTCGAATTCACTGAAATGGTAAGAGCATAATGAGTCCAAATTATTCAGAGATAATGCGGCAATTACTTAGATGCATGCAAGAACAACAAATGGAGTGAAAAGTATGGTGAAATTGCATGCATGTTTTCCATGGGGAAACTCAAAAAGCACTTTGAGGCAAACATTCAAGCTTTTGATTTAAGTTTCGGGGCTTTAGCGCTTTATTGGCTGGTATTTTGCATGTTTAATTCTTTATTTTATGTATTTATAGGTATTATTGTATATTTTTATTATTTGTTTTGATTTTGTATATATGTAAATAATTCTATAGAAATCGTATGTTGCCACGCTCGAAAAGGCCCCACGGCAATACAAAACATACAAACAATAATTGAGACGCCAGCTTATCATCGTCATCAGTATCATTAGCATCATCATCATCAATATATTCAGCATCATCCAGCCCCCTTATCATAATAATCATCGATTAGAAATATATATATATACTCGTATTTGTTGTTTTTGTTTTTTTGTTTGTTTTTGTTGTGTGTGTGTATATGCGTATATATCTGTATGTGTTGTTGTTGTGTGTTTACACTTAAAAGAACCATTTGCATTTGCATTTGCGGCTGTGCCAGCGTGAGGACCAGCCCAACGACGGGGAAGGTGCAGAGGGGGGGGAGTTGGCCTAACAGTTGTTTGCATCGGGAGGCGGCGTTGTCAGGTACTCATCGGGTCGCTTGTGCTCGATGAGGGCGCGTACGGTGCCGCTATCCGAGGGTAGATCGGATTTTCGTCGGAACAGCGGCTTCTCCTTGTTCCGTCCACCGCGAATCTGCGAGTAAGCGGAGCGTAATGCAAACGTAAAAGCATTTAAATTTTAGGGGCTAAATGCCCCCATGAACCCACACAGAGATTATCGATTACGAGTACGATTACGATTACGAATACGATTACACAAGTGTGCGACACGACACTTGACGATTGACAGTTACGAGATCTTAAAATGTTATTTAACCGGTGTTCTTGTGACATGACTTAAAGAGTGGGTGGTTTTAGTTAGTTGCCGGAGCACCGCATTTAGGAAAATAACACACGACTACTTAAATATACACAACATACATGTATTAACTATGTGTTTTAATATCTTATTATAGTTTTTTTTTTAAGGAACGATGAGCAATGGTAAATGTGAATAGATAGAACTACAATTTGGAATTTGTTTGGTCTTTAATATACATTTCTAGATTGAAAAGCTGAATTTTGTTATTATATCTAATATTCTTTTTCAGAAATTGATAATGCACGCTAACTAAATTAATGAATAACAATTAAAAGATTTGAAATTTTTCATTAGGTTGGCCGTTAACTGCATGATAATCAAGTCAAAGTTTTTCAGGTGTTTATATGTACAAAGCTGATAGCTTGACCCATCGTTATAGACAATATGTCTATAGTATTATCTAAAATGTGAGTGAACTTATATGTTATTTGATTATCACTTAGTCAAAAACATTCAGTTGGCCGTATATACTGTAGTATGATTAAGAAGAGAGTGCAGGATATATAGTGTAGGAGTGTGAGATAAACCAATAAATAAGTACACATATATATATATATAGATATATATTAAATAGATACAGATACAGAAAAAACATGTATTTATAACTGAAATGACATGAGTGCAATTATTGTTTGTAACAGGCATTCTCATTCTCATTCGTTCGTTCGTTTCGATTAGTATTAAAGACAGATGGTTGAAGGATTAGCTCGTTGGCGCACACAATCAAGTTCACCCTAATACACACACAAACATACTGTGTTCAGTTAGTAGTTGTGTAGTGTGGTTAGTGTGGCTAAGGCTTGTCTCACCTCTCTGGGCTCCTGATTTGACTGTTGCTTCAGAGCCGCTTGCGGCCTTGATTGCAGCTGCTGTTGTTGTTGTTGTTGCTGCTGCTGCTGTGACTGATCCATTTTATCGTAGGTAAGATCACAATTCTCACTGTATTGATCATACATTATTTGACTATCGGACATTTGCAGGCAATCGCTGAAGCGTCGCGACTTAGTCCACTCCGGATTAGTTTTGGCCAGGCTCTCCACCTGTTGCCAGAGCTCTTCGCGCTGACTTAGCTTTTCCCGTTCCCTATAAAAAGAAATACAATTTGTTGTATTATCTGGATTGTATAAACTAATATAAACTATTTGAAAATACACGAAGTTAAAAATGTCTGATTTATCTTACATTTGCTTCTCTTGCTTGTAGTTTTTGCTGCACTCATCAAACAATCGTTGATTCATCTCCATGAAGAGTTTAAGTGCATTGTAAATAAGACCGTGTATGGTCTTGTTCCAGTGTGTCTTAGAGTTGCGGTTCAGCGCCGGAAACATAATTGGCAGTATAACCTGCGAGTTGTCCGTTATCAGCGACATGATGTACTCATTGTTCCAGTAATAAAGAGCACGTTCTGCCACCTGAAAGTGTGGCGAGGAGACACACTTGGATATCTGGCGAAACAGTGGTATCATAACCTTTTGAAATTCGGCCGGCTCAATTACATCGAGCAGCTCTTCCAGCTCATTCAAAAACATCACCTCCTTGGGACTGTGTGTTTTGGGCCAAAATTTCAATAGACTTCTGCAATGTTTCCATAGTTAATGATTGTATATGAGATGCATTTGTAATTGATTACTTACTTTATGACTGCCTCTGACAAACTGGGATCCTTCTCAAGGAACTGCACCACACAATAGGTCAATTGCGGATGGTATACGGAGAGGCTCTTGGCTTTGTGCAATGGCAGCAATACCTTAAGTAAAAATTGTTTGTGCTCCTCCTTGAGCGGTAAAGCAAAGCCGTTAATGATGCTACCTAAAATTTCTAGCAGCTCTGCAATGCCATTATGATGTTCCGTTTCGTAAATAAATCTGCAGATAATTGATTGAGATTATATCATTGATCCTAATTAACCAGGAATAGTAAAAAAATCAATTTTTTAACTCACCTGTAAAACACATTGTTGATTTGCTTCCTAATAAATGCCCTCAAGCCCAGGAATTTGCCATAGATGCGATGTAAAACAGTCTTAAGGAAATCACGTTCACGTGGATCCTCTGAATCGAATAAATCCAACAGTTGTAATACAAAATGATGGTCGATAAAACGTTTTGCAATATTTGGCTGGAAATCGGGCGACTCCAGAAAGCGCAAAATTAGCTCATAGACCAATTGCAAATGTGGCCAGGATGATTCCAATGTTGGTTCATCCTCTTCTGGATCAAATTCGGCCCCATTGGGATTTGACGAGGGCGGCAATGTCCGAAATAGGTTCACTGCAAACTGCAATATAAATTTAATTAATTAAGTTAGAAAGCACCTGTTTTAATTCAATTAATCTTACCATATTGATGGCCTCCGGGTAGATAATCTCTGTGATGACACCATTCTGACTGGACAGATACTCGACCATCTCGTGGAGGGCGGCGCGTTTGACCTCCTTCCATTTGAGATCGCTCAGCGGTTCCGAGAAATCGAACAGAGTACAACATTGCCGAATTTTCTGCAGGAGAAGCTCCTCCCGCTCCGTAGCTTGCGTTTCTATGAAGGCAAACAGAATAGAACGTGTTAAATAATTGATTTCAATTGCAGTGTATTAAAACGATGCTAACTTAAAAAGCTCTACAAATCGAACGAGATCAACAACTGAAAAATGGACAAGAAACTGAAAAAAGCAAGCGAAACTGAGAAAACGGAAAACAAATCACATTAATTGATCTAAGAAGCTAAGGAGGAGCGTAATCAATAGCAACCTCGCAGTGGCGGCAAAGCCAGCGCAGTTGATGCGTTCGGTGGCAAGTGGAACAGATTCCGATCGCGTGCGCGTCCTGGACTGCCCGTCAACTGTTGCAGCGTCTGCGGCGACGACAGATTGTGGGCCATGTGGGCATCGCCATTTTGGCGTAGAGTCATCGATGATGATGCAGATGCAGATGCGGATGATGATGATGTTGACGCCGCCACAGTCGCCGCATTGCCGTTGCGCTGGCCAATGCCCAAGGATATGCTAATGCCACCGACCAGATTCTGTGCCACCGTTGTACGCAGCTGCAGCTGCTCCTCGGTTGCTACATCGCTGTTGATGGTGGTGGTGGAGGTGTTGGTGGTGACGGAGCCGCTGCCAATGCCGCTGCAGCTACTGCTGCTGCTACTGCCAGTGGCGGCTGTTGTTGTGGTGGTGGTGGTGGTGCTGGTGGAGTTGTTGGTTGTGGTTGTGACGTTGCTGCTGCTGCTGCCACTACTGGAGGCAGCAGCATTGTTGCCAACACTTTTAGTGGCATTCAATATGTTCTTAATGGCCGCGGCGGCGCTCACGGGTGACTGTTGGATGATGATATTGTTGCGTTTGCGTTTACGTTTACGTGATTTTGATTTATGAAATGAGTAGAGCAGAGAATTTCATTCATTATGTGTAACAACTCTTGTGTCTCAAGTCTCGTTGTATCTATATCTGTATGTGTGTCGTGTGTGTATGTGTTTGTTTGTTTGATAGATAGAGAGATTCATTTGTGTATGTCAATTGCTGCAAACCTTGTTGCTGGCCGAACTGGCTGTGGAACCAGATGCTCCAGATGCCCCAGATGCCGTGCTCAACAACGAGCTGGCTGTGGTTACCGCCGAGAAATGTTGCGCCAATGTGGATACCAGCGAAGTGCCGCTGCCACTTGCTCCGGCTCCCGTTCCAGCTGGCGCTCCTGATCCACTTGCTGTTGTGCTGGACGTATTCTTTGCATTGGACATAACTGCAGTCGCTGTTGTCGATGGTTGCACATTCGTCGTGGTGGACGATAGCGACAATGTCGAAGATGTCGACGATTGTGAGCCAAAGGGCGAGGAGGATGCAATTAACGCAGCGGCCGCCGAATTTGCACCACCGCCGTATGTGACCGCGGATAAGGAGCTGGACGCCGATGAGCCAGCTGCGCCGGAAGCCAGCGACGATGAGGCACCCTGTGACAGCGATGACAGCGCCGATGCTGATGAATTTGAGCTGGTCGATGATGATGAGGGCGATGATGATGATGCTGTGGTGACATTAACGGCACTTGCCTCCGGTGGCGACAGTGGCATTTTACGTGACTGCAACTCAAATTTGGCCTTCAGCTCCTCAACGCTGCTGAACTTAAATTTGCTATTATCGCTGTGACCTCTCGACTCGCCCACGTTCACGTCCAAAGCGTCGTCGTCGTCAGCCAGCTGATCTAAGCCACTGTGAAATGATGGCGATTTGGGTATTCGTATGCCACCAAGGGCATAATAACCGGCGGCGTTTGCTGCCGTTCCCGTTCCCGCTCCCGTTGCGGTTCCTGTTGCTGTTGTCTGCTGATGTTGTTGTGACACCTGCTGATTTGCACCTGTATTGTTGTTGGCAGTCGTTGTTGGCTGCTGTTGTTGTTCCTGCTGTTCCTGCTGTTGCTGTGGTTGCTGCTGTTTGTTGGGACCGTTATGGTGGTTACCCGTCAGCAACATAGCACCGATGACCATTTCATTAGTACCGCACTTGGTTTAATGGCAGCGCAATCGAAACGCATCGCATGAAATTACACCGCGCACTTCAGCTTAATGTTCTCTTCGCTTCTCATTTGCTAATTGCGACACTAGGAATTCTCACTATATGCATATATATATATTCTCTAACAACAACAAACAACATGTATTGTACAACAAACTTGTGACACTATCAAAGTTAATATCGCTTTTTATTGTTACTTTGTTTTATGGTACTTTTTTTTGTGTGATTTTGCGTTCTAAGCGTAAATTATGTATAAAGCATCTGTAATGGGAATTTCAATATATATATTATGATTTATTTATGTATATGTGGCATGTAAATGAGAACGAAATGGAAATGGAAATGAAAATCGATAATTGATAAATATTGCTGGGAGGCAATTGCTAACGAAATTATATAGATTCTTTATATACTCTCGATGTGAAGCAACTTTATTTTCCACAATTCAATCTAGAAAAAACTTACGATTTTCTATCGAGCGAACTTAACCGGTTTTTGCGCTGTCTAACAGTTTTGAAGCTCTTGTAACGGCATTTGCATGCCCAGCAACAAAGAGAAGCTCCAACTTGTTATTTTGTTGCTGTCAAATGTTGTTGCTGTGCCAAATTATTAATTAGTTTGATTTTTTAATGCGGAGCTGTCGCAAAGTCGTATTGACTGCGGAATAAATTGCTAAGGGCAGGCAACAGGAAAAATCAATAACATTTGCCGTGGGCGAGAGCACAGCAAAGAGAAACCAAAACGAAGAGAGTGAGAGTCACAGAGAGGAGAGTGCGCGCAAGTGCAAGAGAGGTCCCCATATCTAATGAGACGACAACAACAATAAAAGGCCAAAATGCCCAAAAAGGCAACAATTTGAATGCCAATGGCAAACGTTTAAGTAATTAGCAAGTAGGTAAGCCATAAAAAAACAAATCAAACAAATGAATGTGATATTTATACTGGCCAAGGGAGCGATGGAGACCGAGACAGGGAGAGAGAGAGAGAGAAGTACAATTGGAGAGAGCGCAAGTGTCAAAAATGGGGCGGCAGGCGAAACTGACGTATGTGTGTATGTAAGCTGTGCTTATTTTTGCGTTAGTGTTGAACAACCCTGCAAAATAGTCATCACTCACTTGACCTTTGCGAACTTGCTTAATAAATAAATAAAACAATAAACATAGAAACTGTAATTCAACAGCTGAGCGACGTAAGCAAACCAAATATCAACAAAATTACCATATTTTACAGTCGTTATGTACATAAATTGTGCATATAATACATACAGTAATTGTTTTGACACCGACAAAAGTCACAAATTTAATTAAATAATAAATAAAATTAACAATTTTATCTCAAGACTAAAATGGAAATTTCAATAGTATTTCCATGTCAAAATAATTACTTGACATGCTATATGCAGATAGTTAACATATAGTGTTTACTCACTTTCATTGAGTGGACTGAGCGCCGTCAGTTCACAGTTCTTGGAGACATTGTAACGGGTGCTGCTCTGTCGCTTCTCTTTGCGCACAATCGGTGTGGAGCTTATCCCCAAACCCTTGGTGATCGGCGTGGGTGGCGGTGCATCTCGCGGAGGTGTGCTGTCCTTGTCTGTCTTGTTAGCCTGCAATGAGTAAGCACCGCAAATGTCAGTCTAAAGAATGCATTATCTTCTTGAATGGGGCGAGAAAAAGAGAGCAAGAAAAACTAAAACGATAACGAAACAAAACTAATAAAACCCAAAACAAACTGTAAAAGTTTTCAAACCAAAAAAAAAAAAAAGAGAAAACAATAGAAGGGGAAACATTTGCCATCATTGGTCTTAAAATCCTTGACATGGCACTTTCTTGTTACCTTGGTCTGTGCAAATCCTTGACGCTTAAGTCGAGCTGTCGCCTGTGGGGGGTTCTGTTAGTCTCGAGTTGAAATGTAAACACACTGTACACATACACAAGAGTACATGTAATTGGTAAATTACATGCATTGAAAATAGATTTTCGATTTCTATATCGATTATTGATTTAGCAGGCAAAGATTGTGAATCTAATTGGAATCGATCAATTGTATCGCATGTATACACTTATATACATCAAGGCGGGAAAGCATTGGCGATGATAAGATTAGATATGCATTGGTGCTTTAAGGTTGTTGCCACAAGGAAGTCTATAAGTGTGTGTGTCTATGAGTGTGTGCTTAGGTACGAGGAGACTAACACACAAATTGTTCTATAATTGACGTCAATTACTTAACATGCTCTATTTGGTGGGATTGTTGATATGCTTGTTATAAATTTAATTATTTAATATATCACAAAAATACGATATCAACCATACCAATTTTTGTATAAGGGTTACACATTTTGCACAATATGAAACATTTATTACTCACCTCGCTATTGTTGGGAGTAACAACAATGTCGCTGGTCACAACGATGGGTAATGTTGTTACTACTGCTGCTGATGATGATGACGTTGTTGTTGTACTAAAGTTACTGCTATTCTCTTTGATACCGTTAGTGGCTGTTGTGACTTTGATATTATTGTTAATTGTGGCCGTTTCGTTTTTGGTGGACGCTTCTGCCGCTGCCGCTGTCGCCGTCGCTGCTGGCTCCGATGATGGCACTGCCACTGCTGCTGCTGCTGTCGGGCTTTTTGTTGCTGTTTCTAACGCGTCGTTATCCATAATACGCTTTCAGCTTTATCTGCAGCTTTATATTGTACTGCTTCTGTTCCTTTCTAACGCTTACCAACCCAACAACAGCTGCGACCGCACACAACAAATAAGAGTTTGCTTGATTCTCTTTCCTTTTTTTCTTCGTCTTTCTCTCTTTTAATTGATTTGTAACTGACAATTACAGGCACAATTCAAAAACCACCGCTGTGGGAGTGTTGAAAAGAAAATCAACGTAGCAAAAACAAAATTAGAAAGAAACAAAAAAAAAAATAAATTAAAAACAACAACATGCAATAAAATTACCGATCAGCCTACACACATATACGGACACAGGCACACAACACACACACACACCCGTGAGCAAACTTTGCGAATCAAAGGGAGAAAATAGAGGAAAACCGCTAGAAGTGCGCACTTGGCCTGAAGTCGAAGTTGTCACACGTTTAATGCCTTGCGATGGCTTTAAACACAACGAATCCGGTTATAAACGCTTCTAAACACATCCAAGAGGTTGCACTTGATCAGTCCCAAGCATAAGGCTTCCGATACAACTACATGTGTACATACATACATACATACATACGTATGTAAAAACTCTGATGTTTGTATGTATGCACAGAGTTTAAAGTTTCGTAGAGATTTTGCCAATTGGCCACGGATTAACAGTTCAGCGTTTGATGATGATTTGGTGACGGAAATCGCAAGCGCTTTAATAAGCTCTCATACCATTTTTTGCTTTTTCACGATTCAAACGCAGAAAATAAATACAAATTCCAAAACACACAGACGCAATGCGACATACAGCAAGCAACAAGTTGCGAAGTAATGGCCGTCGATCAGAGTTGCCAGACTCAGAATTCATCTTATTCCCATGCGAATGTCAAGTGTGGACAACATTAGTTAGCATTCTTGCGGGTTCGGGGGAGGGAGGCATGGGGCATTGCTGGGTCTTTACATACCACTACACAAATATTGTTTAAAGCAATACAAATATATGTAAAAGACATGAGCAATATATTTTCAAACACTCATATACACTTTTATATGTCACCTTAGAGCTCGCGGAGGGCGACAGCTCTGCTAACAAGAGGGAATAGAGAGAGAGAATAAAAATAAAATGAATGTGTACTATGCATAATTAATAGTTGCAGCAGGCAAGCCAAACAATAATAGATATGTATGTATGCAAAAATAAAATAAAAATCAACTGTGAATGTCAAAAGGGGTAGCGTTTAGGGTTGGGCAGGAACTGGTGGAGAGTGTGGGGCTTCTATTTACCGCCAGAAGCTGCAAGAACTTGTTCAATTTGCCTCTGCTACGATTTAACATCAAATATTTTGCTGATTAAGGATGTTTCCGTGTTTTTTTTCTTTCTTTTTACGTAAAATGCGAATTCTAACACACGCACATACAAATCACTCGCAATCGCACTCGCACCGTTTTCTCGTTAATTTACTCAAGCTCTCGAGGCTACTTTGTGGCTGTGTGAATTATTTGCGCTTCAATTTTGCGCTGCAATTTTCTTCTTCGATTGTGAATTTCACAAGTTTTTCGCGCAAATCACAATTTGTTATCAGTATTAGGGATTCTGGTTCACCTTTTCTTCAATAACACTTAACATCAATAGCTAGTATATTTATAATTAATTATTTATGTAAAATATTATGTTCACGCAACGTCGCTGCTGAATAGAAATAGTGCTGCCAGACTGTTCAACAGCAGTTACCAGGGAAAAATGACGAATTGCGATTTAACGAAAGTCAGTTTTCTCAATACATCGATGGTAGGCGTAAATCAAAAAACTAAATTGATTATATGCTTAAAGGACTTTGCGTAATTATAAAACATATAATTCCCATTTATTAAAATAATTTCTTGCTTGAAACAAGCTTATCGATACAAACACTGTAATTAATCGAGTTGAAAAATTCGTATAATATTACAAATCAATTAACAATTTAAACTTATCTTTCCACGGTTCAAGTTGCGCATTGTGAAATAAGAGAATAAAAAATATATAAATAATCCAATTATATTAAATTTGTATATATTACATTGATACTATCGAGATATCCGTCGATATTTTGGCAGCCCTAGTTTACGCTGCAGATGGCAACACTATCGTGCAATTTATTTTGTTTATAATTAATTTTTATCAACGTAAACGTAAGAATTGCCATGCAAATAACAATAAAGGTGCTTAAGGGCAAAGATTGCACACTTGAGGTATGATGTGTTAATATTAAGTATTATTATTTAAAGCTACTAATCACTCATTTTATAACCAGGTGTCACCGACGTCCACAATTCAGGAGTTGAAGGAGAAAATAGATGCCGCACTGCAAATTCCCGCTACAAATCAGAAGCTGCTTCTGCTCGGCCGACCACTAAGCAATGACCAGACAATTGCCTCGTATCCAAATATCAAAGAAGGCACTAAGATTAACCTAGTGGTAATGAAGCCTGGACTACGTGATTGCATATACCGTGCCTTCCGTAAATTCTACACGGATGCTCAATCCGAACGGTTAACCAACGAATTCATGACCGATTTCGAGGCAAAACTTAAAGAACAGAGTCTGGACGATTTGGAACGCTTTGCTGAAAATGCCCTGTAAACAGATAGACGCTGAAACGAAAACATATACATGATTTGATTATTTCCAAGCTTTATATTATAGTAAAAAAAAAATACATTGACTGAGTTTCCACTATTATTTTCATTTATTGTTCGGCATTTTGTGCAACAGCCTGGCAACTCTACGATTTTGCATAGACCCTAAAATCAGGTGTGAGAATTGTCAGTGTCAGATATGCAGGCGTGCAATTTTCTTAAACGAGTTGTTAACTCTACGAAACCAAACGTACGCTCTTTTTCCAGAACACTTGGAGCCATGGTTAAGGTAAATACGACGTAACAGAGTAATACAAAATCTATGCATACATTTGCTGCAATTAAGAAATTACATAAGCATAATAGATAGTTTTGCATAAATATTGATTAAAGCGGAAGAGACAGAACAAAGTGCAAGGCCATTATCAAGGTTACATCTATATCTGTTATATGTATATGTGTATATTATAGGTTGGAGATAAATTGCCATCTGTGGACTTGTTTGAGGATTCGCCTGCTAATAAGATAAACACCTCTGAGCTGACAAATGGCAAGAAAGTGATATTCTTTGGTGTTCCCGGTGCATTCACTCCTGGCTGCTCAAAGGTGAGTTTATTTATTCATTGTCAATATATGTATATAATAATTGATTTTATTGTAGACCCATTTGCCGGGATACGTAACTTCCGCAGACTCGATTAAGGCTGAGCAGGGCGTGGATGAAATCGTATGTGTCTCCGTTAATGATCCGTTTGTGATGTCCGCCTGGGGAAAGCAGCACGGAGCAGCTGGCAAGGTGCGTCTGCTGGCTGATCCGGCTGGTGCTTTTGCATCGGCATTGGATGTGACCATTGATCTGCCACCGCTGGGCGGTGTACGCTCCAAGCGCTACTCCATGGTTGTGCAGAATGGCGAGGTTAAGGAATTGAACGTGGAACCCGATGGCACCGGATTAAGCTGCTCGCTGGCCAACAATATTGGCAAGAAGTAGATGCCATTAACGCATATCTCTAAATATTTGCTTGTAGGGAACGTAATCAAGTAATCATTAGTGCCGTGGCCAAATGCCAATATATCGAAATTTCAATTATACTTATATTGGAACAGAACTATGTAGAAAATACACAATATGCGATTAGAAAAACTTTAATATCTAGTGGGGGAGGGCTGGTTTGTTTATATATTATCTTTAGCGGGTATCCGTATTGGGCACAATCTTCTGAGAGAGTAGTTTACCGTATCCGCCTCGACCGGCATCATAATCTGTTCTATATTCGTCGCGCACTTGTCCGCCGGTTTTGCCGCGTCCATATTGACGGCCCTCAATGAAGCCGGCATCCCAGTCCACGCGAATCAGTCGATCGTCCAATCGTGTTCCATTCACAAATCTGCAATTGGCATATGTTAATATTTGAAATCTAACGATGTCGATGTGGCTGTGTTCAAGTCAAACCTCATGGCGGCTTCCGCCTCCGGTCGAGTGTAGTATTCAACGAAACAAAATCCACAAGGTGTCTTCTTGTACTTGTCCAGGCCCATCACAATAAGGCGCACATCGCCGCAGCGGGAGAAGAGCTCGTGTATCTGCTCCTCTGTTGTGTAAAATGATAAATTGCCAACATAAAGTGTGGTCGAATCGCGCAAAGAGCGTTCCTGTTCCGAACGTGAGCCCTGCAAAAAGAGAAGCCGAGTGAATCAAAAACTGCCAGTTAAATTAATTATTAAAGTTTATGCTTACCTTGAAATGCTGATCACGATAAGAGCTTAATTCTACGGACGCAGTCATGTTATTGATGAATTAAATAAATAAAACACGAATCCGATGATTTTTCTTAAAAGTAATGACAGTGTGCACACACCATAAGAATAATAAATACGCAAACCAGGGCTGCGTGTACAAAATAAAATTCACTTTATTTGTTAGGTACACATTGTAGGCCAAATAGAAACAGCGTAGCAAAACAAAATATAATTGGCTGCCAAAGTGACAAAGCAACACCGCAAACAAAAGTATAAAAGTTTTAAATGCATAATTCACAAAATACCAGCGGCAATAAAAGGCAGCTGCGTTTTCGCGGTGACGTCAGCGCCGCTACCAATCGCATCGAAGAACTGCAAAACGAAGATATTCTAAAGATACCAAAGGCCAAACAGCCAACTCCTCAGGATGACGTTGGCGTTACAGCAGCAGCAGCAGCAGCAGCGGCAGCGACAGCGACAGCGACAGCGCCACAGCAGCGCCTACACAATGGTAAGTACTTAAAATAATTAATTGATTTAGTAAATAAAAGCTGGCTTACGTTTTGCCCTAACAGCTGGCTCAGAGACTAGCACCTTTTACGACTTTTTCAAAGTGGAAATGACACGCGGATATATGTTGGAACATGACGAGGAACGCTACTCGGCACGTCGTCAGAAGATCTACAGTTTCATGCGTATACCGCGTGATCTGGAGCGCTTTATGGTCTATGGCATTATGCAGTGTGCCGACTCCTTTCTCTATATACACACGTTTCTGCCAGTGCGATTTCTGCTAGCCGTCTGGTCACTGATAACACGCACTGTGGCACGGATTTTTCGCCTGCGTGGCGGCGGACAACGGCTGTTATCACCAGCAGAAATATGTGATTTGCTCAAGGGTGCCATTTGGATTACAGTAACGATGATTATGCTGCTCGTGGATACGAATCGCGTGTACCACATCATTAAATCCCAATCGATAATCAAGCTTTACATATTTTATAATATGCTGGAAGTGGGCGATCGATTGCTCTCTGCCTTTGGTCAGGATACCATAGATGCTCTATTCTGGACGGCCACGGAACCAAAGCACTCGAAGCGAGAGCATTTCGGAGTTCTTACACACATTCTCTTTACGCTCATCTATGTGTTCTTGCACAGTGGTCTCATCATGTTCCAGGTAAGTGATGTCATCAGGAATAGAACTTTTATTATAGAATTAGCCATGTTTTGTAACGGCTTACATTTGAAATTAACAGCGAAATATCTATAAATTGGAACAATCAAATCCCTATTCATCATTATTTAAAATTTCCAAATTCTTTTACACTTTTGCAGGCAACCTGTCTCAATGTCGCTGTAAATTCCAACAATAAGGGACTGCTCACCATTATGATATCGAACAATTTTGTGGAGCTAAAGGGTTCGGTGTTCAAGAAGTTCGACAAGAATAATCTCTTTCAACTGACCTGCAGCGATGTGCGTGAACGTTTCCATTTGTCGGTGCTGTTGTTCATTGTCATGATACAGACGATGAAGGAGTTTGACTGGAGTATAACACAGTTCTGTGTCATGTTGCCCGACTGTTTTGCTGTGCTCTTCACGGAGATACTCATTGATTGGGTGAAGCATGCGTTTATCACAAGGTTCAACGAGTTGCCGGAGAGCATCTATCGGGAGTATACGACAAGTCTGGCTTATGACATGACTCAGACACGTCAGAAGCACGCTTTCTCCGATCACTCGGATCTTGTGGCGCGTCGCATGGGCTTTATACCATTTCCTTTGGCTGTGGTCCTCATCAAAGCCATCTACACGGCGGTGTCCTTTCACAATTTAGCCGCCTGGCTGCTCTTCCTGCTGGCATACTTATTTGCATTGGGTCTGCGCATTTGCCTGACTATTTGTGCTCTGGGCAAGGCGTGTAAATTGATGAAGGAACACCAGACGGAAAGGAACAGCTCCACGCCCAGCAGCATGACTAATGTGCCCGTGATTGGAGCCACAGTTGGTGGTTTCTCTACTTCAAATGTGCAGTTGCTCAATAACAATAACAATAATATCAATAGCACCGCCAGTTCAGCATTTAAGCCAACAAATATCTCAACTGCTGCTCCACAGACGGATCCAAATATGAACTTCTCACGCATCACAGTCACGTCCACGCCCAAAAAGGCAGCCAGCGAACAGGAGCTGGATGTGACCAATTCCCTTGAATTGGGTGCCACTGCGCTGTTTAGCAACAGCGATGTGGATCTAGATGATGTGTGCCTCAACGAGCAGGTGACCAATATGAATCCAATTGCAAGCACCCAAGAGGTCTATCAGGATGAGGAGCTAGCACGCAGTGAACCGGATTTCCTGCAGCTAAGCGATGCGGGCAGCTGTGAGATCAACGCCAAAGCGCAACAGGAGCGTTCCAAAAGGCTGACCAGGCGCACCCACAAGCGATCCGAGTCGGAGCCGTTCATTGGCATGCAGAGTCTTAACGAGAAGCCATCGGTGCCTGGTGCTGCTGGAAACTCAACGTAGCCTGGAATGGATAATTATTTACTTTATTTTGCTTATGGCTAATGTATATCGCTTGCGTCCAATGCGGGATTGGAAATACTTGCTTGGGTATTGTCCTATATAATATCTATGTATGTGTATACCTAAGTGATACGGATTTATATGTATTGTTTAATTTAGTAACTATGATTATGTTCGCTTCTATAAAGTTGTCTTAAATACACCAGAATACCCTTCCATATCATGGTAGGTTTCATTTAAAGGAAAGTCTTTGTTTTTAATCATGTCAAAGGTGTGTTCAAATGTATGCATTTGGTCAATAAGCTTTGAGCAAAATTATAACATACTTTTTTATGGCAGATTGTGTTTAAATTAAACAGTTGAATTTTCTCAAAAAGTTTGAATTGTATTACAGCATAAATCGAGTAGTCACAAATATGCTTAGCTTCCGTGCGGCTATAGCCTTTAAATTTTGTCGGCGACTTGTGCGTAGGCTGTTCTAGGCAATTCCCTGATCCGGAATAATGTGCTTCTTGTTTTTTTTGGAGGCATGGAAGCTACTCAAGTGACAGTGGAGCCAATCTTAAGATAACTCAATGGATATGTGGAAATATTTAAGCACAAAATTTGCTGACTTGCTTAACGCAAACACATTTGTTTTTGTGGCCTGTCGCCGTTGGATTCATGAATGAAAATGACTTTATTTACACGCGTAGAAAAATCAACAAGCTGCAAATAGCGTGCCTTCAACCAGCAAACCAAACCCAAGCAAACCGAGCAAAAGTCATCCCCTAGCGGAAAAGCACGCGCGTGTTCACACACAAACAAACACACACACACACACACACACATATGTACATACATTAACATTAACATTCAATTTACCGCTACACACGCGCTGCCCCTTTGGGCGTATCATTTTTATGAATGAAATTCTACGCTGACCTTGAGCGTAGTTACGTCAGCGGTTGATAAGGGGAAATTCCTATGGCATTCCCTTCACATCCCGCCAAAATCCTTAAATGCGCATGACAATCGAATACAATTTTCTCCATGCTTCGAATTCGAATGGGGCTGGTTTTCATTCATAAAATGATTTTCGGCATTCATGAATGGCTTTGGCCAAATCTGTTTTGGACCCCCTACTTATCAAGGACACGCGTCGTTTGCCGACTCGGCGTCCTTATTGATTTTTCCAATTTTTTTGTCTCTCCCTATGAGTCGCGCCATCTTTAACTTTGTTAAACAATCAACTGAATTTTAATGTTGCATACTTTTCGGCTGGTTAAAGTTTTTTTCTTTTGCAAACGTGGGCGAACTGAGGGAATTCAGAAATCCAATATTTATTACGATATAATAACTTGTGTTGACTGTGGTCCTTAATTCGATTCTTCTCTCTTGGCGTTGCATAATACATCAGACTGTTAATTGGTTTTTGAATATGATAAATGACCAACGAATTAAGTGA
Source organism: Drosophila phalerata (assembly GCA_951394115.2). Lineage (NCBI taxonomy): Eukaryota > Metazoa > Arthropoda > Insecta > Diptera > Drosophilidae > Drosophila > Drosophila phalerata. The sequence goes on from OX596005.2 coordinate 11,067,363, forward strand.
ATGCTTATGTCATTATAGGATTTTTTCAAAGGATAAATTAGTCTGATTAGTTTTGAATATTAACTACATGAATCAGTCAAGCAAGAATTAATAGATTTCAAACCGACTAAAAATGAGAGGTTTTAAAATGCACGCTTTTTTAAATCATATTTCGCGATAAACTAAATTTAAAAGTGTTTTTAAATGCGTTTAATACAAATTTTTATTCAGAGGTGTTCCACAAAAAATCTAAATCTCTAAAAGCAATTGTTGCTGTTCCTGAACAAAAGCAACCATTGCTTTCAAATGTCTAAAAAAAATTGTTGAGATTTGACGAAATGTAATATTTATTGAATTAAATTAAATTATTCTTTACATTGAATAAAAATGCATTAAATAAATTTTTAATAATTTTGCTAATTATATGAAATATTTCTGAATATAAAAATGTTGTTTAAATGGGAAGTAAGCCCATTTTAGGGATTTCGAAAATGTTCGAAAAAACTCTCTAAATCTCTGACATTTAAGGCGGTGTTCATTTCGAATGGTTGTTTTCAAAAGCAATTCTATCCAAAAACTCTAGAGATTTCTGGAACACATCGGATTAAGATTAAATATTGATTTACAATAAATCGTGTACATATTCAAATTCGTACGTTAAATAAATGAATTAAGCTTATAACGTTTAGTGTTCCATTAAGTTGTAATTTGCATGAATTTTCACTTAGTTAAGGTAGTTTGAATTATATTTTTTTGCTGCGCCAAAAAGCTGTCTCCAAACGCAATTTCCGGCCGGCTGGTGTGCGTTAAAAATAGCCTTGAGTAAGGCAAGCAAAATGGAAAGTGAACGCGCAGTTTTATGAATGAAAAAAGCACCCAAGTGTGCACCCCGTACCCCCTTCTCACCACCAACAAGTGAAACCTGCACAAGTTGGGTGGAAAACTTTGGGCAGTGGCAACGGTTTGCCTTGCTCTTGACTGGCCTTAGCCCATAATTTATTGATTTTCTAGAGTCAGGACGGCACATGCGCTCTTCGTTCCTGGACAGTTGCTTATCTGTGGCACATTGTCGTCACATTGAGGGCTTTGGGATTCATAAAACTGTTGCGTCACTGACGTCATACAGTTGGAACTTTAATATTGAGAGTATGAGAGTAAAAAAATATATAAAAATAAAATTATAGAAATTATTGAGAATTTCTATTAAATTGGAATTTGAGTGCCACGTGAAAAATCATTGAACCATTCATATTTCTCAAGACGTGAATGAAACATTTCGCCCAATACATAGAAACGAACCGGTACATAGTCTTCGTCATCATCCGCCTCATTGGGCTGTGTAGTGTTTGACTCCGATCCGGACAGTAGTACGTCGATAACAAGAATGCCATGGAGCAGATAAGCGACTCCACAGGCTAGCGAGCATACCGCCTGAGATCGCATATATTCAAAGAATGGATGAACTGGTTTTTCCACACCTTCATTTTTCAAACGCATTATATACATCATATGAAAGTCACTCTCCGCATTCTCCAGCGTCATCAGTGATATGATAATGTGTATAACGAAGCCGCAGAGTGTCCGTACAACTTCCTCGCATATGGAATAGTTGTGACCCGTGCAGATATTGATACTGGCACAAAGCGTTAATACCGTGAATATATAAAAGCATACCGAGTAGAAATAGTGATTGATCTGCTTGAGGATCGGTAGAAAGTCCAAGGGTTGCGTTAAAAAGCCACGTATATGAAAGTACATGAGCAATACGTTTAAAACAGATTCCACCGTGTAAAACAGAAAAAGCACCGGTCGCAACATTGTCCTGATCTTATTCTCAATATATATGTACATATGTTTGTGTGAGTATATATATAGTATCTTTTTTTTGAATTTTGTTTTTGTTTTGTACCCACATCCGACAGATTTTGCACAGAATGTTTGACACGCTTTTGTTGTGTGTAAACCGTCTGGTCTCTGGATTGCTATGTCAGTTGAAAGTGCTTCGCTCATCATAAAAAAAAAACCACTTCACATTTGCCCCGTTGCCAATGTGGTTGTTGTTGCTTTTGTTGTTGCTGTTGCTGTTGTGCTTGGTCTTGGTCAGAGGCAGTTGCTTCTGTCTACGCCGCTGAAAACAGTAGCAACATTTTGCTGACGGTTTGATGTTGTTGACGGCCTGTTGACGGCGATTATGTTGATGACGCGCAAGTCCCAAGACCGCAACGAATTTACGCGCAATTCTCCTCCACATCTCCTTCATCTCGAGTGGCGGTAAGCGGTAAGCGGTAAGCATTTGTACTTGTATTTAAATGCACACCAATAACTGTTCCGAAAATGTTAGAACACTTGGCAGCCTTAACAATATATTTCTTATTTTATATATATCCAGGTTTAGTATTTGTAAACATATATAATTATTATTTACAATATACAAAAATACAAATAAAAAATAAAAATGTAAAATAAATCATTTAAAGTTCAACTAAAAAATTTAAATACAAAATTGTAATACATGTACATTGACAAAAAAATAAAAAGTCATTTCCATTTACAAAAAAAATTGTTTAATTAATAGACTTGATAAAAATAAAGAACCATTTACAATAAAGATGTAAAGTCTTTTTTTTGCACATTGCCTTTTTTTGTTGTTGAAAAATTGTTACAAATGTTTCTTATGTGACAACTGTAAGCACCAACCTAACTTGTAAATTTATAAAAATATTTTGTACCAAATCTTATTGAAAAAAATGATCCAAGAGCTTAGCAACTTTTGATACAGGTATTTTTATATTTATACTTCGCGTTAAAACTACTTTCAAACAACGAAAATTAATAGATATTAATTTTATATTACGTATACGTTGTAAAATATTTTTAAAACGTTTCAAATTGCCAAATTTAAAGACTACTACAAAACAACGAAAATAAATTTAATATTAACTTTATGTTACGTATACGTTGTGTAAAATTTTTAAAACGTTAAAAATTGCCAGATTTGAACAGTACATAAATATTAAAAATGTAACCAAAATATTTAGAAAAACTAATGATTTTAGTGCATTTTGTAACATTAAAAAACTTTCTTTTAAGAAAATGGATAAAAGAAGCGAAATTTTCAGCAGTGGTTTTCTGCCGCATTGATATCATTATCAGGAATCGATTAAAACTGTGTAAGCTTAACTGAATTCTCTCTGCTCTCTTGCTCAACATTTTGGCACTGGTGTAGTTGATGGCCAAAAACCGAGAACCCACACTTATTGCAACAACAGTAGCTGCGGGAATATAACAAATCAGTTGGCATCGTTGTTGTTGTTGTTTCTGTTGTTGTTGTTGTTGGCCACCACTGCCAGTGTGTGCAAAGTAAAAGGGTTAATTCATTTGGTTATAGCTGAGGAGCCATTCTGACTGCGTCATCTTGAAAAGAGACGTGCCTTGTGGCTTTTGCTGCTCTTCTTCTGCTACTTCTGCTTCTTCTGCTTCTTCCACTTCTTGCTGTTGTTGTTGCTGTTTGCGGTGGCGGCGGCTGCTGCAATTTTGACAAGCAAACAGCGCTTAAGCAAGTTAAGTGGTTGCGCACAGCACAAAAGCCGTTTGCCGTTGCCTTTTGCCTTTTGCCGTTTGCCTTTGCCCAAGTCAAAATTCCAGGGATCAACATGGCCAAGCAGTCAGGCTGCAACACAGTAGTCACATCAACCCAACACCAACACCATCAACGTCATCGTCATCATCGTCTTCTTCCTCATCATCATAATCATCATCCGCATATTGGGGCTCAAGTTGAACTTAAGCGCGTGTGCTTGCCTAGTCGCTTGGAAGGTGATGGCGGTGTCACTGGTGACTCTCCTGCCTTTTTTAAGACCCTGTACTTAACAGTTATAAAGGATCTACTAAGGTTATCAAATGGAGGCATCTCCTTATAAACGGTAGTCCGTTTAAAGAATAATATTAATTTTTTTTTAAGAATAATTTATTGTTTTTCACAAAATTGGATATTAGAAAAATTTGGAGCATGAAAATACTTTCGTCACTAGATTTTACCCTTTTAAAGAGTTAGATTTATATTTAGCAACTGTCCGTCTGTATAAAAACCTAGATCTCAGAGATTAAAAGAACTAAATGCAGCAAACGTTCCTGAAATTCCGAAGTTCTAAACAAGTTTATATTAGAATTTGACTACAAAAATATGAAAAGCAAGTACAATTTAAAGATAAAGATACAAAAAGCTTATTATTTTGGAGATATGTGCTTTTCGAACGAGGATATTAACCATTAAGTAAACTTTAGTGTAAAGATAGAAAACAGTAACAAACGATGCTAGAAATAATTATTGAATTAATGAATTGATTGTCTGACTTAATGAATATCGTAAAAAATTCTTATGATCCTAAACTGACATGACTTGGATAATTTGGATTTTTTTATGTTTTACATGATTTTTATTTTATCTTTAAACAATTTTTAATATAGAATAAGTACAGGGTTCCTCACAGTTGAGCTTACTCAACTGTTGCCCTTTCTATTAGATATTTGTTTTCAGATTTGTCATCGTTTTTTGTGTACACAGTGTGGATAACAGCAAGTCGGACAAACCCCGAAAAAAGGGGCGTTCATATTTGTATGGAATGTGCCCCAATCTCAATATACACTCACTTATACACTGCCACAATTAAGAGTGCTAAACTCTTGTGTAATCGCATAGGCTACCAAAACGCTCCAGTTACGCCCACCACCAGGGGGCATGGCAGGTTACATGCCATTACAGTTAAATGCAAGTGCATAAATAACAATTACAGCTGCAACAACAACAGCAGCAACAGCAGCAACAGCAACAACAACAAGAATAACGGACTCTCAGGTGTCAATTGGGGGCCGCGTTGTCCGACGGCCATTTTGCAAAGCGCATTTGCTGATCGCCATATATCGACATATAATGCCCGTTGATTATTATGTTTACACATGGCTAGCAATTTCTTGGCTGCAAAGCATTTTGGCCAAGTGTGCTCTAATAATGAACCCCGGCCAAGAAATCTCAATGCAAATCAACGGCAATTAATAATTCATCGCCCGCTGGGCTCCAAGCGTGGCGTTATTGCAATTATAAAGAGAGCGAGTGCGAGAGAGAGTCAGAAAGAGAGAGAGAGAGAGAGAGAGAGAGAAGAAAAAAGTTAGGGTGAGCTAACAAAAGAGAGTTGGAGAGAGGGGTACAATGATACAATAATCCAGCACTTTAAATGCTAACGAGAGTGGTTCCAAAAGTATTCATGCTTAGATTTACTCCAAATTTACCTTTGCCAATGTTTTACCGTTATAAAAGCCAGATATTAGCGTTTTTCTTAACTTAAAAAACTTTCAATAGCTGTCAAAATTATTAAAATTTAAACTATGCAGCACCTCATTGAAAGTATTAAAAAAAGTTATCATTAACTCGCTTATTTTAAATGTTTTTTATATCTGATCTATAAACAATATAGAGCCGGATGTTAGGAATATTACAGCATCAATAATTTCATCATTTAATTAAATGATAAAGTTGGAGTAATTTGTCTAGTTGATTCTTTTGTAAAATTAAACACCACTCTAGATGATCTAACGCTTTTAGCCAATATATATCGATAACAGTTGATATAATTATTGACTGCTGATGAAGTCTTTCAATACTTTTGAATCCATTCTCGCCTATCTGCGCATATCTTTGTCCATATTCAAAAAAATAAATTTAATGTGCAATAATTTCATCAATTAATTAAATGATCAAATTGGGGTAATTCTGTCTAGTTAATTCTTTTGTAAAATTAAACTCCACTGAATGATCTATCGCTTTTAGCCAATATATATCGATAACAGTTGATATAATTATTGACTGCTGATGAAGTCTTTCAATACTTTTGAATCCATTCTCGCCTATCTGCGCATATCTTTGTCCATATTCAATAAAATAAATTTAATATGCAAAACAGCCGGGCAACTGTTGCAGTGGCCGCCTGTCGTCCAATATCAGCAAATTTGCAATAAAATATTTGTCTGGCTCCAGCTCTAGCTCCAGCTCCGACTATGTACTCGTACACTCAGAGAAAAGATCTTGATCTTTTTCCGTACTTAAACAGGCCATTTTCAAGTACAAACGATCTGAAAATCTGTCTAAGTTCGAAATTTCTAAAGTTGAAAACAAAAATCTTATTTCAAATTCTGTTTTCGCAAGTACGGAAATCTTAAAATGAAATTTTTCGGGGATACTTTAAGTACGTTTTGGATTTATTTCAAGTCTGTAAAAATTGAAAACATACTACTTTTAGTACTCAAAAATCTTGAACTTAATCCAAAATGCGCTTGTTTCAAGTATAATATATTTTTATCTTAAAACATAAACTAGTTTGTATACTAAAATTAATAAAAATACCAAATATTAAATACCATTTCGGTAGCTAAAAATAAATATTTTAAAATGTACTTGATTTAAGTTCGAAACGTTCTCATTTTTAACTTTCTTCCAATCTTAAAAAAAATTTAACAAGTTTAGTACAAATAACTTAGTTATTTTTGAAGGTATCTTAACGAGAATCCAGGATTATATATTGCCGACCGACTTATATATTCTGACAAAGTTTGGTTAAAATTGGATCACTTTTTCGGACAGCTGCCATAGTAAAGGAAAGTCAGAATTCATACTTAAGATTTTTAGTACACAACAATCTTAAAATCAAGTACGGTCGTATCAAATTTTAATATGGCATTTTTTTCTGAGTGTATAGACGTAGTTACAGTGGGTCGTCGAGTGGTCGCCGGTTGATGTGGTGGCTATTGCGGCTACTGAAAATTATTTATTCGCACCTTTCGCCGCCATAGACGTCGCTTGTCTGCCCAGCTGCCCCCCCTCCCCCCCTGCTTCCAGTTGGAGCTACATTTCCATTTCTTTATCAAATCTCTTGCATCGGTCGAAAGAAATGCAGGGCAAATATAAATATTAGTGAGTTGCCACAACTACTGCAGGCAATAAGACGAGGCAAGGCCAGGTGAGCTGTGGTGTGAACGGGGAGAATGCCAGTTCGATTGTAAGATCGGCGTATGAAATTAGGCGCTGGCAAAACCAAAGCCCCTACGGCAATTTCAGCCTGTCTGAGGCATGAAAAGTGTGAAAACGAATTAGTGCAAGAAAACTGAGAAGTCACCAATCGGAACATGGAAAGGTGGAATGTGGGGAGACGAGTGTGCAGTAGGGCAGTAAGTTGTAGAGAGTGAAAGAGTAGATATATATTATATATATTGTAGATCGCTGAAATTGTTAATACCGAATTTATTAAACTCAAGTTCCCTTACGTGTTTTCTATTTTTATTCAAAAGGATGTTGAAGCAGATCATGTAAGATTGGGTTGGATTTTAAAATAAATTTATTTTAAATTTAAATCTTAATTGATATTTAGATAATTGAGTTTTAATATGTCAAAGTTTTTATGCATATAAGATCCAAAATGTAAATTTTTTTTATTTGAAATTATAAAATGAATTATATCAATTAACTTTATTTATGAATTATATCAATTAACTTTATGGATTTATAATATGATGTCTTTTTATCTAAAACTACTGCTTAACTAAATCAGATAAATAGAATTCTTCAAAATTAATGATTGTTATATAAATTATATTAGTCTATCTCTATTAAAATTTAAAGATTATGTCTGAAAAATTCATATTCACTAGGGAATTTCCAATTTCTAGAAATTAAGCCACCTGTTGTGTATAGCTCTCTATATACCAATCAGATCAAAGTGTTGTCCAACAGCTGTTATGTTTTTTGATCAACAAGCGCAACAACTTGCAACACATGTTGCATGCGGCATGTTGTGCTCCACAAATGCCAGTCAAAGTTGAATTGTCACTTGTACATGGGCGCCCAATAATTATAACAATGGGTGGGCCACACACACAGACACAGACACACAAACATACATATAATCGTAACCATGGAGCTGTAAATTGTGGCATGTTCACAAATTTGTTAGCATTCCACAACGTTGGCCACTGACAAAACGGCCGCCCAAAACGATGAAGTTGCCATGACAAATTTTGTTGTTGCAACGCGTGTTGCGTGTGTTTCTATTTTTTTTTTTATTTTGGTGCAGAGCGGCTTTTCAGTACGAGTAAGTAGCTGCCACATTGCGTGGCGCATGCGTCGAGTACCGTCGCATTGACAAATCGCCACATGGCGGGCGGCCAATTAGCAACAAGTCCGCAAATTCAACAGTTTTCAGTGATAGATAGAGAAAGCAGTTCATATATAGTACATACGTACTTTTCTTGTTATACCCTGTACTCCGGAGTTTCCAGCTATTTGGTGTTTTGGCGATGTTGGGTATTTATTTAGCATTAAAAGATATTTATGTATAAATATGATATTGAAAAATGATCGTAACTGATATGGTTTCGGTATATTTTTTCCAAAAATAATTTTATATTTTCTTAATATATATTAATTTTGATTTATTTTAAAAAACCACCAAATATTTTACTTGTAACGTTGCTAAGTTAAAAGACTGACCAACTTGAAAAGCATTCATTTTTGTCAAAGTTTCTTCCCTAAACTCGAACCCTGCATTAAAATATATGCAAAGAGTGTACCTGTGTTTTTCGAAAATGCTAGTTTTAAGATCGGCTAAGAAACTGGTCTACAAATTAGGGTATTTTAGTACAGAATATGGTTGGAAATTATCTAAAGAACGACTGCATGTGGTTGATGGCGCAGCAAATCTATAACATTTATTATTGAAGAATAGGACGGAGAAAAAGGAACTGTACGTGCTGCAATTGAGGATGTTCTTCCCGTGGCTTCTCGAGCAACTCCAACGATGATTGCAACAGAAACTGTAATCGAAAATTATAAAAGAACATAACTTAAAGTGAAAGAAATCTAAATATTACCTACATGAAGGTTGAACTCCTCCTTGAGTGGCTGACAATCTCCCAGATTGAGTTGGAGTGGAGGAGCACCCTGTTTATCGCAGCAACGCCATTCGCATAGATTGTAGAGCAACTTGGTCGTCAGTTGCTTGCAGTCGAGCAAATGGAGCTGAGTGAGTTGGGGACAAGCCTTGGCAAAGTTAAGTACTTGCGAGTCCTTGAGATCGAAGCATTGACAGAATGTTGCCTGATCCAACACTAGCAATGATCCAAGAGTCTTCATATCCAGTTCATGAAATTGACAATTGATTAGCACCACGCTTTTCAGGTGGATGCAGCGATGAAGCTCCAACTTGGCCAGCCAGTTATCACTGCCCAATTGACAACTATTCAGCTGGAAGCTATGAATATCAAGAGCACGTTGACGTAGCACCAGGGATATGGCATCGGTGGTTGCCTCGGTGGATTCATCCTTCTGCAGGAGCTCCAGCAACTGCAGTTGTTGCATCTGGAGCACCTCAAAGGCAGTGCTCGCATTAAAAGACGCCAATGGCAAAGTCAATTCACGCAACTCCAGACACTGTGAGATGCCGATTGTATTGAGCGTTCCACCACCGTAAAACTTGAGGCGCTTCAAGCACTTGCAACCATTCCAAATGGCAGTGAGTGCCTCCCTGGACACTGCCTCATGCAGTATCAAGGACTTTAGTTGGCCAAAGTGCTCAATGAATCCCACCTGGACGGGCATGTACACCTGGAGATGATTCAGGCGACTGAGCAGCTTAGGCAGCGCATGCAGTGGCCATTGGGTGGAATTATCCTCAATATTATTGTCCCAAGTAATTTCACATTCTCGGACAGCGGGCAACTCGGAAATTCCGCTGCTATCCAGAATGTTGAGCTGCTCCTGAAGTTGTTCGCTCTTAAAACGCACACTGGTAAAGTAACGCCGCATCTTGTGGAGAAATTGAAGCAGTGCATCGCCAACCAATTGCTGCTGAAACTCATGCACATCCAAGTGCTTGTAACACTCCCGCCATGTCGACATTATCACCTTGGGCAACAGTTCATAGTTGCGTCTAATGTCCACCTGCTCCAGCACACTGAACTTCTCGAGAACCGCCACCAACTCTGCATCCGGAGTCTTATCAACTCGCTTGCTCTTCACCTGAACCGGCTTACCCTTTGGCTTTGGGTTCAACTTGCGTGTAACGCTCGAAGTGATCGACATTATTAAAATATACTTGAGTCTTCTATCGATATGCGTTACAATAATTTATATGTTTTTGTTTCAGGTATTATGGTTGCTAGTTAGCATTACTTATTGTGTATGTGCTGGATTTAAGAATTATGGTTTAAACTTTAAAAACATTAAAATTTGATGACAAATAAATCTAGGGTTTTGTTTCAATGCTGAATAAGAATAACTAATTAGAATTCTTTCTGCGAGTTTTTGTTACAATCCGACTTGAAATCCACCAACCTAATTAATCCTATCCGAATCCGGAATAAATCTAAAGAAGAAGGATCTCTGTTATCATCTTAAATAAAGAGAAACATATTAATATATAATATGTTTAACTAAAAACCAACCATGATGGAATTACATAATAGAGATATCCAAATTGGATTGAATTTTCTCCACAGTTTTGTTGTAAAACAGTAAAAAATAAAAGTGCTACGAGCTGAGTTTTTTAACAGTTATTAAAATTAAAAAAAAAGGCAATTAAAGGCTTGGCTATTTCGACTTAAGGATCAAACGAATAAAATTTAGTGTTATCTTACTCAAACTTGGGGTTTATTTCCGGATTTGCTTGGAGCGGTATCATCTAGTAATCAAGAGGTCCACTGATGCTGTGAATGTGGCAGCTGTTAAATCAAATCATCGAAGACAGTAGCTCAGTTTGAATGGCCTGCACTTGATGTTTGCCCTGGGGGCCATCAAATTACCAGCTGTGGTTGGACTGGCCTGAACTGCCTATCAACCTGTTGCGTCTGGCCTGTTGTCTGTTACCTGTTGTTAATAAAGCCGTAAAATTAAACGCCTGTTGGTTGTCCCCGGGTTGTGCGACCAGTGATAAACGCCCCAAAGATCATTGGAATTGTTTATTTGCGTGCAAATAATTGCAGCACTCTTTCTCTCTCTCTCTCTCTCTCTCTATCTCTCTCTGTCTCTGGGTTGGCTAAAGATTGGGTGCGTAATCAGCGGCTCATATAACGAGCTGACGTTGCGTGTTGCCAATTTCATTTGATGGGCGTGTCATCACAGAGGCGTCAATTGGCAGCTCTAATGAGCCGCTAATAAGAAAGCGCGCTTCATCAAAGCGCATGCAAACTAAGGAGAAAAAACCCTAAAGATGTCGCCACATTAAGCACAAATTGTAAAATTTATAAAATCTAACTAATTCTTCATGTTTCTAGTAGGTTTTTCGATTTCCTGATCTTAAGTCAGCTGAATATATATTATGTGTATGTCAACCTTTTTCAATTTCCTGGTCGTCCCTAACAGTATTTTTTGACTAACTATATATTATTATGATTATTATTATTATCTTTTATTATAGGGAAAGAGTCCAACTTTCTATATCTTTAATAAAGTTCAATATAAAGAATTTTAACTGTACATATGGATGAAAACCATAAAACAAAGATCCTTGGCTATTTTTCATATTTTTATATGAAGAATTTAAGGCAATTAGATTTTCGGCTATTTTTTTTTATAGTAATATTCTAATCAGTAATTTGTCATATCAATCAGTTAATTCCTACGATAAAAAAATAAAACTGGCAACTCTTAATATACAAATAATACAATTTTATTGACATTAAGTAATTTGGAGCAGTTGCATATCAAAGATCAAGAGATAAGTAAACAATTTTTCGATGTTACCGCTATCACTTGATCTTGTTTCATTCCAAGCGATCAGTTAAAAATCTGGCAAATTTGCCGTCGGTTTTTTGTTGGGGCGTTATAAAAATAATTAAAATATTTACAAAATGCCAGAATAGGCAAACCCAACATAAAAGTATATAAAAAAAAAATAAAACTGCACCGCATTCCCAAACTAGTTTAGACCGAAATGTAAACGCCCCAAATGTGGCAAACTACCTCTGAAACTATAACTGTATTTGTATCTGTATCTGTGTCTATTTGGCTCACCCGACAAGGCTATAAATGTTTGAATGGGCAAAAATGTGTAGCATTTGAACCAAACAAAAAGAGAGAAAATTTATACAAAACGCGTTTTGTTTAAGGCTTGTAAGACATGGATTTTACTGCTAAAAATTGAGCATGCTTGAAGAGATCAATCTGTCCATAAAAAGGGAAGGATACTATTTATTGATTTCCTTGCAAGAATACAAAATAACTCATGAAATTAAAAAAAATAATAGAGAAAGAAAACACAAATATTTCCTTAAGTAATAATAGTTTTTTAAGGCCTAGCGAAACGATCGCGTAATGAAAAACTCCAAATAAAAAAAAAACAAGCCAAAATATTTTTAGCTGTTATTTTTATATGGAATTTTTTCTTTATTTGTGAGCCAACAATAATAAATACGACATTTTTGTCGACAGCTTGAGCTCCTTTGGATTAATCCACCCAATGGCAAAATTGTTGTAATACAAGTGTCCAAACTGTCAAGAGTTAAACAATTGCAATTGCAACGACAGGCACAAAATAAAAATGTAAATAATATACGAAAGAAACAAAACTTTAATTAACTTGCGTTAGAGCTGTTGAAAAATATTAATAAAACATTTCAATTTTCATGTTTTGGTTTAAGCGCAAAACCATTTTTCCGACTGCCATTTAACGGGTTGGGAGTCGCAGTTGAAGTTGGATTAAAAACTAGTTTCCTAGCCGCGGTAGCTGGAGAGTCCGGTAGAGTAAGCTTCTCTTAATTGATACCACAGCAAAATGTTTTGGAAACAAAGCAGAGATATGGCCAACCAAGTGCCATAAATAAGACCCAAAAACAACTGAGCGGCTCATTAGCAGACGCGCCGCACGAATGAAAGCTAAAATGAGCCGCAACACTAGACACATGCCCCGTCTCTGTCTAAATCTATCTCTATCTATCTATCTGTCTCTGTCTCATTGTAAGAAGTGCCAGCGGCATATCGGCCTCCTGCCTTGGACGCTTAAAAACGAATCACAGGCGCCAATCCAGTTCAAAATAAATACATTGCCCAGTCTCATTAGAAGCGACCCAGCAGGGCGGGATCTTAGCTCCAAAAAGAAGCCATTTGAATTTGTATAACGGCTTCAATAATGGCAGGGGTTCGTAATAGATATTCCAAGAATTTTATATGCATAAACATGTATTTATCGCATAAATGATTTAAATTTTACTATAAAAACTACAAAGCTAAAACTAGTCCTCAAAGTTATTCCAGATTATTTTGTATCTTTGGAATTATTTCAAATTATAAATTTTCATATATAACTACATTTGCTCATTACCTTCTGACTTCTGAACTTATTTTACATATTAATTTAGGTTTTAACAAACATAATATATTACATATTTCAATGGCAGAGGGAGTGTTCTAGTTTTATTTTCGATAAGATTAAATAATCCTTAATCGAGCTTTATCTAACAGTGCTAGGATTTAAGTTCAAAAGGAAGAATCTAATCTCAAATAAAAAATAATAATAAATAATACTTAAGAACAATATTATCTTCTTACAGAGTAGGAAACAATTTAATTTTGTTAATATTTGGTTTATATTTTTACATACATTATTTTGTCTTTGTATTACATTCAAAAAGCAAATATTGTTATCAAAAGAATTAATTTCGAAAGACCAAAATATTTCAAAGTAAAAAAATTAAAAAATACGAGTGAGTATGGAAAACTTTCAAAATATTTGTACCTTTTACTTTCTCGCATTTTGGCGAGGTCGTCACACTTCACGCCTCAGAAACGGTTAATTCAGAGTGACCAACGCATACCATTGGACACGCCATTTTTATCAATCACGTAGAATCGCCGCCATTTTGTGTTTCTGCTGTAGTTGTTGTATCATTTTATTTTTGAGGTTCGGTAGCGTTACGTGTGTGCGTTATAACGCTCGTTAGTGTTGATTTATGATCTCAATTTGCAGAGTATAAAACACGTATTATGCGAATGGAAAAAGTTAAGCTCAGATTTGGATACTCTGATCCAGGATAATGACCACAAATTGAATTGAAAATGCGAATTGCAAGCATTTTGTTGCCGCCTAATGATCAACCATTTACATGGCTAGTTTATGTCAATAGCAAAAACAACAACAGCCAGATACAACAACAACAACCAATAACAAGCTATAACAACAACAACTGCAAACGCATCGCTCTGTGATTTTACGACTCCCAATGCCAAAGTGGACAGCCAGAGACGCCAATGGCAAACCGTGTGTGGCATGAATGTCGCCTGTCATGTCAACGGACAGTCTGGCTCTTAAGCCTCCTGACAAAGTTGCGTCGACAGCGGAGTCTCTGCCCCGCATGGTTTAAAATCACAGCGCCAACTTGCTGCTCCCCCCTTCCGGTCCGCCATCATCTGAACCTCTTTGCCTGCTCGTCATACTAATTGCCATTTACACCTAAAAACCGCAATCAAATTGAAACAAATTTCGAAGCAAACATCGAATGTCCATAAAATAGAGCGTGATCGATACCGAGAATACCCTGTAATTGCGAAGTTATATCTTACGGATCTAAAGAGCTACTTAAAATAAGCAAGATTTACTTTCAAATGTCTAAAAAATTGTTGAGAAATTTGACAAAATGAAACATTTATAAAATTAAAATAAATTATTTTTAAATTAAATAAAAATGCATATAATAAAATTTTTTTTAAATTATATAAATTATTCCCAAACCTAAAAATATTGTTGAAGCTGGAAGTAAGGCTTTTTATTTGAATTAAAAAATATGTGTAAAAAAATAAATCTCAAAAATTTATGGAATACCGACATTTCGAACGGTTGTTTTGAAAAATTTCTCTTTAAAGACTCTAGAGATTTCTGAAGCCTTATAGATATATATTTTAAAATAATGATAAATAGATTATTGAATTATTTCTATCATCATCATCATTCCCTACAATATTACTAAAGAACCACTAAAAATTAGAGGATATACCTCATCGATGGGGTGCACCAGAGACCGTATAGCAGTTACTATTTTGATGATACACCAGCATTTTACGATGTCTGTCAAACCTTTGTCAGCGAATAATCGTAAACACGGGTGGATAAGAAAGATGATGGAGTTAGATGGAGATGGTACAAAATACCAGAAAAATGCCAAGCTATCAATAAAATTGATTTTAATATGTAAATGATAGACTGTAAGAGGCCGGGAAACAAAAGAAAACACTTTGGAGAATTTTTCAAGACAAAAGGCCACAATCTAAAAGTGGATGCGGCCCAAAAGTCCAACAATTAATAACAATTTTGCGATAATATCGATCAACGATAGTAAATTTTATCGCTAGATTGTAAAAATCAACGGCACGCTGTGTTATTGGATCAATTATTCAAAGAGAAGAGAGCAGATACTCGAGAGCTGCGACTCGGGCCACGACTTTGAATTCGACTTCGACTTCAACTTCGAGTTGACCAGGCAACTCTAATGAACACATTACATAAAATGTTGGTTTTATGCCCCACTTCGAGTCGGTGGCTCGCATTTTATATACCCTGTACTCATAAAATGACCAAAAAGGGTATAATAAATATGTAAAAGTATAAAGAGTCGATCCAATAGATCAGAAATAGTATTCATTGAATACATATAAGTTTGTGAAAATAATTATATCATATACAGAAAAATATTGAAGGATAATTTACAGATTGTGCTGTGCTGATTTATCGAAGTACTGGGTAAGCACTGGTCAATCAATCTTCCCATTGTAATTCTTACACGTTTTGTTGCTGTATTTTGAGTTCAGCATTTTAGACGATGCGCCAATTAGAAGGGCCCCCAAGATGCGGCTGCGTTTTAATGGCAATGGGCCAAGCATCGTCTGGGCTTTGGTTTTATTGTCTGGCTACTGATCTGTATCTGTGTATTACTCATGTTACCACTTTGGTCCAAAAGAAATGTGCTTGGGCCTCATCAACCTGGTCATTACTTGATTAAGTTCATTTGCGTCTTCCAGTTCTAGACCGTAACTTGCTTTGAAAACCGATACCTATGGGTAAATAACACCATAGAAAAGGCCGGACCAAACGGTCCACCTTAGTGTGCCAAGTTGCTGTTACTCTTACCAGTTACTGGGCTACCAGGCATCATAAATCGATGGTTTATATGCTCGTGTGGCTTACATTTCACCTGTTGTTCGAAAATATTGCTCATAACTAACATTATAATTGTACTCAACGCTCATGGCAGGCATTGAATGACCTAGTGGAAGTTACGAGTATACGGGAGTTATTGACCATCAAACCATCCAGCAAATCTCAAAGTTTCAAATTTCAACAAACTGATCAGTTTGGAGTTTTGTATAAAGAAAATATAAAAAATGTAGATCCAAAGCTAAACTCTTTTCCTGTTTTCTTCTGTACTTATTTTTCTTCTTAATATTATTTAAATGTTGCGGTAAATATTAATCAAATATGTATTACCTCACTGGTGATCGCAATTAATTATGATCTAATGATTTGTTTTATTCTCTAAAATATTTAATCAGTATTTAGCTTTGAGTTTATGGGAAGTACAAAGCTAATATGACTAACACATATATTGACTGATTTTGCAATTCAAATAAACTTAGCTGATCTCCTGAGTGATATTGCAGGCTAAGCCGATCTGCTGAGAGATCTTGTAATCTAACTCGTTTGATCAACTAAGTGGTCTAGCAATCGCAATGAGTTGATCTACTGAGTGATCTGTAAATTGAATTGACTGATCTGCTGATCTACATAGAGATCTTGCCAGCTCAATAGACTGATCTATTTATCAATTGAGTGATCTTGCAATCGCAATAAGCTGATCTGCTGATCTACTGAGTGTCAGCAAGACATTTCGTAGATCTCAATCTGATTTTTCACATCCTTCAGTGATTTACTAAGATTACATAACTCTCTTAACAGATCGCTGGCTCTCTTCTAGCTACTGTCTAAGACTGTGTCTCTACAATTTTCACCCACACTGTATGATCAGCGATCTTAAGCTAGTGTCTTTTTTTTTGATTCTCTTTATCTGTGTGTGACAGCTCTTAACTGTTTCGTAAGCCTTCATTCACACAAGAAAAGACCAGACAAGATGATCACGATGTGATTGTTTTTGTTGTTGTTGTTGTTGTTTGTCTGTATCGACCGTTGCTGCTGTCTAACCTCATCGATCATTGAAAGCGCCCCCAAAATCAAATCTATTTTTGCTAATATCGCATAATCTTGATTACTCATTTCCGGCGCACATCTCACAAACAAATTGTCAAAGGCAATTGCCTGACAACAACAAGCACCACATCAACAACAACAACAATAACTACGATAACTTTTGTATACCCTACAAGAGCTGGAAGCTTAAGTAAATATACTTACATGTTTGTAAGTTTCTTAAAGTTAGCTGGATTCTTAATGGCTTGAACATCTTAGCCACTTTACTAGTCGCGTCTTTAGGCTTCGCTCTGTTTTGGCGTCAATCCGTTAGATACTTTCTAAAACAATGGCATCTCAAGTAATACGCTAAGTACCACAATTGAGCGAAAAGAAATTGCGCAGTCATTACAAACAGAGGAACGTACTGAGCCCCGTCTGTCAAGTACTCAATAATTCACAAAATGAAGAAGTAAAAAAAAAATATCGTTGAAAATAAAATGATCAATACGAACGACAACGGGGCAACAAGTAAAAGAGCAACAGCAACGGACAACACAAGAAATTGAAAAGCCACAAGTCATCTCAGCTGGTGGCTTAAAAGGCGCGTGCTAAGCCATTCATATTCATAAAAGAGACAGAGATCCGCTGTACCAGGGAGAGACAGAGACCCACTGAGAAAGAACGGGCAAAAAATGGTAAAAGAATAATAATAATAATAAAAATTAAGGATTGTCAGAGCACAGGGCCCGACCGTTGCGCCGGGTCGGTTCGGCAAAGGGTGTGAATGCCAAACCGCCGCAGATGAGGCTGAAAACTGGACTGTGCCAATGGTGGCTGATGCCGAGGCTGGTAGACTGCGGACCTAGAACCCAACGACAGACAGACAAAACCACAGCAACGGACGATCAACTATCGCCGGTTCCAGTTCCGCAATGTCGCCGGGCGACAGCATCAACTCAACTCATAGTGGAGAGACAAAACTAAAAAAAAAAAAAAACATAAGAAAAACCACAACATGAAGATAACGTTGTAACCAGTACGACGAAGTTAAAATACTCTTAACTATTATGGTAATATACCTTACTTCAGAAAGATATATTTAATTTTTGTGCTCTCTACATTGGAACTATAAAAAATGGAATATCAGAGGAAAAAGTGTTATTCTAACATTAAATATGTCCTTTTACTGATATATATATTTTGAATACAAGTCAACACATAGTTGATATATTGAAAGTTATTTTTTACAGGATTTTTATTTAAGCACTTGGAATACACTTCAAAAAAAATCTTAAAGCCCTTCACAGAGGGCATGTAAAAAAAAAAATAAAAACAATTCTACTCTTGTATTAATAATATTTCGTTACTTTTATACCCTGTAAATAAAAAATGGGTAGCATAAACTTGGCAATTGTATGCTATTCGCCGTTGAAAACTCTCCACTCAAATAAAATGTATATATAGTAGTTCAGAGCAGATTCAACTGTCGATCGGTCGTAAGAGCTGGTACATTAGAAGAAGTCAGGAAGTTATACTCAATTCTGTTGCTATTTATATAGGTTTTCCTATATAATACAATAAGATCTTGCTTGTATCATTTTTTATCTGAAAACTTTAATGATGAGATTTAAGATTTTCGTATAATAATAAGATCTTGCTTGTATAATATTTTTCTTAAAACTTTAAGGACGAGATTTAAGATTTTGGTACAGCGTATCTTAATTTTCTTTATTTTTAGATTTTCCTATATAATACAACAAGATCTTCTTTATAAACTTTAATAACGAGATTTAAGATCAGAGAAATAACTGTTTGTAGTACAGGGTATCTCTTGGACTCAAGTTGCCAAGTATAACTTCATTTTTTTCCTCAGTTTGTTGTTCACTGCTGAGTTTTTAGGGATGGGCATATCCGATTTTTGTTACAGCTAAAACTTTACGTTGAGTCTTTTGTGTTGCTGATGTTGTTGTTGTTACTGTGGCCGTTGTTGCTGTTGATGTTTTTATCTTGTAGTCAGTCAGTCACAGAGGCAGACACTCGAACTGTATCTTGTTGTTGTTGTTGCTGGGTTACCTTTTGCATTGGCTTTGGTTTGTTTCTATGGACGCTGTGTGATTTTACAGTTTGATTGATTGGATTAGGTACTTATGTTATTAATTTACTTCTATTTATAAACAAGCAAATGGACAATGGATATTATTGTTGTTATTCTTGTGCTCGTGTGTTTGTGCTGACTGTAAAGGCTTTTCGAGGCTTTTCAATTTTCATTCCGACAATCGATGGCAATTCATGAATGAAAACCACTCGCAGCTTTGACAAATTGTGGCCTAAAGATTTAAAGATTAATGCAGCACTTCCGTTGCTGCCCTCGTCTCCCCTCTCTTTCACTTTTGTCACCCTCTCAACTTGCTTTTAGTGGACCAGCCACAACTGACTAATTTATGCAACATTTCAGATTTTTAGTCAAGTGTAAACAAATTAATATTTTAGCTATTTTTGTGTCTTATCAATATAATGTTGTGGCATCTTGTTCGCTGAGTTGTTATCGCTGCCGTTTATCGAGCCCAAAACAATCAAAGCATTTTCAACACTTTTCGATAATTGTAAGTTATTTTGCCCTCAGCCCTGGGCATTTGCATTAATCGTTTTTTTGGCGATAGGCATCAACATCGACCCGACGACAGATTTTCATTAATTGATGCAACGGTACATGACCAGACCAGATGCAGGCCTTAAACGGACCTGTGACAGACCCTGATAACCATCGCCAATGAAATCAACAGATACAAAAATTAAAAAAAAAACAAAAAAAAAAAAATAAAGAGTTGCCACTCGGCTGGTGGTCCCGATGAGCGGCCAAATGTCAAACTCCGCCGGCTGCATCATTAGCAGAGCAGCGCAGTCGACGACAACGCCCAAAAAAAAATAAAATAACAGGTGTAAATGTAAATAATCTTGACCAGGTTGACACTCCACACAACACACACACACACTGATTTACACACCACATGGGGCGACAGCCCCAATATCTTGTATTTTGTAATTAATTTTTGAAATGCATTCGACACTTGTCTAGCGCATATTGCATAATCTTATTGTAAGTAATTTCAATTAAAATTTGAATTCAAATCAAAAGCGAGTTGAGGATGTATGTTTTTACCACCTCAAACCAGACTGCAGCAGTAGCCGATCTAATAAAGCAAATCGATGTAATAGTAATATTACATTATTAATTATAATAACATTCACAATTTGTATGGCGCCTCGTTAGTTCCTTTGGCAAAACTAGCCCACATACCAGTTAGATAAAAAGTCATTCTAGTCGTCAAAGGAGTTCAGCAGATATACTCAAAAAATTTCACTTTCTAGAACAAGCTTAAAATAGGAAAAATATTCGAAACAAAAATCGGTTACGCTAGCAAACAGCTGTTCGGTTGGATTATTTCGGTTACGGTATCAGTAGGAATTTCTAGAACAACAATATTATTTTTAAAATTCAAATAATATTTTTTTTTAATTTTCAGTACTTTTTTAGTAACATCAAAACTTCCGGAGTTAGTCCCTATCTAAAATGCAATTTAAAAAAATTATAAAAAAAATTTGATTGACTCAAAAAGTTAAAAAAAAAACTTAAAATAAGTATTTATCACATACTTCTGAGTCCACCCTCGTCCGTTTGACTGCACTCATCTCATACGTAGCGAGTTAAGGCCCAATGTGCTAGGTTCCTGTCTGGCACGATGGTGTCTTTTCCACCAGAGACAGCAACAGCTCTTCTACAACTTGGTCTACAGTCAGCAGTCTACAGTCTACAGTCTACAGTCTTCAATCTGCAGAGTTGCTCTTGTTGTTGTTGCTGTTTTTGTGGCGCTTTCGTTGCGCTGACGAAGCGTTGCAAATGCATTTAGCCATTTTGGTGACGTGTCTTATAGGGATGTTGTTGCTGTTATTGCCAGTGGCGTCGCGCCAGCAGCAATTTTATTTCGACCGGGCCATGGGCCGAACCCATTTTCTATTTCCGCTTGGAAATGACAAAAAAAAATGTAATAAAGAACATTTCTTATCTGTGACTTGAAATCATAGTTTTTGGCAGCAACATGATCGGTATAAATATAGTGATCTGCGGGTGCTAATGATCTTTGATGAGAGACGTAGTTAAATTTTGAAATTTTATATAAAACTTAAAAAGTATAGTCTAAGATATTTATATATCCCACATTTTTAAATATACATACAGATATAATTAAAACCGAAATGTATCTATTCTTTAATTTTATATCATTGCTAAGACAAATATTATATCAATGCAGTTTTCGTTTTGCCTTCTCTTAAAATTTAATATATGTTTTTGAGAGCCTTGTTTGTAATCCAAAAAAAAAACATCAATAGTGGAATCTTTGTTTTCTTTCCTTTTCCTTTCCACTTGTTCTCTTATGAACCTTTTCTGTTTATTTGTTACTTTTTACGAAATTTGTAAATGAGTCGCAAAGGAGGAGCATAAAAATTAAAGGAACATCCAAAACGGCACACGGCAGTCGTAAAGTAAATGGTCAGCTCTCAGCATTGTGACCACTCCAATGGGATGGAGTTACCATGTCCCCGATCCCTCGGCCAGACCTCTGGTAAACCCTCAATGGGTTGGAGGGTTCGCTTTCGAGTTGCGTGTCGTTCATTTGGTGACATTCTCGCCGTTGAGTTGTTGTTATAGCCTGGAATTGTTGTTGTTGTTGTTGTTATTGTTGCCGCTTGTCATTTTCAAAATTATATGTCACACTTTTGGCGTTAAAACAGGCACACGACCAGAGTCAGAGTCAGAGCCAGAGACAGAGACGACCCGCCAGACGACCCTTTTTTAAAGTCCTGATTTTTATTGTCATGTTTTGATCTTTTTTGCTGTCGCTTCGTGTATATCGGTATTTGTTGTTGTTGTTCTTGTTGTTGCTGTGGCTGATGTTGTCTTGGAATGTGCATAAAAATTTTTAATGCTGTCAGCGCTCAAATGTTTTTCAAGTTCGGTTATACTTTTGATCGCTCTCTATACTAAGCACACACACAAAACTCTATTTAAATCATATAAATATGAAAAGATAGATATTTTAAGACAAATAAGCCTTAAAAATATACTAGTAAAATTGAGTTTAAAATGACTTAAGGGAATGATTAATGCTTTAAAAACCAGACCAAAGAAGTTTCAATACTTTTAAAAATTAGTATATCAATTTTCTTAGAGTTTTCACTACCTAGATTCTGACATATGCATTCCTTACTTAAATTTACCCGTGAGAAAAAGTAAAGAAAAAAAATACAAATATAATATTAAATTTAAATTGAATTCAAATTGAATTTCAATTTGAAAACCCAAACAAACTCATAAATAATTCCCCCTGTGTGCAGTGAAGCGTTTAAATTGAAAATTTGTCGACAGTTCATCAAATGGTGGTTCGAATAGATGTAGCAAGTGTGTCTGTGTGTGTGTGTGTGTGGGTGGCACGTCAAATTGGGGGCAGAGATCTCTTTGAGTTGTCCATCAATTGACGTTTATGTGAGCTGTGTCCCGCATCTGTTGCATGCTCCATGGTCAATATCCATGATCTTTTAGCCAGAGACATTGAAACAAAGGAATTTCCAAACTGTGTTAATTGTCTTTAGGTCTTTAGGGTTTTCGGGTCTATAGCATTTGTGGAGCCCAAAAGCATTTATAAACGCTTTGATTTCAGTTTGTTGTTGTTGTCGACTCGTTAAAGTTGTCAATAAGTGCACCATTTTCGGCTGCTTATCGGATAGAAACTAAAAACATATATAAATATATAACTCAGCCAAACAATTTAAATGTTAATTTCTGAAATACGAGAGGGCGGAGTGAGAGATACTACGTTTTGTTTTCCAATGTTGTGATAATTACCTCAAGTTATTTTTGTTTATATTTATACGTATTACAGGGAGAATTCGAGTAGTTTTCTTATCAGTGCTCAGCACATTAAATACCGTTGGAAAATTTGTAAAGAAATGCTAATTTTTCTCGATCATGGATGTGTGTGGCCCGCACGACTAACTAATTGGTTTTCTAGCCAAATACCTAAATAAATTTTTGACTAAATGGTAGATAAGTGCTTAAACAAAGGGCCAGCAAGTACGCTCAACGAAAAGACCCAAATCTAGTCGAGATTCGGAGACGTTTAAAATAAAAAACAAAAGACAAAAGCATTTATATTTGAAAATAAATAATACTCCTTTTCGGTTGTAACTTTAAAGATGTTTTAAGATTTAAAAGCCGAATAGCATTAGATTTCTGGCAATTTTCTGTAATACACTATAACCTAGATAATAAATCATTTTATAGCTTACTTGGTAAATAAATACATATTTATGTCCTGCAAATTTCAGAATGAAGCTTTAGCTTAAATCCGATCAGTTTACGGAGTATCTACTCATCCAGTCAATTATATTTTGTATTCTTATGTTTAAGCTTAATCCTAAGATCTTAAATGCTCACTAAAATTAATAACTTGTACCGGCGGGTAACAACTACTTGCCTCTGCAACAAGTGGCAACATCAGCAACTGTGGCAACAACAGCAACGTTTGCCTAGATCTAAGCAAGTTATTACAATTCTTGTCACCTGGCATGGAAATTTACAAGGGGCTACAAATAATTGAACAGCAATTTTCCATTTTCGCCACAAATTGCCAAGGACGTGAGTTGTTGAAGTTGCGATTGCTGTTGTGGGGCATGAAGCAGCAGCAGCAGCAGCAGCAGAAGCAGCAATTCTAAATTGATTTTACACTGTGGCTTTTGCCTGCCCGCAGGACACACAAGTCTACAAATGTTAAAGCAGTTTCCCGAAAGTCCCGACTCCCGAGTCGATGCAGATTAGCACAGTGCAACACATGTTGCTGATGCTGCTGCTGCTGTTGCTTGTTGTTATTGTTGTTGCTGGCTGCTCATCAGCAAAGAGGCACGCAAGTTGTAGCTACAAGTTGTACATGGTATCGGGGTTTGTGGCAGGTATTGCTGCTGCAGTTGCTACCACTTCACTTCTACTTGGTTCACAGAGTCTTGCAGGTATCCCTGCCGCACACACACACACACATATTTTTGGTGTTCAACAAAAATTTCTGTTCAACGGCATGTTGCAATTTTAATTGAACCAGCCATTAATTAATTTCCACACGCCACACAATTCAAGGGTGCAACTGGAAGAGTCTCACAAATAAACTGGCCACGTGACTAGAACCAGTGACTAATCAGACAGGAAAACACTACAACGACATATTTGCATAAAGCGTAGTTAGGACAATTCTTACCTAGGTTTCAGAGTGTATAGATGATTTATGTTTAACTAGAATCCGAAAAAATTAAAGTGTATTTCATGGCTCAACTTTTAATGAACATTTTATGCCATAATTAGTTTAAAACAACACTTTACGATTTTAAAAAATTTATTTGTACAATTTGTACAAAATATAACCTTTTCTAGATATTTGTTTCGTTTTTATTTCCTGATATTAGTTATAATTATCGGAAAGACTTCTGTTCCTAGAAGTAGAATATTTCAAATTGTGCGAAATACTTTCCAAACCCAAGGAATTGCATTTCTAGGATCATTCTCATAATGATCAGGTAAAATCTGTTCCCTGATCTTTCAAAAGTCTGTTACTTTGAGCAATCAGAATTCGAATCTATAATTTTGGAGACGCGATCAACAGTATTTAAATACAAAAAATTGAAACTAGGAACATTTTAACCTTCAGTTTAAACTTCTCTTTGTCTCCCTCTCTATCTTTCACTTTGCCTCCCCGCTGTTGGCCTGTTTTGCATGGCAGGCCAGAAGTGAAGCTAGATGCAAATGCATTGGCAACACGGTCGCCCAATGTGGCGGCAATAATTTCAAGATTGATGACCGCGTAGTTCAGTTAACGGCAACGATCGACAGATCCGCTGAATGGGGCGATCAACCGTTGGCAGCCTTTGCATAAATAATAATAGACTTGTAGGCCAATTGTGCTAACATGGCCTGCTGGTGGTTAGCGTAATAATTCATTGGCCCCACGATACGGGGCCATCATTAGGCAGTCAAAACGGCTACTGAATTTGAGATCGAACAGCCAAAAAAAAAAAAGAAATACAAGAAAAAAGATAGAGTAAAATCACCGAAGATCATCAATCGATGATCGTCGATCGATTGAGAGAGAGGCTGCACCTGTGCGAATCTTTCGCTTTTCAAATTGGGGCGTTCTCGTTGGAGATCTTGATAATCAACATTAATTGTGAATCAATGAATGCACGCCTTGATCAAAAGGGGGCGGCTCTATGCGCCAGAGACTATGGCCTACCCCAAGATAATTGGCTCAAATGTGCGCAAAACGCGTTGCCAAGTTTGTTTAAAAGACCATTAATTAGTCCACATAATTGCCACAGAGATGCAAGATTAATTACAAATATAAAAGATATGTGGAAAACTCTTCAGATTTTAACTCTACACTATATATGAGAGTGTACAATATAAGATATGCTGTGACAACAATTCGAAAGTTAACTAACATTCATTTTGCAGGCTAATTGCAGCATCCCAACTCTAGATGGCGCTAGGCTCAAATCGTTAAATGCCAACGGGCCAAACTAATTGATGGCTTCGACTACACACTATAGGCTCTCTAGTGTAAGAACTAGAGATGAGCACGTGCTGAAATGCATTATAAGAAAGACGATCTTTGCAGCTAATTCACTTGAACATTTTGCATTATTATAGTTATATTTACAACTACAAATTTGAATCTTCTGAACAGATCTGATTAAATTCTGATCTTTCTTCAATTGAATTATTACTTTAATCAGCACAAGTATTAAACTTTACTCATCTTAAATGTAAGAGAATACTAAACAATACGCTAACGATCGGTAATGTAATTATTTTAAATTATTTGAATTAATTAACTATTTAATTTTCACTTTAACTACCTTTGTTATTTAAGTATCATTCAACTCTTCATATAAATATGTGCAAATAATGCAAGTATTTTAAATTATTCGAATTAATTAATTATTTAATTTTCATTTTAATACCTTTGTAATTTAAGTATCATTCAACTCTTCATATAAATATGTTCAGATTTATATGAATTGATATACTTTCACAATTTCGAACATCAAAACATAGCACATCTCGTGTTTGCGTCCTGCGTGTCACGACAGAAAACACGCCATGCTCTCAACTCTAATCGAAGATTCTGAACTGCAGACTCCATGACGCTATCTATTTAATGTTTCGGTTTTAATTCAGCGCCACTTCCTGTAATTACTGGAATAGTGAGTGTGGCACGCGGAGCACGGGCCATTAGAATCTCATACACGTCCATATGCATATGGATGTTGGGCTTCTTTATGGGAAATTATTGCTATTTTTAATGCAAATGCGCTAATTACAAACACTGATAAGCGAACGACTACCAATGCTAGCCAATGCATTTATCAGGCATACCTAAGTGAACACTAAGCCCAGTCAGTGGACCAGTTACCTCAGTGCACAATAGCAAAAATTTGAAGATTTCGTGGTATAAAGATTTAAATTACTGAAAGCGATTTTTTTAATTTTTTAAAAGATTTTTTTTAATCAAATGAGCAATACCATTGCGTTGGGAATTTATGGAATACATAAATTTAAAATAAATATTACTTTCAGTTATTAAATAAGATTTATATTTTTAAGCTTTGCAAGTGTATTTCAATCTAATTAAAATTTAAGCTACATAAATTTTTTTCGATCAATTTTAATAGTTTTATGTTGAAGAAAGTCTCTATTTGCCTCATGGTACTGAGATCGGTGTCTGGCAAGCGGCGCCTTTGGTCCCAAACGCCCGCGGCACAATGCCTTGACAAAGTGGCACGCTTCCGCAATGTCGCCAGATCTTATGGCATCTCCCGGCTCTCCCGTAATACAGCCCGAAGAGCGAACTAAAATAAAACCAAAAACGAATTAAATTGATCTAGTTTCTTTATGGCCATGAAATGCTTCTGTGCGACAGCATCGACGACGACGACGGCGACGACGGGTACTATGAAATATGTGGCCATAGATATGCGACTGGACAACATCCACATCCACATTCACATCCAGACCTTAGACGGAGCTACACTTGGTGGCCAGTTGTGTTGGTCCGGCTAATGCATTGGCAGCGCTCATGATGAATTAGTTTTGATTAGGGGCAGCCCATGGTAACTGACCGGTTGGCATTTTGTGCTTTTTCAATGTCACCCTGGGTTGGGCCTCTGCCATTGCCACTGCCACTGCCACTGGACAGTGTCTCAGCCAACTTTCGCTGATCTCTTGGCCACAATATATCAGAGCTATTCAATTAGTCATATGTCATACGTGGTGCGATATGGCCCCATATTAATTGCATCGGGCTACCGACAATAGTGTAGACCAAGTTGAATGTATATGTAGCTACTACCTTTTAGGCGGTTATGTTAAGGAATTGCAGTACCAAAACATAGTATGTAAGAACTCTTTAGTTTAGTTACCAACTCAAACATATTAAATCAAGATATTATAATTATCTATGCATTTTTTTGTACTGCATACTTTAAGGCACTTTTATAACTAAAAAACTTTAAACAGCTACAGCTTCCATAATATTTATCCTATCTTGATGAGATTATGTAAGTTAATACATAATAATAAATGCCAAGTTTCAGTACCAGGAAGGCGATTCTAGTTAACAAGCTGTGGTAGATTTATAGAAGTATGTATACCAATTTTGATTGCTCGGGCCTTTTAGATAATTTCATGTTCAGGTCAGAGCTAAAGTTAAGTTTAACTTGCGATTAGAGTGTTGGTCATTAAGCAGGAGTAAGAAAAGTTAAAGTTTACCCGAAATTTTATCTTTAACATTAGAATAAAATAATTATATAATATTATAGTGAAACTTTTGGAAGTCATTCGGTAAACTAATGGATTTAAGAAAGTCGTAGATGAGCAATAGAAAAGTATAGATCCTGCTGCCACATACGACATTTTGGGGTAACTTAGTAGAGTCGTGTCGTCTTGGCTTTGGACAAATGAAATTGTGCTTCATGTTGCATGTGGCATGCAAAGTGAACTTGGTAACTGCCAGCAATTCTATTCATTTACCAAATAAATCACTAACGGCAACTCATTAGCTGTTAAGCAAAGATATTATAGCAAGGTCCAAGAGAGATTGCCTGCATGACATTTCGCGTTGTGGAGAATTGGATCCGGTTTCTGGGACTTTCTTGGAGTCAATCTCCTTGTTGGCTGTCTGAAACTCATCAGTGGCTGTGACTGGCGACACCTCGCTGGGTGATAGGCAAATGCTAGAAAGTCTATTCACTCAACATGAGACAACTTTTAGCTTCGATAAGAGAAGGTACAGTGGGTCATACTCGTATATTGTCGTCGCTACCGTATCGACAGTGCTTATCAAATCGAAATCAATTTTATATTTATATCTATGACATGGCATCTAAACACCTAAACAAGTCAAATTGGCGACATTCACATGCAGTTCATCACCTGTTTGCAGTCATGAGAGAGAATGAGGATTACTTGCCCAGGGAGCTGACTCAAATAATTTTGTTTGCGCCTGTCATAAGAGCCAACTAACTGGGTAACTGGCCATTGGTAGCCACAGCTCGCGGCTCAAATTGTACCGCAAGCACACAAATCACAAAACGCTACTCCAACTTCTCCAGCGTGCAACTCCTTCAGTTTCTCTGCATCTCCCTGCTGCCGCCGCCCAGCGATGATTGCTGCGAAGACAAGAATTTCTAGTTTGCAACCAAAACGAACCTTAACTGTGGCAGGCCAGGCTACGCTAGATCGGTGTGGCAGCAGGAGCAGAAGCAGGGGCAGGGACAGGGGCAGGAGGAGAAGCTGGGGCCAGGCTAGGCTTGACCAGGCCTAGGAAACAGCCGTGAAAGCATTTTGCATTTTAATACACTCAACCAGGGTTAGTGCACTAAATAAGACCGAAACAAGAAGTAACTTGAAGCTGTGATCTATTCTCATAAGTAGCTTTTATGATTTATATTTTACAAAATTTCTAGAGAAGTGTTTTAATACTTATTCAATAGCTTAAAGTTCTATAAAATCAAAATTCGAACAGCTTACTAAGGGATTTTTATAGCTCAGAAATATCTAGAAACCTTTAATATCTTGAAATTTATTGATATTGTTTCCGAAAATTGAAAACTTTAATACTTATAAAATTAGATTGTTATTTAATTTTTCATAAAATATACATTTAAAATGATATGTTTCTTTTTATAAAATTGCTTAAATTTGGTTATATATTAATAAAGTATATGCAGTCAAAGTTCATAAAGTACAGCCGTGAGATTTGAAAGTTCTTTTTAATTATTGGCATTAATTGTCTCTTATAACATGTAACTTTGTAATATCATTGTAGAGGATATTATTTTTTTTTTAAATATTTTTTTTATTTGTGTATCCTGTTAGTTAAAAGTAGTCTATAAACACTAGACGCTCAGCTTTGTTATGATAGCCAAATTGAAAGACACAGAGACATAAAGGAGCTTTTAGTTTTTTCTAGTTAATGTACTGGATCTAGTGGATGAGATATAATCAGTAATTGTAGCACCTTTTGAATTTTAGAGTATCTGGTATACAATGCGATCTGAGATGCTTTCCTTTCTCCAGCATTTTTACGATAGAATTGCGCTCATAACTTTGGCGAAGTAACGTCGCGACGTCATTGCGTCGGTCGGCTGCTCGTCTTTGCTGCTATCCTCAGTGAAACTGAAGAATTTCTTGGCTCGACATGCTCCTGTCGCTGCCGGGTCTAAGCTGAGCAGTTGACGTCGACGTTGCGGTCGCTGTCGCGGTCGCAGTTGACTTTTAAGCGCGTGTGGCTGCCACCGGCTGGATCGTTTTGAGTTTGGAACATTTCATTAGTTTTGAGTGCCGGCATATATCTTCGATGTGGAGCCGGTCATCTGGTCTTTTGGTCTTCTGGCATGGCTCGACTTCGTTTGGCTATTATTTTCAATTTTATTGCGCTTTTTATTAGCGCTGCATTTCGTTCGGTCATAGAGCCTGCTTTATATGGCATAGATAGAGGCTGATTGAAATGTATGTTGGGGTAATTTATATGGTCATAATGAAAGACACGGCTAAATTTTAAGTTTTTTGTTGTTCTTTTATTTGTTCCAAAAGTTGTTTGCCAAATTTGCATATTACTATTATCATTTAATTTATTGAGTATATTTAAATATATGTGTATATATATATTCTGACACAAAATATAAACTTAGTCCTATGGATATAGTTAGGTTTTATACTTTTAAGAATCGTTGATAGAAAAAACTGATACAGCTACAAGTTCAAGGGATATATGTGTACGTACATATAGGCTGAAGATGTTTCCTTCGATCCATCGATTAGAACTAAACACGCGCTTAAAATTCTGATTCGATATCGGAATGCTTAAGATTAACATAAGAGACAGTCTTTGAAATTAGAGATGAATTTGAGAGATCTTATTGTTAGTCTTGAAATGTACTCGTATCTCTTAAACTTTACTTAAATTTGTGCACATTAAAACATGAAAAAACACCAATTAAACTTGTATTGAATATAGTATATATGTATATGATCCTTCATCTATACGAAAAACATGCACACATAAAAACAACTGCAATGCAACATCTATAAAAATCAATTTGCAAGCTGCAACTTTTTTTTGTTTTTTCTATTTTTGAGCATTTTTAAAACTATTCGTTCATATATTTTTTTTTTAGCTATAAACAATTTGTAGCTAGCTAATAATGCATCAATAAATACATTTATCCAAATGATTTCATACTGAATTTTTTATATAATTATATATAATTTTTTTTTGTGTATGGAAGAAAAACTGTCCATAAGCAACATTAATAAATAATATTTTAGTATATATACTTAAAAACATACATATAATATATAATTTCATTTAGTTAGCACTTTGTTGTTTAATACACAAGAATTAAATGTTTATTTGTTTTTTTTTTTTTTTTATTATTTTGAACCATGCATTGAATAAACAATATAAATCACAACGTTTTAATTTTCAACTTTAATTATTTTTTTTAAATTTTAGTTTATTTTAAATATTATGTGTAGTGTGTCCAACATTTTTGATTTTTTTTTTTTTCAGATTGTATTAAAAATGCTTTATCTTATCTTAATTTCTTTGTGTTTTTCCTGATGGCACATAAGTTTCACACATTTAAATGTATTTTCTCAAGTTTTTTTTTAAGTTTCGAAGGCTTGTTGCGACCTGTTTTTGTTTTACAACAGTTTGTACATTGAAGACAACAAACTATTTAATTTATTTTTTTTATTGAATATGCACGCCAAGAAATACCAATTCCTTACAGTATATACTATTTTTTTTATAAGTTGTGCTAATATACGATTCTAAATTTCCTAAAATTATTTTGTGTCTCATACCAGCGGCTATGCAAAATGTATTCCAATAGTTTTGGTAAATTTTGCACCTATTCATAATTAAGAGGCTCAAACCATTCGTTTCGTTCGTAATTCAGCTATCGTTGCTTAAGTGGCACTAGAGTTCCTTGTAGTTTCTAACATTATTATATAAATATCTGTATACTATATTTTATTCGTTAGATTCTTAAGGCTAAAATCTTGACACGGTTCAAACCGAGAAATCTGCTGAAACTGAAAAGGAAAAATGTGTACAATAAAAATGAAAGATAAAAAACAAAGAGAGGTTTTTGTTGTGAATTTTGTTTTGTTTTTAAAAATGTTATATATTTTCAAAAATAAAATAAACTAATTATAAAATGTTTTCAACTTAGAATTAAAGCAAATTTAAACTAACAATTAGAAGAAATATATATTTGTATTTTTACTTTTGACATACAAAAACGAAATAAAAATTTTAAATTATATTTAGATTTCTTTGCCATTTGATTTCGAATCATTTAAGGAAGTACAAGGGGCATTTTTAACACGAAATTCACATAAAAATTAAATTAATAATTATAATTATAATCATATGTTGCACAATTTCATCATTTTCTTAACACACACTGAAACTTAAGGTCTTAAATACTTAATGAATGGCTGCTTTAATTACTTAGGCTTATACAAAATGATATGCTAAATTGTATTATTTTTTAATTAATTTATCTTACTGTTCATTTTTTCAATGGGTGTGTGTGTGTGTTAAAACCTAAACACTAAGATGCTAAATAAGTTAATAATAGACTTTAAAATGCTTAACTGCAATAAATTAGTTGGCTTGTGTTAGAATCATTTTGTTTTTTTTTACAAATGAACATTAGCTATGCAAAGTTGAAAGTTGTACAATTGTTTTTTGTTTTTAAATTTAACGCTTGTATTTTTAGTTATAAGAAATTAAAATTAATAATTATTACACATGAGATCACAGTATTAGAGACATAAGTTAAATATTTTAAAATATTATTATTATTTCTTTTTAGGTTTTACTGTTTTTTTTTTTTTGTTTTGTTTTGTTTTTTTTTTTTTTTGTTCTTTTACGTTCTTGTTAGACTTTGATCGGTTAGTAACTTTTATTTTAAGTGCGGCTCTTCGAACTTGCTGATGCTTCAGTTTATAATATAATAATTTGCTTTTCTGTTTTTTTTTTTTGTTTTGTTTAGATTAATGTCTTGTGTAGATTTTGTTGCTGGCACAACCCAAAATTGCAGCTACAACTTGGTAACTATTTAGTTAATTACACTAGATTACAAAATTATAATCTCTTTATCAGTCATAAAAAGTTAATATATATAGTTTTAAAATTTAGTTAGATTTTTTTTAATGTGTGTACACAGTATACAATCAATTTAAAATTTCGAAAATCCTATGGAACATTTGAATTTTAATATTTTAGACTTTGAACTAAATTGGAAATATTATATATATTAACTCTTTGGGCTGAACAAATGTTGTTGCCTAGTGTTATTTGTGGTGTGTGTGTATATCTTTTTTAGATTCAGCATCAACGATTGATTCCTGCTTAGATTGAAAAATAGTGTGGGGAGAGAGAGAGAGAGAGAGATAGAAAAGGAACAGCAACTTATTGTATTTGTTGTACACTTTAAAGGCCTTGACTAAGCGAGTCCTGACTGCAGAGGAGCAGTTCGCTAGACTCCTGGCTGACCAGCACATAGTTGTACTGCAGGGGGCTGCTCAATGGTGAGAGTGTGCCATAGTCTGAGGTCAAAGTTAGCTCAAAGGGCAGCGGACTCTCCAGTGCATCGATGTCGAGGTCTAGCTCTAGGCCCAATTCAAATGCGGATGGTTGCTCCGGTGGGCGCTGCCCTTTGTTGGAATCAATCGAGGACGTTGAGTTCTCTGCGGTCTACATGCTGGTTGCACTGCTTGTCACGATGGCCAAATCGGCGGCATGCAACAAATGATGATGTTGATACTGTTGATGATGTTGCTGCTGTTGCTGTTGCTGCTGCAACTGTTGTTGCTGTGCGGCGGCGGCGGCGGCGGCAGCTGCTTGTTGCTGCTGCTGTTGCTGATGCTGTTCGCGACTCAGTTTGGACTCCTTCTTGATGCGCTGCTTTAGATGGACCTTGGCATGACGCTTCTTCTCATCGGAGCGGGCGAACTTGCGTCCACAGATGTCACAGCTGAAGGGCTTCTCGCCGGTGTGGGTGCGAATGTGGGTGGTCAGGTGATCGCTGCGACTGAAGCTGCGCATGCAGATGCGACACTGGAATGGCTTCTGACCGGTATGGATGCGTATGTGGCGGGTCAGCTCATCGGAGCGAGAGAAACGCCTATCGCAATTCTCCACGGGACAGGCATAGGGACGCTCATGAACCGGCGTCTTGCTGGGACGATTCGGATATTTGCGTGGCTTCACGGGCACTAGCTTGAGAGGCACACTGCTCTGTTGATAGACCTGTGACAATATCTCGTGTCCCTTGCTCGTGGATGGACTGTATTCCGCCAGTTGCACGGCAGCAGCAGCCGCAGCAGCAGCAGCTGCCGATGCACTGGAGTAACCGGTGCCATTTGAATTGGGTTGCATATCCGGATAGCTTTCCTGTTTCGGTATGAGCACGCCAAGAGCAGCATTGCTCGAACTGGCTGACGATGTTGGTCCTGGCAGCACCAATGTCTGTTGTTGCTGCTGCTGCTGCTGTTGTTGTTGCTGCTGCTGCTGCTGTTGCACAACAGCCGCGGCGGCTGCATAATCGGCGGGTGTATCCAGCCACTGATATTTGGGCGTGGCCACGGCGGACAACTGAGAGCGTACGGCGTATTGTTGCTGCTGCTGTTGCAATTGCTCGTGACTGCTCTGCAAATCCGCGAGACTGGCGAAACCAGCTGTCGACACGGTGGCTCCTGTGTAGCTGGGAGGTGCCTGCTTCAGCAACAATGGCGTGCAATCCATGCTCAGACCCAACAGTTCGGCATGTTGGGCGGCGGCAGCAACTGCAACACGTCCATCGTCGTAGGGCGAGGTTGTGGCACCAGCTGATTGCTGTTGCTGTTGTTGCTGCTGCTGTTGTTGCTGCTGCTGCTGCTGTACGGCGTAGTGGGCGGGCAGACTGAACATTGGCGGCTGGAAGAGCGACTTGTCCGGACTGGGAAGACCCCAGCTATTGCCCAGACTGTTTGACGGCGGCGACATCTGTCCGGGCAGCACACTCAGCTGTGGGGATGCCAGTTGTTGTTGCTGTTGTTGCTGTTGCTGCTGCTGTTGCTGTTGTTGTTGCTGTTGCAGCTGTTGGGCGGCGCTCATTGCGGTGTTGTTGTTGTTGTTGCCTGTTGTGGTAAAAATGCCTCGATATGAGATTTTGCCAGGCAGTTGTTGTTGTGGTTGTTGTTGTTGTAGTGCATGTTGTTGATAGTGTTGCTGGTGGTGTGGTTGTTGTTGTTGTTGCTGCTGTTGTTGTTGTTGGTGTTGCTGCTGCTGTTGGTGTTGCAGCTGTTGCTGTTGGTGTGCATGTTGATGTTGGTGGTGACTGTGATGATGGTGATGATGATGATGATGATGGTGTGGCAATTGTTGCTGCTGTTGTTGTTGTTGCTGTTGTTGGTGTAGTATTTGGTGTTGTTGTTGTTGTAGTTGGTACTGTTGTTGGTGTTGCGGTGAGCTCATGTGTTGCT
The DNA here is from genome assembly GCA_951394115.2 of Drosophila phalerata. Lineage (NCBI taxonomy): Eukaryota > Metazoa > Arthropoda > Insecta > Diptera > Drosophilidae > Drosophila > Drosophila phalerata. The sequence goes on from OX596005.2 coordinate 11,102,700, forward strand.
GCTGCTGTTGCTGCTGCTGTTGGTGACTGTGTTGACAGTGGCTGTTGTTGTGATGCAACTGTTGTTGCTGTTGTTGTTGTGAGTGTGTATTGCTGTTGTTGCCAGCAGCAGTTGTTACTGTTGCAGCGGGAGAGCCAACACTTTCAGTGTTGCTGCTATCGCTGTTTGTTTGTTTTGTGGCGGTTGCTGTGGCTGTTGTTGTTGCTGTTGTGGTTGATGTTGTTGTTGTTGATGTGGTGTGATGGTGGCTGTTGTTGTTGTTGTTGTTGTTGTGTAGTGGATACATGTTACAACTATTATTACTTGATTCTTCCTTGACAATGGACAATGAGGGCGGCGTGCTGCGTTCCTCCTTCAATGGACTGCACGAGGACAATACAGGACTCGCCACGGACACAACCTGAGGCTCCAGCGACAGATCCTCCGATTCAATGCAGCCTGCAAAAAGTGAAAAGAACAAATGCAATTGTCAACTTTAGTCTATGAATGAAATTATCTCTTAGCTAAGCTTAAAACTTGATATTCAATCAAAAGTTGCTGTCTCTTCCCTTTTTCCTTCAGTTCTTCTCCTGTTTTTGTACTCTTCTTGTCTTTTTTTTTTTTTTTTTTGCTTTTCAGCCCATCAGAATGCCCGACGATATCAATCACAGTTCCCTTGAATGGCCCTGGCATTGGAAGTAAGTGTTATATGGGCCGATGTTGCCACAGTTGCCGATGTTGCCGATGTGCCTGTTGCAGCTGGGCGCGCTTTGATTTCGCGGAAATCGAACAACACGGGAGGTCGCATCATCGCTCATCGTTGTTGCTGCTGGTTGCAGCTTGTGGTGGCATCCACCACTCACATGAATCAATATCAATTCACACACGACATTCACGATTTGCAATAAATGTAATTAAGAGAGCGACAGAGAGCAGAAAATGTGACTATGGAGGTGACATTTCAAGTGACAGATCAAGTGAATTTCTTAAATTGAGAAGTTTTCTTGGTAGATTAAAATTAAAGAAAGCAAGTAGTGAAATTCCTAGAGGTATTCAAGTGACCATGGAGGACATAAATGTAAAATAAATCATAGAAAAAAATAAAGAGCCATTAAGTAAAGTAAATAAATGGGAACCTAAGCTAAAGACAGTGCCTAAAGTGACCATGGAGGACATATAATATATAAAGATAGTGGGATTAACACTTTTTAAAGCGAGAGTGGAAGAGTGTTGGAAAATTCAACTTGCAAACAGATTTGTGTTCTAAATATTCATAATTGGTTCATTAGGCTTATAGCATATGTGTATCTGCGTGATTGTCGTGTCACGTGCTGTCACGCGATCATCTCTAGGTCAGCTAAAGTGTCGGACAGAAGACTAATTACGCGGCTACCGATCCGGCTTGAGATGCACAAGCCCTTTGGGCAGCTGACTTTGACTCTGGACACTTTGTTTTTTTGTAACTTGCGGCCGGGAAAAACATCATCATGTTGATCATGCTGATAATGATGATGATCATTGTGGTAGTCATTAATGCCAGAGTCGCAGTTGGCTTGGCTATTGATTGAGTTGCATTGCGCCTAATGTGCTGCGACATCAATCTCAACGGCGGCAGAGAAGAGAGCGAGGCAGACAAGTTGGTGCCACAATGCGCCTGAATTCAGCAGAATTTAGCAGAGGTCTCTTAGACAGAGGGAGAGGGCAGTGAGGAGTCTGAGTCATACATATGTCTAATATATTGTTTGGTGCATAATTAATGCCTTGAAGACAAACGCATTTTTGGCCAATTTTCTTTTGGAGACAATTGCAGACCATAGAAATTGGTCAGCCTTTGCCCAATATCCACTTGCCACTTGCCACTAGCCGCTTGCCACTTGGCAGTTGCATGTATAACTCATTCGGTTGGACATGCGAGTAAGTTATGCCCAGTGTCGGCTGCCAAGTTTAGCGATTAAAAGCTGCTTTATCATTGTCCCGCAGTCAACTAGAAATGAAAAACTCGCTGTCCTCATGCAAATTGTTTTAATGTTTTTTTTTTTTCTGTTTATTCTTTTTTTTTTTGTTTTTGGTTTTGCTTTCTTTCTATTTGTTATTTATTTATGATTCCGTTATTTTTTGTTGTGCTTTTTTTCTTTGTTGCTGAAAAATCTTTAGCTGACGATTTTTCTTGGGGACTGTTTTTTTTTTGCGTGGGTTGCGACGCTTGTCAGGCGACTGCGCCAAATTTATGAGTGACATTTTTTGGCGCGACGCGTCTAATTTTTAGATATTTCAGGCTACTAAATGTATCCACATCGAATTTTACTTAAGTATATACGCATGTCTATATAATGGCTGATTTTATGCATTTTCAATTGGTCAACTTCTGTAAGCTAAAAAGGGTGGTTCAAAAAACATAGACATAGTATGTACTTTAATTATATCAAAACATATATGCAGCTAGATAAGCTCAATTACTTAAATTTCAATATCGCATTTCAAAAGATATAACTTAAAACTTGATTAGAAATTATAGAATTGTTCATTCTAAAAGTTTCGAAAGAAACTATAATAGTATTGATGCAAAGATTATGTAACGGGTATAAAAATATATGTACAAATATATTAATATTTGATGGGGGTAACATTTTTAAATTGTATTCTAATAAATACAAATGATAGCTGAGCAGCTGTCACTTTTACAGGGCATTTGCTAGTCTAGCAAACCATTTAACTCAATGTGGAGTTTGCTGACAAAATCTGTGAAAAATTTGGTTTGATATTACATACATAGTTGGATCTGCAAAAATATGACGCGAGCAATTAAACTCAATTGTTTTTGATACGCGCTCGGAAAAATCTAGTATACTTTATTTGCTATGCCTTAATTCAATTAGAAATGTGCTGTTCTTTTGTGCATATACATATATGTATATATATATATATATATATACATATATATGTGCACTTACTTATATGTAGAATATAGTAAGTATTATATCGTTGATATCGTCTGGCTCTGACTCTGGCTCTTGTTGTATCTCGAGCCGAGTAAATTGCGCTCGAAACATTGACACTGAACGGAAATGTTTAATACATGTGCCGCGACAACACTTCATTGTTCTTGTTATTGTTGCTATTATGTATTATTATTGTTGTTGTTTCTTGATTAATTAAGTGCTTCTTGTTTCATTGTGCAGTCTTAGAATAGAAAGAAAGAGAGCGAACGAGAGAGATTCTCTCTACGCCTCATCGGGATATCTGATGCAATTGAATTTATTTGCAATTAATTAAAAGCCTCAAAAAGAATTTGTAATAAGTCTATATAGAGCTATATCTGAGTTGAGTGTCAACAATTTTATTAATTGAATTTATTTATAAATAACAATAATATATGTCAAGCTCTTCGGTGACTCTTAACATCGTTCATAATTAATAAAAAAAAAAAAGAAATCACAAAAAGATTTCAATAAAAATTGGTACTTGACTCTTTGTGGAATGTTTGTTTTGTGATTTTGAACTTGTTTTCTGCGAATTTCGAGTAGAAAAGCGGGACAGATAAACTGAGAAAGAGAGAGAGAGGGAGAGAAAGAGAGAGAGAGAGTTACTCCAAAGACAGCAGCTTTCTGTTTGCCAGGCTGCAGTTGAGGCTGATTTATGTTGCGACTTAAGCCTGACAACGGATTAGTTGCAGTCTTTGGCGACTGCAACTTGCAACTGCAGCATGTGGCAGCTGCATCCATTAGCAGTGCTCAGATAAAGAAAACCCAAAACCATAAGTTTGCATATATCGCAGTATGCCGAACGATACACTTACCAAAAAAAGGGCTATACCAACTATGTCAAAGTGTTTGAAAGGAGCAGTCATCAAAGAACTTAAAGGAACTGTGATCAGAGCAACATTAAATTCATTTTGATAATTTAAAAGTCCATGTAGGCTCCTAGACTTACTTATATACTTTATATATGGCAAATTTTTAACTACCTATAGTTTGTTATTTATATCGAGTACATAATTGAGCCTCAGGAAAGAACTTAAGGGATTTGTGATCCGAGCAACCTTAAATTGAGTTCTATATAGACTCAATGAGCTCTTTTAATTATTTTTGGTAACTTGTCAACTGCTCGACGATCGTCATTTATATCGAGTACATAATTGCGCCTCTTACTATTTATTAATCTCTCTTCTTTTCATTTTTCTATCTAGTCTCAACTTACCGGTAATTGGTGGTGGTTCGACCACTGTAGAGGGTCCAAAGAACGAGGGTATATCGCTGGACGTTGTCACTGGCGTGTTGAGATCGCCGGGCAGGGACTCGATCAGCTGTTTGGATTCCACGGTCACACCGTGCTCGCTGGCCGTAACGGGACTTTGTTGGCTAGTGTTCAGCAGGCTGAGATGTGAAGCTGAACTGCGACCGCTGCTCGCGGCTGCTGCGCTGCCCGAAATTGGCTGCGCTGCGACGTTACCAGGGCTGCCGCCTTGTGTGGGCGTGGCTGTTTGATTACGCGCACGTAGCACCGAGTTATTGTTATTGTTAATATTGTTGTTGTTGTGATTGTGATTGTGACTGGCCGCCGTTGCAGCTGTTGTATAGTGCAACAACGTTTGACCGTTGCTTGTGGCAGCAACACTTGAGCTGCTGCCGGCGGCGGCGCCACCGCCAAACTGCGCTGAGCTCAAATAACTAGCGGCCGACGGACTGCTGCTCTGGGCCGTGCTCGTCTTGAAGAGGCACGTGTCAAAGCTCAGCACATTGAAATGGGCCGCTGCGGCCGTTTCGGTCAGCAGGAATGCGTGATGCGTTGGCGCCACCAGGGTTTCAAGCCCTTCCATGATCATGGCCGCTGATGGGGTTCCAGGGGCTACGCCGCCTAATGAAATTGAAGAGAAAAATAGAGGAAATTGTTTAATTTGAATATAATATAATTATTTAATTACAACTAAATTATTGAATAATTGACTTATTCATTGATACTATAAATATAATGATTTAATTTTTCTAATATATCTTTTGTCAGCTCTCAGTTTAATTATCAGTCATAGCTTATTTACTTTTGTTCTAATTTGAATAATATAATTACACTATAATATTTGTTGACTACAAAATTTAATTATTATTTTAAATCAGAATTATATTTCTAAATTTATCAATCATAAAAGCGGATTGATATAAACGGGTTAACTAAAATATATATTAATATGTATGTACCAATATAGTTTATAATTATATAAGTTTATTAATTTTCTTAGGTTTTGAAGATGTTCTTGTTTTAAGTGATTATTAAAAACGCATATAAATTTAAAATATAAGTTTTGAATTTATAGATTAACTCTATATTCATATTTCATGTTTTTTCATTATTATTTTTATAATTTGTGTAGGAGTACCTACAGTAATTGTTAAATTGTTCGAAGAAAGTTGAACATTTTTGTCCAAGTAATGTTTTATTCTATTTCAATATACAGTAAAGCTCGAAATATCTTTAAAAGTAAATTAATTACTTAAGAAAGTTTAACAATTTCATAAAGAGTTCACTCTGAAGCTACCTTCTCTTTACATCTATTTATTTTGATGGTATAAATGCAATTAGTATTACTCCAGCTAAAACATACTCGTAAAAAAATTGTATAAATTTATAGATGAGAGATATCATTTGAAAGATGGCAACAAATTAAATATTGTAACTACTGTTTAACCATTAAGCGTAATTTGCACAGCTTCAGTTTAATTAGACGCATAAATTGCAGAGTTTTAAATTGGGTTTCTCACCTGCTCGAATTCGTTATGGAAATGAAGTTGCACCGCGGGTGGTGCAACACATTGAATCGGGTGGATCTATAAAAGATCGAACATATATATTTTTATTGATTTGCCATGACAGCTGTTCAATTGCATAAGATGCGTGTATGTTCACAACAATTTATGAGCCACAAACAATTTAATTTGCCACAAATTTGTGGCAAGCATCACATGGACGTTGTTCCTTTTTAGCAAACAGATGTCACAGCCCACGAGTTGAGCAATTAAATTAAAATCGATTAAGCACTTTAAACAAGAGAGTGAGAGAGTATTGTGAGAAGTAGAACAAGTTGCTTTCCCACAGCATGGCCCACCTTCAACAAGTGTGCGAGTGGCAAAGTGGCAAGTCGCATGTGGCAAGTGGGTCAGTCGCTTTGCGGTTGGGTCAAGCGTTGACCTTACGCAATGGTCGAGAAATGTGTTGCGCAAGCGCAATTAAAGACCGCTCATATGCCATAAACTTGGCTTATAATTTGGCAAACGGCTTTGATTTGACTTGAGTCAAGCAGCCACAACTTGTGGCAACTCTCGTTGTGGCGTCATCTTCGTTGAGTGCGTCTCTTGCGTGGCGCGGTTCGACTTGACCGCGTTGATTTGCATTACAAGTGCACTCGTGTTGACAGCCAGCTATGCGCCAAAATAACTACCGTGCCCCAAGTTGCCGTTGCCGCTGCCGCTGCCTCTGCCTCTGTCTGCCGCCGTGCTGCCTGTTTTGGCACTTTTGCTTTTTTATTTACATTTGATTTCACGCATAATTTCCGTGGCAAAGTGCACTTGAGACAAGACAAGACAAGACAAGACGAGACGAGACGACAAGCAGCGCATTCGGCGCAGCATGAAAATTACATACAGCCACAGATACGTTTGTATCTCACAGATACACACAGCTCGCAGCTACGAGCATCTGTAGCTACAATGGGCAGCGCGTGCTGTGCTCAAAAAAGGGGGAAAAAAAAGAAATACTAAAAAAAAAAAAATAAAACAGTTTTGTGCCTTTTGTTGCTTTCATTCATTCATAAAATTATGCGACGCAGTCAATAATTTTACAGTCGATCAAAGATTTGTATCTGAATACGTATATGAGTGCCACATGAATCATTCACATCGGCACTCAGTTTGTGCTTCACGCTGCTCCAAAGTCAATGGAGCTGATTTTAACTGAGCTCAACTGAACTGAACTCAACCGAGCTGAGCTGAGGTGAACTGAACTGAACGGGTCCGGCCTGCTGCCTCTCAATCTCAGCTCGAATCTTGGCCAGCTTCTTCTTCCTCTTCTTCTTCTTCGTCGTCTTCTTGTGCGCTTAATAACTTGGCTAACAATTGACACTCCCTTAAAAAAAACACACACACACACACACACACTGGAAAAAAATATAGCCGAAGCTGCGAGCGTTCAATGTTGTTGTTGTTGCTTTTCGTGCCGCAGACATTTACATTTTAAGTTTGCCTAGTACAGTGATCACTGGCTAAGGCTAAATGACTTCCTTAATGTATTTACTTTACCGAAGAACACCAAAACAATCAACTGTTGATTCTTACAAGTGAATTATTGAATAGATCATGTTGAAAGTCCCTAAATCGATTAAAATTATATAAATCAAAGTTATCTCTACTACTATATATGGTTTATAAGTCAAATTTTGATCAAATCTATTATATTATACTAATTATACTGATTTTGTTTGTTCTTAACTTCAGAAAATGTTAAAATTTATATAAATTAAAGTTTGGCTAATGAATCAAATTTTGAAATATTAAAATTTTGATACACAATATTAATAATCTCTCCTTTCCTGATCAAATCTATCTCTTATTATTTATTTAAATTTAAAAAATAAAGTTTCTTAAAACATTTGCAACAGTTTGCTTATGTTCTTAACTTCCACAAAAGTTATCTTTAGTCAGTTTGGACTGTATAAAACACATATAGAGTTATATGTATAGTAAATCTTATGTGTCTGTTGCCTGTTTCTTTCACTCTGCATAATTTTGCATACAATTTTGGTATAGTTGTAGTAGTTTTAGCTTCAGTTTAAGTCTCAGTCTCAGTCTCGGTCTCAGTCTCAGTCACAGTTTTAGACACATATATCGAGTCAAGAGTCGAGTTTAGATTTTGCCATGAATGAATATTGGCACACAGCTTCAAGTCTTTCGTCTCGATGAGGAAGAAAGAAAGGCAAAAAAAAAAAAATATAATAAAAATTGTTATGTTGATATTATTTTAATTAAGTTTTGCCAAACCGGTTGTTGTTGTTGTTTGACTGTGTGTGAGTGGCTTTGTGTGTGTGTGTGTGTGTGAGTATCTGACTGGTTCCGTAGTTTCATTTGGGATTCTGGCTCTTACGAGTGTTAACATTTCGATAGATGGGCGCCAATTTGTTTAGACTGGCAAGTGGACCAAACGACGATCTTGGGCTTGACCCATACTCTATATTGTAGATTCAATGCATCTTCAGATACATTGCTGTTGTAGCTGTTGCTGTGTTGCTGTCGTTGTTTATTGTTGCTTTAAGATATTTATGTGAAGACCTCATTGAGGATTAAGTTGCGACCTTATCGACTTGGCTACTTAGCGGCTCCAAAAATAAATGCAATTTGTTGTTTTTGTCTATTATTTTATGTACAGCGTTTGTTGTTTTATATTACTTTTATTGTTTTTATTGCGGCTGTTGTTGTTGTCTTATGATGTCTTATGCAATGACAGTCAGACTGACAGTTAGGCAGTCAGTCTGGCAGCAGATTTGCATAAAGACCTTTGAGATTTGATATCTTCGTAGCCCAATAACCTTGAGCAGAAACCTCAAAACAAAAAAAAAAAAAAGCATCAACACCAAACAATTAACAGCAACAACACCGCATATATTTATACTTATTGTTGTTGTTGTTGTTGTTGTTGTTGATGTTGTTGCTGGTTATTAACAGAAAAAGAAATTGGAGAAACGGCTGGAGAGGCGGCGTCATTAGTCAAAATGCAAAAGACGTTGCAGTAAAAGTATCTGGCAGGCAACATAGATACAAACATGCAACTCGCATGCGACACGGCAACAGCAACAGCAACAGTAACAGCAACAGCAACAGCAACAGCAACAACAACAGCTCACAGCTCACAGAGAGTTGAGTGTGGCAGTTGAAGTTGCAAGAGGAGGAGACAAAGACAAAGTCCATCATTCACGCAGCGGGCAGCAAGCCGGACAACTCAGACCAACAGCCAACAAGTTAAGCAGTGCAACAACAACAACAACAACAACAGCAACAACCACAACAACAACAGCAACAGCAGGCAACTTGCAACATGGAAAATGTATCTTTTGCCGACGCCGTCTTTGCATGCGTAACACTTTGTCACACTTTTCATGCCAACAGCTACAACTATGCCATGTTGTTGTTGTTGTTGTTGCGGCTGATGCTGTTGTTGTTGCTGTTGTTGCTGCTGTTGTTGCTCTTGTGTTTTCCTCATGAGAACAATTAATGAAAATAAACAGCCGCAGGCACTACAGCAATAGCAACAGCAATAACTCGAACTCACAGATACCCTGCAAGCATACGCATTGGGTAGTATAAAATTTTAATTTAAAATTAACAATTCAGCTAATAATGTTATAATATTATGACCCCAAATTTGACCCAAAGCTGTCTTATTGCATGATCAAATTGTCTCAGCTATGCTGTGTGAAAAATTCAGCCTCGTAGGTCTTATGGTTAGGGCTGTGATATGATAAGCTAGTCAGTCAGTGAATCCGGACAAAGGAGATTTGCTATATTATTGAAAATTTTGAGTTATAAATTAGACTGAAATGAATAATGTAATTTAATTATCCAAAAGAAATCGATAAGTAATAAAGTTATTTTGTAATTCGATTTTAAACTCAATATTTGCCAAAGAACTGCCTGTTTTTTTATTAAAACAAAAAAGAAATCCTCAGAACTACCAAAACAGGCTCTTGCTTTTAAAAATAATCTCATTTCACTTTTAATAAGTTATACCTTCTTATTTGATTCCTTCTACTTACAGCTCACTTCCTTCTTTCAATTTTCACCACAAGCAATGCATACCCTTTGCACTTAACTCTTTTGCAGGGTATAAATGTGGTAAAAACAACAAGTATTTTTATAAATTTTAAAATCATTTTAGTGGGCACTTAGTTGGGCGGGCAGGCGTCGCCTTCCTTTGTTTGGCTTGGCAGGCGCAACGTAGTCAACCCCCAACCCCCAGCCACCAACCCCCCCAGTCCCAATCCCAACCGGAACCTCTGGCTGCCACATTCAGTGGCCAGCTCCATTGGCTGGGTGTCAAAGTGCCATTTGGTTGGACGGAGTGTTAAGCGACGACTCTTTGACGAACCGTCGGTATTTTGTTTTTGATGTCATAATTATTTGGTTAAATACACATAAAAAGCCCAAAAAAAAAAAAGCAGAAGATAAAATGAAAACTGGGAAATTGAAAAATTGTTTTCGAGGAGCCATCAAGCGTGTTGTTGTTGCTGCTGCAGTTGTTGTGTTGTGGTTGTTGTTGTTGTCGCTGGACATGGGAGGCTGAGTGTAAATCATTTTGCTAATTGTTTTTCTTTTTATAAACACTTTGCCTATACATTCACGTTGTTGCTGTTGTTGCTGTTGTTTTTATACTCTTTTTGCCTTTTAACATCTTGTGCTTGGGGTTGGGTTAGTTATATATCCCCCCTCACTTTTAGCGTCTGTCGAAACTGTCGGACGGTGCCGGATCGTCACATAGATGTGCCATTAAATTGTAAGCAAAAATTTCAGCTCGCGTTTTTCTCAAATTAACCGCAAAGTGCAATGACAATAATTTAATTACAAAATTGCAGCGTTTGCTGATGTGCCACGACATATATAGTATATTTAGTATCCTACCGATACTACAACTTACATATGTTGTATATACATACATACATAGTTGCATCTCTATGCAGGTGTGTCAATGTTTTCTTTTTGGGATTTACATTGCACTTTTATAACGTGCAGAGATTTTTATTATGCGTTAAATGAATTTATGCATCATTCACTTGGATAACATCTAATAAAATTGTTGCAATAGTTGCATTCAGGAAGAGTTCTGCTCGGGGGCAGTGTGAACTGAAATGCTGTCTAGATTAAAACACTAATCTTTGACTATAAATATTCCAAAAGAGATTTGGACAGTACAATATAAACAGAAATATGAACAGATATTAGTTGGCGCTTATTAAGAACATTACAGAATTACAGTGTGCGTCATTTACTTAAATTCAGAATTTGTTCTTCTTAAGAAAGGTTTTATCTAAATGTATGTAAAAGTCAATGCCTTTTCTAAATTTAAAATTTACTGTTCCAAGATGTATTAAATCTTTAAAATCTTAAATGGAATAAAAATATGTTGCTTGGGAACTTCTATTAAAATAATATAATTTTCTTAGTAAACTTGTTGAAAAAAGCAAAGGAAATCTTAAAGTTTTTTTTTTAAATTATGAATAACATTCCTTATATTTAATTTGTTCAAAGAACAGTGGAAAAAAATTAAAATCAGAAAATATACTAGAAATTATATTTGAGGATTCATTTTTGAGTATTAATTTTGACGAGCTGCATTTCAAAATAGAAAAAAAAGTTTTTGATGAGCCAAAATTATGTTGAATTTTTAATGTTACAGCATCAGAATTGACTTAATTAATTTGGAGAATTGATTTTCCAGGAACCAATTAAAATGATCTAAGTTTTAAGTTTATGTTGCACATCTAAAGCAGTTGATTAGTTTAAATTTTTAAATAACCCTTAAATCAAATCAAATATTTAGAATCAACTGAAAAATCTCTTTTAAATTCAATGACGTCACCAAAAAGATTATTTTCAATATAAATGTATTTTTTTAATGGATTTGACAAGAAAATTTCCAAAAATTATTTGCACAAATGGAAAATGTGACAAGAGTTTGTTTTATGATTTCCGCAATAGCAGCATATATATATTTATCTGTTCATCTACATCTATAGATAACTTGAATCAGTGGACACACACATTATTTAAATATACAATCCATATAGCAAAAACATAGATTATTTGATAAAAATATATAGCACTAATTAATCACCTGGATCGCAATGGCACGTGCTGAAGAATTCAAAGGTAGTTTTTTGTTTGCTTTAGTTTTGAGCAATCCTCGTGGATTGCTGTTGCTTTACACACACTTTTACACCCTCGTTGAGCACAGAACACCGAAATCTTTTCTTTTTTTTTTATTCAAATTGTAAATCGATACATATTCTAAGTTAACATCATTCTGTTTAGTTTGCTGGAGACGTGATATTTAAATCCAAGTTGTAGCTTGAACTGCAATTGTATTTTGTGTATGCTTTTTTCTTATATATATATATATATATATATATATAAATGTATATATATATTCTTTTTTTGCGTACGTCACAGCTTAGAGCAGCTTTTCATTCATCAAAGTTGCACTTAGGGGTCAGGGGGCAAAGCGGTACAGCTTTCGTAAGTTTTGCAAAATATCCTTTCACTCTCTTTCGCTTTTGTTTAATGCCGCTTACTTGATTTGTCAAGTTTCACAAATTTTCTTAATACACTTTTTGAATTTGCACAATATTTGTTGTTGTATATATATGTGTGTATATATTGTTGTATTTGTGTGTGTTTGTTAGTTGTTGTTGCCGTTGAAATTTAAAAGATATTTAAATAAATTTTCAGCTGTTGCTGCTTCTGAGTTTTCAAACCGTCGCGTTTGCTTGTTCGAACACAACTGAGGCACGAGATGCGCCCTCTTTCGGTTTTTATGAATGAAACTCAACAACACAGCACACAGCGAGAGTCAAGTCGAAAACGAGAGAGAGAGAGAGAGAGCGAACACACACATGCAAAGTCGAGACATTGCCCCTACTTGGCAGCGGACGGCACGCGCCCCAAAGCGAATACGGCGGCAACTTCGAAAACCGAAAGCATGAACAGACACAAAGAGAGAGAGAGAGAGCGAGAGCGAGAGAGATTGTCGTGGGGAACTCGCACGTCACATTATACACACACACATGCACACTTACAGACTCATACACACCAGCACAGCCAATCGTTTGGCTTGTTGCCTCCCTGCGTTGCAGCCATTTTCGAGGCGCACGCGCAGAGCAGCCAATCAACAGTTTGCCAGGCCTGTTTGCCCAGTCGCTGTGCGAGTGTGTGTGCGTGCATGTGAGCGCCAAGTGGTGAATTGTGGTGAGTATTGTTTGTTGATCTCGCAGCAGCAGCTTCTGCATGCTCTCTTTCATTTGGAGGGGCTTTGAGGTAAAAATAAGACAACAGGTACCCCACTCGATATTCTCTCTGCGTTTCTCTGTGTGTATGTGTGTGTGTGTCTGTAGTGTTATGATTTCCCAAAATACGTCATCAACGTTCATACGCGGCCCATTAACTTTTCAATTTACGTAAACACAACGCAGGAACCGCGGCCAAAAATTTAAACAAATGATTCACTTGACCATTTATGGACAGTTTTATCAGAGAAAGCGAGAAAATGCTGACCGATTTATTTTGATCTTATTGACGGTATATGTGTAAATCCATAATAGGGTGGCTGGGTCAAGGAAAGCGTAGCCGGAAGTTCAGATATTTCCATTTGTTTTGCACTTGACAGGGTCAGGGAGGCCAATATCCAGAAAAACGGGGTGTGTTTTGTTTTCATTGAATAAAGTGCAGAATGTGTTGCATGAATATAAAGAAAAGCTAGCGATTGCGGGACTTCAAGTGATTTATTAAAGGCATTATCAAACTTAGCTTAATAAAGACAAGTGTAGTTAGATTTCAGGTGGAATATCTAAAGAATTAGGTTTTTATGACTTAATAATTACAAATTTGTATGTACTTTTTTTGTCATGACTGTCGTTTTAATTTAGTCCATTAAATTGCGATTTGTTTCTGTATATTTCAGGTGTCTAAATTTTGGTATAAGATTCACTATGAAGATGAGCAACAGAGCTGTAAATTAACTTTTTTTTATACAAACCATATCTACATTTTAAGAGTATGCTGTATTCTACTAAAAGCACTTCCATGTTAGTAAAATAAAATTGTCTAATTTGACAATTATCCTAATTTAATGAAATTGATACTTGTTACATTTGAATTGCTATAAAAATCTAAAAAAAATCAAGCTTTTTTCCTTTTAGTTAATGCCTCATTTGTTCATTTTATTTATGCATTCAGTTGCCACAGCATGTCAAATTTCCATGCTACAAACCGTAATCATTTCCATTTTCATGTCTCTGGGCTCATTGACAGACATTTGCCAAAAATATATATATACGTATAAAGAAAAATATTTCATTTCGCGCACTGCGATCTGTGGGGACAGTAAACCAAAACAAAATGTTCATGTGCTAAGGACAAGGTTGCACATCAACAAAAAGGAACAACAACTACGCATTCCGCATTATTGCACAAAACTAAACATAAACAAAATGCAACATAAACAAAAGAGAATGAACCAAAAAAAAAAAAGAAAAATAGAAAATTATTGAAACGCTGCCAGAGTAGAAAAACTCAAGTAAAATGTAATTTATTTACGAGTTGTGAACCGCAAATTGCAGTTGGGAGTGTGTGAGTGTGTGAATGTGTGTGAATTAGGGTGACCATGACCGGGAGGCAGTCAGTCTGTCAGTCGGTCAGACCGGCCGGCCGGCCGGCAAGTTGAACTGAACCATAACATAACCCAGAAAGCGATTGGTTTGGATTGTATAGGATTGGAGCAGCACGCCATGACCTAAAAATAAATCGAAAAATTGCGCCCAGTTTTGACGTCGGCAAAGTTTTTCCTAACAGACGGCGCGGAATTACGTGCCGTTATCTGCCAGATACACATGTACAATAGATACAACATACACAGATACACGTACAGATACAGATACAGATACAGATACACACCAAAAATAGAACTTTGCCTCATTTTGTGAAAGTTTTCGGGCCAAAACAAAGCCAAAACGTTGAGGACTATTTTTAAAAAATCGTTTCGTCTATTTGTTTTTTTGGCTAGAAACCTAAGGTAGCTACCGAATGGCAAAGGTATTAAGAGAGGTGTAGAGGAGTACAGTGGCTTTGACACCTGTAGACATCAATGTGTCTAGTGAAAATGAAAACTCATTACGCCAGTTGGCCAAAAATAACGTGTCTATTCACATACATTTTAAATGACGTCGCCTTCAACTTGGCCATAAATAGACAGACCGCCGTATCTATCAGCAACGACTGCATTTTGGCCATAAACAATAGCGAAAAACTCAACTAAACTGAACTGAACTGAACAATTCGACTGCAAGTGCCTCATTTCTCGGTTTATGGCCATTCAGATTTTTTTCTGGGCCCAGCCCCTCTCACAACACCCACTAGAAATCGTTAGTGAATCGCGCACGCCTCCTTCAACAGAAGCAAGTAAAGTGTGCTCGCACGGGCTGTACCCTGTATGCAAGTTTAAAGTAACTGCAAATTGTCAGTACTCTCAATAGAGGTTGGAAGAATTTGTTCTCACATTTTAAGGATTAAATTCAGTTTTATTCGACTTTAAGTTTTTTTCAGGGACAGTAAATAATGATTATTTTGTTTTTTTCAATTGAAAATATCATTCACTTCTATTAACTGTAAAAAAACGTGAAATATTCCAACATTTTTCTTTAAGGGTAATCTATGAAATTTAACCATGATCTTAAGATTTAGGATTTTTATTATTTTACTCAGGAAATAATCATTATTTTTGAGTAAAAAAATAAAAATCAGGAATAATCATTATTTTTGATTCAATAAAATAAAACCCATAGAATAATCATTATTTCACGAGTTTTATTTTATTGAATCAAAAAAAAATGGATTATTCCTGAGTTTTAATTTTTTGCTCAAAAGTAATCATAAGTAAAACAATAAAGCTCATAGAATGATGATTATTCTTGAGTTTATAATAAAACCTAAAATGTTACAGTCCTTGGTTGTTTTTGTTAATCTGATTTATTTACACGACATTGATGACTTTCAATTTTATGGCTACAGGGTATCACAAATCGACAATTTACTGGCCACAACGTCAAGTGGCGAGTATAAAGTGATTTTGGTAGATGACTGACTGATTGTCAATTGGCTACGAGTAACTGAGGAAAAGCCAAAGATGGACATGAATGAGCTGATCGCAAATTGAATGGGAGCTGTAAGCTGCACCTCTTCCTCAATTGGCAGCGCACCCAACGAGCAATAAACATTCATAAATTTGCTAACATTCATTTATTCATCTTGTTGCTGTTGTTGTCGCATTAGCAAACTAATTGAAGTTTGCCATGGCAGAGTAGAAAAGTACAATATCAAATAGAAGTGTCAATACAATACTAGGCAGTTAAGTAGAATTATGTTATGGTTTAATTATTTACAAAGGTATATTGAAACGATACATGAAGAAAGATATACTTAATTTGTTCTTAGTTGAGTTAATAAAATAACAATTATAAAAATATATCAATTTGTTTAAATTGAAATATCGTTTTATTTAATTTTCTTGACTATTGTAAGTTAAATTATGAATAATAATGAAAAAGTCAATTTGAAGTATAAAAATTAAACATTTGCTGAGCTGAAGTCTAAAATATAATAAATTACAATAAATGTAATTCATCAATTTATTAGCTCAACAATTTTTTTTAAAGGCGCCCAACGTGTGATCTGCATTATTTTCTGCGTAAGAATTTAAAATGTGTGGAAATCATGAATGTGAAGCAGAAAATAAAATATATCTGAAATATTATGTAATATTTAAAGAGTTATCGCACACTTAATTACATTCCAAAGCTAGCTGGCGCCCAACGTGTGTCATACAATTTTACCGTTAGACAATAATTCAAAGTGTTTACCATTTCAAAAGTTAAATATGAATGATGTAAACATCTAAATATAAGAATTCTAATCACTTTCGAAATGATATGAAGTTTTTTAAGTGCTTTCAAAATATTAATATTAAATATATGACTTTAATTATGTGTGGATAGCGATAAGAGTTCAATTAAATTGCAATTACTGATTGCTCAATATGGTCACACTTTGCGCTTGTTTCTATTTGTGTGCGCAGCATTGTTCAGCTAACTAGACGAATGTGTGTGTGTATGTAAATGTGTGTGTATATCTGCCCATATGCCAATTGTGTGTGTCGTGTGGGCTTTCTATGTCGTGTTATCGCTAGTCGAGAACATTGTTGTTGCAGTTGTTGTTGTTGTTGCAGTTGTTGTTGTTGTTGCTGTTGTTGCTGTGGCTGCCGCTGCTGCTTATGCGTGGGTCAATAGGGAGACGGCGTCGAAGTACGACTGTTGAATGTTGCTGATGAGGCAGAGGCGTTAGATAGTCGCAAGTCGCAAGTCGCAAGTTGCATGACACATGGCACGCGCCTCAAAAGTAACAACAAAACAACAAACAAATCAAACAAAAACTAAAAAAACTAAAGAGAGGGAGAGAGATAGATAGACGCACCAATGCCAAGTTATATTCCCCCCCTTTCGATCTATCTAAACACGTATCTCTCTAGATATTGCGACAAGGTCCGCAATGCCATAAATGGTGGCCAGGCCTCAGACTGAGACTGATACTTTTGTTAGGGCCGTCTCACGACTGGGCCGTGTAGGTTGTAATTAAAAGCGTATTGACTGTAGCTTCGATTGCACTTGCATCTATCTCGCTCTCACAATTAGAAATCTATAAGATACATTTATTGCTATTGCTGTTGCTGTTGCTGCCACTGCCACTTTTTATTATTGGTCGAGACTGCCCTCTTGACAATTGTTTTCTATGTGCTGTGATCGCTACCATTGGACGCTTTATAGAGACGGCTTTCGCCCCCCTTCCCATCGATCCGTCTTTTGCTTGATTTCCCATTTGTGTTAAGCGTTTTATTTGCTACATAGCTGCCAGCTGCGCATTACGCAAGTCAACTTCATTTTCTATGGCTCAAATTGGAGAGGCTATATATGCCATATAGCCATAAGCAATGTGGCTATACTCGTAAACCAATGGACAGTGGGCGTTGTCAATCAGCGAGTTTTCGAGTCACTCCATTGAGGTGTGAATATATTTATGAATACACACAAATATAATACATACATCCAATTTAACTATACATACATAGATACATATATTTTGTTATGTTTGCATCTCTATTTTGATAATACTTAAATTTCTCATATTGTAAATCTTCCATTTCTATATATATATATATATACTCATCTCTATTTTCTCAGATATTTTGTGTAAAATTCATAAATATCACATTATATTATATAATTTATGAGCATCATAATATGCTTTATGATCTTGGCATGTTGCCGTAAATTGCTCCAGTCAACAGAAAATATATAGAAAACAACGGCAGCAACAACAACTCGAGACACAAATTAAAAATTTAAACAGTCAAATTATTGAAAATTTTTCCATTGGTCGAAATTGGAGCAATCAAAAAAGCCAAGAAATTGTTTTTATTTTTATAGGTGAGAATTCAACACTAAATAAAATTTTTCATTGATTTATTGTATAAAAAATGAATTTTAATAAACAAAAATTGGTAACGCCATTATTTATCCGGATTGAAATGTTAGAAATTAACAAAAAAAAAAAAAGAAAGTACATATATTTATTGAAAGTATGTCTGTACCATTTTAAATATAAACTCAGCGTTTCACACAGTATTTGATTAATCTTATCCTATTAAATATATACGCATATATAACATTTTTTATATAAAAAGTTTAATATGTAATTATTTCACTTTATTTTTTTAAATAATTCATTGCGCCAATTATATTTAAAATCTTTTAGAAATGTTTATAATTATAGAGGTACTATATCAAATTTAAGTGCAAATTCGTTTAAGAAGCTTCAAAGACAAGTCTTTAATTAAACTTATAGTTAAAAGCAAAACTTGTATATATATAAACAATTAAAGGAATATATGCAATTATTTTTGCGTGACATTAGACATTAATAGACACAAACAACACACACATCATAAAAAGAGTAATAAAAATTTCATTTTAATATTTTAAATATGTAAGCTCTTAGCCAAAGGCTTTCATAACTGTTAAAAGACTTATAAAATTGATATTAAAACTCTTTTTTAATTTGACTGAAATATGTATATCAGTTAAGAGCCTGGTATATGGGTTAAAACAATCCGTTTTATAGCTCTAGTCCATAACTGGACTTAAATCTGATAGTATTATTTTATTATTATTTTTTTTTTGTAAATATTTTTAATGATTTCTTGTGATTTTTTCATTTGGTTTCGAAAGTTGAGCCAATCACCTCCCACAGCTGCTGTATTTGTTGTCGCAATTGTTGACTGCTGTTGACTGCTTGTCTAATTGTGAATTGTATTATTTTTGGCACATAAACATGAGTATATTCACAGATAATACAAGTATATGAATATGCCAAAATAGGCATAAGCAGCTACCCGATAATCACGGTGAAAGTGGGTCAACAAATTACTCTAAAAATGGGTTGCATGAATCTATTGACAAGTGTTTCGTTTGATTTAGACAAGTAATACAGCCCATTGAATAGTGTTTATTCATTCTATCATTACGAATACGAATACGCGTTTGAATACTTCTGTTTGTTGCAATTGTGAGGCCTTGGCAATCATCTAAATATAAAACGCGTGCCTCACAACACTAAAATTAACAGAAAACTAACAAAAAATATAACAAACCATTTCTAGGATCGACAATTTAATACTCTTGCTCAGATTTTAATCGAATTCACTGTCGGAATCAATTTGACAAGAATAAAATTAGGATACTTTTATCTTTCAAGCATTGACATTTTTAAATTTGCAAATTAAAAGATTTATTTATGCTTAAATAAATTTTATTATTTATTATAGCAGGATATTTACTCTTCAATTTGAATTTAAAATTGTATAAATTTTTTTAAAAACTTTACTGAGAGTTTCCTAAAACTTTTTCACAAAAATCGGTCTATGAAGACTCAACGAACGTTTAAATATCATCAGAAATGGTTAATACCTTACAGCAGTGAGTATACACGTTTTAATGAACATATTTAGACGAAAACATTCATAATAATAATTATTATTATTTTGTTTTTCTGGCATACGTACGCAAATAAGAAAGCAGCTGGCTGTGTAAAAAAAAATATAGAAATGCAAAAAATTTGAAAACTAAATATTGAAAGATAGAAAACAATTTTGGCGCTACTAATCAGCTGGTCAATGTATTTTTTGAGAGCGTGTGCCATTATAGAACCTGGTTAGCATCTGAGGGCGGCATCATGCCTAAATTGGAATTACACTCACTCACTCTCTCTATCCCTCTCTTTATCTCACTCCCACAACGTGTTTTTGGTTAATTTGTATAAACAATTGATGTGGATGGAACTATAGATCTGAAATGTTTACATTTTGTGATGATGACGTGAAAAGCGCCGCGTGCAAATAGCAAATGAATTACAAATAGAATTTTGCACGTCAAGTTCATAAATTTGTAGGGTGTGTGCGGAATGGTTGGGGGGATTGGGAAGGGGTTTCGCTTAATCAGCTCGTCTGGCTTTAGATGCTCACGTAGATGGACGGGAATAGATGTGTGTGATTGTGATATCTATTTATAGTTTTATTTGTGTTCTATTTGGGCATCGTCTTGCCTCGGTCAAGGTAATTTTAGGCACTTCTCTTCATGACGTGCAACACATTGCGATCTGTCTGCCTCCTCCTCCATCCTCTTGCCAACACTATGAAATGGCCAAAATAAATAGATGATTCGACGGGATTTGCATTTGTGCACGAGCGTTTTGTGACAGCATTTTAGTGGCAAAATGCATTTTTTCTTCTCCTTTTTATTTCATTTTTCGATTTCAGATCTTTCTGAGATGCCTTGAATTCCACTTTAATGACTTTATTTACGAGGCGCACACAGATATGTGTAGATATTTATATGACAACGACGGCCACAAAAAGTTAATCCCACTAAATGCCGTTTATAGTTTATAGCACACAATTTTCACTGTATGAGTGCTTGTGTGTGTGTGTGTGTGTGAGGAGGAAAATAGTTTATTCATTTCTATACTCTTTGAATGGGGTATCATAACTTTGTCGTTAGCATTCCAGAAGTTCTTGAGAAACGAATTGGGTTTCAAGGTTTAATAATAAGATCAAATGTATCTTAATTTTAATTAAAGCATTACTTTAATTTTAAACTGATGTCCAAATGTGTTCTTTAAAGTGTATCTGAATTTCAGTCTCCAGTTTATAATTAGAAAATGTGACAATTGCGATTAATGCGCAACATTTTCATTCACACATATTTATTCACACTTTATAGTTGCATTTTGAAAGCGAACATATTTTTGAAATATCATAGCTAGATATTAGATATAGATAATCATTGATTTGCGAATGATACGGCGAATTGTGTGCAAACATTGCAAAAATATGTTTATCGCTTATCAAAGTGGCCCGAATCACGTCACAGGTTAAGATACAGATAAAGATATCGATAAGCGTCGATAGCGTCACAGTTCTCACATTGTGCGTCAATTGGCCTAATATAATATATAAAAACGATTCTCTTGTAGTTATGTATGCCAGACTTCTAAATTTAGTTAGTCATTCAATATACATACATGTATACCTATTTTATCCACAGATACTCAAGATATATGTATATATTTTGATTAGACTAGACATCGGGAGGGGTGTAGGGGTGCTCGGGGTGACCTGGCCTATTCTGGCTAATGAGCGCTTTGAACAGTATTTGAAACATTTTGAGGTAGCGGAATCTTTAAGATCCATGACACACTTCCGCTGCGCCAAGTTACATCATTAATTTTCGTGTTCCATATGGCTGGCTAATGCTTTTTCATTTGACACACACACACACACACACACACTCACATACAAGCAGATTCAACAATGGGCCAGATACAGATACATAGATTCAGATACAAAACAAATTTTGTCGTGTTTGCGCCGCGTTGTTGCCATTAATTTTTTGGTATGCCTAGTCAAAGTATCTGCAGTCTTGATATAGCTTTGTAATTTTTATGTTCGCAGCGCTGTTCTACAGCCCCCAAAGCAGACATACCCCAACTTCAGGCATTTCTCTTTTTATACTCTTACCATAGGGTATTATAATATTCTTTAGCACATTTACTCAACTTATAGAGAAAGTTTGTCGAATCAAAGTTTCTTTTAATAAATAAAATGATCAAATCAATAGAGTATCGGAAAAAATTACTCCTTGGGGTTGTAAATTGATAAATAAAGACTGCACAAACAGTTATTTAATTTATTTCAAATTAATTGCCTATAATTTGGTACCATTTTAATTCCCTTGAGTGAAAAATTTACATTTCAAGGATCTTTGTTATGCTGAATTTGTGACTATAGATAAATTTGATCTGCAAGAGTATTTAAATTTCGTTTATTCCAATATATTTTATCGTTATTTTATTTGAATTTGGATTTGTATCTTTGTCTCCTGATCTGAAGTGTGTCACGTACACTTTTGATTTCTGATCTCAGCAGCATGTTGCTGTGTTTTTATTGATTGAGTGGCCCATTTAGTGCTGATATTTATAGTTCCAACTAACTGAATTCTCATGCAAGACTCATGACGTGCTCCCAAAAATTGCAAATGAAATATCTTAAATAGGTATTCTAATTTTAGCAGCTCCAGACTCAACTGAAGAACTATAGTTAGAATATGTTTATTTGTTTTCTCTTTAACCCACAATGGTGTGGGAGTGTGTATATCGTATTAATCTCAAGAAATCGTTGCTACGTCATTGTTTTTTTTCCTTTTCTTCTACCTCTCCTTTGTTGTTGTGTTGCGAATCTTTATCTGAACTTGCCGTCATGCGGTTAAATACTTTGTGGAAAAGCATTTTGTTTATAATCAACAGCTAATATTCGTTCGTTACGTGAAACATTATAAATAGTCGGGCATGATTTAAATTTAGATACGACCAGTGAGAGTATATAAAACTGGGCATAGATACACAAAAGTATCTTAATTTTTTAGTTTTTCCGCTCTTTATATATAGGATGTGTGGCGTTTTTGTTGACGTCACTAAGACAAACAAATGGCAAGGCAAAAAATATTTATTTATTCCAAACTATTAAAGAACAATTTTGAATTGGTATCACCCAGCTAGGATATTATATAGTTTTAACTAACTAAATGCATTTAAAGAATCTCTCGCAGATTTTGTTACGTCATATATTATATCTTTTTTATTGTCATTGGTAATACCAATTCTTTAACAACTGGCTAATACAAATTCTTCAATTTTCTAATTTTTTTTTTGTACATATCTTGTAATTTTTCATGGCACAAAGTCGCTTCTCGCTAAATCCCTTCAAATGCCACGACATGTAAATATTTTCAACAGACGACGCGACAATCACAATGACAACAACAATAATAACAAGAGCAGAAAAAAGAAGAAGAAGAAGAAGAAGAGATGAGAAAGAAGAAGAAGTGGAAAAGTGCAACGCTTATAAAATATAATTTCATTCTATATGAAAAATGCAAAGTGACAACATAATTCGCCAGTTTATCATAATCAAAATACGCCTACATGCTTTGCTGGATGCATAATGAAAGCGACAGGCGAACACTTTACAGCCACAATCCAACAACAATAATAACAACAATATCAACAACAACAACTAAGAACCACACATGGAACAATGACACAGACGAGTGTCAGGCCAAGTGGCAAGAATAACTTCAAATAGTTTTGGTCTTTTGGTTTTTTCTTTATTTTGTTGGCTTTTAGTTTCTCACTTCATTCTATATTAATTTCTTCCTCTTATTCTCTTGCAAAAACATGAAATTTGTTTTTCGGACCTGCCACAAGTTGCATTTCATTTTAGTATTTCCCCATTCCAGGCATTTGGAATATGGCTTTCTTCGGTCTTATTTTAAAAATCACACGGCAAATAAATGCTGAACACGAAGCAAAACAATTTTATAATGCGACCAAATTAATCAACTTTAATACACACATGATCCTAAGTGAACACTTCTACCAAGCCATCTAAAGAGCATCTATAGACTAGAAAAATAGATGATCTATGTACTTATGGTAGACGTATTTCTAAGAGTAAAACAATATACTTAAGTTGTTGTTTCCTGCATTATTGTTTCGAAAGGTTTTCTATTTTTATACCTATAACACAAGAATTTAATTGTGGTAATTTTTGCGATTGATTGTAGTTTATATTAACTAATGATAGCTTTTGATATATTGTAATCTTATTTAATTATGTTTGATTTCTTAAGAGTATATAGAATGTATTGATCTGGTGATCTAAATATTTCATAATAATCGGTTAAAATATTTATTGATATTTGATTTACTTTTGAATAAAGATCATCTATTATATTAGATTACACATGCTTTCCAAAGTCGAAATATAATTATTAAAACACACATTCAACAACTCTAAGCCTTAAAGATTGTAAAAATTTTGATATATAAATAGTTTAAAACTTTTAACGGAAGATTTCGATGTGAGTGAAATCCCAGTAAATTTGCATGTTGAAATTAGTTAAAAATAGTCGTCGACGCGTCGTGTTTGTTGTTGTTTTTGTTGTTGGTATTGTTGTTGTTACCCGCATTTGATGATTAAGCGGCCCATGAAATTATTAACTTGTTTTTGTGACTGGCAACAAGTGTTGCCATTTTTGGAGCTGGAACCCAACGAAACCGCAATTAAGCACAAATCACAAAGTTTGCCCAAAATTGGTTAAGACTCAAGAACAACAACAACAACAATAACAACAACAACAAATACAATAATCAAGGGAGAAACAAGACAAGACAAGAGAAACAACAAAAGTCATGATGATGATGTGCCTTAAATTTGTGGTGCCTACTTTTGACCAAATTTGGATGCAAGTTTATAGCTCGATTTTTGGTTTTTGTGAATTGTGAATTGTATTGTATAATATACTTGTATAGCTTGTACCTAAAGTTTTTTGTCTCTTGACCCGTTTTTATATTTATATATATTCTTTTTTTGTTTGTCTCTTCATTTTTATGCCACACGAATATATTGTGAATATTCGTTTGGACCTGTTGGCAGTGCAAATAAAATGCTTTGATTTTATGAATTTAAGCACTTGACATTTTCGCTAAAGCCTCTCATAATCATGACATGTGACTAACTCACAGTGAGAATCAGGTTGATATTTAAGATCTATAATAAACAGTTGTTAAGTGTCGCATTAAGCAGATCATTTCCAAATATGGATTACTTGACTTTTCAAGTATTTTAACAATTAAAGCAGAAGAAATAAATGATAATTAATAAACTCTTCAAATAAGTTTGACTGTAAAAGAAATTAAAGTAAAAGAACTTTGCAAATAAATTAGAAATCAAATGAAAATTAATCGTACAAAATAATAAATAATAAAAAAGATTTAAACTAAATAAAAAATCTAAACAAAAAAAAGGTCATGGTTTAAAAATGAATTGATTTTCAGATAACAACTTTTAAGATAGATTTTTCTTTAAGTTTTCTTCAATGATATGTTCTTGAAATGTTTACTGTCATCATTCTAGGTATATTAACTCTACTTTTAGATACTTCCACGAACTTAACCTTTACAGTTGCATTGTTATTTACTATTCTGAATAATTTGGTAAACTATTTCGAGTACATCTGACATGTCTCTTTGGTGGTTGTATTTTTAGTTAGGTTAGGTTGGACGACACATTGTGACGCCGGTATGATGACTATTTTTAGTTACTTAGTGCAAATAACAAACTGCACGAACTCATGAAAATTTATGGGCCGCAACATTTTCATGGCACCGCTGACGCAGTGAGGACAACAACAATTGCTATAAGAGAATATCCACCTGTTGTCAAAGTCAAGGACAACAAGCGTGCTTTCGTCACAACACAATGCTGCACACACACACACACACACACACACACATAGAAATTGGGGTTGCAACGCAGAAGCCCTGTTAAGTATGCTATACTTTCTATTTTCATTCATAAAAGTGACCGGGAAACTTTACGCAAGCAAACATTTTGTGGGTTTGGGGTAGCTCGATTGGCGTTACGAACACCCAGAAACCGGCAATTTTTAGCTCCATCGATTTTTGGTTGATGCAACAATAGAGCGCCTGAGCGATAGACACTGAGAGAGAGGAAATAAAAGAGAAAGTTTGCTCTGGCTCTCTCTGCTCTGTTTTGTATGTGTTTGTGTGGCTCTCAGTGTCGCTTCTCCTTGACTTTGACTTGGCAAGAGCTCTCTTTGGGTGTGTGTGTGTGCGTGTGTGTGTGTGTGTGTGTGTGTGTGTGAGCAGAATGGAGGCGAATGCCGCTTGTGCCACCTTTAAAACCGGTGCACATTTATCATCTCGGCAGTCAGTCAAGCAGGCAACCAACCCGATTTGTTCAGGTCTCGCCACGAAGGCGTTCAAAATTAAAAGTCGCTCAACTGCAACAACAACAACAACAACAACAACAACAACAACAACAACAACAACAACAACAACAACAACATTAAGGCGATTGCATTGCGCAAATGCGAAATGATATTAAAATGAAAAGTTTTCCAAGTAATAAACTGATAAAGAGGCGACGTCTGCGCCGTCTGACGGCGACATATCGCAAAAAGGTAACTTATTAAACAACATGGCGCTGAATGTTTATAATACACTTTAACAGCTTGGTCATAACAACTATACAGATTGACTTGTCAAGAATACATGTGTTATAAACAAAAGTATAAGAGAAAATATTAAATACAAATAAGTTTCAGCTGAGATACACTTTTTATATGCTTTATCAACAACTTTTAAGAGTATTCTTATTTTTGGAATGAATATATGAAATTGAATATTTAAAAACTGGAGCTTTCTCATTTACGGCTATTAGTAACAATTCCTAAACAGTTTCTAAGAAAATGAATTTAATGTAGTTTTATTGAAGGTACCTAAAGCTTACATCGAAGGATATATTAATATTTAAATTTGTACATTTTTTTTTTTAAATTATTCAATTTTTATTTTAAATTTATTTTAAATTTTGTTCACTTTTTGAATGAAATTGTGTGAACATGAAACTTGTGATTGGTAGTATTAAGAACAAAATTTATGTCAAAATTATACAAAAATATTTTCGTTTCATTTAATTTTTATGTATCTCGAATATTTAATTGAGTTCAGTGAAAATGTGATATTAAATGATATTAACTGTATTGTAAATAAAAGTAAATTGGAAAGTTGAAGGGATGGTATTCTAAAAACATATATTCTATTTTGTATTTTGACATAAGAACAAATATATGTTTTATAAATATTGAATTATTTTAAGGATTAATTTATGTACGAGCTCATAGTATTCTAGGATATAATAAATAAAAATATCTCAAAAGATATTCTTAAGTGCAAACACTCTTCGACTTATTTCAACTTGAATAAAAAAAAGACAAACAAAAAAATCACGCACAAATATTGGTATCCAGTTTGTTGTTGTCGCTGTTGTTGGTGTTGCATTGTGGCAGCCTCGTTGCTGCAGATAAATGTAAATTATTATGTCGTAAATTTGTTGACTGCCATGTTGGCCAGGCTCTTCTGACAAGGGGCAACAACAATGCGCCAGCCGTCGATTTGCACCACATAAAAATGAAAAGTCACAAAAAATACAAAATAAAAAAAAGAAACATGGCTTATAAAATGGCTTGATTGAGTCTGTGGCCAAAAAAAAAGTTATATAAATATATAAAATACGTACAAATAAAAAAAATAAAAACAAATGAGCGAGAACCAACTAAGCTTGGGCGAACCGGATGCGATAGGCGAGAAGCAACGTGCAACATGTTGCTGATTTATTTGAGACGGCACACGACCACGTCTAAAAGGATGGGCGACAAATGACACGCAACAAAAGTGCAAGTAACCGAGAGGGGCTAGACTGTGGAGAGGAGGAAGGGGGGAAGGGGGTTGTGGCAATCGTATATGCAAATTCACGTGGGGGACAAATCAGCTAACGAGGCGTTGTGCTTGTGGCGCGTGCCAAATAAACGCCCATGGATAACAGCCGATGCCAAAGAAGGTTTCAAGCTGCCCTTGAACTTATGTGGCCAAAACAGCTGACCGACATTCTGGCACACACTGCAGGTGGGTGGACACACCGTCTGGCCGTGTGTGTGAGCTGCGGTGTGTGTGTGTGTGTGTGTGTGGGCATATGAGAGAGAATAAAAACAAACAAACAACCCCCGCAAAAAAAAAAATAACAATATTCGCGACCAGACGCGACGACGACGCGACGTCAACAACGACGTCCCCTACACTTGTCGATGCCAAGAGAGCACGCAGAATTCTACACATGTGGAGGAGGAGGAGGAGGCGGCGGAAGAGCAGAAGGAGAGGAGGAGCAGCAGGTCTCGTGCCGCTTTGTCCTACACACACTGTGATGAGATGATGATGATGATTTGCCGGTTGTGGGTCACTCAACTGAATATGATCCAAAAACAGATCGAGAGATCTGTGGAGCTGGAGGCGTCCGTTTAGCGGTTGCCACGCGAATCGGTTGCCAAATTGGTTAGCCAAGTGGGTTGCACAGTTAGTGGCGATCACTTGTCTGGCTGTCTGTCTGGCTGTCTAGTCCGGGTGGGTGTGGGAACCACTCTCGCACTTGAAATGCATACGAAAATTATTGCACATAAATTTTACAAACACACACACACACATACACGCCCACCTCAATATAACGGACCGAAAAACTATATAAGCCCAAACTTATAGCGAGAACGTCGATCGCTTTTAATTTAATTAGTTGCGCGTGCAACAAACACACAAACACACACACACACACACAGATGTGGAGTGAGATCTTCAGGTTGCATGCCTCAGTGGGTAACTGTGGTGCGTCCTCTTGTTATTTATGCGTCGCCTTCTTTATGGCTTCCCATATAAATTCTCATTCTGCTTGTCATCATTTTCGGATGCATCTTCTCGCTCTTTGCATTTTAATCGCGTCGAGGCCATAAACTATATTACGCTATATCTACCGAACTGAACATGTCTGTGCGTGTATGTACACCTTTCGGACTGAACAGTTTGCCAGCATAATATATATACATGATCATCGTTTAATATGCAACATTGTTGCACAATTTATTAAATAGTTCATAATATTTATATATATCATGCGAAAATCTATTTGCTCTGATCTTTTTATATCGAAGGTTTTTCCAATCTGTTTGTTGATATATGTCATGCCAATATTGAAATTAATTCGATTTGTCTTTATGTGCTTTTCTTTAAAAAAATATTGGTTGATTTTATTAATAATTAACTAAAATATATTTACAATATTAAGAGGTGATATGGTGAGAAATTTTATTTAAGTTTGTGGAATTTAAGAAAATTTAGATACATCAGCATAAATTTAAAGTGAAAAACATTAATTAAGAAGACTTGGCTTATCAAAGTCGATTAAGAATTTACAGAGCTATGACGGTTTCGAAATTTATCGAAAAATGTCAAGTAAATATTTAAAAGATAGGAAATTGTAATAAAAATGTAAATTGAAATAAATTAAAAATATTTAGACGCAGCATAAATTTAAATATAATGTTACCAAATACATTGTTTATCAAAAGTTTCTTATTAAAAATGTCAAAAAATTGGAAATAATCAAAATTGCAGTATAATTATTGATAAAACTGCTGTAGATATATCAAAATAAGTTTGATCTATAGGTCTTTCTTCTTTTAATAGAATGCTGTCTACTAATTTGATACAGAAATATATGATAATATATATCTAGTAATATATATCACAAGCAAAGTTTATTTGGAAGTTCTTTATTAAAAAATTTGATTGTAATATTTGATTATCAGTTGATTAACACTTACTTTGTTCCATTAACCAAATGAAAGACTTTTATAGAAACGCAGTTTTTACAGTGTTCTTCTATTTTATGATCTACAACTGATTATACTGATGTAGTATAGATTAGTTGACAGATTTTAATTCGATAGATATGATTAATCTATTATCTATTAATGAGGCCTTGTTAGATTGCTGATAGAATTTCCCTTCGATTCAAATATTGGTAGCTTTCATGGCGGCCAGACAGGAAATAGAATTACAAATGAGTAATTCAAGCAGACAAGCTGCTAAGCAGCACTTGACCTGGCCACATTGCTGGTAACTTGGCTATAATGTGAAGTACACATGTAACTGAGAGAGTGATTTTTTTTCTGTAATGGACGCCCACCCGGCGAATGCGTGTTTGCTGTAATAATTTATTATCACATTCACGGCGGCAATTAATAAGAAAAAAGTAAATGGATAAATAAGAAACAACACGAAGACAACAACAACAAATGACAAAATTAAATGAATGAATCAGGCAATGGCAAAAGCAAGCTGACAAGAAATCATCAATGAAAACAGCCAGCTTCTACTTAGCCACAATGTATCGGTGTATCTATGTATCTTAATATCGTTGTATCTATGTTGTGTTGTGTTGTGTGTTTGTTGTTGCTGTTGCTGTGTTGGCGTTGGCGTTGCTAAAGGCAATCGGCAGCTTTGACTAGCAAAGCGTTTGGCAATGCAGAAATCGAATTAGCCGCAACATGGCGCACGACACAGTCGCGTATCTTACAGATACTTGGCGTGTGGGCTGCGGTCAGTGCGTAGGCTGCAACAGCAGCACCCTGTATCTGCGCGCCACAGCAGCAGCAGCAGCAACATAATAAAAATCAACAATTTATTGCAGTTGCTGCTTTAATTTGTTGTTGTTGTTGTTGCTTGTAGTTGCTGTTGTCTGGTCACTTGGCCAAAAACAAAATTTTCATTCACAAAACGGCGGCCGTTGTATGCAAATTGACCGCTGGCTTTCAACTCTGTTGTCGCAGTTTTGCAGTTGACGTCGCCAACGTCAACGTTGACTGCGACGGCGACAGAGACGTCGACTGCGACTGCGACTGCGACGACGACACACTTGGCAAGCGATGTTCAGTGATTGCAACAGCGACAACAACTGAGCCGCCGCCGTCAATGAATGGAACTGTGCCCTGGCCCAGGGCATGTCTAACGTATGGGCCTACGTGTCGGCTACGTATTGGCATAAATTATATTAAAAATCACTCTTCACTGCCGGCATATTGATGCACCTATAAAGCTTAGCACCTAATCTTACAGAAAATGAGTTCAATCAAAAGAAAGTGTCACGAACAACCAACAAATTTATGTAGTGTTGATGGGAAGTTGAGTATTGCTTAAACTTTAAGCTCTTAAAACACATATTATAATGATCTCAAGGCTGTTTTCAAATATTAAATAGTGATGTCATTGTCATTATTAAAAAGTTACATTTTAAATATTGTGTAGACAAAAAATATAGAAAGTTTTATTAAGGGATAAATGAGTATACACTAGAAAAAAGAATAGTAGTGTTTTTTAATGAAAATAAAAACATTGCTGTTGATAAACCGAATTAATTAGGGTGCTAAAAAATGAGACTTACTTTTTAATAATTTATCATACTCTCGATACTTGAGAGCATTAAAGTTTCGACTCTTTGTGAAATGTTTCTTGTTGACTTTTCATTTTGCATTTGCATTTGCATTTATTTATTTAACGCATTAAACAAAGACACAGACACATGTTGTTGTTGCTGTTTAAATTATTGTTGTAGTTGTTGTTGTTTTGGTTGTTGCTGCTGCTGGCGACATGCAACAAATGTTAGACATTCAATTTGTTGTTGACACTTCATTAGCAAAACAAAAAAGTGGGTTAAATGTTGCTAAAATTAAGCGATGCACACACACAGAACGGCGACCCGAAGATGCAACCAAATGTTGAAAGCCAACTCAATTGGGCAGCTGTTGTCGTTGTTGTTGTTGTTGTTGGCGGAACCCGCAGCTTAACCTAATAAAATCAATGGGTTACGTTTTGGTGTTTGGTTACGGGTTTTTATTTGGTTTTTGGCCAACATATCGAGCTGTTGAGTTTTTATGAATGAAATAGTAAGTAAAAAAACAAACTAAAAATGCGCCCACGTTGTGCGCCACATGATGAAATCATGAATGAATGAGTGAGCGAATGAATGAATGAATGAATGGAGTGCAAGCCCAGGTGCCAAAAGGGCACGAGACATGGAACGTGAAACGTGGGCAGCAAATGCAAATTGATGGCCATGGCTAAGACGCTCATGTTAGATGCTCATCGTTTTCCATCGTCTCCATTAGCTACGGACAAGGCACACACCGGAACCGCATTAGCATGATCATCAACAATGTTGATGAGAAAGACCGGAAAGTGCCAAAGCCTGAATTCACTGAATGCTAACAAATTAACTGTCAAATGCTTCGACATCATTTGATGCATTCAATGAAAACATTTCCAAATACAATCTTCGTTTATTTTTTTTTCTCCGCTTTTATGAATGAAATTTATCTCTTTCTCCTTCCCCCTGCAACTTTTGTTCGCAGAGGCGAAAGCTTGATTGGAAAGGGGAAAAATCAACAGGCAACAGATTTTTCTATGGCACATATGTAGTATCATATTTCAAAGATTGTCAACGGTTGTCATTGTTCCCATACAAAGTGTTCTAATATTTTCAGGTCGTTAAAGTTTAGTTCATGGTGTCACGAATTAAACAGCGGGCCTTTAAAACTTGAATATTATTTCCGTTTTATAACTGATAAGCTCATAGAACACAGAAGGGTATTCATCTCATTGCCGTATTTTCATAGTCTCGTAAAAACTTCAGAAAATTATATGTGTATAGAGTTTCTCATGTTCTTGTTAACTTGAAGCTGTAAAAATTCAGCTTAGAGTTACCAACTTATATTGATAGATAATTAAAGTCAAAGAACAAAAAAAAGGTCATAAGCTGTTGCCAATTGGCCATTTAGATAACCTTCAAACAATTGACCCATAAGGAGAAGGTGCAACCCACACATGGGCATATAATCATACAAGTATCCAGTTAATTATGGAATGCATAACACTTCTAACAATAGTTCAGTCGAGTTGTTGAGTTCATTTCGACAATAATAGTATTTCTTTTTTTTGAAAATTGTGCCTTTTTGCTTGGTCTTTCAAGTTGCTGTCAAGGCGCTGGCAAAAACCAAAATTCTCACAGACAGCTGGCGGGCATTACAACTTTATAGCTGGTAAAGCGACAACAGCAATAACACTGACAACAACAACAACAGTAAACATTACCAATGAACCACTAACCACAATCATGGCCAGGCTGACGTCATATATGTTATGCATAAAAGCAGCGACGATGACATAAATTGCATTTGAATATTGGCCAACAGCAGTAAGCCATAACTGTGCTTCGACTCTAACCTGGA
The DNA here is from genome assembly GCA_951394115.2 of Drosophila phalerata. NCBI lineage: Eukaryota > Metazoa > Arthropoda > Insecta > Diptera > Drosophilidae > Drosophila > Drosophila phalerata. The sequence goes on from OX596005.2 coordinate 11,135,842, forward strand.
TAAAGCCGCTCGCCTGTCACGATGCAACGTCGACGTCAACGTCAGCTCTTGAGAAGGCGGCGGTGGCGGTGGCGGTTGCGGTGTTTTTTGATCGATTTTTGGCATGAAAAGCGACAAAATTGCACTTGGGCTGCTCCTGCGCCCTCTCTCAAACCCACAAATATAGTAAAAACTAGTCGATAAGGCTATATTCGAGATCCCGATCTTAGAATACCCGTTACTTATTTCCGTATATACAAAAGTACTTTATGGAAATGACTTTCTAATAAAAACTACTGCATACTTTTGGGTGCTTGTATTGCCTTAATAACTTTGGTTAGCTATAACTGCCGTTGAACTTGTCCGATCTTGCTGTGATTAAGTGGGATAATAGATAATATTATTGATAACCTAAATTTCCTTAAAAGCCGAACTATCTTAAAAACTTTAGCTGTGCTTGCCAAATTTGGTTGCTCTATCACTTATAATCGCTGAAATCAAGACGCTCACACAGACGGACAGTCGTACATGGCTAAATCGACCCGGCTGTTGATGCTGATCAAGAATATATATAGTTTACAGGATCGGAGATGTCTTCTTCTCTCTGTTACAAACATTTTAACAAACACAATATACCCTTTTACTTATTTTTTTAAGTAACGGGTATAAAAAACCTAAAAATTAAATATCGAAAATATCCAAAATGTTTAATGAATGGGGCGCAGCACGACAACAACAAGAACAACAACAATAACAACAACAACCACAACAACATCCGCTGTCGACGTCGACTGCAACTGCGCGTGGGCAGCTTCATTCATAACGAGCATTTTAAGCGTCTGAATGAATTGCAGTTTTGCAGCTTGGGCCAAATAACGGCACAACACAACGCCCGGCAGAGGAGCAACAACAACAACCACAGCAACAACAACAACAACAACAACAGCAACAGCAGCAGGAGCTGCAGGAGCAACACGTATTGCTACATGCAACTGCAACGCGCTGATTGGAGAGACGCGAAAAACCAGAACCACAGTCACAGTCACAATCACAGCCAAAACCCAAAACCCAAAACCAAAACTCGATGGCGATTTACATAAATCAGCTGCAAATTTGTTCCACTGTTCAAATGCAATGTCGCCGTTGCTGTTGTTGCCGTTGTTGTCACACAAGTGCGAGCGAGAGGTTCGAGGAAGTCACAGCAGCTTCCAGCCGCAAAGCACAAGCGACAGCGACAAGCTAAAAGATCAGCGGCAAACGAGCTGCGGTCGGGGATGAAGAGAGACAAAGAGAGACGGAGAGACACGAAGAGAGAGAGGAATCTCGTGTAGCCAAAGTCAACGCGTGTCGGCTTAGAAAAAAACTCACAGTTGTAGCAACTGGCGCAGTTTTTTTTTATTCTCTTTTTTATTATTTTTGGGCCTTTGGGTCTGGCTTTTTATTATACTCTTACAACGAAAGTGTTGTGATTTGTATTTGAAGTATACAACACTTGAAAAATTTATTGTTATAAAATCACAAGGATATTTGAGTTGCTTATCGCAATTTTAAGATACTTTTATTTAATACTTATGGTACTTTTATTTATATATTTTACTTCATTTACACTTTTTTTTATTTATTTATTTTTCCTTGTATTAATACTTTTGTTTCTTTTATTTATATATGTTAGTTCATTTACTTTTTTTGTTATTTTGTTTTTATTTATTTTGCATTGTTTACAAAGATATCAAATTTTTAAAGCTCAGGACTCTACAACTTTTGCCTAATTTATGATATTGTAAACATTTTTAACCGCTGTTAGATTTAAAATCGGTGCTAGTGGTACAATTATTAAGTTCTTTGACATAACTTGGCTGGGTAAATATTTTATTTTATGACTTTTCTTATAAATCGGCATTGGGGGTTTTGGACCCATTAATTTTACATTCGAATTATAAATATGTGAAAATATTTTATGACTTTTTTATGGTATTTCTTTGTTTTTGTCGCAGTTATGGTGCTTGATAATTATTTAATATATATTTTTAATAATAAAAAAATAATGTCATATTTGAAAATATGTCTTTGACAAAATTGACATGAAATTTGAATAACGATTCTTAACATATTATTTGAAATATCTATGAATGCAAGGTATTCAAAATTCGACACTCAAGAGGTAACTATGCCTTCTTGTTATTTATTTTATATTAGTTTCTTTTTTTTTTGCGGGGGCTGTTGCCAAAGTAAGTAGCTTTGTGTACAGTTTTGTTGGCTTTGTTGCCTGCTGTCGTCGTCTGACTGTAAGTTGCAAGTTGGACTCGGATTTGGAGTCGGAGTTAAAGTTGAAGTCGTTGCGATTTGATGGCCTGATTGCATTTGTGTTGTTACTCGTATGTGCATGTGTGTGATTACGAGGATGTGCACTACAGGAAGGAAGAAGGAGGAAGAAGGGATGCGGGCAGCAAATGGTTTTGTTAATGGACTAAAGACTGCGATAGTTTAGTACCGATTGTTTAATAAATGAGTTTTGATTATGCATAAAATATTTGCAAACAATAAATAAAACTTTCTTTTTGACATTATCCTTAATTTTCTTATATTTGCAATGGGGTTTCACTGATAAAAAAAAAAGGTAGCCGATTTGCTGCAGTTGTACGGAAATTTAATTACTGAAAGTCGACCTAAATTTGAATTATAAAATTCAGATAAATAAATAATAATTTTTATTGTGCAACTGTCTTTCAAAATGTATGGGTTTTGATTTTATGTCAGTCCAAAGTAAGCGTAATTCTGAATGTAATATTTTAAAATGTGTACAAAAAAATACTTTAACGATTTTTTTTAGAGTTTGAGTGGGATTAAGTGATACGGTTTTGACAGTCTAGGTAGCTTAACGATTTATATAATTGTAGCTTAGAATTAATCCTAAATTACAATATGGGTTAAGGACAGAAAAGCCTTCAGACCTAATAAAATAATAATAAATAATAATAATAAGAGATCCGAACTTTAAATTGATTGTATATATTTGATCGCAGACAAAATATAAAATTTGCTCAATATCGATATTGATCTTTACAAAATATATATTATTCAAGTTGACTTGCGAAAATCGGACAGGATGAGTGTGCAAACAATAGAATATAGAAATGTTTAACAAAATCACTTATCCCATTAGCAGCACTAATTAGCATGCTTTCTCTTTAGTCAGCCCGAAATCTTCGCATCTTTCAACATTGACAGCAGGAAAATGCTAGAAGACAGTCTTTGGCTTTGTGTTAACGATAGCATGAACCAGAAAACTTGGCAACCATCAGTGTCTTTGCTTCCAAAAACTATGCCCTACCCTCCCCCTGATCATATAGAGAGGATGAAATGGAGGGATGGAATGAAGGGGCACAGGCATAAATCTTGGGACATGCAACGGTCCACATACACTTGAAATAGTCAATCAGATGCTATAAGATACAGTATTTTCGGTGCGGCGAGGACGGAAAGAGGGGGGCTTTTTGGGGCTTCTGGCCCGTTCCGAACGAGCCAAATTGCTTCGAACCATGTCGATCTGTGGCGCGCATGAGCTCATTAGAAAATATGCGCGTAATTTGTGAGACATTTCGACTACCAAGTGGCTATTTTTGAATTGGTTCGTGCGCTGACTGTTGTTGTTGTTGTTGTTGTTATTATTGTTGTTGTTGTTGTAGTTGCTTTACTGAAATGTGTCAAGTGGCATGGTGGCATGGAGCAGCCAACGAGAGCCAGAGGGAAACGCACTTGAAACTTGGCTACCAGCATTGACCACCAATCAGATCTAAGCGGCTTCTCATCTAAAGCGGCACTAAAAAAGGCAACATCAACTGAGTGGGTCGAAAGCTACGCGCGCGATACGCCCACCCGGTCAACTGCCTAGAAAAACAATAACAAGAAACTTAAAATCATGCAACAACAATATATAGTAGTAATAATAATAACAATAATAAGAGTAGCTGCAAACAGAACAATAAACAACATCAAGTTGTTGTAAATTATTTGACTACCAAATTTAGTTGGAAGTCTTAAGATCTGTCATTTTTTTTTTACTTTACCTCTGTTTGAAATACACTCATCGCAAAGAAAAGTCCTAAAGCAGTTTTATGAAACTTGTAACCCCTAAGAGGAGAAATGAATCATCTTACAATAACCATATAGGTATCAAAACATTTTTAAACTTCATGCTAAGTCAAAGTTCCTTAGAAATTTAATGTTTAGAATGACTAAACCTAATCATCCTGTTTTATCAATAAACTATAATGAATACTATAGATAGTTTATGATAATCACATTTGATTTCTTGCTTCTTAAACTTCATTAGAATTCGTTTAAAAAGTACCTTCAGAAAAGTTGTAATATTTATCATCAATATTTTCTCAGCTGATTTCAAAATCATTTATTCTGTCAGTAAGCTACTGCAATCTTTTTTTATTAATTATTATCTTGTTTAATAGCTTAAAATTAAATATGCTTATCTGTTTAGGGATGCTAAAGCTATTCTGTTTATACGCTTATGCAAATATGATTTCATATCTATAAACATTTATATGATCGTAATTGCTACGATTTCAACTACTCATATATTAATTTGTATTGCAAATTTAATAATTATAAATTTATAATAATAATTAGGGTATAAGCAATTCGTTTAAAATACATTTACTGAAGAAAAAGTCATATTTGTCATATTTGTAAGCCATCTGTGAAGAAAATAGTCGGCCCACGATGGACTCGAGCGCTCTACAGTGAAGCACTAAAACGGACTGTGAGCAGTGACTGACATTTCGCCTCAAATCTCAAATCTCAAATGTCAGATGATTGTTTGGCTCTGTGACTCTGTGACTCTCTGGCTCTGAATCTGACTCTGTGGCATGACAGTTGAAATGTGCATGAGACCATTTTTGTTGCTGTTGTGATTTTCATTTTTATTTTTAAATATGATTTTTCTCAGAGGGTTGCTGCTTGGGTGGGGGGTGAGGGTTTATTTTTTGCACTGTATGAATATCCATTGAGCTTGTCAGGCGGTCAAGAGCGTGATGAAGTGCAGAGCTCAAACTGGCGCTCGAATCTTAAGCTCTGGAGTTTGTTTATGCTGCCACACATTTGAAGCGCCCTGAGAGAGCGTTGCAATTGTTGTTCTTGTTGTTGCAGTTGCAGTTGTTGTTGTCAGAGTACCGGAAACCCGCTGCGACAGCCTATAATTTGCAAATTTAATTTGCAACACACGCCAACATGTGACCCCAAAAAACAGCAAAATGTTATAAATAATTTGCAGTTGCAAGTTGCCAGTTGCCAGTTGCCAAGTTGTAGCTGTTGTTGCTGGTAGGTGTTCAGCGGTGGCTTACCTTAAACTAGAAATGTACAACTTATGAATGGAGCTGCGGCTTATGAATGAATTTAATTCAAACTACATGCCGAGACGGAGACTGAGACTGAGACTGAGACGGAGACGGAGTCGGAGACTGCGACTGCGACTGAGGCTGGGTTACTTTGAGATCATGTCTCTTGCTTGGCAGCAATTTTTTATGCAAATCCCAAAAACATTTGCGGTTTTTGCAAATGAACAAAATCAAACAAATTTCAATGTTGTTTATTCGCTGCTTGATTTAATGTTTAAATTGTGGTTTTCTATTTTTTTTTTTATATTTATATATTTGATTTTTTACAAAAAAAAAATAAATAGGTGTTGCGTGGGCCTTTTGGCGTCTGCAGCGTGGGCTCATCTTCAGTGTGATGTTTATCTGGAGTAGCTACAAAGAGACACGACGCTTATCACTGATGACCTGAAACCAATCATATTTCTCCAGTCGTTTCTCAATCCATTCACTTCCAATATATAGTTTAATGGGCACCACTAGATCTGATTCGGGATCATCTTTATCATTCGACATTTCGTGGGACAACATTATGTCTATAACGATGATACAATGCAGGAGATTCAGGACACCACTCAACAGCGCACAAATTGACTGACCTCGCATATACAGAAAGTACGGATGCACCTTCGGTGGATTTTTGTTGACAAAATTTCTGGACGCACTGTTTTCAGCATCCCACATTGTTGCCAGCGATAGGATTATGTTGAAAGTTGATCCTAGGCCTGTGCGTATTACCTCGAGCCATGGTTTCGGCAGATTTCCCGTGCATATGCTGATGCTTGAGAATAATGTGAGGATCGTCAGGAATTGGAATATTACAGAAAATATATACTGTTGCAGCTCCTCTTTAAGCAGATCCTGCTTCTCGGGCAAATTCATAAAGGTTCCAACGTGATATCGTATCGTATATAGATTTAAAATTGTTTCAAAAGTATAGAAAAAGAACAAAATGGCGCGCATTTCTCTTTATCGTCAATTCGATTGAAAGTCTAAATTTTTTCCAATTAAATGATAATTCTAATAAGTTGATATTTTAACTTATGCCTACTTTGCTTACAAACATTGCCGACCGTTTTTAATTGAGAAAATCGAAATAATAGATTGGTCTTATTGTGTGAAATATGGAAAGGAAAAAAAATTGGATATGTAAAATATGATATGTAAATGTAGTACATTTAACACAATTAAACTAATTTTATTTTGAATTTAATTTAAAAATATTACTATATTCAAATATCCTCAGAAGGTGTACAAGCTAGAGAGGAATATTTTATGTAAATTCAGTATACCATACACAGATCAAGCACAATAATTCATAAGATCATAAATTCAACTTATGTACATTTAAAAACTGCATTTGGCTGCTTAAACCCAATATACGTGCTATGTATTACAATATTTGTAGGTAAACTAGCTGCACCAACACCCACACAAACAACATAAGTATATAAGTATTACTTTGGGGCACCTGAGCTATGACTCTATTTTTAGACACATGATGCTAAAGCGTTCACTTTGAAAGTCGTTAAAGAGATATACACAAATTATAACTTAACTTAAGTTAAATGCAAACAGCAAACCAATAAAAACCACAAAATCCAAAATGTATAAAAAAATAAAAAATATCTGCCCACGTGTTGCGGTTTCTTTAAGATACATTTGATTTGAGTTCGATGGAAATAGTCGTCGTAGACGGCGGACAATGGACAGAATTTGAGACTGGCGCCAGCTCGAATCTCATGCAAACAGGTGACAATGCAAAAAAAACAACAACATTTATTCACCAAATAATAATGTGAGAAATAAAGATACCCTGTAATAAAAATTGCTTCTTGCATAAGAGTGTCCAATATAATTAAGATAAATATCTGTAACTGTGAATTGAACCAAAAGATATTTCAATCTTCAAATTGAACTCACTTTTAATAGATTCAGATCCTCTACTTTTATTTTAGAGTTCATTCCCGAAAAATTAATGTGAATTATGCCGGAGCCGTTAACCAAAACTAACCGCTTAACTTTTAATATAAGAACCGGACTCATAACCCAAATAATTAATTTTTCATGAACCGAATACCGAAACTTTGTACAGGTTTCGGTTAATTTTTTAAAAATAATTTCTTATTTTCTGAGTGAACATAATTTTTCATTATATTAAAAAATATCTAACAATTTGACTTTAAAAGTTGCTAGATCTTAAGTTGGACCAACTTCAAATGTCTATAACTTTTTCGCAACTGTGCAGATTTTTAACTGAATTGTCATTTTGATCATGGGTTTTATTCTTAATTCATTGTACATTAATACTTTGTTAACATTACATGTTAATTGTGGTATACAATAACACTTTACTATTATATAATTTTTCCAAATCGAAACAGAACCTTTTAAAGAAATTGGAGTTTTGGGATGTACCAGAACCGAAACCGAAATTTGTTTCGATTAAAATAAAATTATTTATATATTTGAATAGGGTATACAAAATGAGACATTTGAAACATTTAGACATTTGTACAGATGGTAAAAAATAAAACTCGATCAGAGGTCCATTCATGGCACACTTCTCCGACCCACACAATTTATGTTAATAATCGACTGAGGGAGATTTGGTTTCAGCCATTGATGAGCTGTGACAAATCTTTGGATTTGGCCACTCGTTGCCTTAACGTTGCAACAACGAGCCAACGTGGCAATGTTGTTACGGGCAACAACAATTCATCAGCTGGATTGTGCCACCAACAATGCGAAGCAAAGAGCCGGCAGCAAATGCCATTCAACATTTGCCATGTAAATGGCAATTAAGTTGCCGTCATCGTCGTCTCGTGAGGTCTTGTGAACTTGTGAACCAGACGATGCCACGGCCAAAGGCATCAGTTGAGAGTCTAGGAGGAAGTCGTCTATGGCCAGTTGCAAGTTGCAAGTTGCAGTTTCCTTTTGCTCATTTCCATTTGCCAGACTCTCTCGCACTGCAATTAATCGCCACTCAACTGGCGCACTGATTGCAATTAATCTTCATTAAAGGCTGAACAGACACACCCAGCAATCAACGCGGAGGGAGGGAGGAGGAGGAGGAGGGGGTGGGGAGAGGGAGAGGGAGAAGAAAGAAGGGGACAAGGCATATGTCCTTTTTGTCCAAAGTGTTTGACATGGTGAGAGAAGCACGCTTAGATCCTTACAAACCAATTTGGTGATCATCGTGAGCTGTTGCTGCTGTTGTCACCACACCAACAGCAACTGGCAACGGCAACTGCAACGACAGCAGCAACATTCAACTGACCGCACAGCAATCACCTTAATTAAACATTAGGCAAGCCTCACTTGGCTGGGAAGTCGGTAGTCGTAGCAGTTGTTGTTGTTGCTCTTGATGGTATTGCTGCTGCTGTTGTTGTTGTTGTTGTTGTTGTTGTTGCTTGTGCTGTGGTGTGGTCCATGTCAGCGATTTCCGTTGCACAAAAGGCGCAAAGGTTGCCCCAGCAGTGATTGTCGCCTTAATTTTCTTGCAGTTTTCTTGGCTGTTGCATTCGTGTTGCTGCCAGTTTGTTGCAAGTTGCCAGTTGTTGCATTGCTGCAGTGTCAACGTCGTTGACAAACGCTGAAAGGCATTGTGTGTGATTTTTCATTGGAAACGATCACCCAGCTTGATTTGGCTGATTCGGAAAATACAAAAAATAAAATAAAATAAAACGGGTCACGTTATTAATTGGTGAACCTTTTTGCCACACAGATTTATGAATATTGATTGCAACTTGGAAGTGCAACAAAGTCGGTTGTATGTTGTGTATTGTGGCCCTGGACTGTCTCAACACACTCAGATTGAGTCAGCTTCCTGTCGATTAGGGTCAGTCAGCTGTATATGGTTGTGTGTGTGTGTGTGTGTGTCTGACTGCAATTGCTGCTGATCGGTCAGTCGGGGTCATTTCCTGACTAATTAGCGATTGCCATCACAGATTTGATTCTCTCCCCTTCTTAAACTTTACCCAGGCGCCGTTTATGCTTTTTTTTATTTAGCAGAATATTCTTCTTTTTTTTTGCTGCTTCATTCCGCAATTAAGCGCCGTCGCGTATTTATGACATTAATTAATTAAGACAATTTGTGTGCATCTTGAAAATACGAGATCTTTCGTACTTAAGATCAAGTTCTCTTGGTTCTCACTGGCTCTCACTATCAACTAAAAAAGCGGGAAACTCTTGTAGACATATTTAAAATCAGATGCCAGGAAAAAGAGTGAGTATAAAAACATTAAATTGTTTGAAGAGAATTGAAGAAATCGTGCCCAAATAATATATAACAATATTCAGTACTTTATCGATCGTTTAAGAGAAAAGAGTTTATAGATATTGTAATTCTGTTGAGAATTAAAATTATGAGTAGTTAAGGAAGATGTTGATGGGATTGAACAAAGCTTCAGCGACAAATTGCTTAATAACACTAGGCAACAAATTAAGACTTTTTTCTTCTGAATGGAACCAAACCGATTTTTTTGGATAGTTTTGGGGGCCAAAACTATTATAATAGAATGTTACTCTTACCTTTACTAATAGGAGTCTGTATAGATTTCTATATAAGCAGATTTTTATATAGGTTGGTAAAGTATTAGATACTTAGTCTGTTTCTTAAGAATGTTACTCTTTCTTGTACTAATAGAAGTCTGTATAGATTTCTATATTAGCAGATCATATTGATGGGGCATTTCCCTTGGATCTTTGTGCGATAAAAAGTCAATATCGATGCCAACATTGACACACTTTGGGTGGTCTTGGCGCTGACTTAATTTTGGCAAAACAGCAAAAAGACGACCCAACCCAAAAGCGGCAGCGACAGACAAGTAATCGATGAAACGTGTGACGGCAACGACAACGACAACAACAACGACAACACCGACGACGACGGCACATGCATTGCAAGTGGAATAATGAGGAGACAGGGGAGGAGCGGGAGAAGGGAGGATCGAACAGAGTTGGGGCCAACACCTGTTGCACCATTGCCATGGCGACAAAATGAAAGGGCGCTTTTGGGGCAGTTGTTGTTGCCGCTCTTGTTGTTGTTGTTTGTTGCTGGCGATGCGCTGCATCATTTGCAAATTCAAATTCAATTTCAAGTTTTTGGCAGCATTTCAAAAGACTCGTCGGACTCTATGAGAAGCGATTGCGAACGCGTGCAACGCTCCGACGGCGACGGCGACAGCGACAGCGACGGCGCCACAGGCGACGCATTCGAAGGCAACGTCAAAAATTACAAGCGAACGGCATTAAAGTGCGCAAAATTTATTTAATTTATTGAGCCATTAGAGAAAGAGAGAGATAGATAGTCAGACACATAGAGAGAGAGGGAGAGAGAGAGGGAGGGGAATTTTGGCTGTCAGCTCATTCATAGATTAATTTTGGCAATTTATTGGCACTGAGATAGTTTTGAGTAACTGCATCATGGACTGAGGGACATACAACATGCAACATGGAGACCGGCCTGCTGCCATAGCAACATCGGCTGTCGCCAGAGAATTATGCAATGCGACGAGGCGCCACAAGCTGCAATTTAGCAAGCAGTGCAACAGGCTGGCGACAGAGACGACTAAATATTATTATGAATACACTCAAATGATCAGAGGTTCGATTAGTTTGAGGATACATAAAGCTGTAGAAATTAAGAAAATTAATTAAGACAGGATCTTTCTTATAAATAACTCAAAAATTATATATTCACTGAAGTGACTTGATAATAAAAAAATACTTATTTATCAAAGAATAAAAAAAATTGCAATGTATGAAATATTTGGAAATATTTATATATGAAAAACTAATAGAGTATTACAACCTAGAGTTGCCTAAAAAAGCGTCCAACTGTGGTTGTATTTTTGTAGTATTTGTATGTGACATATACAGTGTCTCAAAGCTAATTTTAATGCCTAATTCTGATAAAAATAATATGTATAATGAAAGTAATATAAAAATAGTTTGTTAAGGCTTAAACATTTAATCGTAAATCTACGATTCTTTTCAGCTAATTTCATCGAAAGATGAATAAATTTAACATTTTTAATTTGTAATTATAATGGGTCAATAAATTCTGAGAGCCACTGTATTCTGAATAAGACTGTGACAACAATTCACACTCAAGTGAAGTTAATTACAGTCCAATTTCCCTAGCTCGAACTTTTATAGCTCGAATTTCTCCATAACTAGAACAAAAATATTGGCAAGTGCTTCTGTAATTCGAATTTTTCTGGGAAATCACCAATAAATTGTCAATTTTTGTAGAAAATAACATAAAAAAAATAATTATCAGATTCTTATTCTTATTATTCTTATTCTGTTTAGCTTGAAGAATAAGAAAAAATTAAATAAATGTAGTATTGTAAAGTAAGAGTAAAAGCATTTTAAAGTGTACGAATTTCAGTAACTAATTGCTGATCTTTTAAGTTTTGTTAAACTTTAACGATAAACAAAATGTAACAGCTCACAATTATTTTTTTTTGATTTTTTATTTTTTAAGTAAGCTTGTAAAGACATCACAATTTAAAATTATTAAATTTGTATTTTCTTTTAATAACCTTGGAAAAATAAATTCCATATCTGGAAATCTCCATAATTCGAACTTTTTCTTTGGATAAAGGTGATTCGAGATAGGGAAGTTTGACTTTATTAATTAAAAGTTGCATGTGTTGGCAAGTTTCTTATGGCAAGGATCTCAATTGATATGTGAATGACTCACCTGTTCCATTGCTGCCAAACCAAAGGGCCACGAGGTCCTCGCTTGGCGGCGTGTGGTGATAATGATTTCCGTACAGATAGGGATTTGGATAGTCGAGTAGAACACGACGCGAGGCAGGCGAGGATGTCTCAGCTGTTGTGAGTTAGACAATGGTCAGTATCACACACACACACACACATATGCAAATGGAAATCGAATGATGGAACTTACCCTGAGCTAATTGAGCAGCATACTCCGATGCCTTCTGTAGATTGATGCGCGGACGCGGCTTGGCGAGAGACTGCAGTTGTTGTTGTTGCTGTAGTTGCTGCTGTTGTTGTTGTTGTTGTTGTTGTTGTTGTTGTTGTTGATGTTCCTGGGTGGGATTAGCGGCTGCTGCTGCTGCTGCTGCCGCCGAAGAGTCCAACAACAGTTGCTGCACCTGCAATATATCCACGTACTCGTCAAGCTCAACTCCTGCCGTCTCCTTGCCAACAGCAACCGGATGATGCAGATAAGTCGACGTCGGCTGAGATGTGGCAACTGCGGTGTTATTATTGTTATAATACCCAAAGGCGGGTGCTGAAGCAGCAACACTTGGCAATGCAATGGGCGGTGGTGCGGGTGGTGCGGTAAACTGCAAAGGATTGCGACTGAGCGGTGTTGTTGGCGTGTTAAGCGAATCCTGTGATGCGGTCGGTGTTGTTGGCACTAGGCTTAATCCTGGCACTGACTGTGGCAAAGGGTGCAACGGTGCAACAACTGCTCCTGCTCCTGCTATTGTTGCTGTTGCAGGCGGCGAGGGCGTGGCTGTGTTTGTGGCGGTTACCGATGTGGAATGTTGCTGGCTGCTTATCACTTCATTCTGACGCCTCATTGTCAGCAACATTTTTGTAACTACTCAACGCGTTGGCAACGTGCGAAAATGAAAATACCGAAGGAAAATACACAACGAAAGCGAATTCGGAAATAAGAAGAAAACGGAAACCGAACAAAAAAAATAAACTGAAATGCATTAAATAATTTGACTCCATTGGGTTTTCTATTGGACACTTGTTTAACTTGGCAATTGAAACATTTTTTTGATTTGGTTTTCACATTTTCGTTTGGATTTTCACATTTAACATCCTGATCCTCCTAGATTGGTTGATTAATTGGATGGGTTTTCACTTGTGTTGAATTTTATGTCACTGAATCAGTCTTTAAGTGAATTAATTTTCTTTTCAGATTTTGATTGAATTGTGCAGAGATCTGAAACGGAAGAGATTAGAGAATTAAAGAAATTGATTTTTATTTTATTAACATAATAATTAATAAAGAGCTATGCAATCCATTGAATTTTAAGAAACCCAAGTCACTAGTTCCTTATTACATGATATAAACGAATAATTTACTTGGGATTTATATTCCGAATATAATATAACATTATAAAATATTTCAGCATATAATATTTCTTATAGTTACCTCTTAAATCTCATGGTAAAAATCTGCTCCCTTAACTAATTTTCAAATTATTCCATTATAATCTTACCAAACGTACACAAAACACTTTTAAAATATTTCAACTTACAGCTAAAATCACACACAGATCTCTAGATTTAAAAATATTTCTAAATAATTGAAACATTGAATATGTACTTAACAAAATGTTATTACAAAATTTATCATCAAAATTTTTAAATAGATTGACTACGATAAATAGTGTTTAGTAAATAAATTTTCCAAAACGGTCGCACCATTTGTAGAAATGCCGACGGTAATTTAGTTTTTCATTTTGTATTTAATAATCGCACATCAAAAATAGTTGGCACCAAAATACTATTTGTTTTTATTAATATATTTCCCGATATGCTGTTCGATTTTTAGCTGCGAAATAGTTTGAATATTTTGAAAAATTTAACTTAATTTAATTAATTTTTGCAAAATTGTTTTTTGAACTTTTGATTGACAGCGCCACGCGGGTGGCGAAAAAGTGAAATCGAAAGCAGCCGAGACGAGCTGTTGAGCCGTCAATGCGCTACTGGCGCGAGCGGTGAAAATTGAAAATGAAAATGGAAAACTCGACAACGGTGAAAAATCGTATCAGCGACAAAAACAACAACAACAACGAACAGCAGATGCGGCAAATCGGCTGCGTCGGCGTCAACGTCGTCGGAAACGAAACGAGAAATGCCCGAAAAGTGTTTGCCGCCTCGTCATCAACGTGAGACAGTAACAACAACAATAACAACAACAACACCAACAAGAGCAACAAATTGTATCAATGTAATTGTTGCTCTGCCATTTATTTATTTTCTTCTTTTATGCTTTATGGCACCTCTCTTCAGGAGATGAGAGAGTTGCGAGTCGAGAGTGAGATGAGAAACCGGCATTTCCGAATATTTGTTGGACTGGGCGGCCATCGACCACCGCCAAGCTCCTGAAAAGCCGTGTGGGTAGTCAAACTGTACTGCGAGTGAATGAAAAGAGATGTCCAGAGAGTGACAGAGCGAGAGCGAGAGAGGGAGAGAGAGTAAGAGAAAGTGTGGGTGTGTGAGAGTTGACCTAACAAATTGTCACAGCTAATTATATATCGTATATCGTATATACATTGAGCTGGCGAGCAGTTCTCCCATTGAGAGATTTATCTACTCTACGTAATTGTTTAGCAATATTAAAGGTAAATACGTAACTATACAGCAAATATAGCGTCATATGCTTCTTATCTACATACACGCAAATTGCTTTCACTTTCTAGCATTTTGAATAGAAAACAACGTTTTATAATTGCCAATTATCTATCGTATTGAATGACGTCAGTTCATGGTGCGTATGCGTAATGCTTAATATTAAGTATACGCACAATGGCAACAGATCGCCAAGTCATAATAATAATAACCCAATTCGTGTGAACTCTAGATGAGGGCACAAGGTATCTTATAGTCGCATATTCTTAATACATATACGATATAAAAGGTATATATATTATTTTGGAATTTAATGAAAAGCAGAAGCTTTAGAAATTGACCTTTTGACCTGTTGAATTCCAAACACTTCTAAAGTCATCAAAACAGACAAATATGCAAAATGTTACCGCCCACATTTGGAGCAACAGCATAGCAGCGGCAACAACAACAATAGCAACGGCAATTAGAGTTGCAAGCGGGGCAACAACAGCAATAAAGGCCAAAAGGACCCCATACCCCTGTGTGCTTGACATTTAAAGGTCAAAGGTTGAGCATCAATCAGTAAACGCAATGAGAGTGAAATATTAGGACAATCAAAACAAAAGCAAAACACTGAGACTAGTACGTCTTTCCTGAATATTAAAAACAACATCATATCGTAATAATGGCATGAAAGGACAGACAGGGCCAGAATCACAGGACGACAGACAGCAACAACAACATCACAAATCAACCTGAACATAGCTTCAACATTAAAGATAAAAGCTGAAGTAAATTTGTGGCTGGCATTTCAACTTGTTGATTCGCCAGCCATTTGGCATTTTGGATCCTAAGGAAAGCAAGTGGGAGGTGGTACTTCAGCTGTATTGCCGGTGGGTGTGGTGAAAATATGTTGCTTTTGTTTCACAGAAAATATTTTACTGAAGGCGGTGAACGAAAAAGCTCGACTTGACTGCTAATAGATGCGATTAAATGCCAACAAATTGAAACGAAAATTCAGCAGAGTCCTTCGGGACATAGAAATGGGCTTGTTGCTTTAACCTGTAAATATTTTTATCATAAAAAAACAAACAAAATATTAATGAAGCTTTAGAAAAACTTAGCAGGGTAATTAAAATAATTTAAAAATTCACATATAACAGTGATACAAACAATACTAAAATAGTATTCATTTTCAGCAAGTAATACTTTAATTAATATTAATTCCTAAATAAATCTGTAAGAAATTCTGAGAATTGGAACTTTTAAAATTGTCAGCTATGCCTGCTGCCCCCTACTATAGTTTACTGAGTAATTGAATCTCAATTATTGCCAGAACTTTCCACTTTGGAGTTCATAAGTAGCTGAGACATTTCCAGGCTACCAAATAGAAATGCTCGAAAATATGTTTGCAGCTTATTACTTGATTATACTTTGACCTTTGCGGTTAACTGCCACGTGTGTGGGCTGTGTATGTGTGTATGTGTGTGTGTGTGTGTGTGTGTGTGTGTGTGTTTGTGTGTGTGTGGATGCTGCCATGACAGCAACAGGAGCAATAGGAGAAACAGCAACAGTTGTGTGGGGACAAGGGTAGCAACTGTTGCTGCCATTTAATGGAAGCAAAATGGCGGCAAATGCCAGCTCCTGAATGAATTATGTGATTGAATGAATGAATTGCAGGGATCAATAAAAAAAAAGCTCACGTGACGTCATACGCATGAAATCTAGCAAACGTTTCAAATTTCATTCAAAGAAATGGCCAATTGAGAAATTGAGAGAATATGATTGTAAAGAGCTGAGAGTGTTTCTTGAATAACCGTTTCAACTTTGATATTTGTCATTCTGTTTCTTGACCACTCACGACATTTATGTCAGCGAGAACTGAAAATATTGTCTCTCCACCTGGAGATGGTGCACGGACTTTAACAACTTTTATTGTAGCCGTAACTAATAGGAGTAGGAATGTCATTTAATGAGCAACACTTTCAGCTTGTTGATTGCTGAAGTTGCAGCTTGACCTTTGACAGCATCTCGACACGCGCTTTATATAACATTTGACATTTGCGAATGTTGCGTGTGTGGTCGTTACTAAGGAAAACTGGGCGGGGGGAACGGAATATTACCGTGATTTATACACACACACACACCTACATATGTGAGAGCTTCGTGAAGGCGTATTTGCAGCACTTAATTGCCAGGCTAATTGATTTGTTACACGTTTATTCGCTGTGTCTACATACATAACTCCCCTGATTAAACCCTGGAATTTAATGAGCTGATTTTATACTTAATTGGATGTTTATTGCAATTTCTTTTGTCATATTCAGACCATGCTAGGGAATTTTCTTTGAAATTGAGTTTGTGTTTATCACAAAATCTCTATAATTTTTAAAATATTCCTCACTTTATTTATCGTGTCTTATTTAGTTCGTTGATCAAATATTTGAAATGCATTTGCTTTAGTTTTCAACTGTTCAACTGCGATCCGGTAATAAAAATTATCATTAAAAACCCGCATAAATCATAAATAATCCGCCAAATGAAATGGCCATAAACCGTCAAAGTGGAAAAGATGTACAAAAAGGAGGAACCGAAGCGGAAGAATAAGAAAAAGACGTGCAACTGCTTCTTGGCTGCCCATTAATAGACTTGTTTAGATGTCAGCTAAGCCCTGGCAATAGACCCCTTGAATAGTATCGGGTCTGCAGCTACTTACCCGCCATAAAAAGGCAATCAGATGTCGTCGATGCCACGGCGATGCACGCAAGCCGGAACGTGTCTGGGGCAGGGGCACGAATCGGGATGCGATTCTCTCTAGTGGAATCAAGATATAGCGCGTAAATAAGAAGTTTTCAGCGGCAATGCAATGAAAGAGTGAGCGAGTGAGTGAGAGAGCGAGACAGAGAGAGAGAGAGAGAGTTAGTAAGAACTTGCGAGCGATCTGCGACTGCGTTTGTAATTAATTACAAGGCGGGCCAAAACGGCGACGCACGCGCGAACTTGACTCCAACTGGCAACTTGGTCTTGGACTCCACGAGAGATGGCCAAGAGGCGATAAGGTAACGTTCGCGACTTGTGCAACGTGCAACTAGTCAAAGGATGCGCGCCGGCTACTGCGATTACGCGACGCGGCAGCAACTAGAGATAAGCGATAAGCGATAAGCGGGAAGAGTAGCTGGAGATGCTGCCCGTACCGGAGAGTCGACACAGTCGAAGATTATGCAATTTTGATTTGAAACACGCTATTTTGGGGGCACAGAGATACGAGTTTGGTGCAGATACTCGGATGTGTTTGTTGATCTGCCGTCAGAGCTTTAACGATCTCATGCCTTGGCCGCGTAAATCGAGCGAACGCGAAGATCGAGAACGGCAGAGAGAGACAGACAGAGAGATATAGAGAGAGAGGTTGAACTAAGATTTTTAACTATTTAACCGATAATTTCCTTCCGGTTGCGTTTTTGCGTTTCAACTGAGGTTGAAAAACTGTTTTGCTCGCGCTGCCTGCCACAGTTTTGGCTGCTCAGTCCAAAGGCAGCAGCTGCGACGCTGGCGACGCTGGCGACGACAACGCATCGTGGGCCGATCATCGCCTTACTTAGACACTCGTCTGTCGCCCAAGTGTTGCTCTTGTTGTTGTTGTTGTTGTTGTTGTTACTGCTGCCTGACTGACTGACTGAGTGTGTGGGCAACTGTACATAGCTGCATGCAACTAGCTGTCTCCCTCTAACATTCAACGACAACAACCCCCGCAATTTGCTTTTTTTTTCTCAAGTGCTTTTCTCTGCTCAATCGAAAGACTGAGCTTCTATCTTGACACTAACACAGAACACACACACACACACACACAAGCACACACTTGTACAAGGGTTAACACCTTTTTACGATGGGATGAGATGATCATATTTTAAGTTACAATTAAAGATATGCAAATTTAAGCCAAAACTTTAAAAGTTTTATAAATATTTATATTTCTATATAGTTATGGTTATTAAAAGAACGGTCGTGAGAGTTTTGCTCATATAAATTAATTTACATAAAATAAAAGTTTTGCATATACTAAAAAAAAGTTAAGGGATATTTTAAATATTTACATAAGGTCCTACGCATAATTATAAGATATAATTTTTATAAAAAATGACAGAAAGTATAGCCAATGCTACATAGCTACAGTCCAAATTCGCAGAGCTTTTGAACAGCGTATACAAAGCTTTTTTATCAGTTCTTAGTCTATTCGAATATTTAACAAGCTTTTTAAGTTTATAAATAATTCTTACAATGAATTTAAATTCAAATAGTTTTGCTTACTTTTAAATATCTGCTTTATTTCTTAGTCAATTTTGTTTTTAAAAATGCTATACAAAATAGCCAATAGGATCGTTTACTTGGCCCACTGTGCGTTGGCAGCATTTTAGCTGATTTTCAAGTCCAGCTCGTGCCAAGCAGTATGTGTGTGTGTGAGTGTTGATGTGTGGGCATTTTATTCTAAGTAGGCTTTTTGTCATGGCGTCTGTCAGCCCACACACACATATTCACACACACACACACACACACACACACATAGGTGCTGATCTCAACCCTACGCCCATTTGTTGCACAGTTGCAACGATTGCGTTTGCCGTTGCACTTGCGTCATTCGCTGCAGTTGAACGGTGTAAATGAAGGGCTCGAACTTACACCCACATCTTCCTTGCAAACACTTGTTGCATTTTCATAAAAGTCCTGAACAGCTTTCGGCTACAAATGAAAGCTTAGCAGCTAAAAATAATACCAACGAAAACTTTGAAGCAGTCGGTCGAAAGCTTTGGCAAAAGCTCTTTTGCTGCTGCGCCCACCAGCGGCAGCGACGTCACCTACACAGAAAGCGTGCGCATCGCAGTCAGCGTCGCTGTCGACTGCGCTGCTCATGTGGGTGGCTTCATTGATAAATTTGCGACGCTCTCTGCTGCTGCGCTGCTTTGGTGCTGCTGCAGTTGGGCTTAAGATAAACTGCAAATTGAATTGCAAAATGTTGCAGCTGTGCAGAGAGTGAGGGAGAGAGTGTGTGAGCGAGAGAAAGAGAGGGAAAGCATCAGGGAGCAGGCAGCAGGCAGCAGAGAGGGAATAGAAAATGTTGCGCTCCACTTTAAACAACGTCATGGCTGACTATGTGGGTGTGGATCATGCCCAGGCATTAGAGACTCTTGACGTGGCTTTTGTGAATGAATTCCGTTGCCGTCTTTGTCTGCCGCAACCAGGGTAGAGATAGAAATACAGACAGAGTGAGATAGCAATACGAGATGGAGACAGCTGCCAACGCCCACCAAAAGCGTCTCTTTTCTCACACACCAATTGGATTTTAATCGTATTCATAAATATATATATACTCATATATGTATGTGTATATATCTATTGTACAAAGCTCCCTCTCTGCCCTCTTTTAGCCACGACTTGACTTCATTCACAAAATGCTTAAATATGGAAACTTGTAAATTGGTTCAAGTGCCTCGCTACACTGAGCGAAACAAATGCTCACTGCGCACTCGTTCAAATTAATTATACTTAGTTGAAATACCGCCCACACACACCTCGACATCGATTTGCCATTTGTGCGGTGTGGCATTAACTGTAATTGTTCCATTCATAAAGCTAAACAACAACAACAAATAAAGTAAGTGTTAAAACAACTGAGACATCATTAGACCTTATACACATGATTAATAGAAGTGACTCTGTTTTCCCGATATAAAGAAATTGACACAAGAATACAGAATCAATTTATCAATCTATTGATTTCTATATAATTTATTTTCTTAAGGTTTTGCTATGCCAATTTTCCTTAAACATCTAATAATGTATTTCCATTTGTAAATTTATATACTACATAAATATATTTCTCAGCTGAAAAGATATTCGATCTAAACTCTGTTACTGAAATATATAGCTATCTTTAAGCAAAATGTAAAATATAAAATGGCAAATAATGCAATATTAATATTATAATTATAATATAATTTATTTTTATTTAACATGGTATATATTAAATGGTCGAGAAGAATTTTAAATTCATAAAAGTTAGACAATATTTAACTTACATAATTAAAGCAATTTACTTTGTCAACTTCTTCTACACTTCTTTTTCTACGAACAAGAAATTCGTGATTTAATTTCATCGTGTAAACCAGTGCGTATTGACCAAGTTAAATCTTTAAAGCAGTTAACTTCCGTTTTGAGCACCATTTAATGAATTAATGAGAAATGTTTAAGCTACCGAGGTAGCAACCACTGAGAGATTGCAAAATGAAGTGAAACTAATTGTAGCAAGAGATTGACTCTTAAATACCCTATAATTAAGGATCAGCATTGAAAAGCAAACATGTTTATTTATTATTTTTAAGTCGAATATAGTTTCAACATAGTATTCCTTCCAGGTGAAGATATTTATAGGGTATATTTGCAGACCAGAAGCTGCAAGCGGATCGCAACTTTGACTACTCATTAAATGCGACTTCTGGCTACGACTGCCATTTGGCTGTCACTCACTCATTTACTCACTTATTCATTCATTTGGCAGACATTTTACAAAGCGCGTTCCATTCATTAGCATTGACTGTAAGTTGTTGTTGTTGTTGTTGTTTTTGTTGTCGCTGTTGATTGTTGGTTGTTGCCTGGACAACGCTTAACTCCTTTCGGATGCCAAGGCTATATTTAGTTGGCAGTCAGCGACTTGTTAACAAACTGTTTATTTTTTTAATTGAATTGCATTTAATATTAACGTTTAATGCCACGCACATGGCTTAAAAGACTTGAACTCTCTCATTAATAAAAGCCCCTATTCAGATAATTTATTCTTAAATATATATGTATTTTCTACTCATAAATTTTATACATTTCAATTGAGTTCCATAATGATGGAACCGTTTGTGTGTGTTCGGCTTTGTTTTCATCATCATCATCATATTCATCTTTAAATAAAGCCAGCATTTCTTTGGGAGAAGACTTTAAGATACACAAACATATTTATCTGATAAATGCACATCGACACTTTTATTTGGCATTCACTTTGTGATTTATGATAACGCAGTCCATAAAAATCTATGCACATTTTATACGTTTTACGATAATCGTACAAAGTTTCATTGATTTTATGCAAATTTTTTTTCGGCCGTTTGCCAGCTAGTTTCATTTTATATATACCCTGTACAGAGATTATTTATAATCGAGAGAATTATAATAAAGTTTTTGTAGAGACTGAGTGACTCTACCCCGATTAAGTTTCATGTAAAATTTGTATGTTATTCTTATTAAAGCATATAAAAAAACCCCAATATTTTGAGTAGATCGATAACATTTATTTAAATCACACGAAAGTGCATAAAGTTCAACTGCGTGTTTGTATAAATTTAAAATACT
The DNA here is from genome assembly GCA_951394115.2 of Drosophila phalerata. Classification (NCBI taxonomy): domain Eukaryota; kingdom Metazoa; phylum Arthropoda; class Insecta; order Diptera; family Drosophilidae; genus Drosophila; species Drosophila phalerata. The sequence continues at coordinate 11,157,933 of OX596005.2, forward strand.
GTAAGACACTTTACAGGGTATGTAGCTATCGTTCACTGTACTTACACATAATTATTTGATTTTATATCTAGCGTATATATTTCAGGCATATTTATTGAGCATTTTCTTTATTGTATGACATCAATTTATATTGTTTTATTGATCTTTGATGGCAGCCACACAAGTTGAATGGATTTGGTTACTAGATTTTTTTTTGATTTTGGAATAGTTATCTTGAAGATCTGTGAACATTGTATGCATATGCCACCGCTTGAAAATTTATAATTCTTCAATTAATAAATGTCGTTTGGGAGTCGCCTTCCATTTTTGACATGCGTAAATCGCCCAGCCCTTTTCTTGGTCATAAATTTGTTTTATATGCCAACAATGAATTTCCAACCAAAAATAATAAGAGTTAACAAACTTCAAGAGTCGCATAATACCTCGATCAATTTTCAGACAACATTTGCAATTTCAATTAATGCAACGCCCCAAAGACCAAGAGAACTATGTCAAATAAATCATGGACTTGCATCAGACAAAGTTACCTCTTCAGTTTGTTCTCGACTCTTTGAAAATGTCTCAGCTATGTGACTTGTAACTGGCAACTGGCGTCATGTTACACACTTCCTGCGAATCTTGTAATACCTTAAACTTCAGGGTACTTTGAATCTATTATACTGTTGTTAATTAATTGTAATAGTAATTAGAATTTTACTCTAAATTCTTAAGAATTAATTGAGTTTCATACAAAACTCAAAAGAATATTAAATTATATCTACATATCATATCAATAATCAAACAAATATTCAAAGAATTTCAATAAAATCAATGTACATTAATTAATCCACTATTTTTTCATACATAAGTCTACCAAGGGTATAAAATCTTCGGCATCTCACATTTATGCTATTTTCTTTGAGTTTTTATTCTTAGAAAATTTAAATAAATAAATTGAGTTACCACCTTAAGTCTGAATGCATAATGTTTGTCAACAAGTTGCATATTTTTGGTGTCATAAAATTGTCAGTTGACAACTGAAGGAACTAAGGGAAAAAATAAAAGAAAATCATTGCCTGTCAAGGGCCCCATTTGGGAGAATTTCACCATTAACTCAATTGCTGGGATCTATGCAAATGAATTCCCATCGCCTATGCCCATCATATTTCCATAGCTTGTACTCGTATGATTGCCCCAGCGATTTCTCTATTAACTTTAAGCAGGGTAAATAGGCAATTGACTTGAAATTGGCAATTATTTTTTTGCCTATTTACTTTTTGTGTATTTTTTTTTTTAGCCAGCACCAAAGCAAGAGCTGAAGCTAAGCTAAGCCTGCACAGACAGTTCACATGTGAATGGATATGGGCTGTCTTTCATGTGCGATGCGATTTGTTGTTGTTTTTGTCGTTGTTGGTGTTGCTATTGGAGTTGTCTGCATTTTGCAGTTCCTCCAAACCCAATGCACATTATGAATGAATAATGTATGAATGAAAATTGCATGCACGTGCCTTAAAGCTATAAAATGTTGCACTTTTCTGTTGCCCCATGCAAGTTTTGGTGGCACAGGCTGCGTTGAAGATGCGTTGGGTAGTTGTTACTCAAGTTACCAGAGCTTAACTGATCGCAATTTCATGGCAAATTCTAGTGAAGTTCGTCACCTAAGTCACGCATTCATTGGAAGATCATATACAGTTAAGCTCTAGATAATAGTTAAGGAATGAGAATTGTATTTGAAATATTATAATACAAATGTGAAAATATTTTTAGATATTTATATATTTATTGATTGATAAATATTAAAAATCAGGTGCATCAATTGCAATCATCAATATAAGATCATAACCTTTTTTATACACATCTCTGTTCTCTCTGCAGAAGATAATGGAATTGTTACCATCCTTATAAGTTGTGTATTGTAAACATTAACTTGTTGCGGCGCCCACATTATTTTGTATTATGATGCTAACCAAGTTCGTCACCTAAGTCTTTTGTTTGTCAGCACCTGCGCTGATGATGTCTTCATTAGCAACTGAGCCTCTGACTGAACGCTGATGATAAGCGTTGTGTGATGATGGAAATCGGTTTTTAATAACCCAGCCACGGGCTTTTAATTAATTGGGTTGGAATTGTGGAAAAGTGGATCGATCTTTTGTACATTTTAAAGATCTACCCGAGCTGTCGCAGTAGCCGAGCAATTTAAATGCAAATTTCGATCAGATCTGATCTAGCTTGAATGCTGGATGAGTGCTTTGTATCGTTAAGTTGGCGGATAAAAAAAAACCGAAAATTTAAATTCAATTTAAGCACTCGTCCATTGTTAAATGCAGTTATTAGATTTGACAGTTTACAGTTGCCGATGCCGACTGCTTTGAAAAGTTGCCGCCAAGCACGGCTTCAGCTACAACATCAGCTACGGCTACTAAATTACTTCAAGTTGGGGAATTATCAGCAGCTTGTTTGATTTTCTGGTGCAGCCGCGGTACGAGATGAAACGAAACCGCTGCGATTTCAATTAGCATTTTGATGGCACTACAAATGAACGGATAGAATAAAAATCGACGCCATTGATAGGCAATTGATAGCACTTCATAAAGCAGCGGATCGTTTGTAATAACGATCTGCGAGGGTAGTAACTCAAGTTTTACAACTACAAATTAAATATCCAAACCCTTTTCATTGATTTTACTTTAGAGAAATTTTCAAACATCAAAAAGTTGTAATTTAATTTCATTTTAATGGATTTTCAATGTTTCTTAACAACTCTCATAAAGTTAAGCAGTTATTAGATATAGGAAATTTTTAAAAATTTTATTGACATATTGGATACATATTGCAATATTTGGTACTTAAATTTAGCTTACTTCTGAGTCAACTCTCGCAGCTTGACTGACTGCAGTTTGACGTTAGAGGCGGTCACATTATTAAATCATTTGAATTTATAAAATGTCACGCGATTTTCGAAAGACTTGACTCGACGACCAATCAATTGGCATCCAGCGGCGCCAGCTGTGACAATCTTGTGGTAATTTAGTTTTTTCCGTTTTTTTGCACTTTTGCATTTTTTATCAAACCGCTAAAACCACTCGCATTAATCAATGCGATTGCCGACAGGGATTCAGTTTTGATTTGGCCCAAAACAAATGGCTGGCCAGCAGCAACAACAACATCAACAACATCAACAACAACAACAACAACAACAACGACAACTCTGCAAGCTATCAAAAGGCACAACAACATTCGACATTCGACAACAGGCGACAGACAACACGTTGTCAAGTTGTTTGGCAATAAAATTGTAAGCATTTATCTTGTACATTGTTGTTGTTACTTGTTGTTTTTGTATTTGTTGTTGTTGGTATTTCTATTCCGTCGCGGCCTTTGTGTATTGTCGCCTTTTTGTGTTGTTGCTGTGTTTTTCTCATGCGTAGACCAAAAATGGGCTTTTCTTTTTTGCATTACAAAAGTATTGAGTTACCAAACGATTTGTCAACGTTTAGACCGATGCCAAAGGGGGCGTTACATTGCAGGAGGGGGCAGGGGAGTGCAGGCATTTTGTTAGCTCGTAAAGATTTGTTGACACATACGTTGATGTTTTTCTTGTTGTGGCTCTTTTTGGCCAAGCAAATCAATGGATAGGACCACCTGCAAAGCTCAACTAGAGTTTGTGTTAAAGACAAATGTATACTTAACTGATTGAAGATCTCTTTGTAGTTCCTCTGAATAAAGTGTAATCACTGTGGACGGCAGTGACGCTAGTGACGAAAGCATCATGAAACGACTAGCAATATTTACAGCTAATATGGAACATTTTCTACGACTGTCCGATTGAGTTATATACCGATCGAAAGGTTAATTCTTAACTTTTGCTAGTCATGCTGGTTCATGAGATAAGGGGCTGTAAGTGGGAGGGGAAAAATTTTAATGAATGCAGCTAATGGAACCGTTGGGGTCTTTTGGAAAACTTATTTTTTATTTTAATAAAAAAAATCACGAAAATTGGCATTAGGCACTGCGCAAAAAGTAATTTTTATGTACAAAGAAGCTCACCCCTTTTGCGCACAGTGGAGAATGCCAATTTTCTTGCTGTTTTTTTATTAATATATATTTTTATTAAAAATTTTTATATTACACTTTATTTTTTTCGTCACAAAATTGGTTATCAGAAGTTTTGGGGCTAGATGTGGCTTTTGTCACTAGACTTTTACCTCGTGTAGAGGTTTTTTCTGCGGTCAAGCTTAACGCTCAACTGACTTAATAAACTTTTACTAGACCAAAAATGTAAATAAAGGGACATTCTGCTTAAAAATAGACTAACATTGGAGTAAAGAGTTGCGAAGCAATTTAAAATGAAGTTGGTGGTTAAATTCTGAGCTGAAACTTCAGATAGCGCCAACTATTATCTAGTTTCAGTTCTCAGAATGTAAAATTGTAACTAACTAAAGTGTCGATTGACAAAACACCAATCATTTAAAGGTTTATTGCTTTTTAAGGGAGATGGATCAACATTTCACATGACCTGTCAATTTTTGAAAGCGGCAGCTACTCTTCCTATAACTATTTCAGTGAGAAAGAAGTATTATCAAGCGGAAAATAAATATAAAATCAAACGTGCCGCATCGTCTTATCGGGGTATTTATGTGGCTGACCGATTGACTTTATCGAACACTGTGCACCACTTAAGGCGAAGCTTTAAAGCGACTATGTTTAATTTAATTATGGTAAAATGAAATCATTTTATTTCATTTCGATTTTGATTTTGATTTCATTTGGTTGCGTTTCGTTGCGTATTAACCTGACATCACACGCAAATCCATATAGTTATGGCTCTGAACGAATTGAACCTGGAAACTCGTTCCAATTCCACATTCAACAAGATTCGTTACACATTTTGGAGCCCATGACGAATTGCACTGACCCTTTGCTAATGTTAACTTAAATTAATAGAGAAATTAGGCAGTGAGTGTGTGTGAGAGGGAAAGAGAGAGAGAGAGAGAGAGAAAGAGAGGAATGAGAGCACAGTTAATTGGCCGCATTAGTTTTGGGCTTTAAGTGGTATAGTTTTCCATTCTCAATCTTCGCTTCGACCAACTGCAATTAGTCAATTAATGAAAAAGCCATAAATATGCGGCTAACATTTATCGATATGGCCAAAAGGTCTCACTGAAATGGCAACTGTAGCAACGGTCTCAATGGGTCATAAATTAATAGTCCATTATTTCTAAATTTTGTCCACTTCAAACTGTCGTCGCCAAGTCGCCAAGTGACCGTCTCACATTCCGTCGGCTGCTTCGTTTGCATTTTAATCTCTTTTATGAGGTGGTCGGAAGGGGGAGGGGATCACATGGAACCACAAATTAGTCCAGTGCTCACTTTGTGTTGACTTGGCAGTGCGGCCAATAACTTACACGCTGTCACGTAATGGAAAACGAGAGTAAAAGGAGTTTTATATTCTGCGCTCCCCGATCAAAAAATTATGTAAATCATTTTGCTTTCAAATAAATAAGAAATAGTGCTAAAAGGAATAAATACTTAATTATGGATTAAAGGCTCTTTTATGTATTGTACAGTAAAATACCGCAGTACTTCACTGTATTCAAAAATTAATCTTACAATTATGACGCTGTTTTATTTATATTTCATTTTTTATTTAATCATATTTTGATCTTAATAACTTGTTAGACTACTTTCTATTACACTTTTTTACATTCTATAATGTTATTCAATAGATTATAGTTTTGCTATAAATCAAATGGACAGAATTGCAGCTAAATCGAACCGATTGAGTTGAATATATTTGCTGAACCTATTTTAAGATATTTTTTTAGTTTATTTTATTTATATATTTTTAACCTTTATTAAGATACTCTTATGGTTTCATCTACATATTTTTATAACTTTAACTTAATAATAAACTGATAATAATATCCATTTTGGATTTATTTTGCCCATTCGACATATGAAAATAGAGAATTGAGTCCGCCTTGCCAAACCCTGCAGTACATGCATATGTGGCCAAGTGGAAGTGTCCAAATAGAAGTGGCTAAGTTGCTCGAACAACAACTCGCTGGAGTCTCAAACGCTTTGGGCACTTTGCGAACTCATTTTCCGACTCAATCAAATCAAATAATTTATGTCTTGCAAAATGAACTGGCCAAGTGAGTGGAGGTCATGCAGTTGCCGTTGCCGTTGCCCCCTTGCTCCGTTACCTCATTGCCAAGCCAATATACCTGTGTTATGTCTGTGTCTGTGTCCGAGTGTGTGAGAGAGTCTGGGCCCAAAGCACAGTTAAACCTCTGAGACTGGCCATAAAATGTGTTGATTTTTCCATTTGCCGGACGATGGAGCCCTAAAGCGCTGCAATGAGTATAAATAAGAGAGTGCCAGTCGAGGGGAGAGTGGGAATGAGGATAAATGAGGGAAATGAGGGAAATGCTGTTGCGTTTTCATTTTAGCCAAATGCAATTCTTTATTATCAAATATTTACAAGACAATATGCCAAGGGTTATATGTACAATTAAAGTGAGTTTTCGGCCTAGACAAAGTCAAACTCGAATCCATCCTCCTGATACTCGTAGTCGGTGCCATCGCAGGTAACCTGCACGTACTTGTTGCCACGCTGCCAGTGGAGATACTCGTCGGGATGCAGATGTGTCCACATCACATCGCTGAAGACTTGCAACGGCTTCGGATTGCGCTCATAGTGCCGCAAGCTGAGCAGCTTCTGCAGCTTGTCCGTGTTGCTGTGATAGGCATTCAGGGCCAGCTGGGTGAGCTGGGGACACTCGGCGACCATTTCGAGGAGCTGGTACTCACGCACCACCTCCCAGCCACTGAAGCTGAGCACCTGCATCTGGTGGCAGGGAATGTGCTGGCGATCGAGGAAGAACACATCGTGATACCAATTCTCACAAACCAGAGCACGCAGCTTGGGCAGCTCCAGGAGCAGACTGTTCTGCCAGCGTGCTGGCAATTGAACCACTTCATTGTTGAGCGCAATTCGGGTGATGGACTCGCTCTTGGCCACAATGATCTGCTGGAAGATGGTCTCCTGGTCGGCATTCAGTTGACGGGAATCGTCAAATCGAATGGCCAACTTGCGAAGTTTGGGCAATTGAAGCACTTGGGATAGCATGCACTCCACGCTGCTCAGATTGATCTTGAGCACCTCCAGATTGGGCAGCTTGATGTCATGCAGACGGACGCTACTGTCAAAGGAATCGGTGATGTCCAGGACACGCAGTTGGGTCATGCCCAGGCAGATCTCCTGCATCCAGCGGCTGTCAAGGGGCACCGAGTGGTACATGGACTTGAACACCAGTTGCTCCAGTTTCTTGAAGCCCCGCATGTAGACACCCGAGAGATTCATGCAGCTTGTGAGGCGTTTCAGGTTGGGCAGCATTGCGGTCAGATCACGTATGTCATCATCGACCATGGTCGTCGGGTTGCCACCCAGGACACAGCTTTCCACACTGGGGAATCGTGTTATGTTGATGTCGCACAGATGCGTTATATAATCGTAGAATTCGGCAAAGGCTCCAACGCCATCCTCATGGACATGCAGCTCGGTAAAGCGATCGGCCATTTGTTCCATGAAGAACACATAGTCCTCGATGTCCAAGAGTCCCAGGAAGGCGGTGTTTGGACCCACAATGCGATAGTGCCAACGCTTCTGCCACATCTTCAGGATCTGGGGCAGGAACTGTGGATAGGCACGAGCCATTCTCACCTGATCGCTCAGATAATCGATACGCTCAAAGATCTGCTCGAAAAATATCTCGTGCAGGTTGTCGATATAATTCGGTGGCAATGGCTCTGGCAGTTGCACCTTCTGTGCCTCCAAAGCGTGCTTATAGAATTTCGTATTTTGCAGCATGTTGCAGAAGTGATAAGAACTTTTTTCTGATTTCTGATGTTGCTTGTACAAAGATTGTCGGATGACTGTGATGACAATGCTGTGAAGTGACAGTATATATATTGAAACAGGTAGCAGAGAATACCCTGTGATATTGCCAGGTAGCAGATCAGTTGTAACCTGTACCCTGTAATCCTTGTGACAGCTGCTCCGAGTAAAGTTTTATTTCGTAAGTGCTGACACTTGATTCGCAGGTAACTAGGTATATACCTTCCCTAAATCTGTACCTATTGCTGTCCGTGCTAAGATCGTGCCTGCAACATAAATTGCATTTACAGTGCCTGCAATTTGTACACGTATGTGTGCGCTTGCTGCTCTTATCTGTACAGTTATCGCCGTCTAGTTTGCATATTACACGACTCCAGACGTGTAAGTTTCAGTCTCTCTTCTGGCCGGATGCGTTCGCAAACGTGGTCAAGATTTTTTGGCTTGTTTGTTTGACGCTTTCCTAGGAAACTGCAGATAGCAACAACAGCAACACCACCAACAACAACAACAACAACAGCAATGGGACAACAGTCTTTTTAGCCTTTTGTGCTTTTGTTAGTCGCTTCTTCTACGATCTAATAATCAAAGTTGTAGCCTGCTGCTTCTTCTTACTCTTCGTTTTCAGCAGCTTAGCAAACGATTAGAGCTAGAAATGACAATGAGAATGAGATTGGGAATGGGAATGAGAATGAGAATGGGAATGGGGATGCCTGCAGGTTCACACCGGCAACTGTCACACAATAGTCATTGATAACTATTTTTTATATGTAGTTAAGTAGATATTCTTTAAATACCCTGTAAATATCAAAAAGTTAGAATATTATGAGACAAAACTTCAAGAAGTTCGAATTAAACATTTTTTCTTTTCCACTTTAATAAAAAAGCACATCGCACAATTATGTTTTGGTATATACGAATTGGAAATATAGTTTCAATTAATAAGTTCACAACTTATAAAAAATATATATTATGTATATGGTTTTATTGCGTTGATATGAAAAATTCGAATAACTCTCTTCATATCTATAAAATGACACAACCATTAATATTTAAACTGTTTTCTCAATTATGTACTTTTTTCCTTAAATTCTGACAATTGTATAACATTAAGTTTCATCTGTAAAGATAGTCTATATCGAACTACAATTTTAACTTGCATTTTAAGATCTTGAAGATCTCTAGGCTCTGAAAATTGTCTTACTTTTTCCAAATAATGTCTAGATATTTAAACATTTTCTATAATAATTCTCAGCATAACTATCTACAGGGTATGTCTTAATTGAGTAGTCTCTACCCTCTTGTAGCTGGTTAAGCATTGCCCCACCTTCCGCTTGTCAATTGTCGCAGTGGTGTCTTTGTTGGGGCTAATGGTATTGTTGTCAACTTGTGTGTATATCGCCTGTCAAAGCATAAAACTGAGACTAGACAATGCCAACCTCCCGAACCTGTACACTCACATAATGCACATTTATGTCCGAGCCTTTGGTGTAAAAAATATTTGTTCGCTCTTCATAATTTTCAACAAATTTCATTGAGCAAAGAGCCAAAAGTATTCTTTATATTCTATGGTCTTGTGAAAGCTGTTTCACACGACTCGCGATGCAAATGCACTTGTCTTTCCGTCTAAGCTGAACTGAACTGAAATCGGAGGGGAGTGGGGCGATTCCGATACCATAATTTGAGTTTTTTAGGTCTTGGGTTGATTTGGTTATTTGACTGTCTTATCTCAGATCAGTGTCGATCAAATGCGGCAGACGAATTGTGAAACATGACGTACGATATTACGATATGTACGATATATATTTTTTTCTTTTATTGGAAAGAGAGAGAGAGAGAGAGAGAGAGAAGCAGGGGCAACTTGAGCTCTCTTGCTTGAGACTGTTTTAATAATTTTGACGTAATCACATCACAGCAATCTGCCTTCAGAGACTTAGCTTTGTCTTTTGTGCATATGGATGGGGTCTTGAGTTTGTGTCTTGAGTCTTTCAAGTGGACAATTTTTTTTTACGTATTGCCCGGCGAACGTTTGTGATTTGTTCATTTAAATGAATTACAATATTTTATCTTTAAACAGAGATCGTTGCCATGACACACAAATGAAGCTTTCCAAGAGGTTTTTTGATTTTTAAAAACTCAGGTCAGACAATTTCGATAACTTTCCAGGCAGCTGTCGTTTTCAGAAATCCCAATGATCATAAACGGCAGGTTGTATATTGGTACTGGCCCGGTTTTGATCCTTCTGCAGCTGTGCTGCGGCTTTATGGCCAGGTAAGGGCAGGTAAAGTGCGGCTCACAGTCGTTGGCCAAATTATTTCACACCTCCAGACATGATGAGCTCTGAAGCACTAGCAGCTGAAGACAGGCAAATGAAGCGCACGTTTTTAATTCATTTGTTCTAAAACTTAATCAGCCCAAGTGCGAAGTGTTGCAACTGCAACTGCAACTGCAACCGCTCCTCCTGTGGCAAGACAAGAAGTCGTGATTGCGCAACTCATAACTCACAAAAGAAGGCTCCAAGTTGAACTTGACTACTGTGGATAGCCCCTTTAGAGCGAAAGGCAAGCTGCCTCAGTGCGAGCCGGCACTTAACAACATACACTCGCAAAAAAAGGAGTTGAAAGATAAGCCTAAGCATTTTTAAGATTCAATGAGATTTGCGAAAAGTTAAATGCAATCTGTATTTTAGCAAATAATTTTAAAAGTATCTTGAAATTGAAATGTTAGAAATATTTAATTTTACATTAATTTATAATATTTTCAATCTATTGAATTGCTTTGTCTACACATTAAAATAATACTAAGCATTTTTAGAATACATATTTTTAATATCTTAAAGTAGGTTCAATGAGATGTGTGGAAAGTTAAATGCAATCTTTATTTTAGCAAATCATTTTATAAGTTTCTTGACATTGAAATGCTAGTAATACTTAATTTTACCTTAATTAATAATATTTTCAATCTATTGGATTGGTATGTCTACACATTTATTAAAGTGTCTTTATTAAAGTGTCTTTAAAAAAATCAAATTTTATTTTACTATAAAACTAATTTTTTCCTGTGTACAAATGGGCGAATGGAGGCAACATTTTGCTTTTGCTTACATTGTTTAATTAAAAACGTTGCTGTTGTTGTTGCCACGTACTGCAAACGCTGTCCATGACAACAAGATGAGTCTGTGGAAGAGACTGTGGAAGAGACTGCGACTCGACTCGAGCTCTCTGACTTGAGCCTCTCGAGTGGCTCAAAAGGACGACACGTTTTGGCTTCTGTGCAAAGCTGTGTTTGTTAGTTTGCTACGCGGTAGCATCCACAAGAGGCAACATCAACATCAACAACAGCAGCAGCAGCAACACACGAGCGCACCACTTGCACCACAATTACTGGATGAGGGGCAATACGACTGTTGCTGCTGCTGCTTAATTTTAAAGTCTGCCAGCGATTATATTGCTCCAGAAATGTACGAAAGTGCATTTGTTGCACAGCAGCATATTGGGTAGCTTGACTTTGCAGAGAGTTCTGTTACAGTTGGAAAGTGGAGGGAATCAAAAGATAGTCTCTAAAGATACATAAAACTAATTCAAAGTATTTGCAAATATAGATTTTAGATATGCATAACATTTCTTGATGCAAATCTTTAGTCTAGCTCTTTACATTTCGGGGAATGCTTATTCCGCTTTTGATTAAAATTTAAAAAAAACATCTTAATTTAGTGATATCTTTGACATCTCTTAAGATTCTAAATTTAGTTTTTAATAATCCAACACTGGATGTTTTCTTTCTTGCTTACATTTAATTGGGTTTCTGAATTCATTTATACAATCCATTATATTTGGCATGTCAACTTTGGTATGCTTTAGTTTGAAAACTATTGGTCAGACTAATTTGGACTTGGGCATTTTTGATAGGTTTGATTATAAGTAAGTTTCATTCTTATTTTGATACTTAACAAACTATTAAATATATAGAGTATTTAAAGTAGTGTATTTTATTGTTTTTGAGCTGATCTACTCAGCGCGTGTATTTATAATTCGCGAATCATGTTGCATTGTTCGGAGCGGCTGCTGCTTTTTCTGCTGCTGGTGATGATGAGGAGCTTCACTTTTATGGCCAGTGGCAATGATGGGGCACATTTTGAGACGTCGCTCTCGACGCCTCGATCTGTGACTGAGACTGAGTCTGACTCTTAGTGTGAATCTGAGTCTGAGTCTGAGTCTGAGGTTGGGGATGTGGCTGTGACTGGCTGTGGCTGTGATGCTCGATCTTAGCTCGGCTCCTGTATGGCTCGCCTTTAACAATGACAATTGTTAGCGCAGCGCCTGATTATTTTGACTTGATAACGAGCTAAACAATAAAAACAAACTGAGTACTGAACCGAACTGAACAACTTTGCCGAGTCATGTTTATCAGGAGAAGACGAAGTACCAGGTACCAGTCCCCATCCCATTCCAGTCCCAGAACCAGGACTCGTCTCACTCTATGTCCGCTGTTTTGTAATCAATTTGAATGCCGTGAGTTTCAAATCTGAATCTGAATCTCATTCTGAGTTACAGTCAGCAGAGTCCGGAGTCTGGGTTTAAATTGTTTGTCGCTTATTTGTTGTGATTTCTTAAGTTGTTGCAATTATGTTCAGTCTGTCTGTATGTTTGTTTATTTATTTAGTTGTTGTTGTAGCTGATGTTTCAACACATTGACAAACAACAGAGGGAGTGAGATCCCAATGCATCAAATTAACATTGGTGCTGTAAATTCTATTTGATTTTGCTACTTTAATGCTATTGTACTTAAGACATTTAAAGACCACTATTGTTACTCTTAGCCTGGTCATAAACTGGCCAAACAATAAGCAACTAACAATCGCTACAAGCCATTTTCCCGTACTCCTTCCCCGCTGTCCGTTGATGCGTAACAAAATGTGGAACGACTACCAGACGGCTACCAAGTCGACTGCCGTTCCAGTTCCAGTTCCAGTTGCAGACCCCATTGTTGCCTATACGATTAGCATAAGAATGCAACCTGTGGCAGGCCGCATCTGGTAGCCCTCTCCGAATGCTGCACCCAGAACGAATGTGCCACACTCGTAAAGCCGAAATGCAGCCGAATATACTCGTAACCAAAACACTTGCTAGTCTCTATCTATTTCTATTGTTTTGAAATCCATTTTAATAGATTTTATTGCAAATAGTCTTGGTAGCATCTAAAAAGAGTTGATAGCTTCTGGATTTCTAAAGCACTTTTGATATCTAAAAGGGTCTGATCTATTCTTTTTGTTTCTTCTCAGCTATCTATGACTTTTTATGTGCTCGTCTTTAAAGTACTACTGAAATATATACTCTGTATCATTGTATTGTCCTAAAATTTCTGATGTGCTCTTACTCTAATGCAATCTTCTGTTCACCATATCTGAATTGCTTAACATACATATCTGGTCGGCTTTCAGCTATATTTCTTCAATGGCAATTGCTTTTTCTCGACTATCAAGTGATTGGTCTCCATTATATACCCAGATCTTAGAGCAGCGATCTCTAGGGACCGCACAAACTGTTTGTGCTCGAGCTGCACTCATCGTTGTACACTTGACTTGAACTTTGAATCAATTCATAAATCAACAAATCATTAATTTTTCACTCCTACAATCCCTTGCCGGACTTTCATGCTCGACTTGTTCGCTCAGTCGTCCAAGCTAGCCGAGACCCTTAGACCCATCAAACCTTTGTCTTCCACACAGAGAAACAGTGGGAAATCTTAGCTCCCACAATTAATCAAATGGTTCGTTGAGCAATCATTTGGAATCATCGCAACACACCCAGTTAATTTGTTTATTGATCTATTGTGCTGCATTCTGAATTCTGTGGCAATAACCTTAACATGCTAATTAAAATGGCAGTTCACATGGTAAATCACTCGACATGGTTCACCTGTGAACCCCACACAAGTGGATGGCTTTCAATTCTCCATCTTTAGGTTTAGCTTCTTCTTTTTGCTTGAAAGTTATATCCTGTCGGTGTTTATCATTCGCAAATTCAAAGGAAGTTTAGCGGCATGCTAAGTAAGATCTCTTATCGGCACCTCTTCATAAATATCTGTGCAGAGTGAGATAGCGCTCACACTATTTATTATACAAATACATATTGTAGCTGCTGTGCTTATCATTGCATATGATCAGGCCGCAGATTCCGATCCTCTCGCGGACAAGTCGATCGAGCTCGATCGTCGATCGTCGATCGTTTCGATCGTTTCGATCGTTTCGATCGCCGATTGATTGATAATAGCACGAAATGCTGTTGTAAACGGGTTAAGTGAAAAAGTAAACAGAAAACTCATTAACGCAATAATTAAGACGACAACAAGGTTTTTAAGATAAACAGCAGAACCAACGACATGCCACAGCCCCAGATGAGGGGTTAGAGGTTTTTCTACTCCACTCAGAGAAATTATTCACCAAATATCAAATGAGTCCTGTTTACAATTAATTTAATTTTAAAACAATATTCATTATTTGTATTTACTGTTAATTTAATTTATTTAATTTTATAATAAATCCAAATTGATTTGAACTTTAAGAATAACAAAATTGAAGAAAGCGTATTACGATTATCTTCATTATGTAGAACTTAGCATTGTCGCGTAAATCTTTTTCTGAGTGTGTTATCTCGGGATTTCTCCAGACTCTGTGACGCTGACGGGCTGCTTAGGCATTTGTCCTGCGCCACGAGACAGTGTCTCTTTTGTGGTGTACCTGCTCTCAGCTCCAGATGTGATAATGATAAAGGGCTGCTACATCAATCGCTGACAGTTGGGCTACCACACTTTTCATTTGGCTGACTGCCCTTCCTGCCAGCTTGTTATTTGATCCCCCTTCCTCCACCTGTCCTAAGCTCCGAACTGATCTTCAATCCTCTGCGCGATGCGTAAGTACCACTTCACGCTCTGCGATGCCTGACTGTGATAAGATATACAGGTTTCGCATCGCCAGCGCGAGATATTTATTGTGAAATTGATTTTTTATTACACTGTCACATTTGGACGGTACCAGAGATCGCCAGAAAGGCGATCGCACACATTCCGCCAGTTCCCCTCGATCCCCTCGACCCCCTCGACCCCTATCCTATTGGTCCACAGTCTCGGGCCTCAGTTTTAGTCTCAATGTCTGGATCTTTAGACCGCATTCAAGACCAGCAGCAGGCGGGCAATTTTACGCTTCATTTAGCGTGACGTTTAATTGGAAGTTGCTACGATCCATTGGAGAGTTGCCAGGTGATCGGAGTAGGCATTTGGGGATCACCAGTTCTTTAGATGCAATTGATCGATTGTTGGGACTGTTTAATTGATTTTTGTTTTGACTCGCTTATGGATATGAATATGAATGCATGACTGTCGAAAATATGGCTAATATAATATGCTTGATCATGGCAATTAAAAGAACAAGATCATTGATCACAGCTACAAGAAGCAGAGTGAGAGAAAGAGACACAGTGAACGATAGTGAGAATGCGAGAGAGTTGTCGTTGGTTTACTTCCCCTCTATACTTAGGGGTACCTCAAGGCACCTCCTGGCGTTATTTAATTATGGCGCTGATAACATTCCGCGTAGATGGTGGCAATTATTCATCGAGGCAGCTATAAGGAGGATCGCTTGGGCAGATCGGTAGCAATCCCAATCCACCAGCTAGACGCAATAAATAAACCAACATGATAAATGGCGCGACCGTTTTTAAATGTATTTTAAATGCAATTCGAATGTGGCAATGGGTAGCCCATTGCAGCCGACGGGCAGCGGCGCCTGTTGCCGCTCATTACGAGGATAATTTATGATGTCCAAGTGTGAAGGACGCCGCCGGACAACAAGCGAAACCTGCCACAAACAAAAAAAAATACAAATATCTTGACTACAATGTGGCAAATCAAAGTAAACGTTAAAAGATCCGATTCCAGTAGAATCTACTAAAATGCAAGATTATAGTACCAGATGGATAATATTAGATCATCAATATTATACTTTATTTATTTATTAAATTATATTACAGTTTCAGTTTGCTCATCGCAACTCTTTTTACCGTCGGCAACGTTTTTAAAGATTTTAAGCTGTCTGAAACCTTGATCCATTTGAATAATTTCATTTCAGGGATTTGCGAAATCCATTTTAATAGTGGCAAAAATATATATGACATCTTTAACACGCGTCACATATCATTTAAACAAGTTAATTAGATTGCAAATAAGTCGCCACCAAGATGTGACATTTGTCAGAAGGGTTCCAGATTGGTGGCATCCACTTGGCGCCAGCGTTGACAAATGCCTGGGTGGTAGCATGCCACAAAAGGAAAGACAGACACCCAGAGAGTCCCTTAAGTCTTATGGTCACCCCTAAAGAAATGCTGCAGTTGTTTATGGCCTGGCATTTATAATATAATTAAAATGATATCAGTGATATCAAATGGGGGAATACTTGAAATTTCTTGAATACAGTTTCTGGTTATTATTTCATTGTGCAGAGGGGAAGAGTTTTCATGCAACTATTGGGATATCCATATCTAAGAACGAGTGATTTATAGTTAGTATAATGTCGATCTACAAAAGAAGTCTTCATAGTTGAAGCTAAATCGAATTTTAATATTTATAATATTGACATCTTCAAATATGTATTAAATAAATATTTATTCTTCTAAATTCAGTAACATACTGTTTGTCCACCCGAATTGGCGCCAGTAGAAACCTTTCAAATTGGATTGCTGCTGTTTCTTAAACAGCTTTTTAAATGAGCTGGAAATCAGTGCAATCTTTTTTAAATGTTCGTAGACTTTCGACTCATGCTGTTTTTTCTAACTTTACATATGTTAAGTTTGGTGCATTTATTTAAACTTTTATCGCTTTATAAAATATGCCTTATTAGACAAACATAAAGAAATTTTGTGATTGTCTTTCCGTCTACATGTTTGTTTTGTTGTCACCTGCTGTTTATGTACCAAAATCAGCATCTAATTGTGAACTGCCCAGATTCCGCCTATTTTATCTAGCTCTTTTTCGTGATGTTGCTGCTGCATACATAAATTAACAGACGCTTTGCTCCAAATAAACTGACATAATTGCCGTTGAATTTATGGGGGTTTTGGGGCCCCAGGGACTGTCATTTTTTTTTTGTTTTTCATCGGACATGTTAAGACAAAGGCAAAGTGTCAAAGCAAGTCATTAGGGCTACAAGTGGAAATAAATATCGGAGAAAAATGCAATTAATTAAGCATTTCCATGCTTCTTTACATTGTTTCGATTTTGAATACCCTGTAATGTTTATAGAAAGGTATTTTAAGATTTTTCTAGTCAATGTGAACTCTGAAATTCGAAAATTTATTTTATTTTTTATTAATTAAATGTCAACTAAGAACAATAGACTAAAATATGAATAATATTATGAAAAATATGTAATATTAAATACTAAGCTCTATTTCGGTCAGGTTTTAGATACAAAAATTGTTACCCAGATACACCGAGCGTATCTTCAAGTCTAGCATTCTTAGCTGCATATCACTTATAATAATTTTTGGAAATTTTTCACTTTGTCGGAACATTTTGGGTTCGAGATGCCGACGCTGTGATAACGCGTAGTGCGATAAAATCTGATCAAAATATAAATATTTTCTTAATTTCACGTTAAAGTTTTTTATGTGTCTGCTCTCAAAATAAAAAAAAAGAATTAACATTAACAGAAAATCGAAAAGAAAAACTAAATAAATTGCCCTTCTATGGTATATTAGAAAAATGCATGGTATATTGTGATCGCTGTTTGGGCCACGTTTGTCTTTCTCTCTGAGCCTAATTTGCCAATTTAGAGGCATGCCAAGTGGAGATTGATCATAAAAATTGATTTTTTCATAAGAGAGTCGTGACGGCAATTGAATTCAATTGCCACGAGGAAGGTGTTGCTAGAGAACGCCTAAACTCGAAAGTTAAAGCAAAGGTGATTTGCTTGTCATATAAATATGTTTGATTTTGGTTTTGGGCTCTTTAGATTTATGAGTGCCAGGCATGTCTGTGCCACAAAGGCCATAGATCAACATTGGCTCTGGAATGTCTCCAGAAATGGGCTTTAAGTCGCGATAATGAGCTTGGAAATGCATAAAAGACGGGCAAAACTTTATGACTGAGGTGCATAGTTAAACATATATATCTGGGTTTGTTCTGGCACGCCCCATAGAGCGAGGTCTACAAAGCACGCCCATAAAATAATTAAAACTTGAACAAAAAGCCTAGACAATAGGCCAGACTGGATAGTTCAGTTGTTGTGATCATTAAGCTGATGTTTCTGTTGCTGTTTTCATTTCTATTCCTATTTCTATTTCTATTTCTATTTGTGTTTTTGTTTTTATTTTTGTTTTGAAGCTATACCCGCATTGTATACACGACGTTAACAAGCGTGTTATAGTTTTCTAATGAAGTCATTTCGGTTATTTTCTAATTAGGAGCTGTCGCACGGTTTGGTTTGATTTCAGTTTCAGTTTTAGTTTTGGTGTTTTATTTTTTCGGGCCTCTCCTGAGGCTCTCAATACGATCGTTGAATCGTTCAATCGTTCGATCGCTTTCTAATTAATGAACGAACATGTCATCAGTTTTGTGGTACATGAATGTTGCCTTGAGGGGCATTTATATGCATTTATTGCCTTGCTCTGTGTTAGATTTTGAATTTTTATGGTCTTTTAACAAGACTCACGGCCCCAAAGACGTTGCATAAACTGCACTTTTATGCCAGTTAATAACTTTATTAGAGTCAAAAAAAAAATCAAACAACAACAACAACAACAAGTAAGAAAAGATAGAAAAATGCTCGGTTTGCTTTTATGTTCGTGTATGTTTGTTGAACGAGTTTTTATTACCACAAATGGAATTTATTGCTAGAAATGAGTTTGAACTATATTTTACAGTAGTTTACCAGCTTTATGGCCATGTACCGTAACGCCATCACCATTCCGACCAACCTAACTTGGTCTCGGATCATCCGATGATCCTAGCCCTGCAATTTTTAATCTTACTCCATCTTGTACCAGCCTCATCTTCAAGTGTGACGCGGGGGGGAGGGAGTGGCAACTGAGAACTGGGGACTCTGTTGCTGGGAGAAGAGTGAAGGCTAATAAAAAATCGTAACTGACATTTTTCGTTTACGAAAATGTCACAAATTCACAGCGGGACTGTTGCCAATACAAGTGATTTAAATTCAATAAATCATTGAAATGCCCCGGACCAGCATCACAGCATCACAGCATCAATGAGATCAGATGAGATGAGTTGAGGAGCAGGCAGCAGAGCAACAACCATATCCATACCGATCCATCCGGTATCGACTGCAAAACCAAATGAAACCAAATGAAACCAAACCAAACAACGTTCAACGTATCCAAGTAAAAGTTGTCTGGAGCCCTGGCCATATTGCGATTTAATTACAATTGCGACTCGTCTTTGGCTCCTCTTCTCTGGGCCGGCATCATCTCATTTAAATTGGCTATTAGCCGGCTATTGGCAGTCGCACTAGACCACAAATGCTGAGCGGCTTTAACCAAATTTAAACGCGTTTCTCGTTTCTCTCATGATTTGTGGGTGCTCTGGAAATGCGGGTCTGATTTGAATACCTCCAAAGAACGTTTTTATTTTAGTATTATTGAAGCCACTTTTAATGCTGCCTATCTATTTTTATTGTAATAAAAGCTATCAGAATTTTTGAATTATATATGAGTTCCGAATTCTCAAAACGAAATCAAATTCGAGAGTGGATAAAAACTTAAAACTGCTTTAAAAATCCATGTTATTTGACGAAATTAAACATCATGATGACATGCAGATACTGCAGATCTATAAAAAAAAATTACAAGCACAAGTTAATGTGCCTATTAAGTTTAACATGATGATAAATCAATTATTTCCTGCAAATACTTTAGAATTTCAAGCTCGTTCCTTAACTCTGACTTCCTTTTTAGCGTGCAATTCAATTTGCATCCTTTGCATTGCGATCCTCTTTTGTTCCGGTTAAAAGACTGATGTTGTCCAATCTTTGACCTTCCTGTCGCTGATCTGAACTCTTCCTCTTAATGAGAAAGTTGCTTGTGTGTGTGTGTGTGTGTGTGTGTGTGTGTGTGTGTGTGTTGCCACACCGAATCGCAACACTTTTGACTTTGACTCTTAACATATTTATGGGTTTTTATGTTCGTTGCCTTTGCCGCGTGCCGAGTTTAAACACACGATGCGATGCGAGGCGATGTCGACTTGGAGTCAATGCCGGGATGTGTGTGTGGATCCAGGGCAGCCTTGTGGCACATCCAGCCAGTCTGGCTGGCAGTGTGGCAGCCTTTTTGGCATTCATAAATTTGTAACTTCACTTGGCGTGACAATTGCAACACATTCGTGTGTACATTAGTCCGGCCCTCGATCGGCCCTCGTCGTGTCTGTGACTGTTGGGTTGGCTTGGGATATTCTGGATATGTGGCGAAAATAGACGTTTCATTGTCGCCTCAACTCGACTCTCCCATCTCCCATCTTCCATTTCCCCACCGAATGCCAGCGCCTGCGCCGCTTTTATTTATCGGTGCCGGTGCGCAGCGTGTCCAAATCGATGGCCAGGAGAAGTAGGAGGACGATGAGGATGCGGATGAAGCTGAGGATGCGGATGGAGCAGGAGGAGGTGGCAGTTGCCGTTGAGCGCGCGTGTGGCGTCGCCGGTTTTGGCCTGTCCATTATAATGTTGTTGCTCTCATTGTTGGCTCGATAAGCCTGGCAATCTGGCATGGTGTCTCATGCCTGTGGACCCTTTCATGTTCACAAGATGTAGCTTTTGCTAGTTTTACAAGATGTTTCCTGTCGTCGCAGCCGCATCGAATTGTTGTCAATAAGCGCGAACAGACAAAAGGGACAATCGGACAGTCCAGACATCCGGACAGTTGGACAGTTGGACAGTTGGACAGCCGGACAGCCGGACACCCAGACGGACGAAAGTATTCTCTTGGGTCGGCTCTGAAGGCATTTCAACAGCAACGACATTCTTAATCATTGATTTAGACATTCGGAAATTGATTAGATGTATCTACGTTTGCCTGGAAAATTCACACTCGAAAAAATGAGTTACATATTCATTTTATTCCTTTTTTTAAAAACCAGAAAAATTTGAATATATCAAATTTTTTTAAACGAAAAACTCTTTTATAAATATACATTTTTTTGTATTTATAAATATTAAATACTATATTAGAATTTTTTTAATCTAATATCTGATACAAATTTCATTATTTTATTCTAAATATTTTAATTTATGTATTTCTTCTTTTGTATATTTTGATGATTTTAAGATTTAAAATAATAGTAATCCGAATATTTTAATTTTTCTTCAAAAATCGTTGCTGATTCTAAGAATTACTTATTACATGTTATGTTTTTGAAGTGCATTTAGAGTAAAATATTTATAGAGCATCTCGTGATAAATAACAATTTGCATATTCGAGCGATGCAACGTTGCTTTTTGATGAGCGTTGAGGACACTTTTATAGTTGTTTCTCTTGCGCTGATTGCGCGTTCCATAAATTCCATAGCAATGGCCAAGGCACTTGACTGGCGAATTTATGCGCCGGTAATTGGTCGATCTCCCTCAGTCTTGTGGATGGGGCCACCGTTTCAGTTGGGGTTTATATGAACAGGCGAGACGACCTCACTACGTTATCAATAAATTCAAATTGACACTTCACACTCGATATGTCACACGATATTCCGCACTCGACACGACACAAACACGTATCCCTCCCAAAAAAAATATATATATTGTATATAAATAAAATAAAAATAATAAAAAAAATACTTTGCCGAGCCCAACCCAACTCAACGACAACGACAGATATCAGCAGTAAGAACTGGAACTGAAAACTCCTCAACCAGACCACAGATATTCAAGTGTGTGTTTGTGCATATTTGGAATGTGTGTGTGTGTGTGTGTGTGTGTGTGTGTGTGTGTGTGTACGTTGTCTGGGCTGCAGGTTGCAGTGACCAAGGCCCCTAAAATATGATTGCGATTGAACACTGCAGGTTCATGTAATCTCTTAGCCAGAACAAACTTATTAAATGAGTGCCACAGCAAACTGGCCGATAACTGGCCGCCGTCCAAACACAAAAGATAAACGCATATGATCATGTAAGAAATGCATTAAGGAGAAGATTCCTCACCATTCTCTCCACACTTGTGACTTCACCGTTTCTCCGTTCCTTCATTCCCATCGCAGCGTCATTAAAATCGCACAGAGGAGCGCCGACCAAATCGATGCCATCTCATCCACATCCACATCCACATCCACATCCTCATCCGTTGGGGTGGACCTGGCAGCCAGGGAATGCGATTTTTCATTGCCCTGCAATGGGGTGACGTGGCAAACCTCTGCAGATACAGACAGTGTGAATTTTATTGGCAATTGCAATTTCCTACCTCCAAGAATGTGATGAATTTTGGAATTTAATATAAATCGAATCAAATTGAAATGCCAGCAGCGAATTAAATGAAATGTAGATCAGTTTCATTTTTATATATATTTTATGTTTTGGTGAAAAACTCACGAACATCTTCCTTAAAATAGAGATTTTTCTCATCACATTGTAAAAATTCTTCTAATGCCTAGCGTATCATATTTTCGATAAGTTTTTGATTGACAAACCTACTTAAAATCTATACAATTACTGTGATCCTAGTTATCTGCAATTTACACTTCCTATTTTTAAATTCATATTTAAATTAAGTAAATGTTAATATAATTCTAATTCTAATTCTTGACATCATGTAAGAAGGCCTAACATTTCAATTATATGAAAATGATTCAGATTAATTTAAATGCCCTTCAATCTCACATTCATTTCAAAGGGCATTCGGTAATCGTATAGACCGAACTTTGTTTAAGAACCTCGCCTTGCAATTGCAATTGCAAAAGTCTCATGATAAAGTTCACATTAAGAGTCTCGTTTTACAAAATGTAAACATGTTAAGGGTTAATAAACATAAATAATCTACGCTTATTAACGGCCAAAGGAGAGACGGCACTTTGAGATCAACTTTTCAACTGCAGCAACAGCAACAGCAACAGTAACAGCAACAACAACAGCAAGGAGAAGATGATCCTCAGTTAGCTGGACGGGATTAATCCAGAGGCGTCGCCGTGTTATCAGTGCGCGTGCATTTTGCAAAGGTGTTTGCCGGTTTTGATTGGCCCCGACTAAATTGGCCAGAGGGACACGCTGGCTACTCTCTCTCGAGTGGTAGCCCGGAGACGCCACAGTTGGCGGCGCTTCCATCAACATCATCATCGTCATCAGCATGAAATATGTGCCAGCTACTGATAGCGCTGCCAATGTGACTTAATTAGCCAAAGTCCGAGGCAAACTTATCGCCCTTAATTAAGTTGCGGCCAATTTGTCAGACAATTAAAGGAATTTTTGCGGCAGGTCGCGGCACGAAATCCAAAAATATATATATGAAAAAAAATGGAATATAAAGAAAAAAACGGATTACAAGTGAAATAACTGGCGCCTAGACGGTGTAACATAAGCCTGAACTGCAATGAGAAGCCGCTAAGAACCGGCTACCAACTGGCAACTGGCAATTGACAAACTGGCAACTGGCTAACTGGCCAGAGAGCTGGCCAACTACTGACTAAGCCAAGTCAAAGCATTTAAACATCACCTTAGGCCTCATTAAAAACAAAATATTATGTAAATTTCATTAAATTACACACAAATCAATGTTGAAAGCGGCTACAAGGAGAAGAGGAAGCGAGACTGGAGAGGTAATACTGGAAAAAATGGGGGTCTAGAGACTGAAGCTGGAACCAAAGCCGTCGCCTTGTTGAGCCAATGAGTATTCAAATGGACACTTGTCAAGCCATGCAAGCGGCTACTAAATCATATTAAGACTAGACAAGGATTTTTTCTTCAACAAACTCAAATTGGTGTAACATGTACCAATGCAGGAGTACAAGGAGAGGGAGGCATGCTCAAGGGGAAGGAAGGGAGAGTATATAAAACTGCGCTACGCATGATGTTCACTTGACACGCAACGTGGCGACGGACCAAAACCGAACCAGGTCCACATCTACATTTACATCCTCAATCCACAATCCACAATCCACATCTACAACCTCATCTACATCCTCAGCTTCAGTCAGCGAGGGATCTGTTTAATTTTTATTTAATTAAGTTGCGATTTCTGTGACATGCCAGGCGACGGCTAAATGTAAACATCTACACAAAATCTCTTGGCATTTTAGCCAACTCTTTTTAACAGCTGACAGCTGCTTGATGTGCTTGCTGTACCAAAAAAAAAACAAAAAAACAAATACAACAAATCTGAGAGATCTTGTAAAAATAAAATGCAAACAATCTTTGGTTGTTTTACGGCAATTTTAATTTAAATTGTCGCTTAAACATGTACGTAATTTTCAACAGTTTTCAATAAAGATTAGACTTGATTTGCTTGAAAGTTGCTCCTATATGTGTAGTGTTTTCAGTTTTTCGGCTTGAAAGTGCTACGATTAGAGGGTATTGCTAATTCGATCAGTCTTTACGGGACTAATAAATATAGTCAACTTCATAGATATTTAGTGAGTTTTGCTAAAATTTAAAGGATTCTACTCACATTTTCGTAATCTACGAATAATTTATATAAACTAATGTAACTGATTTTAAGTAAAGTTGACTTTGAGTATAATTTTCGCAATTTAAGATTTTTTCACATTTTCAAAAATAATCTAAGTATATAAAATACTTATTAAATTTTGTACTACTCATTAAATTTTTACACAAAATATGGTTAACAATTATTGGTTTGTGGCATTTTGCGACTTGAAGTCTTTGCTCTGAAATATGTTAATATGATCATCTTCCGTCGCTGGACAGCAGAGTGATCTGTGGCATGAAATGGATGCAACTCGAGTCCAAGTCTTGTGATTGCTTTGTCATTGCTATTGGCTTTGGCATAGATCAGATATGAGCCAAAACATGTGTAGGCCTGTCGATATGGCTGCCAATGCGGTTGTTGTTGTCTTTAGTGGTTTGCCGATGCTGATGGTGACGGTGGTGGTGACGGTGGTGGTGGCGGTGATGTTGGTTGTGATGGTGCAGTGGCCATAAAGCCAGCGCCATTTGAGATTAAGTAACTGAACGCAACATGTTTGTTCCGAGTCCCGTCGATCGTTGGCCAATAAACGAGCGCTTATCTTAACAAAAAATCTCTAAATTGATCTCGCAAAACCTTTTAGCATATTTTGCGCGATTTGGCAGGCGATCAGACGGTCTGTGTTTGAGTCCAGTTTTTCCGGGCCTAATACAGAAAGTTGTTGTTGTCAATTTTGGTTATACGCTTAACCAAAGGGTACTTTAAATTGGTTATCTAATATGTGACAACATTGAGGAAATTATTTATTAACTATACTTGTAACAGATTGTTGAAGCTTAAATTTTGTTTTATTAAAATGAATTGAAATACTCAGCAATAATTAAAATAAGGATACCGAGTCAACTTAACAATCTTTTAGCTCTCTAAGCTCGTTAGAGATGTTGCAGATCGAAGAATAAAATCAACGAGTCTTAAAATATAATCGTATTTTGATCAGCATTGTATAATCTTTCATTTAGTTGACTTGCTGAAGATCAGAATCATTAGTTAGGGCATTTAACTAACGATACACCCTAATAAAATTGTCTGCTCTGCTTTTTCCGATAATTTTGTTGTTTTTTCTTAATAAATATACATTTAATTCTGATTTTTGCATGAGGTCTGGCAACATAGTCGTAGTCTGAGACTACTTACTTACTAGTTGACTGTAACTGAAGTCTGGCGCGAACTGCGCCCCATTAAAAACTGCCAGGCCATAGTCATAAACTTCTAAGCTATCAAATTACAGAACGATTTGTTAGATGCCGACCGATGCAAAAAGCCAACTCGCTCGACTCTGACTGGGTCCACTAATGGATTGCCAAGGCTCGAACCGGGTCTTCAGTCTACAGTCTTCAGTCTTCAGTCCTCATTCTGGTCTGGACTTCGACTTGGTTTCGCTGAACTCTAATAGCTCATAGAGCGAGAAGGAGATACCTACGAGGGAGGGAGAGAGAGAGATAGAGAGAGAGCGACAGAGAGAGGGGGAGAGTGAGAGAGAAGACGCAGCATGTCGGCAATGCTGCGATATCTTTGTTATAAATCTGTGAGCCAAGTTCAACATGAGTTTAGGCCGCATGCTGCGTTTGTTGTTGTTGTTGTTGTTGCTGTTGTTGTTGTTGCAACGTTTCCTGCAACTCGTAAAAACGCTCGTTTGTTGCCTTTTGGCACGCGCAGAGTGCAGCCTGCAGCCCAAAAGGTTAAGCTGGCCAACTTAACCCTCCGCTTCTTTTGGCCAACTCGAAAGTCGAATGAGTCGACAATCGGGTGAGTCGAAAGTTTTCCAGGCATCATAAACAAATTGATGGGCTCAATTTTACAACTTTATAACATTTTCAGTTTGCTTTGGGCTTTCGGGTTTTAGGCCTTCCTTTTTTATTTATTTTTGGTGGCTTTCCCAACCATAGTAATTGTCTCATGGGAGCTGCCAATTGGCTGTCAACTTGGCCAACAGCAAATTGCATCATTTGCCGCCACGAACCAGCTTCCAAGTAAGCCATTAACAGTGAGTTTACAGCTGCCGCTGCCACGTTTTAATTGTTGCAACTGCGACTTTTAGTTGCAGCAAAGCAAAATCAATTGCTTTTCCGCCCGCTGTGCGACCCGCCTCGTAAATAAATAGACGCAGTTTCGGCTTTATGACCAGGACAAAGGCGTCCGTTTGTAGCTTTGACTTTTATAGCCGACTGCTCCCAGACCCAAGTCCCAGTCTCAGCCTCAGTCTCAGCCTCAGTCTCAGTCTCAGCTCCAAGTCCAATTCTAGCTTCAACTGCAGTCAGATATATCCCACAGATCAGTCAATCAGAGCGTTGATGACTTCGAGTATTACGCACACAGTTTCCCATCCCGCTGAAAGTAGGGGAAATTTCAAAGAGAGAGAGACAGAGAGAGATTGGGAGAGTTAGAGCGTTTATTTACTCTCACTCTCTCAGCTGCATCGCTGCGTTTCGAAATTCGAAAAGTGCAGGGGAGAGTTGACACAAGAAAGAGCGCATAAAGTGAGAGCGCATTGTGAGAGATCGTGGTGAGTTTGTGTGGTGAAAAGCCATTGGTAGATCATTTCTTGAATTATGGTTGGAGTCTCAATGCGAATGCAATTGGTTTCTGATTTGCCAGTAAAAAACATGTCTAATTGCTTTCAATTGGATTCTTATATACATTTGATTGAGAGAGTAATCATTTGAATTCGACATAGTTTGAAGATCAATTGTTTAATAATAGCGATGTACGAGTTTGTACATTTGTACATATGAAAATAAAGTGAGAATCATTTAAAGCATCAACTAAAGATCATTTGCTCCAGAGTTATTGCCGAAGCTATTTGTTACATCACATCTTATTCAAAGGTTTCTGAAACCAGCAATCAATAGTTAACTAGTAAGGACAGAAAATTTAAATTTCGAATCTGTTCACCACCGTATAATAAAAATAATACATACTAGTTTTGATGGGAAACTTACACTCCAAGTGAAAACTCATTTCTTATTAGCTTAATGCACTTCCTATCTTGTTGGATTGGCGCCGGCGCCGTTGTCAATTGTCTAACTGAGCGCACAAGTGAAATATGAACTCATGTAATCAACTCTAATCAGACGGAGAGACTGAGAAGTAGATCCACTAGATTTAGCATCATGTTTTCGCGCCACTAAATTAGCCAAAGAATGCGGAAAATCAGCTGCCGCGCATAAGTAACAACTAGTTTTAAATCCAAACTCAAAATGCGAACTGTGCAACTATTGCAACAGAGACGCTGCAACTGCTACAGCAACAACAACAACAACAACAACAACAACAACTGCCCTGAGCTACTTAAAGACAATCAGCACGAAGAGAGTCCCTGCCCCATCCAGAATAATATCTTTTATCCCAGCATTAGAATTTGTCTCTGCTCTGACTGCCGGCGGCTCTAACAAGCGTTGCATGCCACGGCGGCCACAGCGCACGCGCCACACTCGCTTTCCAACTGATCAGCAGGCGGCATGCGGCATGCGGTAGTTGAAGATGAGGCATGCCCCAGATGCAGGCAGAGAGCGAATGTTTGTTGCATTTGCTTCGTTTTCCGACTCAGGTCTTTTCTGTTTGTTATGTGCGCTTTGTTGCCGGCGGTTAAATTATGCTCAAAGTGTTAATCAGGAAATTGTTGTTGTTGCATGCAACAGATCTCAGCGACTCACTTGAGAACTGCTGGAACCCCGGGACCCTTATAATGTATGGCGTCTGTTTATACCCTAGCCAGAGATAAATTGTATAGAGTCAATCACTCCTTGGGTTTGAAATAAATTCATACACATAAATAATTAAATATTAAATTTTTAATTGTTTTCATTTATTCAAAATTTGCAAATAATTTCGAAGTAAATTGTACAGGGTATCTGTGAGTCGTCTTCTCAAATAATATGGCATTCTTAACAATTTAGTAGATGCTTAAACGAGTCGTTTAGAGAGTGACTTTCAATTGCCCCAATGTTGTGTGCAGTGAAAGTTGTGGGATTTTATTACCCCATAGGAGAAATGTTAGAGTAAAGCCTATTAGCAAATTTATGCCGTGACTACTGTTTACGCCCATGCCAGACATAAATCAGGATCAAATGCGGAAAACTCCAACAAGACAGGAGACATCAACAACAACTCCATTTGGCTGACAGTTTTATGGCAATAATAACGAAACAAGAGACGAAAACAAAAGGGAATAAAAAGGGGAGTTTGGGAAGAGAATCATTGATAACGCTGACCGCACCCAGTCAAATCTGGGGACACACTAAACTAGTTGAATTTCAATTAACAATAAAATTGAACCATAAATCGGACAAAGGCCACACACAGCCCGCAGCAGCAGCTACGATTCTCCGATTCTCCGATTCAACGATTCTACGATTCAACGATTGTTGACGATTGTTATGATCGCCGTTCGATCGCTGGTGGTCCCCCTCCTCTTTTCAAATGAAAATGAAGTCAAGATATCAACAACAACAACGCTCAACGTTGGATGAAATTGAATTATCAATGGGGCAAGGAAAGTAGACGACTGATCGCCGCTAAAGTTGTAACGATCGTTGGACGCGACACCTTCCGAT
Source organism: Drosophila phalerata (assembly GCA_951394115.2). Taxonomy (NCBI): domain Eukaryota; kingdom Metazoa; phylum Arthropoda; class Insecta; order Diptera; family Drosophilidae; genus Drosophila; species Drosophila phalerata. Next base: position 11,187,043 of record OX596005.2, read on the forward strand.
GAGTGACCAAAGCGCCGCACCACCGAACCACCGAACCACCGAACCAGACGATGAATCTATGCACCAGCGATCCAAAGATCCAACAATCCAGCATGTGTGTGGCATACTTTAAACTGTCACATAAACTTGAACGCTGATTAGCACAACAAAGTCGGATCCCGGGCTTCATCGGAGGATTAAGGCGTAGAGTTACTATAAATCATCAAAAACAGAAAGCTTTAACCTATTGTTTACACATTGTGCGTCACTGATATTTGGTGGCATTAACTCATTTGATTTAAGTAGCTTTTTTGTTGGATGAGGCAGGGGTATATTATGACAAGTCAGCGTGTGGGGTCTGAAGAATAAGAGAAGAGAAATAGTCAAAGTGAGAGTCGACTAGCCGAATTTAAAAATCGTTTTCGATCACACGATAAAACAAGGAAGACTTTTTGCTATGTAGTTGCACCTGCAGCTAAACAAAGTTGGTATTAATTTTTAATTGATCAATTATGTTTGTAACAGCAACTACATCTACAACTACGAGCAACGAGAATTGGAGAGAGAGACAGAGAGAGGGGAGGCGGAGAGGTGGAGCTGAAGGAAAACATAATGCTTGTTGCTGATCATAATCGAAACGATTTAAGTGATTGCCAGAGCTACAGAAGAAGCATAACTGGGAGTAGGAGGAGAAGGCAGAGCCCGACTCCAACTCCGACTGCGACTCCCAGCCACGATCTGAACTGCGATCGTTTTGAATGACTAAGAAGAGAAGAAACAACTCGTGTCTGCACCTGTTGCCAGTTGGCTCTTGGGATGCCTCATTCAACCGACAGGGTCGGTGTGAAAATGCATTTGTTTTTTGGTTGTGCACCACGCTAATACTGATGATCGCGTTGATCGCACTGATCACGATGTGAATCTCTCTGTAGGTGAACGCAAATAGGCGGAACTTTAATTTAATTAAAAGTTATTAGTGCTAACCTTAGAGGCTTTTGGCATTTAACAGCAGCAAGTCCATGATCACCGTCGTGATCATTAATGATCACTTGAGCTTTATGTTTAGTAGCTGGCAATTGGCCATATCCATATCCACCGCAAGCTTGCCCCATGTCTCTGCCTCTGATGCTTGATGATCTGAGCGACATGTGTTAGATCATTGGACAACTCATTTGCCGATCGTTGATCAATTGAAAATGCCAAACACGTACAGCCGTCGAACATGGCGATCAACACCACAGCAAACTGAAATGTAGTCAAGTCAATTCGAGTCGTTGATCGTTGATCAACGATCAACGTTGATCGTAGCTGATTAATTTCATGTTGTGCTGTTGTCGGCTATGCTGGGAAATTGTTTCAATTAATTTAGTGATTAATCCAAGTACGTGAGCGGTATTTCAAAAGTCTCTCTCTCTCACCAACGATCTGACTAAACTGGGTCATAAATGCAGATGAGGTGCGTCCAAAGTGGCCTTGCTTATAACTCATTTAGCCAATAGAAGAAGGAAGAGAAAATGCCGCATAAGCTTAATTGGCCTGGCCAACTGAGACTATGACCAAGGTGACCCAATTTCCTTTCCTGCAATAGTTGAACAATAAAATCAAATTTTAATTTGGTGTTAATGATGCACACGATTCGGCTTTAAAGTCACAAAAGGCGCTGATTTTGATGGCTCCGGTTCAGTGGTTCAGTGGTTCCCTGGCGGAGTGGATGCCTTGTTGCTTGGTGGCCCACGGTGGCAATCGACGGGTCTGATAGTCATACGCGGGACCATAAACGGCATTGAGGAAATTATAAAGGCATAAAGGCGAGCTCAAAGAAGTCGCATGTGCCACATGCCGCATGCCGCATGCTGCATGACCGTATGCTGTAAGCCGTTGTGCCGCATGTTTGTTGTCGAGGATCGGAGTCTCAGGTGCAGACGTTGTCATGCATATGCATTTGATTTATTAACCTTTCATAGCCATTCGTGTCGACAGCAACAACAACAGCAAACAAAATCACAAAATTAATGCGCATTGAAACGCCAAACATGCAAGCCACAGCGAAAGAGACGGACAGTGTGCAATAGAGAGGGACGGAGTGGGAAGAGAGAGAGAGACACCCGTCAATGCGGGCCAGCGATCCTTTCATGTGCTTCGACATATGTTTGATGCCAAAAACAGCGACGTGCTCCGAAATTCGAAATCTGGGGCTGCCAAGAAGTCCGTTCCAGTTCCCGTTCCCGTTCCCGCTCCCGCTCCCGATTCGTTCCGTTCTAACTAAATGTAAAGTAACTAAGTATGTACTACACACGCATGCTGGTGGCCCCGAGGTGGATTCAAGGCAGCAACACAGCTGCTGCTGCTGCCACAGGGTACAGTTATGTCAGCGACGTTTTTGGAAGGCCTGCCCAAATGCCAGACAAAGTGGCACGCAGGCAACCACATCAACAACCACAACCACAACTGCAACTGCAACCTCAACCACCGTCTGACAGCAAATACGGTAGCCTTTTGTGGAATGGATCGCTAAACGCGAATTTCGAATCGCGAATCGCGAATCGCTTTCGAGCCCAACAGACAACAATAAATTTGCGTGCCAACACTTTTTAAAATCTACAGACAGTGTGTTTAAAGGGTATGCTGAATTCAATGCACACTTTGTGCTTTTGATCATTTATTTACTAATATTTACAATATCACACAACTTGCACTGATGTGTTGAGGAATAAGCATACTAACTGAACTTGAAGTCTAGTGTAAAAAATAAGTTCAACTTAAAATTGATAAAATTATGGATAAACTGTTTATTTAAGTTAGATTCACAAGCTTTTCAGTGTTACTCTCATACTGTTCTCACTCTCTCACAGTTTGAACTTATTGTAAATATTTGTATTGATAAAGTATAGTATACACATCTGGCACTAGCTTATAAAGCTCCATCTATAATATTATGAAGATCGTTTACCACAAGAAATGAAACATAACTAAAACTTTAGTAAAATTCTCGATCTGTAGTTTTCAGACAAGCATTTGTAAGATAGAGTATCTGCAGATCGTTCTCTATAGCTCCATCTATAGTATTATGAAGATCGTTTGTCACAAGAAATGAAACATAACTAAACCTTTAGTAAAATTCTCGATCTGTAGTTTTCAGACAAGCATTTTTAAGATAGAGTATCTGCTGATCGTTCTCTATAGCTCAATCTATAGTATTATGAAGATCGTTTGTCACAAGAAATGAAACATAACTAAAACTTTAGTAAAATTCTCGATCTGTAGTTTTCAGACAAGCATTTTTAAGATAGAGTATCTGCTGATCGTTCTCTATAGCTCCATCTATAGTATAATGAAGATCGTTTGTCACAAGAAATGAAACATAACTAAACCTTAAGTAAAATTCTTGATCTGTAGTTTTTTAACAAACACTTCAAGCGTTTTTAAGATAGAGTATCTGCTGATCGTTAGATCATATTGCTCTCTTAGCTCTTTGACTTGCTCAAACGCTTTGGCATTGTGTAACCTGCCCGACATTCTAAGTACCCAGTATGTATTTAAATGTATCTGTACATACATATGTGCATGGGGATATGGATATGGTAACATGTTCAGCGTGTGTGGGAAATTTGCTGAGCTGATCGCCAGTAGCCAGCCAGCAGTGGTTACAGTGGTTATAGTGCTTGCAGTGGTTCCACTGTGTCTTTCGGACCAGGTGCAGTTATGATTTATGCGCCTCGTCGCTGTTATTGTTGTTGTTCTCCTTGCCGTTCCCCACCCCGGCATTGAGTTGAGGCTTGGGGGCGCCGCCTTAACGTTTCCAACGGCGTAAATTATATTGGGCTTAGCATAAATCGTCAATTACAGCACATGATTATTATTAGGCATTATGGCTCAGGCCGTGCTAAAGGACGGGCCTAAACCTGAGAGCCTGCAGCCTACAGCCAGAGCTTCAAGCTTCAAGCTGGGCCACGCCCGCGCCAAGCCCAATCCGGCCAGGGGTCTGCTAAAATGGGCTCTTAAGAGCCAGTTTTATGGCAACGCAGCAGCATCCTCCCAGCCAGGCTTTAAATTATGGCCTAGTACGCAATAGCCGCCTTGCCACAGCCCTTGTGGCTCACAAACACACAAAATATTCACTAAACTTGTTGGCTGAGTTGGAGTTGGACACGTGTCACGCGTGTTCAGGCGAACAAACCACAAATTATGTGACCATCAATCTATTTATCAAATGTGTGACTACACTAAAGTATTACTCAAAATATAGAATATTTAGACGATAATTCATGCAATGTAATCGACTTTTATGCACTATCGATCGTATTCGTTCCATCTCTAGCGTCGACTTAAATCAAGAACTGTTGAGGCAACAGTAGTTGGCTAAGAGATCGTGTTGCTTTGATATCTAACTAATATAATTAATACACCTTTCATTAGATGAGGCAATGGTTACTTGTATCAAAAAACAAGATATCAACAAAAGGTCTCTCATAAGCTGATTTACTATTTATTGATAGCCAGAGACAAGCTTACAGATACAACAAGCACATGTAGATATACATACAGATATTCGTATGATCTTCAGCAACAACAACACAATATAAATCAATCAAAAGCGTACAAGTTCATTGACAGCTCGCACAGCTTGCCAGCCTCAAGCCTATAGCAGCAACAACAACCACAACAACCACAACAACAACAACTGCAACAACAACAACTGTAACAACAACAAGCATACAGCTAACATGATCCATGATCCTCTTGCAACGGGTCTATGGCCGGTTTTGGCCTGTCAAATAGCCGGACCACATTGTAAGTTATGATTAGCTCAACGCGCTCAAGATTTAAGACCGGAAACGTTGCCGATCTATAGCCAAGCACTCTGGTAGCCTCTCTCCCTCTCCCTCTTCCTCACTCTCTGCATCTCTCTATCTCTATCTCTGTCTCTGGCGGCAGGCCAATAATTCAAATTCAAATCTCAATAGTTTTGAGTGATTTGAAATGTGATTTGCGCTTTGTTTTGACTGCAGGCAACATTGCATTTTTATTGGCTTTTCAAGCCCGCATCATCTGAAATCGAAACTGAAAACTCAAAAAAAAAAGAAAAACGAAAGAATACAAAGCTAAGAGGCATTGTAGAAGAGAGAGGGAGATGGCTGAGCACCCACTCGATGACGCCAAATAGCAACGCATAGTTTTGCATAAATTATGGCAAGTTATTGACATTGTCTGAGGCTCCTATCGATATAGTCGACTGCAAAAGCCAAGAAAATGCTAACAAGTCGAAAAGAACTATTGGAGAGTGATGGACTAGGCGATACTTTGCATTAGATTCATTTAGATGTAGATTAAAAAATTATATTTTTATGTACACTTTTTTTATTAAGCGAATAATTTGCGAAATCATATCTGTTTTATTTTATTTTTGAGCCTAGAAATATATACATAGTTTAAAGTATCACACTCGCCTCATTGTACTTGTAGTTAATATTGTACACTTGACCCTCTTCGCTTCGATTTTTTTTAATATAGGGTATTAATCATTATTCCACAGCTACTGCATAATTATACTCTGTGGAATTGCCTAAAAAGATTCGAAAAGAATATAAACTTAACTGTAACTGATATAATCATTGCTGACCGTAAGTGTACTTCACTTATATCAATATCCTACTGATTCTTTGAACGGTTTTTGGGATCCGTTTAGCACGAGTTGCATTTTCCGCGAAAAAATACTATTTTGAACCACAATCTTTTTTCAGTCTAACAATTAGAATAAAGCGTTGTGTTTTAAATACAATATGAGAGTGATCGTCGGATCTTCTATTCTTGTGATGTGATGTTCTGAAATGCTTAAAATGATAGCTTAAATTATGTTTAACCTAAAACGCCATGTGTCTAGTCATTGTACTATATAATTGATAGAAGAACTTAACATTAATCGATCGATATGTTTGGTATTTGAAACGCTTGTTGAATCTTCAAACTGCCTTAAGACGAACACGATCGTTTCTGTGTGGTTATCGCTGTTTTCTTCGTTTTTTGTGATTTCCCATGGATGCAATTCGAACTGTAGCAATTGGCAACGTGGCATATTTTGCATATAATTGGCAATAAAACTTCATGTTAATGTGCAATTAATCATATTAGCAATTAACTTTATGCTGTTTGGTTGCGCTGCACGAGATCGTCGCCGATCTTCGATGATCGTGTCGCAAACTCGCTTAGATGCCAATGTCAGTGGCATATGCAGTTATCCCCCCCTCTCCCGAGCACTTCCCTTACCTTCTGGCTGTCCCCTTTTCCCGATTCGATCCCGTTTTCAATTCCCATCTCGCTCCCAGGCTGAGTTGGGCCAATTTTCAAAATTTATATCTATGTACGAAATCCCAACAACTTTGCTGGCCTGTGTTTTGGCCAAATTGAAAAGCATACGGAAGCCAGTGGAGAGCCGACTGCGACTACGATTGCAACTGCAACTGCAACTGCAACACGCTGCACAGATGAGTTGCAAGTTGAGTGCATAAAATTTAAGTATTATGATCGTACATTGCTGGGGTGCTGGTCGCTTTACGAGGCCGTAAACTGGCACAAAACAAACGCATATTAAATGCAAAATAAAGTGGAAGAACAATTAAGGCAGCTCTACTCTGAAATACCCTGTATTCGTGGTAGCTTTACAAATATGATGGCTCATTTTTAAATTAAATTTGACCGATTTCTCTACAAGTTTGCTGATATTTTTAAAATTTGCATAAACTAATATAAGATTAAAAATACAAGTATCAAATTATCAATATTGACATCCCACTTTTAACAAACATTTCAAAAGATACAGGGTATTGAAAAGATATTAACAACAATATTAATGAGTTTAAGCGGTAGGCACTAACTAGTTAGCCATCAATTAATCAGTCATGCGTAACGCCATTTGGCACTAAGCGGGTCCTCCACACAATTAACAGCCAATAATCGTTAATTGTTTTCTAGTTTTTCTTTATTTTTCTAAGGTTTTCCCTCTTTTATTATTTGATGTATTGTTAAGTGCCTCCGCCAAACCCTTTGACGATTGACCATTGTTTTTTTTTAGGGGGATCTCAGCGTGTGTTCTTTGATGATCTTCAAGTGTCTTTTCATTAGAGGTCTTTCTTCTGCCAACTGCCGAATTTTGTAGTCTTTTGGCTACTGGGCATGCGACATGGCCATAATTAATAACTGTTAACTTACTTAGTGGCCGTATTGTGGCAACTAATGAATCCCATTTCCATACAACTTGCCGTTTCATATCTGACGGAATGCGGCGTGATGCATGTGACAAGCTTAAAGAACTTGTTAGCCAATTGATTAATGTGTCCAAAGAGTATCCCAATCTATTATTTATTCTACGACAAATACGATTTGTTAAAGCGCAAATAAGCTGAAGATTTAATTGATGAATTTAAATACATATTCTGGGCTATTAACTTTCATTATTAAAAAAAATGTGTATAAATTTAAACGCTCTTTAAATGTTTATTTTAGTACATATATAAAATCACATTAAATGTCTTCTAATATTTTTTTCTTTTTATTGACATTATTAACTTGTTTCACTCCAGTTCATCTTTTTTATAATTTCAAATTATTTTGGCACGTAATAGACTTTCAATCAGATCTAATTTTTTAAAGTATTCCTTAAAAATTTCGAATCATGCGCGTTGAATTTTTGTTGGCGCACAAAACTATGCAACACTTTCTAAGTCGCAGTTGCAGTTGTTCGTTGTTCGTTGTCTTTTGTCCGTTGAGCGATTTCATTTTCCATTTCATTCTCATTCTCATTTTAGTTGAGTTCAGTTTTTAACTCAATTGCTGAACAAATTTAGAAAACGCTCAATTACATTTCACTTTCCAAGGGAAGGCCGCACAACATCGCCATACACCATGTGTGTGCCAGCCACAACACACGCACACACACACACTGCCCTCGCTCTTCATATTCATGTAGTGGGTTATACAATGTGTGTTGTTTATGAAGAGGCCTGTGCCGCGAGTTATTTCAGCAAAATACTCACTGAGGGGACGAACATTGAACAGCAGCCAGTGGCACACTCGATTGTCGGTTGAATTCGTTTCATTCTGGGCCTCATTTAATTGAAGAGATTTATTTGTCGAGCGCTGAGCATAATTCTCAGTTGCGATCCGACGATAGACCCCATCGAACCGAACCCGAATCGTATGAACACAACGTGTACCGTTAGTTGGATCTACAACAACGGCAATAACAATAAAAACCACAACAATTATTAATACTTAATACACGTTCGCAATAAACAATTTATAGAATTCTTTGTGTATTTCAGTTCCGTGCAGTGTGTGTTTCAACAGAGTCAAGTGTGCAGTTAGTTTTCTCGAGTGCCGCGGAAATATTTCTGGAATTTTAAGTGGAGTGCTAAAAATGCTGAAAAACAACATAAATATAGTATAAAAACCGAAACAGAAAAATCAAAACAAAACAAGAAAAAAACGAAAAGAATAATTTATATAGTTTACGTGAATCGTGACACAAATTGGATACGACATTTTGCCATATCTACTCAACTCTGAGGTAAGTTTCTCTTTATATATTGCATACTAAATATATAGTATTTTTAGTACATCATCTTGTTATATTATTTGAAATAGTTCAGTGTTGGATGCGCAGTGTTTTCTCCTCTTCTTTGCTTTACTTATGCTTTGTGTAATTGCGCAAATTATTTGTTTAGACCACTTTTTGATTGACCGCACAGCAATTTGACTTTTTAACCCATTGGTTTTTTTTCTTCTTTCTGATTTTATGGGGTAAACAAATAGCAACAACTATTATATTGTGGTCGCATCCAATTTGTGTTTTGCCTTCGTCGCAGTCAATCGTTCAATTATCAAAACTGTTTTTATGCCCCTTCAACCCATTCTGTAGGAGGGGGGCACCCCATCTAGCCTCCCCATCCACCACGGCACATGCCACAAATTTTATGCTTTATGACCAAATTGAAAGCACTTTTTATTTTGTTTTTGGAACACAACACAAATTACCGCTAGTTATTTGGTTTTTCCCATGAAATTTTCAGCTTTATCTGTCAGTTTTTTCCACAGTTTTTCTGTGTTGTTTATCAACACATATCGGCCGAAGCGTCGGCATTATTCCCGCACTAGAGATATGAACATGCAATATTTTTCTCGCCGCATAAACAAACATTTTTAAATTATCTGTCTGTACAAGTTAACTCGCCTGTGTCTGAACAGTCGGCGCAACTTTACGCCACATTCTGTGCTTCTGTTTTCCATACCCTGCAACTATGAAATGAGTCAGTTGGATATGATAAGTTATCAACAGTCCAGCTGTTCCTACTGAAAGAGTTTTCCCCAATTCCAACAATTTCTTATTTACAAATTACAAACGTATTTTAATTGAAAAAGCTTTGAATTCTTGCAGACATACATTATATTTGTGCATGTTATTTGCGTATACTGAATATTTCATTGTAATTGTAGAAATTTACAGAGTATCTGGTAGTCGTGCTAGTATTGCCTACACATTTATTACTTGTTGCTTCTGTTTTGTTGCTTTTGGCAGTCGCTGGATTGTTCTCATTCACTGTAGATCGTCACACATCCATTTGTTTAGCTTTTGGTTGAGCTGTAACACTTTGTTAAGCTACCCGATGGGTAGATCGTTTACACACACGCACACACGCACACCCGCACACCCGCACATTCGTACACCTGAGCTATTTATTTAGTTCACAACCTTCGGAAACTCACGTATTCGCGTGCATATTTTATGTGAAATGCAACCAACCAATCCGAATTGCACACTTCGATTGTAATTAAATCATCTAATTTATTTTCGAATATACGAAATGCTCGTATTTAAAGTTGATTTGAACTTGAAAAGATTGCTGGCCAATTTTGAAATTGGAATACATGCTCAATTGTTTAGGTGAGAGAGAAAAATATTGTTTATTTAGCAAATAGTGCAAATCATGTGTCTATTTTTGGTCAGCGCAGGAAATATATTATATAGTTAAATGGGTACGAAGGTCAGATCGGGGCATCGGTAGTAAGAACTTTTGTGGGTCTGACGTGATCAGGAAACTCGTGGTAAGCAACCCTTCCGAATGTGCATGGTCGCGACTCGTGCGACTCGGGGAGAAACAGACGCCATCAACACATGCAACACATGTGGCACGAACGGCAAACAGAAATTGAGGCAAGTCACAGTCAGGCAGGCAGGCAGGAAGGCAAACAAGCAGACAGGCACAGGCTATTGTAGGTAAAGTCAGAGAGACCCTGTCCCGCCCCTGGATGTTGATGATGTGCCCACATGTCAGACAGGGCGAGGCAAAGACGCTGCCACAGAGAGAAGTCCCTCAATTCGAATGACAACAATAGTGCACCAAATGCGACTCAAAAACAATATTTTTCCTTGTCTCTGGAACGGGTACACTCCAATACGAATCCGACGATCTGTTTGCAAAAGGAAACGGGCGGCAGCGGGAATATCTTTAAACAAATGTGATACCCTGTAAAAGAAGCTAGGTGAAAAACAGCACGATAACTCGAACAGAGACTACTATTAAAATGAAAATTGAAATGTACTTTTATTAATTAAGAAAGCTAGATGAATAACAGAAGCTGTGATAAACAAAAATTTTAATGAAAAAAGATTGATATGAAATTATGTTTTCTAAAATCATAAAAGACTAAGAATGCAATGTTTACAAGTTATATTATTTACAGACATGATTATAGCGTTACAGGGTATATTATAGTCTTACATTTGACTTGCTTACTGTTTGTTTTTAATTTCTTTTAATTTCGGTTGCCTCTGTTCCACAGATGTGGGCTGAAAAGATCAGATGAGAGCACTTTTAGAGCGACTGTGTCTGTTTTAATTAAGCGAGAGTAAACGCGGGGCACTGAGAGAGTAAGTGAGGGACATGTGGAGAGAGAAGCCGAGAGAGAGTGAGTGAGAGAGAGTGCATCGACACGCATATGTGAAAAATTAAGGCTGTCTGAAAGCGAAAAGGCGCAAAAGATGCGGGAGAAGTGATGTGAAGTGAAGTGAAGGCAACGATCGACGACGATTTGTATGCCCACCCGGCAAAAATACCCAGCACACACACAATTGAGTGTGTTTGTGCTCTACGAAAACAGCAAGAACAACAACAACAACAGCAACAGCGAACATACATTGAATTTAACGGCAAAAAAGAAAAAAAAATAACATAAAAGTGGAAGCAGGGCCACTAAATTGAGTCGTTTGAGGCGCAGTCGCAGTGGAAGTTACAGTGAGTAGGACGCGTTGTCAGTTGTTGTTGTCGATGTTGCTGTTGTTGCTGTTGTTGAGCGTAGGAGCAGCATCTGTGGCTGTCTCTGCCCTCTGGTAAATGGTGCTACAAAGTTTCGTCTCTGTTGAATTTAGAACAGTTTTCAAACGTCGCTGCTGAAATTCACAACGTCGAGCAACGCGCTGTATAAAAGATCGGAGAATAATCGCAATATATATCGCACCCTCAACACAACAAATTATATACTGTTCTCCCTACAGTTTCACTCTTTCTCTCTCTTTTTTTCCCTCTCTATTTCGATCTTTTGCCTCTCTGTCACTCTTTCGCTCTGTTGTGTATCTCTAAATGTATCTGTGTTTTTGTGCAAAAAATAGAACAATATCGAAAAAGTAGCTGTCATTTAAATGAACTACATGCAGCTGTAGCCAGTGTATGTGGATGTGTATGTGTATGTGTATGTGTATGTGACTGTGCCATTGCGAGTAATTCTAGGTAAACACCTCTTTCCCCCAACCATTGTGATTACCCCATAAAAACTGTTAAACTATTTTGAATTTTCTGCGGGCTGTAACTTTGGTAATACCCCAACTGTTTCTGAGTTCACATAGCTTTCAAAGCAATACAGAATTGTAAAAAAAACATTTTGATTGTCAACTACAGTTGTACTACTTTATGAAGAACTCAAACGGATTTGAATTGCATTAATTTAAAAAAAAAAAAAAATATTGTATTTTCGAAATATCTCTTTGGGGAAAGGAATAAACAAAGATTATTTAATGTTAATAATTTTTCTCAATTTAAAAAAAAAAAACATATTTTCAAAACCTTAACATATTTAATATTTTTCTTTACTTTGAATCATTTTATTATTTATTATAGTTTGCTACTGGCTTTATAAGTTTTTCCAATATTTTGAATATTCAATATCCCTAAATATGCAGTTCTGTAACGTGATCTCATTTCTTAAACTCAATCTGTATGGCACGCGCTAAAAAAAAATATAATTCAGCGGAAATGTGCGCGACATTTTAATTGAAGCTCGCCAAAAAGTAAATGGCTCTTAATCAGTTGGAATCACAGTTATAAGCTCTGAAATTAATTGAGAAGCACAGAAATTAATTTAATATAATTGAATACAACATATAATGGAACAAAGTGCAATTAACCAATAACATAAATTTTGCAGTCGAAATGTTTATAAACAAGGGAAACAAAATCGATAATTTTTACGAGTTTCGTGTGAAAGTATTTTGGTGTATTGCCAAAAAAAAGAAATACGAACACGTCGAAAAATGCGAAAACAAATATCGAATTGAACTCAATATATATTGGCATTTTCCGGTACACAAAGCGGATGTGCGACTTACACTTTGCTACATAGATACAGTTTTATAGTAGATCTTTCACCCTGTACATGTTTTTTCCTTGCAGAATGAATCTCTGGTTGCCTTTAACGTACTCTCATGCTATAGATGCGTGCGATGTGATGAATGTGTATATATAAAGATGCAGATACAAAATGAACTTCTTTGGTGATGTTTTGAACTTCCTCTGAGTGCAGAAAGGCTCATTTGCTAGAATATTATACTAAGTGATGCATTTCCTACAACGATTTCTCTTGAAGTTCCCTGTATTTCTGCTACATACAGACATACAATTAACTAGTGTTATCTATCTAATTAACAATGCTCCCTAAACGTTTTGAGTATTTACCTGCTTAAAACTTATTTTCTAAATACATTTTCAATTGTTTTTGTAAACAAACAATTTGAATTCTTAAAATACGATATTTTTACATACATTTTTTATTGTGATCGCATAATTAATTCTATAATTGTATATTTTATTCACAAACCTATACATGTTTAGATTTTATGTATTATATGTAACTCGGTAAAAATTTTAGTTAGGCAGCTTCCAATTTAAGTAAAGGGTATCTGGAGTTTAATATTTGTAGTATATTTTGTAAAACGGAAACAAGCATAAATCTAATCGAATGCATTTTTCCAGGTGTTGCAGTCAACCAGGCAGCAGCTATATATACACACATATGATCTATGAAAATGCAGCACGCCCACGATCGTCATCATAAGAGGACGTCGACGACAACGACGATCAGATCAGGGAGTGACATGTGAGGCAAACATGGCTGCCATAAATCCATCAACGCACTGAATAAATCACATGCCACAGGCGACAATAATTAAGAGTCCATGAGTGCATAATATTTTTGGGAAGTGTATTTCCGTTACCCATAAGGCAAGGTGATCATCAGAATCTGAATCCGAATCCGAGGCATCCGATTCAGATCAAAAGGCGCCGCACACACACACACACAAATGCACACACACATGTTGCCGGCGATCAAGTTGAGCAACTGTTGTTATATTCATCTATAAATTAGAAACAGAAAAACAGAAAATAAAAACAATATAGTACTAGAAGATCAGTGATCTACCAGAGAGTAAAGTGAGGGAGTGTGTTGCTTAGGCTCTCTCTCTCTCTCTCAGCTAAAGTGGATTTCCGGTGAATAAAAAACAACAACAACAACGAGAATAACACATGCGACAGAGACACAAAGTTGTTGCAGTTGCAGTTGCAGTTGCATTGAAGTTGATGCGCAACCCCATTTGCTTGCAAAGAGAGATACAGGAACCGGAGACCCGAGAGCCCAAGTGTCACTTAGGGGCAGAGTTACAAAAATAAATATATACCAAAAAACGTGTGGCGGCAACAGTTGTTGCCACAACGTTGCAAGCACCATGTCCCGCTGTCTGTTGCTGCTTCTGGTGTTCTTCGTCCTGACGACGGCAGCGCTGCGATCACCAGCAAGTTCACAGGAGTTGAGCAAGGATGACGACGTAGTCACCACGAATGCCTCACAAATCGTCAACAATGTCAATGCCGATGACGACGGACTGGACGCGGATGAGGATGACAAGTTGAGTGGCACGGGGGCTGGAGCAGGCGGCAGTGGCAGCGGCAATGAAAATGCCGAGCAGTTTCCACCACGATTTCGGAATATGAAAAAGATCAGTACACTGTACACCCGACCCTCGGGGTCATCTGTATCACTAAACTGTCAGGCGGTGGGAAATCCAGAGCCAAAGATTACCTGGTATCGCAATGGAAGCAGCGATTTGACGCGCACTTATGGGATTTACCGCAAGTCTAAATGGCAACTGAACATGGAGGACCTTGTGCCGGAGGATAGCGATCAGTATTCCTGCAAGCTGTGCAATCCCCTCGGCTGTCTCACCCATGTGATGAATCTGATGGTCAGCGATCGTGTCAACCACAAGCCCATCCTCCTCAAAGGTCCCGCCAATCTGACGCTGCTGGTCAATGAAAGTGGCCAAATGGAGTGCAAATATCTGTCGGACTTAACGAGTAAGAAGGCCTGGATCTTTGTGTCCTGCAAGAGCAGCAACGATTGCAACACGAATCGCACTCTCCTGGCCGAGGATGTCGATCGGCTGGAGTTCACGAACGTCACTCATGCTCAGGAGGGCTGGTACACCTGCATCGAGAGCAACAGTTTGGGGCAGTCCACAAGTAGGGCGTATCTGCGAGTGGCAAACAGTCGACAGCAGCTGCTGGAGGTGAATCTCAGCAGTGTGGTGCGAGAGAATGCCATGATGGCCATTGTGATCACGGTGATCGGACTGCTCATCATGCTGTGCATCATCTTTGTGGCATATGCGGTGCGGAAGATGAAGCACGAGAAGCTCCTCAAGCAACGCATCGAAACGGTTCATCAATGGACAAAGAAAGTCATTATCTATAAGCCATCGAGTGGTGGCGACTCCAGCGGTTCCATGGATACCATGATCATGCCAGTGGTGCGGATTGAGAAGCAGCGCACCACTGTCCTCCAAAGTGGCAATGAGCCGGTGCCCTTCAACGAATACGAGTTTCCCCTGGACTCCAACTGGGAGCTGGCTCGTAATCAACTCGTGCTTGGTGCGACACTCGGCGAAGGCGCCTTCGGGCGTGTCGTCATGGCCGAGGTGAACAACGCCATTGTGGCGGTCAAAATGGTCAAGGAGGGTCATACGGATGACGATATTGCCAGCCTGGTGCGGGAAATGGAGGTCATGAAGATCATTGGACGTCACATTAACATTATCAATCTGCTGGGCTGCTGCAGCCAGAGCGGACCTCTCTATGTCATTGTGGAATACGCACCTCACGGCAATCTCAAGGACTTTCTCTACAAGAATCGGCCACTTAGCAAGGAACAACTGGAGTGCTCACAGTCCGCACCGCCGACCACACCACAGCACTTGATCACGGAGAAGGATCTGATCAAGTTTGCCCATCAAATTGCACGTGGCATGGATTACCTTGCCTCGCGTCGCTGCATTCATCGCGATCTGGCGGCACGCAATGTCCTCGTCAGCGATGACTATGTGCTGAAGATTGCTGACTTTGGACTCGCCCGGGATATACAGAGCACGGATTACTATCGCAAGAACACCAATGGACGTCTGCCCATCAAATGGATGGCGCCAGAGTCGCTGCAGGAGAAGTTCTACGACTCCCAGAGCGATGTCTGGTCCTACGGCATTCTGCTCTGGGAGATCATGACATTTGGTGGTCAACCGTATCCGGCCATCATGTCCGCCGAGGAACTTTACAGCTATCTGATGTCCGGTCAGCGCATGGAGAAGCCGGCTAAATGCTCCATGAATATATACATTCTGATGCGACAGTGCTGGCACTTTGATGCCACCGCTCGTCCGCCCTTCACGGAGATCGTGGAGTACATGGACAAGCTGCTCCAGGCTAAGGAGGAGTATCTGGATGTGGATGTGGCCAATCTGGAGACGCCGCCCTCCACCAGCGACGAGGAGGAGGAGGAGGATGCTTCCGATATGGAGCAATCGCGCTATCATTACTAACTGATCGATAACGATAGTGGCTCGATAACAATAGCTGATCGCCAAATAAAATACTGTACATACTTAGCTCTCGGGCTATCAACTAACGATAAGTCTGTAAATCGCTTGAAATTTAATGCACCAAAGGCATGAACCAAATAATTATTTGTATTAGCTCTAAGTCAGCTCTACGATAATATTAAATATATTTGTAATTCTTTTTAAACACTTTTCTTAAATGTACGTATTAAAATAATGTTTCTTCGATTATAAATATATGTAAAGTCTGCTTTCTGTATAAATTTTATAGTACGTTATAGTCAAAATGCAGTCTAGACTAGAGATTGACTTCGACAAGCACTTTACCCAGTCAAATAATATCAAGACCCACCATATGGAACATTAATCCCTAACTTATTTTCAGGTCGTCTGAACAGGGAACTAAACTAATTTAATATTAATATCAAGTACATGTGCAATTACGAAAAAAGGCGGCACAAGGTCAAAGATCAGAAAATTTGTATATTACATTTGAAAAAGAAAACCATTAAATCCATAATATATTACTTCATTGATTCCAGCATATTTAGTTTATTCCTTGAGCAAGAAAATTTTCTGAATAATTACATTTTATTTTATTACATGAAAGCAGCTCTTTTATATATTTAAAATTTACATTATACATGTTAAAAAAAGAAAGATTATAATCATACAAAAAATGTAAGGATGCCGCTTTAATGTCTACCTATGTTTAGATTCATATAATGGTTGTATTTGCATATGATGTATTTGTATTTCTACTTGTATTTGTACTGACTTACGTAGTATTCGAATTAGTTAAGTTACGAACAACAACCAACAAATTCTTATGAATAATTGTTTATGTACTATATATAGAATTTAGTTTAGCATGATCGAGTGCCTTATCGAACAATAAATGTTGTACTCATAGTCTTAACCCAAAAATGAACAGAGCCAAAAACATGACCAAGAGCCAGATCATGACGTCTTAATTTAAAAATCTGTGAAAAATATAATACCAACAGCAACAGCAACAACAACAAGAAAAGCCGTCGATTTGGACCGCACGAGACACGCGCGTCACTAAACGAAATAATGATGAATGAAACGGCTGTCGGTTGGTTTCCCTCTCGGAGGTACTGCTGAGCGGGTCGGGTGGGTGGAGAGTCTTGAACCCTGGGTCTTTAGCAACAACAGCAGCAGCCACAGCGTTGGCGGCTCGTTTGTTGACGCGCCAAAATGCCACGAGCATCGACGTCGACGTCAGCGTCAACGTTGCTGCCTCTCCGCGGTGCTGGCGATGCAATTAGACGATAATGTAGCCAAGACAAAGATATAGCAGAAAATATGAAATAAAATGTTAAATTCAAGAATATAGGCTTTCCATGTAGTATTAGAAGCCAGAGGGCGATTGTTGACCGAGTTGCTTGAGTTGTGGCTGTTTTTATATCGATTGCATCATGGTAAGATTTAATTCGATTTCCACAACAATTTAAATTAAAATCTTAAAAAATACATAGTAATAAACATAAAGTAATTTGAGTATAGATCAAGTATAAAATCTGTGTTTTCTGAACTTGATTTAGCTTGCTATTTATGGGAGATAATTTTGAAACTTAGTTGATTGCATCCATTCATAAAAATAAATATATTTTATTTAACCGATTTCACAATTAAACCTGACCTCTTTCAAATAGTTAATCCACTGATCTTTAACAATATCAAAACATTTTCCAGAGCTTTATCTATGCAATATAGTATATTGGCTTTTCCAACGAATTCCTTGCATATTACCAGATCTTTGAGTGACCCACTGTATTACACGACAAATTTTCATCGCTTTCCACAACAGATCATTAATTATGCAGCATTAGGCGATCGGTGATCGAGCGGATCGCCAACGCAGTTGATGCCTCGATTATTAATCTCAATATCTTTTGTGTAAACTGCATTTTCGATAATTTATCAATTCAGTTTTGAGGCCTTCAAATAATCAAAATGGATATAAAAAAGAAGTGTGGCATTAAAATTGTTTTGTCTGTTGTTTTAATTAGGGCTTTGGGGATTCTGTGGGCGTGATGCGCGATGCGCCTCTAATGATCGGAAGTTTGACACGTGTCTACGATAGAGGGCGTGGGCGCAGTCCCGCTGCGACTGACCACAACCACTTTGGAAATGGGCGTGGGTTGGACTCCGCCCTAGCATCGGCAATTGTTGCGTGAATATGTTAATTGAAAAATTTGTTAATTGAGCTATGAAATAGCATTTCACCAGAGCTACTTCTCTGACCATAAATTCGTACTATGATCTATCTGTCAGCTGTCCAAATATACGGGCACTTAGCTAACATAATTCGTAACGATCGTCTATCGATCGGGCCGTCAGGTGCACAGTATCTGAGCTGTCTCAACTGATCAATTAATTTTATTTTCATTTTCCTTTTTGGCCAAAAGTCGTCTATTAATTTGCATGCGCTTTTTGTGTTTGTCGATCGACTGGCGCGATCGAGCACTACGTGTATGTGCCTTGCCACAGGTTGCATGCACCACACAATCCCAGTTGCAGTTGCAGTCCCAGTTCCAGTCGCCGTCCAAGTTCCAGTCTAGTCCAGTCTCTGGTGTGCTGTTCCATTTGAAACAATTTTAAAAGTCTACAAATTGCCTGTCCAATCCACCGATCTCACTTACTGCCTGCCAACCCCCCTTTGCCTGCCAGTCCGTCAGTCAGTCAACTGCCAAGACAAAATCGATTGCACAGCTCCGATTTGACCTCGTCTCGCGGTCTTTGCGCAGTTTTGGAAAGTCTCGGTAATGTCTTGGCTTACGGTTCGGTCGTCTCGAGTGCTGTTGAAGTCCAGTTTCCATTCCGCATCTGACATAATTGTTTTTGTCTTGATAATTTGATTTGCATAGCTATATTTTTCATTTGAATACCGACTAAAATCCAGCAGACAGCTGAGATTCTATATCTGAACTTATGATTTTTCATGGTCTTTAGTATATAATAGGCACATGAGTTGAGATATTTAGCACAAATATAATTAGTAACAAAGGAAGCTCAATTTCAACAGCTTGTAATAGCAGCTTTAAACAAAAGAAATAGATTCTTAAATAAAAGTCTGGCCAAGAAAAAACGAGATGATGATTTAATAGAAATAGCTGAAATATAAAGATATTTAGAAACCAGAACATTCAGTTTATTTTAAGGTAATATATTCTTATTTCGAAATTTTAAAGCTGCTTTCTAAATTTTAGCCCATTTGAAATATCTTTTAGTCCAATTAATTCACCACTTACGTCTTTTAAAATTGGCAGGAAGATCAACGAATTGTTGAATTTCAGATAAATAAATAAACAAAATGTTTGTTTATCAAGACATGATTGTGTATTTGGTTTGAAAATGATTCAGTTTACCTGTTGCTGGCACCTGTCCGATTCCAATTCCGATCTAGCAAAGTTTGAAGAGAAACCGCAAAGAAATTTGAATGCGAATGTGAATGTGAACATGAATGTGTTCACCGGAAGTGTTGATTCATTGGGTTAATGCATCATTTTTTAAGTGATTTGCGATTGAAATTAGTTTTACGGAACTAAACAGAACTCTTGTTCAATGGGGCGTATGAGTAATTGTTAATCTGTAAATTGAATACTTCTCTCTCTCTCTCTCCCTCTCTCTATCTGCAATGCAAATTTCACGTTAATAACAAACTGAAGTTGTTATTGTTGCTGTTTTTCATTCATAAAATAACAACAGTTTCATAATCGAAACCGCAGCCCGGTAAACCGGTTTATTATTATTATATTTTTTTTTTGAATGATCGAAAAACATTTTTAACGATTTTGTGATCTTTACTACATGATCACTTGACTTGGCTTACAAACTATGCAAATGTGGCAACGTTTGGCCATGTGGGCGGCAGCTGCGGCTGCAAATGAACCTCAGAGTTGAGTTGATCAGAAACAACAACATAAACTCGAAACGAGCGAAGCTATTCGAGATTTTTATGAATGAAACTCGATGGAGGTGACAACGCAGCGTATCGTAGTGCTTCGGAACAGAGTGGAGTGGAGCGGAGTGGAGGGATTGAATCTCTGAGCGGATGTGCCTAATTAACAATGCTGATTACATTTGATATTTTCGTATATTTTTATTAATTAGAATTATTTTTTTTTTTTTTATAGACGCTTGCAATTTAAATGAGCGAAAGGCAAAGTTGTTTGCCGTGCGGCATATAATGATGATCCAGATGATGATGTTGATAATGATTGCCATCATTATGATCAGGTTGATAAACAGCAACAGCTGCAAATCAAAGACATTGTCGTTTTGCAGATTTATTTATTTAATTTCAAGTCAAATAATATAGGTGTTATTTAACTCGACAATGGAATATTATGAGCATGAAACAAATTAACCAGTGTGAAGGAATAACTATTTAAATATATTTTATACAACTAGAGCTTTCCCCTGAGTTCCCATTTTCAAAATTTTTAGATCTGATATGGGAAGGGAATTTCTGAACTCAAAATTGTTAACTGAAGTTGTAGAGCAAGTGGAGTACAACCTGTAGCCCCAATTTAAGTATCATTTTCCAGCTGTGCCTTCAACGCAGTTGTAGTTGTTGGTCTTTGCCTTTTTGCCTCGTTTTGCTACTGTTAAACGCAAAATTTATGAACAATTTTCAAAAAAAGTCACGCGTTAAATGTACGACACGAACTCACGCGACAACCGACAAGGATGGCAAATGGAAAGAAAGAGAGGAAGAGAGAGAGAGAGGTAGAGGTAGAGGGCAAGTGGCAGGATGTGGGACATGGGGCATGGGGCATGTGGAGGGGCAATTGCAGATGATTTCGTTAACGCGTTGGTTGACTGCCTGCTCTGACTCTTTGCCAGCAATCGCATTCATACTGGCCTTTTGTATTGCGCCTTGTAATATATTTTATTAACAATAAAATGTTAAGTGCCACAAGGCGAGGAGGAGAAACTGAAGGAGTTAAGAGTAAGGAGTAAGCAGTAAGGTGAAGAGAGTATGCTGCATGCTGCGTTGCGACGCTCCAATGGGCTACTGTGTGTGTTGCAAGGAGCATGCGGCAAGTGGCATGGCCTGTCCGTTGGGCTTATTGTGTGAAAAATAAGATAAACTGCGTGCGCACATATAATCGCGCCATGAATCAAAATCACACCAGTTGGCTATATATAGATATCCGGCTAGCCAAGATTCCAGCTAACGAATGCCAAAGTCAAGCTCTCTCTCTTCCCATTGCTATTGCTATTGCTATCTCTGTCTCTTTCTCTAGTCTAGACTCTGGACTGTGTTGCATGTGCCACCTGTGGCCTATGCAACTATGCAAATCCCTAGAAGTAAACCAGATTGTGGCATGCCCAATTCGGTGGCACCAACTGCCACCCACAATTGGCCACAAAATAGCGGCCACAATTAACCGTACGATGCAAATCGAACAATGACCATAAATAGCCTTACCAACAAGAATCTAACTTTTGCCAACTTCTTTTCTCAACTTTGTCTTCTTCTTCTTCTCCTTTTCGAACTAATTTCATTGCATGGAAAATGGAAATTCCATTTTGCCACACACACACATGAAAAATTGTGTTGCTGCCGCAGTGACAATGTCAAATTGTGCTGGACCCTGTCAGCATCATCAGTGGGGCATTTATCTTGCACCCGCTATAAGGTCCAACTCTGCTTACAGTAGCTGCCCCATTGACTGCCCCACTAGCAGCAGCAACATCAGCAGCAGCAACATCAGCAACATCAGCAACATCAGCAACAGCAGCAGCAGCAGGTGAAGTTGCTGGCAGAGACCACACAACATTTGCGACATTTTCAGTGCTGCATCATTTATCTATTTCGGATTTATCATTGATTAATCGCCAGCGGCAGCGAGTCCCTGGATGCGTGTGACGCCAGTTGGCTGCCAGTTAATACACTGAAAAAACATTAGTAGATACTCTTCAGAATTACTTAGATAATAATTAAAAATATTATTGTACTATTAGTTATATTTTTTGTTATTATTATTATTTTTGTAACAAGGAATATATTTTTAAATTAGAAACATTTTTAAGCCAAAGCTAAACCATTGATGGTATTAGAAATTAAAGGATATAATATAATATTATCAATTGACACTGAAAAAAGCTGCACTCTGAGGGAAATTCTCTTAAATTTTAGTATCTACACTTTGATTCAATTATTTTTTTAAACTATAATCTAACATTCTTTACAACAACTCTCTTGCTATATTTCGTACTCTACTCTTGCGCTCAGTGTAGTACAGTGTGTGCTCTCTAATCGGCGGCATATTTGCATATTCGCTTTATGCAGCAAATGGTCCAGTCAATGATCGTTAAGCCGACTTGAGAGCGCAGTCACAGTCTAAACTGGGCTGGGCCGGAGTTGCAGTTGCAGTTGCAGTTGCAGTTGGACACGGAGATGGAGATGGGGCTGGTCAGAGGCATTTGTGTTTGTCATTGGCTAGCTCAATTAGCGTGCCACAGATCGATGGATGCAGCCATGCACCTGAGTGTGTTGCTGCATGCAACATCAAAAAACTGTTGTCGAGGTCAATCTACTCTCAAGTTGAATGCAGCACGTGTTGCTGCCGCGCTAATTGGATGCATCCGACACGGAATGCTCCTGAGGGTCTTTGATTATGACTTGGGTGCTTGTGACCAATCAGCGAGCATTTGGTTATGCCACTGGAATTTGTAGCACCTTCGAAAGCGACGCGGATCGGAGGCCAAGTCGAAGTCGAAGTCAAAGTCGGAATCGGAGTCGGACTTAATCCTGTCAAGCTGTTAAATTAATTTCTGTAGCGCGCGTTTCGTGCATAATTTCTAAAGCAAATAAGCATCTGGCTGACCGACAAACTGTCGGCTTAAATGGCCAAAACGTGATCGCCAGTTCAAGGGCCACAAGCGGCTCCAAAGTCTAAGCTTGCCACAGTATCATCGATATGACAAACTTGCAGTTGCGGTTGCAGTTGCACATTGAACGCGAATTCAATTGCAGGCGAATTTTTGCTAGCGGCTGTATGTGGCAACTACCTGGGGCAAGTATGTGGCAGCAACAGCATCCAGCATCCAGCATCCAGCATCGAGCACCTGTATAAAGTGTTATAATCCATCATCGTAATCAACGTTGCCCGCTGCTTGATAATTGTGTTGCTGCCTCTCTCAGAGCTCTCCGGTTGCGCCACTGGCGATCGAGCAAAGCCAAATAACTGTAACTAATGGAAATTGTAACACTTTGGCAATGTTTTAAATGTTGCTGCCCCATGCAAAATGATTTTCTTTAAAGCGTGTTTATGACGCCTCGTCAGGCGTTCAAAATTGATTAGGATTAGGCCAGCGGCTGCCACGACCAACACAGCGAGAACAACAACAACATCGAGAACAACAACAACATCGAGAACAACAACAACAACAACGACAACGATTAACTGGACTCCGGTCAGTGATCAACTCAAGTCAGTTATTAGCTCGCAATTGACCACTCGAAAGTGTCCAATTGGCCACGCATTCAGGCCAAATTATCGGCATTACATTTACACAGGAGGCGATGACTAACGACTAATCGACCAGCCCCGATAAATGCAATCGATCTATCAAGATTGACTCAAATCCTGACACTACAGGTCTAGTAGCTGAAAATAGGGTTGTCAGACAGATTATGAGTTGTCAGAATAAGGGATTGTTACAGAAGAATTGGAGAACAATTTCGACTCTTAAAATTTCTAGATCAAACGTTTTACCAACTTCGGACATTTATAACTTTGTCAAAATTCGACACACTTTCAAAAGGAATATCATTTTGACCATGATTTGACTTCTTAATTCATTAAGAATTTAAATTAAATTAAGTTCGTTAATAACAAATTATTCTCTCTGAATATTGGTTTCAACTTTAGAGCAAATATTCCTACTTTTGAATTTTAAATCTTAAGTTTTAACTTATTAACTGTTAAACTCAAGATATCGTCATTAGTAAACATATTTTAAAATACATTTTATTTTCATTTCAATTTGCGCAAATTTATTGTTAGTGATACTTAAGTTTCAATAATTACCGTTGTCAAGGTATTTGTGTAACTTAAAGTAAGACTGAATGTCTAGATATTTATTTCACTATGTTATCCAAATTGAAAGAAGTTTCTCTTGGATGACTAGTGTGACTTTATCCAATAATAAATTGTCTAAATATTTATTTCAGTTTAGTTTAGTTTCAGGTAAGTTTATCTGTTAAGTACAATACCGAAATTAGTGGGAGTTGTCAAGATATCTGTGGCAAGCAGAGTTCTTCTTCTTTTGCCTGTAAGTTGGAGCATTCTCACGCAACTTGGCTGTGCCATAAGTGAGACATTAAGCGCAGTTTGCAGTCGTTTGACCTTTGACTTTGGCCATATTTGCGCAACGTGGCGAGCACTGTGTCTCTGTTGGCCAAGACAGCCGAGAGTCAACTTGGCTCCAACTCTCCGGCATCATTAAGACAAAAACATTTGGCCAGGCACGACCCAGCAACTGATTAATTGCACCCGGTGCAGAATTTGACTTTTTTGTTGCTCAAATTGCAATGCGCCGCGTTGTCGAGTAATTACCATGCCATTTGCCAGGGGCCAAAATGAGGGGGGGTGCTGCCTCGTGTGGCAGTGGTAAGGAGGGGTGCCACATCGAAGAGACTCTATTTCAAATTGCACTTAATATGGAATTTCAAGTTCAAATATATAAACACTTTTCTATCGCACCGATATCTGATATTCCGCTCACAAAAAATGCATTTGATCTGGCCGTTTCAGCTAATGGCTAACAGTGATGTTGGCCATTGATGATGTCATGCCAACAGCAACAGATCAAAGGCTGCCAATCTGACTAACTGAGTGTGGCCTCTTGGCTTGTTCTACAAAATGCTACACTTGATTCAATTATTTTTGTTTAAACAAATTGCAGCAGACAGCACTAAACAACAACAGCTTAGAGCAAAAAAATATAAAAAGTAACAATACGAAATTATTAATACTGAGTATTCTAATTGAAGTAATCACATCAAAGAAGTAACAGTTAAAGGATTTTAACTGAAAATTTAACATTATTTTAAAGTATTACTTTATCAGCCTAATAAAAATTTGAAAATTGTTTATAATATTATATAATGTAAATGGTAATTTTATATATATTTCTTTAATCCAAATTTATTTCTTACAATCGACAGATTGTTGTAGAAGTTAAATAAATGCATAATGCATGAATTAATTAGTTTTAATAATCTAAAATTTTATTTATAAAAAAAAAAAGAATTTTGTAGTAGTTGAAAGTCTTTTTTACATTTGTATAAATTGCTTTAGCTAAGTGAAATATTTATGTTTATTTTTTAGATGATTGCAAAGTGTTTATGCCCTGATTTGAGTCTACACAAAACAACAACAGCAACAAGAGCAACAAAAAACATTGGCTGACACACGGATGCAGATGCAAAGTGGCCTAACGATTTGGCCACCATTTTTGGGGGAGCTGCGTCAAGATGAGGCAGCAATTTGCATACGATGTCGATGGCGATGTCGACTCGGGATCAGTTCGAAGTCGACGTCTTGGATTGTCTTTTGCGTCTGAGATCTCCAAATTATGTCGTTATTTGTGCCATTTTTGGCAATGGCTGCGACAACGACAACGACGACGACGATGACGACGATGAGGCCAATGATAAATTTGCAGCACTTAGCTGCAGACGTTGCATGTTGCTTGTTGGCAGTTGCAAGTTGCAAGTTGCCAGTTGCCAGTTGCCGTCTGTCAAGAGTATGTCAATTGGCTTGCTAATGGCTGGCAATGCATCAGCTTAAGTTGGCCAAAAAGACAGACGTGGGGTGCATGGTGGGGGAGGGTAGGGAGGGTTAGAGGGGTTAGAGGCGATCTTAAAGTGTTGTAAACGATGTGGCAAGGCGACGGGCCTAACGAGCCGCACTCTAGCGCGAATCCACTCGGCATTCATCATAAACGACTCACAAACGGCTCATAAATGCAAAGAGTCTTTTACACTTACCAATCAGAGAGAGAAATTGCCCCCATCCACTTCTCTCTCCACCTGTAAAATCTTCTCCTTCTTAACTGTTTGGCCTGAGGGTACGAAAATCCTGCCGCTTGTTCAATTAATTTGACCAGCCCCAATGCTTGAGGAAAGGAAGCAGCCAAGTGCAACAATTGAATAGATAATAACTCAGGCCCCACCTACCCAAAGAGTTAAACGGCCAAGGCAGCCAGCTAACCGCACCACCCACCCACCAAACACACACACACACACACACACACACATACAAATACCACTCACTATACCATTTAACTAAGCAACTAGCTTGCCACAAGCTCTGACCGTTGACCAAAGCACAAACAACAAATGTGGCAGCAACAACAAGTAAGCTATGTTTGCAAAAAACAAGTGAAAGAAATCAACTAAAAGATACCCTGTAAATAGTTATAACTTTCTAAATACTTAGTTGTCTAACTGCCACTAAAATGCAGAAGTATTTGGATTGACAATGTCAGACTACAATATATAAGATACCCTATAAAAGTAATTATTTTGTCAGAACAGAACTTAATATACTGATTTATCGCACTGACAAAGTCATTAAGATTATGATTTATATTGCATTTTTAATGAAAAGTGTTCCCTGATCGTTATTTTGAATACTTTTATGAATCGAAGTTATCTACTTCTGCTTTCTAGTTGAATTTGAGTATACCCACTGTACGCAGCTGTTGTGTTTATAGGGTATAACAAGGCCTGTTACTGTTTGCTGGCGCTGTCATATTCAAATTGCTAATATGATTGGTGTTTACAGATTAGAAAACAAATATTTCACAAATATTACCACTAATAATTTGTTGTGATGTTGTTGTTGTTGTTGTTGTTGTGGTTGCAATAGAGAGACGGCGGCATCATGTTGCAAGCACACGATCATGATGACGATTATGATGATCAAGATGATGATGATGAGGCTGTAAAAATGCTGCAAGTGCGGCGATAACCTTTTGACTCTGGCCGGGAAACAACTGCGAGTCCAACTTGCAGTTGGATTTGGAGTTGGAGTTGGATTTGTGTGCCTGGTGCAAAACTGACAAATTGAATGAATAAAAGAGCAACAAGTGGTCGCTCCGCTGGACATTGCGAGAGAGAGAGAGAGAGGGAGAGAGGCAGTCAGGGAGTGGGGGAGGACAGCCGCATAGTTAAACATTTTGAATGAAAACGCCAAGAGTGAAACGCGGACTGCAACTGCAACTGCAACAACTGCCACAACAGTGCGTTGCATTTGTGTTTTGACTGCAGTCGAGGCGCAAAAACATAAATCGAAACACTTGCTGCGTATCCACTCCAACTCCCCACCGCTTCCCCGCCCTGCTCCCCTCTGCCCGTCCACAATCGAGCTAACCGCCCACCGCAGCAGCAGGTTCCATTTGCAGCTTCGGTAGGTGTTGCCCCAGCAAAAAGGAGCGCAGAGGCCACTTTGAAATCAAGTCGAAAATTGCAATTCCAAAAAGTTTGCCCTCGGCAAAAAGTGGAGTGGAGTGCAGCAATCGCTGGTGACGACTCCACTCCACTCCACTCGACTCGGTCAGTCATATGGTGGCATCTATTGGCCCAGGCCAGGCCAAGTCAGGCCAAGCCACATGTGGCATAGTCTGTCCCCATCTCTGTCTCTTTTTTTTTACCTGCCTGCTGTTGCATTGTTGCAGTTGTTGCAGTTGTTGTGTGTGTCGTTTAATGCGTGGCCGCTTTGCCGAGGCGCTTTATTAATTCACTCGACGGTTGTTTAATGTTTTTGCATCTTTTGTACATATGCATACCCTACCTTTGGATACACAAATTTTTTATTAACATAAACTGCCGTCCAGTACAGCCAAGAGTTGTAGACATTTTAAAGACAACAATATTACTGTTCACTTCATGTTAAATATTTAACATTAACTTTACATCAAGATAAAAAAAAATCAGAAAATTTAAAAGCAAATGTAAAAGTCAAAGTTGAGGTTCAAATATCTCCCTAATATGAAAGGCCTTCTCAGATTCTCGTATGGTTAAAAGTTCAAGCCACTAAGATTAAGATGAAGGTGAGAAAACGAACTCTAAGATTAATGCAAGTGAGTTAGTGTAAATTGAGATATAAATATGGAGAGATACTAAAATAGATATACTCTTGTGAAGGTATCAACTGTACGTTAACTTTAACATGAAGATGAGAATGCGTACCGAATGCAAGTGAATTCGTTCCATTTGAGATATAGATAGAGAGAAATACTCTTGTTAGGGTATCAACTGTTCGACTTTCTGTCAATTTTGCATTACCATTTGGCTAGTTGGAGATTTTGAGGCCTGTGCGGGTGCCTGGTCAATCCAGGCAAAGGAGGCCAAGGAGCATAAATCGGCCCCAGGTGTTTGGGTGCGCATTTCCCACGGATTAGTGCATAAATAAAGAAGGTCAGAGCTGTGCTATGGTCACTTTTGGGGCTGTACGATGCGAGAGTTAACTAGATATTTCAAATGCTGTGGCATGGAGTCGCCCCGTGGGTCTGTCAAAGACTTCCGATGTTTGGGCATACTCTATATACCCATAACATAACAATATATCCAAATCTTATCATACTCTACGCTTTCTTTTACCAAATTGCTTTATTAGCCATGGCCCATGTGGTATAACAACTTCATTTTGTGTGGCTGCTGAGGACGCCTAAGGTGGTCCTGACACAGCATTTCCTTTAGCTCATTAACACGTTTGTCGGAGCTCTCAGACAAAGGCTATATGGAAAGGAATCTGGAACCGGGACTGACTGTCTGTGGCCATCCGATGATGGAACCCACACGCAGCGGTTCTCACGCTACGAAAAAACAAAAGGATTTCTTGTACTGTGGGCAATTTAAGATTAGCAACAGTTAACAAACTCAAAGGTATGGCCAGGGTTTCCTCCAGTCGTACCTTGGATCATAATGATAATGCTTATAATAACAACGGTCAGCAAGGACCACCAAACGGCGCTGATAAGATGTGGCCTCCAGTTCGAGGACTGCGTGCAGAAGATCTGCCAAAGATATCGGCAATGCAACGGGGGAAAAGAGAGATCATACTGCGGAGAGGGGGACTGGAGGGTTACAGAGAGGAGCAGGTGGTGGTGGCTCCATCGATAATCGCGCATTAAGCGTGCGTAAGTCACGTCACAATCCGCAGAGGAAGAGCCGCAAGGCAAAACCCAAGGAAAGAGAGAGAGAGAGAGAGAGAGAGAGGAAGAGAGAGACCTTGCCCTGGGTGAGATCGCGATAAGCGCGACTTTTGCCTCGGTACGTGCTAAACCCTTTTCCTTGGCGATCATTTTAATTATAGGGTATACCGGCTGGACCACGCCCCCGCACTCCGTTCCACATCCTCCGTTGGGGTCAAGCAACGCAAATTGCGTCGGGGATGGGTCAATATTTGTTTAAGCCCAGCCATAAATACTTAATTTGTCCAACGGCTTTTTTTCCGGCGCCCTGACGAAAGCCCTCAAGTTGTGATGACTTTATAAAGTCATCGAGAGATCAATTGCTGGGCAATTACCCAAGGCACTTGGTACAGATTTCAACTCGTCTGACTCACACATCAAATTTAGCTTTTATTTGAAGGACTTTTAAACAGAGTCTAAGTGGCAGGGACTAAGTCTTAGTCTTCCTGATCGGAGCCGCGTGCTGAGGTGGGCGCTGTGGCATCCACCTCGAGATAGTCGTGTACCAGCTGGCAGATGTTCTCGGATGCCTCGTAAAAGTTGCCCTCCTCGAGACCCTCGCCCACATAATGATAGACAAAGGCGCGTCGCTGATAGAGCTTATCGAACTTATTAACCAGGCGACACCAGGCGATCCTTATGTTCGTGTTGTTCGAGATGGCGACACAAGCCCGACTCGCTGGCGCCAGATCTCCCTTGGGGACATAAACGGGGGGCATGTTGCTCACTCCGATCTTGAAGCCAGTTGGTGACCAGTCGACAAACTTGAAGGACTTTGTTCGTTTGATATTTTCGAGGGTAGTGTTTATCTCATTGGGGGCAATATCGCCACGGTAGAGGAGGACGCAGGCCATGTACTTGCCATGGGCGGGATTACAACGAACCATCTGAGTGCTCATCTGGAAGCATTGGCTCGTCAGCTGGGCCGTGCTCATGTTGACGAACTGGGAGTTTGTTATGGGCACAAGTGGGGCATAGTTGATCAGGGGATAGTGAATTCTCGGATACGGCACCAGATTGGTCTGCAGCTCCTGGAAACTAACATTCGACTGGCCGGAAAACCGTTGTGTGGCCGTAAATGAGGCCACCACCTGGCCAATGATTCGATTGAGATTCGTATAGGTCGGAGCGGGTACATTCAAAGTATTCGCACAGATGTCATAGAGTGCCTCGTTGTCCACAATGAAGGACACATCTGCACAGTCCATGGAGAAGTGGGTGGCCAGCAGAGCATTGTAAGGCTCCACAATAACAGGAGAAATGCTGCAGTTGATATGATGATCAAGTGATCATTTAGAAAGATAACGACTCAACTTACGAGGGAGATGGATAAACCAGAAACTCAATGATTGTCATCTTTTTGCCAAAGTCCTCGACGAGCTTCTCCATGATACGGGTGCCCAGGCCGGAACCCGTTCCCCCGCCAATCGCCCGAAATACCAGGAATCCTCGGAGGCTGCGACATCGATCGGCCACACGACGAATGGCATTCATGGCCCGATCCAACAACTCGCTGGCCATCAGATTGTAACCACGGGCAAAGTTGCTGCCGCTGTCATCCTTGCCCGAAATCAGCGTGTCCGGATGAAAGAGATTGCGGTAGGCGCCGGTGCGAATCTCATCTAGAAGGAAGATAGAGATAGGAAGACAGGTGATTAAAGGAGCTGGATGCTGCTAACCCACCTATGACCGTGGGCTCCGAATCGATCATCACGAGACGCGGCTGCACACACGGATCCTGGCCACTGAACTCGAAGAACGTGAGAAAGGAGTCATCGCAGGGCTTGGTCATGAGACGTCCATTCGAGAGGATGCCATGCTCCAGGCAATACAGCTCCCAGCATGCGTTGGCTATCTGCACTCCCGCCTGTCCAATATGGATCTGTATTATCTCGCCCCGACTGCCCATGTAATGCTGGTATTCGACTTAGCAGATGTTGTGTCCTCAGTATCCTCTCCTCCTGCGCCTTATCGACTTGTCTCGAGTTAAAGCCCATCAATATAAAGTATATATATAGCAGAAATCAAAAACCACATACGAACCGTTTAAATATTTCAAATTGTTTCATTTACATAGATTTCAATGAAAAACTAAACATTATTTTGTTTAAGCTTTAAGAATCTGCCTTCTTTATAAGTATGATCTATATAATTTAATATTATTTGTTATAGATTAAGTACGCACAATACAATTTTACATAACATTCATTATTGTCCGCGCGCGGATTAGTCAGTTTTCAAAGCGTCAAGTACATTTTTCTTAAATATATTATTATATAGTTTGGTAATTTCCGTGCTCGAGTGCATAAAGTAGTTAGTTAGGAGGTGGTCCAATAACTTTATAGACATTTCATAATTTCAAAAGAATAGCTTTAAATCGAAATATCGATGTTATGTATACCCATGCAAGTGTGTTAATATTTAGATATAGAATGCGACAGAGTCAAAGAATTTTGGACAAAAAAGGAATATGTGTTTATAGAGTTTAAATTGAAACCAATTGAAAGAATTGTAGCACGTATTTTATGCAACATTCTTATAACATTTCGTTTAAAATTAATTTGGAAGAAATATAGTTGGCAATTGCTAAAGTCAGTTACTTTTATATGATATCCGATGCATACAATATGTTACCAATTTACCTTTAAGACAGACAGACATGGCTATATAATAATTATGGCTATATAATTATTAAAGTCCTACAAGAGTTTGAATAAATATTGGTGTGTGTGTGTGTGTATAATACAAAGCATTCGTCTTTTCTAGCTACGTATAAATAACTTACAAAACAAGCTCCTAATTACATATAATTACAATAGATTTTCGGTTCAAAGACAAAGAGACAAACCCGAAATTGTGCTTTGAAATAACTGTCGAAAATAGTACAGTAAAGCTTCCCTAATACGCTAAGCAATGGAATGATTTGATATTTGTATTTCCTACAAAATTTATTCTCTAATGCGCAGTTCATTTTATTAATAATAATGCTTCGTTTAAGGGAAGTTCTACTGTGGTGCTAATAGATTAAATGTTAAATCGATAATGATTCCAATATGAAAGATTAATAAAGATTTGTTAATTTTTTTCGACAGTTTTTTCAAATGCGCCCACATTTTCGGGTACGAGACTAGAAAAGTTTATACACTTTAAGTTGGAGGAATGTTGCACTGATCTTCTAGAGAAGCGACTGCTCGATTAGAATGCGCTCGAATCCTGAGGGCGGTCCATGTGTGAAGTTATCCAGAATAATGTCCAGAATGGCGCCATTTCCGACTGCAATCATCAAAATGGAATTAGAAACGAAGAAACAAGGATTTGGGGATTGACTTACCATAGATCACTGGAAAAAGGGCTGCGCCTCGGACATTCCGGAAGGGCACCTCCAGATTCTTGCCATTGAAGTAAAAGTTGAGCTCGACATGGTCAAAGGCCACGCCCACAATGTCGCCCTCGTCAGGAAAGTCGCGTTGTGGTGCACTGATCAAGCCATCGACAGAGCTCAACTCGGACGGAGTGGCATTGCCCGTGGTCATCAGCAGATCCTCCTGCAGATCCTCAATGGCAATCAGACCAGCTGCAGCAGCCGCACTATTGTTCAATATGCCATTGGCAGTGGTTGTCACACTTCCCGATGACTTTGTGGAGTTCATTGCCGTGGGCTGTGTGCAGTTGGCCACAACGGGCCGGAACTCCTCGTCGTTGTGGCGTGTGGCATTGTCAGAGCACAGGCACCACGACTCACGATCCCCGCCGCCCCACTTGCGTCCCAGGTCCGCTTGTCGGGTGGCCAAGCCAATCGACCAGATGCCGCTCTGTTGTATCTTCACCTCAAAGTAGGATTTGGATTGGACCAACGGTGCCGTGGCAAGAACTCCTCCCGTGCCCGTCACTCGCAGCTGATGTGAGAGCAATATTACATCGGAGCCTGCAACAGATCGAGACACCCTAATGTACTTTGCACTTTGATCAACTCCTCAAAAACTCACCCATATGCGCCGCATCGAGATGCACCTCGGGCTCCCGATGGCGATGCGCTGCCGCCGACGCTTTTCGCAGTTGCCCCCCGTTGAGGCACGTGCGTAGGCAACAGAACATACCACAGACTGTTGTTGCAGAATTATTATTGAATTAACCGTTTTTATGTTTCAGCTTTTATTTTTTCCAGCTGGAACTTGTCTTGCAGTCGTTATCTTCTTTACTTTCACTTTCTGTTCTTTCGCTTGGTTTATCAACAGCTGTTTTGTTTCTGCGCTGTTGTGCAGCCCTGGCAGCCATATTGTAAATCGCGCAGTTGCGTGCGTCTCTACTAGATGGCGCCACAAAGCCATCTATTGTTGAAAGTCCCTGCTGTGGCAATTCGCTTGAGTTTACTGTGGCGCGCGATTTGAATTTGTGAATTTTAACATCAAACCAATTGTTTGAAAAGCAATAAAAGCAATTATGCTTATTGTAATGAAGATCGAAATTAGATAAAAATAAAGTTGAATGAAGGCTTAAAGTTCGCCACCACTCATTACAATTTTATTATTGATTTACTAGAATAAATTACGTATTAATTTTAGCAATTATTAAAACTGTGCACCATTTTACGATAGTGATGAGTCACGGGAGAATTCTTTTGGCAAATGGCGCCACCACCTCGATTTTGATGTGTCTGCCAACGATTGAGGTCGCCGATGCAGATCCAATCGCTGCTCCCGATCCGCCAGCCGAACAACTTGAAGCCAGTTTCCTGGGTGACCGCCCATTTGGAGTGATCCTCCCAACTTGTAATGATCTTACGTATGAGCCTCCCAGGGCAGGCAACATCGAAGATGTTGTAGAGCTTATTGGAATTCTCGCAGACATTGGGAATAATGTTATCTTGTTTGGCGAATAGATTGGTTCTCACCCAGAGGGACACGTTCAAAGCGGGAGTTACAATGTCGGCATAGAGCTCTTTATTGGATTTACCATTCCTGCCAAAGAGCCTGAACTTCTCGCCGTCCAAAGTGCGCAGTTCCACATCCCTCTCATTGACTCTATCCGTCAGCCATATTTCATACATTGCACGTTGCAGATTGGGAAATCTGTACAACCCAAACGGGTTGCGGCTGTAGTAGAAGTGTGGCTCATAAAGGACGAGCAGATCACCCACTTTCATAACACCCTCCCCATCGAGTGTGAGGCACAGCAGATTGTGGGCTTGTGTATTGTTTGGAATGGGATGTGAATGGTCAAACATCACTGGATATCCGGGTATCGAGTGCACCAGCCACATGCCCGTGTCACCATCAGAAGCTATCACGCCCTTGGCAGCCCCGCCCATTTCGAGTGTGGTACCATTGGGAAACACATCATTGTAGGCCGCCAACAGGATGTCATCGTTTCTGTAGAGCGGATTCAAGGTCTGTGCCGGCAATGAGTTGGATTGACCCATTAAGTATTCGGACAGCTGCCACTCTTCATAATCCTTGCTGGTCACATATAAGTATTGCTGTAACGGCTCCTCGTCTCCGCTCCTCGGCAACAGGTACATGTGCCACCTGCCAAGCTAAAGCCATAAGATTAAGGTAGACAGTGATCGAGTTATCGCTTACCAGTCCACATTGTTGCCATCTTCATCCTTGCAGGACACTTTAGAGGCTTTGCTGGACTTTAGAGCAACAACTGCCAAGAGAAGCAGACAAATTAAACGCATTTCGAAAGTGATTCGCTTGAGAGTCATGATTACACTGATCTGATTAAGGAATCCAAATATTTTTGACATCTCGATTTGTCAAGTACAGCAGCATTATCTTATAGACAATTAAACAACAGCTTATGATTGCAACTTATCAACTCAGATCAGAGTGCAAACTCTGATCTTTCAATCTACTTTTTTCCCTCTAGGGTGTTGTTCTGAAAAGAATTCGAAGGGAGGTGTTGTCAGTTGACAATCGCAAAAATTATTATTCTTTACATATCATCTGTATTGCCGGAAAGGCGTATACAATTATACATTTTTTAAATACTCATTTAAATATCGATTGTAAAATATTTAATAAATCCAATTTCTTTTAATATTAAAAGAGCCAATAGAGTAATCATTAATATTTTTATAATTCTAAGTAAACAATTTTTAATTTGCCAAATTTAATAAATATTCTTTTAAGATTACAATATTTATTGGTTTTGATTACCTACTAAAATTTGGAATTAAAACAACAGATGTTTGGTATGAAATGTTACTAATATATTTTTTCTAGCTTTCATAATATTTGTAATAATTTTTCGGAATATAAAAAGTAGTTTAGATATTTATTTTTGAATTCAACTTTATTTAAAGATGTGTTCTTTAATTACATTTTTCGTAGTTGGCAACCAGTTTGCGATAGAGATCGGAGACTCGAGAGCTTTTGTGGCAGACGGTGCCTCCTCCGCGATTGTGTTGTTGTTGCTGGCGGTTGATGTCGCCGATGCAGATCCAATCACCGCCACCGATGCGCCAGCGGTGCAACTTGATGCCAGTTTCCTCAGAGACGGCCCATTTGGAGTGATCTCCGGTTGTCTTGAAGCCAATGAAGAAGTCCTGATTGGCGATCTCCTCGACGTTGTAGACTTTGTTGGAGGTGTCGCAGCTATCGGGCAAATTGCCAGCACCGTCACGCCACGCCTCGACAAAGAGACTGACCCCCAAGGCTGGAGCCACCACATCGTTATAGAGCTCCACATTCGCCCGAGCACTCTTGCCAAAGAGACGGAACTGTTTGCCGTTCAATGAACGCACCTCGATGCCCTTCTGGTACGGTGATTCAGTGCGCCACTGACGCTTCAGGGCACGATCAAGATTGGGAAAGAGTTCGCTGGATCGCATGAGCGGATTACGCTCGTAGTAGAAGTGTGGCTCATTGAAGACGAGCAGCTCTCCCACCTTCTCAATCCCCTCGACATCGAGGGTTACACAGAGCAGACTTTGTCCGTAATGCTCGCCAGTTGTCGGATAGCTGTACTGCGGTACCGTTGGAAACTTGGGCACCGAGTGCACCAAAAACATGCCCGTTGTCCCGTCGGTGGCTATCACGCCCTTCGTATGACCGCCGGTGCTATGGACGGTGCCATTGGGGAATTCATCGTTGTAGGCGGCCAGCAGAACTTGGGAATCAGCGAAAAGGGGATTCAGAGTCTGTGCCGGCATCGAGTTGGAGTCCCCAATGCGCCGTCCAGACAGCTGCCAGCTATCGTAAGCCGTGCTGGTCACAAAGAAGTATCTCAATCCTGTCACGTCCTGTCCCAGCTGCTCTTTCGTGTAGTGCTTGGGCAGCTTGTACATGTACCACCTATTAAATATGCCAGGGAATATGACCAGGGAAAACCTCGACAGATATGTGGGTTTTTCTCTTACCAGTCCACATCGTGTCCTTGCTCATCCTTGCAGCTCACCTTGTTGGTAGCCAGACAAACCTGCATCGAGGCAGCTGCCCAAAGTAAAAGGCAAATCAAGCGCATTATAATCGCACAAACTTCTCGTTCGACGGTTGAAATTCTACTGAAACAACTCGGGCAATCATGAATTTCATCTACAATTCGCCAACACATACAATAATACAGGGTGATCCCTGTAGTTATATGCAGACCATTGTAAGCAGTACATACATGCTGAACAGGTAGCTGTGTGTAGCTACAGGTAGAAAACAGGAAATGTACAAATAAAGGATAGATGATTTATCCCCTCGATAAGAATGGCATCCCCCTGTACTGTGACCCGATTAGACTGAACTGAGATTTCAGCTTATCATCTTAGAAGTCGACTCGTACTTCCAAGGCGTAGTTAGCATAGAATTTCAAAGGGGGCTAACAATTCGAGTATATACAAAAATAACGCAGACGCCTCTGGAACTAGCGATAAGCAGGTAGAGATTTCTGAGCTCCATCTAAATATAAATTAATTATACTTTTAATTGATTGCCAATCGCGTTGTTTTTGATGCGGGTAAGTAGAGTATAAACACACACATATATATATATATGATTACAATCATATATCAAATAAAAAACCCCAGTGCAAAAATTCATAACTCGATGTGTATACAATTACACAAAACAATTGTTAAAGTTTTTATTCATTATTTGTATTACATATTATCATTTGTTGTTGTTGCTTTTAATGATGCTGCTTCTGCTGCTGTTGTTGTTGTTGTTGTTGTTGCTACAGTTGCAGTAAATACTGCCTGCCGTGGCAGATTCATTGTGCATCTCATATTGTGGGAACAGGAAAAGTTGTGTTGCGGGAGGGAGGGAGGCAGGTAGGAACGGGAAATATGATCGAATTGTATAATAATTTTCGTAGCTGTTTATTTATATTACGTAGTTTGTAGTACAATAATAATAATAATAATCGGGTTCTGATATTACGACAATGTAACATAAATAGCGTTTAATATACTTGATCGCTGGTTGTTTGTTTATTGTGCTTGTTCACTTGTAAATCAAGTGAACAAGTTCCCGACCCGTTTATTGAATTTTTATAAACCTCTTTCTTCAGCCAATCTGAGACTGGTCTCCTGCTCCATCTTCCGATCTGCCAATTCATTTGTTTTGCGTTTTCTTCTGTCAACGCTCTTTGTCTTTTGTCTTTGGTTTTCGTATGCAACAACACATAAAACTCACAATACAATATTTTCGCTAAATATTTATGTACTTTTATTTTTTTTTTTTTTAATTTTTTAAGTTGTTATTTGGTTTTAGTTTACTTTTAATATAGTAGTTAATAATTTATTAATATATTGTATGCATTTTGTTGGTTTTGGTTTACTTTGAAATATATATAAAGAACAAGGCTGATATTAATATTTTTTTTGTGGTTTTCGATTTATGTAAGTTCATAATAATATTTAGCTAATCTTTCTTAGCTTGCGCTCTTTGTATATTTATTTCTTATTTGTTTATTGTTGTTTCTCATTTTTACAATACTAGCAAAAAGTTGTCAATTGTTAAAATAAGGAGTTCTTAAATGGTTTTTGTTACAATTATTTTGTATTTCTTGCAAAAACTTTAAATGAGCCTCAAAATAGACAAATAATTGCCATTTGTTTTAGTTAATATATTATTATTTTAAATTATTTGTATTATTATGCATTATTTTATGATGATAAAAGTTGCAATTAAAAACTGCATATGCTTTATAAGTTTTTGTTTTTTTTTGTCTTGTTTATTATTATAATTTGAAAATTGTTGCTGCTAATTTGTTGCAGCGATTTATATATGATATATAGATATATATATATATATATGTATGTCTCTGCACACATAAATAGTTCATTTTTATATCGGGCACGAGTTTGATATGTTTTCAATTGTTTTATTTTTTAAATGTTATTTATTTCACATGTTGTTGGTGTTGTCAACATTTATGTTTTTATTTTTTATTGATATTTTAAATATTCAATATCAATTTGTTCTACTTATATGGCTATGCATGTAAATGTGTGTTCCTGTGTATATATGTATATATATGTATGAGTATATGGTATGCATATGTATATTGGAAATGTTATAAACAAATTTACAGCATCTTCCATAGCATATTTTGACAATGCCTTCACTGTTGTAGTTAATATCATATTATATATTTTTTTTACGTTAACCATTATATATATATATTTGTTCATACATATATAATTTATTTGTTGTATATTATGTATTAACTTGTATAGTTGTTGGAAAAATTTTCACTAATTTAAAATTCGTTTCCTTAAGGTTTATACTCATCTATTTAAACAAAAAGAAAATCAACATAATTTAATGGAAATGAAGAAATAAAACAAATATCAGTTGGGTCTTTTATTTAACGAACAAAATGAATTTATTATGCATAATTAATACCGTCAATTAAAAAAGGCTAAGTAAACACTACACATAAACGCAAATACGGAAATATATATATATATATATATAGTATATATATATATATATGATACATGGTATATATGGAATACAATATATTAAATACTTAAGCATTAGTTTAGTTAAAAAATTCGAAATAAGGCAACTGAAAGGTTATGAGGAAGGGACTCAAATAAAATTGTTACTTTAAATAATTGAAAATATTTTCGAGAAGCGGTAGAAGAATAAAATACAAATACTTAATAATAATTTAATAAAATACAAATTTCTTTGCCTTAATATGCTTATATGCTTTCACATTCTCATGTATGTAAGTAGTGTTTAATCTAATACTAATTGCCCCTAGACACAGTTAGAACTCATGTTCTATTATTTTTAATTCTTGTTTCTTTTGGTAACTGCTTTGCCTTTTTACGCTTACACTGTCAAAAATGTTAAAAACCACATCAAAACATATCGCTTATCGTTTTTATATAAGTTTATCTTTAGCATATTCTTGTATAAGTATTTTTTTTTTACTTTGTTCTATCTGGTAAATCTTTCATCTTGCTGATATGTATCTGTTGTAGTTGTATGTAGTTTATTCTTTCATTTTCGTCTTGATTTGGTTTTGTTTTTTTCTTTCAAAAATGTATTCATATATTCGTATAATGTTCCCATAATTCATATTGTTTAGTTTTAGCTTTAGTTTTTATCGTTTACAAACTAGTTTCATTATTATGTTTTATAGATATTCCCGAACGAAAGTATTTTTATATTCACTTTCTTAAATTTGCTGATGATGAAATCGTCTCAAAATGTTGTCTATGATCATATCTGGAAATCAGCTTAAAGGCAGCTAATGTGTCCTTACAAGATGCTTTTTGATGGTTTTAGAGTTCCACACATACACTCAGAGAGAGTCACTCACACATACACACACACACACACACACACACACACGCACAGAAGTACGCAGCTAATTAGAACGCGTTTCCATTGCTTTTGTTTGCATACTTTCAGGCGTTTGCTGCTTAATGTTAAATATTAATTTCGAAAATATTTGTATTAGGCATAGTTGCTAATCCTTTTGGTAACTTTTTATTTAGTTAATTATAATGCTTATTTGTAGTTGTAAATATTTTGTATTTTTTTAAAAGGCGCAATTTTATGATATGCATTAGTTAATAATATAATTTAATTTTTATTTTCTGGTTTGCTTATATCTAACTCTTCATAAGTATGTTCGGTCTCCGTGTGTGTGTGTGTGTGTGTGTCTGATCTATCATAATGATAATGAAAATGTGGATGATAATGATGTTTGATGAGGTTAATGAGTTCGCAGGCAAGAGGAAAGCAAGAAATGTAATTGGACGGAATATGCTTTGCAATTCGACTAAGGTCAATTGAAATTAAAACAAATTCTTTGAATGATATTAACAAAATGATTAAATATTGTAAATTGAAAATACTGGACCTATCCAATTATACTGCCAATTATTGCTATAACATATTTTCTCATAGTTTCTTTTCGTTATCTTTCAAATATGCCTTTGGTATGTCTAGTTTTTTCTTAGCTAAGTATTAAATATGTTTTTTGTTTTTTTTTTTTGTCTTTAAACAAATTGTTGGGAATTGTTAACGTAAATAGGTTATTTAGTAAGGACAACTTTGGTAAATATAAATTTTCAATTAAAATATGTATAAATTATAATAGTTATGCTAATCATTTAAACAATGCTGAGAGCTATCTGTAACTACTCGAAATCATTTCAAATTAAAATGGATTAAAACTCAATAAAGTATAATATATTCTCAAGTTGTATGTTATTGTTGTAATTCGCTACTTAAACGCCTATATGTCTTGCCTTTGTTGATCTTGTTTTTTTGGGTTTTGTTTATAGTTGTTTTAGCCTTTAACTTTAACATTGCTTTAGCATAAATGTACTTGTAGTTCGTCTTGTTTAGTTACAATTGATGTAATTAGTTTTCACAACTGTTGTTGTTGTAGTTGTTGTTGCTGCTGCTGATGCTGCTGCTACATAAGATGATATGTTACTGATTTCATATACTAGAACCCATCCTTAGAAATTGTTGTTGTTTGTGTTGTTTTGGTTGGTTTTGTCATTCTGTCTAGATCTACGACCTGTACTTAGTATACCTTTTCCTCCATCACGATCGTTGGTTTCTTTTTTGTTTTCTTTTTTTGTTTTTGTTAGCAAGAAAAATGTGAGTGTTGATTGTTCTAGCATTTTTGTAATTTTCTGAAAAGTTCGTTAGGAATTTATTTGGGGAAAGTCAAAAGTTTCCAATTGTTTTCTTAAGTCTT
Organism: Drosophila phalerata; assembly: GCA_951394115.2. Lineage (NCBI taxonomy): Eukaryota > Metazoa > Arthropoda > Insecta > Diptera > Drosophilidae > Drosophila > Drosophila phalerata. The sequence continues at coordinate 11,228,648 of OX596005.2, forward strand.
TGGGGCGAGAGCTTTGCAGAATTCATTCAAAAAAGACCATCTCAGTTTTTGGGCGGAAAGTGTGTGGAGAGTGTTTGAATTGTAATTGGAACCAGTTGTAGTTTGACTTACTTCAAGATATATATGTATTATAATGTTTGCATTACGAGTCTTTAACAGCGCAAATCGATTTTAATGCCATGTCGAATTCACAATTGACTTATAAGTACGTTTTATTATAACAAATAAATTTCGAAACCAGCTTTCAGTTAAATTTCACTTTGATGATGACGTCGACTAGTTCTCGTTGTTGTTCTTGTTACAAATTGTTTCATTCCATTTTTACATAACACTTGAAAATTGTATTTCCTAGATACAATATACTTTACTTTAATGCAAATTCACATACATACAAATGTATGCATTACCTTTTGGTTTCTCATCGTTTTTCTATTTGTCTTTTTTTGTTTTTATTAATATTATAATTCTAGAAAGAGAGCTATTTAAAGGGCACATTCGGTTAAGCTATTATTATATTTCTTTTTTTGGTTTGTTTTTTTTTTGTTTTGTTTTTAAATTTTAATTTATTTTTCAAATTTACTTTTATTTATGGTATTCCCTTAACGGTTTATTATGCATTTCAAAATAATGTGAAAAATCGAATAAAATTTCTCAATTCCGTTTTATGAAAATTGTCAAAATAGAAACAATTTAAACCAACCTAACATTGGAAAATCAACAAAAACAACCATAGTTAAAAATATTTGAAAAATCGTTACCAGCTTTTTAACTATTATGGATATATATATGTAGATATATATATATGTGGGGGTATATCAACTGTCTTTAGATTTGGTTCTCTCAATCTCTAATTCTGATCTATCGTTTTTCATTGTATATTTTACTACAAGATTTTCTTTTGCTGCCTTTTTCTTTTGTTTTTCCTACAATTTTTATCGGCCTGTCAAAAATTTCACTAAACTGGGTTAGGCTTGCCATATAAATTATTATGATTTTTTTTTTACATTTTTTAAATATTTTTTTTATACTACAACTAAATATTTTCTTATTTTCCCCTCTTTTAACATGTATCCGTTACATGCGGAGCTTTTTTCGCTCAATGCCGGGCGCGTGGGAGGGAGACGCGTTCAAACTCGAAATATGTGGACCGTAGACCCTGCTGCACCGCCGTGTTGCACTACCACTCAGGCAGCAATATGTGTTGCTGCTGGCAACACATACGAGTAGATATGATGGTGCTGCTGCTGCTGCTGTTGCGGCTGATGCTGATGATGTTGGTGGTGATGCGTCAGTTGCGTCAATTGCTGGTGGTGATGGTGCGGTTGATGATAGTGGGACAGCGGTGTTGGTGGTGCATTGGCGCTGCCGGGTCAGGTCGCTGTCGGCGTCATCAAGAACTGCTGCTGCTGATGATGCTGTTGGTGATGATGATGATGATGTGATTGGTGGCTCTGATGATAATGTTGATGATGCGACTGCGGCTGGTGGTGTGCCTGTTGCTGCTGCTGTTGTTGTTGTTGTTGTTGCTGCTGCTGTTGTTGTTGTTGCTGCATTTCACGCTCTAATTTCTTAGCGAGCAAATCATGCCTTGATTCCATACCCGCTCCTCTGTAAATAAGTTGTTAGAATAATTGGTGGTTTTAATGACTGGCAAGTTGCGTTTGACACACTCGATTTGTATTATTGACTAGGCGGTGCAATTGTGATTAGTTAGTAGGTTAGTTGTTGCAATGGTTACTCTTAATTTAATATTGGCCACATGCATTCCCCTGGGCATCACACCCACACATAACCTTTGCCTGCCATTTTATGTCTGACCCGACATAAGAATCATGTTTTATGTGTAAACATCATGCAAAATAACTATCCTATGCCAAGGTCCCAAAAATCCTACCAAATCTCCCTCTTGTTGCTCCAATAAAACGAAGTGCGCAATTTGCGCCCAGCGGCAGCTGCAGAACTTTTTACGACTCCTCCGCAGCCTTGGCGTTCATGCCAGCCTTCCTCTACTCTTCTCTCCTCTTCATCCTGGCAACAACATGTAAGCGATTTAAATTGATTTCGAACAAGCAATCAACTGCAAACAACAAATACACTAAAAATTTAGTTGAACAATTTATTATCAAAGTTTTTACTGCATAGAAGGCTTGAATTCCCCAGTGAGTTTTTGAGTGAAAAATAACAATCATTCGATTTTAAATTGATTATTGGCCTGTAAGTCTATTTTTATCATCATCATATCGTAACAGATATTTCTTTTTCTTCATTTTCATAGTTATATTTTCTTCTGCCCATAAGACTCTGATGTTTTTCCAATACTCTAACTTAATTTAGTTTTAAATACTGATAGTTGGTAGAAGTTTTTTTCATGATGTTTTGAGATGCCTTTAAGTTTTATATTGGGAAGATAATAAATGCGCGTATGCTTAGACTTGATCTGTTGAGCTTTAATTATTCAGAGATTAAAGTTGTGCTACTATCTGGTCCTAATGGTCCGCTTTATTTTAAACCAAAATTCTATGTTTTAATCTATGATCAGTTTAATCTATGCCTAAAATTTAAAGTTCATAATAAAACTATAAACATAAAATAAAATAAAACATGAAATTGTGGTCCTGTTTATCGTCTAGCGATTTTTCCCACCATGTCGCCTCCCTGTTTTCACCCTTCCTCTCCCCAACTGACTTCCAATAAGCAGCACTTGATTGTGGGCGTGGCAAGCTTGCTCCTTTGCATTTTTTATAAAGAATTTTTCAACTTCTTTTTCTCATTGTTGTGCTTATTGTTTGTTATTTAGCTTAGTGTTGTTGTTGCTACTGTTGCTGTTTGTGATCGTTGTTGTTGTTGTTCGCTTTTTCTTGCACGAAAATTGAAAAAATAAATTTATGTGGTCTTTTCGCATTTTAAATACGTGCAGCGGCAGCAAACACACACACACACGTACTTCTGTGTGAGGCAAAAAATGTGTGTTTTTGTATTTGTAAGGCTGGCGACTGGAGTTCAGGTTACCATATTAAGTCTGCAGACATGTGTGTGTGTGTGACTGTGTGTGTGAGTGTGTGTGTGAGAGTATAAATTGTAAAGTCAAGTGCTATAAGACGACAATACATTGCTGTAGTTACTGTTGCCGAGTGTATGTTGCATGTGTGTGTAGCGGGAGTGTGTGTGTGTGTGTGTGTGTGTGTGTGTAGCGGGTGTGTGGTGAGTGTATTCTGCCCACATTTGTTTTTTATAATTTGTATTTAAATGCCTGCCTGGTCTAAGTTTTAGCTGCTGTTGCTGTAATGTTGCTGCAGCCCATGTTGCTGCTGTGGCTCTTGCCGTTGCTGTTGTTGTTGTTGCTGCTGTGGCTGCTGTCATGCAAAGTAAACGAGCCGAGCTAAACAATAACAATTTGCAATTTCATAAATAGTTAATGGGTTGCCTTTTTTTGGATTAAATAAAGCATATATGTGTGTGTGTGAGTGTGTGTGTGTGTATAAGCGTGTGTGTGGCGTGCATACAATTTACGAGTACTTATGATACATGTGCCTGGGGTTAAGCTTAAAGGTTGTGTGAATTATGGTTTGAACCCTTTGCGTGAGTTCGTCTGCATATTTAATATTTAAAATGCTTAGGGAGCTATAAAATTGCTGAGCGATATGAGTGAGATTGAGAGAGAGAGCGAGAATGAGATAGATAGAGATAGAGTGTGAGTGTGAGTGAGATAGCAAGCGACTACTTCTATTTACTTTTAACATATTTACTTTTAGAGTTGTGGTTTTGGTTTCGGTTTTTATTCTGTTTTTATCGTATACATACGTCTCTAAAGAGATGATTTTGGTGGTGCTGATTTGGATGAAGTTGGTGGTGCTGTAGTGAGTTAACAACAACGCTAGTGGTGCTGGTGGTGCAGCCAGTTGTCGCCTGATGCAACTGCTGCAATTGATGTTGCTGAAGCTGAAATTGATGATGCTGTTGCTGTTGCTGGTGTAGCTGCTGCTGCTGCTGCTGCTGTTGCTGTTGCTGTGGTGCATTTGGAATTGCAAGTGGTGCTGGTGCAGTAACGAGCATATTTGTGTTAGTTATATGTCCTAGATGTGGTGGCGGTGGTGGTGGCAGCTCCAGGCCGCCATTCAATATAAACAGTTGGTGATGTGTAGTTGCTGTTGGTGGCGGTGGTGGTGGTGGGGCAGCTGCCACATTCTTGCTGCTGCTACTGATCAGTGGCAGCGTTACTTCATTCAGCATCTTGGTCTTGGCATACTCAATGCGTATGGAGCCGCGATCCGAGCTAAGCAAATATTTGCCCTGCAACTGTTGCATGGCTTGTGCGGCGCTTGTGGCATCTTTGAATTCAATAAATGCCACCGGATGTTGCTGCTGCTGTGGCTGGCCAATGTTGCCGTTGCTGTTGTTGTTGCTGTGGACTAACGCAGTATTGCAGCTTGTAGTTGATGTTGTTGCTGCTGCTGCTGCTGCTGTTGCAGTGAGGAAGGTTGAAGTTGGTGGTGAAGAAGTCAGAGTTGAAGACAAAGTTGGAGGCATAGAAGTTGTGATATTGTGCATACCTTTTGTGTGCATTCGTAGGCGACAAAAGCCAGGCATACTGTGCATATATATATATTGATAACATATTTTTGCGATATACGATATATGTATATATATATTTTGAGTATATAAGTAGTCGGTTATCGATTATCGTTATTCATGTATAATACAATTGGTGATTGGGCAACAAACGAACCAAAGAGAGAACGCAAAAAGTTATCGATTAGTTTTAGTATATCGAGAATAAAAATTATGGTGCATTATTAGGTGGTTCAGTGGTTATTGGTGGTAATTGGTTACTGGTGGTGGTGATAGTGGTCTTTTCAGTGCTGATTTATCTTTTTCGCTCAACAACTCAAACTTGTTACATTTGTACTATACGTATTTAGAATTATGTGTGTATGTGTGTTGTTCGATAGTTATCGATTGTAAGCTATAGGCAATAATAATCGATTATTTATCATTTACCTAGAGAACACCTCCTTGAGCTCGTGCTCGGACACAAATTGGCCCAAATTGGCCACGAATAACGTGGAGCAGGGCGCATTGGCGGCTATCTGTGGATTGGCCGGGTGTGTAGCGTTGTTGGTGGAGCCGGCGGGGCTTGCCAACGCGGGACTGGATAAAAAATGATGATGTGATGCAGCCGCAGCAGCGGCGGCGGCGGCAGCAGCTGCAGCAGCAGCGCCCTGTGGCGTCGTAGCGGCAGCAGCAGCACCACCACCGCCAGCGGCAGCAGCGGCCATGTGCGCCATTGCCGCCTGGCTGGGATGTAAAGCGGTAGCAGTTGTCTGATGATGTGGCATTGTTATTTGAGTCTGCAACATGAATAACAGAGTTGTGAATAGTGTTGCAAAGAGGGGAACTTCTTGTTACTGTTGTTGTTGCTTTCGTTTTTGCTGTACTCACTTGATGCATAGGCTGCTCCATTACTTTGTCTGTATTTAGTCAGAGATAGGAGCGAACGGGCACCTGCGGATGCAGTGCCGGATGTACGAGTGTTGCATGCTGCAAGGCAGCCGCACCGGGCAGCTCAGCGGCAGCGGCGGCCGAATACGCTAACGGATGATGCCATAGCTCGGGTCCGCCCGGAAAGAAGGGCCCACCCAGATCTAAGAGAATTGAGTAAAGAAATTGAAGAAAATAACACGAAACATTAGTTGAGCGCCAGTTTTTATATATATGTTGTTGTAGCTGTTGTCTTTGTTTTTATTGACTCATTGTTGTTGTTTTACGTTTTTTTTTGTGAGTGAGAGAACAACATAAAGTTGTAACTAACAAAATGATAAGCTTTGAAATCTTTCTTTGTTTTCAAGTTAATATTGCTCGAGTTCGTTGCCTAAGTCTTTCGTTTTGTTTGGAGAGTAAAACAATTTTGGATATGAATTGAGTAGCTCAAATAGCTAAATTGAAGAGAGACTTTTAAGACAATGAGACTTTAGCTCGTAGACAATATCATTTATTAAGATACATAATTTTTCATTCAATTTCTTGAATTTCAAGACAATGTCCTCAAAGCGGATTTCCAAGTACGTCAACAATTTGGAACTTTTGTACCTCACTTGTGAGTGTGTGTGTGTGTGTGTACTGTGTGTGGTTGTGTGTATACTGGTGTGTGATTCAAACAGAGTGTTACAGTGATCGAAGGTGCGTACATAATATCATTGGAGTTGTTGTTGTAGTTGCTGTTGAGTTGTTGCTGTAACCTATGTAAATATTTATAGCGAAATTTAGTTTCGGGCGTACGATAATAGATATAACATTTGATATATACGAGATATATATAATTATATATATAATATAGAGTTGTGTGCACATTAAAGCATATTTCAACTGTTCAATTGTTGGATTCTTCTCGTGTGTGCTGTGTATTTATGTGTGTTTTTTGTGTGTGTGTCGTAAGAGTTAGGAGGTGCGCCAGTACGCCTTCGATACGATAACTCAATATAGTTATTCTTTTTATATTTTTTTTTATTCATTATTCAACTGTTAACTACGAACATAAAACCAAAATAAGTAGCAGCTGCTTTTTTATTGTTGTTTTTTGTTTTGTTTTGTTTTGTTTTTTTTTTTTGATTTTTGTTTACTTACGTCCAGTGAGTGGGTGCATCAATGCAGGATGTGAGGCTGTTGTCGCTGTATTGGGCTGTGGTTTGGGTTTGCTCACTTTCGTGTTACTCTTGGCGAATTCCAAGCGAATTGTTTGGGGCATATCGGGATCGAAGCGTACACCCTGCTGTAAATGATCAGATCAAAATACAGCGGTTTGTATTTTCTATTCTTTTTTTCTTTTGTAATTTTTCAAAATAATAAATGGTGTATTTTGGAACTCGATTTTTTAAATTTTTAAAGAGATATTCTATATGTTTATTATCGATTGCACTTCTTGCAACAATTCGCCAAAAATAATTTTGAATGTTGCATTTGCATGTGTTGAGTACAATAAAGACTGAGAGAGAGAGAGAAAAGATGTTCTCTTCCTTTCATCTCATTTTTTAATTGAAAACGTAAAAACCAACTTGCTCCTTTGGGCTGTGGTGGCTACAGAACGCTCGGAGATTAAGTGGCTTTTGAGTGGTGCCATTTGATGTCTTGCTTAACTAAGAGATGTTCGGGTTACGAGGGGAACTAGTTCAATTTGTGGTTGTGTGGGTGTGGGTGTGGGTGTGGTTGAGTGAGAATGCACAAAAGCAAAAGAGATGAACAGCAACTGCATAGGAAGAGCACCTATGAGTGGGGGTCATGGGGGGTCATACAAAAATTTGTTGTTGTCTTTGTTGGTGCCAAAAGGGTAGGGGTGCCTAGAGGGGTCTTGAACATGCACCAGCCATAATAATTGTGGACTAGAGTTGCCAGGCTTCCATTTCATAATATAGTTTATATTTGTGGGTGCTTCATTGCCTCATTGCAGTTGCTATAGATGAGTGTAAACTGTAATAAGTGTATATATATTTATATGTGTGTATGTGTGTTTGTATGTGGGTGAATGAAAGAGAGATAGAGAGAGGGCGTAGATATCTGAGAGCGAGATGCAATACCAAAAAAACAATAAGACAAATCAAAAAGGATAGACTTAAACATAAATGCGGTGAAAGTTCCTTCAAAATGCAAGCATGTGTGATAGTACATCTTGTTGTTGTTGTTGTAATGGTTGTTGTTCTTGCTATGGTTTACATTTCAAGGTACGACTGTTGTTTTTGAGAACCTAACATTTTTTAACGCTCTTTGTAAGCCAGGCAATAGCACAAGTACGAATACGAGTCTTAATTCTTATAGAGTGCTTGACAATTTAAATGTCAAAGTTCCCTTTGGAACGTTGAAAAATTGCCAACATTTTTATTGATTTCGATATCTTTCGGGAAGGCATTTGCTAAGAATTGTCTGTGTTGTTCCACATCGAATACATAAAGTTAACAATTGTACATATTACATATTATTATGATTAAATATCAATACAAGTGCTGTAAAAACTATTATCATATGTTACCTGCAGATCCTGTTTAGCTGCCTCGGCACCGGCTCTTGTATGGAATGTCACAAAACCAACAGGCTATTGTTAAAGTTGGAATATATATTTAGAGTTAAACCATAATTCCAAAGGTTTTCCAATTTGCTAAATTCACTTACCGATGCAGTTTTGCCATTTTTGCTAGTTACTTTTAATAGAGATCCTTCGTAGCCCTGGGAATTAAAATTGTTTTGGTTGAATATATATAAGCGTTAAGAATTTAGGTTTTTTTTAAGTTGTCCTATATTTTTATTTTATTTTTTTAATAAACCTTTATTATATTTATTAACACAATTTCTCGCTTTACCAGATTATTTCTGCCTATTCTCATTTATGTTTGAATTCATATGTTATAATATAGTTTTTTTTATAAAAATTACTATTTTTTAGAATCAATGCTTTAATTTAAAATAACTGTTTCTACTAATCTAATTTAAGCTACTGAAATTATACTTGTTTTATCGCTAGAATTCTTCAATTTTTCATGAGTTTGCTTCACAAGCATTAAAAAAAATTAATTTATTAACAAGTTAAAAAACTAGGCTTTTTAATTTATACTTCAGTTTGAAATGTTGTTGTTAAATAGTCCCAATTAGGACTTACTCACCTCGTAGGCTCTGAATAGCAAATAGAGCTCTCGTGGCTTGGCATCCATTGGCAAACCACTGACGAACAATGTGCGCACCTGCAAGAAAGCGAAACAGACACTGAGTGTTAGAAAGAGATAGACATAGATGGAACAAATCTGTGTATAGATTTAACCTGGTTTATCTTTTGGCGCGAAACCAATTTCCTATGATTGCGTAATTAAGTTAAAGCAGTCACGTTCTCTGGCCGGATTCAAAACTGAACCCGAAACCTTCAGTCCCAATTTCAATGTGTCAAATATTTAAATTTGCAGCCGTTCTAAGCCCAAAAGTTCATGGTACACACACACTTACATACATGTGTGACTGTGTGTGTGTGTGTGTGTGTGTGTGTGTGTGTGTGTGTGTGTAGTGATAATGAAACCAAATGGAATAAGCGCCATAAACGCTGAATTCATTAAGGCAACGACGTGACACGCTGCCACAGTAGATGTTAAAAAAGGGATGGGGGTGGTTGGAACAGGGATTCTGTGGATGGTGCTTGAGGGGGTGGTGCTAATGAGCCTTGACGCTCTTTTCTTGTTTTTTGTCTGTTGTATTTTTAACACCTAGGCAAAAACAGCTTTTAAAGAGACACACTGTGCTAGCTGTTTGCTGTTTTTGGTTAGCTTATTTTGGTATCTTTTTAATACCGGCACCAAACCAACAATAATGGGGTATATGCAGTTTAAAAACTCTTTAACAAAGTCATCGACGAGTATATCCGTTATTGAAATTATTTTCAAATGTATTTTATTCTAATTTAATTTAATTTATTTTTTATATCTTTTCCTAACAAATGTTCATTGACGGGTATATCACAGTCGACTTCTAGCATTTTATGCACTATGTTGTGTTGCCCTTTTGGAGCTCTCCCTTGCGCGGAATGACAGATTGTAAAAAGCGAGTTTATGTGTGGGTGAGTGTGTGTTAAAATTAAAACGTGTTCTATCGTGTAATCTAGCTATTGTTATCCAGATGAGGGAAAACAGTTGTCTAAAAATAGATAAACATGTGCAGCATGCCACACATGAATATGTGGTCCTGTGTAGTCCACAGGAATTGCAGTAGCGACTTTAACACTGTCCAACCACAATTTTATAAATTAATTAACTCACTCAAGTGCTGGGCATGATAATGAAAAAAGGGGCGAAAACAGAAGAAATAAAAATGTGAAAGAAGAAAATCCTTTGACGTAGTTGAAGCTGCCAAAAAGGATCTGCAGGACACGCTCAGTTAAATAGCAATTAAAATTAATTTTTGCGCAGTCTGCGGTTGTAAGTTGGCTACATCTCCGGCTGTTGGGGTTCACTAATTGGACGGGTAATGAGCTGAGCTTCTCATACCCAGCAAAAGAACAACAACAGCCACAAAAATGAGATGAAAATTAAGGAAAATTGAGCCAAGCCAAACTAATTAAAAGCGAGAGAAATTCATCTTGTTGCACTTGCGGTGTGGCAAATGCAGCACACACCCACATACTCACTCACACACACACACAACAAACAATTCCTGTTGCAAATGTCATTGAAATGCAATTATTTTAGTTTCCCTTGTAAGCGAATGTGAATACGTATGTGAGCACGTATGTATGTATGTGTCTGCGAATGAGATTTGTGAGTTGTACCTCAATTTGATAGCATGTCTCGGTGCGCAAATATGCCAAGAGCAAACAACAGACAACAAACAGGAAATAGAACTGCTAGAGCTTGTCCTGCACAGTGGGACAGCATGTATGGAAAAGAGTTGGTAAAGTTTCAGTAGTGTTTTAAATTAAGAAAATAAATGACTTCAAATTGTATACCTTTTTCATTTGTCTTTTACTGATCATATAATAATTTGTTTGTTCATAATATTAAATTGTTCTTTTTATAATAACTTGAAAATATTATACTATTTATCTTATTATACTGCTTATAAAAGTTTCTATTTCATTATATTAATATTAACTTTATTGCTTTAAATATTTTGGCATTAATAATATTTGGTAAGTCAACGAATTTATTTGAATCCACTGTGCGTTGTACTGGCAACCACAAAAGTCAGTTAGCCAGGCCAAATCAGAAATAGACGGCGCTAAGGGAGTTACTAACCTCTTGACTTGTTTTGTTTGTCTTGTGTTTTGGCCACTGCGGAAATACATTCAACATTTTGGCAAGCAATGCTTCTCTTCATTCTCCCCTCGTTGCTCACATTTGTATATATTGCAGTTGAGAATGTGTGGGTGGATTACATTTGTGCTTGTTTGTTTGTCTGTGTGTGTGTGTGTGTGTTTGTGTGATTCTGTAGAAGTTTGGTTGCCAAATTCCATTTAAATACAGCAAAATGTCATTTGGTTTCTGTTCTTGTTGGTGGTCAACCTTGCAACTTGGCCGCCTCTTTGCTTGGCAATGATTTCGTGACTGCAACTACCGTTCCCCTTCCCCTCAGACACTGCCAGTGTGTGTGTGTGTATGTGTTTCACTTTGTGGTTACTGCTCTGCTGCCATTACGAGTATTGGCAAGAAGTTATATTAGTAAGTTTGACTCCCCTTTTGCGGCAATGTGTCTGCCGTTAACCGCCAGATCGAGTCTGTTTATATCTCCTAAGCTTCCCATTTGTTTGTAAGTAATTATGAGCAAATGAAGTTCATGTGGTTACTTCAATAAATTTGTGTTATATCGAATTTAATATGCAAATATTACGCATACGCACTGTACAATTAACTTTCTCAAGCTACCAACTCTGGTCGTTGGCCTTGTGTTGTCTTTTGGCCTATGGTAAATCACAAGCTAGTCAAGTGTTGACTTAAAATAATTAAACGTGACACACACACACACACCCAAAACTGTTTATAATGGCGATCATAATCGACGAATCGACCGACTGTGGGCGTGTTTCGTCAAACAGGCGTTTGAGGTGAGTCTCTCGGAATTTGCTAAAAGGCGTTAAATTGTAAGCGCTTGTAAATTGTCAAACAGCTGACAAAGCGACAGACAAATAGAGAGGCAAATAATAAAAAGTGAGAAGGTGAACGTCGACTTTAAAGTGGCCAGGTGTTTTGTATCAGTGCATTTTACTGTTGCTGCTGGTTAAGAGAGTTGTAGATATTCCCCACATGTCTAAATTTTACATATTTCTAAGTCATGTTCCAAATTACCCAGTCATATTTTGTAAATAGTACAGGGTATTAAATACACACTGCAAAAGTCCGTCACAAATCGCAATGAACAGCGATAGCAAATATTTAAATAATTGCTGTTGTCGTTGATATTGTTGTTGTTGTTGCAGTTGCTGCGCGTCAACGCCAACATCAACATCAACATCAACAACAATTTCAACATTGAAACAACTTTTGCTATTGACTTTTCATCGTTTGTCGGCGGCAATCACACAAAGTGTTTGCACAAATTTTTTCTATAAATTGTTGGCAATTAAAACTATTTAATATGCATTTGTGGGTCTCACAAAAAGCTAGATTGATAGTGTTGATAAAGCGGTAAATAAAAGGAGAAGTTTAAGCATAATATTGTACATGACTTGAAAGTCATGTGAATTGAAGTAGAAACACACAAAATATAAAATTAAATGTTTTTTTAATTTCCTAGTCATTTTAACAATTTCTAATGTCAACTTGTTAGCCCAACAATATATTAATAGTTAAATCTGCGGCTGCAAAGCACTCTTAATTTATGTTTTAAATTGACAATAAATTTGATCAAAGTCTTAGCTTGGCTTACAATGTTGCAAAATGCAGCTAACTGGCGCTTAATACACGACTTCCCCGCCCACGTCTCCAATGCCGCCTCGAAGCCAACGCCAATTAAGTCGAGCGTCGAGTAGAGTCAACTAAATGCCTCTGGCTGCCAAGTTGACTGCAGTGAGTTGTAGTTGTTTTTGTTGCAGCTGCTATTGTTATATTTATATGTTGTTGTTGTTGTTGTTATGTTCGCTGCTTGTTTATTTAGTTTTTGAATTGTTTTTGCTTGCTTTGCTTCTCTTTCTTTATTCTCTCTTTTTCCTTCTATCAGGCAAATCTTAAAGTGCAACAAAATGTAAAAGAAATTAATGCAGCAACTGCCGCAGGCTGTCAACTGCGGACTGTATTGGTGTGTGTGTGTGTGTGTGTGTATGTGGCATAAGCAGAAGCTCATGCTGCAACTTTGTTTGCGACATTTGTTCATTGCTGCATTAAGCCCTGAAGCGGGGGAATATTAAATAGATACAGATGCAATTAAAAACAAAAGATCAAATGATAATTAGTAAAATATATTTTCTAAATTAATTTGTATTTCCTATTAAAATAATAAAAATAATAAGTTCCCTTTTGCAGCATTAGCATGAATAATTGATTCTGTTTAAAAAAAAGACAACAGTTCAATTCTTGCCACTTTGAGTTCTCATAGAATTTTAATTTGAATACAAACGGTTTGATTGCAGTTTAAGATAGACTAAAGTACTCTTAGAAGTCTGTGCAACATGTATCGACAGTTTAAAAACAGTTGACAAAAGTTTGTCATTGGGCAATGTTTTGTGTGTGCGGCATGCCACATGGAGCTGCAACTAAATGAGTAAAGCAAATGAATGAATGCTGAATGTGACTGCCTCATGCTGCAATTGTTGCAGCTGCTGTTGTTCTAGATGTTGTTGTTGTTGCTGTTGCTGTTACTGTTGCTGTTGCTCACGTTGCTCTTGTTATTTTTGTTGTTTTTGTTGCTTGGTGTTTTGCCGCATTTTGCATACAATATGACGTTGGCCATTGTGGCAACGGGACTCGGGATGCATTGCACCAATAGACAATTGCAGTTGTGCTTTGGCAGCAGCAGCAACAACAATAGCAATCACAATGTTGGCCAACTTCTTTTTGGCTTAAATGAAATGTTTTGTTTGCATTTTGCGCCTTTCGTTGCTGCTTTCTTTCGTCTGTTTCCCATTGCTGTTGTTGTTGTCCGTTTGGCATTTGCCTCACGCGCGCTGCAACCAACCGCAATCTGCCACGCCTCCTCTGCCCGGCACGCGGCCCACATTGTCGTGGCCAACGCTCAATTAAACCTCTTTGGCCTCCGCGGTGCATTGCTGGCATTGCTTAAATCTGTCTCTTGGCTGAGACCGTCCTTGTTGTTGTAGTTGCTGTTGCTGCTGTTGTTACTGTTGCTGTGTGGTTTTCTTTTTTTTATTTGTTGTTGTAGTTTTTATTTCGTTTTTTTTTAGTTTGCTGCTATTGTTCGCGTGTTTTGCTTTGCTCCTTTGCCTGATCCTTGCTGCTTGTTTGCGTTGTTATCTGTGTTGCAGCCACGACAGCAACAACAGCAGCGATTGCCCAGGTAATTAGCGCTTTTCTTGTCGCCTGCTCTCATTTGATTAAAGACTTGGCCCGCCCACTTGGCTAAGCACATTTTCAAATCGCTTAATAAGTCGCCCTCCAGCGACAGCAGCAGCAACAACAGTAGCAGCAACATCAGCAACAACAGCAGCAGCAACAACAGCTGCTGTAGCTACAACAAATAGCTTAAACTAATATTTTAATTGCTAAGCAAACAACTGGCAGCTAAGGCACACACATACACACTCTCACACTCAGACACACACTGAAACAAAAGATACAACGAAAACTTTTGCCTCGTTATGCTTATTTTACAAATTAGCCAAAAATTTCGAGACACTTGCCACACAGACAGGAAGTGACAGAGGAAGAGGGGAGAGAGGAAGAGAGGCAAGGCGAGGGTGAGAGAAACAGTGGCAGAGGCAAATCAAATACAGCTGCGGGACACTGCCACGCCCCTTTTGCTGTCCATACAAATACGAAACAAAATGGTGAAATTTTCATGGCTGCAACTTTTGATTGCAAATTATTTGCAACTCACAAACACACATCCTGACTGCCAAAAGTTTGTTGCCAGGAGCTAAGGCAACTTGTTACTTGTTGTCATTGTTGTTGTTGCTGCTCGCTTGGCAAACAAAAATTATGCAACAAGATAAGGTTTAAAAAAAGATATATACATTTTTAAGCTTTGAGCGTTGCTTACAGTGTGTGTGTGTGTGTGTGGGGGTATGTGGGTGTGTGTAAGTGTATTCATTGTAGGCGTGGCAGAAAAATGCATGCAACTTTGAAACTTGACATTATTATTATTCAAATGCAACAACAGCAAAATCACCAACGACGACAGCAACAAAATTTCCAATTTTAATAATTAAAACTCATTAACACTTTTGCCTAGTCAAGGGCAGAAAAGGGGGCTAAAGAATTTCCCAGCTGGACGAAGATTAAATAACAAATGAGCGATGACTCTTTACGCCGTATACTTTTGGGGCTAACTGTGCCCAGGGTTGAGCAAATGAATTGAGTCGAGTATTGTTGCTGCTGCTTGGGTGCTTATTAATTATTAAGACCGGCTGACAAGGGTAAAAGTAAAGGGTAAGGAAAAGGAGAGTGAGAGAGGGTGAAGAAGGTTCTCGAAACTCAAGAATTTGGCACTTTGGAGCATTGTTTGTAATTTATGGCATTTACAAATTGCAAATGCAACTGAATTTATTATAAGCACTTGCCATTCACTTCATTATGTGAGGGAGTATTCAACTATGGAATAAGTTGCACTTTGTAGCTTACATGTTGCACTTATCTAGGACAAGGCTGCATGCAAAGACAGGCACATGACATATGCAACATTTGTCAGCAACGTGTCATGACTAACCAAAAAAACAAGAAATTAAGAAACATACAAATAAAGAAAGAATACTATTAACAATTCAACGTTTAGGCCAAGGCAACAAAAATACGTTTCCGGCCTGGAAAAGAAAAGTACACAAATAACAACACAATAGACAAAACTGAGCCTTGTACTGAAAAACGTGTCCGAGTGTAGACAATGAAAGGGGTTTGCAGTCACTGTTTCTGTTGCTGTTGCTGTTGCTATTGTCCTGACTGCCAGGACATTTGACAGGCAGCATTATTAAAACACAACCTGCCCAGAAGCCAGTGCATATAAGCTATAAAAAAGGATGTAGTTTAGATAGTTATAGTCCTCCAACTCCTGCCAAGTGTTAAGCCTAATGAGCTTTCAACTGACTTAAAAGCCAGACAACAATACAAAATAATTAGATTATGCTAAACTCATAAAAACTTTCAGACAATAAAATTTATCCTGGATTCCTTTAGGTATTTATTTAGTTAATTCTCTCAAGCTCATGTTGTATGGAAATTCTTTATTTTTATGAATTTTGATAACATTAAATACAATAAATACACAAATAGAAATTTAGTTTGTTGTGTGTGTGTCAAACCGTACGTGAGTGTGTGTGTGTGTTTTAATATGAATTGAAAGAATAGTATCTTCACACACACACACACACAAACACTCCACATCAGTTGCATATTCTACTTCATTCACTGTTGGCACATTTCCAACATTCAGATTAAATATCTTCATCATCTTCGTTACACGCCGATTGATATCCCTCGCTAATTGCATCGTCCTGGCTCTCAAAATACTCAGATAAAGAGTCTAAATCCTTTTCTAAGCGGAGTAAAAGATCCAGTTGTTTGCGTGTAAATCTTAAGATCGGTTGAAAACCAAAATTCTGCTGACAACACCCATAGAACAGATTCAATTGAATATCTAATTCGCCATCTCTTTTTGCCGGTATTCTCGCTTTCGTCAGACTCGACGATTGCTCTTCATCGCTCAGATTACTCAGAATTCCCCAACCACCGACTATGACCATTAAAATGTAATCGATGACCTGAAAACACCGCTTACCAGCTGCTGCCGAAAAGAGTATGAGATCTGTGCCTGGTATATGGAGAATCCTCTGATTCCTGACTGAATTCCAGATCATTGACAACAGCGTAATCATTTTTTGAATTAAAATTCAAGCTGGAATTTAATTATAGCTTATAATTTCGATTAATTCATAGAATTGGCAATTAGCGCTGAGACCTACTTGGGCTACTCAAGGAGAGATTCTTTGAGTACCAATTGAGATTCTCTTCATTGGTTATATGTAGACTAAATATTCTTAAAAATAATTCTTTTTCCTAGAGTTTATTTCTCGCATTTTTCGTTGTTAATTAACTCATATTCCTTGCAGTTCTACCATTTAAGCTTTAGGGAGACTGTGGCGGGTGGAGGGGGAGGAAAGATTGTCTCTGGTTGTAGCCAGTTGCTCATTAGGCAAACATGACACTTTTGGCTCTGGTTGCAACAAAATTTTGCGTGGCAACCAATAAATGGCATATATGCATACATGTGTGATGTGCAGTTTGGGGATATTTCAAACCACTGTGCGTACCGTGTCGGTTAATGCAAAACTGCGTCAGCTAATTAAGATTGAAGTTGCCGCAGAGCATGTGGCGCCACACAGCAACAAAGCAAGCGCCACAAAAGCCAGCAAAAAGTCAGCAAGCTAATTTATTATGCCAAACGTAGCAGTTGCCCTAGAGAAAAAAGAGAAATGGAGAGACGAGAGAAGGAGAAACGGTTTGGTAAATGCGCCTAACTAAAATCTGCAGTTGCAGTTACAGTTACAGTTGCAACCTGCGTGTTTAATTGGAAATTGTTAAAGAACAATGTTAACCAGTTCTTATTACTGTGAATGAAATAAGGACACGTTTCCAACAACAACAACTCAGAGAAAGGAGGTTACTTGTGAAAATGATTTATAACAATTTGGCAAACTTTATGCATTTCTATTACTGTCTTTATATCTGTATTCCGCATTCTATGGCATACTCAAAAGGAATTTCAATAAACTTGTGGCATATTCTTGTTTTCAATTTGCGCCAAGCCAGAGAAATTATCCATCCTTACAGCAGAGGAAGCAACTGAATCTCTTCAGGCTTGAGCCAAAGGAAAAAGAGGACACAGTAAAAATCAAAACGAATCAGCGCATTTTTGGGTCAATCACAGAAATACAGAGACAGCGACAGAAGGAAGAACAAAAGAGGGCAAAATGGAGGGAACTTCTCATACTAGGGACATGAATTACGTGCCCAGGATATGCTTGTTATAACATACTGTGTACTTCGACCTAGCAAAGGGGTAGGACAAGACGCTTAAGTGGTAAGTCGTATAGGGGACATAAAGCTTATAGAATGCAACGATGGCTTATTTATCTTTCAAATCTTCGAAGAAGTATGATTTATAATACCCGACCTTAAGCATTTAATTTACGTGGTGTCTCTAAGTTAGTCATTCCAGTCATGTAAGCCAAAATCTTTTTCATTTCTTTTTCCCATGGCTTGTCGTCTCTTTTACACTTGTGTGACTCTCTAACAAGCGCTTTTCCGGGACTCTCTGGCTCAGTCGGTAGGTTCTGCTCCGATTGACCAAAGAACAGGACATGCATATTAAATACGTTCGGCTTTCATGCAGACCAACAAATATTCTTTTTCTTTTTCGGTTTTTGTAAGCTGACTAAGTCCCCCCTTTCTCGTTAGCCTCATCTCTCTCTTGGCTACGCCCTTCTTTTCAAGCTGTGTGTGCTCTTAAATAAATGATGTTGGCGCTGCGGCTTTTGGGATCCGATTCGCTTTCAATCGGCCAAAACACTTGACGGTTAAGTGAAAACTGCGCCGAGATACTTGACGCCCTATCTCTCTCCCTCTCTCTGCCACTCTCTCTTGTTCTCTTCGCCTCTCTCTTTCGCCACTCAGCGTGTTCAATGCGATGCGGCAGCTTAATGATTTGTTGCATTATCCATAGCATACTTTTTTGGGAATCCGTTTGTGGAGAACATTTCTATTTAGTGTATTTTTGTAAATTGATTATTTTATTTTGTATTTTTTTCTACAAATTGCTGAATGCATTGTGTGTTTATTGTTGATAATTAGTTAGCCATTACAAAAAAAAAAGAATAATAACATGCGTGACAATTGTCGCAAACATTTGTCCTTATTTAATATTTATAAAACAGTCATTGAGGGCAATAATGTTGCTCTTCTTGTTGTTATTGCTGTTGTTGCTCCCGGCATGCCAAAAACAATTTACAATTCACAATTCACATTTTGTAGTTTCCTCATTCACCGCAAAACATTTGTGAATAATTGAAACTCCACCAATTATCGTTCAGCATGTCAGTTGACAAATACAACAATAACAACAACAGCAACAACAAAAACATCAACAAATTCGTACATTACCAAAACTTGTGAAATAAACTTGCGTTATTATAAAATATTTATAATTGTTATTTACACGTAAAAGATACGTATGTACATAGTCTTATGCAACCAACTGTATAATTATGTGTCACAAATTTATGAACTGTTGTCATGTCAACCAACTGGGAGACACATCATATTATTCTGGATTTCTCATAAAATATTAATGGCATAAAACTTACAGTATAGTCAATAAATAGTATATAATATAATTTTCATATTCTGCAACAAATACTTAGCAATATTCTTAATATTCTGTACTATGTTATATATTTATATATACATATATGATTCATTGTTTTGCTCTCTTCAACGATTGCAATGATTGTGGGAAGTGGAAATTTGATAGATATATGTTTGCATTTAAATTATATATGTAGCTTTATTTTATCCGTAATTCTTATGTCAGCTCATTGTCGACGCTTTTAATTTGATTGTGCTTAAATATTTAAACAATTATAATTGTGTGTTGCCACAAGATGCTTAATAATGACAACAGAAGCAGTAGTTACTTATCTTTGCCATTCATCTTTCATTTTTCTTTCTCTTTCTCTCACTCTTTCTCTATGTATCTTTCTATGTATCTTTCTATGCCATAACCATGTCCCTGTTGTGTGTCTGCATTGATTATTCGAGCATTTTAAGTGCTTTGGTATTTTGTGTTTAATCTGCACATTTGTTGCATAATTTATGTGACTGCCGCATTGTTGCAGTTGCAGTTGCAGTTGCAGTTGCAGTTGCAGTTGCCGATTCACTTTGCCAAAACTAACTCAGTTCATCTCTGTCCATCCGTTGCTGAGTCTGTTTGATTTAAATTCAAAATGAAGCTGCTGTCATCAGTTTACGGGCGGAGGGAATAAAAATGTGGAAAAACTGTTCCGTCATTTGTTATATTTACGCAATTTATTTTATTGCCAAAGATCAAAGCAAATTGCAGAATTGGCCAATGCAGTTGCTATGTAGTATTATTTGCAGTTACTCTTTATCTTCTATTGAACAGTTTTTCAGTATTTTTAAGGTTTTAGTTTTATTGGCGCGTGTTCGGTTCGTGTTGATGTTGTTTGTTTGTTTGTTTGTTAGTCGACATTTCGTTGAGTGTTGGTAAACAGAATTTATTTGTCAATAAAGCCGTCACTTCATTACGGCTATTGTCCTTGCTCCTCTTGACAATAACTCACGGTCCATCCCCCACATACCCGCTCCCTCCGTCAACCCCTACGGTCTACACTCCCCATCCTTCCCCCCTTCTATTAAGTCTGCCACTTGTCCAGGCAAACCGTTTAACAATGGCGCGCAAATTTTCGCGTCCAGGAATCAAGTTGCATTATTGCTTTTTGGTCAAAACACTGCAGCGAACACGGAAATATAGCCAGACCTCGTCCTGTAGATGAGACCCAGGACCAACACCCAATGCCAATACCTGTACGCTGTCTGTTTGGTCTGACATTAATGAATTTGCTGCTGTCAATATGGCCAACTACCATTGCAAACGTTGGCTGCTTGTCTGGCTGGGTGTGTGGCCAAAAGGGAGTCCTGCTCCTGATGTCATAGTGATGTCCTGTGAGTGCTGCTACTGCAGCTGCAGCATAAAAACAACAAACGGGCGGGACGACTGCCAGCCAAAAGGATGCTCCCGTGTATTCACACAGGATGACTGACTGACGATGACATTGGCTGCCCGTCGACGTCGCCGTCGCCTTCGCCGTCTACCGAAATGTTCGCATTACAATTTCCATTTTTGATGTCTATTGACAGAGCGCAATATGCGCCAAGCTACAGTGGGCAGAGTAGGGATACAGTGGGGTGCAGTCAAGGGTAGTACAACTGTTTCATTGCTGTCGTCGCAGTTGTTGCTCCTGTTTGAATATATTTTTATTAGGCTATAGGGAATCTGGCAGTTATTTTGTAACACATTCAAAGCAATTGTTTTTTACTTTTACAAAGGATATTTCAAGATACATATGCATAAACTTTCATTGAAAAAGATTGAGGGAACTTTTATAAGTTTCTACATGTTAAATTACTTGAAATAAGATTGTATGAAATATATACTAAAAATTAAGCAAAAGAAAGATTTTTTTAACAAAATCATTAATAGTTATTGATTTCATTTCAAGTATCATTTTTAATATCAATCAACAATTTTAACTGTAGGCTTATAATCTTTGATATAATTGTCAGTCAACTGTTTCGATTGAAGATACAGTTAAGCGTATTTTGATATTCGTTTTTACTGTAGTGATTGTAGTTGTTGTTGTCAGTTGCCAAACAACACCTTTTGCAATTTTTTGGCTTGACTGTCGCTTAATTTGTATTTGGCCCTTTGCATTTTATGCTGTTTGATTTGCTTCGTGTCTCGTGTTCAGCACATTTAACGTGATCGAAATGTTCTCTGCGGAGGAGGGGAAGGAAGGAGATGGGGAAATTCTGAAACGGTCAGCCAGACTCAATTACGCGCTTGTTTGCAGCGATATTTGTGCAATGAAACTCAATTGTATTAACACCCCATCGAGGGAAAAGCGAAACAAAAAAATAAAAAATATTTCGTTAGCTTTAAATGAAAACTGTCGCTGACAGCTATATTAAATTTATTTTTTCCTAGAAGTGTTTACTGTTTTTTCGGTAATACTCTTGAAAAGCATTTCGTAATTACAGTTGCACTAAAAAAAATGCATTACAAATGAAAGCCAAATATTTGTCGATTATTCAGTAAAGATTTTCACTTAATTTAATTGTTTAACTATTCGAGATAAAAAGAAAAATCATACAACAACAATATGTATTGCTTCTGTTGATTTTATTGTTGAACAAAAACCAACAAGCAAAGAAATAACTAGTAATTAATTTGCAATTAAACTCAAAATTAAAGCGTACCAATGCGCAAAAATCTATGAAATTGTTTCATACTTTATTTAATTTTTTTTTAACTATATCTCTAGATATAGAGATTAAATTATGATTTATTATCAGAAGTTTAGTTTAATGAAGAGAGACTTTAATTTCTTCAGTTTCCATCGATGGATTTCAGTATTTGCTTTAATTACAATTTATGAATAAAATCAACATTCGAAACTTTATTTACTAATATTGTGAAAGGAGAATTCAGATAAAATGCTAATTACGATTGTTAAACACTCTATTTGAAGGGCTTGTGGACATTTTAGGAACATCGTCAGTTCGCTATGACAACACATTTTCATTTACAAATCAAATTGCGAAAATTGGGAAGTCAAAGTCCAGACCAACATTACAGCTTTCAGTCGAGCACCTCATTTTATTTGCCTTTATTGAAAAGTTTTGCAAGTTTTGGTTTAGTGGGCGTGTCAACGTTGCCAACTCTGTGCAATTAAGGTAAAGTTAACTGGTCTCTAAAACTTTCGTAAATATTTCTTTCCTCTGCCACATTTCTCTCTGTTTCCATGCCAAATACCTTTTATTAAATTAAGCAATCAGTTGGGCAAGAATAATACTCTTCCCCGAGAGTTCAAGTGGAAGAGTAGCTGAGCAGAGAAACTGAGAAATAAACTCAACTCTGTGCCAGTTGAAACAATTGATATAAGTATTGTTTAAGACAATTTAAGTTGATCAATAATTAATAATTAAGAGATAAAGAGTTAAAAATCTTTAATTCTTTCTTTTTTTTGAAAGTAGTTCATTCACAAGTCGTATTAAGTGACTAGATACGATCATATTAAGAATTTTAAAGTTCCTTAATAGTAAAATGTAAATCTTTTCATCCGTCCATTTGCTAATTGCGTTCGATAAATAAAAAGTTTCACCAAATCAAAGCTTAATTAATGGAAACTTTAGTTTCAAAACCCTTTATAAAATGTTATCCTTTACCATCCATTATCAAGGAAAAGAAATAAGAGCTTTATCTGCATTTTTATACTTTTATTATATATAAAAAATTAAATCTTGGCTTAGTGTGCTTTAAGTTTAGTTAACTTTAACATTAAATTACTTAATTAATTTTTTTATCTACCAGCAGAGAGTTTCTCTGTTTCCTTTAAAACATTTGGTTAGCTGTGTTTGGCCAAGTTGCAAGCCAAGTTCTCTTCTGGTTAACATTCATTAAGTCTGTTGCTAATTCAATGCATAAATATTAATATGGCAGTTATAGTCGCAGTTGTTGTTGTTGTTTTTTTTTCAGCTTTGTAGCTATTT
The DNA here is from genome assembly GCA_951394115.2 of Drosophila phalerata. Classification (NCBI taxonomy): domain Eukaryota; kingdom Metazoa; phylum Arthropoda; class Insecta; order Diptera; family Drosophilidae; genus Drosophila; species Drosophila phalerata. The sequence goes on from OX596005.2 coordinate 11,251,618, forward strand.
TCAAATCACACACACATAGACACACTCATCTGCACACACACTTTGTATATTTTTTTTTACAGCACCGTTTGCATTTCATTAGCCAAAGTGGCATTGTCTCTGTGTGTGAATGTGTTGTGAATGCTGTGTGTTTTGTGTGGGTGTGTGTGAGTGTGTGTGTAGCCTCGAATAAAAATAGAGCACATTTAGCAAGAAACCCAACAACAAGAACAACCATTGAAAAAGCAAAACGCAGAAAATGCAAAGTATCCAAATAGACTGAAGGACACTCTAAGCGCTCTGTCCAAGTGTGTCTGTCTGTCCGTCTGTCTGTATGTCCTGTGCAGGACACAGCAGAATACATAAAGAGTTCACGACTCAGAGATACCCTGCTCATTGTTGTAGCTATCAATGGAAAGTAATATAACCAAGTGGAGGTGAATAAAAGATCAGTTAGCTACCTTTAAGTTTATAACTTTGCTTTAATCTTTACTTACAACAATATTCAACCCTTTGTGCTTCGATTACAGGGTACAAAATATGCTAAGCGGCTACTGGCTCTATCTCTTTCTACAGATTGCTTAAACTGCATGCTGGAACGGGAGAGAGATATTGAAAGAGAGATGTGTGTATAGTGAGCACATGTGTGTGTGTGTGCGCTTAAGTGTTTGTGTGTGTGTGTGTGTGAGTGAGTGTATTGTCACACGCTGTCAAGTCCGCTTTATCCCCAAGTCAGTCGCACTCATTGACAGTGAGCAAGCAGATTGTCAGTTGCTCTCGTCCTTTCATCTTTTGTCCTGCTCCTCCCTCCTCCCTACTCCCTCCACCCTCCTTTCACTCCCCATTGCCAACATACAACACTACACTTGGACATTCTTATTTTTAGCCATGCGGCTAATTGTGAGTGACACGGCTAGAATTAAGCCGCCACACTTAACAGAATCCATGTAGATATATTGTGACTCTGTGTGTGTGTGTGTGTGTGTGTGCGCGCATCGATGGCAACTCAAGTGAGTGTGAAAATCGCTGGTAATTACCATCAAGTGTGAGTCCCAATGGAGGTCAACTCGGCCTATCGTGATCCTCTAAAAGAGGTATATTAATAGTTCGCTTTAAAAGCCTTGGGAAATGCTGAGAGCAGCGTTTAAAGTCGTTTCCCCATTTTTCTCATTTTTCCGTTTCCAGTTGGCCGCCTGCCAAGTTGCAGCTAATAAAGTTGCAACAGCAACAGAAATAGTGTTGCAAAACTTTGCCTAATTTGTGGCACCATCGCGTGGCTGCAACTGAAACTGAGAAAAACGAGAAACGAGAAAATGCGAAAGCAAAGTGCAAAAAGTTGCACCACAAAAATGTCGAAAAGAATGAGAATGCAGAAGATGAAGATGAAGAAAAGAAACGAGTGAAATGAGTTCAAATGAAGCAAAAGTGGTAACAACAGGAGCTAAGAAATTGACAGGACTTTCAAGAAAATTCGGAATTATGTCGAGTGCAGCAGAGCTAAGACTTTCCAGATAAAAAATATTATAGAAATGTTGACAGTCTTCAACTTAACGAAAATTAAGCAATTGTTAAAGAAAATGTGGAAAATATATATAGAAGACATAAGACTTGACAGTTTGCAATTTCTTGAGTTTATAGAATAAATCCACTGTCTCAATTAATTTTCTTAGTAATTATTTATTTACTAGTCTGATCTCCGATGATGTTTAATAATAATAAGAAGCACTCATATCAAGACAAGAATTAGATATGGCAATTGTCTTAAGCCACCTAAAAATTATGGTCACACATTTGTATAACTCAGCTTCCAGCTGATTTCTCTGTAAGCACTTGTCAAGCGCTATCAGCTCTAGTGACTATCAACAGAAGCCCTCACATATTTCAACGCATTTACAGGCTTCATCTGAAAACAATTCCTGGCCAAGAAACTGAAAATCCTTTTTATCAAAAGGCACAACTACTTTAAACTACTCGCAGTTTAGAGGGAGACAAGATAAGATAAAGACATTTTTCATATGTCTGATTGTCGCTTTGGTATGCTATCTTCCCTTCCATTGTCAGGCTTCTCATTCCGTTCCCAATTCTCTCTGTCTGTTTCTCTGTCTGTGTCTTACCCTCAAGGATAACTCGATGTGATTTCCTTTCCACTTGCAGTGAAGATTTGTTTGTTGGTCTTGTCGCATTTTATCGTTTGCCTTTCCTTTTTATGTGCAGCCATTTTTTTTATCGCCCAACGTGCTTTGGTTTCCCCCTCTCTCTGCTTGACACTTCTCCCCCTCGGCGCCTGTTTAGCACTCCGAATGCCTTCACGTTTATCTTCAAGCGACATTTTGTAACAATTTTTATTGTTTTCAGCCGGCTTTGAGCGGGCTTTTTGGCTTTATCCTGCCGCCAGAACACAATTCAAAACCAGACCTTAGCTTTAGATACTTGAACTGGATGAGTTCCTCCTGTGCCTTCTTCTATTCCAGAGAGGCAGTTGTCCTTATCGGTAATAAGTTTCGAGTCTCTGTTCGATTCATTTGCGATTTGTGAACTCGAAATTAAATCAGCCACGTCAAGTGGAGAATGCAATACCAATAAGGACAACAAGGCAACTTGCCACATAATGCTGCAACTAACCAAGTCAAGAAATCATTTTGTGCTCATCAAAAAAGCAAATGCGACCCATATTCCTTAACTGCTGCCTGCAGGTTAGAACCTGCTCGGCGGACAGGCACGTGCCGGCCTCAAAACTAAGGGCTCACACAGACACAACACTCTCACACACACATAATTGTCGAAGTCTTTGGCTTGCCAAACAAACTTGAAAATTGTGTGTAGCCTTTCGCCAACGTCAACAGCATTTTAAGCTGCCTGCATTGCTGCATGCGCCTTGTTTTTCCCCCCTTTTTCCTTGCCACAACGCCTCTGGCCAATTGTTGACTTGATTTTTGTTCAATTTCTGGCTTATTGCACACATTGCATTTTTGGCAGGCCTCAGCTTCTCGCAGTCACGTGCTGCCACACACGCCTTTTTGGCCTGCCTGTCAGCCCTAACTGCGGCTCATCAATATTATGAGCTTTCGTGCCGCACTCATAAGATGCCCCGTGCCTCGTGCATCACTGCCACACGGCTATGAAATTAAGTTGCAGTAAATCTTTAATCTAAGTCGTTGAACATTGCCAAACGAGGCATGCAACATAACCAAAGCGAAATGACTGACAATGAAGCAGCAACAACAGCAAATGAGGAGCCAAAAGCGTCAGTCAGTCAGTTGCATGTCAAAAGTGTCGGAGCATTGAAGTGGATTTCGCTCTGAAGCGACTGACTGACAGCAAGGCATGACAACAGCAACAACAACAATACCAACAACTACAACAGAGGCCACAGGCAACATTTTGGTTGAGGCGACGCCTTGAAGTATGCAACAAAACAAACAAAAATGAATTGACAAGTAAGAGCAACAACAAATAAATATGATTTGCATATAGATACCCTATGTTCAAGAGAAGCTCCGATTTCGAAAATATATTATGTTATTAAAAAAAGAATTTATTGATTTATCTTATTTATTTATTCGATGAATACGATTTATTTTAAGCAAGAAAATATTCCAAACACTTGCAGTCTGTGTAAACTCTTTTGCTATATTTTCATAACCAATATTGTACTTGTGCTTATTACATCGCCAGTTAGATATACCCATCTTAGCCACAACTCTTTTAACGAGGTGTTTACATAACATTTATCACACTTTGCTTTCGCGTTTTTGAGTTGCATCCCTTGGTGCGTTTTTATTCATTGTTTTCTGACTTTGCTTATGGCCGACGCACATGAGCTAAAAAAAAAAAAAAAATTTATAAAAAGACGACATCAGGCACCAAAGGATGCCACCAAAGGAAGCAGCAACAGTGGCAGCAACAGTAGCGGAAACAGCAGCTTCAACTTGCCGCAGTTACTTGCATTATTGGCTTTTGTCTAACAATTTTTGCAGCATCAGCTGCTGTTGAACGGAAGGGAAAATTTCAAAGAAGGTTATAAAAAATATGAAGAACAATGACAACGTAAGCTGCATGTTAACTTTTCTCACCAAAGTTTTTTGTTGTTGTTGTCGTTGTGAAAAACGTGTCGAAATTGCTTTCAACTCGCTCAGCTCTTGAGCTTCAATGCGTACATATCATATTAGGTCATAACACTGTTGGGTGAGAAAAGAACTTGTCACAGAGAACAAGGGAAAGAGACGGTTAAATAGCAGAAGACTTTTCAAATCAACGTCTCATACAATTGGCAAATCAATCACTGGCAATGATTTAAAAGGTAGCCAATGGTTACATGTCCTTCTTCTGACACGTCTGATTAAATTCTTGCAGAGCTTATGAGTGCCTTTTGAGTGCCAACTTTCGATGGATATTGCTGCTCATGAATCACAATACGATTTTGGTTTATATCAGCAATCTACAACTATAAATGCGTTAAATTGAAATGTATGGGCGACAACGTTGCGTATACGCAATGCTAAAAGACCATGTGAAGTGCTTTGTAAATAAATAATGATACATTACATAGCTACAAAAATGCGTGATGCCTTGAAGTCACGAGTTATGTAAGTGTATATATATAGTATATGGACGAATTGTAATTGAATTTTATGGCATGAACTAAATTAAATATTTTTGAATAAATTTGTACGAATTTGCCACTGTTTTAAAGTGAAATGCAAACAACCTTTAAGAAAGTAAAGTTGTCACTTTTTCGTAGCAGAAGAATTTGTCTACTAATGGCAACATTAATATGATATTTTTCTAGGATTGTTGCCACAGTTCAATTTAGCTCGCACAGATATGTATTTTTTAGCATATATATTTTCTGGCCCTCTTCTCAATGTGTTTATGCATGGCAGCTGACTTAACAGGTATTACGCATACGCACCGTAGATACAGGCGTCATCATATCGTGTATCGCATGCGAAGCCAGTGCATGGCATTTTTCCAATCAACGCCAATCAAATCAATGCCGTCTAATGGCATTAACCCATCAACTTCAGTGTCATTCGCTGCTCCACTCTTCCCTTATCTGTCTCGAACTCTCTCTTTCTCTCTCCCTCCCACTGTCTCTATCTCTGTCATATGTAACTGCAGTTTCAGTTTTGAGTTTGATTTTTTATCCATTTTTGCCCTCAGTAGTGCTTTGATTCGATCAGGAAATGTTTTGCGTTTCCCTTCACTGTTTTCTCCTTTTTCATTTTTCTTTTCGTCTGCCTTTGCTGCCTGCCGTGTAATTTTGCAACTATTCTGTGGCTCAGGGGATGGATGGAGTCTTGGAAAAGAGGTAAATTCAAATTGTATTTGTCTGCAGCGGCGGCCAACGACATTTGAAGGCTGCCACAGTCACTGCAATATTCAAAGGATTGCCATATGGAAATTGGCGGTTGCCACTCGGCCAAACCAACAGACCAACAGAGCAAGAGAGCACCAAAGAGTGTGATAGAGGTGTTGGAAAAAATGTTGGCGCGGCAAGAGGCGTTGCCTGGTTGTACTTTGAGTTGCAACTCGGCAACTCGTTTGGGCAAGGTAAATAAACTTGAAATTGGCTGGATGTTATTTTACATTTTTTTTGTGGACTGGCGACAACTTAAAGACGCGCGAGTTCAAGGGGCAAGCTTTAACAGCAGCAACAACAAGAACAACAACAGTACGTGCCCCAAGGGCCAATCACGTGCGGCTCATTGAACTCATTATATGAGCAGCTCGGGCAAAAAGGCTTGAAATACAAACCGAGGGCGCCGCTATTGTCATTAGCTTTGGCCAAACATGGTTCTGTTTATACACCCATCCACCCACACAAACACACACACACACACATACACATAAAAGTTGTGGGACTGTCGATGCGTCACGGCGGTAACAAAAAGTTTGCTTAACCCACAAAAGTCGGCGAATTGTCCATGCAACATTAAAGCAGGGCAATTGCGCTTCCATCCTGCCACTCCCTCCTCAACGTCTGTCCGCCATGTTATTGATGAAATGTTGTCAAGCTGTTTTGATTGGACCAACGGACATGAAAATGTCCGGAAAACTATGATGCCGACGACGACGTCGACGTCCAAACGGCAACTGGATTGTTGTCAGGCGCCAAAGAACACATCAAATTTTAAGCATCCGCAACGGAGAAAACTATGAAGGGGAGGAGGTGACGTTGGCAATTCAGCAGACACGAACATTTAATGGACCTCTGGAACAAAGTTGATGGCGCAAAAAGCAGTTAGAGCATGGCTTAAACTGAACTATTGAAGGTGGTCATAACAACTGGCTGAGAAAGTCTTAGCCTAGGCCGTAATACTTTGGTAAATGGCGGTTGGAGATGTGGTCACAGCCTCGAACAAACTGTCAACACTCATGCGCAACATGTCATAAATGTGAGGACGTGGCCAAAACGTTCACTGAGAGAAATGTACTGCAGAATATTATAAAAATTAATCTGCGACTTTAAACCAAATAAAACATATTTTATATTGTCAATCAAAGGAAAAATTTAAAAATACATGAAATTAATTATACAGTATTTGCATCATTCACAGTGTTTTTAAAATTTAAAATTGATCAAAAATGTACTTCTTTTTTCAGTGTAGACAGGTTTTTAAAATATGCCCAAGGGGAATCGGGATGGTCACATAATTTTGGAATTGCTTGCATTAAAATAATATCATGTTTTTGCAACATTTTATGTATTTTGGCATTAAAATTGTGCAAAACACAGGGAAACATTTAGTGCACTCTTGCTGAAGGTCAGTGAACCCACAGAAAGTTGGCTCACACCAACATCTGAAACCCAACAAAAGTTTTGAATATGTTATGGCTTTATTCTGCGACTTGTTAGTTGTCTTTCTCTAGAGAACTTCGGTTTTGCCAAATGCCAAATGCAGCGCAATTTTTAGCATCAAATTGCAATTAATCAGTGAATGTAGCCCAATCCCAAATCTCTGGTGATTCTCTCACTCTCCCCCCTTCTTATCCCTTTTCACTGTCTTTGCAGTCTTTGGCCATATGTGCGACATTTGCACTTGTCGACGATTTGTCGCCACAATTGGGCAAGGGAAGCTGTGTGTACTGAATCATTTTGTAAACTGGGGAAAACGCGAGGACGGCGATAAATGTTCTCTCATTAATAATAATTTGCGTTAATTTATTGCCTGACATTCTGCAAGTTGTTTTCCTTTCCCTTTTCCCTTCACTTGATTTTCCTCGCTGCCAAATTCAATTTTTGTGCTTAGACTTACAGATGGCCTCAAATAATGGAATTGATGGTCGTTCACTTGGTCTGTCTGTACATACCTGAAATGATATAGAGAGCAGATTGTATAATTTAGCAATGATTGATATTGATGGCAGTAGAGAGCGAGCATTAGATTAAATTGCAAACATTGAGAATGTTAAGCTATAATCTTTTCGATTTATTGAATAGATCTAAGATACACTTTAGCATAAAAATAACTTTAGAAATAAGTATGCGTATTCCTGAGCGAAAGGAAAATAAAGTCTGAAGATAGTTAAAAGTGATAAAGAGAAATTAACAAGTAAAATACAAGAGAGTGTGGAAGATAGAGGGAATATAATTGGGGATCTTGGAATACTCTCGCCCTATCATAATCTGAATGAACACATCACATTGCAGAGTGCGAACTGAAACAACTAAAGAAAATAAGACTGAGAAAGAAAACTTGTGGATCTCAGTAAAAATGTCTCCTCCATCATAATAACAAATTTAAGAGATACTCCAAGCATATTTTATAGCTCAAGGAGCTAACACTTAAATAATATACTTTTGAGGCTGCATAAGTCTTTGGAGCTCTTTGCAAATGCATTGAAATGTGTCCAATGGGAACTAAAGCTGCCATAAATAAGCTCCACACCAGCTTAAACACACACGCGGCAAATATGTCCGAGAAGCTGACGTCGGAGTAGAGAAGGAGGAGAAGGAAGTGAAAGAGAAGAGTGAGAAACAGGATAACATCTGAACTCAAGGACTATGAACAGCTCGAGAACTATGGATAAGGACTTTCGAGTTAGAATAATGTTGTTGTTGTTCCTGTGAAAGTTGTTGCTGTTTTGCACGCACGTTCACCCTGGACACATGTAGAATCCAACTGAGAAAGCTGGGCAATAACAAAAGTCTCTCCTGCTGTCCCGATGTCCTGCAGCGCAGCTCTGTTATACTATATGTGTGTCCTTCTCTGTTTAACTCTCAGTCCAACATATTTTCTGTTTTATGCAATACGACGTATAAAACTTTGTATTAAATTTAAGTCTCATTGTTGGCGACGGAGATATACCACGTAATCCCTGGCCAGATTGGGGTATATTGGACAGTCGGAGTTGACTTTCGAAATTTTGAAGCTTAGGTACATGGTATTTTCCAGTCAAGTTTGCCATTGTTATTGGCCATGTCGACTGTTAGTTGAAAACAAGCAACAAACAAACAACATTGCAGCATTTAGAGGGAAGCAGAAAATACAAAGTGCTGACTCCACTGACCAACACCACACTCTGCACCACCAGGAGCGTACACCACACCGATCCTGGAAGTGTCTCAACACATTTGGCACGGTTCGTTGGGGCGCGTGACATGTATATGAGAAATTATACCGTTGACTGCCCCAACGGCGTGGCAACAACAGCAACAACAGCAACAACAGTGGCCGTAGCAACAGGATGCAAGCGGCATGCTGTTTTCATGCTCGACTGCTTGAATACCCCCCACCCCCCGCTCTCCCCCCGCCCCATGTCCAGTGAACCATCGTTGGCCAGGACATTGCGGTGGCATTTTTTATTCGATTTTCTTATCGCACTTTTCTTCTACCCGTTGCAGGAGGCAAGAGAACGCAGCAGGACTCTCACGCGGACTCGGACTCGGACTCGGACTCCGACTTGGCCTCGCATTGAGAATAATTTATTATGCTTGACTGCTGCAGCACATACCTGCTGGCCTCACACCTTTTCCTTCAATACATGCCTCCCATGCATGCCACATGCCACCGACACCGATGCGTTGCACGGCGAATGCATATTTCTTATTTTCGCGTGGCCGCAAGGTATTTCGGTCATCGTTTTCATTTTGATCATCTTAATTCACTCGATGTCTTTGTAATGAAATTATTTGTCAGTGCCATAATTCCTACTGACCTTAACATTTGACCTATGACCTGTCCAGCCCACTGGCGCGGCTTAAAGCCTCAACAGCTGCCGCATTTCACAAATCTCTGACCAATATTTTGGACAGCTTTTGCTTTTCGATAAATGCGATGCTTTATAAGAAAATAACTTGTATAAATAAATATGTAGATTTATAGCTTTATTGACGTCAAAATAAATATTTAATGTTTTTATTTTGGGACCTCAGTTGTTGCAAATTGCCAATATTTGCAACATGCAACATGCAGCATTCGGGCTGGCAAATCCCCTCTGAGTGCGCACATCAAATATATTACCCTGTCAACCCCCCACTTTACATCAACCCCTCTGCTGTCTAGGCCACTGTGTGTTTGCTTTAAATCAACGCACTAAGCCACACTAGCTATCTCCCTCGCTTACTCTATCTCTCTTTCTGTCCCACTCTCTCACCACTATATGCATTAAAATATTAATAACAATTTCGTGATGCATACTCAAAAATCAACAAATGCAAATCAAAAGTACCCTAGGAAAAATTACAAAAGAGTTTGATATTATATTTAAAAATTGCTAGAACTTATCAATTATTTTTGAGCAAAAATAATAAAACTCATAGAATAATGTTTATTTTTTGAGTTTGACAATAGAACTTATAATGATTACAGTCCCTGGAATATAGATAATGATTGCTCGATATCGTAATATTTATTTTTAAATGTTATTTATAGAGTATCGTTCATACAATTTGTCCCATGCTTAAAACCTAATCTGATTATGTTAGATATGAATGGAACATTTTGCTATGATGCCCAAAAATATTTTAAGCTACTGCAAAAGATTTAAGCCCTTTGAAAATATGTAAATGTTTAAAGCAGGAATATTTTTGTACCCCTATAAGAACATATATTGAATAATAATTGAATAATGTCAACGGTTGCCTACTCTTATAGACGTGTTTGTATTATTTAGATTTGAAGGCTTATTAAAATCATTGTATACTTAATGCGCTTTCTCTGTTCTTTGCGATAAACCGCAATAATTTACAATAATTTGCGCATATGCTATATATATTGTATTTGTTCGTTTTTAATTTTTTCCTCTACTGTCATCGCGATTTTGATAATTTTAGCTGCCATTTGCCAAATGCATTAATTAGTCCCCGATGGGTTGACATTAGAGTGCTCGGTGAAAGAGGGATGGTACCGTGGTATATTAGGTAGATGTCAATGAAAAAGCCACGCCCCATTTGGCCACGCATGACGCACAGCTAATCACTGTGAAATCGGCCGATCAGTGGAGCAAAACGTGACATAATATAACTGTGATGCAGGGAGGAGAGAAGTGAGAATTGAGAAGGGAGATGGGGCTAAGTGCAGCGAGAAAGAGACAGGCGGGGGGTAGATTAATTGACTCGCCCCACCTTTCCGACTATTTTCGAATTAATGACAAATGCCAAGCCCATGTTTAGCATTAGGAAAATGCAATGTGCCTCATTATCTTCGTCATTTGTTGCATAATCAGGCAGAACAATGCTAGTTGCCACAAATGTTTTTCATGAATTTCAATTTATTTAAAAATTAATTCTAATACAATTATGTCAATTTTAATTTGATTAGAGTAATTAAATGCAATGCTTTTAATTAATAAACGGCAGAAACGGCAGTAGAAAAGTGTAAAATGTGCAACAAATTTAACGCACAAATTGCGGCAACATTTTCCTCACTACATTTTATATATCCACAAGTATTTCCTCCTAATTAAGCTGTCAGTCGCTTCCTGTTTATCCCGTGCACCTCATCAAAGCTCCTTGCAACGCCTCAGCCCAAGTCGAAGTAATTAAAAATGCAACCGGGCTTCAGGAAAAGATGGAGGCAGTTGAAAGACGAGCTGCTTTTGCTGCTTCTGTTTTTCAGGTGGAGAAAAGTCAATATCGTGCAGCATTCACTTCATTATGCGTTGTAATAAAAGCAGCGCATAAAAGTGTGCTACAAAGTAAAGTATAAAAAGGTAAAAAGAAAATAAGGTAACAACTTGCCCCTGGGAAAGGCACCTCGATAATGCGGAAGCAGCTCCATTGACAAAACATTGGCAAACATGCTCTCGTGTGTGACTTGCTGCCATTCATTAAAACTGCCACACAGACAACATGACAAACATGCAACGAGCAGTCAACGGAGTTGGAATGAGAAGTTCAAGAGTCCAAGTTGAGGCTTAACACTGCGAGAAAAGTATTTGTAAAGATGTAAGCTCTACACAGAGAGTGTAGATTCCACTGTAACATATATTGTATTATATTACCATTATTTGTATAAGTAAATAATGTTACATATTCTGAGCACTTGTTTCGCTCAGTGTTTGTGACTCTAGTGAATGTTTGCGGCAAGTTTGTTGCCTGGCAAAATAGTGTTTGCTTTTTTCTTCGAGCTAGTCTGATAAACGTTGATATGTTTTTGTCGCAAGCTGATAAAGCGCCTCAAAGCAGGCAACACGAGGTAGAGAACAAATAGTTAAGAAGACTGAGAGAGAGAAGACACAGAGTAGAGAATAATTCGCTTTAGCTCTGGCATTAAAAATTCCATTACAAAACGCAAAATGGGACGAAACAGACAAATCAAAATTAAATTGCGGACGCATTGCAGCAGCAGCAACAACAACAGAAACAGACCAAAAAAAAACAACAACAATTGTAGCAGCAATAAGCAACAATGCTAATTACAATTGTAATTGCAACTACTCTACAAACACACACATATACACACACACACACACATACGGAGAGTAAATGAAAATCGCGGCAAAGAAATTTCGCTTTGAGTGGAATTTTGGGATAGAATGCTTTTTGCCCTTCGTTTTGGCCACGTGAAATATGTGCTAATTAGTTTGCGCACAAGCGGCAATGATTGTGGTTAATGGTCTGAGATATGGGACGCCGACAATGTTAAAGGTAAGGGATGGGGATGGGGATGGGGATGGGGATGGGGATGGGGATGGGGATGGGGATGGGGAAGGGGCGTGGTCAGGGTAAAGGTACGTAGGGCACAAAAGCAGAGGCAACAAATGACTATGACAATTGCGGGCACTAAATAAGAGCACTTGAAACAAGGCAATCAGGTTTATTGAGATTGCGAATACCCTGTAAATTAAATAAGCCAGTAAGAAAGTCATTTTATGTCAGCATTTGTGTCTTATCTCACAAAGTATTTCAATAATGTCTTAAGCCCGTCTAATATACCCTATTTAATCTTCAAAAGCAAAATAAAAAAACATTTGCAATTAAATCTGCGCTTGGTTAATCAAGTGAGGCGGCAACAACACGTTAAAACTGTTAAACGTCAAAGTACCCTGTACAAAAATATAAAGCTTAGCAAAATATATTATAAAGCTGAACATATATTGGCAAAGCTAAACATTATATTTCTTTTTAATCTATAGCTGTCTGACTTAGGTTTAGCTTTCTCAAATTTACTCAATTTTAGAATTACATAGTGTCTGACAATCGAGTATTCTCGTCTTTAGCTTTCTCATTTTGTGATTGTTTCATTGTTGCTGTCTTCTTAGCATAAGGTTCACTTCCGCTTAATTGTTGTTTTGAGGCTTGTGAAGAATTGTTCACCGCATTCTTTTTGCTTGGGTGTTGCTCATTCAGTTTGTCAACGTCAACGTTACCGTCAACAGCTGCCACGCCCACTGTTTGCCCTGTAGTCCGTTTGGGTTTGCTGTTGATTTTCTGTTGATGTGAATTGCAATTGCCGAGTCGTCTTTTATTTTTTTTGGTCTGAATTAATAACACGATGAAGCGAGCAACATTGCAAATGCATTTACAACAGTCGCTCTGCATGTGTGTGTGCCTGTGTGTTTTGTGTGTGTGTCCGTAAGTGTGTGTATTGTTGTACTGGGCACGTGAGATAAGCAACATTTTCACTGGGACATTGAAAAACTGCATGACACGCAAAAATGTACCGTCCCAACTCATTGCGACAGCTGAGCAAATAGGCTGGGAAAATTGATATTCAGCCAGAAAATGGGACAGGCGATAAGGGGTTAATGGGATAAGGGGACCTACGTAGAGCAGCCAAATAGCTGGTAGGAAATTGTAAAGGTGATGAGGCAATTGTGTGCACCTTATTGCCATTGATAGCGCTTAGTAGACGATCAATGTTGCAATAATTCGAATATTACGCATACGCAACGTGTTGCCATTGTGGTCAGCTCTATTTCTCTCTCTCTCTCTCTCTCGCTCTTCCTCTGTTTCTCTTTCTCTATGCGCTGCTCGGGATTACACATGCCGCTCACGTTGTCAAATCATTTAATGATGCTTGCGGAACTGTGCTGCACAAGGACACGTGTCCTGCAGCCTGAACCACTGACATTTAAGTAGCACCACCCCTCCCACCATCCCCTCGGCAGCTCGACACAAGTGGAAGCGGATTTGTCGTTGGCCTTTCGGGTATGTGTCACGTGGTTTCAATGCTTGATTTGAAGCGAACTTCATTTTAGTCAAATTTTTCAATGCTGTCGTGACACATGATGCATTTCCCACCCTCCAATTTTCATTCTCGCTTTCGCTCTCTCTCCCTCTGCCGCTGTCTCTGTCTCTGTCTCTATTTTGTTTGCAAATTGATGTTGACAGGCAACAGAAATAACCAATGGACAGCAACACCAACAATCAGTTTGCATATTTTGCATTGATTTGTGAGCATTTGTTGTTGTTGTCGCAGTCGTGGTTGATTTCCCGTTAGTTACAAAATTAGTTTATGGCCAAAACAAACTTTGAACTGTTTTCGACATTTTGCAAATGAAAATCCAATTATTATTTTGCTAAAGATTTTTAAAATCTTATGCGCTAAAGATGACAAAACAAAAAATAAAATATATAAATACAAAATTTCTTAACTTGAACAAACTTTGCAATGTCATTAACAGCTTTACAGTTTTATTTTAAACATAGAATATTCAAATAAATCTATAAAAGTCCACTAATTCAATATGCCAATATTTCTGCTTGACTTAATTGAGTCGTGAAATGTAAAACATTTATTATCAATATAACTTTTATTGTTATAATTTGATTCGATTTGAGTCAGTGGTTTGAATTCAAAGCAAAGTTAAATAAATACTATGAGAACAGTAGGTATTTTTTTCTATTTTTTAAGCCACTGAACCAACTCAATGTGTTCACAGCACCCACGAGAAAGTGAAGTGTCAACGTTGTGGGATTAAACACGTATAACTACATATTTTGTGATTATCTTTTACAATACTTTAATGTACTTAACAAGCATACAGAGAGGATAAGTCCAGCTTATATTACGTGTGTCGACTGCGGTTAGACCACAATTATGATCCACCGCAATGGCACCACAGCTCCTGGTTGTGCCTAGCGGTGCAGACTGCAATAAATTAACATTTTGCAACTATTTTGTTGCTGTTGTTTTGTAATTTAATGATATTTTCCAGCAATTAATTTAATTAGCGCATTAAAAACTACAACAACAACAAATATTGCGACAGCAAAATGGCAAATTAAAATGCCTTAAAATATGCTACAAAATGAAAACATTTTAATAATTAAACCGCAGGTTTTTTGCGTACTTTTTGCATGTCATAAAAAGTCTATCAAATGCGAATTTCCTCTTAACAATTTATCAGCTAGGAAAGAGATTGTCGGGAAGTTGTTGCTGTGTAGCAGTTTAGAAGGTGGCCTTTCGTCCCACTGTAGATGCCGCATAATGGGGCAACTTAACTGTTGGCCAGAAAAAGACTACAAAAATAAACTGGCTAAAAATATGCTCATTAACATAATGAGCGGTTGCAACTGCAACTGACCGAACTCTCAGATTTTCTGCACAGAAAGTCGCATTTAAGGACCACAAAACTGCACGGAATGCTATACAGAAGGTCCTCCTGTAGGTCCTGCCAGTAACTCATGGTCATTGTGCTGTCCCCATGCCCTGTTTATCCTTATTATGCATATCCATGTCACATATTCTGTTGCTCTTTCGTTCTTCTGTCGCTTTTCAGTTCTCTTTTGCATATCATTTGGCCACATTCGCATTGAACTCGTAGCCTTTTGCGCCGCGTATTTTATTTTGATTTATGAATTAATCCCTGTCTCACCTTCTCGCTTCTTCTCTTTGCTTCTCCATCTCTCCCCAATATTGAATTTTAATACGGTTGCCATAGTCTCGTGTATCGTCCATCGTCCATCGTACTTAATGCCAGTACACACTTTTAATAAGTCACTACAGACATTTTATAAGAAGCAACAACTTTGAGAAGCAACAACTGAAATTGTGTGGCTTAAATAACGGTTATGGTGTCCTTAAATAAATTGCAATAATTAAATAAATGCACTTGACACATGTTGCCCCAGCAAATTTGTAGTTGTAATTGTAATTGCTCAGGTAAGGACACATGCAACAAAAGTTGTTGTTCCCGTTTGTTGCATAGTGGTTGGTTGCAAGCTAGTTGACAATGATAGAGCACTGGTGATTGAGTGTGGCGTGTGAGAATTCTCTCGAGTGTCGCAGCTTGAGCTCAAAAACTAATTAATCTCAAGGTTGAGACAAAGCACGACCATCGCCAAAAAGGACTAAATATATAAAACTAAAATTTGATTTAAGTGGATGCCTTAAATTTATTGTATAGTTCACCAAGATAACATATTCTGTTTCAAAAGAATCTTATACAATAAAAAAAATTATATTCAGCAAAGTATTTTACTGCAGTTTAATTTTGTATCTTTTAAGGTGAGATGCATTAATGATCAATACATCAATACTAAAATATCAAATTAAATTAATAAAATTAATTCATTACTCAACATATTTAATTATTCACAAAATTATCTCAATAGAGACGTTCTTTACAGAGAATTCAAGCGCAATCAGCTCTAATTAGGCTACACAAAAAAAGTGGTAGATAAATACCAACGTTCAACTATGAACAGCAATATATTTCTAAGCCATTACGCTATGTATTATCCAGCCAACCACTCGGCATTTGGAAGAACATTTATTCTGTCGTCTAAATTGAAGCGTTTATGTAGCTTGGCCAGCATCAACTTGAGCAGACAGCAATGTTGGCTTAAACGCAGTTATATAAATATGACAAACTCATAGTTGAAGAGGGCAAGAGTAACGAAGGAGAGGAAGATGAGCAAACGAAGCAGACAGTCAGCTTAGCAGATGTCCTTGGCGGGAGGGGGGGGGGGGGGGTGTTGAGAAAAGACAAGTTGTAAGCAAGCGAAAGGAGCAAGAGAGAAGCTGCCTCAAGTGGCAGCCGCTTATGAAAAGTCATGATGTATTTGTGGCCATTAATGTGGCAAAATGGCTGATACACACACACACACACACATACCCACACTCACACACAAACATGTGTACACTGATTCTTACACACTCAAGTCAGCAATGTGGAAAAGCGTCAAGAAATGAATATTTATGTTGGCAGTTTCCTCCTAAGTGGGCAAGTGGCGTATACATAATATTTTCATTGCGATTATTAGTTGAGGTCTGTGTGTGTGTAAGTGTATGAGACAGTATGGGTAACTCAGTATGGAACCATTTGCCCCAAGATCTGTGTACACACTAGTGTGCTGTATGTGCCAAGGGCACAATCCTTTTTGCCAAAATCAGCTGCAAAAATCATTAATCAATTTCACAATTCGCAAAAAGTCGCAATGCATATTTCCCCTTGGACAGTCGGATGTGGCGACATGTGCATAAATGCCAAATCAACTCGTGCTACATTTGAGGACCTCCAAAACGTTTTAACGACGTTAATTAACACTGAAAAAAAAACCAGCCACAAAAGTACACCGGATGATAATCACATAACATAGACTCGTAATTATGCTAAGCATTTACCTGCCACAGGTCACAGGGGCGGGAATTGGAGACGGGGTAGTGACAGTGGCAGTGGCAATGGCAGGACGTAGCAATAAGACCCTGCAACAAACTTTAACCCCGTTGCTAAAGTGCCACTCATGAATATACATAAATCCCTTCTACATTCCTCCCATTCCAAATTCTTGCTCACTCATCTACCTAAACCTTTTCCCACAAAACAGTTAACATTTTTCTGCTTACTGTGTGTGTTGGATTTTTATGGTCTGCTGACAAATTACGCGAACTTTCCATTAGTGGCAAATGCCACACAGACAGCGGGACAGACAGTGAAGCCTTTCTCATGAGTTGCATTTAAATGTGGAAAATACGTTTATTTCTTTAAACAAAAAACTGCATTTGCATACCCTGTAGTTATGCGAATAAGTGAAAAGGGCTGTAATAGAGTTCCCTGCATTAAAAGTAACTAACTTTGAAGAGTTTACATCTCTCAAGCAATTAAAAACGAGCGTCTATGTATTTTATATTTATAAAAAGAAGTAATAATGAGCATACTCATTCCCATGGTCAATATTGTATCTAATTGCTTTCTAAGTTGGCCACAAAAACTTTTCATATATAGCATATGCAATTTAAAATGGCCATGTTAATAAAACGAAGCCACAAAAATGATAAAGTTGTCAACTTCAAGCGAGACAGCACATGACGACGACAGAGATTAATATCACAAAGCTCATTAAAAGTGTCGGTTTTAATATATATTTCTCAAGCCCGAGAAGGAGCAGGAGATGGAGATGGAACTAGAAAGAGATCTGGAGCAGGGGCAAGAGATAGAGATATGGAGATGCTGATGGAGATGGCGATGGCGATGGAGGCGTTTTCAGGCCAGGTGTGTAGGCAGAAGAAATTTTCACGCGACTCTAAATAATTTGTCTACGTCGAAGTTCAAGGAACTGCCAACCGACCGAAGAATAAGAGAGACGCAAGTGAGGAGAGACAACGAAAGATAGACAGATATAGTAATAGAAAGAAGAGAGAAGGAAGAGGGAGATCTGTCTGCTTCTTTGTTTTATGTTGCCTGTTTATAAAACTTGGCAGCGGGGCAGCTATATAAGCACTTGTCTCATGCATCATTTGAGGCAGTCTAATAAATTTATTACGTTACCAGCCAGGACATGCAACATGCTGTGGCAATTCGTGTGGGAGGGGGAGGGGGAGGGGAAGGGGGATGCTGCCAGCCACACGCTAATGATGTAACCACATTTGCTAGCAAATTATCTGCACATCAAAAGGTTGCTCAAGTTTGCCATCAAAGTTTGTTGGGAACGCACCCACGATGAGGGAATGGGCAGCTGCTCTGATTTTAATGAGCATTAGCAGGCGGCTTGTGGCAGCAACACACACACACACGTACACACGCAAAGCTGAGAAAGAGAAAACTTTTGAAGCTATTTCTTAAGAGAGAGAGAGAGACAGAGCTTGACTTTGAGGTGTTGACATATTGCCTGCCCACAAAGTTGACTTTGACTTTAAGCCAACCGCAGCTGCCACCACCATTTAGTGAGTCTCATTTGCCAAATGGTTTTCTGATTTGAGCTGAATTTAACAGACGCTGGCAACTCTGGCTGCAGCGATTTTTCCTTATCTAGAAAGTTATAGCTATAGATATAGCTATAGCTATAGCTATGCTGCTGTAGTCGGCAGTCAGCCAGATGCGATGAAATTGCCTCGATAAACTTGATGAAAGTGTCTGAGAGACACAGCGAAAGAGATGAGGAGACAAAGAGAGAGAAAGAGAAACGGCACAGATTTATCAAAACTGGGCAATCTGCCTGAACTCTCGACTCTCGACTGACGGCAAAGAGTAATTTGTTAAGCGAATGACAGACAGACAACAATGGGCTGAGCAAAAGCAAAATCATTATACTATAGCCCTCTGTATGCATTTGTTTTGCAAATAAAATATTTAATTATAACTCACAAGTAGCAACAAGTTGAATGCTTAAGCGAGGGCAGACACAGTAGTACTCAGTCATTATATATCTCAAAGCTAGTATAGTGAAAGTTCTTAAAGTTGTCTTGGACAAGTGTAAATTAACAGATTGAAATAAATGATTATCTTAAAAATAATAATAATATTGTAAAGTATTGATTGAGTTTAGTTAATATTAAATCAATTCATATATTATTCAAATATAATTCATATTTAGATTATTATTTCTAAAACTACCCTCACCACTATGCTGTCTGAAGGAGAATTTCTTGTGGTTGTAAATCAAATTACTGCTGGCGGAATTTTAAGTGGCCCTTGGCTTGTCTTGCCAAGAATCGAGTGAGAATTGTAATGCCAATTATTTCGTATCACTTGATGAATTCGAAGAGATAGCAGAGATGGTGGTATAAAGGGTGAGAGCGAATGTGTCAAGAGCTGATGCCATTTATAAGTTTCGTTCCCCAAAAGTCAATTGTGACTTTTGTTGTGGGTGTTACTCGATACAGTTTTAAGAGTCATATTGCAAAGATTATTTTTGATTCAATATCAATTGCACATCATGAATTTGTCTTTAATCAAACAATGAGTGTATTTATAATATATGTATATTTACATATACAGGCGTATTCCATGTGCAATGTCCACCATTTGGAACTTGTGTATGGAATTCAGGTGTGCAATTTATTATATTTGCATTCAGATGATTTCATCTCAAATTTGAATGATATTTGTTTTTGACCATAACTTCAAATTTTCATTTGACCAATATTTCTAGGGCTTTAATTTCAATTTCAATTACCAGCAGATAAATCAAACAAAGGCCAATGTTCCATTGTCTCTTAAGGGAGAGAGAGACAGAAACAGAGGCCAGGGCTGATCAATCAACTGCGATGAGCCCAAAGCAGCTTGGGAACTGGCACACATGGCAATCAGAGGCGTCATCCATTCCCAGAAGAGCGCTGACAATGCGAATTAAATAATATCATGCACATTTCATTTAAGTTTTCATTTTACCTTTATTATGATTTTAGGTGAAAGCTGCTGACCATTTTAAATGTAATTGCAATTGTGTCTTTCTGTGGAAAGAGTAAAATCCACTCGGAAAATCATCTTGTAGTCAGATATTTCCACTTTCATTCGGTTGAGTTGAGACGGTGTGACAAACAATCGTAAGCTTTTCCACATATTAATTAAATAGCTTAATTAAAGTTATGCCAGTAATTGTGCCAATTGATTGCTACGATAAGCTCAATTGAGCCAAAATGGCAATGAGTGAAATCTCACATGTGTGAGTATAAATATGAGGGTATCAGTTTAAATGATCAAATGTCTACTGCACTATGGTCAAATCAATGTCAAATGCAATGCAAATGTCAAAGTCAAATCACATGCGATAGTTATCGATAGCCTTGTCTATAATTAGTATACCTATATAAACGTGATTATACCAATCATTACCATATCATTGAGCACTGTATAAAGTTGTGGGTACTACTGCAAACATTTAATTGCATAAAATTTAAAAACTAGGAATATCTGGTCACACTTACAGCACAATATTTCTTATTTAAAGTACTAAAGAAACTTTACATCCATTTACATCATTTCTATGGAGAATATAACAGACTTTTACTTTATACTTATACTCAATTTTTAGTCGCTTTTATTCAAAAATTAAGTTTTCTGTACAGAGAAACTGACTGAGTTACTAGAAGGAGAATCTATAGTATATTAGAGCTAAACGATTACCTAAATAGTTTTATAGACAAAATATTTATACAGCATTTAAAGTTGGTATGAATTCATTTGAACTAATAAATTGAAATGTACATTTTGAATTCAGGATTAAACTATAACAATAACTTGACAAAGTCACGTCGTCAAAAATGCATTAAATCATTAAAAGTTCAAGCTAATTTGATGGCATACACATTACCGCAAATTGGTAAGCCGAGTGTTGAACTATGAGCCTTAGGTAAGAGGCGGAAGGCGTGACAGTCACGATGACAATTGCCGCATTGGTAACTTGAGAATGGAAAGACTTTAGCTGTGGTTAGGTCCGAGTTGCATAAGTCAAGAGTCTGCTAATAAGTACATTCGAGTGTTGTACTCATATCTGGATGTAGATCTGCGAGTAGTACTCGCCACTCAGGGACTGACTGAATGTTTGGTAATATGAGCACTCACGGGTGCTCTAAACCGCATTCAAATGGCCCGCGCTTAATGTTCGCTCGCATTATGATTGTTATTATTATTATTATTATTTTTATACATTTTTCAGCTACAACTTTTAACCATATTTGTTGGTCTCAGAGCAGAGCTTTATATGTGTATATATACTCGTATTATTCAGCATGTTGTTAGCAACAGAATGCCATTAACTTCCGGCTCTTTTATGCTATTGTTGTTAATTGTTGTTGTTGTTGTTGTTGTTGAAATTGTTGTCGCTCTGTTTGCAATGCTTCTTGCCACTAATTTGTCAAACATTAAAAACCCAGTCGTAAATATAACAATCAACTTTGGACATTTTGACATTTGGCGCTGCTGTTTTTCGTGTGCCGCGAACCATGAAGGTTACATAACCAAACCAGGCCCCGTATATGTACTATATACTATATACTTTATATAAATGGTAGATATACCTTTTATACAGTATATTGTGTGGGAGTGAGAAACAATGGCGTGAGTCTAAGGGAACAAAAGTCGACTTGGTTGACAATTTAATAGAGTTTTAAATGAGACTCATTACGGGTATAGAAAATATTTCGCATGATCAACTTGCAGTGCATATGGTACACAAACCTTGAGTTACTTCAAATAGGCATGACAACATCTGGAATTATTATAATTATGTAATGAGTGCTCGAAAGCAATAACACCACTTTATCTTATATATAAAGCTACGAAGTATTTATTTAATATTTTCGAAATGATTCAGTCAAACAATTTATTGATCTATCAATAAAAGTCAAAGAAACATGATTAAGAGAAGTACAACAGAATAAGTGTATTTATTTATAATTTGATTAATCCAAGGCAGGAAAGTTAAATGCTGTTAAGAGCGTCGTTTAATGTGTGTGTGTGTGATTACGTTATTTATATACCTTAGTCTGCTCAGAGAGAGAGAGAGAGAGAGAGAGAGAGAGAGAGAGACTAATGACTACAGCAACAGAAAGTTGAAATGAGCTGTGCGAAATGTTGAATTCCAGTGGAAGTCATGTCAATTGTGAACAGCGTCGACAACGACAACGTCGACAGGGCAAATTAGCATTAGCATGAGTAATTAACTTAAATACAATAGAACAATTTAGTTTTCCAAATTGCACACGAAGCGTCGCCGTTGACGTTGCTGTCTAGGTCTTCATTTCCCCCTCTCCCACTCTATCTCTCTGAATCTTCCACCCCAACGCCCTTCGGCACTTGCTCGCACAATTGATAATTTTGCATGTACAGTAAAAAGCCAGAGGGATATGGGGATGTGGGGATGTAGGAAGGCAGGCGGGTCATGTCCGACATGTCACCATTTTGGACTGTAATTACGAGACTACACGTCAGCTGAATGCGAAACGCAATTGACCGCTCCAACGAATATCGAAGCCATCATCAACGCAGCGAACACACCCCTTCCATACTCGATTACTACCCCCGATTATCACGATAATACCAGATAGAACCTTCAACGTGTGCTCCAACTGTTTTTCTATTAGTTATATCGTGATGAGAAGCTTTTTACTCCACAATTTGCGTGTGTTTGACTTAATTTTCTGTTTTGCAACATTGATTGACTTTCAGATAGTGAATAAATGTATGTTTTCCATTTCTGTTTGGTTGTTTTGTGACATTCTGAATACTTGCTTAATGGGTTCCAATAGTATGTTGATAGTATATGTTTGTTGCTTACCTGAAATTAAATATAAACAAAATGAGAGTATTAGCAATGTGCAATATCAAGTAAAGTAGAAAAATAAGTGAAAAGTTAAGTTTAGCCATGATTTGGGTATTTGAATAATATCTTATCATTCTAACAACGCTTTAATCTAACTTCGTTTATTTCAATTATAGTTTGAAGTACTGAAGCTTGATTTATGACCAACTGATATTTATGGTCCAGACAAATGCCGAATCAGCATCTTTTTGTATGACAACACCCACATACAAAGAAATTCTTTAACCCATGTTAGCCAATACAATTATGGCATAAAAGTTCTAGCATTCAATCGTATCCAATGGCAGCTTTTTCTCATTTGCCTTCTTTTTTCAAGTTTCTTTATTTAAGGCATCACAATGCTCAATGGATTTCTATGCATGCCACAATTTGAAATTAAGCAACGATACTTTTTTTTCCTTGAGTTTTCCTTCTTCTGTATTGGAGAAAAGTTGGGTCGGTCTTTGGTTTGCCTTTTGTGACTTAAATAGGCGGAAAAGAAAATTATGTTTACGCAAAGTGGAAAGAAAGGCTGGCAAACTGGCAGGAACTCTGTGTGTTTTCTATGGAGTATGCCTTGCCGCATTGTTTGGTCTCCATGCCGCACAGCCGCACAGTGGGGTGAACAGAAGTTCTTATGCTCCGAGACGGAATCCGATTAAAGCCCAAAGCGTTGGAGCAGCATCCTCTCAGCTCCTCGACTTTCCCTTCTCCATGTGCTTTGGTAACTTACATGCAACTCAAATTAAATGAATTGCTCAACGCGCACAACCCTCGTCCTTCCGCAGGCGATATAAACAACCCTAGTTCCCCCCCAGTCACCCATTTTCCCACTCCATCCCCTTTGGTGCACCATTAAAATCATGCTTCAATGGTTTTTGACCATTTTTTTTGTTTGCTGCTCGGAAGTTTTTGTGTTGTTGGAGCTTCTGCATTAAACAACTGGAAATGGGTCCAGCAAAAAAGTTGCAGCCTCCCGTTTTCGCTCTCTCCTACTGTAGGATATGCAACTGCGGCCTGTGGTAGGTACTTAGCCAGGTAAATGAACTATAAAACACTTTTAGGTATAATTTACATGCGTTTTTATAAACAGAACAGCTTCCACTTAAAGCGTTGATCGACCGTACAGAAAATTCTTAAGTGGAAACGTTGCTAACAAGTCCTGAAAATTCAACTTTTGACCAGCCATCAACTTTATTTATAGCCATAATTTAAGGTAACTAAGTAATATCATTTATTTTCGTACCTAAATATTTCATATTGTTGTTTGTTATTAATATTTAAGTCTTGCCTAATTTTTTAATGACCTTTTTTGTTCAGTGGGTAGTAATTTTAAGGTTTCCTACGTTTCTTTTTACATTTAAAATTTTGCACTTTCAAACAGATTTAATCAGACTCTTTTACAATCAAATTCATTTCTAAGAGCTTTAAAGATCTACGTACATTTGTGATTTGTTTTAAAGTTGCGCAGAATAAGAAAACAACTTTAAAATGAAATCTGAACTTTGTATTGAAGCTGCTTGCATAAAACATCAAACGCTGTGCCAAAATGTAAAAGTCCCCACGCTCTCTCGCCCACCTCCTCTCTAAAGTCCACTCGCCTCTTTTACCCACTTGTTCCTACAACAACACTCCATTCGCGATGCGCGAAATCGCATGGTAAACAAATAAAAGCGGAAAAAAACGTTGAAATATAACAGGAGCGCAACTGAAACTGCGTTTCTATAGCGTCACTCCAAAACGCCCACACCCACACCCACGCCCACGCCCCCTTTCACACCCCATACTCCGCCTAAAGTTATGCTCTGATATTTTTGGCATGCTTCGAGTTGAAGCTGCAGCTGCAATTTGTTTTTGTTGTTGTTCTGGATGTTGTTTTTGGTTTAGCATTGCGGGCAAAATAAAATCGCATAAACAAAAGGCGCCCTAAAGTTGATTTCCGGTTTCCGCTCAAATGGCGACCGGCTGCGCGTTCGTGTGAGAATTGTGTGCAGCCTGCAGCCTCACAGCAGGTGTGTGTGTGCATCTGTGTGTGTGTGAGTGTGTGTGGGTGTGTGTGGGTATATATTTCATATTTTATGATTGACTTCAACTAGCGTGAGCAAAAGTGGAATAACATAAAAAACATAACCTGTGATAAACTGCTGGAATTTGTTATACATTCACTGTAGTAGTTAACTGTGATTCAGCTCGACTTGTGAGGGCCACATGGGGCACAGGATGGGGTAGGGAGAGCTCCTAATGATCCAACTGAGGCGCAGCAAATCAAATATGCGACGCATTGGCAGAAAAAGTATAAATGCCAAAGCAAACATGCGAAACTAGCACAAATTGTCTATGTCAACATAAGAAGTGAGTAGAAGACATACATGACAAACACACACACACATACATCACACACACACGCATGTCATCTAATTGTGATGGACAGCAACACTTTGGGAGCATCGTGCTCAACTAATGAATGCCACCAAAGTGCGCGCAGTTGGAGGAGATTCTATGGAGGCGTCTCCATGGAGCAGAGCTCAGCAAATGGCCAAACAATGGCCACAAATCTGCGCCCCAGCCTACACAGATAGACGCACTGGTGGCATGTGGCATGTGGCAATGTCATTTGTCTTTAGCCACCATTCTTGCGAGCGTCCTGTGTGGCATGCCTCGCGTGTTGTCGGCGCATTATGTGGCAACATGTTCAACACATTAGCAGCAGAGCAGCAGTCTGAATGAAGCTGTGCGATGCGGCAAGTTGAGGGTATAAAACACGATACTTGCCTCTTGTTATTTGTTTAACAATTTTCCATTACTCTCCCTCTCGCTCTCACCTGCCTCTTTGCTTATTCAATCTCTTTCTCTCTTCTCTGCTCGGGACATTTACAATTTAAGTGAAAACAAATAAAAACAGCGTGTAAATTAAATTTTAAATGAGGCGGTTGGGTGGAAAATCGCCATTTTCAATTGATATCTTCCCCCCCCCCACTCTGCTGTCCTGCTGCCTTTCGGCCAGTCAACTATAAATATTTAATTATACTTAACCTTTTTCTGACCACCAAACTTTTGGCCAAGCAAACAAAAAAGAAATTCGTTGACAGAAAACTTGAATGAAACTTCAATTATTCCACGTAAAAAATACGCAAGCAACAAAAATGTTTGACAATGGGCGTGGCACAGTGTTATAAACTGGAAACAAAACACAAAAATTACCACAAAAAAAAGCGCCCAAAAAGGAAACTGTAAAAATTTCCTTCCTGACACTCGCGTCTGGTCACGATCTCCTGTTTACATGGGACACAGGGAACACTGAACACGGAACTTGGTTTGTTTATTAGGCAACGTCTGAAGGCAACGTGTCTTTTCAGTTGACCAACAACGTTTACCTTTTTCCTTTTTTTTTTTGTATGGCCAACAATCCCCCTTAGCTTTCCCTGCCTTGGTCCACACTTGTTTGTTTGGTGATTTGTTTGACTTGCGTGTCGATGATGACACAACACAAAAAAAATACAAAAAGTGAACAAACACAAAGAGAAAAGAACAACAACAAAAGCAACAGCAAATCGCTAACTGAAACTTTTTGTCCAGAAAGCTGACAACCATAAAATAATGTTAGTAGAAAGCTTACCTCTCAACAAGAAGCTTTTTATTAGATGATATGCCAAATATACTATTTATATATATTATATATATAGTATACATTTATTTAGAACCAGAATATATTTTCAAAAAAAAATCAAATGAGCTAGAAATAATTTGTATATATATTTATTTTTCAATATTCGCAAATTCCTGCAGTGTATATTCCTGATTCCTTCCCTTCATGATTCCAGGGTATACAAAAGCAAGCATATAAACAAATTATTAAAATGATCATAAAAGCGCCAGCAGACGGCAAATGTCGTATTGCATACAAACCGGCGCTTCGAGTCGTCTCCGAAAGGTTGGGGCAGGATTGGAGAGGGGAAAACGAGGAAATGGGGCAACCGGTAAAGAAATCAGCAACTGACCCAAGCGGAAATTGTTGCAAATGTCAGCAACAATTTTTTGTATACTTTTTTTTTTTGGTTTTGTTATGCGTAGCATGCTCTTTTTCCCTCTATTTATTGTATTTTATTTCGAATTCGTACTCGTGTAAAAATGCTGTGCACAGAAGGCGCAATATCCTGGAGGGTGCGGCTGGGACTCGGTTGGAGGTGTGGCTGAAATGAGGGGTGCGCTTTGTCAGTTAATGGCAATTTCGACACGTAGTTCACACGGAACTGAAAGGAGGCCAGCTTGCTGATTTGGACACATACGCACACAGGATACAGGATACAGGAAACGTGCGCTTATGGAAATACAATTGATGGCGCTTAAATTCAATTGACGATAAACAACAACAACACGAACAGAAGCCTACTGAAAACATCGAGGGAAGGCACTGTTTGAATATCTTATATGCATCGAAGATCAATTTTTAACGCTCTTCTGAAAAGTTTAAAATGATGACTACATAATTCTGGAATATTCAATGTATGAACCAATGATAAAAATAGAGATTGTACATATCTTAAAAAAAAATCAAGATAAAATATACAAATACAAAACTAAGAGTTTTATTGATCAGTCATACGTAGTCGCAAATATTTGATATTTAAGAATCAGGAATTTAATTTTCTTTATAGACTTTCCACAAGTCTTCCGATATTTTTATGAAAATGTTTCTAAATCATAAACTATTTATCTCCACAAAAAGCTAGAGCAGATACTTTGAATGTCATAAAACATTTACCAACTCTAGTTTGGCTTAATATTGACTTCTCAGACACATTTTCACTTATTTTGTGTCTAACCTGTACCACGCTTCGTATGCGTAATCTATGTTCAATTTAAGTATTTTACAGCAAACTGAGATGAAAGTGAAGGACAGAGGATTAATTACTGCCAGCAGTTTCCGTGTTGGTTTTGTTGTTCGATTGCATGTTGTCGATTTGATGGCAACTCGTAAACAGAACCCAAAAACAATAAGAAAAGTGAAGAGTGAAAAAGAAAGGGAGAAAGAATCGAGAATAACAACAGCTAATGAGCTATAAAAAGTGAAATAGGGCTGTGTTAGCCTGAGAAAAAGGGACTTAATGAGCTGGAGTGAAGCACAGCATGATGATGATGATGATTTGACGAGTTGAGCACAAAAAACAGAGATGAGGATAATGGCACAAGGTGCTAAATTGTGCTGCAGGGCTGCGGAAAGTGCTAAACCGGGTCAAGGGAAATTAATGATGCAGCCCTGCAGCTGCATCAATTTCTGCTGCTGCAAATATCGTGTTTAACTTTCACCTCAGACGTTCTGTGGAAATTCTCACCTGTGAACTCTGCACTTTGGTAATTAAGAGTTATGGCTTTTTGAGCGGGGATTCAGTTGTGGGGCGGGTGTGATGCTGTAGGCGTGGCAAACAGAACTTATTAATTTCTGCATTATTTAAGCGTGTAATTTATGTGCACAGTTTGCATTTTTAATTGCATTACACGGCGTGCGGTTAATGCATGTTAAATGCATGCAATTGAGAGACACAGGACGAAGGATGCAGAGAATACGGAGTACGGAATACGGAACATGCGAGACAACTGTAATATGGTCATTTTATTACAATATGGCATTTGTTTAATTAATTGAACTTTAATCAGCGACAGCTGCAATGTAAATATCTGAATTACCCTCAGTACCGTTTGGACTTTTATCCTCATCAAAAAGGTCAACCATCCATCCATTCATCCATCCATCCATCCTGTGTTCAGGTTACAGCTGATGTCGATAAGCCACTGCCACAGATCGAACTGAGACTGCAATTCACTTAATTTCCCCACTTTGAACGAACTCTTGGCCCAATTAACTTTTGTTTTAACACAAATTATATTCGATAGCATCTTCAAGTTGCGGCCAGACCTTTTAATAATTTCATTTAGCGCTAAATTGTCTTAAGCTAAATTGAATAAGGCGTCAACAAAGGTGCACACAATGAAGGAAGGAAAAGGGTAAAGGACATTGCTTTTCCGACCTAGAGGTGGCAAGCCTTTTGAACTGGACACGAAGTGGGACACAACGTGACACGAACTAACCGATTCTCCAATTTCGCCAGACTCTTTAAGTCGATTATTAGTTTTAGAGTATAAACTACTTAACAATTTTGAGTCACGCTTTCATCTCTAGCAGGAAACACACACATTTTTTTTTGGCCACCTTATAACCACTCTGCCTCTTATCGGTTGCCACAATCGACCAAATTCTAGTGGCCAAGCTAATGGCGCTCGAAGTTTCTTAAGCACTTGACCGCACTTTCAGGTCTCTAAAGTTGATGTCAAGCTGGTGGGTGATTGGGTATTTAGAGGCATGCTTAACCCATGTTTAACAATACTCTACGAGTATCTCTAACTGCAGTTGGATATGACTGAAAATGGTTTAAAAGCCTTGTCAGAAAACTCTTTGGCATTTGAACAGACTCGAGCAGAAAAAACCAAATGGCAAAAAACAAAATACTCAAAGTTGACATTTCACTTAGCGTTACGAATGGGATACATACATATATATGTGTGTATGTGTGTGTGTTTGATCCCCCTGGGGAGACACACAAAAGTTGTTTAGTTATTCATTGGGCCAAAAGTTGTGCGCTTTCTCCGTTGCCGCCTTCGCTGCCAGAATTTTCCTAGTCTTAGTGTCTCTCTCTCTCTCTCTCTCTCACTCTCACGCGCTGCCTCTCTCGCTTGTCCTTGCTTGTTTATTTATAGTTATAGCGTGTGTCAAGACGACAAATAAATTTTTGGACAGCAATTTTATGCAACGCGCTGGTCACAAAAACAAACAAATATAAAGGCTCATTTGAATTTGCAACCAACCAGGCAAGTGAACAAAGGCGTAGAAAGGGGGAGCAAAACATTTTTAGTTTCCGAAATCCACCCAAACTTGTACATAAAACTCATTATTAGTGAAAGTAAATTTATATGCTGAAAAGTCCAAAATTTGTAAGCCATTAGCTGAATGAAGAAATAGATGAACTGAAAGCTTAGCTAGATATTTTGAATATAAGTCTGATTTGACGCATAAAAAGACAACTTCTTAGTTGGTTAAACTGTGGTGAAATTAGATTTAAATCCATTGAACTCTTATTTATCAACAAAAAAGATTAAAACCAGATTGAGAACTTCTAAGTTTGAATCTTTTTAAATAAATAAAAAGATGCATTTCCATCAATTTATATAATATAATGATAGTTTTAAAAATATGACTCACTTGAAAGGTCATAAAGTTCGCAGTCATATTGTTTGTAAGATTCCCAAAACGAATATACACTCAAAAAAAAGTTAGTTATCTCAGCCCCCATTGCGGAAAATGTGGCTACGCCCCTGCAAATCGGAGAGACAAGAAGCAGGAAACGTGAGTCAAAAGTCACTGCCACTAAGCTCAAGAGCATTGCCAAGCAATTCACATCGCAGTGCATTTATTTATAAGCACTGCCCTCAACCAGGGACTCATTTCAAGCCAAACAGTTGCGGAATTGCCAGTAGCAATTGCAATTGCAACTGCGACGGCAGCAACAGTTGCTGTTAGACGCGGCATTGCCAGCTGATAGTGCGAGAGTGCTTGAAAAGCAGAATGTTTGTTTTATTCTCAAAGTATACATATAGTTCAACTGTAGAAATGAGACGCCACCTAGCGATCAGTTTGGTCAAAAGTCAAAGTGGTCTGGACCACTATTTTATTTGCATGCAACAAAATGTCAAACGGAAAACTGAAACTAACTAGGAAATGACAAAGAAAAATACAACTGACAAGCGCAGGCAAAAAGAGAGCGCAATATAGAAAAATAACAATAGAAAGAGAAGGAGATGGACTAAGAGGGAGCTAAGAAGAAAGAGTGCGAGAGTGAGATAGGAAGAGATAGTTAGAGGAAAAGGAATTTTGACAGCACGCCATTTTGGCACATGGCAATTTCCGTCGAGAGCACATGACAAAAATTGCAAAGCTTACACAGGAAGAGGGTTTATGGTGGGAGAGGGTGGTGCGAGGGGGAGGGGACTGGACAGATTGCGGGCGTGCCATAGGTAAGGCAAATTCTTTTTGGCCAAAAACTGCTGGCAAAAAGTTAAAAGTTTAATTGTGCGCAACGCTTAAAATGCAATGCTGGACAGCCCGTCATGGCTAAAGGGATGGTTGGGGCAGAGTCAGGGGGAAAACTGTGAGTTCAACATCTGTGACAAGTTTTATTAAGTTTATTTTATATTTTCGCATTTGTGCGCACTAAAGGGACAACTGGACGGCAAAGGGGCAAAGGGGGCAAAGGGGTTAACGACGTGCTGCCACAAACTTGTCGGCTTGTATATTGCGTGTGTGTGTGTGTGTGTGTGTGTGTGTTTTTGTGTGACAGCCAAAGGGGAAAGGCTTTGTTGCAACTTTGATAAAATCAAATGTGGATGCTGTAAACAGTAGAGAAGGCTATACATGTGTGTGTGTGTGTCTGTCACACTCTCTTTTATGGCAGGTTGCACACACTTGACTGCTCAATGGTCTTTGCAACAGACGCCTGCAGTCCGAGTACTCACTGGTCACTTAAATCTGTTGCATGCCCCTTTAAAGCATTTAAATTCAGGTGCAAGAGCCAAATGGCAAGTGGCAAGTGGCAAGCAGGAGCAGTAGCTGCCACAGCAGCTAGCGAGCTATTTATCCTGGAGAGCAGCTCGGCCGTATAAAATATTTAACAGCCATCAGTCGCTGTCATACTTTTTTAATTGACTTATCAATTATTTATGCAGATCAACTCACACACACACACACACACATATGCAGGCAGCAAGAGGGAAGCTGGAGAGGAAGAATAACAAAAAGAGAGAGAGTGAAAGAGGAAAGAGCTTATCACATAGACAGACACAGACATTCATAAATACAAATAAAGTATTTCGCAGAGTTGCAGGTTGAGTGGCAAAGCCAAAAGATGAGACAGAAATAAAGATACAGAGCAATATAAGAGAGGAGGCAGAGATGGTAGAGATTCAAGCTGTTGGCCAGGTCGACGACTTAATTGCAGCTGAAATCAGCGATTTGCCCAAAGCACACAGTGCAAAATAAATACAATATAAATAATAATGAATAGCAAATAGTAAAATAACAAATAATAATAAACAAAGTACACAATATAAAAACCAAATAAAAATAAATCAATGAATAATGCATACAAATTTACATATGTACAAATTCAACAATTATTCAGACCATAATTCAGCAAGAAGTTGACAATCAGAATAGCTGACTTTCAATTATATCAACATCTTGGCTATTAAATAGCGATAATATTAAATATTGCTTCTATCAACTAAGTTAATTTTTAATGTGATTTATAATATTGCATATTCCCGACCTATACTATATAAGTATTTATTCTAATTAATTAAACTTGATTTGTTAAAGATACCGACTATTTTGTTGAATTGCTCTACTCTTTTTTGCCGTGTAACTTTTTGTCGCCATTTTTGATCGTATTTGGGCTCATATATACTCGTATTTATTTTGATTAATTTAAGTAACAGTTGGATGAGTTATTCCGCATTCTTACTGCAAGTATTATTCATTTTCATGCTCTCATCTTTATCTTTCGTCCCACTTTCGGCAATTTCAACTGCAGACCCAAACTGGAGGCACGTGATTGATGCATTTTTAATGCGCATTTTGGGGAACGAGTTAAATGCAATTTACTACAGCAGTAACCGGGTATATAGTAGGTATATGACAGGAGAGAGGGTACAATCGACTTGCAGACTGGGAATTTGGGCCAAAGTTTCAGCTTGTTGTTGTTGCTGCATTTGAAAAATGCAATTGTGTTAGTCTGAGAGGCAAGTTGAGCCTTTAAATAAATGTAGTTGAAAAAACCGTGCGGGCATCATAAATATTTGAGAAACATAATCAGGACAAAGGTTGAGGGCAACGCACAGAATGGAACAAGAGGAAGGAAAAATATTATGCATCAAGGATAAAATCAAATTTAACGCATCGCTTGCATTTGTATAAAGGCAAAGCCAAAGGCAGTCCAAGGATGAAGAGGAGGCTAAAGAGAAGGAATAAATTCGCTGTGCTGCCTCCGAATGCTTTGACTTTAGTTTGAGCACTCTCTCTCTCTGGCTGCTTAAAGAAAGGCCACGTAGCACTTGACATAAGCAGAGACAAATACAAATACACACACACACACACACATACACATGCATATGCACATTTTGGGGTGGGGGAGGTGAAGGAGGTGCTCGGCACGTGCCGTTGGATTACAAGGAGCCGTTGCCTCCCAGGAAGCCGTCGCCATGTCAAAAAAGAAGCAGCATGAAAAATGTGTGGCATAAGACAAGGCGCATAATCAAAAGTAAGCTAAACCGAAGCCTTCGCGAAGGCTGCACTCTCCCCCCTCCCCATCCCTTCCTTGCCCCATCTTCGCCTGCTGCACAAGCTCACTTATAAAAGGTAGGTCGATGGGGGGTTGATTCTGCTGCGATTTCTTTTATTTCGCAATATTTCAAACCATACAGAAAAACAACAAAAATAAAAACAGGAAATAAAATAAAATGAAATGAAATAAAAGCGGTGCAAAAACAAAAGCCGAGCCACAAAAACCTCACGCCCGAGTTGCCAGTTGATGTAGCGCACGCAGCAGCTCCACACATGAAAGTGCCAAGTGGCATGTTGCAAGTGGCATTGAGATTCGCATTGCGTGGCTGCTTGACTGATGTCTGCCTTAATGTGTGTGTGTGATGGTGTGTGTGTGTGCTTGTAAATACACTTCCACTTGATATATCGATCATAAATCTGTTTGCTTTGGTTTCATTTTCTCGAATTGGCTTTATTTTCGACAGTCAAATAAAATTGACCAAAATGTGGCATGTGATTTACGTATTTTATAAGCAGTCCAATATCATATTCAATTTTTAATATATAGTAGTAAACAATAGTAAAATTTGTAACTGAAAACAAAAGCTACTAAAACTGAAAATAAATCCTATTAGCAATCATAGTCATAATTTAATTTCTAATGCAAATGAACTCAGTTTTGTACAGTTTAACGTCTCGTGTAAATATCTTTTTTAGAACACTACAAATGATTAAATGTTTTCGAAAAAACAAAAAGTAAGAAACAAACAAATCTTTTATCAATGTCACATTTTAAATCGCATTTCTTAGAATCAGAATCAGAATCAGTTTAGTTACGACAAAGTTATGATAAGTCGCTAAGAGTATTCCCTTTAAGCTTATTCAACTACGCAATTCTCGTAATTTGAGCAAATTCAACTTTGTCAGACTGAAATATTTTCCCTCTATTTTTTCCTATGATCAGTTTAAGGATTACTCGAACAATATATTGCCCTAATTCGATTATGATTTTATTCGAAATGGCGTCGCGTTTCTCGCAGCTTTTGTAGCATTGCCAAAGGTTCTTTTCCTATTGGCGTAATCCCCATGCTGTCTATTGGCCAATGTGCAATGTTGCAACAAGGACAGAGACTATAACAGAAAAAATGAAATAAAGTTTCATTTGGTAGACTCACCTCTTCCTCATTGCTGGCGGTGTTCACGGAGTCCATGCTCTGTGAGAGTCCCAATGGGGCGAGTGCCATCTGATTTTCCATTATGCTGGTGGCGTCTCTGCTGTTGCCGTTTGTAGTTGCAGTTGTTGTTGTGTTGTTGTTGCTATCGCTGGTAACGACTGTTGTTGCTGCTGTGGCCGCGACGGCACTGACGCTGCCAGCCGGCGAGGGAGTCGTCGGCGCTGAAATTGATGCGGATTCGTGAGACTGCGACTCGTGCGTGGAGCTGCCCGGGGAGCTGCTGTTGGTGGTGTTGGTGGTTGCGGCTGTTGGTGTTGGTGTTGGTGTTGCTGTGGTAACACTTAGCGCACTGGTCACTGCTGCTGCAGTTGTAGTTGCTGCTGTGCTACTGTTGTTGCTGCTAATGCTTTGCTGTTGCTGGTGGTGTTTGTGGATGTTGCTGCTGTTGCTGTTGCTCAGCACAATATGTTGCTGTTGTGGCGCGTACGCGTGTCGCAACTGATAACCACTGTAATGGGCAGGTGTCTGCTGCTGCAGAACCGCCACGTGCTGCTGCTGTTGCTGATGTGCAGCGGCAGCGGCAACAGCCGATTGCTGTAGATGCTGATTGAGCAATGCAGCGGCGGCAGCCGCCTGATTGAATTGAACTAAACGCTGTTGTTGCTGCTGTTGTTGTTGCTGTTGTTGCTGCTGCTGTTGATGATGATGTTGCTGGTGTGTGTGGGCAGCCTGTTGTTGTGATGCAGCGACCGCGTAGGCGACTTGTTGCTGCTGCTGTTGTTGTTGCTGTTGCTGCTGTTGTTGCTGTTGCTGATGGTGCGCGGCAACGGCGGCCGCAAACTGTGTGGGATGTGCAAAGCTCAACTGATGACCTTTGAGTGCTGCTGCTGCGGCGGCGGCGGCGGCTGCTGCTGCTGCCGGCGAGCTAGCGTATTGCAGATGGGCAGCTGGTGCGGCAACTGCTGCTGCTGGCACGGGCAGCACCGAAACGGCGGCGGCGCACTGGCGTTTAGGCGACGGCGACAACACCTGTGGGGCACTCGCTGGCGTTTGCGGCAGCGTCGGCCTGCGTTTAATCGCAATCGACGAAATGGTGATGGCTTTTTCGAACACTTGCCGCTGGTGTTGTTGTTGCTGTTGTTGTTGCTGTTGTTGTTGATGTTGTTGTTGTTGTAGTTGTTGTAGTTGCTGCTGCTGTTGTAGGTGTGTTGTGTGTGTTAGTGTAAGTGGATCGATCGTATTCAAATTGGGTACTATGGATGCTGGTTGCTGTGTTGTCGGCGTCAACGTCGGCGTCGTTGCTGTTGTTGTCGTCACTGCGGGCAGCAGTTGCAGTTGCGGTTCGGCGATGTGGAGCAGATGGTGATGGCTGCCCAACAGGGTCGGGTTCTGGTAGTTGGCTATGTTGGCGACTCAGTTAACCTGCAACAAACAGAAACAGAAAACAGTGTTATGAACCGTGCTATGAACTCAACAATAACGTATTATTGGCTTCTTTAATATGTAAATATTTGTCCTGCTCTCTCTACCGATTGTTTCGAATATGTGTTGTGAAATTCACATATGCAAATAATATTTCAATATTGTCAAAATACTGACGAATTTATTCAACATAATGCAAATGTTTACACATCCGCCAATTAGGATGATGGCTAAGGGAAATACAAGGAAAGGGGGGAGGGGGAGCAATTTGTGTGGTTTGAGGCGCCTGAAAACGCTGCATTATTCAAGAGCAAATACGATGACAACTCAATAGAAATAAAAGCACAGTGAAAGAAATCTGAGTATTTCAACTGGTCACTACCATCGAAATAAACAAATTAACTGAGAAACTGGAGATACGTCATAAAATTACAGTACTTCTATGCATATAACCCAACTGCAACTCGAGCCAAAGATTCCACAAGCAATTAACAATAACATCGAATTTCATTTTAATAATGCTCTTACAAATCTCAGAAAATACAGCAAAAAAATACAGTATTCATTAAAATCCAGATTCAGTTGATATTTTCAAAACTCTTAATGGAACTTGCTAATTTTTTTCTAAAAAAAAATTTAAATATGATGTTCAGAAACAGTTTATAGCTGATATTATTTTTGAATTTTACTGATATACTAATAATATTATTTTTAAACAAAATTTTTAATAGATAATACGTTTGGTGTACTATATCAACTACTTTTTCTCTTAGTGTTGAGTTCATTTGACTGCCATTTGGTAGGAGAACTCGACTCGAACAAACGCTAATTGTACCACAATAATACTCGTAGAACAAAGAGCGAGATTGTCATAGAAGAGGAAGTTAAAAAGAAAAAAAATGAAAAAAATAAGGAAAATGCAAATTGTGTAGGTCAGTCAGAGAATAGATAATTTCTTGCTGTGTATTTGTGTTTGTATTTAGCTTGTTTTTCGCTTTCGGTTATCGCAACGAGGAATCGGTAGTCACAGCTGCTGGAAACTCCATTGCGCAGTCAAGAAAAGAATCTGAATACAGTTGAATACAACCGCAAGGCAAATAAACCAACAAATAAACAAATGAACGAAGATACAGTCAGATAGACAGACACACAGTAAATCGAATATACAACATATGAGTGTATCTGAAACAACTTGAAAATTGAGCTGACAACAAACCGAAATTGTATTACAAACGTTTGCCACAAAAATATGCACATAACTAAAGCTCAGATCCCTCTGAGAGATATCATACTCATACATACGAGTATCGAGTACAATATATGCACATATTTGAGTACAATACGAGTGCTCATACTCATACTCATACTCATACTCATACTTGAACTACAAACAGGGCTATGAATGCGGATTATAATGGCGCCAGGCAAGCAAACAACAAACGAGAGGCAACCGAGCAATAAGGACGATACACGACACACGGTGCCGCCACCGACGCTTCAGTGTTGTATCTGTATCTCATTCTATATATCTATCTGCAGATGTAAGTGTGAATGTATCTGTATCTGTTGGATGGCATTGTCATGTATCTTAGATGCGAGCTATCGCCACACTATGAATATGACAAATTATGCAGACAATAAACGAAGCGAGGCCAGAGGGTAACCCTTCCCTAACGACTCTACTACTTACTAGTCTTACTTGATATATATTTAACAGCAACAGCTTGGCAACATTTAAGGACATGCTCCACCCACAATTTGTGGCAGCTACAACAGTTGGCGACTGGGGCAACACTTGAGTTAATTACAGACAACGCGTGCTAATCATAATTCAAATTTAATATCGATCAGATATTTGTGGTTTTCAGAAGTTTGTGCGCTTATGCTATTGAGTTGTCAGCTGCTACTAATTCCAAGCGATTTATAATTAATATAAATACAAAAGCACCACACAATGCGACCAATATTTAAATATGCCAACGATGTGCTTTAGATTTATGGCTAAAATGCTGCCAATTTTATATTAATAGGCCAACTTTGCGTATACGCTTATAAATGCCATCGATTTTAGGCCAAACAATTAACTATAACGATTGTATATGGGATTTATGGGAATTAGTGTAAATTCCGCAAAGGGATACAGGTCGGTTTACTGGGCGAGTCTAGAACCGGGTTGTTTGGGAAGATTTTGGCAGAAAATTTAATTTAAATTACAAATGTAAAGTGAGGTCTACCTTACACCGCAATCTAAATCAATTTTGTTTTAAAGATTAAAAGGTTCAACTGATAAGTCGATTGTATAAACATATTTTAGTTATGTTCAAACAAAAAAACAAACAACAGATCTTCTTAGCTAAAATTATAATTAATTTATAAAATGACTGGCAAAAACATTAAGGAATGTGTTTATTCGTATTTAAGAGTAATATATATTTTTTATTATTTATTCCAATTACAGTATTCAAAGCTATTCCTAACTCAAAATCTAAATCATCAGTTATTTTTATTTTTTAAGAAATTATTATTTTTATTTCACAACATCTTTCCATTGGCAATATTTTTTTTGCATCTGTTATTTTTGTTATGCATATTCTGTGAAATTTGCACAGCAGTGATAAAACAACAACAACATTTGCTTACACAAACAAAACAACAACAGCAACAACAATAACAATAGCGTTACAAATTCTAACAAAAACTTCGACAACAACAATAATGACGTTGGCATTATCGTTGTTGCCGTCTGTCATGGAAATTACTCAGAAAATATTTAAAAGTATAGCTCAACTCTATGGACAACAACAACTAGTCATAAATATTGCTAATGAATTTCCCGCACGCTTTGCTGAGCTCACAACAAAGTCTCCTCTCTCAAATTGACTTCCATTTTGGCTTTGTTTTTTTGTTTAACATTTTCTAAACAATACATTTGAACGGAAGTTGGGCGCGTTTTTTTTTTTTTGTTTTTTTGATGATGTTGGCATAAAACAAATATAATTAAATGTAATTTTTATAATGACAAATGCGATTTATTGTTGATACAACACAAGCCCCAAAGCCAGACCTCCAAACATGCCACGCCTCCGCAAACCAGGGGTGGGTCGTCGCAAATACAAATACGCTCACAAAAATAGAAATTGGAGCAAAAGTTAAACAGACTAAACCAATTTCTAATTGAACTTTTTGCTTGGCCTTAAGTTAAATCAAATGCCAATTTCCATGTCTATCCATGTTGTCAGTTGATCGAGGGGCACCCTTCTGGTAGTTGTCCATAATTGCCACACGATTCTGGAAATTGGGTCTGTGGCACGCCTTCGGCTCTGTTTCAGCTCTCGTTTCATGCAAATCAACCAACTGGCGAGCTAAGCAGATAGATCTCTATTGTAATGGATACACACTCGTCTATAGTTTGGAAACACACGCTAATCCATGCACGCCCACGTATCCAACATCATTACGAAAATCATCATAATGATAATGATGATGATGATGATAATTGTAAACAAGTTTTTCAGCTGCCATAAAAATAAAGATGATTTTGGTTCGCAGATTGCGGATCACTTGTCAGCAGTTTTTTTTAGTCATCTAACAATTGTCAATTGCAGTGACAGTAACAACAACAACAACCAAAGCAACCACAATTAGCATTGCTAATGGCAACAGATAAACACAAGTGGCGTAAGTAACCACCCACGTGATCTGTATCTCCTCATTTTGACCTCTAGTCCCTCCACAAGTCATAGATACCCTCTATCTAGCCTCTAGCTAGTTTTTTATCCATGTCCAAATTCTGAGCTCTGACTACAGCTGCGGTTACCTAGGAGATGGCACCGCCCAGTGGCTTCACACTTAAAGTGGTTTTGGCCATAAATGTTGCTCTTGAATGTCGACTGTCGGACTGTCGGATGTTGGCTGTCGACTGTCGACTGTTGCTTGTTATTGTTATTGCTGCTGCGCATCGTTTTGTGCCTCACGTTTGTAGCATGCTCGTAATTAATATTTAATAAGCCTGGCTATCTTTTCTTCACACTGACTTTGTTACGGCAGATAGACACTTTTATACTCTGTTCACTGATAGTCGAATGGGGTAGCTTGACTTATAATTTTGAGAGCTCCTTTTATGCAAAAGAGTAATGCTTACATTTTCGTAGGAGTTTATTTAACCAGTAAATGAAGCTAGTTTCAAAATTTTTTTTTGCAATTTTTCAGAGTAATTTTAATGAAGGCAGCACAATGAACTGTTTGTAGGACTTCATCAAAGAGATGACAAAGCTTTTATAGGCAACAGATTGCTTACACAGTGAAATACATTTTAAATATTGTATCTAGATCTTTAAAATAGAAAGATCTCTATAGAGTATACAGCAGAAAAGCTTCAAAGTTGGCAACAGCTTGCTTACACAGTCGAATAAATTTAAATATCGTATCTAGATCTTTAAAATAGAAAGATCTCTAAAGCGTATATAGCAGACAAGCTTCAAAGTTGGCAACAGCTTGGTTAAACAGTGAAATAGATTTTAAATATTGTATCTACATCTTTGAAATAGAAACATCTTGTATAGGGTATTCAAGTTTCGACTTCCGAATTCAATAGTCTCGTTTCTCTCAATGTTTGGGTATTAAAATGTTTTGCTGTTGTCTTAGCCGAGCAGCAATTCAACTCAATTCAGCTCCTCTTGGAACCTCACCTCGGCTTTTAGACTAGGGCTCAGTTTGGTTGCCATGCTTATATGCGCATATTTAATATGCGATGCTCAAGAAACATTTTTTATAACTTGGGCATGCTCCAATTCTCTAGCTCTTAGCTGGGTCTCTATTTGTGTGACTGCCAAGCCATTCCAAGTGGCATCTGTGAGTGTGTACGAGTATCAGCACGAGCACTCGAAGTAACTCGTATCTGAAAGATAGTTTGCGTTTTGCTACCAAAGTTCTGGCAACTTGACTTGCCTCAGCTGCCCCCCCTTTTGTCTACCACGGCTTTCCGTTAAGTTTGAGCGTTTTTTGAAAATTACAAAATCCATTAAGTTGCTTGCACGCAACTTAAACATAAATCCATCATACGCCATGTAGCACACACACACTCAGACACACACACACACACACACACACACACACACACACACAAATTCAGTGAGGGTAGTGAGCCACGCCCAGCCGCCTTCCCTCGCTTTACTGCTGCTGGTTTTATTATCCACAGCATATTCAATGCACAAACATGCAGACACTCGACTAGGTAAGTAGGTTGAGACCCAGTCTACGTCTCTCTCTTTTTTTGTATGTGTGTATATGTGTGTGTCTTCCCCTGCCTCTTCTTCTTGGTTTTCTGGTCTTTGGCGTCTCGCAGGGCTTTCTATTTAATTTCCCAGCGAGCTGCAAAACTTCTGGGCTCAATCAGCCATTGACTTTGAATCTTTCTTTTTCGCGAATAAATGTAATCAGAGATATGTTTATTTTCGTGAGTTCCTTTTTTTTCATTAGATACTTTCAAATATCTAGCATGCAATCAATAAATGATAGTTCACTTTGTGTTTAATATTTGCCATTGTGATTCTTCCGCTTCTGGTATCAATCAGATTTAATGCATTTCGATTCAACTAATGCATAACCGTTAAGTGTAAGCAAGCAACTTCCGACTAGACGCTAAAAATATAACTGAGTAATCTTTTAATGAAATAAACTTAATATATTTCTTAAATATAATCAGAAAGTATTCATTAATCCATAAATCCGCAAGACAATCGCAATTATTATTTCATCTTTTAATTAATTATTAATTGTATTATTATTGAGAAAGCATAATAATATATGGTTAATCAGATGAATCATGAGAAGCTATGCTTTACTTTAATCCATATATCCGATAGGCACTGGCACTTATGTGTGTATGTATATTTTGTATCTATAAATCAGAACTTCAAACTTTTACCAGTATGCTATGAAATTTGTAAACATCCATAGCGTTTTATTATATGAAACACGCCAGAAAATCTATAACTGTATCTGTAGCTTATCTGGCAAAACTGATAGTAATATTTACCTATAACCGTTGCGATGTCGAGAGTGCGCGCCATAAATCATGCATTTGAGTACGTTTGAAAGATACTTTGATATAGATACAGATACAGACATATAGATACAGATACAGATAGCTGAATGGACGTGCTCACTCACGGCAATTGTGGCCATTAATGTAATAGACGTCTAACGAAAATGGTCGAGAGGCAGAGAAAGATGTGAAAATGTAAAACTCATGCGGAGATTGAATGAAAGATTCGAATGGAGCTCACCAAGTTGAGTTCTCTGTATGCGAAACTAGTTCAAAAGTTCAACAAAAAAGTGAGCTCAAGCTTAAGCTGGAGATGGAGCTGAAGCTGAAGCTTGGGACTTTCTCGGCACGATGTGTAGTCAAGGGAAAGGTGGCCAAAATACAAAGTTTTGTAATGTTTTCTGTTGATAGTGAGAGGTATATTATATTTATTAAAATGTTGTATAAACTTTTTATATTTATTAGGTATTATGGGTATACAAGGTAAGCAATAATAGAGCAGACAGTGACTTAATAAATTATGCGGCTTCTGGGTATATGACAGTTGTCAATTTTTTGCAATACAGGGTATATTACGGTCGAGTCTACTTAATTGCCACTTCTGCTTACTTATTTTCGGATGGCTATAAATAGCAACAGCACAATAGCAATCATAACAATCTCGCATCAATCGGGTGGCGATTGAGTTGAATGTATACTGGGATACTAGAAGAGTGGGGCAGTGTGGTGGGAGTGTTGGGAGTGGTGGGAGTGGTGGACAGTTCGATGGAGTCACATTTACAGCACAGCTTCAATCAGCCTTCCTAAGCTCCTCGACAAGCATTTCAATAGCTGCTCTGTGGTTTGTATATTGTTAGATCGTATGTTTTGCCGCATTTGTCATGCTTTCCCATGGCCTCTCTCAGATTGAGTAGCGGTACTCATAAGCCATGTACTCAGCAGAGTCGCACTAGACCGCAAGTGAATCACACGTTTGATACAATATATATTCCGTAGTCGAATTGTTGCTGAAATGTGGTTGATTTTGTCATTGATTTTCCTATTTATGTCATGTGCATACAGAACAATAGCATTAAGACTGACAATCTAAGTACACACAACAAATTGACAAATCATCATCAACAACATCAACGTCAACCGAAACAATTCAAATATTGTAAATGTCAGTCTCTATGTGCAGATATATATATATATATACACATCTGATGATATGTCACCTCCTGACGGGCTAACTAAGAACAGCCATTAAATTCAGTGAGCTCCATTAGCACTTGCAATAAATTTTCATCTCTGGCAAATTTGTACAAATTTTAATACTCAACGCGACGCACTGGGAATTATCAAAATCCAGCAGCAAAAACGGCTCTAACATGCATTTTGAATGTATTTCTATACCCTACAAAAATCAAGAGTTAGTTAAGATATTATGGCGTAGAATGGACACAAAATGAAATATAATATAAATTGAAATAAAAATACGTATATGATTTTTATTACAGAGTGGTACCAAATGAATAGCATAAATCTCTTATTATCACATCCAGCTCAGCGAATTCTTTATTTTTCCTTTCTTAGTATTATTTATTTTGTCATGTAGAGTATTTCTCAGTCGTCCATTGAGTCTAGAGAGATAAACAGCTTGCCTAGAGCTAGCTTACATATTTTAGAATGTGTTTCATTCTCTTTTTCACTTTAATTTCTCACTTGCTTATTTTGTTATTGTTCCAACCGAGATTAATTAACGTTAATTTTGCATAATTAAAGCGGCAGCCAACAGAGAGAAAGGCCAACAGCAAAAAGAAAAAAGTTGGGAAAGTTGAAGACCGAGTCTAGGAGCGGAGAGAGGGGAACAAAGAGTCACTTCTTTGACACGAGAGTTATTGGCTGGGTTAACGCTTTAGGTGCTCGGGTTCAGTGTCAAGGGTCAGGTCACTCATTTTCAATTAAATCTCTTGTAATGCCGCATGGAAATGCTTTATAACTGCTACTTTTTTTCTGTTTTCGTCAACATGGAAATGCTTTTTGGAACAATTCACTCACAACTCAGCATCGTGTTAGCCCAGTTACTTGTAGGTAATCCTCTGTGGGCCAGTAAATCTCATACTCGAATCTTATTTAACAGTGCAGCTGCTCAGAGAATCCAATTAAAATTGCAAAGCCCAAAACCTCATTGACAATTCAACCTAAGAGAAGACATGACAAGACGAGGAGTGTCCCAACGTCACAGAGTCAACAAAACTGTCAACTCGCCACTCAATTATTTGCATAAACAGAAGGACTCAATGACGACAGGACTGAATGACAATCTATCTACCAGTTGAGCACTTTGTGGTTTCCCTCTCCAATTTATTTTATTTAATTTTATTACATGCAAAGGCTAAGCTGAATTTCTCA
Source organism: Drosophila phalerata (assembly GCA_951394115.2). Lineage (NCBI taxonomy): Eukaryota > Metazoa > Arthropoda > Insecta > Diptera > Drosophilidae > Drosophila > Drosophila phalerata. Next base: position 11,295,918 of record OX596005.2, read on the forward strand.
GGAGATTTGCTAAAGGATTGAATAATTTTCTTTAAACAAGAGTTACAGGAATATACTTTAACTTATCATTTATATTTATTTTACAATAAAATATACTAATTGTATCATTATTAATTAATTAAAAAAATTAAAGTTAATATTTCAATAAATATTTAAAATCTAATTAAATTTCTTTATTATTTTAAAAAATTTATTTTATAGCTTCTCCCATAAAATATTAAAATTATAAATTATTTAATTAAAAAGTTTTTTAATAAGATACTCATTGAGTATTACTCAACCTAAATTTTAAAACTTTGGTTTTTAAGTTGATATCCCACAAAATTCATTAGACAAATTGATCAATTTTTTAAAATATTAAATGAAATACCAAATATATTTAATTTTTTCAGAAATCTGTGCCAAACTGAGCTGTAATTTCTCAACTACAATCAAATAGCTGTGGTGCTTGTCTCTTTAATACCTACTATTCAACAATTTTACTTTAGTTCAAGAAGTTTCCAATTAAATTCAACAATTTTCACCAGTTACTGATAACCACAAAAATGCAAATGACAGACAACTGAAGGCTGACGGAAATATTGCAAAACATTTTCGTTAAGTTTGCTGACCACAATTTGACTTTTGGGAAATATGAATCTATTTTTTGACCAAAACAAATGAGAGGGAGGTAAACAGATTGTGTGGAGGTGTCAATTTGAGGCATAAGTTTAAAGTGCTGTCAAAGTTGAGGATAATTTGTGGTTAATAAAGCTCAAGTCAATTAAAGATTGCACATAAATTTTTGTCAAATAAAATATGAAATTGTTGAGGGAACTCAACTCAACTCAACTCAATTTAAGTCTCTACACTACTCAATTTGAGTAGGAGTATCTACCAACAAACTGACTTTGGTGATGTGGAGGCTGTGGAAATTGCATCAAATTAAACGTAAAGTGCGTGTGCCGCACTGTCCGACAGTTGCTCATTTTATCATCCACTCTTCTCCACGTTCCACTCAAGATTGACCCCCTCCGGTCATTCATTCTGGATGATGTCATTAATTAATGTGAATGAGTTCAGTATGATGTCAATTAGCTGCGGAAAGCGCACTTGACGTCGCTGCACTGTAAAAACTTGTTGTTATAGTTGTTGTTGTTGTTCATTTTGTACCGATTTAAGACACGACCCACACACAGAGATACACGCACACACACACGCACACGCAACAGCTACTCTCACGCAATGGCCATATTTTATGAGAATTTACAATTGAGCCGCCTTCCGAGTGGAATCTGTGCATCTGGAACATCTGCCCGACTGTCTGTCCCTTTGTCCGTCCCAATGTTGGACTGGGCTACTCGTTTAGTTGCTCCCTCAAAACTTGGAAGCCTTATCTTAATATCCAAAATGTGCACAAACTTCTGCACAAAGTGGTTAACAATAGTTAAGAGTCAGTCGCATTTATCTTCGCCGTCCCATTCACATTTCGGATTTGGCTGCCATGGACCAAGCAGCTGGATTTCAGACCCAAAAAGCGGAGATCCGAAAGAAATATGAAAAAATTTAGAGAAACCGACTAGAAGATACCACTTTTTTGTAAGACTCTGAGAACTGAAGAATGAAAATTGAGCAAAAGAAACTGCGTGAATCGAAAAAAATTCACTAGAAGAAACAAATTGGCCAGTATTATAATTTGTATAAGTATATTTCACAGTCGAAGCTGTTTTGATTAAATTTTAGATGTTAATATAATATAATATACATAAATCAAATCAATTCTACAACTTTATTATACCCTTCTAACGCAATTTATGATCACTGGGTATAAAAACTAAGCATAGTCATTAAAACTGGCTGTTTGCCACGCCCACAAACACCCAACGCAATACAATACACAACAGCTGATGCAACAAAAAAAAACGAAACAAACAACAACAACAACTAAGTAAACTAAAAGAAAGAAAATTATTATAATAAGTAAATGCAATAAAATGAAAATCCAACTGGGAAATTTGGTTTGATTTATTGCTGTTGTTGTTGTGCTTCACTTAAGCACTGAAACAGAGAGGAAAAGTACGAGAAAAGTATAAGAAAATCAAAAGAAAAAGAAAAAGAAAAGCAGCATTATGCAGATAAATATTCGGGCTGGGACTAGAGACAAAAGTTTTGATGCGTTGAAGGGATTTGAGCTGGCCCGCAGCAGGTGGAAATTTTCGTACAGAATAATCCAGTTCCATTAGAATCGCTCCACTCACTGCCTTCATTCTATAACTTAGCTATCTTTACTTACGTAGTATATAACTCGATTGAAAGAAGTGCTTTTGAATTCACATACCTGAAAATAAACAAAAAAGAAAGAGAACACTATGAAAACACTTTTGCATTGTTTTTGGCAATTTATAAATCTTAAAGCTGAATTTCAATTGCATCGAAAGATACTTTCAGCTGATGATAAAAGCTCACAGTTACACAGATACACAGATACAGCTACAATTTACAATTTATCACAAATGAGAAGGTTAGAAATGATTCTCAGCCTGGGAAACATAATTTCCTCCGCCTTTCCACATTTCGAAAGTTTATGAGTTTTGACCAAAGGAGACCCCCGAAACTGGGAGGCGCCTCTGAGGCCCCATGAATGATGATTGTTCATGGATTGCTTTCTTGCCAGTTTTCAGTTTTGTTATTGTTTCAAATAGATGTTGGCCCGAATTGTTTCTTTTTCGATTTGCTGGCCAATTGTTGCTCTACACTTTGTTGATGGATGATTGTTTCTATTGTTGTGGCGAAAGGCGAAATCTGCTTAACGTTGTGAGCACGAACAAAAACAACAACAACAACAGCAACAGTTAAAAGACTAGAAAAATAAAATAAAAACCATTTCTGTGGTCAGCATGAGGTTTTGTAGAGTCAGAGCAAAAAGCCTTTCACCGAAAATAGTTTATGTCTCACATATACTTATGTATATCAACAAATATTCATACACACACACACACACCTGGACAGGCGTTGCCCATCCCAAACACTATCCATGGGTATGTAGTTTCCCATTAAACCTTTCATTATTCAATTTAAACTTTTTCTATGCTGAGATAAGAAGTCAAAGATACTTTTGATATTATTAAAGGTGTCCCGTGTTGAGTATCTCAAACTATCTTCAATAACATCATATATTCAGATAATATATGATGTGAATATCGTAGATTTTATGATCTATGATCACCTTAAAAGCGGGATACCTACACTGACTCTGTCTCTCTTTAATCTAGTAACCACTGTCACTTGTATAAGGTTCTGTTACCGTCTAAAATGCATATCATAAAATAAACTGCAGCTGCTCTTTGCTCATTTGTTTGGTTAGTTCAGTCGCCGCCTGCACTAATGATGTGCAAATACTCGACGACTCACAGCCCACAGAAATAACAAAAAAAAATATATATAAAGAAATATGTAGATAAGATATAATATAGTACATATATAAGGAAGTTATATATTCAGATAAAATAGAGGCCTGACAATTGAGTGTGTGTTTGTGGAGTACAACATGGAAGAATCCTCAATTAGCTTATGGTGAGCACACATACATATATACAGAGACAACCCCTTTATGCTGATATGCTGCCCACCTACACATCCCTTTTCTTTTCGGTGTCCTTTTGTTGCCTGTTTCATGTTCCTTGTGCCATGTTTCAGGTTTTATATGTTTTATTTTCTTCTTCGTTTATTTACACATGCTATTTGATGGGCTGCCTAAAGACCTGTATGTGTTTAGGGGTTGGGGATGGCATTGGGTTGGAGGTAGGGGTTGGTGTTGGGGTTGGATTGAGGGTTTCAGGTAGTTGTTGCTGAGTGGGGGTTACAAGTCTCAGATTACATGGTGGTTCACTCAAGCCACTTTTCCTCCCCTTTTTCTTATTCCTGGGCGCGACAAAGTGACGCGTCTTCTTCTTCGTCTCCAGTTCATTCCCTTCTCAACTCAACTTTATTTACTTGTCGCAAGAGACAGAAAACTGGTTGTGGTTGTTGTCACCGCTGAGCCACCGAAGCCGGCGACATGTGTGTGACGAAAGGGTGCGGTGCCAATTACAACAACAACAACAACAACAACAACGACAACAACAGACAACGACAAAAACAACAGTCGGCACGGAAGTGGTTTTGATTTAATGCCAAGATGCTGCCCCTGACGACGGCGCCGTCGACGTTGCCATCCCGACGTTGCATGACGCAAGAGAAACAGCTGCTTCCATGCCGCACAGGTGACGACAGGTAGCAAGGTACCGCGAGACAAGGCAAGAAAGATATGAGCAAAAATTGTCGGCATGCTTGGAACCTCGAGTGCAGGCAAGTGTAAACAGGTGGCAAAGTCATAAAAATTCTATACGAAAATAACGCTAAAATAAATAATAGAGAATTTCATCGAAATTCATAGAAAGAGAATGGAAATTACTGATAGTTAGTTATCTAAAATAATCATTGCTGAAGATCATAAATTATTTGTATGATTTTTTCTAGAAAACGTCCAATAAATATTCCAGTATTGCTGTATTAAAGACAAACCGTTTAAAGACCACTTAAATATTATCTATTAATTGTATCACAGTATGCCTTTAAAGTATTTGTACCTCGACATTAAAAGCCAATCACATTCGTCACACAATTTCTGGTGTTTCCCTGGGCTTGATTTAATTTGTAATTGTAGTTAAAACGAAATTTAAAGCAATCCACAAAATTTGAAACAGTAAATTAAATCAACAATAAAAGTGGGCGGGAGGTTGCCAGAAAGGTGGACTTGTTAGGCTAAAGTAACGGCGGAGGTGGATGTGGAGGCGGGGGTAGAAGTAGGAACTGAGGGAGACTGAGCTTGGATAATGCTCGCCCTGGGTGCGTTTGTGGCTTATTGGCAATCAAAATGATGATGGTGACTCTATACGATGCCTACATTGGAAGTGAAATCGAAACCTAACAACTTCAAATAAAACATTTGAAGATTTTAAGAGAGGCTTAAAGATAAAAACAATAGGAATAACTTAAGCGAGAGCATTTTATTTATAATAGTCTTTAAATTAGACTTTAAGTAAAAATACTTTTATTGTTAGCTTCAATGTAGTTTTGGAAAAATAATATATTTCTTAAACATACATTTAATTAGTTTTTTTTAATATTAATAATTAATATTATTGTAATGATTTACAATCACTATTATTAAGTTTTTCAATATGTATTTAAATAGTTTTATTTTCAATACTACTTTTTTTTTATCTCATATTAATTATCTTATTTCATTATTTTCTTTAAGCAATGACAACTCTATTTTCTCTCAGTGCTCAGAAGAAACCCAGGCTTGCTTCCATTGCTTCTAAGGTAGAATGTAGTGTTATTTGTGTATATCTCTGTGTGTGTCGGTGAGCTTATCTCCAATGCTGTCGCACTGGCAAGCTGATTAGCATAATTGGCTTGCTGTTAAATTTAGCGTTTAATTAATATTTGAATATGGCTAGCAGAAGGCAACAGACAGAACAACAATTAGCTGGGCCAACCAAACATAATGATATCATGTCTATACGATTATTTCTATCCATATAGACTATATGCACACGTACACATACATATTCAGAAGAAGGTATCTATATTTGAATTAGTGGATAGCTTTAAGCGACATGTGCTCCAGTTTCCACTTCCTGCCAGCTCATCTCACAGCCACTTAAACAAAGCCTTGCCATAAGTAATTGACTTCTAGCCCGGCACACGCACACACACACATACACACACACACACCCGCACAGAGCCACAACAAACACTTAGAGATGTGCCCTGTTTTCCCCTCTTGGCCTGTGTCGGTTTCCCTCCCAAAAAATATAAGAAATTGCGCTCCAGAAACGAATTCTCAGCCCTCACCCTGCACTTAACATGTTCATCAATTGCTCGACAAGACTTTCGCCGACATAGACAAAGTGTCGGACTAACAACCACTTGGACAAACGCTGAGCATGGGGGAGGGCAGAGACATGAGAATCTGGCCAACATAAAACAATGCAACTAACGGTTGCAAAAGCAGAAGCAGAAGTGCGGGCACAAGGCAAAGAAGTCAAGTCTAAGCCGTGAAATTGTTTGCCACACAAAAATTGCAGCTGTGTTTGGGAATTGGAACACGCCAACAACAATAACAACAACAGCAACAACCACAGCGACAGCAACATCAACAGCAGCAACAACAATAACAACTATGATAGCAAGTGTAGCACAATCTGAAGGCAAGCCCACGCCCATTCCCCAAAAGGCAAAAGACAATTTGTTAGACGCCTACATTGAAGGTCTCTCTCTCTTTCTGTTTTCCTTACTCCTCTTTCTAACTTTGCTTAAAGGGAAGAGCATCAACAGTTGCATCAACAGTGGCATCATCAAAAGCGTTGTGAAACAAATGTTTAAGGGCATTTTGATTTATCGTTGGGAACTCAAAGTCAGCTCGAAGAAAATCAGAGATATATACACAATTTGAGACTATAACATACCCTTGAATTTGGATCTAAGCTTAGGTATTGTTTTTAGATCGTAAGTTAAAAGTTATTGGAAAAATCATTTATAAAGAAAAAAGTCTGTGCAAAAAATTTAAAAAAATAATGAGGAAATCAATAGATCTTTAAAAGCATATATTCTTAAAAAATATAATATTATTATAAGTTTAAAGTTCATTGATAATTAAATAAAAACACTTTATTATCAATTGGAAATGAATTTAAAAATCTCCATAAATAAAGTACTTTGATATATATTACATTTTATATCACTATTTTTTTTATATTCTAGTTATATCTTTCACATCATCTGAAAAACTTAATAAATTGATTGTATGTCAATATTTTAAACTGATATAAAAGATTAAATTGATTATATATGAAATTCTTTCTAAAAATCGCTGGGTTCAACGGAAGTTGTGTGAACTTCTTGGGAGAAGTTGGTTCGTAGACTTAAGGTAAAATGTAAAAGTGACTCGTAGGTATTAGGCTTATGAGTGACATCGACATTAAACAAGTAAAACAAGTTTCTGGTGGCACCCTAAGGGCAAATTTCGACGCAAAAGAATCAACGACTGGAATCGGGAGATCTCTTCTTGAGCTTCATCTTTCTCTTTGACATCTTCTTCTTTGGCCATGGTCTCACAATGTGACCAGTTTTATCATTAGGCGTAGTTGATAAATTTGTTAGATTTATGCAAAGCTGCTTAATTACCTTGATTCTCCTCCCCCCTCAGTCCCTATAACGATGATCAGACAATAAAGAAATGGAAAGTGACAGCGAACTTCACAGATCTCTCGGGGTTTTGTGGTTAATGAACCTTGGAGTCAAGTGTCCAGGTAAACAAATTTCACATGAACCACAAATTGCAGTCGATGCGCGACTTTGACTTTCCCAATAGGGCCCTAAGTTCCCCCACTTCCCTTGACTTCCCCTTTCCTCTAGAGTGTAAATAGACACCACAGAACAAGCTTATGACGAGCTTTGACTCTTTGAGTCTCTGTTTTGTTGGTAGCAGAGTTATGTTAAAGGGAGCTTAAGAGGGTAGAGACGGGGGTGCAGAGATTGGGGGAGGTACATTTTATGGCTGGCAACAGTTGCGCAAATTTACATAAAAGGCGACGTCAACAGGTGCGAGCTCATTTCAATTTCCAGCAATAGCGCAAAATCTATTTATTTAGTTACACATTTCGCTGTTGTTTTCATACCCTGTAAACAGTCACTGGATAGAAAAGGGTCTGCTAATTTTATACAGGTCAGGGAATTATTCTTTATCTTTCTAGCAATTAAGGTATTTCGTTATTGTAGCCTAAGAGGAACTGCACGAACTGTTCTCTTTATTAAAATTATCTACAGGGTAGTTAAAATACAAAATATAATTCTGTGTACATTTTTCCGAGTTAATTGTGTCGACTGCGGCGCCGTTTTTACTTTCAACTTGAACGTGTTTCAATTGCTTAACCGATTTGCAACTGTTTGCTTTTCGCACAGCACCCTCAAGGCAATGTCAGCACCACAACACCACAGCACCACTTCGAACTCAATGATCCAACGGATCCCCACTTCAACATTAAACAAAATATGCAAATGCTGCTCAGTTCCAGCCACCTCTTGATGGCCAACAAATATAACAAAAGTGATGCAACCTCAGCTCAGACTCCAAAAGACGTCAACCTAAGCAGAAATATCCAACCGTTTGCCATTACCAGCTCCATCAGCAACTCCATCACCATCGTCATCACCATCGCCATCACCAACTCTGTCTTCATCTTCGTCTTCGTCTTCAATGTGTTCAGCTCCAGCTTTTGGCCCCGGGGCAACGTCTTCAGCTGTTGCTGGTAGGCAAACAAATGCCTCGCCGGCAACGCTGTCACTCACTTTGTAATAATCTTCAACTAACAGTCGAACAACAACAAAAAACACAACTACACACACTCATTCGAACACACACACACACACTCACAAACATACATTTAAAGTCATGTTGTTGTTGATGACTTGGAATGGGTTGGCATGATGACATGGCTGGAAGTCAATGGCAAACTGAATGCATATCGCGACTAAATAGATATGGGAGCGTGACACGACTGAGTCACGAAAACTATTTGCGTATACTATGAATAGTTTAGTCTTATCAAAGGATTTAAAATTTCTGTAGATATCCTGATCAAATTAAATTGAAATCCAAATTCTCTATCGTATAATTGAATGCCTAAGAAATTCTTTCTTTCTGGTTCAAATAAAAATAAACTAAGTTCGAGAATCTGAATTGTGAAAAGTTTTTTAGGGCATGTACTTATAAATTAAAATGTGTAACAAAATTACGCCTCATATAAATATTACTTATTCATAAAATTACGAATAATGCAAAATCTTTTCTGAATGAACTCATGTCCAAGACGATAATAATAATAATTCAATGAATTCGAAGCGAGAACATTAACGAACCAAGCACGAAAATGTCTATAAATAAAGCAAGTGCTTTATATTTGATTTCTTGAATAAAAATTGTATGAATAGCTTGAACACAGACACTCACAACAATATTCAAAGATGATGAGACGAAATATGTGGAATTCGATGATGCATGTAAACAAATCGAAAGTAAGTGGAGATGTGCACAATATAAATAGTTATTTTTATGATGTGCTTGGAGAGAGTTTTCCAAGTGAGTACTTTGAATAAAAAAACATCTAAAGAGTTTGTGGAACAACAGACTCACTTCACATCAATAATAATGGTGATGAGATAAAACAATGAGACAACAATAAGCAAAAGTTGAGTTCAAAAATGTTAATGAATATATTGAATGATTTCTAAATTAGTATTTCTGAATAGAAGTCGTAAAGAGTATACAATAAAAATGCTGAAGTAATAACTTTATTGAAAATAGTAAACTCTTTAGATTTCATTATTTATATTTTGTAACTTGTTTTCAGACTGTAAGCAACTGTATCATAAAACATAAACAAAATATACTTTTTTTTTTTTTTAAATGTCACTTTTTGATTGAGTAAACACAAGTAATTGACAAACTATTCTGTAATAATTAATAATGAACGAATAAAAAGTTACGAAAATATGCAGTTTTTTGCTATTGAGAGTGGCAGAGTTTAATTTTTTGTAACGAATAATTATAATCATGAGCTCACATATTCACAATGATTATGTAAATGATGAAATGTAATAAATATTAATAAAAATGCACTCACAATTTCATCCTAATGAATATAAGTGCTGTCATAAGCACTAGAAAATGAATGATTCAGTCTTGATAAAAATAAATAAAATGAATTTACATGTTCAATTTTAATTAATTAAATTCATTGAAGATTCAAATATTATAAATTTAATCATAATTCATACTATTACATATTCTTTTTATTTTATTTCGAAAATAAAAGTATTAATAATTTAAAAGTATGATTGAATGCCATCTCTATTGGCAACTTCACTCGCCTGATTGACTGACAGACACGTCGAAATGCTGTTCACATCTATTCGCTCTTTGCGCTGATTTTGCCATTGTCTTTAACAGAGTTGCAACTGCAACTCGTACATGCAACTCAAACGTGCAACGTGGAGTCGCTTTCAGTTTGCCTATGCTAAAGTCACTTATTCGTCTCTCCTTCCACTACTTTCCGCGCTTCTGACTGTGTTTCTGTTTCTGTTTCCATTGTAATGACGTTTACGTCATGCGCTTCACGTAAGTATCTTTTGGCAGTCGAAAGTATCTATATCTATATCCGTAACTACAACTGTAGCTGTAACTGAAACGGTATCTATATCTATATCTGTTTCTGTATCTGTATCTGTATCGGTATTGTTGTGCACTTGTAGAGCTCCTCGTCTCACATTTCGCTTTTAGCCGTAAATATTGTGTAATTTTGTTGTTGTTGTTTTTGGTTTGGAATTGGGTAATCCATATGGCCAATATGAAGATAGGGTAGTCTTTATATCACTCACAATTTGTCAACTTTTCGACAAAGTTCGCGTAGATACAGATAGATGTGTCTTAAAGACACATTTGCATAGTTAATTTGTTTGTTTTTGAGGTTAAGCTTTTTTGATAAATCGCCACATTTCGTATGTAGAAAATGTATATGAAAAATACAAAAGCCAATTTTTTATGTGTGGCCATCAATCAGCGGTTGCATGTTGGCTACGTGCAGCAATTGCAATAATTTATTTAACAATATCTTTTTATTTTCTATAGCTTAGCTAGATACTAGATGAGAGATTGAGGAGAACTGAGAAGAACCTCGGAGAGAGAGACTCTTCTAGCAGAGCATGTGCGCCTACAAAAATAAATTTGGTAATTTATTGGCCCGGCATATAGTTAGTATGGTTTATATGTGTGTGTTTTAATGTTGCATGTTCATTTGCGGCTTGCGTGCATTTATACACACGCACACACACACTCACACCCCCTCATGCTGGCTGTGTAATTTACCGCCCATCCCCAAAATGTAAAAGTAGAGTAGAAAACCGCTGCTTGCAACCCTCGCACGCTTAGCCAAGTCGACCAAACATAGTTCTGCTAGCCTCTAACGAGCCTCGAGCCTTGGGCCTTGCTTTCCAGCGACAGCTGATGGCATTTCCTGCCTTCCCTTCCACTTGGCCCACAGTCGGTTTTATGGCCACCAAAGGGCACTGAACCGCACCTTAAAAAAAGGCGCAAAAGTAAACTCCGACGACGGTTTGATTAAAACTACACACACACACACACACACACTCTAGCATTCTGAGTGAGAAATGGTCACACACAGATACACATGGGAGCAGCTTGGTTCGCTTTTAATAGTTTTTAGCTTGACCTCGTCATCGTTCCCAGTTCCCAGTTCCCTGTTCTCAGTTCCTCCTGTGTCGTTGTTGTTGCTGTTGTTGCTTTTGTCCAGCTGTTGTCTTTGGGATTGTGTTTTTGTCATGTTTTTCGTGTCGGAAGTGAAAATTATTCAGCACTCCGCCATTGCCATTGCCCTGGTGACTGCTTCAAGTCCCTTTGGCTGCATTTCGTTTTCATTATCCACGATCCCTCGGCAAGTCATGGACACACCTGTGCAGCCGCTAAACCATTAAGCACGGTTCAACTGACGGAGCAGCCGGGGAAGCCTTTGCGACTTTATGCTTTAAAAAATGATGAGGAACTGCACTAACATATGATAAGATTATTTATGCTTGCCTCAAAGCTTTTTGCTACTTAACTAAATCCTACAATTGCAAATTTGTATTGAAAAAATAATATTATACTTATTGTAATATTAAATAATAATTGTACCTTATCCTATCTACACCAAAGAAGTATTATTTAGTTTAATTTCTTCCCGTGTTCTCAAAAATTTACTATATTTTCAACCAAAAAAAAATAGTTTCCACATAAAAATTGTAAAATACGTATATTGTCAACTATAAATAATATATAGTTTATATAACAATAAAAACCAATTTAACTAGTTATTAATAAAATGTAATGAAATTACAAAATTAAAAACTACTTCTAATAGACAGAAAAGCTGAGAGCTGTTGAAAAGTTTTCAAATTTAATTACATTTATTTGGCATTTGTTCACACACAGAGTGAACTCTGAGTGAATAGTTGCCAAGTTCAATATTAGTTAGATTCCATCCGAACTTCTTTCACTTACTTCCCGCTACCATTATGCTCCCCTTGGTGGCCCACAAGGCAGTCAGCAAATGAACCCTAATATTGTCACAGTTCTGTCGTTACAAACTATCAAAACAAAAAATAGTCATTTCCACTGAAAAGTTCAAATAACATTTCCGAAAACCATTTAGATGTTGTGATAATTGTTACCACAGCCCGCACGCTGCACTCTGCCCTCCTATCGACCTGCCCCTGCCCCTGCCCCCTACCCTTGCCCCTGTGCCCTTTTCCCTTCTCGAAAGTTGACTTGTGCTGCTCCTGATCGAATCTAGGCGTAAATGACCCACATGCTATCATTTGCCACGCATTCCTGGCCAACTAATGATCATCGAGTCTTTCACACAAATTATGATGGTTCTCTCTCTCTCCCTCTCTTTCTCACTCTATCTCTTTCTCTGCCACTTGCGCGTTTTTGTGGCACAATTCTCAGACTGATCGTGGCAACAACAGCGCACAAATTCAATTAGAATTTATTGATGATTGATTTTTATTTGTGGTATTCGTGAGAATATTCGTGTGTGTATTGGGTGTATGTTTGTTGTGTGAGTGTAGTTACGAGTATGAAAACAACAATTGCTCACACACATACTCGTACATATATTTAGCTCTTATGGCAAGCTATGTAATTGTCTTTAATTCAATTAGAACTGCGAACTCAAAAGAGAACTTCAATTGTCTTTGACTAACATAACAAATAAAAATTATTTCAGAGAGTTAGCTCGACTAAGAGATACCGTGTAGTCAGAGGAGTAATGTTCAGTGTATATATATTTTTTTTTTAAATTGTATCTGCAATTAAGCATTAATTAATTGGTTTTTTTTTATAAAAGAAAATATTGTTTGTTCATAACTTAAATCCATCTTCTCATTACTACACACTGTACAGGGTATAGTAAGCAATTATGGAAAGTTACAGTTTATGATTTGCATTGTGTGTAAAGGAGGAGGCAGAGGGTGTTCTTCATATTTAGATACAGATACAATTACAGCTGCAGATACATACGCAAGTGAGTGTGTATCTCATATTTATTGGTAATATTTCCGCTGTTTAGTTATGTATGCGCAATCAACTGCAAACAAACAAAAATACATACAGATAGACACGCACACACACAAACACACACATACTCAAGTAACAGGCCAGTTATTGATACAGATATAGACACAAATAATTTTATATCTCTTTCTAGCACTCATGTATATAAGTATCTCTCTCGGCTTTTCGTTTTGCTGTCATCATAAAACAAATAAAATATGAAATATTCATACGACTGCCAGCTCATGTTATCTGTCTGCCCCAAACCCAAACTCACCCCCACCCCAATCCCGTCCTCCTCTTCTCTCTCCCTCTCTCACTCTCTCTTTTGCAAATTGTCTGAAAAAAAAAGATATTTTATCGATATTGTAAGCAAACCTCGTTAGCGCAAAGAGACAGAGAGAGGAATAGATTACGAGAAGGAAGAGAGAGAGAGGGAGAAGGAGAAGGAAAGAGATAAGAGACATTGAGGGGGAGACAGAGACAACATTTGACTGACCAGTTGCAGCTTTAACACCCCCGTCAGGCAGCCCTCCCCAATCCCCTACAAAGTCCAGCAACTGCTTGACTCATTCATAACTCAAAGCATCGATCAAAATCCGCAGTTCTCCAACATTCGTATGTGCATCTATAACAGTATTAGTAACTGTATCTGTATCTGTATCTGTATTTGTATCTGCAGTTGTAGCTGTAGCTGTATCTATATCTGTTTTTCTTTCTCTGGCTAAATTGCTGGCGTTGCTCACGTTAGCATTCCAGCAAACATAAAGAGAGGGGCCAAAAGGGGCATTCTCAGACCCCCCTCTCCCCCAACCATCGCCCCTACTCACTCCACAACTGCATGAGTTGCGACTTTGCCCAAAGTTCCGCTCATTGTTTTACTTGTGTGTGTGTGTGTGTGTGTGTGTGTGTTTGCATATGTGTGTGTGTGTATGTAGACTATGCATAAAGCAGCAGTCTTATATAAAACCAAACACAAACAGCGACAGCGCACAGTTCATTTTAATTGACATCGATAATTAAAAACTATTTTCTGTTTAAGTTTTTGTTTTTTATTCCGCTTCGCTTTTCATATTCAGCTTTTTGCACACGCTGAGCTTTTGTAGTCGAACTTCTCTCTTCATGTTTAACCTTTTTTCTATCATATGTTATTATATATTACACTTTAATTGGTAATTATCCTGTATATATGATAAGCGGGAATCTGTAATTGTTAAGCTCAAAAAGTCAGGCAGAATCCAGTTCCCTATTAGATGAATTGTTATTTTAAAATTAAAAGCTATTCACAAGCAGATTAACTAACCATTGTATAATTCTAAAAGTTTCCTAGTAATCGAGTGGTAATTTTAATATAATATATATAATATTATTATCATTAAAAATATTCTTAAGTTAAGAGTAACTGCAAGTATCATTAGATCACTCTTTTTTTCCATTTTATAATTTCTACGTTACATTTGACTTTGTCACAGATGGAATTAACAGACGTCGCGATGTCGAGTAGCTGCCACTCGAAGATAACAACTCAAGTGTTGGGGAACGACACACAATCTTCCAGGGGGTCGAGTAATTATCTACCGATTAATAAACGTAACTACGATATCTTTCCCAGACGGTAGTCAGTCAATCAGTGGACGCTCTCTTTCAAGTGCAGAGTCTTTGATTACATGAAACACACTCACCGAAAATATTGTTAAGAATACGACCCAAAGCACTTGGTAAATAACTCTATATATAAGTTTATTGATAAATATTTTATGAGTCGTTGTCTGTTTACCGCCAAAAGGTAGCACCATGAAATGACTTTAGATAAGCTACAGTTAACCGTACAAAAATCTATGCAAGTAATATTTTTCTCTCGCTCACTATATTTCTCTCCATCTCTCTCTATCTTTCCTTATCAGTAAACCTAGCACGCGCTTTTAATTGAATTGTTCCCTACACTGCACTTGTAGCTAAGTTTATCTATCATTCACCATGACCAAAACACCAACATTGAACATTGTGTTTTTTTAATTTACAATCAACTTGTCGTTCCGGTTAGAAATTCCAGACTATTTCACTTACGATATCTTTTTATATATCAAGAGTGACATTGCCTTACTTAATTTACACTATATTCTTTTCCCATACTAAATTTCTTATTTTTTTTCGTATAATATTAGGCATAAATATTATAAAATAAATATTTATCATTTAAGTCAATATCTTTTATCTGCATTGACGGATATTGAAGATTTTATTTGATTTTAGATCTTATATTATGCTAGTTTCTTAAACTCTGGATGGTCTATTTTCTTATTTCTGATAATAGTTTAATTAACTACTCTAATTTGCAGCCCTATACTTTCCCATATGATCTTAAAACTGCATACATCAACTAAGCATTTTCCTTATCAAAACCTATTTATTTAATTTAAATCTCAGAACCGAAGGCTTTCCTTTAAGTGCACTTATTCGAATTACTTTGATTTAATTCAAAGTATAGTAAGGTTATTGTAATATAATTATTTTCAAGCTAGATTCCTAGAAATAACACAAAGCTCGACTTCAAGTTTTATGTTGTGTTTGTATTTTTCTATTCTTTATTTTTTCCGTCACGTCTTCGTCATAAAACCTTATATAATAATGGCTCGTCGTTGAGTTTGTTTTGTTAGACGCCCAACATTTCTGATAAGTTTTTGCTTTTGCAACTATCGTACTGTTCCCGATATCTATGCATAATGAGTGGGTCAAGTACACACTATTAAAAAAGAGAGCGAAAACGAGATATAAAAAATAATTATTTACCATTTTTATAGTTTTCATTGAGGGATAACGTTTCCTTTGGCTGTTCTCAAATATATTTTCACAATTCCTTCTCCTTTTTTTGCACTTTTCAATAAACTTTTTAATTGGTTTACAATTACCTTTATATTTTCGTGTTTTTATTTGATAGATTTTTGGTTTTGTTTTAAATTATTGCGGTTTGGTTTTTTTCTGTCACTTTTTAACTGGTTTTTTGTTTAAATTGATGTTGTGGTGTATTACTTTTCAGCCGCACTGTAATTGAAATTGTTGTTGACTCAAAATTGTAATGCTGCGCCCACTTTTGGATTTTGTCTATTTATTTGTGTATTATTTTGAAAATATTTTCTGCACAGAATTAATTGGTATCACACTAAATACACACACATACACGCACACACACACAGCCAGACAGATAAGTTTAAATGGAATTAGAAGTATAAATATAATTAATAACTGTGTTAAACTCACACCACTTTCTGGGTGGTGCCATCAATTTGAATATGATGTGGGCGCTGATCTGTCGTTAGCCCATTAAAAGATTTAATGCAGCGACACTTGAGACTTGGGATTTAAGCGGAACCGAGACTCCAGTGTGTTGCATACGGGACCCCAACTTGGCCATAAACAAATAAACCAGTTAGTAGTAGTTGTGGTCAAAAAAGACAGAGTCTGATTTATGCTGTGCTCTGCAAGAAGTTGAAACCGGTTTCTGATTCTGATTCTGATTCTGTGTCTGTCTGTCCGCAGAGCCGGAGAAACAATTGATACAATTTGCCAGCAATGCGAACAATTTGCGGGTGTGGGAAACCGGGAAACTGGGAAACCTTAACTAACAGCACTTTGTTTTTTTTTTTTGTGTTATATTTTGGCTTGCGGAGTCGTAACCCCCGGACTTTTCGGACCCATATGGTGTTTTGCCGGCCAAGTCAACGACTTTCACACGCCCAAAAAACAAAAGAATAAAAGGGGATAAGGGGAATGGGGTAAGAAGTAAGAGGTAAGGGTCAGCCGCAGAAAAGTTCAAAGTAAGTGGCAGTCGGCAGTGCGCAACGCTTCAGCGGAAATAATCGTAAAGTAAGGTAAGACCAGAGACAGAGACAGAGTCAGAGTCAGAGACAGGTCCAAGTTAACTAAAGTCCATGGAACCAGTCCGAAAGGCAAAAGTTTAGCGCAAAACAGAAACGGGAATAAACATGCACATGAAAATGGAAATGGAAATGCGAATGGGAATAAAGAGATGGAGATGGTAATGGAAATGGTGATGGAAATGGATGGATGGCCAACAACAGCAGTACCGGCAACTTGGCGGTTGAACTTGGCTAAAATAAATAAAGCCATACAACAAGCAACAACCAACAAACAGCAACAACAACTTACACATTGGCTACAACTTCAATTCCTGTGTCACAAAAAGTTTTGCTTCTTTTTTTTTTTTTGTGATCTGGCCTTTGGACCATGGTTCAAGGGGGGAGAAGAACCGGGCCTTGCTAAAAGTTGGTCAAAATAAAAATGAAATAGTTTTGCGGCAAAATGAAACGCATCCATAATTCAATTTGCAGCTAATTGCGAGTAGTTTTAATGAAGCCCTACAAGGCAGGAGTGAGTGGTGCGAGGGGTGTCACTGAAGTAACTGAAGTAACTGAACCACTGCAAACAGCACATGGTTGCCAGGGCCAATTTATGAGCCCGATTTCCTTTTGGCACGCAATTTGGCCGGCAATTAAATGTTTTCAGCTAAAATATATATTTCACAACATTTTTACAACCACGCGATGAAGCTGCTTCTACTATTTCATTGCCTTCTAGCCATGTTAGTTACTTGTCCCTAATCTTAACTAAACTTAACTAGACTGAATTTTCAATTCGTCGTAATGGCAAAATGTTTGCGGTTCACGTGTAAGATTTGTGGCATATTTTAACAGATTGGCGGTGCCAGGAAAAAGAAAAGAACAAGAACCACTTCCAAGTACAACGTGCTGGAATTTATAGATATTGGTTGCAGAACAACTTGTATCTGCACTTTAGTTAATCAACTCGGAAGCTGGTTTAAGAAGAAAAGAAAGAAGTAAGTTCCTTGTTTTTGTACAATGACTAACAGTAATAGATGCCTGAAAGATTTAGAATAGATCAAGAATTTCAAATCTGACAGAACACTTATTTGTTTTTCGGAAAAACTTGTAACAACGATTACGAAGAGGATTCTAGAAAATTCTAAAATTGGAACACTTGGAATATTATAAATTATCTATAAGATATTAAGCAGCTTTCAAGTGATTTCCAAAAAATTTTTGAAATTTATATTCTTTTTGGAATTTCTTCACAATTTTGTCAACAATTCTTAAACATAATTCAGATTATTTAATTCCAGCATACAGTCTCTCTCTCTCTGTCCAAAAAAAAGCTGTCATCAGCCATTTCGAGGGAATTCCAACTATAGATCAAGAACGTTTTTTTTTTTTGCTGTTCTACAGCTTAATTTGTTCTGTAATATGTTCTTTTCGTTAGTTGTTTTTATCATTTGGTTTTTTTGTTTAAATGTTTGCCCATTCGTTTACCGATATTTGCATAAATAAATATTTATTCTGACATATTTTTTATTTGGTAGAGTTCGCAATTAATTTTTGACCCGTTTTGCAGGGTTTTTTTTTATTGAATAGCGCTTTCCATTTAACCTAATTTCTAGGTCTTAACTTAAGTTTCTTTTGCTGTTGAACTTCATTTGTGACTCATTTTGTATCTGATAGATACAATAAAGTAGCTAGCACTGAAAGCACTTTCAATAATGCCAACGATCGGTAATTTTATATTTGCTCAGTCGTTATTGTTGCTATTGTTGTTGCTTTTTTGTTGGTAAATGCACACCTTAATTAAATTTATTTCTCATTTTTTTTATAAACAATTAATTTTGCTTTGTTCGTTGCTATTAAAATGTTGAGATACAAATCGAGTGGAATAACTTTAGCGCTTATTACACGAACTAATTGGAAACGGTTTCCGCTTTACAATTGTTGTTTTAAGTTGTTGCAATTGTTATAGTTGTAATTGTTATTTTGGTATTGTTTGATTTATTAGAAATTGTTGAACTGCGAGTTAAGATTGAAATACGTTAGACAAAACTTTATCTGTGTGTGTGTGTGTGTGTGTGTGTTTGTGTATAACGTATTTGTACATTTTGATTTATAATGCCTCAAGTTTTAACTAACAATGCTTGTTATAGTTGAAGTTGTTGTTTGCTTTCAAAAATAGTTATATTAGCTGTGCTAAACTAAAAGTTGATTTCTGTTTGAAACTTGCGCACGACGAGCAGCTAACTGCGTTTCTGACATTAGACTGAATGGTCTGAACCAAAAACTGTGGCGGTCTCAACTTAACGCTGACTACATCGTGTCTCTAGCCCGTCGTCGGCTCTCTTCGTTCCTCTGCCTCTGCCTCTGCCTCTCTCCCTCTCTTACTCACTGTCTCTCACACTGTTTGCTGTTTTCGTTTCGTTCGCTCGAACGTTGATATTCACCAGCTGTTAAGAGTTAACAGCGCTGTTATTCGGTCTGTTATGCTCGTTTTGAACGTTCTTTTTGCTGTTGGCCGCACAAACAACGACTGGTTGCTTAGCAGTCGGCGTCGCTCTCGTGCCATTCGCTCTTTCGGTTCGTGCACTCAGCGAAGCGTAGCGGTATATGGCTCGGGTACAGCAACAACAGCAACAACAACAACGAGACATCGGCACACCGGGACATCCAGACATCGGTTTGGCCAGCCTTTTCATCACATTTGTTTTGGTTTCGCAGTTCGCATGTTAAAGAGCAGCCGTTGTGGATGCTAAGAGAGAGAGTGATGCAAGCCGACTGCTCTCTTGTGGAATGTGTCTAACT
Organism: Drosophila phalerata; assembly: GCA_951394115.2. Classification (NCBI taxonomy): domain Eukaryota; kingdom Metazoa; phylum Arthropoda; class Insecta; order Diptera; family Drosophilidae; genus Drosophila; species Drosophila phalerata. The sequence continues at coordinate 11,315,775 of OX596005.2, forward strand.
AAGAGCGAAGTCAAACACCAAACTGACTGACTACGGTACATTTCCACTTACAATTTTGAGCACGCGCTGCGGTACATTTCAAGCGCTAGCAGAAACTGGAACAATTGGACAACTTCAACATGAAAGCGAATGAAGCTTGGAGTGTCCTGCGGGCTATGAATCCTACAGAAAAATGGGCACACTGACAATAAATCACGCGCCCCTAAAAACCTGTCCAAGAGCCGCCAACGACTTTTGACTCTTGTACCAGGTGCTTTTGTTGCATGACACAGAAAAAAAAACAAAAAGAAAGCAAAAAATAAATAGATATAAATAAAAACAGTTGCTGTAAGAAATGTTAACAAATCATTTGCCATTTTTAGCTATTCACTTGACTTGGCACAGTTGAGATTATGTAACACTAACTAAACCTAACCTCTCACACCTTACACCTCACACCGCCTGACAGACCAGACCACTTGCAACTAGGAATTCCAGCAATGTGTCGAACTCGATTCGAAACTGAAAATCTCACACAGAGTCTGCAAGTGTCGCCAGACAGGCTCAGACAACAACAACAACAACAACAATAAGAGTCACACTAACAACACTAACAACACTTGAAACTTCAGTCACTTGGCTTACATGTGAGTTCGAGTGCTCATAGACTCGAATCGGAGTCTCTGAAAGCCCACAAATAACTGAAAGCTGACTTCAGTTTCGTTTTTCGATAATATCCTGTATTTTGAGTTAAGAGGAGTCTATGGTTTCAACAATACAAATTTTCAATTTGGTAAGTCACATTTTTCAACATTGAAACTGGTTACAATTTAATCTTAAATTCAATTTTTTTTTGATTCTTTAATAACCAAATCAACATAATGTTTATATAAGCTTAGTAGAATTCACCTCCACTAAATATTTAGTTGTATCTTTTCTAACACTAAATATTCGGTACTTTACTATTATTGAATTTTTAAAGAGGACATTTTTAATGAAAATATTTTATATTTATATTAATTTGAGAATATACGTATTTTTTATTATTAAAGTTGTCATCAGATTATCCTTTTCTTTATTTAAATCGTTACACCGTTCATGAATTTACCAATCACATTAATCGCATAGTTCCTAAAACTAATAGGTTTTCACATAATCTGGACACTTTCTTAAAAATGTTGTACAACAATTTATGGTTATTATGATATTATGGAAATTTAATTACCGCCATTTACAGGATATCATTTAGTCGATATGACAAATATTTTATCCCATTTGATTTATATTTTTCTTATTTTCAGGATTTTTGCTGGGCTTGCAACTTGCACTTTTTTGCACTTCAGGCTGTGGGCTGTGGACTGTAGTTGGCGGGATGTGGGATGTGGGTTGTGGGTTGTGTGTTGTGGGATGAGTGCAGTTCAGTAACGTTCATTAGTTGGGCCATGACGATGGAATGTTTTCTGGCCAGGAAGTGGCGCACTTAATGCTCGACTGGAGACGATGTCGAGGAAGGGTGAGATGGCCAATCAACGGAGAATGCAGGCCATATATTTGCAGATAGCCAATTTCCAATTTCCGGAACTATTTTAAGTTCTACTCGACGTACTTATAGTATGTCTAAATTTGTGTGTGGTTATATGTATGTTCCGATAATTTGTCATAAAAATTGATCAAACAAGCGAATAAATGATGAGCAAATGCAATTTGCATGTCATGAGTGATGACTTACCCCTCAGCCCTTATATCATTTATCCTTGTAATGGCAACAACAACAACTACAACAGCATGCGTGAGTGTGTATGTATTAAGTGAGGGGAAGGAAAGGAAGGGCGGTGGGGGTTTAATGGGGGTAGTACAATGACAGCCAGTCACGATTTGCCATTTATAATATTTATTTATTCATAACTCTGTTCAGTTTTCTTTCATTTTGTTATTGTTGCTCATGCTGATGTTGTTGTTGTTGTTGGCGCATAATAAGCAAATCGTTTAGTGACTTAGTAGAGTTAAGGGAGTGGGGGTGTGGGGGTGTGAGTGATTTTAGTAGCATTACAAGTTGGTTGTTTGTTAACGGCAACTGACGAGTTACCCCAAATATTTGGCATTTCTTTAGCTGGTACAAAAAAGAAAATTGCTTTTTCTGTCGACCTTGTTGTTGTTTGTTGCAGTGTTGGTTGTTTCATGTCAGGGTGCAATTACTATGGAAATTTTGGCAAAAAAAAAAAATACACTATGACTATATAAACATGGGGTGGGAGTGGGTTGGAGAGGTTGCATTGTAGGTCGCCACGTGTCGTTTGCCCCGTTGACGTGATTTGCAGTCATAACTTGGCTAACTTTATTGCCTCACATTTGCATGGCCTAATCAAAGACACCGAGCAAGGGAGAGGGACAGAGAAAGAGGGGGACACACATTGTTTACAAGTCAAAAACAAAACCCGAAACAATTATGGGAAACTAAACAGCCGTTGTACCATAAAGGGGAGGAATATGGAGAAGGCACGCTCTAACATTACCATCCACAATAGCATCCACTTCAGGTAGCAGTTTCTGGCCCTATCTCTGGGCCAAGCAAGAACATGTGTTAACGCCATGGTAGCAGCAGCTGCAGCTCGTAGCTCACTTTAAGCCAACTCAGTCTGTCCCAACCGCTGTTCCTACCCTTCCCGTTCCCCTTCATCCTCTCCATCCCTCGAAATGTGCAAGTGGACGTCATAAAGTCAGGTGTGTTTTTTAGTTTTTATAATCGCATATATATTTTTTATTTTAGCTGTTTCTTTTCATTTGGGGGTTGCTTTTTTGGGCAAGGTGAATGCACCGAGTCAGTTCGAGAAACCAGTCTAAAGTAATTCATGCAATTGCAATTGCACTCGTAAATGCCACAAAACAATGACAATGCCAAACGCCTGTAAGCCATGTCCGAGTCCCAGTCTAGGCCCAGAAATGACCACACTAGACCAGACCCGACCGGACCAGACCAGGCCCAAAACCAAGACCTGCTACAGACACAACTCAAATTCCGACCAGTCAGGCCAGTCATTGCGGCACTTACTCGCCATGAGCTTGCCACTTGCCACTTGCCAGTTGCCAGTTGCAAGTTACCAGCTTTATCTTCAGTCCCAAAGATACGCTGCACAGTGGTTCATTGCGTAAGTTTAGCCATGTAATCATAGCTAATTAAAGGTTTATCAAAAACTGTCTTTAAAGTAATTACCTTAATTTGGCCTTAAGAATATGAAAATTTAATTTTACTATAAAAAATTAATATCGTGCCGAATATTTATATATTTTACAAATATTACTTTGGTTTTCTTTTATGTTTAGATCACTTTTTTTCGATTATAATAAACAATTTGCTGAAATTAAAAAAAAATAATTATGAATATTTTGTGATTAACTTTTGATATTGATGTATCGAAGTTAAGTTTTTTAACACATTTAATTAGACGCAGTAATAAGAATAATATATTTTTGTAACACCGATAAAATATAATATGATAGTAATTTTTCATAAATTTCTTTTAAGGCTGCTTTGTAAACCAATCATATACAATTTTAAACTTATTTGCAGTGAACTTTGAATATAATATTTGAAATAAATGCATATTTGGAAAGTGTGCCAGTTCACTAAAGAAAAGTTGAATTGTTGTTTACATAAAATTAAAATTAAATCGTAAGAAATTAACTACCTCTAGACAATGTCTAATACCACTGTAACTCCTTTCATATATCGCAGACTTATGACCACGGCGGCGCATATAAACAATCATAGAAATGCATTATGCATAGAAGTTTAAGAAATTATTAGCTAACAACAATTGCTGAGAGGAGAGAGAACAACAAGTTATGAGTTCTGCTTGGCGAATTCTTATTTCGCATTCCCACCCCTCTTCTCCTTTCCCTCTTTGCGTTGTCGAGAAACGTTCAATGCACTTTGACCGTTTGTCTGGATCGGATGAAGATGAATCTGGGAATTGCGACTCTAATATATGGTCAAATCAAATGAATAATGCAGCAGTGGCAGCAACAACAATGCAATAAACAATAACATTGCACTGTGTGCGGAGAGGGGATCTATAGAGAATGTGGGGGTGGGGGATTGGGGGGATGGGGGTGTGGCACATTGACTGGCGATGTGACGGCTATGCTTCAATGCGTGCGCAGCGGCGAATGCTTCCGTTTCCGTTCTTAATAGCTTTATTGTGATTTACTCAACGATGGCAGCAGCAAAAACACCGACAACAACAGCAGCAACAACAACAAATATAACAAGAACAACAGTAAGTAAAAGCAATCAACGGAATTACAACAGCGTTAAAAGTGCATTGATAAAATGGCAACAACATCAGCAAATAACAACATTAAAATTAAGCTGAACACAATTGAGGCAGACGAAAAATGCAATAAGAATTTAAAATGGTGCTTACAACTTTAATTGATCGGCGGGACATTCCAAAAATACTATGTAATTCTTATAAAGCTTAAATTTTAAAATTGTGTCTGATGGAAACTGTTTCAACTTATGCCAAATGAACCATAACAGAATGAAGTTAGCTTAAATTTTGATGTTACTGTTTAAATTCATCTGTTAGTTAAAATTCAGACATGTTAAAATTATTTACAGAGATTTACTATGTTATTCTGTGTGCAGAATGAAATTATATTTTAATTAAAGAGTTCACTTTCAACATATTTATTGGCAAGTTTCACAACGAGATTGATTTAAAATTAAATAATTGTGTATTTTTACGAACTCGTTTAATTTAAATTATTTAGGTTTAATTATTGAAACTTGTGTAGGGTTTATAGGAAAAGTTCCGTATGAGGCATGCACTTGACAGAAACAAAGATAAAAAAAAATTAAAATGTACCCACTATTAAATATTAAAAAAATTTGAAAGCTTATATATGTTAAAAGTGTTGCAATTAAAAACCCATTTTAGGTTTAAACAATTACATAACAATTAAAGCCGTTGCATTTAATAGTGTCAGTTCAACTGCGATCGAATGTAGAAAGAAAATTGTTTTGAAAATTTGTAAATTAAAAATAAAATTACTTACGTTAATGAGTCAGAAAAGTGTCGCTTCAGAAAAAGGACGGTTGGATTCGTTTGGATTCGTTTCGTTTGGTTTGGTTTCGTTGGTGACAACAACAACAACAACATTTGGCATTGTGCGGCTTTTAATGAACTTTTGCTTGCTGTCGCACCTTAACAGCCCACTGTCCCCCCCCGCTTCCCCTGCATTCCCACTCGTGTCATGTAGTTGGTTGATGCTTCTGTTTTGCTGTCTCTTTGCGCATTTTGTGCGCGCTTTGGCTTTATACTTTTGACACGCACACACATACACTTACACAGACACAGACACAGACAGAGCTGTATATAGAATGTATGTGTGTATGTATATGGACAGGTATGTGTAATTATTTGTCACACCTGAGTTGGCGGGCGGCTCAGACAACAAGCGGTTGAAACAACAACAACGACAAAAAAAGGCGTCTCACTTGGCTGAGCCACCGAGCCAGCGGCTCAACCATCCAACCAACCAACCACTTTTCTAAACGCCACAAACAGTCTCATATCTATATAGTTTACTAAGCGAACAGTATGCCACATTATGTACTAGCACATTATATATACAAACATACATATGTATGTACATATTACTTACTATATAATTTGGCTGGAGCGAGAACTGACAACTGTCAGTCAGAGCAGACATTCACTTCATATCTACCTTATTTTCATTTTTGTTGAATGACGTAAGCAGGAGAACAGGGACGTCTTTGACCATCGATATGACTGTCTTTGAACGGTTAACGCTTTTGGGGTAGCGAGTAGAAGGTAACAAAACACTGGACAGAGTTTAATTGACACATTCAGACATTTTAAGGGTACTTTTCGCCTTCTTTCTCACTTTAATATACCATGTAAATAGTATTCTGAGCCTCAATAATATCCTGTTCCGCAAATGACCCAAATTTGACTGAGAATAAGTCAAAAAATTTGACAACATCAGAATAGTTATAGCATATTTAAATTTAATTTATGGCAGAACTATTAAAGAGTTTATTATTTTGAACTATTTACAGTTTGAATTGATCTCTTGTCGAGAGAAGTAAAGATTCATTTATAAATTGTTTGACAGATTGGTATCTATGTGATCTGTGTCATTATAATGTCCACGAACTCTTTCTTCAATCTTATTCAGTCAACATTATATGAAACTTATCTCTAACTTAATATACAGTGATTTAAATTCAATTACTTAATATGGCTTGCACTGTTAGCCAGTTTATACGCTTTCCTGCCAACACATTGAATTAAGTTGCCACAGCACCCCTCCCTCCTATAGTAGCTGATTTCTGGGATAAATCATGCAATGTGTCTGTCTAGTGGAAACGACGCACTTTTGGCCACCGCATGCTGATTCATAGTCCCGATTTGTGGACAGAAAATAGAACAGCACCGGGGGGGGTTAAACAGGATTGGACTGCAGTCGGCTTGACTGGTCAGTGAACAAAGCGTGCAACAATTTGTGGCAAATGCACCACAGGGGGAAGCTGGTACAATGTGTTGGCCTCCGACCAGCTGCAACCACAATGCAGTTGAGGCTTTTAGCTTTGGCTTTGGATTTCGATTTGACTCTGTTTTTGGCTAAGCTCAAAAGGTGCTTGAAGCACTCAAATAGCTGTCTAATCCCGCAATCAAGTTAAGCAGTTGCTTCTTAGCCTCTCAGGCCAATATCTGTAGACATTGACAGGCCTAAGCCCACAGACTTAACGGCTTTGAGTTGCGCTCTTCGAGTGTTCACCTAATGGTTAATTGCCAGCAATTGAAAGTGAATCATTTATTCATTTAGTCACTCATTCATTCAGTTACACTCGCTGTCTTTGAGGTGGTCATTTGGTCAGTGCAATTGCGGTTTTTCAACCCAATCTGATACCCATAACTATCCCCCCCTCTCCTCCCTCCATCCCAATCGCTTGCCACTTGTTTTCGTAATTTATGATTTCCTCAACATTTGCATATGAGATTAAAATATCAAAACGCGAAACCGCTGCGCTTAATTACATCGCCATTCGCTATTCAATGCAAATTAATTTGTATTTGTTTTGGCTTTTGCTTAAAAGTGATTAAATTAATTGAACACTCGACTTTGCCTCCAAGTTACGATTACAACTAACAGACAGACATATATACCGTTTGTTGAGCAAAGCTTTTAGCATCTCAAAATGATTTGATACGGATCTGAAAACTGGATAATCCCCAAAGCTAGACATGCTGTTAATCAATTAGCTATTTATTAAAAACGCGAAACATCAATTAAATATTTTAAGTATGAGTACCTAGACATTCTGTCAATTGTTTCTAACAACTAAACAACTAAACAACTTTAAGGACTTTGAAAGAGAATCTTCGGAATAATTTCTAACGAACAGGAAATTTTAATGAATGACCTCATAATATGTATTATAGTATCTCATATCCCAACAATCTTTAGTTTGGTGATATACCTTAATTATTTGATCAATCCATTCATCATGAGCTTTTCAGGACAACTATATAATCTTTAGAATAGATCTAAAAATACTCATTATTCTAATAATGCGCTAGTCACAAACACACGGTTAATTTACCGAGTGCATTGCGTAATTTAACCTATGACCTGCAATTGATAAAATCTTTCAATTTATCAAATACATTTGCAAAGTGATCACAGGTAGTAATCTCTCTTATCACTTACCTTGTCAGATGTTGAAGTAGTTTTCAGCTTATTCTGTTCTGCCAAAGTTCAAACCTGTAATAGGGAAAGAAAGGAAAAATTTAGATGGAGCAGATAAATATGAAGCTTAAGCATTAGAGTTGTAGCCTTGATTGAAGTGCTAGAACTTAGCACTTGATTGCAGTGCCTTCAAATTGATGCATTCCCATACAAGTGTGTGTGTGTGTGTGTGTGTGTGTCTGCATCCAAAGAGCAGCTGCTCTCGACCTTTGCCCCAGGTTCGAGCCGAATGCAGTTCGAGTATCTTTACTTTTACCTTTTACTTAGTTTTATTTCACGGCAATTGAAAAATGCGCTGCTTGCAATTCAATTCAATTCAATTCACTTTATCTTTGATTTTCACTGCTCCCAACTTACGATTTTTCTACTTTGCTTCCATTTGATTAATTTTTTATTCAGGAACTACACTGAGACAAATAATTTAAGAATTTTCTACTGCCATCGATTGGTAACTGATTTAGCTTATACTTATTTTCTATCTAAAATATATCTATAATATCATTTACATTCATATGTCTATGCAGTAAATTATTGTTTTCTCCGAGTGTAGTGTCTTTCAGATTGCAGTTGTGGTCAGCATTACAGTTTCTTTAGTCCTTCTTACTGGACAATTAACTGCCATTGAAGCTCCCATTGTCCTGTCTCTGGCTCTCTGGTAAATTACTTTGGCAATTAGCGCCAATGGCACCACATCTGACCCACCGGCTCCAAATCAATTTGCGTTTTGTACCACAGGCTCCAGAGTGAACCACAGAGCTCATTTCGTTCGCTTGTTGCTGCTGCTGCCACTAAAGCCCACTAAGGAAAAACCCGAAACTAAAACCACAACCTCAACAATGCCTTAACTGGTTTTTGGGGCGCCTCCCTTTGCTGCATTGTTGTAAATTTCGTTTCGGCACTCCTAAATTCCTTTGGTGCTGCCAACTGCATTTATGCAAAGGCCCAAATGCCTCTAGTCGCTTGCTTCCCAAAAAGGCCCAAACAAAATGCAACAACACCAATAGACACAACAACAACAACAACAACAACAACAACAGAAACAACAACAGCTTGCCAGAAACTAATTTTATTACAACGCCATAGCAAAGAGCCCTCTACTGAATGGAGCCAGGCCCTGCGGATTGGCTACAACACTACCTTCCCTACCCCCCCCCCCCACTCCTCCCTCACCACTCCCTACCTGTTCCCCTGTCCCTCACGAAAAACAATGTCATCTTTACACTTGGTCATTTTGCTTTTTAGCCACGTTTGTTGGTCGCTTTCTATACCCCTTAGCTATAAAATTACAAAAAGGGGTGGAATAGATGTTAAAGTAGATATATTTCATATTATCTGATATACTTTATTTCCTCGGTTTTAATTTGGAGTTTTCTTTTATTTTTTGTATAATTTTTTATGGTAAATTTAAAGTAGTATTTATATATATAACTAATTAATAATTGCAATATACATAAGAAAACATTTTTTTAGAAAAATTTAGCTTATGTTTTTTTTATCAAAAATCTGATTACAGTCATAAATATGGAACAACTTTGGCTCATTATTTTTCTAAAATGCAATAGTATTTCGTTGAAAATATCGTTGTTATTGAATAACACACATATTTAGATATTAAAGCTCACCAAACTTTAGTCAAGGGTATCTACAAGTCGAGAACTAACAGTTTGCAAATTGTTGGTTTCTTTCGCTACTCTGTGAAAATTTACCATATGTTGTTTAAATGTTTAATGAAATCCGCCATAGTGCCATACACAGAGTTGCATTTTAAAGCATGGCCACCTCTGAGAGTTCCCCTACATGTGTCCCTTCCCGAACTCCTCTACGTTCCCATGAATTTGAAGCGCCCTGCAGCAATTGTTGGTTTTGTTGCTATTGTTGCCCTTGCTGAAGTGCAGGCTCAATTTTCTAAGCCAATTTTGTCGCACATCGTTGGCAATGTACAAAATGCAACTACCACAAAACAAACAACAAACAAAACTAAAAAAAAGTAATGAAAATGGGTTTTTTAAAGTGTCGAAAAAAAAGTGAATCTAGTAGAAGATCCAAAGTTGCCGTTGCCAATTGATTTTTATTGCTACGGGACAATGAAGCTCAATCCCAAATAATATAACCGTTTCGATAAGCATAAGGTAAAATTATTCATATCTGGAAAGATATGGTGAATTTAAAACGGAAAAGAGAAATTATCATATCTGCCTCATTTTTTGAAAGAACTTTTTAAATGTGGAAGTGGTTATAAACTATAAAAAGATTGAGTTAAGTATTTCTATATTTGCTACTACATTTTATGATATATTAGGATTATAATTAATAAAATTATAGATTTTTAAGTATGGTTTTCCAAGTAAAATGAAACAAGAAATTCATTTTGCGAGAACACTTGTTTATTTTTAAATGGGAATTGTCAATCAATTTTATTTAAACCATATGACTCTTGAGGCATTCCTTTCATCATTAATAAATTTATCACCTAAAATAAATTTCAAGTAGCCTTCAAGTTTTTTGAAACATATTTTTTATTTTCCAATTTTTTTTCGTTTTTTGTTTTATTTTTAGAATTTCTTTTAGAATTTCTGAGAGCAATAAAAGTAACTATTAAGCAATTGAATCCTTTTGCCATTTGAGGCACGTTTCTCAAGTGTTTTTGCTCTACTTGAGGCCCAAAGCTCTGCTTTAAGCATACAAAGCACATATGTATGTGAAGGGGAGTTATGTGAAAGGAAGAATAAGAATACAAAGAATGAAGAAGAGAAGAAAAAGTAGAAAATTCCCATAATTTGCATCAATATTTCGTGTGCATAGTCACAAGGAAACTTGGAATGCTGGACAGCAATGGAGCTTTGAGCCAACATCATCGACAGGCTGTCAATTAAAATGAAAATGTTTAAGTTTTGGTAAGCAATAAAAAGGCTTCCTTGGTGCTGAGGCAGTCAGGCAGTCAGCCAGTCAGGCATGGAGCCAAGCCACTCGAGCTGCTGCTCCAGCTTTAGGAGGCTTCCTACTCCAGCTGCATTTTCATGTTGATTTTTATCACATTTGAACTTTGACCTAATTTGTTTGGCTACCCAATTCCGGGAGCTCTACCGTACTCTTGCTGCCTAGCTGCCTAGCTGCCTGGTTGGCTGGCTGGCTGCCTGTCAGCGTCATCCTGATGCCAGGATTGCCCAGGCAACGTTTCACAGTGTGATGAGATCCAATTACTTTTGATACTAAAAACATACATATGCAAATAACGATTGATGAAGAATTTTTAGTTCTGAATTACATTTAACTTCAATTGGCAAATATTTTTTCAAATCATTAGAGTTTGTGTTTGTAGTGTTTATAAATAATTTAGGACGGAATATATTTTTATATAAATATTTCAACAGTAATTATTATGCAAATTTCATTAGCTTCCTTCCCATTAGGATTAAATAATTTTTTGTTGACCTCAGTTCGATTATATTCTATATTTAAGAATACTCATTGTAGTATATTTTTATGTTATTTAAAAATAACTCATTTTCATTTTCAATAAAAAGTTCTGTCTTTTCTAAACAACTTTTTTATAATTTTTAAGAAAATTTCTTCTGATGAGGGGGACTCTAATTTTAATATATTTCTTTTCTTCGAAGCAAACATTTTTAATCAATTTTTATATTCTGTGATCGTACGTCAATAAATATATTTTTATTGCTACATATATGCTATGGTTCCACTGTGCACAGTCGCTTCAGTAGTTTGCCAAGCACTCCAAGTCGAACTCCACGCTGATTGCACGTGGCACACAGACAGACAGACAGACAGAGAGACGTCCCTATGAGGGATATACAGACATACATATACATATAAATATATATATATGTATGCTACAAATTGAAGTCTTCAGCCAGAAGTCACGAAATCTAGAGTAGTAGTCTAGTAGTGTCTCTGAAAACTAGAAACGTGGCCTGTGTATTATACTTATATATCGTATTTTCTATTCTGTATTTTGTATTTTCACATTTCGTATTTTCCCTTTGGCTGTTGAAAGGAAATTGCAGCAGCTTCTGCTTCATCTTCTTCAATGTGGTATGTCTGTCTGTTGCTGCCTGTGCCTATCCTTATATCATCCCCAATTCTTCTTTTCTGTTCTGTTCTGTGCTTTACTGTTAGCAGTCGCCTGGCTAATAGCTGCCAGCTTGTTTAAGCCTTTTGAGCCCGCCTTATTTTTCATACACCTACCCCCTCCCCACCTTCCCCCCACGTCTCACACACACACACATGAAATTCTCATCACATTGTGAGAGCGACAGAGACTTTTGCCTGGTTAGCTGCAGTTGCCGCTGTATGCTTGATTTATGTGTATGTATGTATGCATGTGCAACTCTATAACATGTCTACTTCTGCATGCGCAAACACACACACACACACACACACATACATGCACTCGCACACAACTAAAGATGTCTACGTGCCGTTTTTGTGCACTGCAATTTCGACAAACGTTGCCAGGCAGCGACGCGTCGCAGAGTCTTTTAGGCCCGGCTAAAGCACTTTAAGCCCAGCACACACTTTCACACACACTCACATATACATATACACCTGGCAAGCTCTCCATATGCTGTGTTTTAAATACGAAAAATCTCGCAACCTGTGCAGCATTTCTTGCAGTAATTTTGAAGTTTCTATACCCTGTAAAAATAAAATCATTTCAAAGGGAGTAAGTCCTTTTGAGTATATCTATTTTATTAATATGCTTGTGTTGTTAAGATGCTATGTTTGCATCGTATGAATTTATCGTTTAATAATAAAAATTAAAATAAATACTAAAACCTTTTAAAAGAATCAATATAAATCAATATATAATCTTATAAAATAATCCATATTAATAGTAGTTTGAAAGTTACCGAAAATCTACCTCTTAATTTATTAAAGCGTGCTTTTTGGCATATTATCATAAAAATTATAGTTAATTGAAAGTAAATGTTTTAGGGTCGTTAGAGCTGTCTACAGAGTATTCGTTAGTTGGGCAGCCTCCACTAACGCTTTATTTTCTCAGTTTTCGTTTACTTTTATGAAAATGTCTGCTTGCTGGACGCATCTCAAGGATTTACCCTGTGTAATGAACTGCACTGAGTTAGTGCCTTGGCTCAGTCCTTTGGGCTGAGAGACGTCTGACCATTCTTGAAATACTAATTTTATATACAGTTGTGCTGCATGCCACTTTCCCCCCACTCCGCACTCACTCAACCACTTGCCACTTGCCACTTGCCACTCTTCACTCTGTGCTCCCGATTTGTATTGAATAAATGCAAAAGGCGTGTTAATTGACAGACCATGAAGACCAGAAAAGAAGCAAAATATTTTTGCACTTTTCTCCAACAAGCAACAACAACAACAATTACTACAACAACAGCTGCGTCCAGCTGTAAATGGACAAGTGAATGGATAGACTAGAAACAAACTAAACAAAGGTAAAATACTGAACTGAACACTAACATTGCGTTCCGCTTCCCTTGTTTAAAACTTGCGACAAGAAGTGTATATGGGCTGTAATGAAATACTTGCAACAAAAAATGGCTTTCAGACAGTAATAAAATTGTTAACGCTATAAATATTTTAATATTTCAAATTAGAAGTGCACTCCAACTTGACATCATTTTATATAAGCTAAACACTCTTAACTATCGACAAATTCAAAGTGAAAGTTTATCTTTTCCCATAAACAATTATTTCGAGTGTAAAGCATTATTTAATTGTGCTTATGGGTAGCCATTATATTCACATTAGCAATACCATTAATTTGCCGTTGACTTTGCTATTTTCAACTAATATTTATTACTTTAATAGAAATTCAAATTTCTATATTCTCAAAGGAAGTTCCCAAATTTATTTAGTTAAACGGTTGTTAGTATGCTTAAAATATTTTTTAAGAGTCTGTTGATTAATGAAACACGTTTTTTCAAGCGAAAAGTTTATAAATCTGATGAATTCACATAGGCTAATATATTTTAATTACATTAAAATAAATAATTAAAGTACAGCGAATATTCAACTCTGTTTTAAATGTAATACTAATACAATTTAATAACCTTATTCTCTATCTTTTGTTGCCAGTCAAAATTAGGATAGTCCAATCAATAATCATTCAAATTGAATAATTTTATAATCACTAAAGGAGTCGAAACTAACATAATCTCATAATCTAATGAGCAGCTTTTGTTAAATTGTGTAAAGCAACTTATTAAATATATTTCTCGCTTTTTAAATTTTTTCCGCCCATAAAGTTCTGAAAGTTTTCTAACTGTTGAAAAATGAAGTAAAAGTTTTTGCGAGTACCGTAAGCGGGTTATGATGATCCCCACTGAGTGGGAGGAGGATAACGAGAGGGAAGGAAGTAGTCTAGCAATTATGTTAATTTGTAGCTGCCTCTGTTGTGTACTTTTTGTTTTTGTTTTTGTTTTTATTATTATTATATTTTTTGTAGCATTATTAATAGTCGCGAGTCGTGGCACCTATAAATCTGACAGCCAGCGGCGCATGGTTTATGACGCTTCGCTGAATTCTCGCTGCTTGGCTTTGCATCAAGTGGAAGTTGCGTGTGGCACTCAATCGCCCATATTTATCTATAATAAAGGCAATTTGGAGCCCCTCTCTGCTGCATCCCCTCGATGCCAAGCGGTGCCTGGCAGTAAAAATCGATTAAACAAATCGAGTAAAGTGTTGCCAAACACACCAAACACCCTGCAAAGATAGAGAGAGAGGGCGGCATTTACCTTTAGTCATATACTATGTACATGCCATAGTAGCCAATTGTCCTGGGGCCTGTCTATAATTATATGCTACTCATACTCATACTCGTACTTGTACTTGTACTTGTAGCTGTTGTTGTAGTCGTACTTACACTCCGCGTGTTTGTTTGTGCCCGCGACGAGCGTTGCCAGGCGACGCGTCAATAAGCCACGTATACGCCGCGTTGTACCAACCACACGAAATGTCGTTCGTTTTTCGTTCTTTCTTTTTTTTTCTATATTCTTACTGCGTATACTTTTATGTATATTTCTTACTTTACTTTGCCTTCCACGAAAATGCAAATGTTATTTACTTAAGTTTTTTTTTTTCTCAGCTAATGAATGTTTTATGAAATTTGTCGAAAAAATTACTTTATCTGATGTTTTTTCGTTTTATTTTTATTTTTGTTGGGTTTTCACTTAGTCAAATCGTGCAGCTAGATGCGCATCCTTGCGCAATCTTCTTGCAAGCTGATGGCAAAATTTTTGAGTATAATTCTTGATTTTGTATATCTTTTGGCCCAAGGACATTGTTCGCATTGTTCGAACGCACTTGTCTATCACTCTCTCACTCTGTTTCTGTCTCTCTCTTTGTATTATTACGTCACCATGTTGCTATAGGTATATTTAGTAGCGGTATTTAACTGGTATTTTTTTTTGTAGTTTTGAAAGTATTTTACATTATAGTTTATGTAACACTAGCCACACTGCTGCCATTTGCCACTGCGTTCAATTGCCAACTGTCGTGGCTGAGTAAAGCGTGTTTGTTGTTTTGGCCACGTTAACAACGGCGCGTATCCTAGCAATATCGAGGAATTTTGCGTGTCCTAGCCAAGTCTGCTTCGTGCTAACAACGAACTAGCCCTTGTCGTCGTGCACGCTAACTTGTTTTGGCCAGGTTAACAAAAAATCGTTAAGGTTCGTTGTCATGGCAACAACAACAACATCGAACAAAAACATGACATCGGCCCACAAGTTGCTTTAAAATAATTATTCGGCTAATAGACTTAATTACAATAATGGCCAGAATAGACAAAATTGTCTTGAATATGTTGATTCCAAAGGAAGAAGACGACGACGAGGGAGAAAGAGAGAGAGAGAGAGAGAGGGAGAGAGAGAGAGAGAGAGAAAAGTTAGAATAAGACTCAGGGTGGAAGTGAGAGAGAACACGCATATCGATCTAATTGAAGGTCCTTTGCTTTGACTATGCAAATTCCCTCGGCTGAGGGTTGTTATTTTGGGGTCAAAACTGTGCCGAAACCTGTTAATCGAGCTAATTGCATAAATTTCAATAGATAAACAGACAAAGTCAAGCAAAGCAGACCAAGCACTGCTCTGACCTGTGGTTGTCAGTTCCAGAGCCTTCAACTCTTCAACTGTTCAGAGTGCAAATCAAATTCAGCTTAAGCGTTTTCCAATTGAATTGAATTTTCATTAGGTAACTACAATCGACGAGGCATGTAAATGTGACGCTACAGAATTTCCATAAAACCATTCAACCGATGGACCGATGGACCGGTGGACCTCCCGTTGTCGCTTAACCCGTTTGCCATTTTCCGGCACTTAAAGGATCTCTCAAGCAAAGTTGTCGCTGGCAAAACTTTGATTGACATCTGAGCCTGTCTGTCAGTTACCAGTTGCCAGTTACCAGTTACCAGTTGCCAGGATCTGTTCGCGACAGTTCCATCCACTCCCAATCCGTCTTCCTCATGCTCTCACACGGCATCCAGCAAAACTTTAAATTGACAACAGCGTATAACGGAAGCTGCGAACAGAGAAGAGGTTGAAAGAGGACGAGGAGAAGTGGGTGGATGGGTGTGTGTGTGTGTGTGTGTGTTTGTGAGTGCGGTGCATGCGCATTTCCTTGTACTAACTATCAATTATTTGTTGTACTTAGGCTTTTAACAATAAGATGAGATTTCAGAATTGAAATCGACTAGCAAACAGAAAGGACGACTTGAGATGCCCATTGAAAATCAATTTCAATAGTCCCATACCCCGTAAAAGCTACAAAGGGAGCAATATAAATAAATATTTGTTGTTATAATAAAATAAGTATTTTATCATTAGTAACTTTTAATAATATTTTATTCGTGATTATAATCAAAGAGCATATATATAAGTCTTAGTATTTATTTAATAGGGTATTTTTCAGTCTCAAACAAATTCAACAACTGCAAATTTTCACTTTTATTATTCTTGTATTTATTGTGTGCAAGTCTCTTGCAGGCAACTTCAAAAAAACATGATAATAAATCAAATGAAAAGCTTTTCAGGAGTCCAGCTTTTCAATAAATTCAAGTTGTCGCTCTGCCCTGTGCGACCGTCCATCCGTCCGTCCGTTCGACCGTTTGGCTATCTGTCACTCATCAATTTTGAAAATTATTAAATATTTAAATGGAATACCAAAATGCACTCAACAAGAGAAATATATTCATATACGAGTTATAAAAAGTTGTTGCTGTATTTCTTTGAGTGTGTGTGCGTGTGTATGCGTGTTTGTGAGAGTTGTTGTCATTATTAGTGTCAGGCATGTCAAACATTTTCCATCTCCTGTACAAGTTGCCAATGGGTATGAATTTTTAATTTTAATTGTTCACCAAATGCGCTGGCAAAATCTGTTCACAAGGATATGCACATGGTTACACAAACACACACTCGCACACACAAACACCACGAAGAGTCCACAAATAGAAGGATATTCGTATATTTTTCATGCTCTCATATTTTTATATATATATATTTTTACAGTTATATACAGACATTTTATTGACACAATTGAAGACAGATCGAAGCGGAAAGAAAGAAAGGATAATGCCTACGAGGAGCGGAGTGCGAAGAGGGTTAAGAGGGTAAATCAGAGTGTCCCACGTAATAACCATTTAATAACATTTATTTTATTGACTCGGAGCCACAATACATATTAAGAAGACATGCACAAAGGACTCTTCATTAGTTCACACAGTAGTTCCACCGTCCAAAAAAAGGGAGAAAAAAATCCATAATTTTAATGCACCTTACATAACGCTTCATTAAGATAATGATAATGAATACGTGACCGCACAGACAGATACAGATACAGATACAGATACAGATACATTCACACACTCCTCCAATGGAAAAGAGAGACAGTAATGACACGCATGAGAATATATGTGTATCCTTGTAACTGGCCTGTTGGCTGACTCTTTGCTATGGGCTATGGGCTATGGGCTCTGGGCCACAAATGGGCAGCGGGCAAGTAGAATTAACCACTTACAGCCCCAAAGGCAGACGGTAGCAACAAACGACAGAGTCACCCTTCCACCCTGCGTCCTGCGTCCTGCCACCTGCATCCCTTCTTGCCTTACGAAATGCGGTCGATAATTTACATAAAAATAATACGAACGGTGAGCATTTCTCTCTGGCACGTGGAACTTTTTATACCCTCATTGATTATGAACCAATGGCTCTGGCTTAAAAGTGTACACTGAAAAAAAGGCCAGCTTCTAAAATCATGAACATACATCTTCAATATTTGGTTCTTAAAATAAGATTATTTTCAGACCAAATTACTAAAACTAAGATTTTTAATCTAAAAAATCATTGAATCTTAATATAAGAATAAAAATCCTAAATTGTTAGGAAGGTATAAATATGTACAATATCATATAATATCAGGCGGCGGTTCGAACAAAAAAATTTTACAAAAAAAATTTAAAAAAAAACTAATTTTTAATTTGAATTTTTAATTTTTATTCTTAAAATAAGAACTTGGTCTTATTTTAAATGCTCTAAAAAACAAGATGTGTTCTCTTAAATTAAGAATTTTATGTTCTCGACGCATTTTTTAGACCAAAAATCTTAGTTCTGAGAGCAAAATCTTGATTTTGGAACATTTTTTTGATCAGTGTTTTCAAAAGAGCTTTAGATTAATAAGAATTTCAATTGGTTAGAGCCTGACGGAGCTACAATTCATATACATATATGTGATTCAGTTATAACTTAATGTTTGTCTGGCCATGGTAATACATTATATATTCGATCTGAATGTTAAGCTATTGCTATTGTGGCGATATGAGCAATTCCCTTAGCCAGGCCATAACGTGGCGAACTAACAACAACGGGGAAGATAGTTATAAACTAGGGGGCTCCGCCCCCTGCTCGCTTCGCTCGCCAACCCCCCGCTCGCTTCGCTCGCGGTGCTACAGTCGAGCATACTCGACTGTCGGAGACCCCGTACTTACTATGGAAATAGAAAAGACTACAAAAATTAAAATAATAATTTGGCCGCTTGTTGCTGTTGCAGAGCGTTGTAATACATTTTCGACTACTTTTTTCAATGACAGCTATATGATATAGTTGTCCGATTTGAACTTACATCGGTCATGATATATAAAACCAAGCATACTGTAATAGTTTAATTGAGATATCTCATAAAACAAAAAAGTTTTTCATACTAAGACTTGATATTCGGCTGATCGGTCCTATGGAAGCTATATGATATAGTGGTCCGATTTAAGCCAACTTCGGACAGGCAATATAAAACCAAGTTATTTGCATACTGTATTAGATTGGTTGAGATATCTCATAAAACAAAAAAGTTTTTCTTACTAAGACTTGATATTCGGCTGATCGGTGCCATGGCAGCTATATGATATAGTGCTCCGATTTCAACCAACTTTGGACAGGATATATAAAACTAAATCTTATGCATATTGTATCAGTTTGGTTGAGATATCTCATAAAGCAAAAAAGTTTTTCATACTAAAACTTGATTTTCGACCGATTGTTCCTATGGGCGCTATATGATATAGTGCTCCGATTTCAACCAACTTTAAACAGGATATATAAAACTAAATCTTATGCATATTGTATCAGTTTAGTTGAGATATCTCATAAAACAAAAAAGTTTTTCATACTAAAACTTGATTTTCGACCGATTGTTCCGATGGGCGCTATATGATATAGTGCTCCGATTTCAACCAACTTTGGACAGGATATATAAAACTAAATCTTATGCATATTGTATCAGTTTGGTTGAGATATCTCATAAAACAAAAAAGTTTTTCATACTAAAACTTGATTTTCGACCGATTGTTCCGATGGGCGCTATATGATATAGTGGTCCGATTTGAACCAACTTTGGACAGGATATATAAAACTAAATCTTATGCATATTGTATCAGATTGGTTGAGATATCTCATAAAACAAAAAAGTTTTTCTTACTAAAACTTGATTTTCGACCGATCGGTCCCATGGCATCTATATGATATAGTGGTCCGATTTGAACCAACTTTGGACAGGATATATAAAACTAAATCTTATGCATATTGTATCAGTTTGGTTGAGATATCTCATAAAACAAAAAAGTTTTTCATACTAAAACTTGATTTTCGACCGAATGTTCCTATGGGCGCTATATGATATAGTGGTCCGATCCAAAAAATAAATGGACTTAGTATGCCTGCAATGTAGAGGAACCTACATACTAAGTTTGGTGTCACTAGCTTTTAAATTGTTCTTATAATTTGGATATGAAATTTTTGTTTTCGATTTGTGGGCGATAAAGGGGGCGTGGCCAAATTTTGAAACAAACTTGATCTGCTTGCAATATAGGCGAACCTACATACCAAGTTTGGTGGCTCTAGCTCTTATAGTCTCTGAGATCTAGGTGTTCATACAGACAGACGGACAGACAGACAGACAGACAGACGGACAGACGGACAGACGGACAGACGGACATTGCTATATCGACTCGGCTATTGATGCTGATCAAGAATATATATACTTTATGGGGTCTGCCACGCCTCCTTCTGCCTGTTACGCACATTTTCGTTAAAACAAACCCAATAGACCCCTGTACTTTTTTTAAGTACGGGGTCTAAAAACCATAATTATATTTATTATTAAAGTCCGCGTTGAGGACGTAACTAAACGGCAGATGCGTGCTGGATGATTATAATGCGTAGGCAAAATGCTGCAAAGTGGAATAAAGTCGGATAAAAGTGTAACCGAAAGGAGCGAGGCGATGAATTACGTCAAAAGTAAATTCAACTTCGGTATGGAAAATATGTACAAACCGTGGAGCCTCAACTTTAACCTTTCAGTCAATGAACCCAAGGACAAAGATAGCGGGAGTAAGATAGAGCTACAGTCATCAATAAAAATATATGGCCAGTAATTTCTAGCTGTGACATGAGTTACTTTATTCCACAATTGGGAGTTGGGTGTTGGGTGCTGGGTATTGGGCTAATGGTGGTTAACTTGTCCCAAACATAATTAATTCACTTGC
Source organism: Drosophila phalerata (assembly GCA_951394115.2). Classification (NCBI taxonomy): domain Eukaryota; kingdom Metazoa; phylum Arthropoda; class Insecta; order Diptera; family Drosophilidae; genus Drosophila; species Drosophila phalerata. The sequence continues at coordinate 11,336,566 of OX596005.2, forward strand.
ATGATAATCAAAAAATCATTTGATTACTGCCCGCTCCTGCTAAGCCATTATGCAAACAAGTGCTGTCATATCTAACAAGATATTAACAAGGGTTGAGAATTGAAGTTGGGTAGAAGTTTGGGTTTGGGCTTAAAGTTGAACTTGCTAGAATGTGGCCCAAAAGAAACCCAATTGCAAATGAGTTTTATGTTAGGAGCTAATTTGGGTTAACCCCGTAAAATGTGACGCACTTAAATCTACACATCCCCAACACACCCACTCACACACACACAGACTTAAACACACATGTAGTTAAGTAAGAAAAGCTGCTGTTTGCGACAGCTTTTAAACATGCGCCTCGAAGTATGCTACAAAAAGTTGCACAATGTGCGCATAGCGCACTATGGGAATCTTTTCCATTTTTTTGAAATGACTTATAGTATCAATGGGAAGTGGTTCTGCAAAAAATACAAGCGACTTAACCTTTTTGTTATTAATTTAAGATTCTAGTTTTGCACACTTATGATGAATTAATTAATGCCACAAAAACAGAAAAACTTCCCATAGTAAAGCGCATGCATTGCTTGTGTGGGTGTAATTTTGTGTGCGTGTGTATGGATTTTTTTTGTAAGAACTGTAGCATACTTTTGAGAGCTGTTTCTGCCTCAGCCGCACTTTATTATTATTATACTCAGTTGTTTTTTTTTTTTTTGCTGCGCTACTTTTATGTTGAAATTAGTCAAAATGTCCACTTGACACACATTTTTTTGTCACAGTCTTCAAGACAGCAGAATACTCTATAATCTTGGCTCCACTATAACAGAAAGAGAGAGTGAGTGTATGAGAGAGAGAGAGAGAGAAGTAGTGAGTTGGCTTGGCCACTTAACGCCACAATAATCTCATTAAAATCGCATGCATTGCGCCAACTTTAGCAAACACACAATGAAAATGAATCTGAATTCCCGAGTGAAACAGACTGCCACAACCACAATTGTAACCGGAAGTACAGCACACGTAACAACAACAAAGGCAACCAGCGCTGAATGAGTAATTCAGAAACTGTAGATCAATGCGAACAACAGCCGCAGATTCACAGATTGAGACAGAGAGAGACATAGGGAAATTTTAGGAGAATCGAATGCTGTCAGTTATTTTTACAGTTGAGTCACTCACTGAGTACGGCTGTTCACGCTAGTGACGAAATACAATTAATTAAGTGAAACAATGTAGAACTTCAAGTAAATTTCATAGTTATATTTCAATAGAGTTTTAATCATTGAAGAAAAGATTTTTAGTTAGGTGGTACATTTAAATTATGTCTATACGCGATGATCAATGTTCCGTTAGAATTCGAATCGCTAATCTATTAACTGTGCGAACGTAATGAAAAAAATATAGCAGATATATATGTATTTATATAATAATACTAGCTCAAAAAGAGTCTCTAAGATCTACGCATTTATAAATGCACAATTCAATTCAATAATAAATAAATTATTACAATTCTCAATATTTACAGTTAACCGAACATAATATAGAATATATATCGAATATAGGCATACTATAAACATATTTATTTACTCATTAGTCCAAATTTATATTAAAATTTTGTATTACCACTAAGCCGTCAGTGAATGTCGCTCACCTTGAAGAAGTTTCATTTCCCTTCGTGTCTCTTTTCCCTTATTCTTCCTATGCTTCCACAACAGTCTGGCAAATATTGACAAAACATTTGCGCTACTTTTCGTTGCTGTGTTTGTTTTCTCTCTCTCTCTCTATATATATATATCTATCTATCTTTGTCTCACTTGCTCAGTCTATCTGTACGACTGCAACGCTCCATTTGCTTATCTTAAATTACAAATCAGTCAATATCAAATTGAATGCAAACAGGAACCGAAACAAACGAACAAAAAAGGACAAGACTGCTGCACTGGGGAGCTATAGAAATGCACAAGTGCTGAAATTGTTGAAATTCGAATGCGAATTGAGAATAGAATACTGTGAATGCGTATAGATGAGCTGAGGGAAATTCACTTTGTGAACACCTTGCCAGTCCAATCCAAACCCCAATTGCAGCTGCGATTAAGGCATTTAGATGTCTGATAAAAAAAACTCTAAAAAGGATATAAGCAGTGAAATCAAAGACGACACTTTAAGTGTCCTTTGTACGACTTTCAAATTGCCAAACGGTTTGGGAAAACGATATTATTATACCTATTATCCCTTACGCATCAGTTTAGCTTTAACCCGAATCTTCCCAGCGTTACCATATGGTAACAAGCAATAGGCATTTACTAAAACTTCATTTTTAGACAACATATTAACGTTAGATTAACTTTTATAAGATATTCTAAGAGTAAATTGTTGTCTCTAACTGATAAAAAGTTGATTGAAACAATCTCTTGAAGTTAGCTGATCGAAAAATGAGCTTTAAGTTGCTCATTATATTCTGCAGTGCAAGAAAACGGCATTTGGCAATTCGTCGCAAGTAAATTTAAATCGTTTAACTAATTTTAGTACTGAACTATATGAAATGCACCCATCATTACAAAGGTAAAAGAGTGCTCTTTTTAATTATGAATCAAATTTTAAATAAAAAACACTTTTTTAAAGTTAATTTACGCTTTTAATTTTCGTGTTACCATATGGTAACGCTGGGAAGAACAGGGTACAGGTTTTTTCCATACATTTTATTCGCGTTTCGCACTGTTTTGTTCATAAAATATGATTGCTCCTATGGCAGCTATATGATATAATGGTCCGATTTGAACCAAATTTGGTCAGGATGTGTAGCAACATATAAGTCACATATTCTAAGAGTTTGGTTGAGATATCTCAGAATAGAAAAAAGTTTTTCATACTAAAGGTGAATTTGACCCCGATTGGTCCTATGACAGTTGTGTTATATATACGTTATACTGCACCGATTTGACCCAAATTTTGTCCTATATATCAAGGAAGAGCCCCCCTGTTGGATTAAGTTGTGTTTATTAGACTTTTTCTCAAACATTTGTATTTTGTAGCATTATGATAACCTGTACCCTGTACTTCCCAGCGTTACCATATGGTAACAGCCGAAAAAATTGTCCTGTCGATTATCCTGACAAGGCCGAACAAAATGAATGTGTTTTTCGGATTCAGCGAACTCAAATTTATCAGTCCTGAAATTTTCATTAAGAAATTCGAAAAAATGTTGCTCAGGACGATTCGGGTTAAGTACAATATAAAAGTGCTTCTAAAAGTATGCAATACATTTTTTATGTCAGAACTTTGAAAGGGTTAGTGCTAAAAGTAGATTAGCCAACTGCTGACTTATGTAACAAAATGTAGATAAGATTTCAGCTACCTGTTGCCAAAATTTTAGAAAAATTCAATTCAATTAGCATTAACTGCTATTTACCTGTCTCTATTTCATTCTCGTTGTTTTTGGCGACCCCAAGGCAATAATTTAAATGCCATACGATTTGAGCAACTTGACTGACATATGAAAAATATACGGCCATCAACCAGATAAGCATATATACGCTTAAGAATGAAAACCTTACTAGCATACAAAATGTGCTTTGTAATAAAAGAAAAAACCCAGAGTGTCTAAACATGTATCTCTCTCTTCTATCTTCTCTTTCTGTCTCGGTTTCTATGCGCTTCATTACATTAGATGACATGGCGAACGGCGACAGATCCCAAATGTCTAAAAGGCCAAAACTTTTGTATATGTATGCGTGCGTGCGTGTGGCTGGGCGTTGGCCACGCCTACCCAACGACCTGTGTGACAATGACGTAGTATAACATTTCATTTTTTGGGCTGTTCGAATGAGACATGCGGCACGGCAAGTGGCAACTGGCAAGAGGATGACTAACTGCCAGCGGCGACAGCGCACGCAGCGAGAACGCACTTTCCGCCAAAGACACCACCATAAACCACACACACACACACACACACATAGACACACTCATTTTTAATTCATGAAATGTTTGCTGCCAACAAAAAGTTACACTTAATGTCAACTTGAAGGCAGGCAAGGTAAATTTTCCAGCCGTTTGCAAAGACAGACAGCCAGACAGACACCTACCCCAAAATAATTGTCACTTACGGACGGCAAAGTCGCGTTGCTCATACGCCATGTGTACATTTAGATACAGTGTATAAGCAAGGCCAACCAATGTACATATATGTATACATTCAAACCTTATGTACACAGCTAAGGGACCACAGCATAAAATATTTATGAATATACATCTATACAAACTACATATGCAAGCAAATTGATTGACTGACTGACGAACTGACAGATGGACACAACGACTGCTGATTGACAGTCCTGTCGCTCTGATGTCCTGTCGCTCTGATGTCCTGTCGTCCTGGTCGTCGTGATGTTCATTTCCCGAGCAACCAACATACGACATGTGGACAACAGTATGTTCAGTTTCCCAAACCTCGAACCAATTTTTAATTGTCGTATTTAAGTTAATTTTTAATAAACTGCCACGCCCCTTTCTGTTTAGGGAGAATGGGCGGTATAAAGAGAATGAGAGCAATATAATGATGATATGGACAGCTGTAGGGCTTCACAAAGTCTGTCAAGAAATAAATGAAGTTGCATATTGAAACGGGGACGGGGATGGGGAAGGGGACAAGGACAGAAATATGTACTGGGGACAGTATAAATAAAGTATTCAGGTATCAGTTATTTTGTGCTATAAAGCTTCATCACCTCTAAATATAAAATTTATATGTGAATTCGGGCAGCATACCATTTTAAACTTGCTGGGTTTATTTTCCATATAAATATTAAATTTCAAAGCAGCTAACAAAATCTTAATATAAATTTCTAAAACTTAAAACATGTCAAATATGTAAATTAATAGTTTGTTCTTATGCAGAGAAAATTAAAGAAAAGAAAAATAAGCGAAAATTATATAGAAATCCTTGAGAGATTATTCTAATCTATTCAATATTAATTCAAAATACAATATTAGATATTCTAAAAATAAAAAAGATAATATCTGCTACAAGGAAATACTACTTACGATAGTTAAATGTCGGCTGCTTATAGCCTGATAATAAATAAATAAATAAATAAAGTACAAATAAGCATCTCTGGACATTGGCTGATCCATTACATATCATAGACTCACTTGAGGATAAGTTTTATTAAAACAAAAGACAAATGACAGTTTTTTTTAGTTAAATATTAATTCAGCACATCTGTTCCTATATGTAACTAGAAAAACTAATTGTTAGTATACAAAATTTCTGATTTCTTGTTGCATTAAAGTGCAGCTTTTCCAGTTTGGTTGTTGGACTCTTTAAAAGGGTTTCTTACTGATGACATCATAGTTGTAAAGCGTGCAAAAGGCCGCAAAATATGCGTTATAAAACGCTGTGGTAGTCAAAAGGAAACACCAAACGAATGGAGCAAAATGGTGAAGGGAGGTTATGAATAAAGCGTGCACTACTTTGAAAGTGGGAACAAAAACAATTTGCATGAAATTGCGAGTACGTGGAAAATTAGGTGCACCTCCCTTTCTCCCGCCCACTAAGTGGCTCGGAAAAGTTGCCTGGCATCCGCTTGTGGCATCCTGTGCGTTTTGCAAAGCGCATTTTTGCAGTCATTAGAAGACACCTGAAAATATACAACATAAAAATGAAGGGGGCCAAAAGTGGTCTGGGTGAAAAGTCGAGTAAGAGCCCGAAGGGCCAAAGAGAAAGAAAAGTGAGCTAGAAAGTCAACGCAGCTGCTGCTGTCGGGCAATTTAGCTGCGTTTCGTCTACAAAGTGGATTATGCCACAGCTCGTGGCATGGACCAAGGCATTGGTAACAAACAACGAAATGTTGTAAATTTTTGATGTTGCTGCAAATTGAAGCAGCTGCTGCTGCAGATTGGCTTTAAAGTGTGGCTTACAGAGTGTCTGCTAATAGCCAAAAGTAACAACAATTTGTCAGTATTATGTAAAAATATCCAATGGCATAGTTATCGCTATCTCTCTCTCTCTCTCTCTCTCTCTCTCTCTCCCACTTCCCCATCGTGTAGTTGTTGTTTTTGGAGCAATCACCTGTAAAATTTGCACACTTTTCTTTGTTGTTGGCTGCTTTTGAAATTAGGTCGTCTTTGTGTGTGCCTGCTGTGTGTGTGCGTGTGCGTGTGTGTGTGTGTGTGGGCGTGGCAGGGGCTCGTCAAATGCCAAACGCAGTAATTGAAAATTAAATGTAATTTTATGGCCAAAGTTAAACATTGGCAACACACACACACACATACTTATATAAGCGAAGCCTTTGGCTCTGACTCTGACTCTGAGTACAGGTCCTGTTTTCTGATCCGGTTTCTGCTTTTAGCTCGTCGTGCGAACTCGCACAATTGTTACGGATTTTCGCTGGCGATAATCATAAAAATGAAAATTTTAATAGCGCGCACGGCGCAACGTTTGGCCTTTTTCCAGCTTCCCCCACAACCCTCAGCCACCAACCCGCTGTGACAACACTCCTGTGATGTGTAAGTATGTATGGTTGAGTGTGTTACCTTTTCCTAGCTGTAATACACGCACCAAATACACACACACTTCTATACATACACCTCCGGAGACACGCACACACATGCTGGTTTATTGATTTTGTTTCCCGCGTTACCGTTGCATACTTTTAGGTGTGCCGCCCACAAAATTGCCTGACTTCATTGTACATGCTCATCATGATTAGAAAACCTGGCGATATGAATTAAACAACTGCGTTGAATGGCTCCTATAATAATCCCAATTTGGTAAAATAAAAGTATGGCAATTCAAGACTTCATCAAGTTACAATACTAGTTCATAATATAAGTATTTCTATGTATTAATGGGAGAATTGTAGATAGTAAAAAATAAAACAGGCGTTGGAAAACATATTTAATCTAGCCGTGTATTTGATATTTCTTATGCAAAAACAGTTACAATTCCAAAAAGTGTTAAGAACAAAATAAATTTAATTAGCAACTGATCCGATTTCAGGTGGAACTTAACTCGAAAAAAACGGAGATATAGGCCGATTTATGATGAATTTAGAGATAAGAATTAGCCTGCAGTAGTTTTTATACTATTGGAATAAACATACAATTCTCCATGTAAAAAAGCTTCCCTATAAAGTGGAAGTTTAGTATTTAAAGACGCATGGTTTATTCGCAATACTTATCAGAATTCATAGTAGATAACGATGTGATAACCGCTTTGTCGCGAAAAAAAATTGACCCACTCTAATTTCTACATTTTAATTTTTCACGTTTTGAAAATATTATTATATATGCAGTAACAAGTTAAGGAAGATTATTTATAACTCTAATGTTGAGAAAGTTATTCAGTTAAATAACAATTATTATATTTTATATAATCTTACCTCGACTTTGAAAACAGATTTCTTCTGAGATGTCAGTCCTTTAATCCAAGTATAAATGACTTAATTTATTTCTTAATTTGTTATGTGACGTTTTGGTCCACGATTTTAATATTTTATAAAGCAAACAATTTTAGTGTTATAAGTGTTAAGTTAGTTCAATAGATGTTGATATGTTATGTGATGGATATTTAGCTCACTTTATTGATATGTTTAGTGATAATTTTGTAATAAGTTATGTGTTTGTATATATTACTTTACTTTAATGTAAAATTGCTAACAAAACTGGCATTTAACTTACAATATATGTTGTATAATTGGTTACAATTATTTAGTTATAATTAGATATATATTAATTGATAATCACGCTACGTTGACTCTTTGCAAGAGTGTTGATATGTATGCGATAATTAGCACGATTTTTACTTAGACTACAGCATTAAGATTAATTTGTTTTTTTTTTTTTTTTTTTTTTTAATTAATTACTTAAAAGTTTTTGGCAACCTTTTAGGCCTGCTACATGATATGCTTTGCTTGAGTAATTTTTCAAAAATTTTATTTCATTTCCTTTTATTGTTTTCTTTTGGGGTTTGTTCGTAATTTACATTTTAGCCTTTGATGTTTTGTTTGTAAATATTAGATTCCACTCAAGTTCCACAAACTGTTCTCTTCAATGCTCTCTCGCTCTCTCTCTGTCTCGCTCTCTTTTAGCCTTCGCAGTAATGCTCCACACCTTTGCCTTCACTCCTCTTACACACCCACCGCACTTCTCTCTCGTTTACGCCCCCTCTTCGCTCTCTTTCTCTCTCTCTCTCTCTATCTATTTTACACACACTCGCACTCACTGGCTTTCAGGCGGCAACGGCAGCGGCGACGTCGGTAATTTTTCGATGTGATTCCTTTTGTGCCTTAGTTTCTGCGATTCCTTTTTGTGTCCACATTCGCTTCGAGCAACGTAATTTACCGAAAAAACCGAAAATACATAACAACAAACGCACTTTCAAGTCTACTTTTAGTTGATGCGTCTTTTCCGCCTTGTTTTCAATGTTTTCAATTAACTTTCTCCACTTATCCCTCCTTTTTCTATTCCTCCGCTTCAGACAATTTGTAGTCCTTTTGCTGCTGCTTTTGTTTTTCTCCTGGCCGCTGCCGTTGGCCGCCCGCCCACAAATTATACAATCGACGCAAATAATTTGCGGCTTTCGATTCGTAGCTTTTGTTATTGTTGTTGATTTTTGAATTCTTGGATTTTGCACTCGCGAACTGCGTACTGATGAAATTAATTGGAATTTTTTCGGGCAAAGAATTTTCGTTGCGCCTTGCGGTATGCTACGATTTATTGCACAATTAAATGAAGCTAGTCGATTCTGAGTTTCGTACTCGCTGCTGTTCGCTCCGTGTGGCAGAGTCAAAGTGTTGTCGTTTACTCACGAGCTGCTGGACGTTGCCAGCGCTGCCAGGCCATGAATTTTTCATGAATCCTTATTAGAGATTTTTCGCCCCCGTCTCGTTGAGATTGCCTGCTGCGCGCACAGCAGCCAAAAATGAGAGAGCAGCAATCGCTAACAATATATGCTTTTGGTCTCGGGGTTTGTTCTTGGGGTTGTCTCTTTTGCCCCCCTCCTGTATACTGGCGACTCTTGCGCTGAAGAGTAGATGGAGAGGAGACCCCAAGGCATTGATAGAGCAACTATGCTTTTGTGATATTTCACTTGAAACATTTCCTTTGCATATTACTTTATCTTTTATGCGGGGGTGGCTAACGGTCTGAGGGGGTAAGTTGCTGGGAGGCTGGGAGCCTGTGTGTGTGTGGGGGTTGTTTAACTGTTTATTTTACGCTCTTTACATTTACCTTCACACGCTGCTTCGCGTCACAGTTTGACATTTGCCTTGCTCCTGCTTTCTTTCTCGCTTTCTATCTCTCACCATTTGCTCTAGCGAAGGCGCAGGCGCAGGCGTGAGAAACTGTCAATAGATGGCGCTAGTCAAGCATTTGGTTTCTGTCTTGGCTAGCACTGCGCCTTCTAGCGGATGTAGACAGCAATCAGTTAAAGCGGAGACTTGAACCATCAAATAAATCAAATAAGTTTTTATTTCATTTTGATTTTTTTTGATTCATAATAAAATTAGATAGAATAAAATTAAATCATTCCATCAATTATTAGACAATTATGTATAAAATTAAAAGAAAAATACATTTACTTAATTTATTTAAATAAAAATCATACAAAAAATACAGTTTCCAGAACAGCATTAATTCTAAATTGCTTATTTCAAATTTTTTGAAATATTAATAGCAATGCACAAAATTATCAAATAAAAATTTGTTAAGGTATATCAAGAGAAATTAAGTTGAAAATAATATTGGATACAACATTTTCAATTCTACACAAAATGCAAGTTTTTTAAATAATGGTTCAAGAACATATCAAAAAATAGCAAATTTGGTTGCGTATGAATTCCATTTAATTTCACTTCTCAGAAAAAAAAACTATAATTACAGATGAAAATAAATAGAACGCAAATATTTACGATATTTGGAACAGTTAAAAGCATCATGTTAATAAGTGTATATGTTAATCAGATGATATACGATAATGCTGCTGCTGTTTTTCTCGAACTGCTTGGAAGTTTCCATGAGCTATCAGCTTCCGTTTTCCTTCAGAGTGCCCCCTTTTCCCCTGTTCCCCTTTCCTGCTTTAATTGCGACTCTACTGACATCTGTTGGCCACCCACTTTGGGTTGCCGTATTGTTGTTGTCCTAACACAAGAATTCTTTTCGGTAAAATGAAAATCAATAGAAAGCTCAATGACGTCAGTCGCATGTATACACACACATACACTGTAAGCACACACACACACACACACACACACACACACACACACATACATAAGATGTCTATGCTTAAGATGAATTTAGTGGCCCGCTGGAAAAGTGAGCTGCGTACGAGTCGCAAAAGGACACCCGCAGGATCCGTCGGCTGTCAGCGTAACGCACTGCTCGGCCTGCCCGAAGATGTTGCACGTGAGCCGGCCAAAAAGTTTCATCAGCAAATGCTAAAGTCTCCCCAAACACACACACAGACACATACACTGAGAAGGGGAGAATGTGAGGAAGGAGTGAAGATTTTGTGGTGCTAATGCCGCATGACAATTTTCGCTAAATCACATGATAGCTGGGCGATAAGCAGTCAGATAAAACCGACAACAACGACAACGACTAAGTAATTTTGAATATGCACTGAGTTACAATTTTTTTGTGTGTTGTTGTTTTTTTCCCACAAATCCCTAAATGTATAAGTATTTTTGCAGTATTTTTGTATGTGCACGTGCTTCTACTCGAATTTTTCTGTTAGATTTTTATGCTAGAAAATAGAAAATGGTCCAATTTTAAAATAAATCTCGTTTCAGATTGACAAATGGACCAACTGAATGCGAAGCAAACGAAATAAATGACTTAATGTTGGAATTTATTGAGAAGGTTTGTGCTTTAAATTCTTGACTGTCATCAAAGTGAGATGTTCTTTATTTCAGAAACATTTATTTTTCTTCAACTTTTATTGTAAGTCAGAAAGAGGTTGTTTCAAATTCTTTAGCGAGTCAAATATGCATTTTTTTTTACTTAGAAAATTATTTTAGTTATGATGTTAAAAAGTCTATTATTATCTATTATTTTCAGAAATCTGATTATAATACAATTTTAGAAAATTGTGGTGTAAGACAGTAAGTTATGATTATTCGTTCTGAAATTAATGATCTTTAATAAAAATATGTTAGTTTGATTAACTAATAAAAGCATCTATGAATTTTTTTTAATTTTATATATATAAATTAAATTTAATAAATAAGAGAATTCATGGGCGAAATGCTGTGGAAAGTGATTTTGAAAATCATTCGCAGTGAAGTCACAAAAACATATGCAAAAACAAGTTTAAAAACAGGAACAAACCAACAGTCACTGCGGCAAAATAACAACAACAACAAAAAGAGTAATAATAATAACAGCAGTAACAAAAACAACAACAACCAAAACAACAAAGGAAGCAACAACAACATGGCATAATATACACTTCAGTTTTATGAATATGCAACATCAACATTGATGTTAATGTTTGGCAGCATGCGACAAAGAGAGCGAAAACAGAGTAATGTGAGAGAGTTGACAGAGAAAGAGTGAAAGAGAGATAGAGATAGAAAGTGAGAAAGAGTGAATGAGAGAGGCTGTATAACACACACACACACACACACACACACATTTAATAACGCATTTAGTTTGTAGTAGGTGTTAAAATTGCACATGAGATATGAAAATTCAGTCTTAAGGGCGCCAGCACTGACTGTATTCCCCACACTCCCCTTCCCCCTTCCCCCGCCCCGCCCCCTACTGTGTCATGGTTAATAACTCCCTTGGTCTATTCACCACAGCGAGAGAGAGAGAGAGAGAGAGAGAGTTTAATATAGGGTACGCCAGAGAGGGAACACTGACGACAAACACAGCGCTCTCTCTCTCTGTCTCTGTCTCTGATTCTTTCCTTGTGTGACAGTCACTCGCACTCGTGGGTGGTCGCCTGTTCGACTCGACACTTGAAAGCTCAGACGTCTGTTGGCTTCAGTTTCATTTTCAGTTTCAGTTTTAGTCGTTGTCGTGTCGTGATGTCGTTGCCGTCGTCGTCGTTGTTGTAGTCGCAGCAACAGCAACAGCAGCAGCAGCAGCAGCAGCAACAGCAACAGCAGGCAGCAGCAGCAGCTTTAGCAGCAGCAGCAGCAATCGTCGCGCGCATTGTACAACAACTAACAATAATAACAGCAACAGCAACAACAAGAATAACAACAACAACAACATTTATTAATCATTGTAGTCAAATAATATTAAAGCAAAGGACAGCAAAAAAAAAGAATACAACAAGCTAACTCGAACGTAGCAAATTGCGCATATGGAATGCATATAAGGGCGCACAGCCTTATAGATATATATATATACACACACACGCACACGTATATACATACATACACACGAGCAACATTAGACATGTGTATATATGCCAAAGACACACACAGAGAGAGACAACACACACACTCACATGTATAAGTGCAAATTAATTGTGATTTAACCTAAGAACAACAACAAATAACCGTAACAAGCAACAAACAACAACAACAACAACTTAAACTTAAACTTAAACTTCAACAAAACAACAACAAAAATCAACAACAATAGCAACAACAACAACAACAACTATAATAATAGTGTGTATATAAAGTAAGGCAATATTAATTTTTCATTGCGCTTTTCTTCATTTTTCTCGCCAACTTTCGTGTTTTTTTCTGTACACACAACACCACGCAACCCCAACCCCAAAATAGCCTCCACCTGCGCCTTCTCCCGAACCAAAAAAAAAAGTATATATATATATATATATATATATATATATATCGTATAAAAAAAGGAAAAAATAAAACCCAACCCAAAGGCGGCGAACTCTCCACAACGTACGTTGTCGTTGTCGTCGTTTTTGTGGCCGTGATCTCGTCGTGCCTCGTCGCACTGCCGCTCAAATATGCAGGATAAACGCATTAAATATGCTAAAAACAAAAAATAAAACCAAAAACAAATACACTCTCACACACACACGCACTAAAGGGCAATTAAATGTGTGACAAATATAATTGAATTGAAATTAAGTAAAATAATTAACAGCATTTTGTGCACAAACAAAATAAACCTGTAAAACAATTAAGTGTGTGTATGTGTGTGTGTGTGCGTGGTAACTCACTTTGCTGTGATAAGTTCACCACACACACAATAAACAAGGGAAGCTTCCAAGAGCATAGTCCCAAAAACAATGCGCAACTCTCGCAAAACTCACGCAAATGTTAACAGTTAACTGCCAAAGCGCACAAAGGAAAGTTGGCAGCTCTCTGCCCCAAACACACACACACACACTCACACACACACAGACACACACACTCACATGCAGAGCTGACGTCTAACGACAAATTGCTCTGTAAGCTACAACAAGTTGCAGCTAGACACAATGAACATATACACACTCGAACACAGTGCGTATGAGCAATATTAAACAACGGGAATGCATCAAAAGTTGTGCCACTTGTGCTGTTTTATTGTCCTCTTCAAATACAACAATAATAATAAAAACAACCAAACAATTACCCATTATTTTTTGGAATATTTACCCAGTATTTCCCAACATAATTACTTTAGAGCTCTCAGCTTGCGAATCAGATGGCGAACGAAGCTCGTGAAGCTCGTAGCCAGCAAAGAAACGAATCGCTGGCAATTAAAGTGCTCTTAGTTTAAATAATTAAAGTAAATACAGTTAATAATAATGCGAATCTTCAACATTTTTACAACATTTTCAGGTGAAACATTCAGCGAAATTAAATAAAATTCAAGTGCATTGTAAATAGCTATGGAAAATATAAAGAAAATATAAAAACAACAAAAAATCTATTGTGCAATAAAAATCATAATATCTACACTTACTTATATACAGCTTCGCTTTTCTATATAACAAACCAAATAACATAATAAGCTTTGTTTAAAAAAGCTCTACAACAACATAAAAATAACAACTACTAAAAATTCAACCTAATTTTTTACTGCAAAATATAAATTCAAATTGAAACAACGAATAAACATACAACGCCGTTTACATGTAACAAACAACAACAACATAATGAATAAATGTAAGTAGAAAATATAATATGATGAATTATTAATTTAAATTCGTGAGTATAAATAAGTTATATAAAAAAGTCTTTCATTTTATTATAATAAAGTTTTTAATTCTATTCAATCGTCAAAAACGATTTAATGAAATCCTTTGGAATATATAAATGTAAAACTTAAAATTAATACATTCTCTAATTAATTTCTCATGCTTTTTATAATTTTTTAAGTGTTGTGGGATATGAATTAAATACTTTCAAAATTATGGCACTAAGGAAAATTCCATAAAAATTAAATTGTTATAAGTTATAACAGCAAAAACATCAAGTGCAAACAGCAGTGCAATGCGAACAATGGCCAAGAGATTGTTACAAAAACAAACAACAAAAAACGTCATCTGACTCGAATGTTGTTGCTGTTGTAGTAGTTGTTGTTATTGTTGCTATTTTCTGGTCAATAATGAGACACTGTGCTGCTGAAAAGGAGGCGGGACAGGACTGCATTGATGGGCGACAAATTTAATTAAAAGGTAAACTTGTTAAGCAAAAGGGACGAACAGACGAACAATAACAACAACAATAACGGCAACAGTAGCAACAAAAACAAGTACAACAACGACAACCAAGACAGTAGCAACAGGCAGCTATTGAATCGATTTTACTGCTAGTTTACTGCGCTGTCAACTCAAAATGGCAAACGTCACGAGGCAATATCACATCAGCACTGACAAAAGCCACAATTCAAATGGCACAGAGACTATCAGATACCCTTTATGAAGCGAGATATAGGACAAGCAAATACTTACCAAAACAGATTCAAACTACAAATATTTCTGACTACTTGTGAAATATATTTAAAGCGAGTCAATTTTGATAGTACATATTTGAATAACTTGGCTGTAAACTATGTGATGATTAACTCCAATAAAGAATTCATATATAATGATCATTGTACTAAAATTAAAATGAAACTGACTGTCATTTAAGAAATAGCTGTTTGATTCAAAGCAGACATAGTAATCATTCTCATGTATTAACTTGCAGGGTACAGAGGGTCAGCAATTGAGTGCGGTTTCCCTGACAAATGACAATGATGACGACACGCGACGGGGTCCTTTGTAAAAAAAAAAAAAAGAAACAACACGACGGCCACGGACGTCATAAATGTTTGTCAATGCACACGCGGCGTATGAGTAATAGAAAAGCTATTCTCTCGTTTAGTTTGCTCCACACTCCAAGTCATTTAGCAACATCAATGTGGGTGATCTGCTCTTTGTCTATGTGTGTGTGTGTGTGTGTGCATGTGTGTATGTGTGTGTGTATGTGTTTGTGTGGGTGACGCTTGTTAAAATTATTGAACCGAGAAGGAGGTGCTACCCATCGTCAACGACATCTTTGCTGCTGATGTTGTTGTTTTAGTTGATTTAGTTGCTTTTGTTGCTGTTGCTGCTGGGTTCAATGGGTGCATAAAATAGCTTTTTGTGTCCCCATGTCATCGTTCGCTTTTTGACATTTTCACAACATTTACAATGCCAGCTGGCAACTAATAGAAAAGACAATTCTTTTTGCCTCTGTTCATTTAGTTGGCGAACTTTCAGTGTTCCCCTCTACCTCTTCCTCTTCCAGTTCCATTCTGGGCATGCAGTCAATGTTCTATATATATATATATATGTTCTATATATTATTTTATACACTCATTGTTCTCGCATTTGTTTTCTGTTAATTGCCTGGAAATTGTGCGCACAATTGCAAAAGTTGTACAGGAAACAAGAAATGTTGCATTTGCCACAGTTTTGTTAAAACGTACATATGTATGCCGAGTGCCACTGGGTATGGTGCAGTGTGACCAGATGTGGCGCTGTTCAGCAATAAATTGCCTGAGTAAATGTTGCCAGTTACCAAATAGAAAAAAGCGTTGCCTACTTTCTGGGGTCAAAATATGAAAAATTATAATAACATGCACGCAAAGAGCAACAACACTAAAGGCAACTGCAATAGCCCATTAGCTTGGGGTTCAACAGAACTTTCATTGGCAGACTAACGACAACGACAACGACAACAAGAACAACAACAACAACAATTGTGGCAAAAATGGCCATGTCATTGGCTCTTTTATAGTTTTGGCTTTGTGAGCCACAGCCACAACAGCAACTTGGCCACGTTTTCTTTTTCGCTGTGTGTGTGTGCCAAGAAAGTACACTTACACTTACACACACTCTGAGACACACACTCTCTCTCTCTCATTCATATACTCATCAAGTGAGTGCATTGCACTCGTCGTCGTTGAAATGACGCCATGAAATGTATCTGCATAAATTTGCGATCACAACGGGCGATGACGCCTTGTGATGTCACCAAAAAAACCATGCAAAGATAAAAGAAAATAGAAAATTAGCATTTGTGTTGACAGTTAGACACTGTTGAGGCTGATAAATGAAATCAGCAAAAGCAACTGTGGGCATGTAAAGAACTTTTCAACAACTGGGAACAGCTACTTTGCACTTTGACCTTTAATGTGCTTTATTTAAGTAGTTAGTGCAACAACTCAACTTAATATTATGCAAATGCAGCTGTTTTTCTATACTTTGAAACCCTTCTTAAATTACAGAACAGCATTATATCAAAGCTACCAGCAGCTACCCTGTAGCAGTAGAAATTTTCCAAATAAATAAATTCCCAAAAAAAAATTTTTGAATAAATCTGAAAGATATTTGGTTAAGTTCTGTTAAGAAAACTTAACATGCATTCCGTTAAATTATTGAGATTTAATGCAATTAGTTATTTTGTTACTTTAAATATTGGGGAAACAAATCAGTAAGAGATATGCATCATTTAAGCCTGCTCATTATTTTATTATTTCATTTAAATAAAATTAATTTTGGCATAAGGTAATGTTAGCTTATGAACATTTTGTTAATTATCAGTAAATTCTATATGTTTTTCATTTAATATTTATCTGCATACATGCATTTAATTTCATGTTAAAGGATTAAGCAAATATAAAAATGCGAAAAGGATTGAAATATTATATTAAAAAGTAATAAGTGCCAAAAATAGAATTTATTTCTAGGAAGCCAAGCTCAATATGTTTAATTTATTGTTTTCAGTGGCAACTTTATTAATAAATAAATAAGCTAAGCTGCCACTTAAATTCAGTTGCACAACCCTAAGCTAAAGTCTATTTATGCGAACGGTGGGCGAATTACCAACATGTCAGGTAAAACATAAGCTTTATTGCAGCTGCAAACGATAATTAATCCCATTCAAAATGTAAGGAATTACAATAATAGATCTGAACAGCTCGTTATTCCAATTAAAATCATTTAAATTAGAATTCACTGGAATATAAGTTGACAGTTGCTTCGAATATTCCACATGATATAAACGTATTGCAATTATTATACCCTATTATGGGGCATTAAATAATGAGTATTGAGCAGTGACACATCTGAAAATGCACTCTAATAATATTTTATATGGTGGGAGACAAAGTCTTGGGGGCGATGCCTACCAATTGGAATTTCGAATAAAACTAAAAATATACATAGAATAAAATGGAATTGTAATGGAAATTATAATGGTTAAAATTCTGGAGACCGACTAAAAAGCTTTTTGCATTTTGACCTTTAATTTTGTGTTTTCTCATTCCTGCAGTATCCGAATAAAATATCAGAGCGATTCCTCAATCCTTTCAGTCCTCAACCCTGGTCACGTTCCCGTTGAATTTGCTCTTTCGCTGCTGATTGCTAATGGAAAGTGTCAATTAGAGGGAAATCTGAGAACGTTATATTAAATGCCCTACGACTGGTAAATGAACTTTCGCATTTATCACACGGTTGCGTCTGAATGTTCAATGTTTGGTTGTTGCGTCAAAAGAAGGGGGGTGGGGGCAATGCGGCGTATACGTTATGTGCAATAACCTTGGATAATAAAATTAATAAGAGCCAGTCTTATGGATGACCTCTTGGCCAGTGCTGCTTCGCTGATGCATCCTGCACTTTTCATTATTATTATAATTCATCCTTGTCCCTTTTATGTTAAGTTTGCTTGGTGGTCGCTTTGGGGTTTATGCTTATTTTCCTTTATTTTCCAATTTCATTTTTAGTTTTTTTTTTCTTTTATATTTTTGTTTGCTTTGTGTTGAGCGCTTTGATTGCGTTTTGCTCTAGTTTGCTGAGAAAAGCACGCACAAAAAATAAATACTGGGAAATTTTGTGTTGAGTTTTCTTCCTCTATGCTGTCTCTCTCTGACTTTCTTTCTCTCTCTTACTTTCAATCTATCTCTCTCTCTCTCTGTGTACGCTCTAGTGCGCGTGCTGTGGTGAATTATAAGGCCAACTCTCAGTAGTACCAATATATCCAATGCAATTCACTTTTCAGCCCACCTTCTTTCTCTCGCTCTCTTTCTACCCTCTCATACCTCTCTTCCCACTACTTCCTCATTCCACAGCCACTCTAGGCATTGTTAACCCCGTGCATATTAAAGTTTTCGCGTTTCCAACTCCTCTTTAACAACAATACTCGAATGGACTGAAAAATCTGGAGAAATTGTTCTATTTTCGTCTTGCAAATCTGTGACAAGTTTGCAGTATCCTTTCGGCCATTAAGTGACAGATATTGCCCCTAGTTTCGGGTGCATAAAATAGTCACTTAAGCCCTACATAGCTCCCAGTGCAGCCATCAATTTTTCATGGATATATGCAACTATCTGACGCTGTTGCTGCTCTCATTGTTGTTGTTGTTGTTGCTGTTGTATCTGCTGCATTTGCTGCATTATCAATTCATGAGCCAAAGCAGCAGAGCTGCCAACGATACGAGCTCAAAACAAGCCATAAACACTCTGGATTTTATCTCGAGACATCTGCGGAGGAAAGGACTCACATCATATCCTCTTCGTTTTCCTCTTTTCCACCCAGTTTTTGTGTGCACTTGTCTTGAGGCTAGTATACAGCAGCCAGGTTATTATGCAAAAGAGAAAGAAAAGTAAATATTTATGAAATTATTTTTACTTTTGTCTGAAACTGGGCTTAAAGAACGACTTAACTATGAGCTGCACAACTAAAATATCTTTTAGTTTCCATAAGAATATGCAGAGAATAATACCGGAATACTTTAAAGAAAAAATAAGTATTACCCTAAAGGGTATTTGAGGCTTTAAAATTATATTTTACTTAGCACAGGCAGTCAAGTAGAATCGTGAGAAATGAAATACAATGTTTTAAACTTTTAAATTATTCCGTTTAGCTTTAACCAAATTAAGCAATTGTCCAGCATATCTTAGGACTTTCACTATTTGATCATAACTTTCTTAATTACACATTCTTTCACCGTTTTTTTTTTTTCGGCTGTCTCACATCTGCTATAATCTGAACCGATTATGTTTGTGTCGATGGGGTCGATATCCTTTTAAAACATATTTATATTTATGCCTTAAGCTGCTAAATGTTGAATGCTTTAATTTTACGTTTTGCTCCATCCTTGTGTCACACACATAAATTGCCTAATGGCTTTTCATTTCAACGCTGGGTTCTTCGACTGCCTCACTGTGGAATAAGTTAATTCTGAAGTGCAAAAGCCGCATTTCAATCTGCATTCGAGGAAAGCACACACATGCATCGGAAATGAGGCGCATGAAAGGCTCTTGCTGCAGTTTCCTTATCCAGCAGCTATCTCTCTCTCTCTCTCTCTTTCCTTCTCTCCTGCTTCTCTTTCCTTGCATGCATCGTACTCGGTGTGAAGTGCTTGCTTCCGCTTGCATTTTACATTACTGTGACCCAACGAACAAGTTTGTCAACATTAATAGCTGCCCCGCCTCAACACACCCCCTCCACTCATGTTGCACCCTGTGTGTTCGTGTGTGTGTATTTTTAATGTGTATGTGTTTGTGTGTTTATGTAATGGCCTTATGTATATTTTCGCATTTTATACGTGCGTCACCGGGTCAACCGCAACCCTTTGCCTCAACCCTTTAAGCCTCCACCTGTTCACGGCTTTGCACTGCTTCCCGCTTGTTCCTGCGGCTTGTTGTTCGCACCAGCAACTTGATGACCATAAATACATTTACACATGTTTACATTGTCGCCCACAGCCGACCTCCCCTTGTTCCCCCAATGACACGATCTCGTTAAAATTCTCATTTCCGTTTTGTTGCACAAAGTTGTTTATATATTTTCAAATTTATCATTTGAGCTTTAATTAAACTGCCAAAGCATTAATTGCCAGGGACTGTAATCATTAGAAGTTTCATTATAAAACCTAAAAATAATCATTATTCCATGAGATTTATTATTTTACTTATGATTAATTTTCATTATTTTTGATTCAATAAAATAAAACTCATAGAATAATGATTATACATGAGTTTTATTTTTTTGCTCAAGGTGTTATTTTGACCTGTCAAATTTGAGGATTATTTTTATTCAATAAGGTAAATCTCATGAAATAATCATTTTACTGTGAGTTTTATATTATTGAATTAAAAATAGTGATTATTCCTGAGTAAAATAATAAAAATCCTAAGTCTTAAGATCATTGTAAAATTTAATAGATTAACCTTAATGTAAAATGTTGGTATATTTCACTTTTTTTACAGTTACTAGAAGTGAATGATTTTTTTCAATTGATAAAAAAAAAATTAATAATCATTATTTACTGTTCCTGTTAATTACATTTGTAATAATTAAACATGTTATCAAACAGGAATTGTAAAAATGTTAGAAACCTAAAACTACAGACTATTAACAATTATACTAATAAATAAGGCATTATTTAATAATATTTATTTAATTTCCCTTAATAATGTTCTCCTCTCTTTCTCTCTTTGTAGTGCTGACTAAAAAATATCTTCTACAAAAATAGGGCGTGCTTTAAATCGCTTAACAAAAATGGCTGCAAAACAGATCGAACAACAACAACAACAACAAAAACAAATAGCAACAACATCAACAACAAAAGCCAGAAAGCATTTTAGAGCGCTAATAAAAAAATGAAACAGAAACAGAATCGAGACGCAGTTGAAAGATTTATTAAATGTTTGCACTTAACATGAAAGCGACCTAAATAAAAATACCAACAAATCGGAAGGCGAACGACCTTGTCAAGGTCAGAGTGCAACACATATACACAAACACTTCCATGCACACGCACACTCACACACACACACACAATTAGACACGCACACACACACACACACACGCACACACACGCACACCTAACCGGCGAAGTGTTAAACAAAAGGAAACTCCAAACTGATCCGTAAAATGTTTCAACGAATTTCCAAAAGTCTAAAAATAAGCATCAAACAAGCCGAAATCTAATAAAGTTCTTTAATACCACTAATTACCAAATAAAATACTGAAAAGTAAAATTTAGAAATTTGCTCTGTGATTTTCTATCAGAATGGTTTAATAATCCAATTAATATTTATATTAATAATAATACAATTTAAACTTAATAAATAACTACAAAAATATATTAATATATTTATAAATATTACGTAATTGCATTCAAAATAAATTATTTAAAAAAAGAGAAGCTTTAAATTTCCCAAAACCAACAAAAAACCAATACAAGTAAACAAATTATATATTTAAAACAAATTTATTAATTATATACAAAAAAAGAGAAAACATTTAATTAGTGCAAATAATAAAAGTATACATAAATGTGCAAAACCAACAAAATATAAGCCACATTCAGTTCGAGTTCGAGTTACAGTTGTCGTTCGTGTTCGTGTTCGTGTTCCAATTGCAAGTTGCATTTTTGGCATCCTTTGGATTAGCTGAGCTCCTGTAGCCATGGATGAGATGCCCGATTTGTCGCACCTGACGCCGCACGAGCGCATGCAGATTGAAAATGTGCTCATGCGGCAGAAGCAGGAGGAGGACCAGCAAAACGAGATAATGCGGTAAGTAATAAACATTATTCTCCTACTCATCTCACATATGGAGAAAGACTAATCGCTAGGATTAGTAAATATTTAATCAATATATGCGTAGATATATATTTTTCAAATGTGAAAAGGATATAGATAACTTCAATATGTGAAATATTTATATGGTATACATCGATAGCTCACACCAAATGATAACAGATCAAGATTATCATAATTTAATATGATAGTAATAGTAATTTCTATTATATACGCTTGTACTAGTCTAATATTAATACTATTATTAATACCAGGGAGAAGTATACATCTCCGACGCTATAAAGTGTATTTATTCTTGATCAGCATCAACAGGCCAGTCGATATCGCCATGTGTGTATTTCCGTCTGTCCGCAAGTCTGTCTGTATGAACAAAAGGTTCTCAGAGACTATGAGAGGTAGAGCAACCAAATTTGACACACAGATTTCTGTAGATTCTTTCAAATAAGCTTCCGATAAGCTTCCGACAATTTGTCTTAAACGGGTGTTTCAATAACATCAATTGAACCCAGAAAAAGCTACGGCTTAAATATACGCTTTATCAAATTTCGGCAGTTTCAAAGGCTTAGTAGCACTATAAGAATAAGTTCACTTCTTATAACTATTGTAATTATATGTTATGTTATTGTGAACCGTGCTCAACATTTCAACACTTCAATTAACTTTGATCATTGCGATTGTATTTTATTAATTAAATATCGATTGTTTTCTCTGTCTCTCCCACTCTGTGCAGTCGGAAGCAGGACGAAGTTGTTACACTGGAAATGCAAATCAGGCAACGATCCGAGCAGCAGAAGAAGGCCGGTGTCGAACTGGATGCCACCTGTCACATATGCCTTAAGACCAAGTTTGCCGATGGCGTTGGCCACATTTGCCATTATTGCAATATTCGCTGCTGCGCTCGCTGTGGCGGTAAAGTAACACTCCGCAGTAACAAGGTAAGTAAGACATTGACTGTCCGTCTCCCCTTTTCTTCTCCTCCCATTGCCATCACCTCAATGTCTATTAAGTATGTGTGTGCAACTGAGCTGACAGTGTGACAGGCTGACACATTTTCCAGTTGGCAATTTTCAAGTGCCATTAGACGCGCCTGTCACTCGACAACGCGTGGAGCTGGCAAAATGGCGGAACAACACCACAACATGCTCGAATTTTTGCTCATTTTCAAGCCATTGATAAATTGAATGACACTCTGTCGCCAGCTATTCTGGCGTCGCACTCACGCTGTCTTCGTATTCGTTCAAGCAATGCCATCGCTCATACGCCCCGTTGGCCAGCAAACGCTTTGTTCCCCAATTGTCCGAAGCTTGCTGCGTGCAGTACGCATAAATAATCGCCATTTGTCGGCTGTCTCTCCTACTGCTTACAATAACAATCAGCCAATATTTATTGACCGTTTAATTCTTGAGCCAACTGTAGAGTTCAAGAGTTGAACGAATATTCGGAACATTTAAGCGAAAATAGTGAACGCTTAAGTTCAAGATATTCAAGTCTTACAAATACAGTTTGCAAATTGGGTCAACGATTTGCTCATCACCATAAGGAGAAATGCGAAAGACTGAAATGTAGTCATATAAACAAACTCTTATCTGTGCCAATTTAGAAACTGAAATTTCTTTAAATGTTCTTGTAAATTTACTGGCATTGCCTTCGTTTAAGCTCTCTAATGTTCTTACACGTGTATTTCCTTAGTCAAGTTTAAAATTATTTAAGAAATATTTTTACAATAATTTCTATACATTTTATATAAAATGTTAACTGAGATCTCCATAGATATTAGAATGAATGATACTAGAATGAATGCTACAGTCGAGTTCCTAACTATAAGTTACCCACTACTCGATTTTGATATGATTTAAACCAAATTTGAAACAAATTTGGCTTCCCTAAAATTTAGTAACTTCTATCGCTGAGATGGACCTGACTATATCGACGCAGCTGTTAAGGCATAGAAAATACTTCGAAAATATCTAAAATTCCTTTACATAACCTTATACTCTCAGAGTAAGGCACTTGTAGTCTTTCAAACAGTTATCGAAAGTTTAGTTGGAATTATAAAACTAATAAAACGTAGGCAAAAGCTGAATTATTACGATAGTAGAGTTGTTAACGGGTTGCCTAAAAATGTTAGCGATTTGACAATATGGAAAAAGTTGACTGTGTCCTTAGATATTTCTTGGCTATCTGTATAAATGTTTAACAATCCCCTAAAGATAACATTTTTTAATAGCAACTCAACATAATTTGTGAGTTTCTGCTTTTCAGAGTGACTCATAATGACATTCAAACGATGGTCTACAAGTCTTTCCTTCAATTTCAACAGAAACCC
This sequence comes from Drosophila phalerata, assembly GCA_951394115.2. Taxonomy (NCBI): domain Eukaryota; kingdom Metazoa; phylum Arthropoda; class Insecta; order Diptera; family Drosophilidae; genus Drosophila; species Drosophila phalerata. Next base: position 11,360,861 of record OX596005.2, read on the forward strand.
CTTTGGGAGAGCAAGGGTAGTTCCTTTCAGCACAGCATTTACCATTTGGCACACCATTTCACATTTCACATTTCACATAGCATTGCATTTCAATTACACTCTTTTTTTTGTCGACTTTTTTTCGTTTTTCAATTTTTATTTTACCCAGTGAGCCGTGACAGGGCTTGGCTCTTGTCTGGGCTTATCATTTGCTGGCCACGTTGCCAAAACGATTCGTTGAAGCATTGCCAAGATGTCACACATACTCACGTATATATGTATTATATATTATATATAGAGGTAGAGGATTGACTTTGTTAAAGGTAGGAATACGAAGACGATAGAAAACTTTAACATGCGAAATGGAATTTCAATTTGGCGTTCTGTTACCGAAATAAGACGCACGAAATATGCACGACATGTGTAGCCAACGATACAGATCCTGGCCATCTCCATCCCAATCGCCATCGCCAAACCCTAACAACTCCTCATCCAGCTCATCCAGGTCATTTCGGTTGAATCTTCTGCCCCTTCTCTGCGGTGGAGCGAACCATTGTATGCTGCAGAAGCCGGCAAAGTACTCGTTATATCCTCGCTCAATGTACGTGGTCAGGTGCAGGTTGAAGTTGCCCCAGAGATCCCACAGCTTGCTAAAGTAGTAGAGCAGCCTTATTGAATGATAGTTATCGTTGACCAATTCGCTAGCGTTCATCTCAGAGCACTACCTCATGCCTGACCCTCAATTTGTTGTGTAATTTTGTAAATATTGAATACTGGGCGCAAATCTAGACAGAAGTATCAAGGTTAATAAGTTCTATCTATTTATATTTGTAGGTCATTTGGGTGTGCATACTGTGTCGCAAGAAACAGGAACTTTTGTCCAAAACGGGACAGTGGATCAACAAGACTGCGGTGCAACAAGATGGTTTCATCCGACGCATCGAGCCCGATGGAAGCAGCGTAAGTGCAACATACATCATGCAACACTGCAACATTTAGCTAACTTGTTATCGCTTATGCTTCCAGGACATCTCGCAGCAGGCAATTGTGGATCCACACGACATCACGGACAAGAGGCCCAAGCTGGAACGCACTCGTAGTGCCGCCGAGAAGGAGAACCTGCCCATGCAGCGGGCGGGGAGCATGTTGCGTCGCCAGTATTCGCAACAGGAGCAGCCAACGAATCGTCGACTCTCCGTCTCGGACAGCGGCATGGATCCCATGAGTCCCGGCCAGCAACAGCAGCTGCAGCAGCAACAGCAACAACAACAACAGCGCCATCGCATGCAGCCCATGAATCCTCAGCAGGCGCAACAGTACCAACAACAGCAACAACAACAAGGCTACGGACAGCAACATCCACAAAGATCCGGCGCATATCCCGAGGATGATCCACGTTATTATCAGGTGAACTAACCATCTTCAAATCTGTTTTCAATGATATAATAAGAGATTGATGTAGAGCGAAAGATTTGAATAAAAAAAAAGGAGGAAGGATCTTACAAACAGAAGCGGTTTTTGAAAAATAAACCTTAAGATACTTAAAAAAACTCAAATGAGATCGAATGCAATTACTATAGATAAGACGATAAAAGGCTAAATGAAAAAGTATTTGTATAAAATTATAATACATCGGTAAAATATTAAAAATCTATATAATTGGTATATTTATATGATGTTATACTAAAAAACAAAGTAAACAAATGTAATGTATTGTCGGATTTTCCGGCTTGTATACAAACCATTAAGAGGTAGAACAGTCAATGAATTTGCCAAAGGATTAAATAGAAAAGATTCAAATTTTTACGTAGATAAGCATGATATCAAAATGGAGTATATACAGAACTTAGAAATTATAAGCAAATGTTATTATTTTTGATTGCAGGGCGAACTCGATGGTCTGATGCGACAACATCCACATCTGGCACATCCCAGCCAGGTGCAACAGCAACCACAGCACCAACAGCAGCAGCAACAGCATCTCGTGCCTCAGCAGCAGCAGCAACAGCAGCAGCAGCAGCGACAGCCAAGTCAGCAACAGCAATACGCTGCACGCCAGCAACAACAGCAGCAGCAGCAACATCAGCAGCAGCAACATCAGCAGCAGCAGCCACAACGACTGCCACAACAGCCTTATCAGGGACAAGCGACACATGCACAGATCCATCAACAGCCTCCATTGATGGGCAGCCAAGGCTACCAGAAAGCACCGCCACTGACCCGCAATCTGACGATCAGCGGCGGTCATGCCATGGATGCCACCTCCTACAATCAGCAACAACAGAACCAGCAACGTCGTGCCTTGGCGGGAGCTCAGTATGCGTCGCAGCAGCAGCGATCCTTTAGCAGCTCCGAGGAGGAATTTCAGAGTCAAATGATGGCTGCGCAGGCGCAGGCGCAACTTGGTGGCGTCTCTACGATTAGTGCTGGTTCCGATTATGACGGTGAGTCGATTCGTTTTCTCCAATTTTGCACACACTTGTATGTCTCTCTATCGCTCTCGCTGTCTCTCAATCTCTCTTTCTCTCTCTCTCTATAACTCTTTAACTGTTGATCGTGTAAGCGCTCGAATTGCTGTGACACAATCTTCCTCTCTCTGTCTATCGCTCTGTTAAAATATATACACATCTTTCTCTCTCTCTCTGTGTATTCCCTCGCTTTCAATTTATTGCTCTAAGTGTCCAGCAAAAGGCGTTTTCAAATTGTTTTCTGTTTTGATACAACTCTTAAATGTATCTCTCTCTCTCTCTCTCTTACACACTCTCTCAAAACTGTCTTTTTTGACTCGCTCGCTCCATAAAAAAAACCAAATTCAATATATATTTAAAAAAAATACTAAAAACAAACTTTCAAAAAGTAACACACTGCTGTCTCTCATTGGTGCGTTGTCTTTTCCTTTAGATCTTTTTGGCTTTCTAATTACAAATTTATAAATGTTTTTTGATGCAACATTTTCCATCAATTTTCTCTCCGTATTTTTAATATATGTATTCTTTATATTCATTTCTGTTTACTCGTTTGCTGTGCATCTAAACTTAAGGCGTGTTTTTCGAATTTCCATTTCGCAAAAGTTTCACACTTTTCGTACCATATATATCGAAATAGGAATTCGGAACACACCTGCAATTACTTATAATATTAGGCCTAGAATTAAGCTAGTTGTACAAGTAGCTAGATATCAAGTACACTTTCATTTGTAGGATAAATTGTAAGCAAACTGTAAGTTATATTTAAAGTTGTGGCTCGAATCGAAAGGCAATTTACGTAGCGAAAATAGCCACGTTTGTGACCTCCTTTGTAGGCGTAATCTGCAACCAGTTTCAAAAAAGGAAGTCTTAAATTTGCACATCATTTTTCACTGTGAAAATTATTTGGCAAAACGCAAGGAAAATGGTTTTCAAATGCTTTAGTGAGCCACAAAGGAAAACGCAAGTTGCATGCACCGCATTTGTAAAAATAGAAAGCAAAAACCTCAGACCACACAAAGACACAAATATATACACACAGAGACATATACATATAGATATACATATATATGAAGAGATACACGTATTCCGTTTACAAGGGAAACATTTCGAGTCGCTTATCTTGGGGCCACTCGACTTTCAACAACAGCCGTGGCAGCAACAGCAACCGCAATAGCAACATAAACGAAATAAAATAAAAATAAATTGTTGGTCATAGAGGTAGTAGGGGGATGTGGGGGATGGGGAATGGGGGGTAGGGGGTCAACAGGCAAAAGAACCGCGACAAGTGCGCACTTTTTGGACGTTGCATACTCTTAGGCTGGCCGTTAAATGCAATCAGCATAAATTATATGCAGCAGCGGTGCAAGTTGAAGAGGAAGGGTGGCAGTTAAGGGGAGGGTTAGGGGGAGGAGCTGGCATTTGGGGCCACAGCTGACCCGAAAACACATTTTCCAAGCCGAAGCAACGGCAATAGTCAAAGGCTTTTCCTTTTTGGCAGCAACCACAAGATATCAAATATTCGTTGGCAACTTTGATGGCAGCAGGGGGTGGGGGAGGGGGAGGGGAAAGGGACATGCTTCCTGCTGCTTTCTGCTTGCAGCATGTTTTGTTGAGCGACAACGACGACAACGGCGACACTGTCAAGTGCGTTTTGCCTGGCAAATTTATTATCCTAATTAGAAAGTTTCTTGTCAGCACTTGGCTGCAAGCCTCAATAACCAGCTACCCCCCCCCCCCCCTTCCCCTTTCTCCCATGCTCGCTTTCTGCCTTGCCACACTTTGGTATTGGCTTGACTGCGCCTATTACAAGGCGCATGCAACATGGCGACTGGTGATTTAAATTCTTTTCTTTTTATTGCAGCACATTAGCGTGCACAAAGTTTCTGGCAAGCATGTTGCACTTGCCACCGCCTTCCCCCCCTCTCTCTCACTCTCTCCCTCTCTCCACTCTCTGACATATAATAATTATTGATTTCAACTTTGGCCCCCAGAAGAGAGGCAAGTGCGAGTTTCTTATTGTTGCCACGGCCAGCTGCAAGAAATTGTGGCATTAAAATTAGGCGCAAAGTTTTGGTCTACCCAACATCGTCGATAAGCAGACTGTAACTTTTTGGCAGAACTCTGGCAGCACCACCTCAGCTGATAGCAGCACAGTTACCACCATCCCCACCTCTCTCTATCTCCCCTGGTAGCACCACCCGCCGCTTTCCTTGAAGCCTGTTGTAACAGCCGGTGCAGCTGCACTGGCATGCACCTTCAACTCTCACCACTTGGGCCACGCGTCTTCCAAACTCACCACAGCAATACACGCGAATACACCACCCGACAATTCACAATAGACGCACACAAGGCGGACGCCAGACGTCATGCGTTGGAATCTTTCCACAGTCACAATATTGGAAAGTTCCCACACAAAAACACAATTGGAATGCAATACGCATGCGCCTCTTTTACACTTACACTTAACACCTCTTTCGCCCTTCTCCACCCACTTAGCCAAACCACCACTCTCTGTCTCACTCACTCTCTTTCTCTCGCGGTCTGTGGACATTCCATGGCATCAGTAGCAGCTGATGATGTTGCGAAGCGCGCGTAATGTCATATTTATTTGATTTAAGCCTAAAAATGTATTTCACTTTATGAGCTACTAAACTTCCCATTGTGGAATGCTGTGAAGGTGTTTTTGTTAAGGGTTGTTCATACTGTGAACCATTTTGAAATGAACTAGCTCGACCATCTAGCTTCTAATGCGGAATAATAGATCAACTATTCAGATATTAGGTTAGGTTAGTAAACTTGTCTAGCTTCAACCCCACAAGGACTATATTATAAGGGAAACTTCAAGATATAATTTAGTAAATTACGTTAAAGCACACATCTGGTCTCCCATATGTATTACATAATAAAAAGCATAATTATACAGCTGGAACTATAAAAGAATAGTACTGATCATAATAATATTTTAGAATATTACACTAATATTGAATTGGGATCAGTCAAATAACTTATAATAACTTTTAACAGCTGTAGAGTTTGAGTATATTTATTTTGGGTTAAACTATTTGATTAAGACCAGTTCCAAGTAAGGTCTCAAAAAGGTAAATGCAGACAGTTAAAAAACTACTTACATTTTGAAATAGAATTTTTGAAAGACACATAATCTACTTAAAAAACAAGTGGGAAAGGCTATAGTCGAGATCCCGACCATAGGATACCCGTTACTTATTTCAATACATTATCGATTCAATTCTAATGTCATACTTGCGTTGCCAGAACTACTTGAGAATTTGAAGCATTCTAATAAGGTTTAACAATACAAAAACTATTGCATACTCTAGGGGGAACCTGTTGATTTAACAACTTAGACACGCAATAACTGCTGTTCTACTTGTCCGATCTTGTTGCGATTCAGTGGGATAATAGATAATAATAACAGATATCGGTTATTACCAAAAAATACGTATTATATGAACAATTGTGGGTGAGGTGGTTTTTCGCGATTTGCGGGGGCGGAGGTGGGCGTGGCTTAAATTTGAAACAAACTTGATCTGCGTGAGGTATATGGAAATCTGTGTGACAAATTTGGTTATTCTATCTCTTATAGTGTCTGAGATCCTTGTGTTTATACAGACGGATGACCAGTTTTTCGCGAATTACGGGCGTGGAAGGAGGCGGGTCCAAAATTTAAAACAAACTTGACCTGCTCCAACGCATTTCTGATCTACGTGTGAAAGTTTGGTTACTCTATCTCTTATGGTCTCTGAGATCTAGGCGCTCACACAGACAGACAGACGGACAGACGGACAGACACACATGGCTATATCGACTCGGCTATTGATGCTGATCAAGAATATATATACTTTATGGGGTCGGAGATGCCTCCTTCTGCCTGTTACGCACATTCCAACGAACACAATATACCCTTATACTTATTTTTTATAAGTAACGGGTATAATAAGATATGAATAAAGAATAGTTTAAAATACAGAACATTAGTATTTTTTATTAATGTCTTTTTATTGGTAATAAAATTTTGATTTTTTCAAATTTTAAGTTCATAAGTGATTATAGCACAGCTGTTGGAATATTTATTTCAATAATGTTATAAAAATAAACAATATTATAAAAACAATTGTCTGGTGATGGTGAAATTATTACAAATTACAGATAAATTATAGCTTAGTTGCAGATATTTTTGAACTTGAGTCTATTTTCTAAGTATGTGTAGAAAGTAATATTAAATAATAAATATATTCTCAAATGATTTGTATTGTGTAGGCGTTATAAGAATATATTTTAGTTCCATGGCTCGAATACAAACAATATAATTGCATTATTGAACTGTAGATTGCGATGACGCCATTCGTGGTATTCCTAAGCAGAGATCAGATTACATCGTGTTGAGCATTACGATGTCATCACGCTTCAAGCTTCACGATTTATTCTCGCATTTCTCCGCTTTCCCTTTAGCTCACTCTAGTTTTCACTCTTTAGTTTATTGCAGCGACGTCATTTCATTCACTGCATTTCATTTCATGCAGCGTCAAGCTCTTTACTACGAATTCGCTAACAACAACAGCAACAACAGCAACAACAACAACAGCAACAGCAACAACAAGAACTAATGCACTTGCAATCCAGTTAGACAGAACAGTTAGTCAAGCATCCAACACGCGCGCGCCTACACTTAGTCTATGGCGGGGGAGGAAGCGGGGGGCAAAGCAGTTGAGTGGGGGTTGTGTTTGTGGCTGTAGGTTGGATATGGGGTTGGGGTTGCCACCCTACTGGAAAGCAAAGACAAACACGTTGATTTTGCCATTCGCCTTGGAGGTGGAAACAGCAGCAGCACAAAATACAAACACAAACACACACATACACATATATATATATACAGAATAACTGAGGCAGAGTCCCAGTGCAGCAAACCCCTGACCAAGGCTCAACCCTCTGACCCCAACATGGGGCAGCAGCTGTCAATGTTATCGCAGTCGCAGTCGCAGTCGCAGCGTTGTGTCTCTGTCTCTGTCGCAGTCGCAGTCGCTGCTGACGTTGACGTTGACGTTGACGTAAGCGTTGCAGTCGGCTTTGGCCACGCTTAACTTTATTTTTAGTTGTGCATTGGAAGCGTCATGGGAAAGTGCTTTTACAGCAATAACAACAGTGGGCGAATTTGTAACATTGTTATTGGAAACAACAACTACAACAATAATAATAACATCAGCAGCAGCAACAACAAACACTAAGGGTAGGCGCCAAAGGAAAGCGAAAACGTAAAGCAAAATTCCATTGAGGTTTTTTATGAAATCGAAACGAAATTAGTTTTCGATGAACTTTAAAGGCGACCAAACAACCGTTGCGGTGCGGCTCCAAGTTCTCTCTCTCTCTCTCTCGCTCTCTCTCTCGTCGCACGTGTCGCAAAATTGTTTAAATAAAAATAAATATAAATAAACTATAAATTAAAACAAAAAAAATACATTAAGTATGGAAAATATTGTGAAATCTCAATTGAAATTCAACTGACAAGACGCGAAAAAGCATTGTGAGAAATCGAAAGTGAAAAAGCGAATCTGTGGCTGAATTTAAGGCAAAGGTTGAAGTTGGCTAAAACAACAACCTTGAAGTGAAATTGTGCAAAAGAAATGAGCGAGAAAAACAAAACAATTAAACGAAAATGTATGTGTGCGCGGAAACAAATCGCATAAAGTCGCGGCGGTTAAATAACTCGTAATTGCCATTGAATAATAAATAAGTGAATCCTTGTCCGCTGAAGGACAAACAAAATAATGCCATTAAACATGCCTGCAGAAGGTTAAATCAGTGCGTGATATCTCAGAAAAAAACTATAATAAATAATGTAACAAAAGTCGCAACCACATTTAATATTCGCAACTAACAAATATATTTTATTAAATATATGCTTAATTTTTGTGTATTGCTTAAAAACAAAAAAAAATAAGGTAACAGCTGTTACCCATAATATTCAATCATTTTCTGCAATCAAGTTGCTGCTAACCTAAGAGTACTTCAACCAACAAATTAAATCGAATTATAACATAAATCAAATTTTTGGCTAGCCTAAAACTGCGCAAATTGTGGCGCCCATTGGACGATTTTACATACTGCCACCTACACACACACACACACACACATACACTCTGGTATAGAAAACCCGCCTAGGCAATTTTCTTGCGTGGGCAAAAAGAGCAGCAAAAACATTATTCTTATTATAATACACTTCTCTGAGGATATTCCAACTTTTAAAGGCCTTATAGTACAACCTTTAAATGTATTTTTCATAAACAAGAACAAGCTGAATCCTCAGAAATTAGATCCTTTTATGGCTTCAAATTGGAGTTAAAATTATTAATTTACCTTCACCTAAGGGTTTTTTGGAGAAAATATCGAGAGAATATAAATCATTGTACTGAAACCAGTAATTTGTTTTCATAAAATCTTATGAATAAAATTAAGTTATTACGATAACATTCCATAAGTCTATTTGCATTTCAACATGTCAAACTTAGTTGTTATTTCTTTCATTATTATTATATAGCCAATATTTGCCCTCTGCTACAAATTAAGAACAGAGTTGAAAGATAAGTGTAAGAAATTTCAGTATTTGTTTACAATTCTGCAGTTCCTTTGTGTGTAGGTGTGGTAAGTTCCAAAATTTTGTGCCACAAATTAATCAAACAAATCAAACGTATAAAAATGTGAAATAGAAAAACAATCAAAAGTAATAACTAAACAATAAATTTAATTTTTTGTAGCACATTTTAAATTAAAATTATTCTGAAATAGTATAATAGAGTCAAACGCAATTAATTAAATAAACTGTTAAATAAAAATATATAAAAACCATTAAAAAGGTGAGTGGGAAGGGTATTTTGTGCTACAACAGCTAATTTCAAACTAGCATTCCACACAAATCCAGCTACAACATACAAAACAAATGCTTAGACTGCTAAAAACCAAAACCTTAAACAACAACAAAAGAAATTTCATCAAAATGCAAAATGCAAATAGATTAGCACACAACACAATCAAAAGAAGAAAACACAAAACGAGAAAAGTTGAATCGCTTACAAAGTAGTAAAAAATGCAGGCATTTGCCAAATTTGCCTAATACTGCGAGTAGAAAAAAAAAAACAAATCGCTGCCAAAATACCGCTTAGACATACACTGTACAAAACTAGTGGGGTATTTGAAAAAATTTCGGAGTTCCGAAAGCATTTTAAGCCATTGCAGATGAAAGTTTAGAAATAATTTAAAAACAATGAATCATAAAATTATTTCTCTTAACTAAGAATATATCTTAGATTAATAAAAAATTTCAGGCACATTTTAGAACAACAAAAACTTTTAATTAATAAGGAAGCTAAGGACGAGATATTTGAAATTGAATGAAATTGTATTTTTAAAAACATCAAAAATAACTATGCTTATTTCCAGTAACTATAAATCATTTCAGTAATGTTAGATGAGCTAATAACTTGCAACTATTTCTGGGTATTAACAAACTTTTGAACAAAATAAAGTGCTCATAAATTTAAATATATATTTGAGCTTATTAACGAAATTTCAACTAAAGTTAATTTGTAAATTAAAATGCATTTTTTTCAAAATGTTCATATATGTCAACTTACAACTATTAACTCAACTTACAGTATTTTCTTTTTGCACTTCACATCCAATTAGTTTCCGCTTGAGTTCCACATTTAAAAATACGTTTTGTTGCATACTTTTAGGCGCTCCGATAGCCTCAATGACCGCTAATCACTAACAAATATGCTATATATCTTATATACCTACACATTTGATAACTCTCTACAATGGCATAAAAGATAGATGGTTAAGGGGACTGGGCGGTAGATAGGAAACAAATCAAAAGCAGCTTCGGTAAATGCATAGCCTGCTAACAGAAAAAAAAGGGTCCTCTTTGTATGTCGTATCCTTCATTGTGTTATTTTTTTTGTGTGTGCGTATTTGCATTTGGTTTAGCACAAAAAGGATGCTAACTTTTGTGTATTTTTGTTGCAAGAAAGTTTAATTCATGAATAAAGCGAAATCAATAGACAAATAAGCAAATGGCCAAATGTCAGCCTCAACGCGAAACACGACGCATATGTCGACCAGGCTGTAAATAACTATATAAATATAGACCTGTATGTGTATGTGTGAGTGTGTTTGTGTGTAAGTGTGTGTGTGTGGGGTGTGCAAATGTGTGGCCTGCGGCCTATTTTAAATTGTGAGCAAATGCAGCCGTGGGAACGAGACAAATTTAATTAAAATGTTGACCAACATATTTGTCTGTGCGTGTTCATGTGTGTGTGCGCGTGGGTGTATTTTTGTGCATTTGCAACAGTGTGTGTGTTTGTGTGTGTTTGAGTCACATTAATGCGAACATTGATGCTGGCCAGCCAAAGGGACAGCAGATAAAACAACAACAACAACAAGAACAACAACAACAACATTAACGCATTTTCGTGCGTACTTTGCCGTGTTCTTGTTGTTGTTTGTTTGTGCTATTTATGCGCCTGCGTCTTTTTATGCACATGTATGTGTGTGTGTGTGTGTGTGTGTGTGTGTGTGTTTGTTTGTGTGTGTGCAGTATTTGTGTCTGTGTATGTCGCCTGCTGGTTTAAAAATAGAACAAGCTGTTCTCGCCTGCTGTGCTTTTTGCCAGCCGCAATGCCCAAACACCTCGCCAACAATGTACTGCCCCGCCCCGCCCCGTACCGCCCCTCTCCGCCCATCCCCTTGCGCTTGGCTCTAACTCGTCCTGCTGCCAACTGTCAAGCAAACTGGCTAGAATTTATGGACAAAAATATAAAACGGGAAGCAAGTGTGGCACTCACACACACAAACACACACACACACACCAACAAACACAAACTAAGGCAACGTTTCTTTTTTTCCTTTTTTGGAGTTTAGCATTTTGTGTTTTTTGTTGTGCGTTGATTGTGCATAGCTTGAAAGACACACACTCGCACACACAGCCATACATGCATACATATATACAAACACACAACAACAAAGGGCAGGCTGAAACGACCGAACGACCGACAGACCAACAGACCGACAGACCGTGTTATTGTACACTTTATTGATTTTTGCCTTCTTTGCGCCTTTCTTTTCTGGTTTCGTCTTGGCCGTCCATTCTCGCACTCTTCCTCCAATTCGCAAGCTGCAATTGTGCGTGAGTTTCGGCATTTGCTTCACAGGGAACACTGTCCTACACACTTCAGTAGAAAGATTTGCCATTCCATGTTCATTCATTCATTTGGAGCCTACAGAAGTGTGCGAAATAATAAGAACAGCAAATATGAAAACTTAATTAATTTATTTTAAAATTAATAATCTAATGGATCAGCTATGAAAGAAGTCAAATATTTGTTATTATATTAGAATATACGCCACGCTTTTATAGGATCTATAGACTCCATTTGTGTCAAAATATTCCTGAAACCTGGTGGGGATTCATCATATTAAATGTACGGTATGTAGTGTATACCCATAAATTGTTAAAACTGACGTAGGAATCAGCGATCCATATTTTCGCACATTTGAATTTCGACTTAACATAACAAAAGTTTATATTATAAAGGATAAGGATATAAATAGCTTAATATGTGTTCTATTAAAATAAAATAAAGACTTATTGTTAATATATTAAAATAGCAATTTTTTGATCGAATTAAATATGTACGTATGCTGATTTTATTATTTCGCACACGTCTGTGTGTAATTCCAAGAAATAATTCACTTTTAGCACTTGACACTTGACAGTTACCGAAAAAAAACCTTTTTTTTGAGTATTCAATATTCTATATATTAATAATGACCTAAGCTTCTTTCAGTACAACTTATTTATACAATTTATTTAATTGCAATATTCTATAAATTAAATATAAACTTATTTCAAGACAAGTAATATTTCAGTCTGTTTAATTTAAGTTGATGTCAAATCTGTCGTCTCGTCTCATATTCTGTGACACTATAGTTATAACCACCACTTGGTTAGAGTAAAGAAATCAGCCTAGTGTAAAGCCGTGTAATTTACTTTAGTTTTTGCTTTGTTTTGTTTTTCCAAGTTCTTTGTTTACGTTGTTGTTAGTATTGTTGTCGTTGCTGTTTTTATGTAATTTTGTGTATAGTGTATAGTGTATATATACACTTTTTTTTTTATATATTTTCTGTTGTTTCTGCGTTATTTTGCCGTCGTTGTCGTTACGAGCACAATAAACGTTTTATATCGTGACCAAAGTCAAAAGAAAGTGTGCCAGGGGTATGTCCCACAATAGGAGGACAACTATACATATGTACGTATGTATAATAACTGTGTGTATATGTGTATATGTGTGACTGTGTGATTGTGTGTCAAGTTCAGAAGTTTTAAAAAATGAGCGAAATGTATTCACAGTGTTTATAGTACAACCGAATTAAATTGTAGATCAAATTATGTTACATCAAAGAGTCAAAGATCGAATCGCTTCATTACACGAAACACATACAAAATTACTTAGTTGCTAACAATAGATATTACAAAACTTCAACTTATTTTATGCTAAAGTATTTATAGGCATCACTTAAACCTAATGCTAAGTTATAAGTTAGTTAAGGCTACGTATACGTAATGTGCTCACAACTTACCAAAATTCACCTGTTTATTATTTACATGATTATATAAATATTGTATATTTTCTCCACTCTCTCTTTTCTATTTGTACACCAAACCAAAATGAATACCCAAAAAAACAAATCTCAAATTGCCCACTCAAAATGCCCGCCACAAAATAAATTTGCAATTTTCGAAAACAAAAAATTTTAAATCAATTTAAATACAACAACAACAACTACAGCAGGTAATTTTGGCGGCCAAACAAATCTCTCGCCCGGCGATCTACAAATTCATGCAAATGTAAGCAAAAAAGAAAAAATGAAACCAAAACAATAATGAAAATAAGAAAAAGTTTTTACATTTTTACTGCGTGTGCCCTTTTAAGTGTTATTCTTTTCTTATTATTTATAAAAAGAAAAATATACGCCACTTAAATGGAATGTACTATTAATTAATGTCGTCTCTTTAATCCTTACTTAAATTTTCTTTATTTGAGCACTTACTGCCATTGTGTTCACACTCTATAGATTTTTAATCCTTGTCCCTTGCATTATTTCCATTCGATGTTTGTACGTCTGTATTTGTGCAGTTTTGTGTGTGTGTGTGTGTGTGTGTGCCCCCAGTGAGAAGCGGATAGAACAGCTTCTCATGGGGAATTCTTTGTTAATATTTTGTTCTGTTCCGCTTTAATACCCCTATTCACTCCACACCACGTTTTGAATACCTCACTATTTCCCCTCTCACACACTTTCGCTCGCTGCGCTGTGTATTCCTACCTACGTTAATTATCTACAATATTTTACTTACCTACTTTTATTTATTAATTGTAAATGTAAATTTTAAATGAAAAATAATGATAAATAAAAAAAAACTACGTGAAAGAATTTGCATGGATATCGTAACGCTGTTTCCTCCTTACTTCAACACAACAAACTCCAAACACACCTTTTTCAAATGACACAACAACAAAGTCACACACACACACACATACTCACAACTCCAACTTCCCCTTGTCTAAACGAGCAAGTAGTTATGATTTAGGACCAACTCAATCCAATTTATATTGTAGCCATAAACAAAATATAATATTCTTGAATTTTTTAGGCACAACAGATAAGTATTTCAGTATTTCGATATATTTTATTATATCTCTGAGTCGTCCCCCCAGGCACAACTCCCCAGATTTAAAAATTGCCTTGTGTGGCATGTATTAAATATCCCCAGCACCTCCGATTGATCCTCACTTGATAACTGTTAGGTCTTAAGCCGTAGTACCATTTTGCCAAGCTTTAGTTCTCTTACATGGCACTCTCTACAACTCACTCAATCGTAGGTCTACTTAATTATATATATCCATAACTAGCTTACAAACATATACATACTTACATCTAATGCACATCTAAAACAAAAATATTTGATGTTCTCTAAGATCTTATTTTCAGCATATACTACTACTGAATATTTGAAAACATGATTGAATCTTTTTTGGTTTATGTTTAAGAACTTCAACAGTAACTTATGATATTTCTAAAAGATTCCTTAGGAAGAAGTGGACAGAGTTTTTTGTTATAACACAAATATTTTAGAGTATATGCTGAAAATAGATTTTACATTCACAAGTATCGTATTTTCAGCATATTATATTTATAGATATTATATTTATAGATATGCTGAAAATGGATACCGCACATTTAGGTCTTATATTCATACTTAATTATTTAAATAAAATATATTATATTATATTATATATTTTTTTTTTTCGAAATACAACAAGAAAATCGACAACATTAAATTTCAATATTTATTCGCACCTGTTAACATTATCGCCGAAAATATCCTTAAAGGACAACAAACTAATGTCAGTCAAGCAGCTGCCACATAGCGAATGCGTCAAGAAAGAACTAACCGAGCAATTGAGAAAGTGCCCCTTAATAAGTACTCGAGGCCCCTACTTCTATGTTACTACCCATTACCCAAAAAAAAAGAATCCCTAACTGAATAGCGAAGAGTATATGCCAAAAACCATTACTAGTACATCCTACATCTACAGGCGGGCGTCTACAGGTGCGAACGGATCCTTGGCGCCAACAACGCAGCCTTAACGAGCGTGACCTTCTGACGGTCGGCGGTTCGTACGGATCAAGTGACTTTCGACTGTTGGCGAATACGAATCAGCGACTTTACGCCTCGGCGGAACAACGAGACAGATACGAACTGCAGCTGCAGCATCGCGACCGTCTGGAGCAGTATCCATTGACGAGGACAGCCCGATTGGACGTTCAACAGCGCAACTCGCTCAATCGGAGCAATCACGAGCGACAATTCAATACGGCAACGGGTGGTGGGGGAGCTGGTGTTGGTCCTGGCGCTGTTTCAGGTGCTGTTGTTGGTGGTGGTGGTGGTGGCGCCTACCGTCGTGCACCGCCCTTGGCCGCGGCCAGCGGCTGCGGAGGCAGCAGCAGCAGCAGCACCAGCAGCAGCTACTATCCACAGAGCCAGAGTCAGAGCCAGAGCAAGCCGCAGATTGTAATCGGTGCGGGGTCGGGCATTGCCTATGATCGTGGTGGCATGTCGGCAACAGCTGATGCCACCAGAGGCAGCCTGAGTCGTGAGCGCGGCCTGCTCGGCGCTGGCGGTGGCAGCGGTGGCGGCGGCGGCAGCAGTTCCCTCAGCTCCACCGAGGCCGCCTATTGGGACGAGCCGACGGCCGGCAGCACATCCTCCTCATCGGCGGCACAGGATTCGCGTCGTTTCACCGAGCGTAGAATAAAAAAGACTGTGCGCTTTGATGCTCACGATGATGAATCGATAATGGTGCCACCTGGCAGCAGCAGCAACAACAACGCCGCATCAGGATCATTGCCACCGGTGACAAGCATATTGCCCTCGACGGCCGTCGATGTGGGCACAGCCACGTTACTGACAAGCGCCAAGTTAGCACAGCCCCTGGATGGGGATTGGTCGCGCTGGGATGCCGAGCGTCAGGGTAGCCAGGACTCGGCCACAAAAGACTCGGGCATTGATACGAGCAGCACCTTCACGAGCAGCGAGGACTCCAATCGCGGCGATGGACCCAAGGTACACAATGCAGCTGCATCTGGCGAAATGGCATCCAAAGCGCACCCGAAATGACCCTATTGAAAGTCAAATTCCCCCAATTGCATTGTGTCTGTGTAGAGTCTGAATGTGTTCTATGTGGCATTCAGGATTATCTTTCTGTCTGTCTGACGTCTGTCTGTATCATTGTACAGAATTCAGCAGTCTGTATATCTGTCTCTCTCTCTCTCTTTGTCTATCTCTTTCGTTCTACCTCTTTCTCTCTATATATATATTTCTCTGTTTATCTTTCTTACTCTCTGTTTGTTGTTCTTGTCACGTCTAATCGAAGTAAAGCCCTTTTCATATACCTATAAATATATATATAAATATACATAAATATTGTCCAAATAGCGCTCTAGCTTTTCAGTTTGCAGACCTACAATATTGAACCCAAGTCCAGCTCTATGAAAAGAACCCAGCCAGTTACAGATAAAAAGAAACTTTACAAATAACATCGCATGACTTAATACTTACTATATTCTACAAATAACCTCTGTTTGTTGTTTGCATGGAGGAACCATAAGCTTAAGACGAACCACCCTATAGAGCACCAGCTTAGTTCCAATTCCCATTCCACCTTCAGATCGAATTTAATTGAATCTAATCAAGTAATGCTACTACCCCAATTCTACACCTTGCACGTCTTTTATCGCATGTTTTATAAATGTTGTAAGAAATATCTGTATTTCAACACTCTTTTTAAACATTTTCAAATTCGATGTCGAAATTCGGCAAGATTCTTTTATTTGTAATATTCATTTTAATAATTTACATAACTGAAACGTGTGTGTTCTCAAAGTAGGTCTAATGCCAAACTTAAGTCAAATGTGAATGATAACTATTCTATCTACATACATGTATATTACTATCTACAGCATATGGTAATCGAAATATAGTAGAAACTAATTCTAGGTCCTAAGAAAAACCAAAACACTAAAAAATGAATGTAAAAAAAAAAAATTGTACAAAATATTCTTCAAATATTATTTTCAATTGTTGTTTTTAATTGTTTATTGGTTTTACTAATGGTATAAGAACTTAATGTAAGACTATATAAATAAGACTGTTGTATGGTACAAATCTAAAACTATAAAACATTTTACTTCCTGCATACGATCATCGACATTCCGCAACAAAACCAAAACGAACAAAATATCAAACCAAAATCTTTGCAAAATTGACATCCTCGTTCTCACCCGACACTCCGAACGAACAAACTATCCATCTAACCACCTCAACCTCAACCACAACCACTACAACCACTACCACTTAAAAATAAACCACCAAACCACCTAAAAACCACCACAATCACCGTTACGTGTACATACCCATACATGTATCTATAGAATCCGGTGAATTGGCAAACATCCGCGGATAATACTCGCATGATTGGTCACATGATATTACGTAAATACTATGATGGGGAAGATATATTAGGCTTAAAGGTGAACGGCGGTCAGCCCATTGGCATCCATGGCGGTCCATGTGGCGCCATTGTGGAGAAGGTGAAACGCGGTTCGGTGGCCGATCTCGAGGGCTGTATACGACCAGGTAAAGACCGATCACAGAATCATAACAATAGATCATCATATCTCATATTTCTTTCTCTGTCTCTCTGTCTTTGTCTCTCTGTCTCTCATACACACACACACACACACACCTACATATACAATCACAACATCATCATAATTGATCGAATGATGCAGGCGATGAGATCATCGAGTGGAATGGACGCAGTCTGCACAACAAAAGTTCAGATGAAGTTTACGACATTATAGACGAGAGTCGATTGGATGCCCAAGTGGAGTTGATTGTATGCCGTTCGTTGTTGCTGCCAACTGGCGCCAGCAGCGTCGACAGCGGTGGCAGCAGCAGCAACGTCAGCCCCAGCAGCGCCTGCTCCGGTTCCGGAAGCAGTGTCACCCGCCGATCCTCGGCCAACTTCCCCCACAGCGCCCTCGCCAGCAGTATGGCTGGCAGTGCGGTTGTCAGCAGCGGAGGTCGTTATCTTCAGCGTAAAGGTGAGGGGGGAATTATCCGATATGCGTGTGTATGTGTGTGTGTGTATATGTATGCTTGTGAGAATGAATCTAGATATATTAATTCATCCGTAAGTGTCGATGCTACAGACTAAGGCTCTGATCAGCTAAATAACTTCCTAGCGCAATCATTTCATTTAGATTTACATTCTTTCAAGAAGCTAACGGTGTATGTCTAAGCTTGTCGGATCAATCTATATACTTTGAAGTATTATTAAAAGTGATTAATTCCACTGTTGAATACATAAAACATATGACACCCTTTTAGAACTATTTATTATCAGGACATGACAAAAACAATCTATTTGAATATTTATAAAATAATCCTGTTCATAGGCAAATTTAATCGGGTAATTAGTACCTTTAAGTAACTATTTTATTGGTATCTGAAATATTTTGTTTCACTTTAAAACATTGAATAATTTCTTAAAGTCAGGCAAACATAAACAAATCACTTACTTACAAAATCGAAAAAGTTAATAAAATCACTAATAAAAATCATATAAAGTTCCGAAAAAGAAACAAATATATTCGGACTTGAGCATTTTAAATCACTATCAAAATTCTCAAGGAAATGAGAATTATGAATTTATTTAAAAAATAACCAAACGACCTAAGCCTAACATAAAAAGTCAGGGTTATATTTTTTTGAAATACTTTCAGAGTCGCAAATATGGTCTGAAATATATTTATTTCCAATTTCCACAAATGAATTAAGGAATCAATAACTATTGGTATATTTTATATAAGAAATTAACGCTTTTATGTTCAAGTTGAAACAACTAGATTTGTAAATTTTTTTAAATTATTTAAAATATATATTATTGTGAAAATACAAGAACATTTTCGAATAATTGAATTGCTTAAAAATGCAGTGTACTTTGAATTATACGCTTTACATGTTTGTATCTTTGCCTCTGTCTCACATATAGCGCCTGCGGTTGAGGCCCTCGAGCTACATCGGGACAAGCCGAGCGTGTTGATAACATCGCCCGGTTCACCGGATCTGCATATCAGTGGCTCGGGTAACGGACTGCGGCATCGTGGCGGTGGCAGTGGCAGTGCCAAATCGGGTGCCACACAGCAGACACAGCGTCTGGGAGCGAACCACAGCGGTCATAGCGGACACGGCGGTCACAGCGGACACAGCGGTCACAGCAACCACAGTCACAGCAGCAGCGGCAGCGGCAGTGGGAGCAGCAGCAACAGCAGCGCGACACTACAAGCAGCAGTTGCTGCCGCTGCGGGCGGCCTGCACAGCACAACGACGGCGGGCCATCATCATCATTGCCATCCGGCAGCTTCATCACCGCCATCGCACACGCACACGCATCCGCATTCGCATGCACATCCGCATCCGCATCCGCATACACATCCGCATTCGTATTTGCCGCATCATGGCATGGGCATAACAACACAACCGATACCCATCGAGGGTAGACTGCAACTAAAGCTGGGCTACGATCAAAATACCCTGCAACTGATTGTGACTCTGGTTTGCGCCACGGGCCTGTCGCTACGTCAAAGCGGCGCCGGGCGCAATCCCTATGCTAAAGTGAGTAGTACCAATCATCAAATCTGAACTAAACTCAACTCAATCATTCAAATAATTGCAGGTATTTCTGCTGCCCGATCGCAGTCACAAGTCCAAGAGACGGACGAAAACGGTGGGCACAACCTGCGAACCGCGCTGGGGTCAGACCTTTTTGTACTCGGGTCTGCGACGTTGCGATCTCAATGGACGACTGCTGGAGGTACCCTTTTTTACCATAAGACTTCAATTGGTAGTGATGTAAAAATATATCGAAACACCGACCACTCGATTTTCGCGAAAGCAATTATCGAGTACTTCCACTCGATGATTGTTTATCGCAGTTAATTCGAAAATTTGATAACCTACAAAATTGTCAAAGTTTGAATAAAGCCACGTATCGAGTAGACCAGAAAACGTTCTCGTAGGTCGAAACTGCATATACAAATTTTGGTGCCGTAAAGAGAACAGGAATTTGACAACTATTTTATAGAAAACCTTCCGCAAGAAAAAAATTCTGGGCTACTCTACACTGGCCTTAAAGCATGAAAACGATTCAAGAAAAATAAGATTTGTAATTGTTAAAAAAATTACTTTTAGAAAACTCGTTTTTTTCAACTCGTTCTAATACTTTCCGATGTATCTTCAACTCGATACTTATTTTTGGCGATTTTATATTTCGATATAAACCTCGATTTTAAATTTAGATTTACATCACTACCAATTAGCCATTCCTAGACATATTATTATATTATTATGCATGTTACAGGTCACGCTTTGGGACTACGTGCGCTATGGGGCCAACGACTTTATCGGGGAGGTGGTCATTGATCTGGCGCATCACATACTCGACGACGAGGCCGAATGGTATCAGCTGCAGCCACATCAGGACACCTCCCATCTCGTATGTCTTATCGAGGAACTCGAAGCATTACGTTTCGTTTACTTTACGTTTCGTTTTATTCCATTGTATTTATCGTTTCTGGTTAATTTCGTGCCTTTTATGTTTCATGCCATTTTGGTTCATTTCATTGCGTTCGTTCTTAACTAAGTGTTGGTGTTGGTAAACGTTCACAAAACAAAAATGCAAATGAAACAAAGTTCCGGTTGACATTTTCTATGCCCGCAACCAAAAAGTTTGTTGAGCGAAAAACTTAACACAAAACTGAAAATGTGAAATATTAAATGCTGAAAAAAATATATGTTCAATTTTTATGTTTTATGATTTTATTTAAATTTTTATTTTTGGTATCTTAGATGTAACGTTTTACCCTGCAGCCGTCCAGAAATTGAACCAAATTATTAACTCAGCATTGTCATATCTTTTTTTTTTTGTTGTGCACCCACCAAAAACCAAACCAAACAACATCCCACCACAAAACCACCATCAACAATAACAACAACAATAACAAACATCTACAACAACCACACAACAATACATGCTCGCTTGCGCCGTTTCGTTCTGTTCTATTCCAATAACATTTCGACGCAAAATTTATGACAACAACAACGATGAACAGTTACGTGACGAGGGCAGCGATGTGGACGGCCTGATACTGACACCGACAGATCATTTATCACCGCCCAGCACATTGTCGCGTCTAAGCGACTCGGACACAACGTCCGAATGCGACATCGATGGAATGACGCCCGGGGCCAGCATATCATCCATGGGCAGCTCCAACAGTCCGCCGCTGCTTGAGGTAACAACAACAACAACAACAGCAACAACAACAACCATACATAAATTGAGAGACCCCTCAACAACAACAACATTCTTTTCATTATATACTATTGGTGTACATACTTTTATAATATATACTAATGACCCACACGAATACATACATACATACATATGCAACAAGAACTGACAGCAACAAGAGTGAGGAGACATAGAGCGTCACACACACACACACACAGATACACAGACAGACAACCGCAGCTTGCCACTTTGAACGGCACTCTTCAACAATCTTACAGATACAAAGTATTCGAGTACACGCACAAAATCGCTATCTCCAATACACACACACACACACACACACACCGACAAATCTATATTCCGTTTCGGAATAGAACAGCAAAACAGATCCGTCTTTTTTCTAACACACTTGCAGAGTTAACCTAGAGAATCTTGTTAAGACTTGTTAGACCATCTACTCAGAAATGTAAGCATAATTTTAGGATACACTTCATTTTCTAAATTAAATTGCAGTTCTGCAATTCAAAAGCGGAATATATTGTATTTAAGAACAAGATTGATCTTCGATTTTATAAATATTCAAGACTTGATGTTTAGAATATGTCAAACTGTCTCTCTTTTTGTAGGATATTTAAGATAAAAGACCAAATTGTGGTTTTGGGATTTACCGAAACCGAAACTGGAACCGATATATGTTTCGATTTTAGTCCCTGATTCAAATTTAAATTAACCTAAACAAAAACATAAGTATATGGATTTTTTGCCAGGGTGAAACTAATTAAAATTTATTCAACAAGTCTCAATTAAATAATGATGATTGATCTAAGTTCTAGTATAATAAGATTTCAAGGTGCTCTGCAAGTGTATTGAAATTTCAGCTAAAGAATACATGTTACTTTTCCGGTTTTATTGTCAGTTTTTTTATTATCTGGTTTTCTTATTGTGCGTGTGCATTTGTACCCCTTAAATCTGTGTGTCTCACAACTCACAATCAAAAAGATCCCTAGACAGCCACAGCTGATTCGGCAATCATTGGCACATATCACGCATACGCACCGTTATCAAGTGAAATGCTCGCATTCATATCATCTCCCCAATGACTTCATTGCTGTTCCTGTCAGTTGTTTTGCATGCAGGCAAAAGCCAAAATTCGAAATCCGCGCAAATCACATCGGTCCATATAATTAAAAACACATTCAGTGTACATATTTGTTGCACACCATTTGCAAAATGTGTATAAAGTAATTATTTTTTAATATTTAATTTTGATATGATTTCTTTTTATGAACTAATTGGTGTCGTTGTTTCGTTGTGCGTGTGTTAAATTTTTCACTCTCTAACTCTAAACTCTCAGAACTATCTACGCTCTACTTAAACTCTGTACTGAACAAAAAAAAAAACAACAACACTAACTAACTAATCCTACAACAGCACGTGGCATTTTTAAGATGCTGACGTCTCTGTTTCTCTCTCTGTTTTTTCTTAAGTATCATCAGTTTCAGCTATCAATAATAATCTTTGCGTTTAAGATCAAAGTTATCATAGTTTAAGTCTTATAAGAAATATGGCTTAGGTTAAGTTTCAGTGTATACTTTTAAAACTTGAGAACACATACTATTTTTTTATATTATTTTTTATCAAAATGATAAAAAAAAGGCAGACAAACAACTGTCATAATACTAAAATAAATAATTATTAAAGTCTCAACATTGCATTAAAACCAACAGAAGTATATAAAACTATTGCAACTGCACCTTCGTCCTCTATATACTATACTTTACTACTTATCTATATTACTTACTTTAAACTAGCTTTTGCATGCCTATCGCCTATTGTATTGGCCAATCCATCAGATACTATCTTATGCTAAACTCTGTAGCTTTAAGTGTGTAGCGTTGTTGTCTATTTACTTTAATACTCGAATTTTTATTTGTGTCTAACACTGTAACCATAAAACTGCCAAGAAATTACACAATTAACCCTTAGAGAACCCCATTACTTTCACACTCACACAAACGCAATGTAGGGATTAACAGGCGATCATGTTAATATGTCATTTCATTTACTTTCTCTCATTTTGCTCATATATGTACATTTCTTTTGTCTTCTCCACTTGCTCTTTTTCTCTTTCCTTCTTTAATAATAAACACTTACATATACCTTCCCCTGCCCACACTCTGGTTAATAATGTGCTGGATAAATCCAATATTGCTTCCCAATAATTCCCACAACCCCGACAATTCAAAAAAAAAAATATAAAATAAAAACACACATAATTCAGCTCGATCTAAACGAGCGTCGCTCCAGACGTGACATGTCACCCCAGGGCCGTAAAAGGGTGGCCGGAATGGTGGCCCGAGATTATCGCACTGTATCTGGCATTGGACAAAGTTATCACAATCAGGTTTGCACCTATGCTAAATTAACGTAACACTCCAAAATCAGAACAGAAAAGCACAACAAGTACGTAAACACAAATCAGATAAGGATCTTAATTCAAACACCATTAGCGCCAGTAAACACAGTTTGAAAGATCAATGAGAATATTATAGGAAAATCTTTCAAGACTTTTACAGATCAGTGAAAGCATTCGATAAAAACTTACTGCATCAGATAATGATAAAAGTCAAAAGATCCATCTATTAGAGAGAATTAGTGAAAGTCTTCATAAAATTCAAGTTTATTCAGCTCTACAATTATTTTTCGCAATTCACAAAAATGAGTTTATTTTATAAATACCATTCAGCAAATGCTTATAAATTCTTAGACAAGTTGATGATGGAGTATATCAATTTAATAACCTTTGAAATTCCTTCATCAGATTCTCATTCGAAAGACTTGCATTCTCTTCTTTATCCATCTTGCTCTTGGCTCTACTCACGTTTAATCCATTTAGCTAGGCCCACTGCCAATCAAACTGCACTTTCAGTTTAAAAACTTTTGCTAATCTCTTTAATACAACTTAACTAATTATCTACCAAAAACCTTTACTAACTAATTAATGTGAAAAGTGACGCTTTTATCAGTTTGTCAAACAGAATCTTAAGATCTGTTCCAACTGATTGCAGCGTGACTTTCATGTTGTTTACTTGATTTTGTTTCAAAATTGTATTAATCTCTTGCCTAAGTATGCCTTGACTTGTACTAAAAACTTACTCATATTATCCGTGTTCCAGTAGAAGTTGCAGTTACAGTTACAGTTAACCAAACCAAATACACACTCTAATTAACTTGAATGAAACTCAGAACCACTCCACTCTCACATATATATATGCCTAGCCCGTAAGCTCTACAGGATTCTCTGGACCCGGCTTTGAAATGCCAGAGCAATCTTCTATTCTCTTATACTAAAGTGGCAATCATTTTCTTCGCCCTGCAGGCATCTGCCACGGGCTACTATAGGCGCGGGGGAGGTAATGGTGTTGGCGCTGCCATTGGACCTGGTGGCATGAGCCTGAGCCAACGCAGCCACTCGGCAGCTCCTAGTGACAATTATCACAGCGGACCGGGAAGTGGTGGCGGGCACTCAGCTGCTGGCTACGGCTATAGAAGCA
This sequence comes from Drosophila phalerata, assembly GCA_951394115.2. Classification (NCBI taxonomy): domain Eukaryota; kingdom Metazoa; phylum Arthropoda; class Insecta; order Diptera; family Drosophilidae; genus Drosophila; species Drosophila phalerata. Next base: position 11,385,854 of record OX596005.2, read on the forward strand.
GCAGCCCACGTCGAGGATCTCTCTCGCCGCCCGACGATCGTTACATTGACTATCCAGTGCTTCCAATTCACGGATCACCCAACGCCGCTGCCTACGGAGGCGGCGCTGCTGCAGCGGCAGCACAAGCGTCACAACAACATCGTTTCCAATCGCGATCAGCGACTGCCACGCCCACGGGATCTCCCAAAAAGCGTCAACTGCCACAGGTAACTTATCTATTGATATATAAAACTCTTTGTCCTGGCTCACTGACTTACTGACTGATCAATGCAAAGCCCACAACCATATGAATGAGGAGGCTGATATTTTCAGACAACATAGCTAAGACAATTTTATTGTGAAATTGCGAAATTCGTATTGCAACAACTATTGATATCTCCATAAGTTTTATTTTACATAATATAACTTTATTTAAGAGTAGAAAACTTTCACTAGCCTACGCAACTTAATATTTTTTAAGATCCATGACTTTACAAAGTATTTATGCTTTTCAAATATACATAATTTTCTTAAAAATATTATCTTTATTTTTGAAAACTTATTTTTGCCGCGCATTTTCTTTTAAAATTGGAAACGTATAATAGTCACAGGGGATACTTAATGATGTTTCGGAATCTTATTCTATCTTTCCCCCATCTCCCTTCATTAATTTATCGAACTGCCCTCGCAGGTGCCACAAACTTCGCGCAGCGCCATGTTGCGTGACCGACTGGGTCAGGACTTTGACGAGCGTCTGGCTTCGGGCAGTCGCTTTGGTCGTCATCGGACACGACAGCCGCATCATCAGGCCACATATCGTAGCACCGGAATGGGTGGCTGGGAGCGTCACTATACGGGTCTATCGGATAGTGATCTACAGTCGATGGATGCACGGATGAGGCCCAGACATTCGCTGTCGCCGGATAAGGATTTTATGGGCGAGTTCGGTGACTCGGACATGGAGTCTGTGGTCAGTGTGACGTCGAGCGCCTTCTCAACGCAATCGGAAAGACCGCGCACCTCACGTGGACTCAGGTGAGTAGGCCGATTATTAACTCGGCGCCTCGTGCTGCACCTGCGTCCGCTTCGTTCTAGTTCAAAGCCATAGCCATAGTCATAGCCATGCCAATCAAAGCTGCCAAAATTCTGCTGAAATTACGTTTTGGGCAACACAACGAAAAACAAATTGGATACATACGTTATTTTTTTTTTGGTTCGTCTAGAAGCTACCAAATCCATAATAAACCCGTTAATTAGGCTCTGAAATCAGTTGCATAAGAGAATCAGAAGAGCGCGCTTAAACCCTCTTTCAATCTATCTATCTCGCTGTCGCTGTCGCTCTCGCTCTCGCTCTATCTCTATAACGACACTCAAACACACACACACAATCACACAAAAACCGTATACGAAAGCAAAGGCAATTCGAAAAAAAAAAAACATAAAGTTTCTTTTCTGCATTTACTTTTTGCGTTTTCGAAATCAACGAAAAAAATCTCAAATCTTAAATCAAATATATATAAAAAAACGATCACATCGACGCGGGCTCTCTCTTTTGTGTTCACTGCTTCTCTTGCGTGCTCTTCATCACACACTCTCTTTCACACCACATACAATGACTCTTTCACCCACCACAACAACAATACCAACAACAACAACAAACACACCAATAACCACACCAACTTGCTGACCTCGGACGCCAACCATCGCTTGCATATGTCAACGATCGTTCGTTTTTATCCTACACCACCGCCAACACCACCACCACCACATCGATACTCAACACCACCACTATCAAAACTTACCATCCACTTGTGTTATTTGCTGCATGATATTCCTGCATGTGAATTTGATACAACCACACACATTTTCACACACACTCCGAACCACACTGACCCACCCAACCACAATGTCAACCGATACCACAACCACAAAATAAAAACAAACCCGTCAGCTTTCCACGCAACTGGCGCAATCTTTTTGGTGGCAATCCAAATAGTTTGCTGGGCGGTGCCGTTGGTGGCCCAGTGACGGGTCTAAAGGTCTATCCCATGGAGCACCACCGTGCGAACACCATTGAGGTGGATGACTGTGATTATCTGTCAAATGGTGGCGCCCAGCAACTGTTGCTGTTGGAGCAACTGGAGCAATTGCAACAGCTGGCAGCACTGGCTGCCACCGATTCACCACCCAGCACAGCGCTAGTGGGTCCAAGTGGTGCAACAGCAACCACAACAACACTGCCAATGCCCACACAGCATGTGCTGGTGACGGATACGAACAGCGGCGAGCTGGTCGAACAGTTCTTTGTGGAGCCAGCTCTAATGGCGGAGGAGACACAGATACGGACACAGACACAGACACCGCTGTCGCTGTCTCTGTCGCTTGACCCACTGATACACGAACCACATTTGCATACGCATTGTGTCTATTATTCGCCATCGTCTCATTTGCCCAACACAACAGCAACATTCATACCGCCGCTGTCAGACATGTACCACCACCAACAACAACAACAACAACATCGACGCCACCACCACCACCTCCACAACGGACGTCAGCTCGCCCCCACCACCGTAACCACTCATGCGAACGCCCACAACCACCACCACCACCACCACAGCAACAGTCACAGCAACAGTCACAGCAACGCCTATGCGATGCCGCTGCCGCTGCCCAGCTTTGAGCAATTCAAGCGCATTACCACGCCCGTCATGAATCTCTTTCGCAGCTCAACCGGCAGTACCATCAGCCACAACCACAACCACAGCCACAGCCACAACCACAACCACAATACCACAATGCCCGCCCACGATCATGCGCATGCACATGCGCACACGGTATCCTCATCGCCCAGCTCCTATGTGGGTTATGTGCGTGATCATTTGGACAAGAGCTGTAGCCACTGTCAGAATGGCAGCCAGCCGGTAGTGCTGTCCACCAATACGGCCCTGGCCACGCCCGGACTGGCAATTGGTGCCTGTGGCGATCCCTGTTGCCTGGCCGATGCCCATCCACATCCACAACACCAGCCCATTACGTATCCCTACAGTGCGGAGCAGTTGCTGCGACGTCCATCGCTGTCCATGTATCAGCCAAGCAGCTCGGAACCGTCGTTGCCCACCATGGATCCGGCCATGTGCGGTGAATGCGTCGATCAGCATTTTCTGGGCGGTTTGACGGGTCCACAGATGAATTTGGGCGTGGTGCCCACCTACCATGTCCATACACCGACGCCGACGGCCCATCGGCGTGCCAAATCTCAATTGGTGCCGCCACCCTCGCTGCCCACACAATCCGTGCTCCGTCTGTCGCGACAGTTGAGCGAGGATGCCCTGGTCTCCGCTGTGCCGATAGCTGAGGCCACGGCACGGGCTCAACCCACATCCATACTGAAGAAACCGAAGCTGGAGCGACGACGCATGTTTCATGAGGGACAGTCGCGATCCCTGGACTATGATGATCTGCATACCAAGAGTTGGGGCAGGCGACGTATACGCTATGAGGATGAGGTGATGCCATATGAGATGGCCATGTCCATGGCATATGCCAATGATCCGGAAGGACAACTGCCCAGTTCCCGTCGCTATGGCTCGGAGACGAACATACGGCAATCGTATATGGGCGCCAATGTGGATGCCGTCAATCCACTGAGCCACTCGCATTTCCTCGTCACCGACGACAAGATCGTGACCATCACCTACGATTCGGATGTGGGCTGGACGCGACGCGGTGTTGCACCCTCCTTGTTTCGGGGACCCCATCGGGGTCGGGGTCTCGATGCCCGCAATCATATGTCCCTCGACCTGCAGCGGACGAGCCAGCAAAAGCTCTACGGTCCTCCGGCTCCCTATATGAAAAGAAGGCGTAATCTTCCGCATCCGCCAAGTGCACAGAATGCTCACAACTTCTCGCCCATGGAGATCGGTGTGGGTGTGGGAGGTGGTGGCGTTAACGGTAGCGGTAGCGGTGTCGGTGTTGGGGGCGGGTCCGGGTCTGGGACACAGAACAGTATACAAAATAACAACCACAACAATCACAACAACTACTACAACAGTAACAACAACAATACCATTCACAACAATAGCCAAGCAGCGAGTAGTGTTAGTAATAGTCACAACAACAATTACCAACAACAACAACAACAACAGCAACAACCACAATTACATCAACAACAACAACAACAACAACAATCAGTTAGGCAAAAAGGGAAAGAAGGCATCGCCATCAACGGATTGATGGCATCGGCATCGGAACAACTGACGAAATCTAGTAGTGGGAGCGGTGGTGCAACATCTGCTGCCGCTGCTGGTAATATCGTCGTCGATGGTAATAATGCTAATAATGCTTCTTCTTCCTCTTTTGCAAATCCCCCACAACAACATCATGGTGTCGCTTCACCCAATAAACGTGCCCCATCATCAATACACAACACTACAACAACAACAACAACAACAAACGACGCCAATAACTTGACCCTTGACGCTACATCACAACAACAACAACAACAACAACCACCAAATACATGCACAAATCTCATTACAAATACAACAACAAACACATCGTCGAATGCAACGAATGCTGCGAATGCAACAACAACAACAACAACAACATCGACAACAACTACAACGGCAACGACTGCTACAACAACTGCCACAAATACGACAACAACAACCACAACAAATAACACGAATGAACCAAACGCAACAACAACAACAACAAACGATGCGGACGCGGATGCTCCGCTCGATGTTATCGACTGGGATGCTATCGATGCAATGCTCGACGATGATTTTAGCGAGTACGACAAAGATAAGAACGGCACCAACGAACCAGGAGGCGCCAAGTCGGCCGACGGTGGTGCCGAAGCTGAAGATAAAGCTGGTAAGTAGACACTACAAAAATATTTACAAAAAAAAAAATAATAATATATATCTACACATTAAATAATGATTGAAAGAAGAAATCGTACAAGGGCTTCCTTTATTGAAAAGACACTTGTCTCAAGAGTTTTAACTGGGGAAAAAAGTTTTTTTTTTCCGATAAATATTAATCAAAAATAATATGTTAAGTGTTTTATATGAAAACCAATTCTTATTTCAATAATTATAATAATTTATACATTAACTATTTTATATTGTTCGTCACAAAATTGGATATTAGAAATATAAGGGCATGAAAATACTTTCGTCATTAGACTTTTACCTCGTAACGGGGTTTCTCTAAGTTCAAAAGTAGTCCAAAACTTTTAATTGCTCAGATTAAAAGACATATTCTTTTCATTTCCCCCACAGATGGCAGCCTCTCAGACACCACAACAGATCGAAAGAAATGCGGCAATGTGGATCAGGAGCGTTCACCAAAAGGTGGCAGTGGAATGGGCAAGAAATCTAACTCCACGTCCCAGCTATCGGCAACAGGTATGAAAGTTTTGTTGCCTTTTCTTTGTATGCCGTTCGTTTATAAAAGTTCTTGTTAAGTTGCCTTGTTGACCATCAGATTATGAGATTTATCAGAAATATCAGATAATAAAAGCATCTTAAGCTCTATTATAGTGGTTGGAATCATAAGCTAGTCAAGCATATATTAATTTTATCACACAAATACACACACAATAATATCGTAATGCTTATAGGTTTCTTACGTTTTCTAACACAAAATCATTACATCTTATATGCTAGTCTTACTAACAATACTATAATTTGGTATCGTGAAAACAAATATAGAACAAAAGATTACCTTTGGCATGCCAAAGATTTGATACCCTTGCAGAGTTCTTACTTTAATTTTTTTTTAATAATCTTTATACTTGTGTAGGATTCAGTAGTCCGATTGTAGCAAAATACATATTTTTCGACAACACCAAATATTTCATCTGATATGTTTATTGAGATATCTGAAGAAATAACAAAGAATTATTCGTATAAAGTTTCAATGTAGCTGGTTCAGATATATGAACCGATCAAGAGTGTATATATTGACAAAATTAAAACACCCTCTGCAAGGGTATAAAAAATAGCCAATCAACAACAAAAAAATACTATTAAAATGCCATACTCAAAAGGTCGTAAAAGACGTATGGGCTTTGGAAAGAAGGGTAAGAACTCGTTCACGGTGCATCGCAGCGAAGAGGTGCTGCCTGGTGATATCACTCGCGAGCTGCGCTCGGGCGGAGGAGCGGGCGGTGGCCTCTCCCGTGGCTCGTCCTCGGAGGCGGACCCAGTTGAGCAATTTTTCGGCGATGGCGCTGGTGGGGAAAGGTGCGCACAAGTCCAACTTACTCTGTCTCTATCTCTCTCTCTCTCTCTCTCACTCTCTCTCTGTCTATCTATCTATCTATAACTATATCACACTCTGTGAAACTATGTCTATTTAGCTATTTTTCAATTTTATGCTATGCTATATGATAATTATTTGATTTCTATGATTTTATTCTTGATTTTTCGTTCTCAATTGGGTTTTTATGTTGCCTTTTCCGGAAAAATGAAAAATGCTAATTATGATAATTAATGATATTTAATTATGACGATGATGATAAACATTAGTTAGACAACAAGAATCACACCCGAACAAACAGGACTTTTAGTTTTAAGAGCTTTTCAATTTGCAAAAACACATGCGCGTGCTCTCTCTCTCTCTCTCTCGCGCTTTCTCTCTCTTCTCGCGCTATCGCTTTTTTTTTCTCTCTCCTCTCTCTCAGTTTCTCTCTTATTCTAGCGTGCTTTTACGCAAAAGCTTTTGCTGAAAGCTCGCTCTGCCGCTTTAACTGAAGGCAATATACCCTGACTTGATTTACTTGATTTTTAGTTAACCTACGAGCGCTATAAACCAACCTATCAACCAATCAAACAACCACCCAACCAACCAACCAACCAACCAACCAATCAACTAAACAACTAACTAATCAATAAACAATCCAAAGTCGATACGTATTTTTAGGCTTATATACCAAAGATATTTCGCCCAAAAATCGGGCGTCCTACACACCGCGAAAGCTTTGCCTGGACCGCAGTTGTCAGATAACTATTTTTGAAAATAAACAAAAATAAAAGCTTTAATTGCGAGACAAATGCCGTACAACGCAAAGCTTTCGACATGTGTGTGTGTGGCCGCATACTGTTGACGCTCACTGTATTCAAAACGGGAGCATCCAAGACTCAATCCGTAATGCATTTTACTTTCGTAGAGACATTTGTTTATAATAACTAACCCCAACAACGCCACTCGTTTCTTTAATATTACTATTGTTAATGCCATTTTATCAACCTAATACTATACTCTTTTATTGATTTAAATCCAATTTAAAAAAAAATATACTTAAACAAAATCAAAACATAAATACACAACATTTATATCTAGAACTTTGTTCGATTTGCATGCATTGAGTTAATACCTACTTATAACAACAACAATATGCAATATACTTGTGCCAGACATACTACTACTCCTACTACTACCTAGCAACCAATCTATTACAGCCTTTTTAAACAAGCTAAGCATAAAACAAATTGAATTAAACATACCATAAAATACATTATTTGCAGTTATGCGGTAAGACTTTTCCAACACTGCCTAGGTTTAACCCCCGTTTTTTTAAAGGAAATTTTCAACACACACATGCAAGCATTAAGCCACACTAGCCAAGCCAAGCGAAGCGATCGATAACGATATCAATATCGATACCGTTACCGATACTGACATCTTATCCCATGTGAATTTGCATGCCAGCGATTTGAATCTTGGTCTCTGGCCACAAATGAACAATTGAACTAATGTTTATCATCTGTTTTCTACAAGTTTTTTTTTTGTTTATGCGATACAATTTGATATTATCATACGTATATACAGGGAGTTCTGTCAAAGAAAGCCAAAACAAAAAGAAAAATAATTAAATAAATCAGACACGAAACAACCAACAAACAATTCAGTAACAATTAACAATTCAAACACTACAACAACAGGTTCACAACATTCATCTCTGAAAATTGGCATCGAAATAAACTGAAATATTCAGCAAATCTGACCGAAAATATTCTATAAATACACACAAATTGAAAATCTGTGGAACGTACAACTGGTAAAAATGTTGGACAAAGACAACAGCTTATCAGTTGTCAGCTGTAGGCCTGTTTTCTCATGCACATGCTAAAATTAACGTGCACCTTAAATGCTGCAACTTACTTATGTACATATCTGAGTGCTAAATATTTGCAGCGTTGCCACACTTCTGTACATATGACAGCACCTATCAATACTTTAAAAACTACATGTAAATTTAAAAAAAAAAAACAATTATAACCAATTTCTCGACTTACATATGTCAGTTTATCTTAACGAAAACTTGAGAAAACAGGTCTTACAAGTACTCAATGAAAATAACAATTTATATAATTAACTAAATGTTAATATTTTATGTACTTTTGATTATTATTATAATTTATTTTCTTTCTATATCATTATAAATACGTATTCTATGAGCTTATAATCAAATGTTTGATTTGGAATTTTTCGCTATGATTTGATTTTGTACTTGGGTTCGTTTCACTATCTGCGCCTATAATTTCTGTATAGTTAGGGTTTATTCTCAGAGCCCCAGCGTCGAAAACAAGGGTCAACCCAAAGCCAGCGTCACATACTCCACTTCGCTAAGAAACAAAAATCACCATAAAAAAAGAATAAAATAAGTCTGACAAGAAACCAACAAAAAAAAAAAACACATATGTTGTAATGCTGCTGTTTGTAATTTTGAGTTTTGAATATCTCACATTGTGTATATAATTCGTATTGTACTATATGTATATCATATTCTCGACAGACCAATATCAGGCACAGTATTCAGGCAGCTCGAGCGCGAGTGCTTCCTCCACTAGTCACCATCATATCACACTACCACCACCACATCCATATTATCAACGGCAGTCGCGTGGCTCCGCTGGCAGCATCCAGCGATCTGTGGAGGTGCCGCCGGTGCCAGCGGTTACCCGTTACAGTGCGGGCAGCATACATTCAATCTCTAGCTCCGAGGGTTCATCGTAAGTTTCTGGCAAATACACAAAACAAAATACAAAATAAAGCCTTAAGAAATACAAACAAACTACCACATAAAATACTATATGACATGCGAACTATCTTTGCCTCCGTTTCTCTCTGTCAGTCCTCCGCTCTCTCTCTCTCTCTCTCTCTCTCTCTCTCACTCTCTCTCTATTTCTATATCTATTCAATTCCATTGCCTTTGTAAATGGCTCGCTCTATCTTTTCCTCTCTCTCTAACTCTGTGTCTCTTTAATCTCTTGCATAACGCGATCCTGACTATTACACAACTCTATATATATCTCTCTCTTTTTGTCTTTCTTTCAACATGTTTATTAACTCTTTGTGTCCTTCTTTGCCGGCATCTCTTTCTTGTTAATCTACGTTTCTATGTGCGCCTTGATATCGTTGAGCCAGTCTGCATTTTTGTATATCCATAATACTTATATTTCTACGTAATTTGCGTTCTATTCAAAGTTACATTTATCTTCTTCTTTGTGTCTATTTCTGTATTATCAAAATTGTACAAAATGTATTTAAAATTATTTTTATTTGTTTGAATCATTGTTTTATTCGTATGATTTATATAAATACATATGTATATAACAAGTGTTTCCTACTATATTTGATGTGTATATATATATATAAAAAAAAAAACAGAACAGAATATCAGAACTAAATTATAGATCTGTAGGCACCTAGACTTTAAACTACGGCACCTTCGTTGTACCACTTATCCGAAACTATCCAACTATGGGAACAACATACAATCCAAAAACTACCTCGATCAATTATCGGCAAATGACTATGAAATGTTCCGAATTCTATTGACTTTAAATTTGATTCCAAACTTCAGAAACTGAAAAAAAACACGCATACTTGCATGCTATCGATTTCTAATCTGCACCACTCTCTCCGTACATACTCAACCATCACCACCACCAACACTTACCATATCCATCCACAAAACCAGTCGTAAACTAAACCACAAAACAAGCCACCAACTACTTACAACAACATTTTAACTGTCTTTCTACAACTCCCTGTGTATAATAGCCTGGTTCCACATAATAAAACATTCTAAAAGAATGTGGCGATTGTTATCGATTTCGATATTATGGTATATTGACATATAGAAGTTGGAACCAGGCTATACGAATTCTTTTTTTTCTCAAAATCTTTAACTATTTTGTGAACAATTTCAATAAAATCTGTGTACCAATATATATCTTATCTCGAAGCTTTACTAAAGTCTCCTACAATTCTATCAACACCCAAAACAAAATCATCAACAACAACCCACAAAAAAATCCTATAGATTTTCGCCATCATTGCGTAACGATGGAGCCCTTAATGAGTTTGTGGATGGTCTAGGACCTGGTCAATTGGTGGGCCGTCAGGTTCTGGGTGCACCCTCGTTGGGAGATATACAGTTATCGCTATGCCATCAGAAGGGCTTTCTCGAGGTGGAGGTTATACGTGCCAGAGACCTAACGGTTTGTTCAACACTCAATTTTACCAAGGATATGAAATATATGGATTATTTATTACACTTTATTATAGCAAAAGCCATCGGCTAAAATGTTGCCTGCGCCCTATGTGAAGGTGTATCTGGTATCGGGCAAACGTTGCATTGATAAGATGAAAACATCGACAGCACGTCGAACTCTGGATCCGCTCTATCAACAGCAGTTGGTATTTAAGCAACCTTACAACGGTTGTGTCCTACAGGTGAGCAAATCGATCATTTTATCGATAGATCAATTCGACTATATCTAAAGTACAATGGTAATAACTCGTTATTCACATTTCAGGTGACCGTATGGGGCGATTATGGCCGCATTGAAAAGAAAGTGTTTATGGGCGTGGCACAGATAATGCTTGACGATCTGAATCTATCGAATATCGTTATCGGCTGGTACAAACTCTTTGGCACCACCTCACTGGTCAGTTGTCCCACTAATATAGGTTTAGGCTCTAGGCGCTCATCAATAGCCTCACTCGACTCACTCAAACTCTAACTCTCAGCTAAAACTTAAACAAATGAAAACTTTCAAACTCAAATATGAAACGTACAAACAAATTTTATGAGATCGACTTGCAAATTAATAAATCTCTAACAACAACAACAACACTTGCACATTTATGCTATAGATTTGTACTTGCATACATTTATGTAGCAAACATTTTGTTCGGTATTCAGAAAAATACATTATGATATACATACATACATACAATAACGCCAAAATGCTTACAAAAGAAAAAAAAAACAAAAAATAAAACAATAAAAATATTTTTTAAATAGTTAATTCTTTATAGCATAGTCAGTCATAAAAGAAAACATCTGTACAAACACAATTAAATAAAAAAACAATCATTCAGTTCAAAGTTAAAAACCAAACGCAAAATAAAGTAGATTGCATACATTTTTTGCATTTATTTTTAGTTATGTATTTAAAAAAGACCAAGAGAAAAATTTTTAAATAGCACACACAATCCTGTAAATGAATCGCTTGATATAACCACACATACACGCACACATACATACATTATCTGAGGCAACAATAATAAAATTTTGAATTATGTAAAGTTAATTAAAAGAAAGATTATATTAAATTAACAAATTTCACGAAAAATACTGCTGACAAAATATTATTAAAAATAATACCTATCGCAAGTCACCTTAAATCACCGTTACTGTACGTTTTTGGCATAGTATACAACTTCAACGTAGCTTTTTATAGACTCGTACAATACTCATATAGGTATGTTTCTCTATCCCCAACTACCTGAACCATATATTAAAAAAATAACCACATAACTCTCTAGTATTTTGCATGTGTAGTTTCGTAACATTGTAACTTTATCATTTACCATATATGCGATAAGCTTATTTCGACCTTTTCGTAATACTTCTGAAACAAATATATTTAAATTTGCTTTATCAAATCTCGCAAAAATGCACAAAATAAATAATGTGAAGCATTAAAAATGGCAAATTTTGGCTATCTGAATATATAGATTATAATCATCAACATAATCCCAAATCGCATAGGTTAGAGTCAACCAACATTTAGATGGCAAATTGATATGTGTATATCTATTTTTGAACATGATTAGGGTCGTCCGATTGTTTGGGCCGGTGAATCAATTATGGAGGAACAGGGTGAATAACACTTTTCAACGACGGTGAAAACCCTTTAAGAGCACCAAGCACAAAAACAATAATTCCAATCTTGCCCACAAAAAGCAAAACGAACTGAATTGTAAGTGCACCAATTTACAACTAATAATTTTAATATTTATATCGATAATCTTTTATTCGATTATAATCCCATTTTTAGCAGCTTTCTGTATAACTCGCTAGTAAATGCCTTTTTGCCATTTTGATAACCAATCAAAAAAAAAAACAATAACAGTTCCATACACTAAAACAAAACTACTAACAACTAATTTGCCCGTTAACAACGTAACATACTTAATGATAAATTATCTACAAACTGTCGCTAATCATAAATTATCGGAATATTACAGTAACCCTTGCAAATAGCTGCCAGCCAGGCAGCCAAATAGCAAAGAACCAAGGTCAGCCTGCAGGAACTATGCAAATGGGAGCTACCGGAACTATGGATATTGGAAAAGCCCGATTTTCAATCGGCACGTTGTTGGCCTAATCTATGTCCAATATACATATATATATATATATATATATATACATATATATTATTATATATATATGAACATTTTTTTTGTATTCTACGACCGGGCGATTTCCATAAAAGTTTAAGAATCTAATTAATTTTGTAAGTCATGAGAACAAATGCATTTAAAACCAAACCGAGAACACAAGCAGAGGCAGTAAATAATAAAACTAAACTATGAAATTCAAGATAAAAGATACAAGATACATATATACACATACATATATATGTATAGATCTAATGTAATTGATAATATTTGAGAAATGAAACTTGTAAATTAATGCATATTTGAAAGAATTTTTATTAAACACCTAAGATCACTATTATTTTCGTAATACGATTATTATGATTATTATTATTAACTATTATTGATAAATCCGAAAACTACAACCAATATATAAGATTTAAAAGTGCTAATGTCGAAATGATAGAAAAAATATAATGCTAAGAAAAGTTAACGAAGAAAATTTGGAAGAATTATAAAAAGCAAAGTTGTTTAATATAGCTAAATTTAAATCAATAAACTTAAATTATGGATTTTCAAGAGGCAACATGTTTACGAGTATATATATACCATATACAATATATGTATACACATACATATACATATATGAATATATATACATATTTAATATTTAAGCAAGCAAAGAACCACTAACACTTAACTAAGCCTAAATTACGATAAACTTAAACTTAAAGTTAATCATAAAGTAACTAAAAATGAGATATATGATATATGATGAGATATGTACTATTAATCTTTGAAAAATTTAACAAGCGGGACAGAATGAGCTAATTTAATTTAGTAAAAGACATACACACAAAAATATTAAAAACAAAAAATGCATTCAATTTAATAAGACAAATAGATCTTTAGCTGTACATAGAACCATACATCCACACACGCATTATACACAACCCCCACATACACAAATAACGATAGAAAGTTAAAATTTGTTAACCTTAGCAATTATACAAGTATATATATATATTTACATATTTTGTTTCGCTTTTTAGCTCTGCACAACTGCAAAAACTTGGCAGTGACCCCAAAATGTTAAAGTTTTTGCCAAAAGTGCTGAAAACACTTTAAGGTTAGATTAAAAATGGGCGCGTGGGAATATATTTTCAATAGACACGATACTTACCAGACGCACACATGACTTTTGCTATCGAGATCGATACATTTATTTTGATAACGTGTTGAGTCGAGCAGATCGTGTTCTGAAAGTGTCACGCGCTCATCTCTAGCATTCAAGCATAAGATGCACAACACGCTATCGCTTCTATGTACTTATTACAGATACACACACAAACACACACCCATACACAATCATACATACATGCTAGTGTATCTTCTGCCTACATCAGATAACTCGATAAACCGCATCAAGTACCTTCAAGTTAATAGTGTGAGCTGTAAAAATGTTACCTGCTTGCTAATGAAATGAACTCAAAATCAAACACATGCAACATCTTAGGCTTATAGATTTATTTATTTGCAGAGTTTAAAAACTATATGGATTACTCGTATATAGAAATGTATTTGAAACTTTGATTTGGCGCTTGGTCACCTTTTTTGTTGGGCAACATTTTGTAATGCATTCGGTATAATCGAACAGTTCACTTTGATTAAACATATCATATGCTTGCGAGAGATCTATATACTTAGTTGGGAGCAGTAGATTTTAAATACTGTTATACATGTTGTTCCTACACAGATCTTTAACATAAACTATACATTGTTCTCCTTCACATCTGACGATATTAATTTTAACCTGTCCGTCCATTCATCTGCTTTTTGCATACATTCAGATACAATTACGGATATGGATATCCATTCAAGTTTCCTATAGCACAACTACAAAAACAATATATACGTAACGAATGCCAAAAAAAAAATAATAAATATAATAACATAAATAAAAAAAAAACACATTAATGGAACTGAAAAATGCATTCAAAGTGTTGCAATAAGAATAAACAGAAAAAAGAATCAGATAAAATCGCTATTCAAGAACTTCAATACTATCAGCGAGGTTTCCAACATCTAATTATACGACGCATATAGACGATATATAAAGAAACACATACACACACATACATATTTAAATACGAAAACATTAATATAAATACGATTACATATACATACATACATCAATAATAATTATAATATCCAGACTTTGACACTCTGCTCTTAACATTTCTCATTGAACTTTTTATAATAAAACTCAATTTATTTATTTAAACTGCTCTCCTAAGAAACATTTAAATGCTTTTATTAATCAGCAACAATGTAAAACAACAATGCAATTAAAGTATAATGTTGGCAAACGCCGACATTTAAATGCTCTTACCAAATAGCTTATCAGATATAAAAGAAACATTTCTATATTAAGATAAACATTAAAGTACGATCACTATTAAAACAAAACAAATAAAATAAACTGATTTCCAGTATTATTAAGTTAATACAAATATTACAAACTAAAATTTTAATTTTCTTGAATGAATTCCATTAAAAACCGTAACTAAGTTTTGGATAAGGGCATTTGTGCTGCAAATTACATAATTCATAGTCGTACATATTTCTTACTAGAACTCCAACCACACACACACAGTTACACACACATATAGAAATGTTTATGAAACACAATATCTATTATGACAAGTTATTTAAAAGAGACAAAGAACAAAACCAAAAATGCTATTTACTAAGTTCAAACTGATAGAACAATTTAAATACACAACAGCAACAACAACAAAAAGATATATCATTTATTGCAAAATGTTGACAAAATAAAACAAAACCAAAAGAAAAACAAAAACCAAAAATAAAAAAGCAAACGGTTGCGTGAAATACGCTTCGAATATATTGTATTTTAATATCTCGACAGAAATCGAAGGTCGAGAAACGACAATAAACTGTGAAAATGTTAAAACAAAAACAAAAAAGAGAAAATCCAAAAAGAAATTATGTAATTATATTATTATAAATGAAATGAAAATTGCAAAGAAAAAGGCATTCAAAATATTGCAGAACGCAGACCTTGAAATTGTGTAAACTACAAATTTAATGAAAACCAACATTTAAATAACAAAATAAAAGAAAAATATTCATTAAAATTGTTTTCTAATAAAACAAAATCAATATTCTTTTACTTTTAAATGGTTACTTCTTTTTGTTTTAAGCTGATGTCAATATCCCAATATCCTGGAAATCTTGAAAATAAAAGATATGCGCGTCTACGATTCCTTGGCTTACCTGATAATTCTGATTCTGTAATGCCTGGATAATGAAATTCCACAAATTCTAATAAACGTATTTAACAGCTTGCTATGTAAGATATGCACCCACCCAATAAGAATTCGAAAGAATGTTGGGGTTTCACATAAAGCGGTGGTATTTCTTTATTTACCATTGATAAACCATTAATCATATATGGTATGTGTAAATAATTCAAACATTTATGATTTGACATTTGCTTAATAATGTGATGTTATAAATATACTCGTATTAATATATAGAGACTTATAGATCATGTATCGTGTCATATCGGGATGATTGGCGACACTCCTCTCGTTATAATTTACATTATACTCGCTTGGTTAGTTAGACTTATTATAAATTTTGGTTAGACAAGTACATATACATATATAATGTCATATCTTGGGGCATACTTAGTATTCATGTTAGATATACATTGTTAATCTTAAATTAAATCGAAATTATGTTACAAAAGTGTGACTTAAGTATCTTTCTAACGCTTAAAGTTAAGCTTTAGTGCGTTTCTTAAAGGAACCAATGTTAAATACTATGAAATTAAGTAAGTATATGGCCTAACTTCATCTAGAATTATATACGTGCAATGCATAGAAATTAAGATATTAAGTGTGTATTGAATGGGATGATTGTGCTGTGGTGCTGGAGCTGCTTCTGGTATTATAATACTAATCAGTCTTCATAACAAAAATTAAAAATATGCTTGAAAATTCTCAATAAATGTGTTGACTGTGCGAGTGCCATATAGGAATTATATATTATAAGTTTTAGTTTTTTTTTTTGTAATCCTTTTAAATGTTAATTAGCGTGTTTACGATTTGTTCTAAAAGCGAGTTGAAAGTCCTTATTTATCTTCTTATCTTTCATTGGGGAGATATGTATGGGAAGTGCTTAGTAGAGTCCGTGAGTTGTCTGTAAGTATATGTGTTCCAGATGATATATTATATTATATTAGTATTAGCTAATTTCATACAATGTTAATTTAGTTTGTTATTTATCATACATTAGATATTTTCATATTGTCGCTTTGTTACATTACAAATTACATTAATCTTAAACATTTTAGAGACCAGATCATAAAAATACATGTGCTGAAGCTTAGTTAATTAATCATAACTCTATGACGACTAGCTGAAGCGTTGCTAATGCTTTTTATGTATAAGTAGAGTAAATATATTTATCATATTGGGGATAGTTAGTTGCCATTCAAATTTCTTATTCGCAATTCTTTTTCACTTAACATTAATATAAAAAACCATATAATTTCTGCTTAAATTCGTACGCATCTGTTTAATTTATTTTTGAAATTGGGATTAGAATTTTACGGGTTGAAAAAATTGTCTGTGATTACCCGACAATATGTAAGTAATTACGAGTATATAGAGTTATGCGTGCTCTTGGCTTAGACTTAAATTTAGATATTACGCATAGTTTTAGTACATTTATATATAAAGTATTATCATATATATCATATAGATGATATGATAAGTACGCACACACAAAACATTTTGGTAACCCATATCATTTAATATCTTACACATTGTGTATAAACATAGTTATTTATGGTATGCATAGATCTATAGATCTTACAGTTATATATCGCGTTAATATCTTAAATTTATGCGTGGGACATGAGCTACATTCTTAGATGTATATATACTAGTTCTTTAGATCGGCCAATCATACTATTAACTTGGGCTTGGGGAATTTGTTAAGGAGTCAGCATTGACTACTTGGAATTGAAAGTATTGCTAAAGTTCGGTTTCATCTAAGTTTCATTAAGAATAGTTGGGAAATTTACCAAGTTTCAGTTATGGATGCAAAGCATTGGAACCAAATGATATAAAATTTTCTGCTTAGCGATCGCAGGGGATTCCAATTGAAATGTGATGTGAATATGGAAGATTTAAGATTTGAGGCATCTATACACTTAGGATTAAAGATATAGATAATACCTATGCTGACATTTATGCGACACTACAATATTCTATAATATTATCTGTTTAATCGTTCCGCACTAACTCTAGGTTATTTGTGATTAAATGATATATGGAGATGAAAATGCTGGGATTGGAAGCTTAGTGCAGCTGTGCCGTCACATAGAGCGCACAGTCCTGATCCGAGGCCATGGAATAGTTGGCAGAATCCCGATCTTCGGGTATGGTCGGATGCGTATCGTGTGGCAGCTTGCTGAAGGCATGATGTGCAGCACCATAGCCAAGATGTCCATACGGTGACTCGGCCGCTTTACTCACATGCGGCAGACGGCGTAGAAAGTGCGGATTGGAGTAGCGCACACCATTAGGGAGTGTGGTGTGTGGTGCATGTGGTGGTGCACTCGATCCTAGTGCCACTGCAGCATTGGCATAGTGCATGCTGGGCGTCTTGAAGCTGGACACCTGCGATGACGACGGCGGTGGACCCATCGAGCTGGTCATGGCCGAGGTGGAGGCATAGCCGCCATTGTTGCTGCTGGCGAGCTGCTGGCTGTGGCAACCCACCGGCAGTGGCATGGTGCTACAGTGGGCCGTATAGTCGAACTTTTGCTCCGGTGCACTCCGTTGCATTGGCAACGTGGCACTATTAATGACACTGGCATTGGCATTGGCATTCGCATTGGCTGCGGGGTCCGCATTAAAGCTGGACATACGCATGTTGGTGCAGCGACCGTAGGGCTCCTCCTGTATGGGCGGCTGTGGGGGACGTGGCGGTGCTTTGCAGCTGACGCGTGGTCGGATAACCACTTCCAGTTCACGCTCCTCCCCGGAATGCACGCCACTCGACGACTCAGATGGTGCACGCTCCGGTGGCGATGTGGTATTTGTGCTCTCCGTGATCGAATTGGTGTCACTCCGTGGCGTAAGTTCCTCATTTGGCACGCCAGAGTCGGCGCGACGTAGACAGCGGGGTGTGGAGCTGGAGGCGATCTGATGGATAACAGGATATCAGAACAGAACAGAAAGCGTGAGCGTGAGTGTGAGCGTGACAGAGGCAGAGACAGTGTGAGAGAAGTGTGGTTGGGATATATATGAGAAAAGAGAGGAGCACAGAAAGTGGGAGAGAGAGAGAGGTGGAAATTGTCGTTTAATTTCAGCTTCAGTTCGCCGCCTGCAAATGAAAATGAAATTAAATCAGCCGAGTGTCCTGTTATTCCTGTCACTCTATGTTGGACCCTGTTGAGGCCCAGACTATCCCTGCATGCATGTACGTATGCGTGTGTGTGTGTGTGTGTGTGTGTGTCTGTGCGTGTCTCTACGTGTGTGAGAGCCAGTCCTACACTCTCCCTGGCATTGGACTTGGCACTGATTTATGCTGTCTCATAACAGCAAACATAAATCTCATGGATGGCCGCATTGCAGCCGCGGGCGTGACACGACACGCCCCCTCCTCACCCGCCCACAAAGTGTGTTGACCGCAACGCATCAATCTAACCAACATATTAATACTGCATTCCACCAACAGAAGAGACACATACCCTTTAAACAGTTTTGCTCATGCTCAAATTAAAACTACAAACCTGTCCTTGAATCAGTTCAGGTTTTTGGACCAAACTAGATCAATGAAATGAACCTCTAATACTATTATTCGGAAATTAAAACTACTAATTTAGACTTATTTAGAAACTCATAAAACAATCCATAATATAAATCATATAATTAATCTTGATTCCAAAAAAAAAATATATATTTTATCAAAAAAACGTCGTATAAAATTGATCGTATTCTGTTAGAATAAACAATAATGAAAATTTGAAAACTGGTAATCTTAACAACATTGGAAAAGTATTGAATTTAATTCCATTTTAATTCGTTTTAAAGTCTATATTTATTTTTTAAATATTGAACTATAATTCTTAAAAATGTAGAAATTTGGAAAAGGTTTCTTGTAATTCCATTTTATTGATTCAGTTGGCAACGCATAGTCATTTGATGGGTATCACTGTTTCAATGCTATTGACAATGCGATTAACAAAGGTTACCAAAATAACATGATTAATTAAGATGGATGTATTGTATGAATGGGAGAAACGACTTTGATATTTGCTAAGAAAAATTAATTTTTTGCCATTTCTAACAGTATTTACAGCTAGTCAAGAAAGTTTTTGTACAAAGAAACAATTCACAAATTAGTTTTTATCTTTAAAAAATGTTAAATCCGATAAATATTATTTTTCTTCTTTTAACCGGATCTAAAGACTATAAACAAGAATAATTAAAGATATAATAAAATACATATTCATTAGAATTATATATTGTGTAAATTCTAGTTTTTAGCATAGCTGTTAGAATTTTGTAAACTGATCTGAGCTAATTTTATTTCACGTCACACAAATTTAATGAGCAAATCCCAACATTTTGCGGCTATTCCATAACAAGTTGGGAATGTGCATATAACCCCAGTGTAGAAGCTGCTGTAAGGAACATGTTTACACTGCATGGATATAAACGCAATTGCAAATTGTTAACCCCCTTTCCCGTTTAACCAGCTACCCCTTTAATACTTACATGAGCCTCGTTCGTATGCACGGCGACCGTGACAGGAGCCAATGGACTGACTAGATGATGCTGCTGATGCTGCTGCTGGAGCGGATGTGGATGTGTATGTGGATATGGATGCTGTTGTAGTGGATGTTGAAATGTCTGTTGATGATGCGGTGGCTGCTGCTGTTGTTGTGGCGACTTGTGATGTTCAGGTGAAATTTGCATGATCTCGGGCATGGCCTGGGGGGCGCGTCCGTAACTGGCATGTGGTTGTGGTACCAGGGGCGGCGGCTGTGGCATGGGTGCACCTTTCACTGGCAATGGGGGTGGTGGTGGTGGCGGTGTTGCCTGCTTTGGTGGCTCCAGATCGCGTGTGGATGCATATGTGATGCTATCATCGCGTACACAGGCCAATAATTTACCCTCCTCGGAGATATTATCATCGCTGATGCCGCCCAAACCACTCAAATTAGCATAGTCATGGGGAAGACCATGTGCGTGTTGTTGTTGCTGTTGTTGCTGTTGATGATGATGATGGTGGTTCGGTGGAGGTGGCAACTCATCATATTCGGTGAGATGCAGCAGGCCGTTAATGCTGCCGCCGCCAACAGTCATGGGGGTCTTCATGCTG
This sequence comes from Drosophila phalerata, assembly GCA_951394115.2. Lineage (NCBI taxonomy): Eukaryota > Metazoa > Arthropoda > Insecta > Diptera > Drosophilidae > Drosophila > Drosophila phalerata. The sequence continues at coordinate 11,406,956 of OX596005.2, forward strand.
CCCATGGTGATGCCCACTACGGCGCCGGCGGTGGCCGCCCTTAATGTCGCGTATTCGCCGTCGTCAATTTCCCCCGTAGAACTGGCAAAACATAGCGAGGTTCCACGGCTCGTATGGCTAAAGAGTTGACGATCAAAGAGGGAGGAGTAGAAAATAATATAATAGTCAGATTGTTGGTAAAGTGAAGGGTTCGATTAGGTTTTCGATGGTACCCACATGACTTGACCTTGTGTTGCTCCGTTGGTTAGTTTGTTAGTTAGTTAAATTCACTAGTTAAACAATTGACCAACAACAACAACAATATAATCAACAACACAAAATGTGCAATTAGTTAATGTTAATGTTTTAGTTTTAGATTTAGTTAAAGCTTCGACACACTAAATTTTGTTAAAGTTAGTAATTAACTAAGTCTTATTCACGTCTAGTTAATCGAAAACAAACATTTAAGAAATAATAATTAAAAAAATATTCTATTAAAAATCTGTTTAATTATTTTCAATAAAACAGGCGACAAGCGGAACAAAAATAGTTTCCTTTTTTTCTTCAATCATTCTCTTCTTTTTTTCCGTGTTAATTCGTACTAACTGTTATTTGGTTGCAAATTGGAATTTACCAAAAGCAAATCAAAAAAGGGTAAAACAAAATCTGATGACAAACTGATGAATAAACAGTGCATTTGGCGAGGGTGTTGGTAAACGCTTTGTTAAGGTTAATGAGCGTAGTGTTGGGTAATAATTAATGAAACTGTGCGGACCGGAAAAAATTGAAACAAACCGATAACGTAAACGTAAACGAAACGTGCAATGAAACAACACAACATTGAAACTGATTGCTGATAACTCTAAAAAAATTCTAGAACAATAAATATGTTTGTTTTGTTTTTAAATTTAATTATTTTTAGGGGCGAAATGAATTGCTTAATTAGTGAGCATTTTTATTAGATAAAAACGTGAGAGCCATTTTTTCACATAATCTATTTAAGAAGTTTGTACAGCTTGTAAATATGTTGAAATCAAGGGACAGTAACTGGTATAAAACTCAAATAAAAATTGTAATCAACAAAAATGCAAAATAGTTATTAAATTTCAATGTTTATTTAAAAGCTACGCATTAAAATTAATTTTATATTTTTTAATAAAAATACTAAACGAGAGTTATGATTATTATGAAGTTATAGCGTTACTTTTATTTTAAATATCAAAATTCAAATTTAAATTGAATTTCTTTTAAACTGATTGATGTACTAAAAGTTAGAAAAAAAAGATTCGAAAAATATCAATAAGTAGGCTCCTTGATATACTTAAAGTAAAAAAAGTTGCATTTGCTCGTAATTAAACAATTCATCTATTCGGAAATGTCCAAATTGTGCATTTGAGTGAGTTTGATGTGTTGGTGGTATGGATGGTGCATGAGAAACGAAATAATACTGAACTAAGTACGTGTAATTATGCAGGTTGCAGGTTGTTTGTATTTAGTTGAACGGACAACGGTCGCTGCCTTTGTGCCATTTTGGCATTTAACTTTTGAATTGTTTTTGTTTTGTAACTAATAAACGATTTTTTACCGCTTGCCATCAGTTTGTTCTTGGTCACCAATTAGTAGGACATCATCAGACGTACTCGTAACTTCGTTGAAGGTGACCTTCAGCTTGGGCGAACTGGGTGTCAGCTTTGGCCAATAGATATCCTCCTGTGCCACCATGCTCATGCCACCCAATTCGGTGCTGGTAGCGGTGCTCATCATATCCGGCTTAGAGTTGTCAGTGCCGTTGACAGTGGTGCTGGTAGAGTTGCCACCGCTGCTCGAATTGCTGCCCGTCCGCTGGCCGCTGGACATGAGCAGCGGCTGGGCGCTGGCCTTGTTCAACAATCCACCATAGGTATGATCCAGTGGTGGCAACTTGAAGTGCCAACGTCGTTTGATGCTCAAACACAGCCAGACGACAATCCACAGCAACAGATGCGTGACGCCAACAAGAGCTGCAGAGTTGAGAGAAGGAGAATGCAAAGAGACAGATAAAGAGAGAATTGATTAAACGATTCGCGGGAAACATAAGACATGTTAATTGACTCAAAGCCCAAGTTCAGGTCTCGATTGAACCTGTTGGCCATTCAATACGCGTCCATTGTCGATTAATGCCAAAGACCACAGAAAAGGGCGCTAATTGGCTTATGTACCGACTACAGACAGAGTTCAAGGTGTTATGACATGGCTTATTGGCTAATTCATCCCCTGGTTGGGGTAAAGTAATTGGAAACCTGTCTAACCAAAGCCTGTTGCTTCCTTAAACCAGTTGTTTGTATATTTCTTTGGTGGCTCTGTTTAAACACTTAATACACTAATTTAAACTTAATTCTCAACAAGAAAACTTTAACTTTAAAATTACATTGTATTGGCTCATTCATTGGTATTTAATTGCTATATTTAAGATTAAGTCTTATATTAATAGATACATTTAGGGATACATCAGACTAGTCACATTAAAAACGCGATTAAAAATGAATAAAATAATCCACTCACCTGCCAAAAATGTGGGACAATGCAAATTGTTCTTATAGGTAGCACTGAGATCGTTCAACAGCGGCGCCTTGACCACTGCCAGAGCCAGGACAAAGCACAAGGATGCACAGTGGGCAAAATACACCCAAGTTTGGCTGGACTTTAATGTAATGATGGTCCGATCTCTCATGCGTGTGGCCAGTCTGCCGTGTCCGTACAAATACATGACCATCGAGGAGGCCAAAATCAACGCTGTGGCAAGCAAGTAGAGCGCCAAGGTTACTGTGGCGTTCAGTATGAGTCCTGGCTGATGAACGGGCATAATCTCAGCATAGATTTGAAGTTTGTACAGATTGGAGACTCCCACATAGCCCAGAACAATGTCCAGAGCGGCAACGATCATCTGCAGACTAAAGACGCAGGCAAAGGACTTGGAGGTGTTCCAAAACACGGCCGGATAACGCACAGACCAAACAAGAAGAGCGCACAATAGATTCACAAACTCAGCACTTGGCGGCTGGGCAAAGATGGTCACATCAATGGGTTTATCGATGCCAAAGAAGAGCTGCAACATGCCAGCAAATCCATCGAGTCGCACAATCTCCGGACTATTACTGTTGGCCGTACCTGTTGCTGGTGTGACAGCCGGAAGTGCCTGGAAATCTGCATCCTCCAGATCGATATCAAGATCATCATTCTCCTGCTGTTGCTGCTCATCGCTCGACTTGGCAATAAACTCACTGGAGCTAAGCAAATATTCAGGTTCGATTTCAACGCCGGATTTATTTGCAGATCGCTTGCTAATGCGACGCTTCTGTGTCTTTGGCTTGATGGCAATGATTTTGGAATTGCTGGAAACGGGCGTCGAGGGTATTATTATCTCGGGCAACACTTCGGTGCGTACACGATGTATGCTACTGTCCCGTGTTGTGGTCTCCTCCTGATTGCTAAAGTTCTCCAACAGTACATCTTCATGTGAGGCAACATGATGACGACGCGATTGTTGCTGTTGTTGTTGTTGTTGTTGCTGTCGCTGTTTGTGGTGATGCTTGCTGTGGTGCTTGCGAGTGCTCTTGTTGTGATGCTGATGATGCTGTGACTGCTGCTTGATGCCAATTGTTGTTGTGCTTGTGCTTGGACTCTCTGTTGTCGTTGTCGTTGTTGCTGTTGCTGTTGTTGTAGCCTTCGATGTTGTTGTTGTTGTCGTTGCTCTTGTGGTTGTTGTGCTGCTGCTGCTTGTGGCCATTGTTGTTGTTGTCTTGCTAGCTGCCTTGTCCAATGTGCCCAATTTCTGCCAATTTTCAGCACCCAATTTGAAATTTGTTGTTGTTGTTGCTGTTGCTGTTGCGGTCGCTTTGGGCACAAACTCATTGCTGTTCTCAATGTCTGGCATTAGAATAGTGCCCTCATCTCGGTCAATAGCAACAACACCATCATCATCAACGTTATCGCTATCATCATTATCATTATCGTCATCATTGGCATCATCAATGTCATCAATAGCAGCCTCTTCCAGTTCCTGTCGCTCCTGCTCCTGCTCATCCTCATTCCCATCCCCATCAATATCTCGATTAATTAAATCGGGTACTTCAAAGTATCTTGTCTTGCCAATAGCACCATTTGTTGTTGTTGTTGTTGTCTTAGTTGTTGTTACCGTCGTCTTGGCCGCCTTTCTGCCATTAGTGCCATCCTTATCACGTGTCAGCTGGAACAAATTATTATTGATGCCTTTGCTGCTGCTGCTGCTGCTGCCTCGAATTGCTGTGAACATCGTATCGTTGTAGTTGTAGTCATCCTCATCATGCTCCACACTGTTTGCGGTTACGTTTGGCGGATGCTGCGGTTTCCGTTCCTGGTGCTGCTGCTTTTGATAGGGTGGTGTTGGCCCCACCACCGACATGGCCATCAAATTGCGTCTATTGATAACAACAAAGTCCAATTCTGTGGCCCATACTTGCTCTGCAATAGACAAGTAAACAGCGATTGAGTAACTGATAGATAGAGACAGTGATAGATAAATAGACAGAGGGAGAGAGTGAGAGAGAAAATAAAAGAGAAAGATCTGTGTGTATAACAGTGATGCCAACTACTACTACTAAGAAAAATTGACCAAAAACTATAAATGAGATGATTTTTATGTCCTTGTAGAGGATATTTTGTCTTTGTCATGAAAGATTACATGGTTGACCCTATAACGTGTATATATTCTTGATCCAAAATCGACCTTTAGTCTGAAAAATTCTATAACTTTGAACATACTGAGAGCTAGACAGATTTGTTCAATTTATGTCAGCGGTAAAAATACATGAAATCGAAAACAAAGCTCCACAACAATAAAATTCAGTGAAATATCGTAACAATTTCTGTATATATATCAACCAATCTCGCAGGAATCTATAAATTAAATAAATCTTCGCAGAATATAATATTCAATCTTGTTATTATTAATCTTATTATTAAAATAAAATATTTATGTTTCACTTTTTCGATATATATTCGGCATTTGTTTTAAAAAAGGTATTATTTAGTGCACGGGTTTGAACAACTTTAGAGATTTAACAAACTTTATAAAAGTAATTTTAAATAAAACAAATCTATCCAAAAAAAAGTTTATATCGGCAACACTGGCGTGTAATTAGAAACACAAAGCTGCTGTTCAGTGTATGCCTGACTTGCTGGCAACAAACCAAATTGCTTTGAACAACTCAATAATATTAATACACATGATAAGTTAATCACTTATGTAAAGCGACTCTACTCCGGACAAATCACACAAATACACACAACACACACACATACTCAGTTACATAAACACATTGTCTTATGCATATATATATATATATATATAAATGAATGCAGGTAATGAGAATTTGAAGACATAGAAACATCCTGAAATCGCTTTCAGCTATCGTTAATTAAATGGGGCGTTAAAACCAGATGCCTTTTTATATCCTGTACACTGCAAAATAGGGATATAAGTTGGTAAACAATTAGCATAAGTTTTGTGATTTTTAATATTGATTTTCAAACATCATTATGAATAGTAATGCTCTATGAATAGAGTATTTACCTCGGTTAACACGATATTTGCTATTACACCCCTCACATACTCTGCACCAAGTTAAAGCACTTTTACAACGCCTCACAGGATATTTACTAGTCGGATTACCATATTCTTACATTTTCCTACTTATTTCGTCTATATATTAACTCCGCCCAGTCGATTCTTAGAGCTTTACGATGCCACTTTGTTAGCCACAAAAAGTGTTGCCTACATTTCGGCTGCTGTTCAACAAGACGAATGCTAAGCACTTGGCTAATACTACGTGCAAAAGCCCCGTTGGGCTAATTAAGCGCACATTTGCAGCATATGTTGTGGATTTTATGTTTCATTAAACGATTCTCGCCAACTACCTTTAGCTGGACTCCATTCTGAATGGGCAGTCTGTGGTATAACCTTTGGCTTATGCTGGTCATCTTTATGGGTGTTAAGCTAAATATATTTCTACTCGTTTTTGGTAGGCTTACGAAATTTGTTCAAGTGTATCTTTGCCAAGAGTCAAATGAATATTAATTTAAGTTGGCCTGATTGTAATGCAAATGAACGTAGATTAATTAAACGTGTTGTCAGCGATAAAAACAAATGATTGCATATTCATTTCGATTATTTTAATCATTAATGATTAATATGGAATTGAAATGCGTGAAGTGTCCATATAGGGAAATTACTACCTTTCATGAGATTTGTTTTCAAAAAATATATATACTTTATCTTTATAATTGCCTGAGAAGTCAGGACGTATGCCAAGTATCAATCTATAGATTAATCGATATTTTAATGTGAAAAAAATTAACGTCATAAGGTAAGATAGTAAAATATAATGGGTTGTAAATCCAATTTTCTACTAAATTAATTTAGTTCGATGGTATTGAATAAAAAATGTATTGAACTATTTTGATACAAGATTAAATCGATAGATACTTAAATCGATTTGTCTTATAGATTTTTAATAAAAATTGTTGATACTTCATTAATCCAGGCCACACTTAAACTATATTTATTAATTAAAAGCTGCTGTTTGTTTAGGCTTATAAATACCACAGCTAAGCTAGATTATAATGCCTGGCTAATTAGTTTATTTTATGGATTTGGGGCTTCTGTCCACTTTCTCTGCACGCGTTCTGGCCCAGTTAATAACTTGAGTAGCGACCGACACGAACATTAGCCAAGTTAACACTTTCATAAAATTATTTATTAGTCGAGTTGCTTTAAGAGCACAATGCACAAAGAACTGCCAAGTAAATGCCCAGCGGGTGGTAAGAAGCTCGAAAATAAAAGATGAAAATTGTCGAACAAATATTAAAGACAATGAAGGGAACTGATGTGCTGAGTTTGAGTATTGGGGGCTGGTTTTGGGGATTGCTTGGGGATTACAACAATGGCTGCCATAATAATATGTCGTTGTTGGCTAACGGCAAGTGGCTCGTAAAACCGACAACACCGAAAATCTGCAGATTAACCCAGCGGCAAAGTCGTCCTCGTACTGCCCCATTCAGCCTACTTCGCATCCCATTTCATCGCCGTCTCGATTATGGCAGTGACAATAACACCGAGGAGTACAACGAAAGGACGAAGGCAAAGTAATGAAAATGCGCAAATCCTAAGGCAAAGCCACGCCCCTTCGTCCGTCCGCCCGCTGTGTGTGTAATAGTTGTCTTGCCGCTGATAAGTCCGGCAAGGATGCTTGTCCTTGCTTGCTGCTCCTCAGTTTCTCCTTAGACGGCTCAAACTCGCGCGCTCGTTAAGTCTTTAGCATGAATAATGATAAGTTTCATGCCTTGGCCAGGCCATGTTCTGGCCACAACATCTTGGTCCACTTCCGGCCCACGTTCAGCTACCTCATCTCTTCACCTCCCGACCCACCGCCCTATCTTCCACAACTGCTTCCACTGTAATTTGAGTGCGGCTGTTTAGCAGCCTTTTATGCGCTCAATATGGCGCATAAGAGACCCTCATCCTATGGCTATTTTCATTTGTTTTCGGAACGTCTGCATTAATTATTTATGAGCCCAACACGGCGTATAAGTGATTTTTAACCATAAAATTGTCGCTCGCGCTGATTTTTACTCATCTTTTAATTAAATACACAATGAATCGCCCGTCAGTTGCTGTCCTGTCCGAGGGGAATAACCTTTTATATTCTGTAATTTTATAGTGTTGTAAAATAAGCTAAAAGAAAAAAATATTTTCAAGTACCACAGCTCTGAATACAAGTGCTTAATTAAGTAACTTATTTCAACAAAAACAATTCAATCTCATTTTCTCAAAAACCTTATATAAAATTTAGAGATTTCGGGCTAATTTTAATGTAATTAAATATTAAGTATTCGTTGTATTTGCATGGCAGTTATGTATTTTTGAAAGTTACGTGAAATAGTTTTCTTACAGTTGGCTGCATTGCGTATACGTAATTTTGGGATTCGCCCCAAGCCATTAGAATGCAGTCATAATTTAATTAAATAATTAATGTAATGCCTTCTTGTGCTACGATAAGTTGCCCCTTGCACCTCTCTTTCCGCATTCACCCCAAGTCAAAGTCCGACTGCCTTTTAATATCTTTTTATGCGACTTTTGTTGTAACTTTTCCAAAGTATTTTTTTTACGATTTAACGCTGCGGTGCCTAATTGCCTGCCATTTCTTTATCCAATTTTATGCTAATGTAAAAGTTGAAAATGAATTATATAATAAAAAATGATGCATAAAACTTTGCTCCCTATACCTAAATGCGTATATTGAAATATATATTTAGTTGAGCTAAATAGTCAATCGGAGGATAAAGTTTTATAACTGCTGTCTGGAAATTATAATATCCAGCTTACAAAGCTGTCTACTCTTAGGATAGATCTCTGACTGGTGCAGCTTAGAGGTAACTTAAAGAATGTCAAGACTCAAGTTGACAAATTGCAACAGGAAGTTTGCGGGGCGGGGAAATCACAATGCAGTCGAGCGTTAAAATGGCCAAAGCAGTCGCGACAAGGCATTGCACTTAGCTTGACCAATCTCCTGTTCCCTCTTATTTTTTCTTTTTTTTTTTTTTTGAAGTACATTTCATGCCACTGCCAGACGCAAGTGCAGTTAAGACTTTAGCTTTGCGCGCTTTGCAGCGTTGCACATTTTATTTGTGCCAATGATTTTCTAATTTCAACATCAACAGCAGCCAACTGTGTGGGGGCAACAAGTTGCGCGAAAACAATTTCCCAGCATGGATTTAAAGCCAAGGACCGCAAGCATGTCTGCCACCGACAGGCGGGAAAAGCACAAAAAGGAATTGAGGAGGAGAGGGGTATATTGCTAAACTTTATAGCTGAGGGGAAAAGTCGAACAAAAGAAATCGAAATTAATTAAAATATCACATGGAATGCTGAGCTGTTCTGATGCCCTGCTGACTGCATGGGTCACTATAGATTTAAAAAACAAACGGAACAGAACCAAAGCTCACTACATCATGGTTTTTATGAGGCCAATGCGAACGCCTGCCACATTTTTAATTTACTCCCGCAACTCGATGCTGCTTCGCTGACGGCTTTGTCCTGCCGCTCCATATATATTTCTGTTCGCTTTGCTTTTTTTTTTTTTTCTTTCTTCAATCTCCCTGCCATTTGCTGTTGCCCGGTTCAATAAACCCGCCATACGGTCAGTCAGCCACAAAGTCTGTCAGCAATGTGGACGTAGATTGCAACTGGGATTGGCACATGACTCACAGACGGATGCAGACGCCAACTCACTTTAAATGTAGTTAATTTTGATTCGCTTGCCACTGTCCTGCAATCCTCTTATTCTCTTGTTATTAAATTTACTCAGGCTGCAGCTCAATTCGCCAGGAGACAGAAATTTTGCGAGTGACAGTAAACTTTGACAGGTAATGTTCAGCAAAAAGTTAAGAATCCTTTCAGCTATGTTTATTGTCAATTATATTTTCAATGTGGTTTTATAACCACTTTTGGATTCCAGACTAAATATTTGTAATAATAATTAATTCTCTGGCGAATTTTAATTAATTTATATTGACATACTTATGTTGACTGATTTGAATAGCGACTTTTCTCTCACATATTTAACAATTCAAAAGTTTTAAATTACTAAATATATTTTCCTCTTTGCTCAAGTGTAACTTTTTTATAAAAGCATAGCTTTAAGTTTTAATTTAATGTATTTTCCTCCCTAATAATATTATTTTTTGCCGCGACAACAAGCCGAATAAACCGTTTTAATAAACATTTAATCAAGTTCCAAGATTAACTTAAGCAACACTACATTTTGAATCGCCAAAAGATCACTATAAATTATTTGCTATATTCTAATTTAAATCAGAGAACATTTTTAGAATTTACAATGTATACTATACATACGTTATACATTTCATTTGCTTTCTCATCTGTATTTCATTAGCTAAGGACAGTATTCAATGTAAGTATTGTGTCTACTCCTTTCTATCCCTAAATACTAAATATGCTAAAGCATGGTTGAAGAATTTTTCAGTCTTTCAACTTTGCAAACTAACTTTCTCGTTTATTTCTCCTTGTTTTTAATTCTTTGTTCTAATCATTTACTGTGGCATTAGTTTACTGTGCTACGAGTGGCATCAACGCTACTCAGTGGCCCAACGGTACACATGTATGTATACATTGCCACACACACATACACACACAGAGGCAAACAGATGGGCAAACAGAGGCCTGTGTTCTGTTATTCCTCCTTCTGTTCATTGAGCCAACATTTGCACAGTTTTGGCTCGGTTCGTTGGTTACCTCGTCACTCGACGAGCCCCGCGCGCTGTTAATAACATGGCTTATTGCTGCCCATAATGGGCGTGCCGTCGTCCTCTGTCAACCCGTGTATGTATAGATGTGTTTACTCCTGTGGTTGTTAGCCAGACTGTGTGCGACCATATTGGCCATGTTTGGGTTTGTTTTTGTTTGCTTGTGGCAGCAACAGAGACTGAGAGAGAGAGAGAGAGCAACTCATGCATATGTTTTGCTAACAGATTTCCCAAGCGATTGCAATTGCTTTGAAGATACTCGTGTTTGGAACGCCTCAAATAACAGCGTATATTACTAAGGTATTCCCCTAAGCTCACTTTGCTAAGCTGCCTCTAACATTTTAACCAAACAGTTTTATGTGACAACGAGACATGTAAATGACACGAGAAATGACTCTCAATCACATCTGTCCTGATGATTGTCTGACAGCCAATTACTATAAAATTTCATTATTTCATTATTTTCGTAGTCTCAATATAATTGAATTAAAATGCACAATGGCTGCAAAATGCCAATTTGATTGCATATACAATCAAATTATGAACAATTCGGCTTGCCTGTGGCATTAATAGATAGATGCATTACATTGCCATACAGCAAGTGACAATGTACCACACGGCGTATGCTTAATAATAATGGAGAAGGGCAACAAAGTGTCTGGCGGAAGTGCAAATTGAAATGCAATTGAAAAATAAAATGAAGGAAAACAACAATAACAATAATAGATACAAAAGAGCACAGACCAAAAATGTTCGACGCCATAAAAAATAAAATGGCGTTGCGTTAACTTCCGGTTCTTGCATACTTTCTATAGCACACTTGTCTGCTGATGATGCTGCAGTTGCAGCTGACAGTTGCCAACTTTACTTTGCCACTTCTACATACACACACACACACACCACTTAATTACACTCACCTTTCGGCAACAGGCCATTCTCAATGATGCGCGCCTCGAGTAAGAGTCGCGGCAAGAGCAAACAGAGTGCTATAAGGATGTGCACAAAAGCTGCTGTGGGTCCTCCATGTGTCCACAATGCTCGCAATGTTCCGCCGCGTGCCTCCTCTTCAAGGCCGTCATGTGGTGCCAGAGTGCAACGTCGCTCCTTGGCTCCAGTTGCCAATTTGATGCCATCGTTTGCCAAGTTGCCAACCTGTCAAGCATAGAAACGCGAGATTACAATAAGTTGCCACATATGAAAAACTTGCTGCAAGTTCAGAAACATTATTTTCACAAAACTGGTTTGCCAGCACTCTGAGAAAAGGTCAAAAGCACTTATCTCACTTTTGACACCAGTTCAACTGAATAACTTTGTAAGTTCATGTCCTATTTTTCCCCAGATATTTTGGTTAACAGCAATGGCATTTGTCTAATAAAAACCTTAACATATACATTGAATTTTTAAATATATTAATCGGACCCTTTGGGATGCCCTAGGGCCATTCGATTTTTATAATACTTAACTACAATCCACATTATGATTTTTTTAATTCATTTAATAACTCATATCTGACACTTTTGCTTCATTTTAATTGATGTACTTTTTATTAATTATGCATAAAGATGGCGAAACATAAATGAAATCAAAGCCTTTAAGGGAAACCGACAAAAACGCGTTCAAAAATGCTCAAATGAAATCCCCTTATAATCATCTCCGACAATTGTGTGTTTCCCTTTTGATGTCATATTCCCCATAAGCTTTTGTGCAATTAATATAATAAAATAATAAAGAAACAAATGAAAATAAAATATGAATTAAACTGCCGCGTTTACTACAACCAAATATATTGCGGGTGATTTGGGTTTGCATTTTTTATTTGTAATGGCTGTGTGAATATCGCGTATACGAGGCGTTGGCGCATAAAAAATGCACGTGACAAATGGTAAAATGAAATATTTATTTATGCAGCGTGTAGATTCCATGTATATATTCTATATTTATACGTGAGAGTGTGTGCGTGTATTTTGAAAAAGTGAACATAAAAATCACGTGCAGCATATAAATAAATGTGCGCTGTTGGGCTTTTAAATTAAAAGCAAGCAGACTTCATGGAATCGCTGAGACAAACACTGATTGAAACTCGAATATACTATGCGCCTTGCATTGCATTGCCCCCGTTTGCTTATACCCTGTACATTTAAAAATGGCTGGAAGTATGTAAAATAGTAAGTGCATTTTCGATCCTATGGACATGATATAGTATTACTTCATATCCAAAAAAGTCCCTGCATTTGTATCTTTGTAATATATCTACAGGGTATCTTTTAGCAAACACTTTCTAGCATTCTTGCTTTTAGTTTCATTTCGTTACGTTTGCTGTGAAGCAACAACAATGATTGCAATTTGCAAAAAGCGTAACGCATTTGGAGTGCACACGCACACAACCATGCAACAAACAGTGTACGTATGAACGTGTGTACGCAAGCGAGACGGCAAATGTATACCCATTTAGCCAGCGAGATAATACATTTAAACGTGCCGACATTTCGCGGTTGTCATCCCTTGGGCGAATGAACTAAAGTGTAGCTTCTGTGGCCAGTGGAAAAAGAGGAGCAATGGGAATAACTGAAGCAGCTGGAACATCAGAGCATGTGCACCCACTGCCTGAGGCACTTCACCGCTTTTATAAACTACATACATGTCTGTTAGCTCTGCCAAAATCAGCGACCCACTTGATTATTACGATGTGCATGTGGTGTGCGGTTGTTGTGGCTTTTAGTTTAATTCCAACAAAAGAAAAAAAAAATGAATAAAATAAAATAACAGAGCTTATAACGAAAAGTTCACTTAGGAACTAGAAGTTGCGAACTAAAAGTACTCTTAGAATTCTTATAAATGCTTGCAATGTTGCGATTAGCTAAACCCTAATTTAAGTATATTAATAAAATTATTGAATCAACACGATTAAGTTGGAGGAAGGATGAGAAATATACAGCCATAACTTTGTTTTACTATTCGGTATACCTCAAGCAGGATATCAAAAACTATTAGATATGTAAGATTCTAAAAATAATGCAGTTTTAAGGACATTTTTAATTTCAAAATTTAATTTAAATTAAGCATATTTGTATACCTTCTAAAATATTTCTCAATATTCTTACTTTATTAAGATAAGAAATTGTCTGAATTTCTCCTCTGCATTTCTTAAAAACTAATCTCCATAGTATCGTGAACTCATTAAGATGTCATTTGCTTGCAAGTTTCTTATGTTACATATTTAATAATTAAACTTTTATTAATTTTAATTACTTCACAAGTTGTGCTTGTCGTAAATTTAGTTGTATAGCTCTGTTTTAGAGAATTTGAATTTTAAACGTTTACAATTTGTTGTCAAAATTATTTAGTTCTCATTTACAGATTATCGATCATTCTTTTTAAATATATATGTTCAATGTTGCGGATAATTGACGTTTCTCGTCAAAGGGACAGAGGATCGTAAGTGATGTTTTATTACCAAATGCTAACGGCCATCCAACTATGCTTTACTGTAGCCGCTGCCCCCGGTTAGAAATAGATTCAACTGTCTGAGAGTCATTAACATAGTCTATGATTTTACAGAGCCAATTGAGACGCATGCCAAAGTGGTTGGTGGATATCCGGTGGGAATTGATGTGGTCCCTTATCAGGTCTCTATACGTCTGCGGTACTACGAAGAATTGGAGTTTGGTTCGGGTCATATGTGTAGCGGTTCAGTGATATCGCAGCGTGTGGTTTGCTCGGCGGCCCATTGCTTTGCAGAGTAAGTTTTATCTAAATATATATATGCTACACCATCATATTCGGTTTTTTTTCTGATCCACAGAAATGATACATATCCGGCAGAATACAAAGACCCGGACAATTATCTTGTTGTGGCCGGCAGCAGTCATATTCAAAGTGTGAATCGTTTCAGTGAGGTGTATCTGGTACAAGAGATTATTGGCCATGAACGCTATCATCCGTACACTCTAGAGAATGATATTGCACTGGTGTTCCTGAATAGTTTCATACCCTATCATCATTTCATAATACGCACATTGCCTCTGGCCACTACGGCGTTTCCTCCGGGCACCTATTGCTTCATCAGCGGCTGGGGAAATGTATACCGTGAGCTACACCAGGCGATTGTGCCCATTCAGGATCAACGTCTTTGCTCCTTTATCTATATGAGCCTGCCCAAATCGCAGATTTGTGCAGGATATCTAAGCGGCGGCGTTGATGCCTGCAAGGGGGATTCGGGAGGTCCTATGGTCTGTAACGGTCACTTAACTGGCATTATATCCTGGGGCGTTGATTGCGGAAAGGTCTTCTTTCCCGGCGTCTATACAAATATCTCGTACTTTCTCAACTGGATCACAAAGGTCAACTCCTCTCTGGATTATGAAAAGTACTTGCGAATGCGGGGCTTAAATGGAGTCACCCCTTTAATGTTACCATCTATAGAGTTATATGTTATTTGTAGTGTTTTGCTTTTGGCAATGATAAAAACGATCTATTGATTATTCAAAATATATAAACTGACTTGCTACTTATATAAATCTATATTGCATGCCGAATGGGTTCAGCCTTAAAAAAATTAATAAGTTTCGGATCGATGGATCCTATCGACACCCACTTAGGTCAATGATTATATTTGATTTTTATTTGGTCTTTAAAATTACTTGAACTTTTTAAATATTAATATTGTTAATATGAGCTTTGGATACCTAAGTTTTGGTAGTAATTAATTTAAAAAATATTAAAAAATTAAATGAGCGTTAAAAACTGTTTTTATACAATAAATTATTTCTGATTTATTAAAACGAAATTTTAGTAAAATATTTTATTTATTGTGCTAGATTTATAACTTCTCATTTCTTAAAATTCGGAATACTTTAATTTAATAAATGAATAAGACCATAACTTAATTGAATAAATGCAATTGTAAACATATTCAATAGTCGCAACTAAAACCCTGAAACCAAAATGGTATTTGTATGTGCTATCTGTGCTCGAGCTCTTGATTATCCTGCCAGAATAGTTGCCAGTTGTTGTCTGGCTGTGAGCCATATCGAAGCATAACAGAAATTTGAGTCTGACTGAATTTAAAATGTGAACAAAAACTGCACAAAAACTATGAACTGTTGAATAATTGGCAATAGAGTGGAGTGCAGGTCCTGCGATTGTGACTGTAGCCTGCCAATGCATTGATAGCCACGCGTCAATGGTCAATGCTGGACAACGTTATGTGAATCGAATCAAGTTGAGTTGAGTTGAGACCAAAAGAGCAGTCAGTCAATGAATTGGCCATTATTAAGTGCTGGCTATATGATGAAAAACTGCTCCCTCTGCTCCTACTACCGATTCTGAAATATTTGCGTATCCTGTGCTGTGACTGATAGCCGGCTTTTGCTTGCCTTCAGGACAGTATTGTGGTCTATGCCTTTATTTATATGCAATTTTGTGAGTTGAACTTGTTGCCTAACGTTGTTTATACTCAATAAGTTTTGTACAATACTTTTTTAGTGTTGCCTAAAAAACAAGCCAATTATTTGTGAAAACCCGCAGGCAAAAATCGTGCCCAAGCAAACAAACCCAAAGTGACAGAGAAGGACACCTACCTACAACTATGTATCTGCAGTTGCCAATGGCCACTTTAGTGGCTTCTACACTGAGTGTCGCATGAGATGTTCCACTGAGTGCAAATGGAAGTTTCACAAACTTGCACAAATGATAACGACTCTCAGATACCTTTATTCACTACAAAATTTATGTATAATGTATAAACAATAACATTGTTTACATTGTTTTATAATTACAAATTTGTGAAATATACATGAAATTTGTAGTAGAAAAAGAGTATTTTAGAATAATAGTTTTTTAAGGCTACACATTTAACACACTTGTCGTTAGCAAACTACAGGGTATTGAAAGCAGTTTGCAACTTATTGTAGTTTTCTATCGAGTTTTTGCTAGCGCCAACGTCTGCCATGCACTTCAAACGGACAATAAACAAAATGCCATACATACAGACAGAGACATAAAGAGATAGGAACAATGTGAGAAAGAGTGAGAGGGAATATGGAAAAGCCATAATTGCATTTATTATGCTGATAAAAGCAGGGACACGAACAGCAACGCGCAACATTCACACAGACGTCCACTGCATGTGTGAGTGTGAGTGTGAGTGTGTGTGTGTGTGTGTGTGTGTGAAAGGATAACCAACGCAATTGTCTATCAATGTGTGTGTGTGTTTGTGTGCGTGGTAGCCATTTTGTGGCGCTGCTGGAGTCTGAAGCTGGCCAAGTTGCTTCTGTCCCAGACCAGAAGCAACGTATGGCAGTGTTTGTTTTTGCAAATGAATTTAATAACGAAAATAATGCCACTAAAAATAGTTTATACACAAACAAAGAACACGGCACTGTAGACAGGAATCGCATCAGCAGCAGAATGCAACAACAGAGCAATTTAATTATCGAGCACGTCTGTTTTATAGCCAGACGAACAAACCACACAGTTAATTTCATGATCCCAAATTGAGTTAAGCCCCTCAGTTAAATGCGGTTGGTACTCGTACTTACCTTAAATACAGCCGATGTAAAGAATACGGGCAATAGTATGAACACAACGCCGGACAGCACAATCTGTAAGTTAAGTTCAGCAACGGGTTCAATTTTCCACGGTATTAGCGAGCAACCTGAAAGTATTCAGAGTCATTAATTAGTCAAAGCTTAGCGTCTTAACAGTGTTCGTCGTTATACTCAATTACACTTAGCATGTTAACTAACACCATGCAGATTAGCGACTGTTAAGCCAAAAAGAGCCCTGTTAACGTTAAGGCCCGACAATTTACATAAGTAAAGTAGGCACAATATTTAGGTTTAACAGTAAATGCTAATGTTATCTAACAGGCGACCGCTAAACTAGCATAATGGTAGGTTAATGTTAACTCCTACCGATGTGTTAACTTATCGTGGTAAGGAAAAGGTACGAAGACAGTTGTACAGATTGTCTATTAATTTACATACACATTAAAAAGGAAAAGTTTGTAAGTAAAATAAATAAATTTGATTAAAAAATAATAAATTGTGACTTATAAAACGTATAATTTTTCCTGCAACTAGAGACGTTTACTTTTTTATTAAGTATATTTGCAGCAATCGTTATTTTTAAGAGTAAGCTCTGTTCAAATTATACTGACTGTCATATGATTTTATACTGTCTCGATTATCCTCTCTTTATTCTTACACACTGAACTTACAAGTAAGCAGCGTAAATTAAATACTTATATAGATTAAAAAGTTATGATCAAAGTTATTAAAACTTACCGAGGAACCTATAGGCGCCATGCATGGCCAAATAGCCCTGAAAGAGTGTTAGCAATACTCCATACCATATGGACCACAGCGAATTGAGATGCAGATAGCTGCTGGAATCGTGACCAGGATGCTGTAGATTGCTATAGCGACTCTGATGTCGTTTCGATTTAATATACTTGGCTTGAAGCTGCTGCTGCTGTTGGCTAAGACTGTTGCTGGCTGTGGTTGCATTTGTTAGCACCGAGTTGCAGATAGAAGAGTTAAGACTACCGCCACCTCCTCCTCCTCCGCCTCCACCGCCTCCTCCGGCAGCAGTTGAGTTGCCTGCTACGTTCTTTCCACCCATTTGAAATGGAGTTTATTTATCTTGTTGCCTCTGTTTGTCGTTTATCACGCTTTTGTTGTCTCCTCTCTCTCTCTCCGCTTCGCTGGCAACAAATGTTGACAGTAAATTTCACAGCTATTTCTATTGATTTTATATTGATTTTGCGCGTTGATTTTCTATTTGCTTAAGTGATGCTCATTCCATTCGTTATTGTTGCTGTTGAAATTGTAGTTTGTTTTGTTATTGTTATTGGCGATATTATTTGCTCGCTGATATGCCTCATTATAGCGTTCAACGTTCGTTGATTGTTGTCGCATGTTTAGCACAATATCGCACTAGATTGTTTTTTTTTTATATAAGTGTGTGTAGTTATCCTATGATTCGATATGTATAACGAGAGCTGCAATGCGAAAAAAAATAAAAAATATTGCAAAATTAGTTAAGTTTCTAAATGATTTAGTTTAAACATAAAGAAAATACGAAGATTAAAGATATTATATTTTGACAAGTTGAACTCCTATAAAGTATTTTCGTACTCAAATCTATTAATTTACTTGATTCAAAACAGATATTTCTTATAACATATGCATTTTTATACTTAATTTCAGTATTTTTTAACTTTATCAAATATAAATTACAAGTTTAGCAATCACTTAACTCTAGTTGAGTCAAACTTTGTTATGGCATGGACTTTTTCTCTCAGTGTAGGGCTTAAAGTGTAACTTAAATATAACATTTCAATATAAAATGGAAAACTTGCGAGATGATAGCTATAAATCAATTGGTAGCAGGCGTTGCCAGACTGACACTTCCTCATGTAGCAGCAACCAATTTGTTGCAGTTGCATAATTAAGCCGCCAACAAAGAAAATGTTGGCCTGCAGGGATATAAACACACACGTATGTACATATGTCCACATATACATATATATATATATCTGTACATATCCCTGGACTGACTGCCGTCCATGTCCCAGTTGTCGTCTTTGTCTGCTCGCTGTGTTTTATGCGTCGCGCCTTTGAGCCGCATGCAACATGCATAATTATAGGCCGCAGACAGCTAACGCTAATGGCGGCCAGGTACGACTACGACTATATGCAACATGGCATGCGTGTTCTGGCCAGGATTTGCTGCAAGGCAACAGGAGCGGCAACCACAAAAGCCGTAAACATTTATGAGTCTGCTGTTAAATTTTTTTTCAAACATTATGTTGCGTTTTGTTCAACAAGCATCAGGCTCGGTACCTCCTTCCCCAATGGAGTACAAAAAATTTACAATTTGTTATTACACGTGTAATTAAAAAAAAGAGAAACTGTTACAACCAATTTTAAATGTGTTGTAATCCATTAAGTAAATTTAATTGAAAATTACCCGTTGACATATTTGAACTCCGGGATTTAGGGAATTGAATTTGGCCAGCGAAGGACATTAATTAAACAAGGTGGAAACTGGTGGTGGCAATATTCTCTGAAGACTTATTTAAATTTACTTAATAACCAATGAGATTGCATTTGTGAAGAATATTTCTGATGGTTATGGAACTCATTCGAAACTTTGAGTATACAAAATTAAGAGAAGACAGTCTTTTAAAACTCTTTTGAAAAAGGAAATTTTAAGGTATATTCTTTTTTAAACACAATACATTGATATTTTTCTTACAGCTCATATATTCTAAGAATTTTCAGTATCATACCCCTTAATTTTTATGTGTACACAGGGTATCATATGTGTATACAAGAAAGCATCATCATTTAATATAGTCTACCTTAAGCCAACAGCTTATTTGTTCTGTAAGACAACACAAACTAAGAATTAGAATCGGCTTTCTTGCTATAAGCCAAGCTAAAACCAAGATTCGCAGAAGTGAAAAGTAAGCATACATTGTATATGTAATATACTCCTCAGTCAGTTCTCTGTCTAAAGTCTAGAGTCCGCAAGGAGACGTTGTATCCCTGTTTATTCCCTGCTCTGCTATTCCAAGGACTTCCTCAAACATGTTGATATTAATTTTATGTTAATTACAATCTTAACATGTTTGTTTGTCTCTCGCTTTGTGCCTCCGTTTAAGCCCGAACATGCCGCTCGGCCATGTGGCCATGTGGCATTCACATTTAGTCCTTCCTTGGGTCTTCGTCCTGTTTTCACTCACTGAGGGTGGCAGCTTGCTTGCTTGCCGCATTTCTTGGCATGTTCAGCATCAGATTAGCCTGCCGCAAAAGTCATAAATGCAGATGCTAACATTTCTTACTCCCCACTACCTTACACTCGCATTCCACTTCATCCCCTGCTTCCCCCTTGGGGCATTTGCTTTGTTTTTAAGTCAGAGACAGTTGCCAGATCTCGCCATCCTTCGCGTTGCCATGTTGCTACGTGTGCCCCACCTTGGGGCAATTTGT
Source organism: Drosophila phalerata (assembly GCA_951394115.2). Taxonomy (NCBI): domain Eukaryota; kingdom Metazoa; phylum Arthropoda; class Insecta; order Diptera; family Drosophilidae; genus Drosophila; species Drosophila phalerata. The sequence continues at coordinate 11,427,274 of OX596005.2, forward strand.
CGCGTTCGCACGACTTTCACGCAAATGAAACAGCCACTTTATGGCGCGTGTGTGTGTGTGTGTGCGTATGTATCATTGACATGCGTCTCCTGCGTATCCTTTGCGACTCAAGGCGTGAAATTAAAATGCGCTTTTCATACCTTAATATTAAGCTGCAAGTAGGGTATACACGTATGCAGTCACAGCAACACAACTAAAATAAATGACAGAGCACACAGATAAAAGATAAGCGAGCTTGAATGAAGAAGAGAGGTGAAAAATGTGTATTACCGTATATGTTATGCTACGAGTATTGACTTTTAAAATCTTAAGTCTTTAATATGATCTCAAAACTAGCATTGTCTAATGTTTTAAAATAAATGACAGAATTTGTTCAGTATATCTTTTCCATTTCTCTGTGGCTATCACTCTTTCCATTTTTTATCATTCTATTCCACAACTCTCACTTTTTAACTTGCACTTTCTATCTTTTTCTCGAACTCTTTCATTATAATCAGTCATTAATGTCATCTTTAATATGTCTTGATTCCAGTTTAAGTCTCGTTTTCTGTCTGCCTCTCTTCTCAATTATTGTTTATATATCCCATTCAGTCACTATTTAAGGAGCATTTCATAGTCATGCCACCTTTGTGTCCTTAGTTCGGCGCAATTTACATTATCTGGTTAACAGCAGTCGCGACTTTGACTTTAAAAGCAACAACTCCCCAGGCCGCAACAGCACTAACCACACCCCCTTTACCCCGCCCAACGCACAGCACTCAACTGCACTACGTTCATGCCTCGCTGCCACTTCACATGCCACCAGCCACCAAAATATGCTAAATGGCACTTGAGCTGTTTTTTGAGGGCATACCCAGACTTCCATACGCTACACCTTCATACCCCCGTATTCCACATTCCAATACATTCTACCCCCAACCGTTCTTCTCCTCCTGCTTCTGCTCTCCTGCTGATGCCTGTTACCCTTTACCTTTGGCATTTCGCCTCAGGCTCAAGTGTCTGAAAGTCCACTCATGCTAATTTATATGGGCAGCCAGTTTTTATGCTCCACCTCTATGTGGCTTTCACTTCAATTGCACTCACCCACTAATTCACCATTTCACTTCTTCCCCTGCACCACCCAGCTGTGTCTTTTTTGAAGTTAAATGAAGCAGGCAAAGAACAAAGCAAACAGACAAATGCACAGAAAATATTGTTGGCTCCTGCTGTGATGGCCCCCATTTTTTGTCACAGCGTGTTGCATGCAACGGGCAAAATCAACCGACCAGGCACGCAACCAACCAACCAACCAACCAACCCACTAACCAACTACCACCACCACAGCTGTCAATTTTCATTTTATAAATTCATATTTATATATATTTATTTATTGACATTCGTTGGGGCTATTTCACAAAAAGAGTCCCTGCCTTGCACATTTTCATTTCTCTCGCTTCCCTCATTTGCATAACTCGACATTCCGCATTTTGTTGCAAATATTTCTTTGGAATGCAGCTGCAGCTGCAGCTGATTCTCTTTCACTCTGGGCACAAAATCAAACAAACCACAAACAAAACCAGCAAATGGAAAAGTTTGTTTTGTTTGGGGCCGACACCCACCAAAAGCAACCATTGAAACACCAAGACAGGCAAAGTCCTTTTAAAAAGGGTAGAAAGAAATGCACACGAAATTTTTCTGCATTGCTGCAGTAGCCTGAAAATTGGCAGTGTGAGTGTGTGAGTGTGTGTGTGTGTGTGTGTATGTGGCACGTGGCATGTTTTGAATTGGATTTACACATGTGCCGAGCTAATACGTGTCTCGTACGACGACAACGACGACGTTTTTCAATTTCAGCTTGGCTCCAGCAGCCGCAGACGTGCCACAACAGCCAAAACTAACAAACACGACAAGAAAAAACTAATATAAAAAAAAACGTTGCCTACTTTTTTGGGACATGTTTTAAGTGGGTCACTTCAATAATTTACATTAAGGCCAACTAAATAATACAAAATAATATACAAATTAATTTCACATGCATACAGTGCGAAATTTATTAACGCAATTAAATTCGAGTAAATAAATTAACGCAAAGAGCAATGAAATATAAAGCTGATAAACAGCGAGCTTATAAATATGTAGAGGGTGCAAATCAAAACAGTTGCATCCATTTACCAACACTGATAACACCATCGGCCGCCTGCCACATGCCACCACCATAGAAATCAAAAAAAAACATTTGGTGGTACGCACAGCGCAATGCGTTGAAATGCCGGCAATTTTGTAGCGCTTAAATTGCGTTAGAGCCAAAAAGCCAGAGAGAGAGAGAGAGAAACCACCCCTAACATTGACCTTTTTGGGGTTGTGCTCATGCACTGAACGAAAACTTGGAGTTCATTTAATAATAATAAATAAGTTTCATAAATTTTACAAATATTTTCCTATATTTAGAAAATCTTTATAGAATTTATATGTTAATTGTTAATTAAATATTGTAGAGTTTAGTCACCAATTTTTTTCAGTGTATGGAAATTTTTCCCATACATAGGAATTCTGGCAGTGCTGATGTTGTTTTTCTATACGCCTGCATTCCGAGCTAAGCTCGTAAAAACGCTGGGAATTTATCGCTTTTAAGTAGATTTTGGAGAGGCAGCAACCGAACCACCCAAAGAAACATGGGGGTTGCTATTGTTATGGTTGTTCTGTTGTTGTGCAATTGTCGTCAGTTGTTATTGTTGTTGTTGTTGTTGTTGCGTGTAGTTGTTCCCTGACTGAGTTTTGAAGCTAGCGAGCACAAAACTTTTTGCCGCTTAAGAAAATCGATAAGAACGCCACATTGCCTGCCTGCCCTTTGACCCAGCCACCCTCAGCATGCACACGCACAGGTGGCCAAAACAACTATATAAATATACACATATATATAAAAATGTGTGTGTGTGTGTGTATTGCTCAGGACATGCCACATTAAGCGGCATTTTGTCAAGACCAAATTGTGTTGCCTACTTTTTGGGGGCGGGTCTGGTTTTTGTACCTGAGACTTCAAGTTTTCCTTTCGGTTTTCTATTCAAAGAAAAAACTGCGCACTTGACAAAATGCTTTGAGCTGCAGCTGACATATGAGTATTCGATCAGTTGACCAGTTGAAATCCCGCCCCCTCGATTCCTCTCATGCATTTTATTCTCCCTCATTGTTTTTCACTTTTATTTATTTTGTCTTGAATGTTTTTCTATGTTATTTGCTTGTATTTTTTTTATGTTTTCTGTTTGATTATTGTGAATCATTTGGTGTTCGTCCGCTTCCATCAGTTTCAGCAGTCACAGTCCAAATTGGTTTTTTAATTAAACGAAACGAACTCGAGTTCCTATGCCCCACTTGAACCTACAGTCCATTCTCTCTCTTTCTCTCTCTCTCTCTCTCTCTCTCTCTATCTCTTTCGTATCCTGCAGCGGAACGTTGAAAATTGCATTGGCAATGACTTGTGGATGAGCGGCAAATGCGCAGGATTTTCTTTCCTGTTCATTTATATGCCAGCAGCAATGTTTTCAGCCAAACCACATAGACAACAACAAGTCAGCATGTTGTGAAAAATTGCATGTGAAGCAGTAAAAATAAATGAAAAGCAAGTCAAATAAATACATGTATAAACGTATGAATATAACAATAAAATACAATAAAAGATAAACTAAGCGAATTGAAGATATTCCAAGGAGTATATTATTGTATAATCTCTGATGCCCAGTCAGTAAATATTTACAATCAGGCTGCTCTGCAATCTCATCAGAGTCTCAGCACTTCACTGGCAATCAACTAGGCAGCAGGACACTCGCAAAGGACATACTTTGACAAAAAAAAAAATAGAGAGAAAACGAGAACGTTGACTAAAGTGAAAGAGCACTCAAAGAAAGCAATCAGCATGACTTCTGCCATAGATTGAAATTGAAGAAGCGGAAGTACAACAAGACATATAACACTTTCCCAGAAAAATTGGAAATATGTCAAATGCTGTGACATAATTTTAATATTTTGGATGTTCAGTATTTTGAGTATACTTTTTAAGGACTATTCCTGATACATTTTTGAGCAAAATCATGAACTGATTTCTTTCACTTTCTTTTGCGCAAAAGCTTTAAAGTCTTGTTTATTGAATTACTTACTATTTAATTGTTACACCATTGACAGCTCTAGTTTTTAACTGTTATATTTTGAAAGCTTAACTCGTAAAAAATGTTCAAATTTATACTGATTGTGTCTTGTATTCAAGTGTCAAGTGTCATAATAAAACTGAATTATATATTGAAAGATTATGTCCAGTTAAGCATATCTACAGCCAGTTTCCCGTCAGATAAATTCCAGACAATTGGATCTTCTTTAACCTAAGCTCGTTTTGCTATTATGAATTAAGAGAATATGCAGATGTAAGAGCACTTCAAACACACTTCAATTTGTTACTCAACCGATTCACTGAGCAGAAGCCATAAAGCGAATACTTCTACAACATTTCCGGCTTAAGTATGTATATGATTGTAGATCGAAATGCAATTCAAATTGAAATCAACCCCACGTTGTTTACACATCAATCGCCATCATCCATTTATGAAATTGTGGGTCAAAAGCGAACCAATGGGGCGTATGTGCAATGTGAGGAAATGCTGCACATTGTTGACTCATAAACGTTGGTCCATTAAGCCCAAGGACTTTAAGCCTGTCAACAGCTTAATTGATTTTCTATTGTTCCATGTCACGATGAGAAGCAACGGGAGATTTTCAACAGCTTGTGGTATTTATTGAAGTTGCAACCAGATGTTTAAATCTGCAACATGTACTTGCCACAAAAGCTGTCATCATGCTCTAAATTATTTAAATATCTGCACATTACAGTTGTACAGCAACAGCAAAAAAAAAACATGCATTCTGAATTACGACAACTTTAAACTCAAATTTAGTATGCAGGACGAGAATGAAAATTGAAATATTTTCAAATATGCAAATCAAGTTTCAAAATGAACAAGAGGAAGCAACACTATTGAAACAAAATGTTGTAATTTATACGACAATGTCAATTATGCAGCACTTTGTGGCTGCAAAGGTAGCAAGACTCGAGAATCCTTCATCCTGGATACCAATTTAAATGCAAGTAGCAAGAAAAATATTGATTGCAACTAAAGTGTTCCATGACAAAAATACAAATCCTAAGCTAAAACCGCAGGACAATAAAGATAACTCAAATATCTCTCAGGACAGACAGTTAGACCACAAAGAGCAAGCGGCAAAGAAAATTGTGGCAATACGAGCTATTAAAAATTGCACATGCCAGAAATTGAGACAAGACAAAAGTCGACAGCAGTTTTCAATTTCACTTAATGTCGGAAAACTTTGTGCACACCGCAACACAAAAAAAAAAAAGGAAACGAGGCAAAAAACATAAAATGAAATGCGAGCGGAAAACCAGCAAACAAATAAAGCAACAGCAGTAACAATGACAGCATAAACAACAATTGCAATAGAAGCATAAATCCTTTTGCCTCAGCACTACACTAAAATAAGTCTTTCCTATTAATGCCAATAGAATTGAAATAAAATTTTGTATTATTATAAAAATATTAAAAGTTTCCATGGATAAAGAGTCCAGCACAAAAGATTATTTAATAAATTAATGTTCTATTTTAGTTTTAATAGTTATTATACTAAATATTATTATTATAATCATAAATTCAGTTTTCAAAATTCTAAAAAACTTACAGGGAATCTTGAGACAACGGAAATTTAAAACCAAACATTTTCAACTACAGCTAGATTATTTTAAGAAGATTTTGAAAACACCGTTTTACACTCGCAGACTTTAGTAAATATTCTGGGTAATTTCTCTCAGTGTCGTCGCGGAGTTCAAGCTGCTGCTGGTCACATTTGACGTGAGCCAACAACAAAGATGATGATGCTGCTGTTGTTGTTAATGTTGTTGGTTGGGTCAGAGAAAATTTAACAACTTGCAGCTGATGCTGAGCAAATAGTAGAAGGATGAAGAAGGTGCAATTGAGAGCACACAGTTAGCAGCTGTTGTTCTCGTCCAGTTAGCAAATCAAATGCCAGAGGAAACTCGGGTTACATGCCTTGCCACATGAATGCCGATAGTTGTCAAAGATTATGACACGAGCATTCCAAGTAACTAAAATGTCTTTGGACGGATAGAGAAGAGATGCTGAAGGGGTTGGCAGTGTCAGAAACTTTCAAGCAATGAACACATTTGCGCATATTTGCATAAAACTCAATGGATGAACGCTCGAAATCAGGCCAAATGGCAGAGAAACTTCACCAAAGAGACAAACTAAAGCAAATAACCCCAAGCCGAAGCAATAATGCACTATTATTACAGAATCAAGATGACAATAATTGACAAAAAATTATACAGATTTGTATGAGAGAAATTAGGCAATATAAATATGGGTTTATGTGACAATTAAAACATTAAAACCCTAAAGATAATTTATTTGATTGTTCGCAGAGCTGCAGTAATTATAGGAATACTAAACCATATAAAAAAAAAATGGATGGTTGTAGAAAAAATAAATTTTTTCAATTATTTATCTCATAATAGTTCTTGTGAGGCAGGAGAGTAAAGTGCTTTTCAGATAAAGAGCATTCAGACCCCACGAAAACTTTCTGCATCGATCTATAAAAAATGCATGTATAAAAGAAATCTCATAAAAATTTTGTTGCTGCATAACATACACATACTTATCCCATCTCTCTTTCTCACTCACTCTCTCTCTCTCTCTCTATGTATAGCCTTATCTTTATCATACTCAATCTTTATACACTTACATGCAGCAGCTCCATCAACGGCATCTCCATCGTTTATCTACTTGACAATCCGCTTTCTGCCTTCCCCAAGCACATTTTATTGGCAATGCCTGGGGTTGATGGTTGACTGTTTGGTTCGTTGGCTGCTTGGTTGCCAGTTTGGTTGGTTGTGTAAGGCGCTCATATAAGCCACGATTATTAAAAATTGAAAATACTTTTGCGTACAGAAAAGTCGCCGCACAGGCAAGACCAAAAGGCAGGATAAAGTTTTTGATTGCAGTTTGTGCATATGAATGAAGTTGTTTGGCTTTTAACTTGGCCAACAAGCAAAAGAACAAAAACTGACACAGGAAAAAATCCGACAAGACAAAGTAAAGAAAACTATTGACAATTTGCATTAAAAACTGGCACAAACTAAGAGCCATTTCCCGGCTTTCACCATTTCCCGAGCATGGCTCGTAATTAAGTTTACGATTGCCGTGTTGTTGCATTCTAAGGAGTCACCGTCACCAGGTAAAACTTTAGCTCGGCTAAATTGTGGATAAAAATGCATTATTCATTTGGTAGCTGTTGCCTGTACCCAACCCTGCACCTATCATCATTCTCTTCTCTTCTCTTCTCTTTTGTTCTGTTCTCTTTCTGTCAATTCAACCATTAGGCAGCGCGTCAAGCGTAAAATGCTAAACTGAAATTTTGTGTTCAACAAATGTTGACAGTGACGCACCCAAGTTCTGCAACCGCACAACTCCGCCCCACTCCGCACCACACCCGCCTCCACATCCACATGGCTGGCAGGCAACTCCATTAGACGCCTCTGGACTGCCCGAGTTGACAGCTGGCGCTGTCGGAGATGCGCGAAACGACAAAGTGACGCAAAGTTTAATTGAAATTCTAGAAGAGCGCAACACCAAAGCTGAACTAAAACAAAAAAAACAAAAAACAACATCGACATCAACAAAAAAAAATACTATGAAAAAAAGCAATAAAGAAAAAAATACTGTGGGGTCTTTAAATTAGTTTTACATAAATTTTCTTGGCAAAGCATAAAAGTTTGCCCATTCATTGCCACAAAAATATTGTGCGCATAATTACTTCTCATTAGTTTACAAATTTTTTCATATTTTCTTATATCGAATTTGAGATAGAGACAGTAGAGGGAAAAGAAAAAAGATGAAGAAAGTTATATTAAAAAAAATGTTTGAGATTACATTACAATTTAACCAAAGGACTTTAAAGATTAAAGGGTAAAGAGTGACAAGCATTCGTAACTTGACATGTAGGAAAAAATATAAAAATTCTGGGAAAATATAGAACCCTAACACGAAAAAATATAAAGAACAAGTATAAGAAAACATAAAACTTAATAAAGTGTACAATTTTATTACTTTTTCTACCTAGATAAATTAAGTTGTAAAGTGAATTCTTTAGAAAAGACTAGACAAAACAAGCACAACTTTCAATTATGAAATTTAAAGTGTAGTCTAGCAAATACCAGCAAAATGTATGAACGTATTATATATAAACATTAACATATTCCCTTCAAGTTTACCAATCAAATTATGCTGCTATACTCCAAATGAAGAAATCTAAAAAGGCAAAAACAAATTCACTTGATTCACTTGAGGTTGGATGTGGCATTTTGAAAGTACCCCATCCTCATTCTGACAAAATTCCCGCTTCGTTGGCTACCGCCACTTGAGGCGACGCGACGTTTGAGAAAATTTCGTGAATACAATATTCCACTTGGCCTTATGAAAATTATATGAAGCTAAAGCTTAAACTCAACAAAACATCTTTCAAAGTGCGAAAGTTAAGTGCCGTTAACGTTGGTATGGAGTGAATGAGTCATGAGTCATGAGGCATCTGCCATGCCCCCGAATGTTGCACATAACTCGCTTTTAACCTTAAAAAAAAAAAAACATTAAAATAGAATATCAAAAATTGTATTCATTGTAAGTTTTTTGTTTGAAGCTAAAAGTTTATAAAAGAAGCAAGTCAGCGTGATTTAAATACTCTGTACATTGTAACACATTGCAATAGAGTCGGATAGAGTTGATATTAAAATGTCTATATTTAAAACGTTTAATCAAAAATATCTATGCATTTATTTAACAGCTTTTATTAATTAGTCATGTAAATTCAAATTGTAAATCCCTTATTATTTTAATGACGAGGGGAAAGTAAGGAAAAAATGGACAGTGGTAGAATGAAACTAATTTGAAAATAAATATAATATTTTCATTGCTTACGCGAAAATCAAGTTTTTACTTTTTTGACGTATTTTCTCTATATATCACTATAATTTAGACTTTTTATGGATACAAGGTATTAGGCAGTGCTTATTTGTGAAGTACTAAAACTGCAGCAGTTTAAAGCCGACAAATTTTACCTTCTTATCGGTGGCACATTGAGATAAGTAAATTTATAACTGAAATTCACACACATACTCACACAAAAAAAAGACAAGTAATAAGAAGAAAGGCAACTGCAAAAGACGCAGTTTATGGAGGATGCTGCTGAATGGGTTCTGTGCGAGTAGGAAAGACTTTCTTTTTGGTAACATGAAACTTTTTTAGAGAATCACAGCTGGCAGTTGAATATAACACTTATCGCCAGAACGCATGGACCAAAAGTGGATAATAGCAGGGATGGCAGGAAAGATTGGCGGGGGGAGGGAGGTTATGAACCTTGGCAACGTAGATATGCGATCTGTGCTTTTTATTGGCTTTTGGGACACCCACATGCACATACACACAGAGAGAGAAGCGAAACCCTGTCGTTTGTAGTTTACTTTAAAACTTAATCCCTTCTTATTGAAAGGCAAAGCAAAGGATTCTGTTTTGTGATAAATCTATAGGCTGCAGCTGTGTGCGTGTGTTTGTGTATGTGTGTGAATGGGTGTGTGCTTGTGTGTAAGTAAGGCACGTGCTGTCTAAAAGTAGCTCCATTTTGTTGTTCGGCAACGGGTTGAACGCTGTTTAAGTTCCGGTCCGCCGCATTGAGCAATTTATGACTTGATTACAATGTACATACCCCACTGTAGCCCATCCCCCTCTCTATTCCCAGCTATGTCCAAACCCTGAGGGGCTTGGGATGTGCTCGTTCCATTTACATGGCCATAAAACGAACCGCTCTCACTGGCATCTTCAACTGTTTGGCAAATTGCAAATAATGTAATAACATTCACTAGATATACTGTAGAGTCTAGGGTAATTGGGTGAGGGAACCGCGGGCAAAAAAAAATATATAAATAAAAAAAAAACAACAGCAATAAATGTGGCAACAACAGCGACAACAATTCAATTTAACGCTTCATTGAAGTCAACGCCGCTTGGATTTCATATATTTTTTGCTTTTTTATTTAATATTAAATTATATTGTTGTTGTTATTGTTGTTGAGCCGTGAGTGGATTTAATTTGATAAAAAACTTATTTTATTGCCAATTCAATAAAATTTAATATATATATATACAAGAGAAGCCCATGCGACGTATACGTAATATTAACAAGCTTTAACAGAGGATTAAATTTATGATAGCCAACAAATTATTTGATTGATGGCTGACAAACAGAGTGACTGACTGACTGACGGATTGACCAACAGCTGGCATCTTTAATTAAGTAATAACTTTTTAATGTGTGCGACAAGAAAATCCCTTCAAAATCGCCGCTTAAAGAAATGAAAAATGGCTCCCGAAATATAAATGAAAATGTCATATACGAAAATTACAATTCTATTGCCATCAACGTGTGTAGCACGTATGACCTACAACCACTACAGTGGACACTCTACCGACGCTAACAGATTCGGCGACTCATGCCATAAATCAAACCATAGGCATTACTCATACTCGCGCAAAAAGCAATCTAATAAGCACCGCCTATCTACCTGCCACGCCTACTGTATATTAGAGCAGCTGCAAAAATGTTAGTCGGATATAAGAAAAGTTGCCTGAGCTTTGCCAGTGACATTTGAATTTCTGCGCAAATTTTCTTTTTACCCAACTCAATTGTTGTTGTTACTCAAGTTGATGTTGTTGTTGTTGTAGCTTTTGCTGATGGTTAGCCGAAAATGACGTGACATGCATAAATAATTGAGTTTTGCAGCAGCAACAACAAACAAACAAAGGCAACGACAAGCGGAAATGAAATATGGCGAATGGCAAAATGGCGGCACGACAGTCGCCATATTGAGTTGAACACATAAAATATTTATTTGCTGCCATATGGAACGGCAGCAGAGCAACAGAGCAGCAAAGCAACCGAGCAGCATAACGCAAATCACAAGACAACGAAAAATAAATAAATAAAAAAAAACAAGAGCGAAAAGGTTAAATCTAAAAGTTAATCTACAAATTCGTTCATATCGATCCTGCAATTCCACAAAAAATAACAACAGACAAGAAAGAAAGTAATGTTTAGAATGGAAAAGCTCAAATACTCTTAAAATATGTTGATACTAAGCCATAAGATTTTAAAATTTTTCTTATGTAGAGCTATATCTATAATGTAATTGTAATAATAATTTCCAAACTAAAAGAATAAATTATAAAAATTCCATAAGCAAAATCCAGCACATCTTATTTGATACACAGTTCACAACAAAATTTGGATACTCTCTATAAGAGTAATACAAAAATCACAACTGTCAGCAGCAGGTAGAAATATTCGTAAAAAAAGGGTAAAAAATCATTGTAGTGATTTATGATTGCCAATTAATCAGACAAATGGAAAATAGCAAATGCAAAATGCCAACCAAACAGTTTAGGCAAATGAAAGTCAAACAATCAACAAAGCAAATCAACGGAGAGTTAAAGTAAACAGATCTTTTACCTGAGACACAGTAAATGAAAGGACAAAAGACTGAATATATATTTTCTGTATATATGTATATTACTGTACGTATGTGCAATTGTAAAAATAAGTGAATAAATGGTTTGTTTGCCCAGTACTTTAAAATGTAATTCTGTATCCACATAATTGAAACATTTTTAGCAACAAGCAAAGGATGACAGAAGAGTGTTTTGACTACACGATACCCTGTACGTAATTTTAGCAGAAACATTCATGAAAGCAGTTAGACGATGAGTGCAAAGGGTTATTATACCTTTTTATCAAGAATTCAATGAGTATAGGTTATAATTAAAAGAGTACAAAATAAACAGGCGACTTAAATTATTTATTATTCTTACTTATTTATTTAGGCTTGCGAATGAGAGAAAAATTACCTCATTCAATTAATTTATTTAGCTCATGTAAATACCACATTATTAAAGACAGTACATAAATGTTTTTTCCTATTTTTTTCTATTCACGCAATGTGTGATATTAAGATATATGTATGTGTTGAAAAACAGGAGGTACAGTCTAAAATAAAGTATATTTTAAAAACTTAACTGGCATATAATATGTAGAAAACCATCGATAATATTAAACTAATGCAAGCTATAATACAATATAATGGTATACTTCTTCAAACTTAAGTACATGGTATTTCCTAGTCAGGCACTCTCGCCTAGAGTAATGCTTCTTTATACAGATATAAGTTGAATTTATTGCCAAGTTTAATATTGTTTTATATAGTATTTCGTTCACTTTATTGTGCAGTTTAAAAATTGTTTTGCCTTGCGTTTTGCTTGCATGCCTTTTGTCTCTATTTTGTCCCATTTTTATGGCCAATTTATAAACTGCGCTGGAAAAGTGTACAGACATTTTTGGGGCTAATAATTTATAGGCCACTTTTTATGTTCGCTGCACAAGAGAAAAAACTTTGCATAGCTCAATTTGTGCAAACGTTTTGTATTATTAATGGTTAGCATTGTTGTAACTGCAAACTGGTATATGGTAGCTGGTTTGGCTTTAAAAGGATTTTCATTCAACACAAATAAATGGAAATTGTGAAAATGCATTTCCATTGTGAACGAAAGCATTTTCCTTTCTACTCATAGAATTGCAGTGCGAAGATTTTGGATGCCTTTCGGTGCGGTGACACATGCCACATGAAACCGGAAACGAGCAACAAAAACAACCACAACAACAGCATCAACAGCAACACCAACTGCACAGAAAGACGTCAACCATTTTGTGGGCATTTTGTGCACTCAACTGTACCAATTTCTGTCTGCTTCTTCCAAACTCCTCAGATGTCCCTGGCGTCCCAATGTTTGCCTTGTTGTACTGCGTATTTTATGACTTGTTGTCGTCGCTTGTTGCCCCAACATTGTAAATTTCTCTGCTCCTTTCCCTCTCCTTGCTCCATTGCCAAACATTACAAAACTTTGCGTTGTAAATTGAAATTGAGAAAACCAACTTAAACCGGAAAACTTAAGAAAAATGTTTAACAAAAATCTAAAACATTCTTCAAACTAAATTTATTTATCTATAATATTTTATTTATTTATATAAGATTTAAAATACCAAATTTAAATTTCTTTTTTAAATTTAAAGATTGAACATAGATTAGACAGTTTAAAGACTTTATGATAAAATAAAAATTTAGTTTCTGTACATTTATTAAGAGGGTATAGTACAACATTTTCAATAAAACACACAAATTAATCTATTTTAATTTTATACTATTGATTTGTTTTCTATTGAGGGTAAAATATGATCTGAAAATGTGAACTGGAAAATGTTCTTCTGCATTGAATTAAGCTGCAGCATTTTCACTTAGTTGTTCTACATTCCTGCCTAGCTTTTCTTAAACTTAGTGTGACTGCCACCCAAATACACATACAAACACATGCATATAGATCAAGGAAAAAAACCAATAACACTTCAGCACTTCAGGAGAAACGGAAAGGATCTGCCGGTCCATTGAAGTCCCTTGCTGTTTTTGTGTGTGTGTGTGTGTGTGTGTGAGACTGAGAGAGAAATAGAGAGTGTTTGCAAAGTGTTGAGGCGTTGCACTTGTTTCTTTTCACTTTATAGAACATTTTTACCTTTTTCGCCTAGTTTTTAACAACAGAAACCAGCTAAAAAGGAGAAGAAGAAGTTTCTCTTTTGCTATGTTTGGTTCGCCGCTTTGTTTACGGCTAAAATACAAAAACAATGGCACATTTTTACACATGAACGCATTTTCAGGTAAGTTTTTTCATACTTATTTATTGTTGTCGTTGTTCTTGTTGCTGTTGTCGTGTTGGTTGTTCTTGTTGCTGACATCATGTATTCAACTTGAAGTTTAAGCGTCTGTACAGCTGCTGTCGCTATGACTCAGCCGCTTCCGGAACTCGGACTTGGACTGCATATTTAATCCTTAGCTGCAGGTCCTTTAGCATAAACTCTTCGCTTACTTTCTCCATGTTGTTTTCACCACTCCTCACCAACTCCACTAGCTCCCACAGCTTAGCTATCCAAAAGTGAATTATTGCTAGCATCTGGAGGCAACTGCTGCTGCTGCAGCATTTCAATTGGCCAAATCATTCGACTCATTGGCTCTCTCCGAGCTTCACTACCTCCACATTCCGCCCGCCGTCCTCAAACTTGCTCACTGTCTCCCACTCTGCCTTACAGCACTGGCTCATGACTCGCTTTTGTTTGCTTTTAGCATTAGTAATACAAATTGCATAGCTAAAGTTCAACAAACTGCATTTAAAATGGGCCACACCAACTTAAACAAACACACACACACACACAAACACGCATACATAGAAAGCAAGTCACTAACAGATTCGGTTTTTAAAATGGCGCTGGCAGCCATTTTGTTGCTTTTCAGGATTTGCACATTTTATGCTCTTTTTATTGTCACTTCTGTGGTTGTGATTCATTTTAAAAGCTTCTTTAGTTGTTTTTGTTTCTAAATGCATAAGCATATTAAATAAGTGAATTTATTTCATTTTATTTTAGACTCTTGCATGGATAAATTTTTAAATTACATAGCACAAAAAGCATTATCTCAATACAAAGACTTAAAAATATATAGAGAATCTTTCAGGTTCTTCAACATTTTATTAGCTTCAATGCAAAAAAGGCTCTAAGTGTAGCCTATAAATAACTGAAAGAATGTTGGTTTTTTACCAGATAACATAAATAAATCGCATATAATTAGTCAGTTCACATGATAGTTAATTTAAGTTTAATATGAATTAAAGTATCTGACACATTTTGCAATATTTCTTTAATAAAAACCATTTTCTTTCATACCCAATTAAAATCTTCCAATTTGTCGGCTAATTGAATTACAGTCGCCATTAGCAATTGGCATTTTTTTTTTCATTTAAAAATTATTGTAAAATGCTGCAAGTTAAAGCTTACCATTCAGATCTGTTGACCAGGCCACTGCAAATAAAAGAATCAGAAGAGAATATATTAAATATGTAATTGATTTATAATAAAACAACGATTCGAATACGATATCAAGGTTAAAGACCCAAACGATGGTGCCAATTAAAACGATAAACAACAACGCAATCTGCCACGCCCACAGACATCGACCGCTTCCAAAAAAAAAAGAGAGCAAACCATACATAATGCTTTGACCATTTAGTTTATTGACTTTATCGAGTGTCAAAAATGGCATCATAATATGAGCAGTAAATACAAGAAAGCATGAACAGTACACACACACTGTTCGACTAGAGAATACCCTGTGAAAAATCTTTATTGAGTGCAGTTATTAAAAAAAGCGAACAGTTTATGATGAACAAGTGAAGAGTTCTCTACTTGTTAATGCCCCATAGTTGTTCTGTTGGAATTACACTTTGTTGATTTAAACAAAAAATAAATAAATGGAAAAGACAAGTTGTCATACTCAATAAAAGCGTATGCGACTAAATACCCTGCTGCATACATATATTTATTTGAGTACATTACAGGGTATTATAATAATGACCAGACTAATGCCTGGCAAAATGATGAGCCCAAAGGACACTTCCGATTGGTGTTAGGAAGCCAATGGTTAGAATTTATGACCCCAGCCGCTTCAGAGCGCTAAATCAAAAACTTTATGAAATCGACATAAAAAGCAGTTACACACTTCTCCCTACCTCCTCCTTTCCTCCCTGCTTGCCAAAATGTTTCCCCTAATAGAACATTGTATACTTATGTCCATATTATTGACGATGCTGCCAAATGAACCGCCACAAAAAAGGCGTTGCCTGGTGGCAGTTACGGTTGGGGGCAGGGTTCAGTTCATGTTGCCACTTGGGTCGCTGTTGCCATCAGCTTAAACTGCTGACAGCTGAAAAATGCTGTTCAATTTGTTATCCCCATTTCAATTTTTGTTTCCTACTTTTTTCCTATTTAAAATTGTATAAAATGGCGGTTGACATTTGACGTGCCGGGAAACTGAAGTTGAACATTTTTTAGAGCCCCAATAAGTGAAAGCAAGTGAGTCAAATGGCAGTTATTGAACATTTTTTTCTTCCTGTACTGCCCCTCAATCAAATTAAAATAAAGTTCAATTTTTATTCTAGATGAAAATGAATTCAGACATAAAAGGAAAAATATGGCAAGCATTTTCTTTTGGACCAGTACAAAGCCATCAACAAAATTCTAAATAAGCTTAATATTTAGATTTAAATACAATTTAGCTGACATTCAAAAAATTCGTTAAAAGTACGCTTATTATAGAATGTCCCAACCTCATTCACCAGTTTTGAAAAGCTGCCATAAGATAGATCAGTTCAAAATTACCTTTCTTTGAATATGAGATATTAAAGTGTATTCTATTATTTGGTACAATTATTATATTCATTTTATTTTATATAATTTACATCGTTTTCTTTGGCGTCTCCCTCTCAACCGCTCTCACTCTCCAAGTTCCTCCTTCTCTCTCAACCTTTCATTCGCCTTACAATAGCTAACTTAGATGAACTTATAACATGTACTTCACAGTATTCACTAAACTTAAACTCAATGATTATACAACGACAAGAAAATGTCGATGACATGGCAACAAACTTGAGAGTAAAATTGTTATAACAATCTCAGTGACAACAACAACAATTTCCAGATGGCAGTAGCATTATAATGCTAATTAGAAAAGAAAAAGAAAAAAGTGTAGCATATGCTTTGAAGCCAGGTCAACAAACTTTGTAAACATCTTTTGATGATTGCAGAGTTAACAAATCATCACGACCCGCGCAAATACTAACGAAAGAAAATTAGCAATGCAAAATGTACAACCTTTCGACTAAAGGTGCTTTTTTATTATTTTGAAGCCTTGAGCGCAGTTTGTACAAGTTTTGCGTCTGCCACAAATATTGCCCGTAATCTAATTAATTTGAAGCATGAATGCATAAACTTTTCCAACTAATCTTCAAAGTCTATTAATTTCGATGGCAAATAAGGGTAGAGATGGTGTGTTAGTGAGACAGGAGAATCTATTAGGTTGTAAACTTCATCCGCTGCGGACACGCACACATTGATTAATTTTAAGACAATAATCATAAAAGCGTGTTGCCCACCTGACCACAAATTTGTTGCGCCTCCGCCTGTGGCATGGCCATTGACATTGCCTTCTCCGTATTCAAAAAGGCCGCACGTGCCTGGAGTTGAATTTTGTGTAGCATACTTTTCAGCGTCTTCATTTCAGTAAACCCAAGCACGTTGTGCGCGGAGTCCTTTTGGCTGCCAGCTGAAAGTTTGGTTAGTTAGTTAATTCGCCGTCGTCTAACGTTCATTGCAACTTTAAGCAAAGCCAAAGGCATAGAAACTTAATCAAAGTTATTGCTGTTGCTTTTGTTATTGTTGTGTTTGGCGCAAAGTTCAGTACGTTGTCCTGGTCTGAGGCTAGGCACGCAAGCATTTGGCCCAACAGACCGTTGTTAACTCGTTCAGGATGTGCCAAAGGAGCTGCTGCTGCTATTCTCGTTGTTGTTGTTGTTGTTGCTGTGGCCAAGATTCTACCTGGCAAATAAACTTGCTCAAACTGCTTGCGTGTTTGGCTGTTATTTATAATATGCTCTTGCTCTAAGACCTCTCACCCCAATCCCCAATCCTTCCGGCAAGCCTTCAACTTGACCATTGCTAGGCGAACAGGCTGCAAAAAATTTAACATTTCAAATTCTTCCATCTCTCGACTTTGTGGCTCGCTGCGGTGTTTAACTTTTAATTGGATTTTAGTTGATTTTGTTTTAAGGCTGCATTGTTCGTGTTTCTCTTGTTTTTGTTGTTGTTGTTACTGTTGGTCTTCTGGCTATGCGCATAATTTTAACAAATTATTTCCACCGACTGACCGCCATTCATTTACATTTTTCGAATTTTAAATTAGCATTTAAGTGTTACTGTCATAATTATCATCATTATAACTACTTTTAATTCCCACTCGTTTCTGATTTTGACAACGGCTTTCACTTGTTTAATTAGCTCGCTCAAAACATCTAATTTACATTTGATATCATTATCACGGGTAATATTCCACATGCATAAATATACTAAATGTTCAACATCTACTTTCCAACCAAAATCATAAATGTTATATAATCTCCACATTATTTATTTATATACCAGAGCAATTAAGGCGATTTATAAAGAAAGTATTTTAATGTTCATTGTTCATATTATTAATGTAAATATAAGTTTAATAAAAAAATTGTATTTCCTTCTATTATTTTTCATTGTTTTTTATTTGAATTTGGTAATTTTTTCTTAGTTTTTCAGCATTATTGATTACGTGACTCATTTTTTATTTTCACCAAGTTGAGAAATTCGACTATTTTTTATACAAGAATTTTATCTATACCTTTTTACCCAATTTGCATTAAATTTTTTTCAAAAGCCAGCATATAAGTTTAAGTAAAATGATGATTAAATGCGTTCTTCACATTTACAAAAATTTGCATGCACCACTCCCCACAAATTCCGAAGCATCAATTTTAAATTAGGGTCATTGCATTCGACGATTAAAAGAAAATACGGTTTGTGCTGAATCGTTAACTCAGACTTCAAAATATATTCCTTAGCGGGGATGCTTAAAAATTTCTTTAAAAGCAAATTCCTGATACCACAAGCAACACCCACAAAGTCGGGGGTCTCCTAGACCCAAGCAATTTCTTGGGTTCCTTTATTTCCGCATCACATTCCTGGCAAGCATCAATGTAAACACATTCAAAGCTATCAACAATTTATCACGGCAACTGAACGAAATCTCATTTGCAAAAGAGGAAAAAGTTTTGAGAATTTCCGTGGTAGAAAAAAAGGGGGGAGCAGAGGAGGAGCCTCACAGTGATTGTCAAACTGTTCAGCACCCGCAGGCAAAGCAACAAACAAAAAAAAAATACAAAACAAGAAAGAAAAAAAGGAAAATGACGGAAGCTGCGACAAACGAAATTTATGTTTTAAACCAACAATAGGGAAAACGGGAAAATGAAAAACGCAGCAGTCAAAAAAGGGTTTGGAAAAAGTTCTTAGGGAAATGGAAATAAATAAGGAAATCATGTTTAACTTTGGCAAGCAAGACAATAAAATTGTACAAGTTATTCAAGGAGTTACAGTAAAGAGGATTTCCATTTCAGAACAATTCATATATCAAAATCAGAATATATGAGATTCGCACCAATTGTATCCAAACTGATCCCTTTATGATTGCCTTAGCGACCACTGTGGACTTTAAGTTGTGGAGTAAGGTAGAAGGGTGGCAGGTATGAAAGGGGGGGTAAGAACATTCCACAAAGCCAGAGCATTTCTTTGTCTCTGCTTGCGTTTTTATGAAAAAATATTATCAGCGGCCAATTGCAAAAACAAAAGCAAAAACTCGCACACAATAACAATAACAACAACAAGAAAGGACACAAGAAGTCAAGGAGCAAGCGGTGTTGTAGGAACTCACCTCGTCCTGCAACCATAACAAAATTGTTGCCAAAACATTAGCATAAAATGTGCACAGACATTTGCCACACCATGCGAAAACTTCTTGCGTTGACTGTGTCTGTGTCTGTGCTAGTGTGAGTGGTGAGTGTTTTTTTGTGAATAATGCTGTGAGTGCAGTTTTAAATTTAAAATTGTTTGTCTCTTGCTTACAGCATGTTTATGCGACAACACATAACGAGAACTTGAAGAGAATTTCTAAAAAATTAAAGCACATTATTAGATGTTTAGTTAAAGTTTATGTTAATTAAATAAAAATATATTATTATTATTTAATATCTCAACAATAACAAGATCTATTTTTATCTCATAATTTTTAACAATTGTTTCTTTACATATATGTATAATTTATCTAGCTTTCTTTTATCACAAGATGTCGACGCATAAACTCCGCTTTTGTCTGACTTTTCATTAGCTTTGCACGCAAATTTTTCAGTCACATACGTTTTCTTTGTTGGCAAGACAGTTTGTTCATTATTGCTGCCACAGGACTCACATTCATTTCCAGCTTTTTTACATTTATTGTCATACCCTGTACTTAGACGCAAAAGATGGAAGTGGGAGAAGCAGAAGAACAGCTTTTGTTATGAAAAACTATTTTCAATTGTATGTAAATGTAAATGAGACAAACTGAGAAAGATAGAGATGCATACAGGGTAGTTTCTAGTCAAGTACATAAATTTTAGACTGATTTTCATTCGTTTCTCTATGCATTTTGGGCTCAGTGCAGGCAAATGATAAATTTGCAGTCTTCTTTGTTGTCTGGCGCCTGACATTAAGTTCACTTGACGCCGCTGCCGCTGCCGTTGCACGGGATTGACTGTTCCTCGAGCTGTGGAGGTCTCGTCAGTGTGTAGTTAGCCTGAGGCATGGCATATGCAAAAGGCGTACAAGGAATGCCAAGTTGAAGCGAGGATTTTGTTTTCAAAGTTAACGAGCCAACGGAGGGCAAGGGCGAATTTTGCAGTCAGTTTATAATTTATGGCCACTTAAACTTGGGCTTAAGGATCGCAACGTGGAGACAAAGGAGCATCAGGAAATTTGTTCAAATATGTTGCAGGGATTTCAATGTTGCAAGAGGTCCTGCCCAGAACGAACCGTAGTCAACGTAAATTAATGGACGTGCAACGCTTTGCCAGCTGAAACAAATGATTCCTTTTCTCATTCTTATTTTGGCTGAGGTGTCAAAATCTGTTTCATGCCGTCACGTGCCGACAAGGGATCCCATATGATGTGCCATTTAATCGGAGAAGTGAGAATATTGCACCTGCAACCCGTTTTTTGCCTATTCTATTAGTTGGCAATTTTCACGCCTCATTCGTGAGGTACAAAATTCACCTTTTAACTGACCCCGGCAAAGGGTCTTTTGACCTGTCGGTTTCCTGTTTTCTGTATTCCTGTATCAAGGTGACCCAGACACATATACACACACACCTTTGGCACCTTTCAGTCACCGCCAACTACCGCCACCCTCTTGCAACCCTCGCTGAAACACATGTGCCACACTGCCTGCCACACCCCGAAAAACGCACTCAAACATCAATAAATTAAAGGTACAAATGTAATTTCGTATCCTGACGCAAAGAAAAATAAAGGAAAACGGCAATAGGAAAATAAATGCGTTCCTTCGTATCAACTCCAATTCCCGGACTCCCTTTAACGACTGCTTGTAAATAGATTAGGGTGTTGCCATGCCGACGACCCGCTCCCAAAATGTTCACTCTGGGCCAACTGGCAACTCTGGATCGTCCCACTGCCCTTTACGAGCCCCTTTTTCTTTCACCCTCTCGCCTCATTCCCCTCATTCCTTTACTGATTTGCCACTTTCAGTTACTAGCCATATTTTAGCCATTTTATGACACGCATTGGTCACATGCCTCTATGTACTGTCAAAGGCAGTACTAATGTATCAACAAAAATTCTGTTATTACGACTTATTGTATACTCTAGTAATATATTTCACAAATGTCTCTACTTTGCGATCTTTACTCTTTTAAACTTATTTCATTCCATTATCTAATTAAATAGCCACTTTCTACTTTATATTCTTTGTTATTTTTCTTCACAGTCTGTTGTTTTCCTGTTATTCCTTCATTCCTAACTACTTTAATTATTGATTCCATTAAATAATTATTTATTGTACTCTATTTTTCATTACCAATATATGCTCTCAGTATTCTATTTAATATCTATTACTAACCGATTTCAACTTTACTTTCTTTACACATGTTCTATTCCTCAAAATCTCAACTACTTTTAATGCCGACACCATGTACTCTATATTTCTCTACATTCTGCAGTTACAACCGTTTCTACCTATTGCATACACCCCTTATACTCCATGTCATAAAAGCTGTGTCTAACCAATGCAATGAGCAATGAAAGCCTAAGGTACATCTGTTGTTTGTTACTTTAACACCTCACAGTCACCATGGGGAATAGGAAAAGGGGGGACTACAAATCCACTCAGTTGTTCATCTCCAGTGTTGTCGCATTGCACAAAACACACATTAAGAGACGAGCAACTGAGTGAAAGCCGTCGACAGGTGAATGAAGGCAACAGCCGAACAAGAGGCAACCATTGATGAGCTGATCCACGAGTCCTCCAAACACACTGTCATCTACACAGTGCCAGATGAGTAGTAAGCTGTAAAGCTGAAGTACTCGACTGAACGCTGAGTGCGTAGTAGGGTTGTCATTTTGTTTTATCGCACGATAAAGCTCCTTATATGGATACTCAGTCAGGGGGTAGTATTGGGGTTTAAGCACTCGCTGGCACACTGGAATTAATGGGTCGGAAAGTGTTGAGATCATAGCTCGCAAATAACTGTTAACCGTTTCACACTGTCGCGAAATAAGTGTTCTTCACTGAGACTTTGAGCAAAAGGTCTGAGAGCAACCGATTGGATTGTTCGTAAATAAATTTTGCTCGCGCTCAGTCGAAGATCACTTTTTTCTGTTCTCTTTTGCTCTGCTCATACCGGGACCGTTTGCTTCTGAACGACGATTCAAAAAGTCTTTTGCGCATGTATGTGTGTATGTGAAGTTTCGTGGGTTTTACGCGTCAATTTGCTTTGTGAGTTTCGATTGAGCACAGTGATTTTAACAAAATGGGACGTGAAACTAATAAAAAAGTGCATCAATTTTTTAAATTCCTGTTTTAAACAAAAAATTAGTCTGAAATACATACAATTTTTTCAAGAAGATCGAAAGTGAAATTTAATGTCGCAATTTTACACAACGTACCACTGTGCATCGAAAAGAAGACAATTAGTTGAAAAGACCGTTTGCGTTGAGTTTTTCAGTCAATCGGTCTTTTGGTGAGCCTCACTGTGTGAGCGTGAATCGTTTCACTCTTTACGCGCTGTTCACTCAAAGACCGATAAGCAAATTGCTCAACTGTTAGCGCTCAACCGAAAACCGGATCGAAAACAACCAAAGGGTCTTGCTCAGAGCGAGAGCGAGAAAGTATGATTTTTTTAGGTTGTTCTCGCGAACAGAGCGTAAGGAAAAAAACGGTTAACAGTTATTTGCAAGCTATGGTTGAGATTAATCATGGTCGCATAAAAACTGTCGCCTGAATTGGCCTGGACTGGCCTGTCCTGTCCTGGGCGGAAGTCCAGCCATGTCCTGTGCCTGTCCAGCTGCTCATTAAGATCTGGAACAGGCAAGCCAAGATATTCAACCAAAAGCAATCTGGGCCATTTAATCAGCAAACTTAAAGCCTAAGCAAATGAGCCGTGTAGAGAGCTAAATCTAAATGAGAACGCGTCAACGAATGAATGATGATGAACAGGAGAGGCGAGGAAAAAGAGAAGAGAAAGCGAAACAAGCAAGCTGCATTCACAGGTCACAAAAGCCGCTAAAACTGGGGAAGAAAAACGAGAAAGAGAGAAATGCGGGCACGAAAAGCGGCGACTTAAAAACACCTGCTAAATGAGACTTTAATCTAAAGTCGAAAAAGGAAACGACCAAAAGAAATGTAAATACATATAAGCTAAACATAAATGCACTGCAAGAAATTTTTAACTCAAAAAATTATCTAACTAACTTATAATCGTGATCGATATATAATCGATAATATATAAATATGGAAGAGAATGTTTTTCTGATGAAGACTTGCTTAGAAGGAAGGATTCTAGTGCTCTTATATATAGTTTATTCTACATATTGAATTTTACCTGATCTACGTTAGTTCCCAATTCTTTTAAATGCTCCAAACTATAAGCTAAACTTTATTCCTCATGCTAGACATGATATGTGCATATGATTTATGAGTTTAAGAATAAACCTTACTGCGGATGTGTCGCAGATTCTATGACAAAGTGAAATGCCTTCGGCTAGTGTATAAGAGGGGCAGAGAGAGAAAGAGAGAGAGAGAGAGAGAGAGAGAGAGAGAAAGACAGACAGATAAACAGACCAACAGACCCCGGCATAGAAACATAAATTACGCTGAAATCTAAGGCAAACATGAAAATATTCTGAAAAACTTTCATATGCGGGGAACACGGAACAGGGAACGGAAAACGGAGAGTCGGAGCAAACAAAGAGCTGAAAAATGTTTTAGGCAACTTTCAACGGCCACTCAGGAGGGGGTCCACCTGGTAGGAGATGGGGAGCTAACTTTAATAGGTAACTTGGTAGCTTGCCGACGTCATCAACCGCACAAACTGTCATGATACGAGAGCCAAGTGACACAAATAGATACGAGTATAAGCAACCACTACACATACAGATAAAGAAACAGATACACAGTTACGTTTACAGTTAGAGCTATACAAATGGGCCCAGCCACAATGCGTCCAAATGATTGTTAATGATGAGCTGTATATGGTCTGATATGTGGCCCAAAAAGGTGACGGCTTGACAAGTTCATTGGGTTCCGAGCCCCATTACAATTTGTAATTGGGTTGTGGATATTCCAAGTGATTTCGGACTTCTGACCATTTGAGTCATTTTTCAATTTTTGTCTCGTTTGTCACTTGAGCCAAGTGCCAAATGATAAATATGGCAGCTGGCCAAGCCACTTGGTTTACCAAGCCACAGAGCAACACCATCAGCACCAAATTCAACATTCTCAACATCCTACGATGCCTGCTATCTTTTCTCATTTGCACTCGAGGCTAAAATTGAAGTCTGAACTCAACTGAACTGGATTCAAGTGGGGCTGCCAAGTCAGTCCTTCATATCCTTATTCCTTCTCCTGCTGCTGCTGTTGTGTTTTACGGCCAGGACACTTGATGTGAAATTTCCTCTATTGATAGGAAGACATGGCATACAGACCACTGTGCGTTTATTACATCCATTTAAAATGGCCTACCTTGCTGTATCTTTTCTTCTCTTATCAATCTCAATTTCTATCGCTGTCCCTGTTCCTATCCGTGTCTCCTTTATAAGTATCTTCCGTCTATAGTCATAGTCTATAACTAAACACGTACCTCTCAGCGTCTGTCAAACGTAATGGAAGTGAAACGAAGTTCAGGAAGAAAATGTTCAGCTGCAAAGTCACTGGCATTCCATTTATTGGCAAAATGACATACCATTCACCCCCGCATCTCTTTCTCCCTTCAGCCGTTCTGCCCTGCAGACTTTTGACAACTGTCTGAGCCTCTGCAAAGTGCTGGCAATTTTCTACTGCAAAAAGCGTTATGAAATTGTCATCAGTTTTACACTTTGCCAAAGGTATTTCAATTTTATTCAGATTGTTCGCATTTCAGCCTTGATAGACGTGCCAACTTGCTTTATATAATGCATGCGAATCCGGAAAAAGAAATCAAACTAACTTTTCTAAAGTGCTGGCTTTGCAGTAAATCATCGATTTATTTCAGGTTTCATAAATATATTTTTCAGTATTTGTGGTTATTATGGTCATTTCGATTTCATATTTCTGGTACTTTAGATTATTATTTTTTAATCATTTTCTATTTCAGAGTTATTGCTGCATATTTAATCAGTGTGCTTGTAGACTTATGAAAAAAAAGTAAAACAATTTACTAATAATTTACCTTAATTGACTCATTTGTTGTCTGTTGATTTTCTAATCAAACTATGTCAGAGTATTTAGATATGAACTTAGCCGAACGTTAGCTGAAATTCATGTCTGTTATTCTTATCGATTTTTGGTTTAGTTTGAATTCGGTTTTCGTTTCGTTTCATTTGCTTTGCTTCGATTTTTTCCCATTCTTTCTATCTCTTTCTCACTCTGCTTCTATTTTCTCTATCTATTTCTCTGTGTGTGTGTGTGCACATACAAAAAAGTTTTTATCTGACTCTGACTCCAGCAGTACGAGTCTGTCAAACAATGCGACGGCGTTGGAATAACACTGCCAAATGCAGGGAAGCATTAGAGGAGAGGCTGGGGAAAGAACTGGCGAAGTGGCAGGAGGCTGGAGTCTGGAAAATGCAGAACGTTGGCAGCATTGACAGCGACTTGGATGGCAGTTCAAGCTGAAGTGGCCAAGTACACAGTTGTAATTTTTCTGCAAATCTGCACGAGATGAGAGGATGCAGCCACGCCCACAATACTGGCTGATGGCCCTTGAGGCGGCCTCTGTTGTAAAGTTTAGTTTTTCGAGTTGATTCATTTTAATGAAGGAAATTCTGTTTGCCAAATTGTTCCGGCGAACTTCATCAGTCGAGTGTAGAGCGAGACAACATGAGTTAGACAAAGAGTGAGAGGCAGAAACAGTCTAGGCAAGGATCAAAATAAATATGTCATATCAGTAGTTGTCTCAAATTTAACACAATTAGTTTTTTTTAAATCGGCTTCAAATTTAAAAGAAACTCATTTCGATTTTATTCTATTGACACTAATTTTCAATTATTAAAGATATATTTACATAAGCAAAATGTGAAATAAACGCCGAAGTAAAGAAAAATGGAGAAGATAGAGGGAGAGAAATAAATTAAATTAAAATGTCTCCTTGTGATTTGTTTTCAATTCCGATAATTTCTAGGAAAGACTTTTTAATTATGTAGAAGCTTTCACTTTGTTCAATTAACAAAAACTAATTTGAATTTGTTAAATATTTATTAATAAATACGTAACGTAAAATATTAATAATTATAATTGAATTTCGGAACATCCTTGATTGAGAAGTAATAAGTGTTAAATAAACTCGTCCCTAATTGTAATAACAACGCCTACTGTCATAAAATGTAAAATAAAAGCAAGAAAAATAATTGCATTTACACCTTGAAATTATTATGCTCAAGTCAGGGTCAGGTAGACAAAAGATGCACAATGCAATTAACACATGAGACAGCAAAATACGATGTCAAAAAATCTAAGAATTCGACAAGGGCAAGTCACATTTTCAGATTCTATTTCAAATCTCAACTTTAGAAACAGTAGCAGGTAGCGAAATAATTTATGACAATTATTTTGACATGTCATTAAAGATGCTGTTGACGATGACAAGGAGATAACTGCTTTCTTCTCCCTCTCCCTCTCACCATCTCCATTCCTCTTTCTGTAGACTGCACAAAGATATGAATCTTAAGAGCTTGCACAGAACAGCCATAAAACAGGATATAAAGCATTGAAGCATTTTAGATTAACAGACCAACAAATTACAAAAGGCTATTATAGCAAAAAGGACCGACTACCTGAATCTGCAGTGAGAGGGAAGCAGTGAGAACAGCAGGTGTGCACAACAAATCAGTTAAAGCCAATGCACACACACGACTAACCGAAAATAATAAGATGGAAAAAGACAAAACAAAAAAAATAAAAATAAAAACAAGTCGTCGAACAACTGAGGACTGACGACAGGCCCCAGCTATCACGACTGTCCAAATTTTGCACCTGCCGCAAATCAAAGAAGACGCACAGAGCTGGCAAAGAGAGAACAGAAAAAAGAGAGAGGTAGATTGAGAGTAAAGCTGATCGAGCTGGTAACTTAGGGTAACTGAAGGTAACACGATCCCCAACGCGACATCTGTTCGCGCTGTTCAAGCATGGAGTAGGATGGACAGAGGAAAGCAGAGTTTGCCCCGTTTTATAGCCGGTTTCATTGTGACGAGGGTAACCCAAATTTTGGCATTGCCATACATCCATACATACTATATACCGTTGCCATATAATTTTCGGCATTAGCTTTGCTCAAAATTAATGGGCAGTTATGGAGCCCGCAGCGTTCGCAACGGCAGCTGTTAGATTTGTATTTTCGTTGCAGTTAAACTGGTTTGTCGTTCTGGCACAACACTGTGCTACAAGGTTTGCACTGACAGCACTTACACTTTAGTGCATGGTTAATAGTTGTGCGACAATTTTAGTTTAGTCTTGATACATACAGTATAATTGGCTAAATGAAACCAATACTTATTTGCCCATTGTCACATAATTTTCCAAAAGTTAACATAAATTTAACAAAAATTTGGTTTTATAAAATACAGAAAAAGGTACATTTGTTGATAATTACATCCATTTAAGTTAAGTTAAATGCAGTAATCGTAAATTAAATAATTATTGTGCAATGAACGCTTTAATAACCCCTAAAATTAAATACTTTCAATAAAAATGTTAGTATTATGATATGTGATTTACGTACTGCTTGAAATTGAATTTTTTAATGTTCATTAAAATAGGTTTTAAGAAAAATTGTAATATCATAAAATGCATTTTGATTTTCGACAAATAGACTTCATCTTCCAGTCAATCACTGTCTATTAAAACACTATTACTTGTTTTATTATTACAAGAATTGTTACTGACAGGTGATGCTCTGATTATACCCACACCGAAAATTATGAACAGGATGTCATTAATCATCAACCACATTATTGTACACAGCTTGTAATAAATATTGGGTTGTATGGTGTGATAAAGAAAATAATATGAAAAGGCATATTGTTGTCGACAAATTAAGGGAATGTAATTAATGTTCTAAGTATTTCAATTGCCACGTTTAATTAATTAATAAATGTTTCACTTAAAACCGCAATTAAATTGAATTACCAAAAATATTTGATATTAACGCAACATATTTGCGAATTAAAAGTTTTTGTAACCGCAGAGCGAACGAAATGATAAACGGAGCAAAGCTACAAGTTGGGAGATGGGGAGAAAGGAGATGCAGTGGTGTAAGGGGAAGCTTAATCGATTTTTGATTTCTTATTAATGACAAACGCGGAATACGCGACCCGGAAAGTGCCGCAACATCATTTCAACTGACATGATAACATTATAATAAAGCTATGTTAATTATGAACGCGGTGGTGTCCACGTCCATCAGTTATGGCCTTGTTTATTTCAGACTTTTCTGCGTTCAACTTTTCCCACAGCTCCTGTCGTGCTCGTGGCCAAATTATTAAATCAATAAGTCAAACGGTAAATGTATGTACGACATTTGATTGCAACGTCATATCGTTAGTTGGCAGCCATCTTGAATTGTTAACTAATTTTGTGGGTCACTTGAAATCGCTTTGCGTGCTGGAACGATTTGAACTTGATGTTTGGTCAGGGCCAGGGACAGAAGAAGTTGGCTATTGTTTTGGTCAGGAAGTAATACCGGAACTATAACTTGAACCAGTACCGGAACCGTTAAACGAAACTACTTTCTTAATTTTAACTACCGTAATTGAAACCTTAACCGAAATAAATTCTTTTAAAAAAAAAAACGAGTGCGGTTACGGTTCATTTTTCCAATTTTTAAAATATTAAAAAATAACTTATAATATTAGTTTGGGAAACCAAAATAAAGCAATATACAAAAAGGGTAATTTTAGAACGTATCGGGGCATGAACCGGAACCAGAAACGATATTTGTTTGGTTTTGATTTCCTGGTTTTGGGCATTTGTTGTTGGCCCAGTTAATTAAGGAGTCATTACATGGGCTAACATTGATAATGAGCAATGTTGCAACATTGCTGTCGAGCTAACCCAGCGACCTAAATTCACAATCAAATGTAAGTAAGTCACAGTAAGGATTATGCAGGAGTTACATGAGCAGGTCCTGTGCGTATATCAAGCCAAAGCCGCTTAAAATGAGCGGAAAACGAAGAAAGGAAAACAGCCCCACACTCTCACACACTCACACACTCACACACACACATTCCCATACACACTCAACTTGTTAAATTAACAAGTAAGCAGTTTCCTGTCGACTCTGAGAAATCCTGCATCTGACGCAATCTTCTTAACTCAATTTGATGTCATTTCAAATATCCTATTTAATTTTAGATATTTCGTGTAACTTTCATTTTATATACATTTAAATTTATAATTTTTTATTATTATGGTTAATTTTAAAAATTTTAAAGCTCCCTTTATTTAATTGTTCTTAACTTTATAAACAGAATAAGATCGAATTTAATATTATCTTATATACATTTAAGTATGGTATATTCAATAAATCTTTTTACAGTGTATAGCCTGCACATAATGAACTAGAGAAGTAGCTGCATTTTCTACAAGTAAATCTTCCCTCTTTTTCATGTGGTCCCCCTTCAACTCTCTCGCTCTCTGTCTCTTTTCTCCAGACTGCTGATAAATGTAGATACAGTAATTAAGTTTTAATTTGCACGACTTGAGCTCGTTTTGGCGCCTCTTCAGTGTTTGGGTGTCCTTAAGAAGGCAACGGTAAACACATACCACATCCTTGCATAGGATAAGGATGAGCTGCTACGTCTTATATGAATGTAACAGGAAAAACAAGAGACGGCATAATGAAAACTTTCCACTTTCTTTCACGTTTGTAACGCAATAAAATGAAATCCCTCAGAAAAATTATGTGCCATTTAATAAAGCTTCCGCAACGACCCTCGTCCTGTTTCCATACGCTTCCCTCTCCTTAAAAGGAACAACATCCGTCCAACTTTTACGCAAATTATGCTCATCAAAATAAGCAGAAGAAACAACTCGATAGGCTGGATGGGGATGGGGATGGGGATGCGGATATCATTGCCTGACATGTCGCAAGTGGCATCGTTGATGAGTGTCCCCGACAACTCGATGGCAAAATGCGAAATAAAAGTCTCGCAAAAGTCACGCAACGCACATTTAAAGACGACTGCAAATGAAGGAGTGGGAATGAGAGTTCTGGAGACAAGCACCGATGAGAATCCTTGGGGGTATGGGCACAAAGGGCGACCAATAAGCCAGCAGTGAGGCTTAACTGAAAGCAGCTGAGAACAACGAGCTGAGCTGCTTTTGCATGTGTGGCATGTGGCATGTGGCAAGCGGCAAGTGCGGTTGCCTGTCATCGGCTTGGCGCGTTGTCTCCTTCAATGGCTTAATGCTCTAGGTAGCTCTCTCTCTCTTTCTCTCGCTCTCGCTTAAGCTGTAAGCGCCAAATGAAATGAAATATATGTACAAGCAATTTACATAAAATGCGCGAAAAATGCGTCAAAAAATAAAAGCTGAAATTGCAAATGACGACGATGGGGTGCTGAGGGGTATGGAAAAAGAGAGCGGTTAACCATTTGGCAAATGCTTCACGTGCTCAGAGCTAACAGAGATTAACGAACGACAAAGGCGCCTGGCAACGTTGCCACCATGTGACAAATGAGATGTGTATAAATAAAAAAAATAAAAATGTTTAAAAGCCAAAATGCAGTCAGTCACAGTCGCCAAGGTGCAATTCTACATACAGCTTACAGTATAAGATAACAGCAGTATAACAGAAGGATTTCGGTGACACTGTACAAAATATACAGGCCTGTTCAAGGTGCAATTCTACATACAGCTTACAGTGTTAGATAACAGCAGTATAACAGAAGGATTTCGGTGACACTGTACAAAATATACAGGCCTGTTCCGGTTTTCACTTTCGGCAAGATTTGATAGAAAATCGTTCACTTTTTCATAGGCCGCTTTAAACACTGAAATTTTATAAATATTTTATAAAATTACCAAAATAAATCAAAATGAAAAATATAAGACTATAAAATTAAATATCTTTTTTATTTTCTTTATATATTTTTTATTCTGAATTTTTAGACTAAAATCTTGATTTCAGAATTGTTTTTTTTATCAGTGTAGCTAGTTTACCTTCGAAATCCACATACTTGGAAGCTATTACAATATAATTCTACAAAATCTAGAATTAATGTTACATTTATTGTCAGTTACAATTACATTCTCAACAGCAAACTTAATATTATATTAGCATATTAAATTAATATAATGAATTCCATAACTTTGACGAGCACAGAATATGCTGCTCTCATCTTTTTTTTTTTACTCTATAAATTATCTAAAAAGTATGCTATATATTATATTCATAAAAGCACATTAGATCTATTTACCAGGATGTCAGTCAGCTGCAAGTAACATGAAATATGTACTTCTAACTAAAAGTGTATGTACTATTATATGAAAACAACAACTACCACTACAACAAGCAGAACGGGGCCAAAAACAACAACAACAATTAGAACTAAAGTCCCAACTTTTGCAAAAGCCGCAGAAATTTAATAAGTTTTAATACAAAAGTTGGCGTTGCTTCATTATGAAACTGCTGCTGCATTTAGTATCCGCAGACTCAGTGCATATGTATCTGTATCTTTGGTTATGTTGCTGTATTTGCAATAGACTGTATGTGTGTGTGTGTGTGTGTGTAGGGATACAACTCTCGTTCCACAGAAAAGCTACTCAGCACTCGAGTGCGGATGTTTAAAAGTCTGTGGCTGTTGCTTTTCCAAGTGCAGTTGAAATTATTTTACTCTCTTTTTTTACTTGCTATACCCTGTAAAGCGTGCAAATAAGGTAATGTTGTGTGAATCTAATGAATGCTGAAAGCGTTACCAGTTCTGTTGAACCAAATAGTTTAAAAATATTTTAAATGTCTTATATTTTGTTTAACATTCAAATTTATTTATTTTAAAGATAGCCCTACAAAAAGAAAGTTAGGCTAATGGTAACTACAGGGTGTCGTTTAGTTAATCATTCTCGCTTAGCGCTTTATTCGTTGTTTTTCTTTTTTCGAAATTTATTTTTTTTTTTGGCCAACGTCGCATTTCATGCAAATGAAGTTAACTTGTTGTGCGACTTTGTGTGTGCGTGTATGTATAAGTACATATGCAAATGAGCCTGTTTACGTATACGTATGTGTGTGTGTGTGTGTGTGTGTGTGTGTGTGTGCGTTCTGGTATATAAATATTTAAACTTTACCAACTGCAGCTGCGTACACATACAATTTTCCGCTTTTCTCTGTTTTCGTTGACACCTGATTTATGGCTAATAAATATAATTTTAATTTCCCCACAATTAATATGCCAATTTTTCGTGTGTGCCAGCTTTAAGCCTTAAAATGTCCACTTATAAACATACGCACACACACACACACACATGCACATGCACTGATAATGGAATCAAGCAAATGCGATTAGCATTTTATACCATTTAAGCCCCACAGACACAAAAGCAACACAAACAATGGGCCAATGCCAGCACATGAGCAAAAGACTAAGCCCAGGCACAGGCCCAACAGAGGCACCCCTCTCCCTCTTCCACCCCCTTTTGTATACCCCACCATTGCGGATGGGCAAAAACAGTTATAGAAAGGGTACAAAAAAAAAAAAAAATAGAGCGTTAGGCGGCAAAAATCTGCAAACAAGTGTGCAACAAAGCGCACAATTGTAATTTAACTGCAGTCAGACTCTAGTTGGTAACAACAACACTAACAACAAGAACATACTGTGTCACAACAACAAGAAAAACGACAACTGCAACAGCAACTACAACAATAAGTGCCACAACAAAATGTGCGCGCCTCAAGTGTTGTAAGCGGCTTTTGTTGCCAATTGTTTGTAAATGCACAAGACCGTTGTAAAGGGAGGGGAGAATTGCGGGGGCAGCAAAATTGGTAGGCAAATGAAATGTACGTACACACATACACTCTTTACACACTCAACACGCACACACACACACACATGCATAATCCACTTTTCGCGCAGCAACAGACACAGACACAGAAGCTGCATCAAAATCGGAAGTTACACATACGTCCCGTTGTGACGTTGCATTGAATTCTCTCTCTCTCCCTCTCTCTATCCATCTCTTTTTTTCTACCATGCTCTTTATCATATACCCTGGAATTAAAGACTTTCAGAATGCATTGTTTGTATTTAGAAACCATTTGTCATTAAACTGATAATATATCCAAGTTAAATAAATTATAGTGTATTTAATAACCAGAAACTATGGAGGTGCGCATCTAAGAATCAATAGTTTTTCTTAAAATGTTATGCTTAGATTTATATAAATTTGTGATTTTGTTAATTTTGAACGATGTAAAACAAAATCAAACCATTGCTTTTAATTGTAAAAAAAAAAGAATAATTTCATAAGTTTTACAATTTTTAATAGGTCCCAACTATTTAAGACTTCGAAATAATAAGACATTTATAAATCTTTAAATAAATTAAAATTCATCCAAATTGTTTTTTTTTCTTTAAAGAACCAAGCAAACAATAATACAATAAGATAGAAATTTTGTTATTAATTAGAACCAAGATTCGAAACCAAACCTTTGGTTGAGGGAGTATACAAAGAGGTTTTCTAACCGAATCTAAGCCATGCTCATTGTTTCGTACCACCGAACCGAGACTATAATTTTCTATGGTGTTTATCATTTATCAGTCTATATTCCTGTCACCCATTCTGATTTTTATAATGTAAAAATCCTCACATTTGCTTCCAATTTTTTACAGGGTAGCTCTTTAGTCCGGAATGTTCAATTATGGCTTATAAACTTCCTCTTCTGGTTTTTGCGCGACGATTTGGTTGACAAATGTTACAGCAACGGCGTCCAACTATGACTGTCCCCACCCCCCCTCTCTCCTCTCACTCGCACTCCCCTGTTATACACATCCAATACCGCTTTCCTTTTGCCTGTCAGCTGCCAACAAATGTAAAACAGCATAAAACACTCGTCGCTCCATCGCAGCAGAGCATCCTCACCCATTGACGACCCCCCTTTGCCATACACAACATGAGTTGTTGTTCGTGAAAAACTTGACACTTAATTGTGTTTCTCTCCCTTTCTCGCTCTCGCTCTGTGTCTGTCTCAGTTGTGCAGTTGTTGTTATCTATGGTATCGTCTGGCGACTATTTCTGTTGTCAATTGTTGCACATTTGCCTGACGCTGAAACTCTAAAACTCTCTGGGCCAATGCCCGTTGTTTTATGAGGCGAGAAGTGGACTCTGAATTGGAATGTGGAGCCAACCATTCAGTCTGTCAGTCTGTCAGTCTGTCAGTTAGTCCGTCCTGCCATTCAGGCAATAATAATAAGTAACAATAATGCGTTTCACAACGGAAACAATGAGCGAAGAAAATGCTTTTCCTGCAGGTGCAAATAGAAAGAAATAGCAAGAGAGATACAGAGTAATATGTAGAGACATAGACATACCCATAGAGGACAACACTATTATTGTGGGAAATAGTTTACGAAAAGTTAGCAAAAAGATAAGATACAAAGAGCTTTTGAAACCACAATAAGGATAAGCGTATGAATGAATTAGATTCCAGTAAACTTTATTAAGACAGAAAAAGCTCAACAGGGGTAAATAATTCTGAAAATTTAAATCTCTATTGCTACGGTACAGAAATATTTCTCATTGTGAGATTAAACAAAGTTCTTGATTACCAGAAAGCCGGTTTGTAGATTAAAATTATTAAACAATAAAATTTATAGAGATTTCTTTAGAGTATCGGATGCTTTATACTAAATTTCATAGGCTAGTAATATATAATTCCTCAGATCAATGAGGAAGTTACACATTCAGTTTAGCAAATCTAAAAAAAAAACCTATACATTAACTTTTACTCAAATAAAGACTTTTTTAAATGATAACCGAATCCCATATTACAATTTGAAAGCAATTAAAATTCTCTGAAGCCATTAATTGGACATTATCAGGAGAGGATTAAATCTAAAAGCCTTCTAAATTCAGCCGTTATACAATAGGGTATATTAAATAAATTATAATACTATGTTATACAGACACACGCAATGAGAAAACTGTGCCCTTTAAGCGCCATTTAGTTGTAACTTAATCAACTTGAATGTTGGGCTTAAACTGAAACCAAAAGTGGCGAATGAAAGTGTCCTTTTTGTGTGTGTCTTCTAATCACATTTTAATAGTCCTGCGAAAGGACAATAGGCCGTAGATCAAATGACAGCAACAACTAAATTCCCACATTAATGGATGCCGCCTGCCTCAAGAAACTTTTCCACAATGTCGCACGGCCCAAAGACATAAAACACAAGAAGTTTCTACCAAAAGTTGCACGATATAATGGCGAAACAGCAAAAAGGGGCTGCCAATCAAAAAGGGAGTGGGAGGAAGTACACTAAGGACTCCAAGGAGCTCAGCTGGCGCTAGGGGCACCATCACAGAGTGAAATGTTGAGAATCTCTAAGAAACAAAATAAAACATAAAATAAAATGCCGAAAATTAACGACAAATTGCGCATCATTAAAAACGAAATACTGAGGGGGCAGAACGAGAAATTGTGAAGAGACACCGAAAGAATGGGATAAAGAGAAAAGACCAAAGCCAATAATGAAGACAAGGCAAAGCGCCAATTGACAAGAGAAGTCGCAACAAGGGGAAGCACCTGGGTGCAATCATTTATTTGATTACAAACCAAAAGAACGCGCCAATGGAACCTCCCGTACAGACAAACAAACAACAATGGAGCAATAATAGCCTCAGAGGAGCAACGGAGGAGAGCTCAATTCCATGAGGTGAACCGTAAATGAGAGACAAAATATTTGCAATAAATTTTTTACCAAAAAAAAAATACAAAACGTATAAACGCGAGTTGATTTAATAATGTCGGCAAAATATCGAACGGCTCTGCAAAAAACGCACATCTTAATTGTCTGAGAAAAGATACCCACGCACACACACACACACACACACACACACACGTAGCACACAGTGCCACACGAAATGTTGGCTTGCCACAACCCACAAGACAAAGTCAATGCCGACTACCCAAAAACTCGACACTCAAAATGACTCACTTTGTGGCATGGTGCTGCCAACTCATGTTGCTGTCGTAGGTGCTCTCGGATAGCTGCCTCTTCCTCTTCCTCTCACCTCTCACCTCTTCCTTTCCCTTCTCCTTCTCCTTCTCCCATTCATCGCATAAGCCAGGCGCCAGCCAGACAAAGTGACAAGCCGTCAAGGTGCACGTGAGCTTCACTTTGGGTACACTTCCTTTTATACTCTTTCTCTCCCTCTTCTCCACTCTCCTTCACTTTAATGTAATTTCTCGGGTTTCTCGTTAAACTTTAATATGAACATGTTTTTCACTCATTTGATATCGGTTCTTGTTGTCGGTTTGCTGCTTCTTTACATTATTATGCATATTTTTTAATTGGCATCTTAAATTTTAGCATAATAACAAGAGAATGAGAGACAAATGGGAAATAAATGGTTTTTTTAATGACTTCAATTAATATTAAAACTTAGTTGAAACTGAAATACTATACTACAAATTGAAATTTTCTATAAATAACAGAGATTTCTACATGAGGCTTATAAACGAATATAGCTGCTCTTGCAAACTATTCCCATAATTTGATGTTTTTATTTCAGTCCTTTGAAATTCCCTATCATGATGAAAGGCAGTTTATAAAGCCAAGTTAACTGTCCCAGAAATATTTAGAAACTGAAAAGGAAGAACAAAAATATCTTCAACTTGTAGGTTATTTCAAACAAGTTTAAGGCGCAAGCAACTTCATGGATACATCTACATTTTTTTAGAAGAGATATTTTTGTTATGCACCATACATCAAAAAATATATTTCAGTTAATTAACTAAATCCTCAAACTGACATTGAAAAATAGGCTTTAATGTATTTTCTTAATAGGAACTTAATAAGTATTAGTTTTTTAATACCAACTTCTATTTTTAAGATATTGAATAAAAGGCTCTATCTTACTTTCTCATTCCCTTAATTCATATCTTTCTGTTTTTTACATTCATAATAAATCATTTTTAAATAATCTTTTTGGCGTAGTCACCACATCTGTTAATTTCCATTTGCTGAACATTTTAATCAGGCAAATTTTCCACTAGACTCCCAACAGTCTTTCCAATCTTTTCACCCCCTCGTTACATCAACCACTTCCCATTTTTTCTCTCTTCCGGGTTTTTTGCAGGACTGCGGCTTGCTTTTAATCAAAACAAAAAGCAAAGGATTCAAAAAAAAAAAAAAAGCAAAAAAACAAATTCTAGAGAAAGAAAGGAGCCGAAAAACAAATGAAAAAACAAAAACCAAACCAAAGTACACAGAAAAAGTGGCAGCCACTAACGGGACAACAGCCTTTAGCTTTCGTTTAGGCCCTTTTGCCCATTCGCATTCCCATAGTGCTTGTTGCTCTAAAATGTGTTTGCTTTGTTTCTGCCATTGTTGTTGTTATCCATTATTTAAAGCATAATGTCACAATAAACGTGAAAGGTGCAAAATGTTGCCCAAAGGCTGTTGCAAAAACAACAACAACTATAACAAAAACAATGACAACAACTATAACAGCAACAACAACAAGTCAACTTAATAACACTCTTGCAGTTGACGCCACTCGAGGCAGTCACCCAGCACTTCCTTCCTCCCTTTCCACCCTCCCTCCTTTTCTGTTGCCTCTGCATAAATTTTGTCGCATGCAGTTGACAGTACCATCCCATTTTCCCACCCCCTTCCTTTCTCCCCCACTGCCCGACATTCCCCAACATCCCTGCTGTCCACGTGGCAGGAAGAACAACGTCAATGCCCGTTGGCAACTTGGACACAACTCGCATCGTTGCGAGGCGCCTTCAATTTTGTTGTCGCTTTCGGTCTTGTTCCATTTATACAGTATTTCAGGTTGGTGTGCCACACCCACCAGGAGCCTTTTGGGTACCTCCTTTAAATTGTTTCCAAGAAGCCAAATTTACTTGTATAAATTTGTCCCTCTCCGTTTACAGCTAATTATTGAAAAAGCTACTATGAATGAACTGCCAAATATACACTGAGCAAAACAATGTATCAACAACTGAAATTAACAAGTCAAAACAGGGCTTTAATTGAGGGAAATAAAATACGCACTTAGTCAATAAATTAAAAAATTATTTATTAAAACTTGTTCAAAAAAACATAAACTTTGAATTGATTAAGATAAATAAATACACAGACTAATGAAAAATACAAGTTGAAGATTTGAGAAATTGTATTTAAATAATTCCTTCAAAAAATGAATTCAAATTTAAGAAATAGTTATGATCAATGTAAATTGATAAGAATATTAAGATTGTCAATAGAGATAAACTGTACAAACTCATGTTCTAAAATATTTATTGATATGTGTTTGCCTTAAAAAATATGTGAAAATAAGTAATGTATGTATATTTAATACTATTTACAATGAATCTATAAAAGTATTTATCTAATGTAAGAGGAATAATGCATACTTAATGTTTAATAATTGCACAATGTAATTACTCAGAGAATTTTTATCGACTTCTGCATCTCAAATACATATTTTGTTAGATGAATCAAAATATTAAATTTTTGTATAGTGTAACTTTGACTGTCTTTTAAAATGACTGTGATGCTTCGAGGGTTTCTTAACTAGATCTTAGAGTCAGTTGCTCATTGGAAACAAAGGCAAAAGTTTGCCACGTGTGTGCCACACACTCACACACACCAACACACTCACACACACCAACACACACACAGACTCAGACAAACGCACTTCAAGGCACTGACCGACAACATCCGCTGCTAGATTTGAACTCATTTGAATTGGAATACATAGGGTATAGTGTAAATTCCACAGTAGTGTCGATAGATCTTCTCATCTATGTATGCAGATAGATCTAAGCGCACATGTGTCGCTTGTCTGTTTTTGGGCAAATGTCAAAGGCACTTGGCGCCGATTGTTAGCTCAGAGTCTCCTACTCCCTGCACAAACAACAAAAATAACCGCAAAGAACTGGGCACTGCACTTGTCGCTTCCAATCATCTTCTTCTCTCTCGCCCTCTTTCTCTCTGTGCATTTCTGCTTTGCTCTCTTGCTATTCTCTAATTATAGACAGGCTATTTGGTGTCTGCGCCTCTGAGGCGGAAGTTTGTTTAGGATACACGAGTATTTGCCATTGCGTGCTGCATATTTGGATGTTGCACACACACAGGCAGCTGCGTCTCGCCTCGCGACTCCCTCTGTCCGCCTCTCTTGCCACATCTCTCGCCGCATCGTTAGTTGTCGC
Organism: Drosophila phalerata; assembly: GCA_951394115.2. Lineage (NCBI taxonomy): Eukaryota > Metazoa > Arthropoda > Insecta > Diptera > Drosophilidae > Drosophila > Drosophila phalerata. The sequence goes on from OX596005.2 coordinate 11,467,059, forward strand.
GTCTAGACTCTTGCTCGCCCAATTCTGCACATTATTCTCCTCTCAACAAATTATTCAAATGAATGTCGGCTACGTGGCATGCAACGTACAAGTTGCAATTGATGCTGCATTAATAGACTATGAACTTACCCGTTACGTTCTGTCCAAAGCATAAATTCCAATTATATTTTCCAATCTTTATTTTGCAGCTGCTTTTGCTGAGATTCGGTCAGAGATGATATGATACCTAGGCTGTAAAAGAAACAAGAGATGGGTATCGAAATTGAGTTGTGAATTTAAAGTACAGTCAGACACAGAATCGTGCAAAGCATAAGGATTAACAGAATTTAATCCTTCAAGACATAAATACAGATATCTGAAAAACAACTACGTATTATTATAATTTCAATTGTATCTTCAACATAAAAGAAAACTTGAAATATATATAAAGAAATTTGATATAGTGAAATTGGTTTTATTGCTTATCTTACATAATATTATATATTTAAAGGTTGGGATGTAAAACTAAACTGTAAGTCGTGCTTAAAATCGAAAAACAACAAAGAATTGAACTGTCGATCAATCGGCAAGTAATAAATCGAGTTACAACTATAAAGTTTTGACAAATAAATTTTTTTTAGTGTCAAGTATTGAAAAAATAAATAGTGATGAAGAAAATTGAATTTTCCAATTTTTATGCAGAGTCAAAAAAGCGTAGATTTGTGAATATTAAATAAAATTTGATTTATTTAACTCGATTGATCGTCTAAAAAATAAGCGAGTTAAAGTATTTGAAAATCGCATCAGCAAAAAATAAGTTCTTCTGTGTTATCAGTTGTCCTTATCACTGATTCAATCGAAATAAAAAGTAAACTTTTATAACTTGTATTTAAAATAAATTACATATTTCCAAGTGATTAACCTGGTTGAAACATGCACAATTCCATTTTTCTTATTATTATTATTTTTTTTAATTATTTAATAGCATCATAATAATTTTCTTGTACTCCAATTTTCAATATATTAATTAAAAAAATATTTACAGAGTATTTGTTGGGGAAGCAACATTTCCTCAGCATTTAATTCGGTTGACATTCAATTTGGCTATAAAACACACAACGCATACAATTACAATTGGAGGGACTTTTGTGTCGTGTCTAGACCGGCGACGGTCGAGGTAACTTCTCTATGCCGCATTTGGAAACAAAACGATGCACAGAACTTTAGCCACGCAATAAAAAGCCGCACAGAAATCAAAAATCAACGGCGTAAAGTTGCACGCCAACCCCACAAGGACCAAGCTACCCTACCAACCCACCCAAACCACCCCACCACCCAACCGCCCATTCAGTGCCAGTTACTAGCATTTGGGGTGGCTCTGAGTCTCTGAACGGCTTTTGGGCTATTTGCCTTCGCTGCGCCTGAGCAAGCGGCAAAGTGGGTGGCGTGGGGGGAGAGGGTAGAGGGGAGGTGGTAGGTGGTAGATGGAAGGCGCGTCTACGGGCTTGTGTCTCGTCTGGCAGACGCAAAACGTTGCAGACAGTTTTCTAATGGGATAAACTATGTACATACATACATTTGTACATCCGTATTTATGTATATGCATGTGTACACACTTGTAACATGGCGCGTTTATCCCGTTACACGATACACACACACGGAAACAGCTGCGATGGAAATGCAAAGGATGACCAAATTTACAGTATAACGAAATTATTGAAAAATAAAAGATAGAAAAAACAATATTGCATACCTTAAAAACAAACATCGAATAATTTGCAGTGTACACCCACACACACACACACACACTTCAGTAAACGCAGCAAATTGTCATTTAGACCGTTAGTCTAACAGAATTTCGAAACAGAGACACGCAAAGCGACGGCGCCAACCTGTCCTGTTATGGGAAGGAGGTGAGGAGGGGCTAGTGGTGAGATTGTTGTCGTTGTTGTTGTTGTTTCAGGCGTCTGCTTTGTTTTGCCGGCGAAAATGCAGAAATGGCAGAATACCAAAAACAAATTGCGTATTTATGTGTGGTACATTCACTTACCGGCAATTTCGCCGCATACAACACAGCAACAAATATATATATATGTATCAATACGTTTGTCTGGCCAGACAGTGACCGTTAGTCGAAACTTTACACTCACGAGCCACCTGCCGCCTAAGCAGTTGTCTATTTTATTAATCTAGCCTTGCACTTGACACTTATGCATTTTGTAAGCATTTGTTTTGATGTGTATCTTTTTTTGGGAATTCAGTAAGTAATACACATGCACACCCATACACACAGTTTGAACACACACGCACAGTACATAGAATTTGTTATACGATTTGCCGCGCAACGTCCGAACGAGTCAACATCGAACCAACATTTGAAGTAGTGCTGAAAACGATTTTTTTTTCAAAATCGGAGTCAGTCATATGGACACTGCAGAGCTGCCAGATCGTTTTTACTCTTCAGTGCTGCCCAGTTTCGTTATGAATAAGCGGAAAAATTTAAGTCGCAACAAAAAACGAGTTGGCAGTCATCACTGATAAACATTGCAAATTTAAAAACACAAAAATCTAAAAAAAAATTAATAAATTTGATGAAAATTTAAATTTAGAAATTAAATAATATTAAGGTAAACATTTTAATGAAGTTTTAAAGCTCGTCAGCCCCAAGGAAGAGAAAATAGAAAATTTAATTCTGAAAAAAAAAATTATAAAAAAATACCAAGAAAATTTAAAAAACTACCAATAAAAATTATTTGAATTAAAACGAACAAAGTATGATCTAGATCATATTTCAAAGTCTGGTAGCTCTAAAATAAATGCAAGTTTTTTTTTGCCAGGTGGCAGCATCTTTATAAATCTATTACCAATTTTTCTCTCAAAAGTTGGCAACACTGTTATTAAAGCCAACAACAAAAAGGTTGCAACGGAGATTTAACGACTCAATCTTGACAGCATTTACCAACATCACAAAATAAGTGCGAAAGATCCAGTTGAAATTTGAGTAACGCCAATTGGAGGCATGGCGGAGATGGTGCAAGTGCGGAAACGCAATGCTTGCGTCATAGTGCTGGGCGACATTGGACGCAGTCCACGTATGCAGTACCATGCGCAAAGTTTGCTGGAAGACAATTACAATGTTGACATCATTGGTTACATGGAGTCACGCCCCCTGGACGCACTGACCGTGGCACAGCCCAAGTGCAAAATACACGAACTGCCCGCGGTGCCCGTCACAAATCTGACGCCAAAGCTGAAGCTACTCTTCAAGGCGATCTGGCAAACATTGAGTCTACTAATTGCGCTCATCTCTATACCGCGACCCAATTTTCTGCTCGTCCAAAATCCGCCGGGCATACCCACGCTAGTCGTCTGCTATTTATACTGCGCCCTGACGCGCACCAAGTTGGCCATCGATTGGCATAATTATTCGTACACAGTTCTGGCCCTGGGCATGGCCGGTGGCGAGAAGAGCCGTCTAAGTCGGCTAACCAAGCGGCTGGAGCGGTATTTTGGCGCCAAGGCACACACTCATTTCTGTGTAACAAAGGCCATGAAAGAGGATTTGCAGCGCAATTGGAATATTGGGTGAGTTGTGGATCTGTTTTAGCTAACAACCTTGTAATGCTTATTATAAATTACAGTCCAGTTACTGTGCTCTACGATCGAGCACCAGCGCAATTCCATCCCATTGAACTGGCCCAAAAGCATGAACTCTTCATGAAACTCTCCAAGGATTATGCGCAATTCATGCCGCAATGCTATGCAGACCTTAAGCAATCCGGCGTACTGGAATCAACAGCGCTAACACAAAAGTTGGCCAACGGCACGGTGCTCTATAAGCCACATCGACAAGCTGTACTTGTCTCAAGCACTAGCTGGACGCCGGATGAGGACTTTGGCATACTGTTGCAGGCACTCGAGTCCTACGAAAGTGTTGCCGTGGCACAACCAAACGTGTATCCCACATTGCTGTGCATCATCACCGGCAAAGGGCCACAAAAGTCGCACTATGAGGCGCAAATAACAAAATATCAGTGGCAAAAGGTGTCCATAGTGACGCCTTGGCTGGAGATTGAGGATTATCCCAGTGTATTGGCTAGCGCCGATCTCGGCGTATGCCTGCACTGGAGCACCAGTGGCTTGGATCTACCCATGAAGGTAGTGGACATGTTTGGCAGCGGTCTTCCCGTCTGTGCCTACAACTTTAAATGGTAAGCTATAGTACAATTTGCTTTAGCTCTGATATTAATCAGTTTCTTGGTCGACAGCCTGGACGAGTTGGTAAAACATGGAGAGAACGGCTTTGTTTTTAACGATCACAAGGAACTGGCCGAGCAGCTACGCATCTGGTTCGAGAATTTCCCAAATAATCCGAGCATTATTGAGACACGCGCACGCTTCAACCGTAGTTTACAAGAATTCCAAGAGCTGCGTTGGCGTGAAAATTGGAAACAACGTGCAGCTCCAGTTCTGGAGGCATTTCTTTAGGCATTTATCGAAAATTGTAGGCTGCAGTTTTATTGTTGCATAGAATTGGTGAACACTAAAAGAAGGCACTTAAACTTTGCTGCTTAGACATGCTTACAAAATGTATGATCCAAAATTTGTGCCGCTTAAGAGTTTAATAATAAAGTTTTGTTTTATAGTACTCAGTTAACTGATATTGCTGGTCTGTTACTTGAAATTCCCTCTCGATGTGGTTGATTGTAGTGCCTGAAGTATCAATTTAGGTACTCCATGTTGTGCACTGAAAACACTCGCGGTCTAATTCACAATAGTCTTCGTAGCACGGAAAATCGTGCAGAGCATGTCCACAATCCAACTTTGTCATTGTGTCTTTGGTCATCGGTTTAAGACAGATGATACACTTGTCGCCGGGTTGGCTGAAATAAAAATATAAGAAATGAGTTTCGTAAATAGCAAACCGCATTTCAAGTTCTCACCTTTGGCGAAGACGTTTTTCAATTTTTTGATTTCCTTTAAGTCCATAAATAATATTGTCAGTGCGGTCGTTATCTGGACGTCTACGCGTTTGATTCCGGTGAGGGGGTACCCGAGTGGGCATAGAAAAATATACGGCTGCAGCTGCAGCAACAACTACACAGGTAAATCCCAAAAATAGTTGTAAGTAAACCATGTTTATAGTCTTCGCACACACTTGTTGTCAAATATATTTTGCAATCGAAATTTTAGATCTTTTCTCTTTGCAGATCATTTACAAAAACCCCGAATAATGAATATGTCAGCGTAGTTTGCCATTCACAATAAGTGTTGCCATACTGTTTAAAATTAACAGTGCTGCCCCTGTTTTTTATTTATCCCAACGTCTAATAAAGCAGTGTGACCAGTTGCTACTTCTTACTTTTTTTTTTTTTTATTATTAAATTGAACAAATATATAATGGCTTGGATCTGCCAATAATTGGTGACTACTTAAAAAAGAAGGCACTTAAACTACGCTTACAATATGTATGATCCAAATTTGTGCCGCTTAAGAGTTTGTTTACAAAGTTTTGTGTTACAGTAGTCAGTTATATGATATTGCTTGTCTGTTACTTATAGGGAATTCCCTCTCGATGTGGTTGGTTATAGTGCCCTGGAGCAGACAGAACATGTCGTGTAACGATTTCTTCTGTAGTTGCTTAGACAGTCTTTGTGCAGAGCATGCTCGCACCTTAGATACTCTATATTGTGCTGTTCCATGGGCTCACAGCAGATGGCGCAGTCCTCGCCCGGCAGATCGATGCGTATCACCAGCTGATTGCAGTACGGACACTGACGGCGCCACTGACGGTATTGGGCATAGCACGGCAATTCGTGCAGTGCATGTCCACAGTGCATTGTTCGCATTCTCTCTGTGGTCATCGGTTCCAAGCAGATGATACACTTGTCATTAGGCCGACTGAAATAAACATATATGAAATGAGTATAACATTTTGTATAATAATTTGGCTCTCACCTTGGACGAAGACGATTTTTATTTTGTTGGTCGCCTCTAAGTCCATAAAAATCATTGTCTGTTTCGTCGTCATCGTCGTTATCTGTCCGTCTACGCGATTGATACTGTTGAGCGGGTTGCGGAGAGGACATTGAAAAATAAACCGCTGTTGCTGCAGCAATAACTACGCAGCCAATTCCCAAAACAATTTGCAAGTAAACCATGTTAACTGTCTTCGCGCACACTGGTCAAATATGTTTTGCAGCCACTTATTTGCAAAGCAAATCGAGTATTATGTTTTCTTTGCAGATATCTTTGTTAAAAATCCCCAATAAATGAATATTTGCCTTTTAGTTTGCCATTCACAATAAGTGTTGCCATTCTACTGAAATTCAACAGTGTTGGTTCAGTTTTCATTTATCTCAATGTCGAATAGTGCAGTGTGACCAGTTGCTATATCTCTTTTTAATTTACACATCCTTTGATTCGGTCACACCTGAAATCGACAGAATTGCAACAAAATCTCTGCAAAAATTTAAAAAATTCCATCATTTGTATTAAGAAAATATCAAAATAGGTACAATTTTCTCAGTTTCAGCTGTTTTAGCAATTTACTTAATATCGTACATGTTGCCAGATTGAATAATTTTCAAGAGTGGCAACTTTGGAGGGGGTGGCAGCCTTCCAAACCAGAGTTGCCAAATTTTTAAGGGGCACAATTGCTATTTCTGACTGCTCAATATAACTTTAATTTATAATTGCGGCAGCCCTGCAATCGCTAATAATTATTATTGGTAAGCATAATAAATATTAAAGAATTTGGAACGCTTCGTATACCGTGTGATATTGATTCGAGTGTAGTGAAGGGCACAAACTGAACGTCAAACCGTCGCCGTTGCCGTCGCCATTGCCGTTGCTACCCCTTTTAGACCAAGGTACAACAAATTTTCTAGTGTAATTAAAGTGCTCATTGATTACTCATTGATAAGACCGTGCAATTGAGAATATGGCGGAACGTGAGCGCAGCATACACGAAATGCTCAAAGACACGCCATCGATGAACGACAGTTGCGGTGCCGTGCACACCGGCACAGAGGGCGGCAGCTTGGGGATTGGCTCTGGGATGGGACTCAGCGGCAGCAGCAGCAGCCATAGCATTGGAACGGGCATCCCATTAAATACGTCCAGCAATTTGCCATTGCGAAATCATTCAGGTGAGGACCATAAGCTAACAAATATTGATTAATTTATAACACAACTGGGTTGATCTTGTCCACAGCGCCCACCACACCCATGTCTCCGACCTCATCACAGGCAAGCAACGGCTTTCTAACATCAACAGACGGTAGCAGCAGTCTGATTCGGACAAGTGCTTCCAAGATCGATAGTATTAAGAACTGGAGCATATCCACGTACAAGTGCACTCGTCAAATAATGCTCGAAAAGCTGGGCAAATCACAGCGAACTGTCGATTCGGAGCTGGAAGCGCAGATCGAACAATTGCGCGAAACCCAACGGAAATACTTGTCCATTTTGCGTTTGACACGCGCCTTCAGCTCACATTTCCAGCATGTTGTTGTATCACAGCAATCTCTGGCAGATGCATTTGCCGATCTGGCGCAAAAGAATCCGGAACTGCAGAAGGAGTTCATCTGCAACTCGGAGACGCAACGAAACTTGACCAAGAACGGTGAATTACTCTTGAATGCACTCAACTTTTTCATCTCATCGGTGAATACACTGTGCAACAAGACAATCGATGATACGCTGCTAACGATACGACAATATGAGACAGCCAGGTGATATATAATATAAATAAATGCAACAATGTTTACTCATGCCATTTCACTTGCTGCTGTTTATAGAATCGAATTCGATGCCTATCGAATGGACTTGGAGAACACAAAGCCGGAGATAACTCAAGCGGCGTCTGCACTGGAGGAAACCCAGCGTAGTTATGCACACCATAAGGATCTGTACGAGAAACTGCGAGGCGATGTGGCCGTCAAAATGCAATTTCTCGACGAGAATCGCGTAAGTATTTACATTTTACAATATCTTTAATTTTCACATTAACTAATGTCTCATTACAGATCAAGGTGATGCACAAGCAGCTCATTTTACTGCATAATGCCATTGCTGCTTACTTCTCGGGCAATGCCATGGCACTGGAGAGTACTTTGAAACAGTTCAACATCAAGGTAAATTTACACTTTCAACTGCATACGAATAATATATTTTAAATCACATTTTTGTTCGTTAAATTTCTAGCTAAAATCACCGAATAATGGGAATGGCTCGTGGCTGGAACAGTAGTAGAGCCTCCGAATCACATCACATGCATGGAAAAGTATTATACCCTGTAGCACGTAAACAAATTTTTCACCTATCTGCCGGCATTTATGCATATATTCCAAACAAAAAGCTGAAGGAGCACGCTCTTTAAACAAATGCATGACTCGTAACAATATCTAAAGCTTATATTTAAGTCAAATTCCTAATTTATAAGCATAAAGTGGCGATGATCACAGTCAATATTTTATGTACTTACGTTTCCACTCTACTCGTATTTACAAATAGTTCCTTGTGTTTCCAAATTCTCATCTAAATTAATCGTAATGGACAAATGCTTAATGAATTCTTAGTTAAAATACGCTGAGTGCAATATACATATATATATATTTTATATTCTAAGCAAATTAATGTGGAAAACTAAGAAATATACGATCCTCTATCTAGTTTCTTACAATTCTTTTGTATATTTTCAAATGTAAACCACACGATAATCAAACAGAAATCGAAAAGCGTGTACACAAACAATGTATAATTTAAATTAATTGTTTACTAGTCAACGTATTATTTACATTAATGGGAATTATAAAAAATAAAAACCTATTTAATTACACGAAATTAAACAATAGCAACACCATCCAATGTCTAGTTTTTCTCCAGCTTCAAATCGCTCAGCTTTTCATTAAGAGCCGCTGACTCATCCTCCTCCGCCTTGAACATGTCCTGCAGAGATGTGAATTGGAATCTTATTAGATTAAGCCACTTTTAGATGCTGGATCATCACTTACCGGATCATAGATGATTTTAATGATGAGTGAACAGCTAGGACATGTGGCCACCTCCTCGCCCTCCATTAGCTCCTCCTGCCAATGTTCAAAAGTTATCAACTGTTTAGCGTCTCGTTTAGTTGGCGTTTGTTTACCTTGGATACTTGAAATCGATCGCCGCAAGGACAGGGATAATAGTACATTTCCTCCTCCTCATCATACTCGAAATCCTCAATCTCGACTTCATCGTGGTATATACTCATTGTGTCCCTGTTTTGTTTACTTGTCGATTACTGTGCATTATGCGCGTTTTATTTATGAATAATCCAACTGAATCTCACCAATGAGGCACACGTTGTGGCCATGGTTGCCACCTAACGAAAATGTTTTGTACCAGATCCATGGTTGTGGCCGCGGTGCTGCCAACTTGCCGTAATAAGCAGCTGATCCACAAGCAGTTTTCCCTCCCTCTCCAACAAACAGTGCATTGTAAACAAATCGCAAACGTTTACAAATATTTATTTGGATGTTTGCAATATGGCCAACAAGAAGCTTAGCGATGTGAATCTCTACGATCTGCTCGGTATATCGATTGAAGCCGAGCAGGCCGAGATACGTAAAGCTTACCGAAAGCGTGCGCTTGATTGCCATCCGGATAAGAATCCCGACAATCCACAGGCAGCGGAGCGTTTCCATGAACTCTCCAAGGCTCTGGAAATTCTCACCGATGTCACAGCACGCGCCGCCTACGACAAGGTGCTCAAAGCTAAAAAGGCGGCGGAACTGCGCACCAAACAGCTGGACAGCAAGCGACAAAAACTGAAGGAGGATCTGGAACAGCGGGAACGTGCAGCGTTGCATAAATTGCAGGCAGGTCAACCATATAGCACAGTGCGTAAGAGTGATGAGGAAGTGCTGCAGGAGCAAATCGAGCGGTTGAGGCGCGAGGGCTCCAAGCTGCTGGAAGAGGAGCAACTGGCCATGCGGGAGCAGGTCAAACGCAGCTACAATGACCAACAGCAACAAGAACAACAACAAAAAGCACCTGCATTCGATTCTACGCAGCATCGCATTAAGATTAAATGGAAGGCGGACAAAAGCGATGTCAGTAACGGCGGCTACACTCAGGAGCAACTGATGCAGTACCTCAAGAAATACGGCGAGGTGGTGGCGCTTGTCATGAACACCAAAATACGCGGTCGTGCAATGGTCGAGCTGAAGACACGAGAAGCCTGCGATATGGTGCTAGCCTATGAGAAAGGCAATCCCTCAAATCCATTGCACTTTCAATGGGTCACGCCACCGGCACAAGAGAAACCAGCAACGCCAATAACCACAGCAGGCAACTCATCATCCCGAGACTACGAGGATTTGGTCATGCGTAAGCTGCGCCAGGCAGAGGAGCGCAAACGTTTAATTGAGCAAATGATGAAAGAGGAAGGCAATGATTAATAATTTAAGCTAATTTTAAATTAAAAGTTTTAATTTATTTCTAAATTAAAACAAACAATAAAAATTAATTTTTTTAATTAAATTGCGCGCGTAATCTTTCTTTTTTATAAACAGCTGTATATCATAGAAAAAAACAAGTTGGCAGCACTGCAGACAGCTGATTGTTGGCAACATAAAATACTACTGTTAGTATATTTACGGCATATTTTATTTATTGGCTCAATTGAATAATAAAAACAACAGTTTCGATTGATACAAAATTCTAAATGAACTTTTCTAGTAACTTAATAAGATTACATTAATTGAGCATTGTAGGTAGAAATAAAGTTTTATAATATACAAAGTTTTGTAGTATTTCACCTTTGGCATATTTCAGTGCAGGGTATTTAATTGTCATTGCGACAGCTGCTTTATCAATTTGTTGATTGAATGTGTGCGAAAATGCCACGAGAAAAGTAATCAAAACACTTAAAAGTTGTTGAAAGTTGTTGCATTAAACAAATTTAGGATTGATGCGACATGGATAAACGACAGCGCGAGCTGGAGGCGCTAGTAACCACACAGAAGGAGCAATTGTCGCGCTATGAGAAGCGACTCAAAGGTGAATTGATTCATTGTGCAATTAACTGAATGAATAACAATTAAATTGCAATTGCATTTGCAGACGTGGTCACTGCCTACAAGGGACTGCTGAAGGAGAAGGAGGCGCTGGAGACCAGCTTGGCGGCGCACGCTGAAGCCACTGGAGTCAAGGATGCAATTGGAGGCGATACAAGTGCGTCCACAGCGGATGGTCAGGTCAGTGCCGATGCTTCGGATGGAGCCACGGCTGCGGGCAGTGGAGATGAGGACAAGGGACAGCTGCAGACGCAAATCATAACGCTGATGAATTCACTGGCCACACTCTCGGCGGAAAAGTCACGCATGGAGGCATCCTTTCAGGCGGACAAGAAGCAGCTGCGTGCCCAGATAGCGCAGAAGGAGCAGAGCATACAAGAGCTGCATGTGAAGGCCAAGGAGCAGGCGGCACGAGCCAGGAACGATGTGGATGAGGTGAAGGCCAAGTGGATAATCGAGCGCCAGGAGCGTGAAAAGGAGACCAACAATCAGATGATAATGCTACGGGAATTGCAAAAGCTCTATGCGGACGAGCGTCATCTTAAGGAGAACATCGAGATGCAGCTCAACAATTTCAAGACTCAATTCGCCAGTAACGAGGCGGAGAACAGTCGCCTCCGGGAGCTGCAGCTTCAGCTGAAGGAGGCGCGTGCGCAGCTAAAGCAATTCCAGTTGAAGACGGAGCAATCGATGGCTGCCGCCTCGGCCACGGACAGCAGTGCAGTGCTGCAGCAGGTGCGCCAGGAGATGCACCAGCTGAAGGAACAGCACGCGGTGGCCATTAAGCAGGAGCAGCGACGAGTGCTGCGTGCCGAGGAGCAGAGCCGTCGCCAGGCGGCATTGCACGAGGATCGGGTGGCCAATTTGGAGGCGCGTCTGGCCGAGCTAAGCGGCTCGGTGGGCAATTACGATCGACTGCGTCAGCAGGATCAGGACAGCATACACGTGCTCAAGCAACAGCTACAGGAGCTGGAACAGGCGCATACCCGCAAATCTTCAGCGCCACGACTGCTGAGCGACAATGATGCCGACATGGCTGTCCTGGTGGATGAGATAGTGCGCCTAAAGAAGCTACTGGCCAGTGCCAATGCACGCTCCTCGAATCCCTTGGATCTGAGCCATGTGCTGGGCAGCAACCATACCGCCGCATCCGCCGACAGTCACGTTCAGTGTGAGCAGCAGCTGCAGAGTTTGCAGCAGATGCTGGACACTCGCAAGCTGCAGCGATCGCAGCTGGAGCAGAAGATTCAATTGCAGCAGACGCACATACAGACGCTGCAGGATAAGGTGCAGGTGCTCAATCGCAACATTGACGAGGCGGAGCTGGAGCTGAAGCAGCAGGGCGACAAGATGCGACTGGCTCTTAAGACGGAGCGTGCCAAGTGGCAGGAGGCAAAGGCGGAGCTGGAGAACGAGACACGCTGCAAGCTCAACGAGTTGGAGCAGCTGCTGCAGAAGCAGCGACAGCGTTCGCTGCAACTGCTCGACGAGAAGGAGCAAGAGATTAAAACACTGCAGACATCCTTTGAAGTGTTTCACAAACCAAACCCATCTCCAATGGAGGCCAACGAACAGTTCAATTACTCCTCGGACGCTGACAGCGTTGAGGTGGAAGGTGAACGGGAACGTGATCGTGAGGTGGTGGCCAAGCTCAAGGTGAAGCCCAAGAAGCTATCACTGGGCGACAATTGTCACATGCTCCACTATGCCAATGAGCTAGCGCGCAAGGACATCGAGATCACAGCTCTCCGCAAGTCCAAATATGCAGCCGAGTCCACGCTGCGTAAGGCAATCCAGGACAAGGTGACCGCACAGCAGGAGATGCACGAAAGGATCGAGTGCCTCGAGGAGCAAGTGGACAGGTGAGTGGCAAAGCTAGTTATACTTTGAAAGCAGTAATCCTCATTTATGTTCTCTGGTCAGATTGGAACGCTGCAAGACGCGAGAAGGCGCCAATCTGGAGTACCTGAAGAACGTCATCATTAGCTTCATTGTGACCCGGGATGCGGAGGGCAAGCGTCATATGCTGAACGCCATCAGCGCTGTGCTGCAGTTCACCAGCTCCGAGATGACGACAATTAACGCAGCATTCCTTAAGAAGTAGAGATACAATCTGTTCAGTTTTCCATTATTATTTATAGAATTATATAGATGTGTAACAAGAGAAACGTATAAAATACGCATAGAATCCTAACTGAATCCCGCCACAGGATACTTTTCCAGATGGGCGGCCAGCACAGCCGGAAACATGGCCAGGAACTTGAAGCGGGCGCCCATTTGTTTGGCATCCGTAAGCATCTCATAACCGGAGCGTATAATGTCTTGATTCTCGGGCAGAGCATGGGCCAACAGCTGTTCCAGCCGCACCGCTCCCTGCATCCTCTCCAGAAAGTCACCCTGCTGCACCGGACCATAGCAGTGGATGTTTCCGCTTGTCTCCGCCACATGCTTAATGTGCCTAAAGTCCACGTCCGCCGTCAGATCGGCTGTGCCCGGCTGCAGCAGTGGCTCGTGGAGTGCATGTTGCTTAAAGCCACGGAACGTGTCCGTCTTATCGCCAGAGTGACCGTAGTCCATTATAAGCCCAATGCCGCCGTGCTGCTCCAAGCGTTTCGCTAGCAAATCCACATGCCGTTCCGCCTCCAAGGAATACTCCAAGCAGGCGCGAGTCTCCTGCGGCACAGGCTTAAATAAACGCGATACGGGCGTCTGTGCTTTGGACATAACATAACGAAATTCGGGAATCTGGGATTGGGACTGTGACTGTGACTGCGACTGCGACTCCTGCACGTCGCTGACATCGATGAGCACCTCCTGCCACAGACCGTTGACCAGCTGCAGCTTATGCACGGGCAGCGCATCAAAGAACTCATGTGCCAGCACCAGAGAGAAACCTGGAGGCACATCCTCCAGCTGGCGATGCCAGTAGGCCTTAATGCCGGTCGCTGTGGTGCCAAACTGATAGTGTGGCAACTGTGAGTTTTCCGGCAGCGTCTCGTGCTTGTAGCAGAAACGTTGCGCCTGTGCCAGACTCAGAAATGGACTGACCTCAACCATGTGCATTGTGAACTCGGCACCCAGTTTAAACTTGGTCAGCACCTTGAGCACATCACGTGCCAGTGTGCCACGCCCCGGGCCCAACTCAACCAACTGAAAGGGCGTCGGACTTCCCAACTTGCGCCATTCGTTCAGCAACCAGACGCCCACAAGCTGTCGAGGAACGAGGGGATTAACTCTAGAATTTGTTGGCGTAATACACTCAGCTCACCTCGCCAAATATCTGTGATATCTCTGGCGATGTAATAAAGTCACCCTCGCGTCCAAACACATCTCGACTCATGTAGTAGCCGCCTTGGGGATTCGTGAGCACCTCCCGCATGTACTCCGCCACTGTAATGGGACCTGTGGCCAGAATTCTGGCTCTCAGCTGTTTGCTCAGACTAATCTTGTCATGGCCATTAGCTTGCGGCTCACTAGCCGGCTTCGGCTTCTGCTCCAGCTGCAGTTCCTGACTCCTTGCACCTGACACGGCTCCCGCATTTGGACGACGCACAGATTTGTAACTGTAGCTGCGCCGGTTTCCAATTCGCAGCACTTGTCGTAACATTTTTATTAATATAGGGCTGCAAAAGCATCGACGACAGAATTTCAAATTTGTAATTCTCTTATTATTTAAAAATATTATACTTTAAATACATTTGACTTCTTTTTCATGTGATATCTCAAATATTTCCTAATAGAAAATAATTGTTTAATAGTTTATTTATACATATGTATAAAGTTAAAACCATTCGTCGATTTTTATGTAGCCCTGTATTTAACGATTTGTGGTGCTGCCAACCTCGCACAAAATTTGAATGCTCTCAGTGTGTGTGTGACAATCTGTGTTTCCTGAATAGCTTTTTCTCGTCACATCTGACTTTTATTCAAAACTTAATTGTGGAAAATAGCAAAACCAGCGACTAGTGTCGCTATTTAATACATATACTCTGTTAAATTTTAGTCTATATTTCTGTTTTATTAACTTTGAGAAAATATTGAACTTTGTTCCAAAGTTTGATAAACTACTAACTGTTTCCAGCTAAAAAAAGCTATTTTAATTTTTTCAAAAGTTGGCACCGCTGATAACAAACAAACGGTTATATTTATAATTTGATGAATTTTATTATATCTCTTCCAGTTTTAATATCACAAATCGTAGGTGTCAATCATAATCCATTAATTCGGTCCTCCACTAGAACACTCTGATGTCGGCAACAATCTTGTCATTATCGTAGATCTCCTTGGCATAGCACAGATTGGGAAAATCAAAGGCGGCTCCATAACGATTCTTGCATCCGGAGGTGGCTTTCTCTCCAGGAGTGTACACAGGCTGGCCAATCACATTGGTTGTGGCAAAGTTGCAGGTCAGCACAAAGTGGTTGTAGTAATCCCGGGAGAAACGCACGGCGGCACAGCCCAGATGAGTGTTCTTCTCGGCAACGGCAATGGTGAACTTGGCCACATTCCTGTTTGGCAACTCCTCCGGGAAACTGGCCAGCACCTCAGGAGATGCATTTGCACGCTCGGCAAACCACTTCTCAATCTGCTCCTTGATGATCTCCGCATCCGTGTACTCCGACTCGGCGCCACTGTAACTGAAGATGGCATTGTTCTGGCCCGCATAGGCGAAGCGTTCCGTGCTGCGGCACTTGTCGGGCAGCGACTGACAGGTCTTCACATTCAAGAGGGCCAAATGGGTGAGCTCCTCGCACCAGGTCATCTTGGCCATGCGGGCTGCCTTGGGAAGTCCCTCGATGTTGCCACCAGCAATGTTGTTGCGCAGTTCATTGAACAGGGTTAGGATCAACTTCTCATGCGGCTGAATCTTCACTTCCCGCACATCCTGGGGACACTCTTCACTGAAATTCTGTTGAGAATGAAATGTGAGAGTATTGTATGGAGTGTTATAGATGATTTACTTACTTCCTTGTTGTTGCAGGCAATGTGCTTGTCCAGACAGGTGGGCAGAGCACAGTAATCCACGGCGGTGGCGATTCCTGTCAAGGCAGCCAACAGGAGGAAGACTTTCATGTTAAAGGATGTTGTTATTGTCACTGCAGTTCAAGCTTAACTGATGAACTGGTTGCCGGAGGAGTCTCTATTTATGGGATTGCCACTCAACCATTTGTTTGTATTGATGGCTTATTTAGAACTTCAGCTGAAAGCTTCCACAACTGTATTCTGTAGAATGTCTGTTTTCTAATCCCTCCAAACACATGTTCATTGTTCTCGCCACTTGGTTTTTTCCTGGACAAACCGAGTCTCAGTGGGGTATAAATTGAGCCACCTTTGTGCTTCATGTTCAGTGGCAAGCCAACAACCGAGATACAACATGTTCTCCAAAATGACATCCATCTTCCTGCTGGCCACAACTTTGGTTGACTTTGTCGCCGCCGTGGATTACTGTGCTCTGCCCACCTGTCTGGACAAGCACATTGCCTGCAACAACAAGGGAGTAAGTAAATCATATTATCCCATTCCATTCAATACTCTACCATTTCATTCTCAACAGAATTTCAGTGAAG